>JAEOAD010000021.1:28324000-29689500 GCA_036365145.1 Orientallactaga sibirica | reverse complement strand
AGATTAGGTGATAGAATTGAGGGGAATGAGGGCTAGTGATGGGAAGTTCTATAATTTTAGTTATTGGAAAAGAAGAAAAGTAGATGTTTAATAAATATCTGTTAAGTGAATAACTAGATAATTTCTCTGTCCATAAAATAACGAATAACTGGGCATTTCATGAGTCTAGGAGGTGACTTTATTACATATATGACATACTTTACAGGATGTGTGCATGTGAATGTTTTAGTTCATGGTGACTAATTTTCTCTTTGGGAGTAAACAAAGCCTATTTGTTAAAAAAAAAAAAAAAAAAAAAAAGCTTTTGCCTCAATTTTGATTTGGTTTTTCTTTCAGATCCACACTAACCATTTGACTTGTCCTAATGTGATATTTATTCTTAAAATAATTTTTCTGTGCTAACATTTTAAACTTTGTTCTTGATGTGAAAGTGAAAGAGATCAGCTGACCCAGATCAAGTAATGGAAAGGTGACCTTCCTCACAGTAGTAATTCAAAAGGCTGATAAGATTCTAGTAGCCCCCACCTTTCCATTTGGTTTTAAAATTCCTTTCCTTGTCTTTGCAAGGCACTTTGATGTTTTCAGGCTTAAATGTAGAAGACAGTTAAAAGTCATTTCTTTCTTGATGTTGATATAAAAGGGAAAGTTTCTTTCTTATGATTCTCTCCCTCTGTCCTTTCCTCTCTCCTCTCTTCATCTCTCACCTCCTTTCCTCCTACCTTCCCTCCATCTTTTCTTCCATTTCTCTCCCTTCCTTCTTCTTTCATCCCATACATATACATGTATAGATCATCTATATAGATATATGATTCTGCAAGCAACCACAATTAAGCTCAGTGGGACACACACACACACACACACACACACACACACACACACTACAAAGACAAAATAGAAGGACTAGTTGGAAAAATAAGGAGCTCAATGGGAAGGGAAGAAACAATGTTTTGCAGCTCAAAGGCCGTTCAGCAGGAAGAATTCCCTTTTACTTGGATGAGGGTCAGCTTTTGGTAATACTCGGGCCTTCAACTGATTGGATGAGGCCCAGTCACTTTAGGGAAGGCAATCTCCTTTACTCATTGTGTCACTTTAAATGTTAAAGTCATCCAAAACACTCCCACAGAAATACCCAGGGTAATATGGATCAATGTATATACTCAGTGGCTCAGTCAAATTACGATATGAAATTAATCATGATTCCATGCATTATCTACTTGCAAACTTCACACATATTCTTAAATACTACTTGATCTTCACATCAACAAAATAGCATAGTGAATATTTCTCTTAATATGATTCCATCTCTCATACATGGTGGAATTATAGGACTCACTCAATATTAAAAATTCATTTTGTGGTCCTAACCCCGAGTGTTTGTTGTATTTGAGAGAGGGCTTTTAAAGAAGTAGTGAAGATTAAATGGGGTGTAACTCCTACAGAGTTTGTGTCCTTTATTCAAATTGATGTTCCAGCACCTCTCCCTTGTACTAAACCCTTGCACAGACTAAAGAAAATATGAGGACATAAAGAGAAAGCATACATTGCACATTGGTAAAAGATACTTCAGGGGGCTGGAGAGATGGCTCAGCAATTAAAGGTGCTTGCTTGCAAAGCCTTGCAGCTTGGGTTTGATTCTGTAGTACCCACAAAAGTAAAGTAACACATGCATCTGGAGTTCATTTGAGGGCAAACGGTCCTGGAGTGAGTGTCCATACTCTCTCATTTACCTGTGTCTCTATCTCAAATATATAGATAAAAACATTTCTTTTAGAAGAAGTTTCAGCAGCAACCTAATCTCTTGGAGTCTTGATCCTAGGTTTCTTAGCCTCCATACATGTGAGAAACAAGCATCTCTTACTTGTTTATTTTAATTTTGATTTTTAAATGGCAGCCTAAGAAAACTAAGACAAAGAGAAACATGACCTAGAGCTAGAGTAATTCTAATGTTCAGACTCTTGGTATCAGAGATTTTCTCTAAAGGATACATTCATTGCAGAGGTCATGACCTATTGTTACATGATAATGGTCATCAAACAATGGCAGTAGGGAGCAGGGGAACTTTCCAACAAGCATCTCTATATGCACGAAACATTGAGCAAAGTGTTGAGGTATAAACATTTCTAAAATAAGTGAATGAATGCTTTAAATGACATTGAACCTTTACAAAGAAGATAAGTCTTACAAAAAATTTCAAGGTTAGATTCACATATATAGATATTTCTTATATCACCCAAAGTAAGGATGCAATGAAAACAACCTTAGTTGTCCACCAGTATAGTAAAATTACAAGTTATGGTTCATCTACAAAGTGATAATCAAATATGAACATTATGAATGTTACTTGGAAAAACATTTGCTATAAATGTTATAGAAAAATATGTTCCACTATGATCACACTTACATAAAATTTTCCTTGTACATGGATAAAAACCTTTCTTTTATTTGTTTATATTATTATCACTTTTATAATAATGTTTTAAAGCATTCATATTTATCTAATGACAAATTGTTCACTGTGTCTCACTCTGCCATCAGTCCTCTATCATCCTCACATGGATTATTCATCAAGGTGACATGTGTCATTCAGGGAACTGGGTTGGGAGTTAGGAGTCTTTTTTGTCATCACCTGGTCCCTCTACTCTAGGTATAGCTCAGATTGGCATCCTTTCTGTCAATACTTCTTATTATGTACTTTCTCTAAGAGAGCACAGATCTCCTTTCTTATCTGCAGAAGTATAGATTATAATTGAAAGAAAGGAAGTAGGGACTAAAATTGCTGAATTATCCAGGAGGAAGAAAACATTGAAAAGTTAAAACCTGTATTCAGTATCATTACTGTTCAATGGATGGTGGTTAATGTGAGCATGCGAGTAGTACTTATTAGGAGAGTATTCTCCCATACTGTCCTTCCATATTCATGCACACATTGACTTGAGGACATCTAGATTTCTCAGTATGCTCTTAGGGAGAGTATAATACTCAAAAGGATATTGCATTTTTATTGAGAATTTTAATATATGAACATATTGCAAATTGATCATATTCCCATTGGGTTATACTTTTAAAAAACTTTAATTTTTTTATTCATTTAGTTGAGAGAGAGACAGGGCAGCAGATAGATGATAGATGTTAGATAGATAGATAGATGATAGATAGATGGATGGATGGATAGATAGATAGATAGATAGATAGATAGATAGATAGATAGATAGAGAGAGAGAGAGAGCCCAGGAACGCCAGGGCCTATTGCCACTGCAAATGAATTCCAGACACATGCACTACCTTGTGCATCTGGCTTACATAGGTACTGGGGAATCAAACCTGGGTCCTTAGAATTCACAGGTAAGCACCTTTACTGCTAAGCCATATCTCCAAGTCTGGGGTTATGCTTTTAAGTTTTTATTTTATTTTATTTTATTTTATTTTATTTTATTTTATTTTATTTTATTTTATTTTATTATTTCCAGGAGAGAGAAAAACAAAGGAAAAGTATGCGAATGAAAATGATGGGCAGCAGGACCTCTTACCACTGTAAATGAACTCCAGACACATATGCTACTTTGTGCATCTGGCTTTCATGGGTATTAGGGAATTGAATCTGGGCCATCAGGCTTTGCAAGTAAGTGACTTTAACTGCTGAGCCATCTCTCCAGCCAAGGTTATACTCTTATGCTCCCTCTCCCTTTCCCACATTGAGGACTCTCCTTAGTGGAGTTATCAACAATCACTATGGGGTCATGAATATACTTCATGACTATTCCAAACCTTTCCCATGTACCAATCTCCCAAGTGAGAGGTGACTTGGTACATAATTTTAGCTTTAGGCTACTACTTCACAGAGATATGTGAGATGGAACTTGGGGATGTGGACTGATCTGAATGGATGCAGGGACTGGGTAGATGAGGAAGTAATAGAGAACATGTTCAGTCAGGCAATGTGAATTCAGACAGTGCATATGCCAACAAACATCATTTTAAATAACTGTGTGCTTTATGTAACAACAAAAACAAAATATCCTATATGCCAAAAAGAAAGTGACAAAGGTTCTGAAAAAAAAGAATGACATTTTTTGGCTTCACTACTGAGAAATTTTATAATTAATATAACCTATTTGTCATTTTCATAGTTTTTACCCTAATTATTTTTTGGCAAAACATCCTCCTCAGGAATATTCTCTCTCAGATATTTCAGTGTTTTTCCTATCTGACAGTGAAGAGATGGGGATGAGAACTCCTTGTTCTTTTCTCTCTCTCTCTCTGTATGTGTGCATGTGTGGCAGTCAGGTTCACATTGCTGGCAGAAAACCCCCAACCAAGAGCAGCTTGTGGGGAAAAAAAGGTTTATTTTGGCTTACAGACTTGAAGGGAAGCTCCATGATGGCAGGGGAAAATAATGACATGAGCAGAGAGTGGACATCACCTCCTGGCCAACATCAGGTGGACAACGGCAACAGCAGAGTGTGTCAAACACTGGCAAGGGGAATCTGGCTATAACACCTATAAGCCTGTCCCAACAATACATCACCTCTAGGAGGCTTCAATTCCCAAATTGCCATCAGCTAGGGATCTAGCATTCAGAACACATAAGTTTATGGGGGACACATGAATCAAACCACCACAACATGTATGTTCATATATATGTGGGTGCACATGGGTATGGGGACACATACATGCAGTTGACTGTGGAGGTCAGAGCTTGATGTTGGGTTCCTTCTTCTGTCTCCCTCACCTTATTTTTCAAGACAGGTTCTCTTGCTGAACCTAGAACTCACTGAGTCAGCTAGATTTGCCAGCCAGCAAGCCCCAGGAAGTCTCTGTCTTCCTCTTCTCAGTGCTGGGATTAGAGGTATGTGTCACTGTCATGCTTGCTGTTACATGGGTGCTGTAGACCCAAACTCAGGTCCTTATGCTTGAGTGACAAGCAATTACCCAGTGAGTCATCACCACAGCCCCAAGAACTCACTCGCTGTTTTTATCCCTTCCAGACATGTGAGACCTTTGCATAGTCATTCAATTGATGGTTAATTCAGAATACTCATCAAAGACCTTCTACCTACCAATTACAAAGTACTATCTAAGACCTTGAGGAGGTGGTGGGTAGACAAAAATCTTCCTTCATGGGATTATGTATTTTCATGGAATATGTTGTAGAGATGTTTACTTAATCCTTATGACAGGTCTGTGAAGAAGTCACTTATTTATATTTTGTAAAGAGGAAACTAAGACTATGAGAGTATAAGAAGGTTATGGAAAGGCCTTACATGAAACATCCAGGATTCCTCTGTCTTCTCTACTTGGGTGGGTGTGTGGGGGGGGGTTGTTTGTCTCTCATTCTCACATCTGGCCTGCACAAAAGCTTTCATGACTTAAATAGTGATGATGTGCACAGATGGCTCCTCCAAAGCCAGCTTGCATAGTAACATATATGAACAAACTTGTTCATCTATAAAGTTACCAGTTAACAATCTCCATTATTCTCTGAGCTCCATTCTAGGGCTGGAAACAAGAAAGATTGGATGTGGCAGGGAGGAAGCTGACCCCAAATTAAAAACAAACATATCTGAACTTCCACATAGCATGATATGTGATGTGTTTTTATGGTGGTGATAAAAGCTATAAAAATTAAGGAATGTTAACTGATATTCACAGATATGGGACAAGGGACGCTTTAAAGTATGAAAGAAGTAACAAATCCCTCTAAAATATGTTCGGACAGGGATCTAGATGAAGTGTGCCATTAAGATAAAAAATGGTTATAGGAAAAGTGCAACAGGCAGTGGAATGAGGCTCAACAGTGTTAACAAACTTTCCATGGTTTAGAATCAGCTGGGGAGCCAGAGTTATAGAATGACATTGTCTCCATGGTGGAACCATGTATGAGAGCCTCACTTGAGACAAATATATGTAGAGTGGGTGAAGTGAGGTCTTGAGAATGATCCAACTGATATGATGGAATCTGGGCTTGTTTGGAGTATCAGGTAACATGCTGTTACATACCATGTAGAGATAATTCTTTGAGGAGTACTTACATGCTCATAATTGCTTGTTGAAAATATAGACTTGAAACCTAGGGAAGCAAGCTGTGCTTAAGCTTTGTGATGGTTTGGATGTAAAATGTCCCCCATAGCCTCATGTGTGGGAATAGTTAATTCCCAATTGGTGGCATCATTTGGGAAGTTTGGAGAGCCTTTGGGAAGTGGAGCCTGGATGAAGGAAGTGTCACTGGGGGTGTGTCTAGGGGTGTTATAGCCCAGCCCTCTTGACACACTCAGATAACTTTCTTTACACTCTCCCTGCTGATGTGGTGGTGTGATGTGTATCTATCTGCTCTTATTGTCCTTTCATTTCCATGATGAACCTGCCCCTTGAAACTGTAAGCTAGCAATAAACTCTTTCCTTCCATAAGCTCCTTCTGGTCAAGTGTATTGTCCCAGCAATGAGAATCTAATTGCTACAAGCTTAGATGGGTAGATCAGTACCTACTCTAGCTAACTTGGTGAACACAAGAGAAATACAGTTGATACATTTTGTAGAACTGAGTCATAGCAAGTCTGTTGGGGCAACATCTACCAGAACTTGAAACCTTGGCCTAAGAGACACCTTGTAGTGTTGTAAGTACAGTTTGATGGACTGTTCTGGTCAGAGTTGAAAGACCTGAATGCAGTAAGAACTATGGACTGTGAGGTTTGGCTTATGAGGGTGAGAAAGAGCTTTGGTTGGACTGGGCTAGCAGTTTGTGTGAGAAGCTTGCTATTATGCCGGTGTCCTGAGAATTTTGTGCAGGGTTGCTTTGTGTAGAAATGAACTGATGTGAGCAGAGGGATATGGCTCAGTAAAAAAAAAATCTTTGGGTGAACCGCTGCCTGTTCAGCTGTAATTAAGAGATTACAACCTTTGAGATTGAGTGCAGGTGACCTGCACTGGGGCAATAGGAAGAATGTACTCTTTTGAAAGGGCCTGAGTACTCAAAGAGTGTCCTGTTCTTCAAAGTCGGTTTATTTCTCCCTGGATTAACAAATTAGCACCCTACCTGGTATTGTGGAGATTAAGACACCATGGGATATTGTCCACAATTAAGGAAGTTGTCATTAAAAAAAGTAACTAAAAAAAAAAAAAAAAAAATATAGGAAAGGGAGGGTCATTGAATTTGCAATGCGGTCTTGTGTTTTGGAAATGGCCATGGGCAGTGCGAAGCAGATTTTCTAGATGCCTGCACAGATGGTGCTGTGAGGATCAACTATGGATTGCAGTGGAGACCCAGTGGAGATGCCAGGACCACGAGATGGCTGATGAGGACAGATGCCGGACCCAGATGAAGTTTTCCAGGACTGTGAGTAGCCTAGCTGGAGGGGCGGAATTGGAACTCCAGAGACTTGTAACTGGTTAGAATTATTGAACTTGGAGACTTGTCATTGACTAGAGTTGTTGGGCTTGAAGCTACAGAGTTTGATGTTTGCCCTGGTTGTTTTAAATCTTGTATTGGCTGAATATTTCTTTGCTATGCCCAATGCCATCTTTTGCAGTGTGAATGTTTATTCTATGCCATTATAGGTTTTTTTTTTTTTTTGGTATTATGTCATAGTTAAAAGACCTTGAATTATGGGGCTATTTGAACATCATTAGGATTGATTAAAAAAAGTGGGGACTTGCAATTTGGACTTAATGCATTGCATTTTACATCATGAATGGTTAACAGTTTATGGAGGACAGGGGCAGAATGTGGTGGTTTGATTCAGGTGTCCCCCATAAACTTAAGTGTTCTGAATGCTAGGTTCCCAGCTGATGGAGATTTGAGAATTAATGTCTCCTGGAGGTGGTTAATTGTTGGGGGTGGGCTTATGGGCTTTATAGCCAGTTTCCCCCATGCCAGTGTTTGAAACACTCTCCTGTTCCTGTTGTCCACCTTGTGGGCCAGGGAGTGATGTATACTCTGCTCATGGTACCATTTTCCCTGCCATTGTGGAGCTTCTCCCTCAAGCCTGAAGCAAAACAAACAAACAAACAAAAAAAAAACAACAACCTCTTTTTTCCCCCACAAGCTGCTCTTGCTTGGGTGATTTCTGCCAGCAATGTGAACCTGACGGCAGCAGAAGCAATAGAAATGCAAAGCTATACTGAACACCAAATCATTGTTTACAAGTAACATTGGTAGTTTGAAAAAGGCTATAGAAATTGGGTAAGGATGTGCCAACTAATAACTATAACATAAAAAGTTTCTAATTTTTCTTTGAACAAAGTATGTAGGGAGTCAGTAAAGAAAACAGGTGTTATTATTGTATGGCACAATACAGGCCTGGTTCTAGCCAGACTGCATGGCAGAAGACAACAGGAAGTGGCTTCTATAAAAATGGCGTTTTGCGCAGGCTTGATGTGACAACAGTTACAGTCCCATGCTCGCGAGAAGCCTACTACAAGATGTCCTGTCCAGAGACAGGCTGTCATTGGTCACCAAAAGGGGACCGCCCCATACAAGGATTAACAGCCCCTTAAACCCTATGTGCATTGTGCTAAATAAACGAGTTTGTGGATTCTCGCTCCGCTTTCACCCAACTCCCAGAGTCTGTGTCGTGACTCTGCGCTGCTCACCCCAATTTGCAGAGACCCTATCGTCCCTCCTGAGCTGGCCTTGGGGGGGACCCCAACATATTATCAATCCCCAAGGTGATGTTTTAACATGTATATAAAAAGGAAAATGGATTTTTTAATTGAAATTATTGTTTATTTATCTAAATAGGATCATATGGATTGGAAATACAGGCATGTGCCATCACACCCAGCTTGAAATTTATTTATTTATTTTTTGAAATTCTATTTTTAAAAGATAATTTTTCTCATGCAACAGAACCAGGCAATTTTTACATGTGCAAAACTTTCTACATCCTCACTCAGATTGAGCTTTTTGACTTAGACCGAGACAATCACTCCTCACCACTCATTTCTGTTGTGAGCTGCATAGAGAGGGCAGTAGTAAAACTCGAGGTCTGTGGCTTAGGAATTTGAAACAGTCAAAAGATTAGTATGATCTGGCTCTAAGGTTGCTTTAGCAGCTTTTTAAAAGCCTTTGTTTTGGGCTTTGGATGTAGTGGTGGTGTGGCAAAGAGGATTAGTATCATGTGGGAAGAAAACATTGAATGATGTCTGATGTGGTCCGAGTTTCTGTTCTATTAATCACAATCAGTCAAATCTGAGAACTTTGCCTCTAATCTCTTTGTGCTACAAGCTTCTTATCTGTTGAGAAAAAATAAATACAACATTGAAACCTTATGCAAAAAAAGGTGTGTGTGTGGGGGGGCTTCAAGCTCAGCCATATCAGTTTGACTTCAATAAGGAATAAGACCCAAAGGTCACAGGATGAATATTATAAAACCAAGATTGTCAGTGTATTTAATATGTCCTCAAAGTAGGACTATTTCTTGTGGCAGTTGTTCAGATGCAAACATTGGTCTTGGAAGAGTCCATGGATGCTCAGTGAAGAGCTCTGATTTAGGCTGTTTCTTAAACTTTACCCAAATGTGGCCTTTAATAAAGAGCTCTGTGTGCACTGACAGGAAACTATTTCATAATAGCTGTCATATAACTCTCACAATCACATTCATGATTATGTTTAAATATTCCATTTGTGTGCAGTTATTGCATTTCTGTGATGGGAACAGATGCAATTTAAGAAGATTCCCTAGAAACAGGCAAACACAAACAATAGAGGAGAAGCATTCCTGCAGAGGGCCCAGGGCTGGGAAGCCCCACTGTAATTCCAGTACTACTCCAGTGTTCTGGCCAAGCAACCTTCATTTCTGCAGTCAGGTAGCTAGATCAGACTGTTGTCAGTGTTTGTGTTGTCGCTGATCTGCCACACTTGCAAGGGCATAGAGACAGAGAGCCAAGGATGATTTTGTATGTGCCAGAAGCTAAGGTGTGACAGTCTCCCCTGACTGCAAAAGCAACTAGCTTGGAACACTCTTAAGGCATCAAACTATATCCTTCTTTCTGTGGACAACTAATTACATGCCACCAGCTTATTGGCTGTTAAAAATAGCCACAGATTTATCTTCATTTACATTTTAGGAGGCTTAAGCTGTGCACAGCACATATCATCTTTCATAGGAATGTGTGTTGGAGAGAAGTGCATGTGGAAACTCAGAGGTATGGTAACTCCCCAGCAGGACACTAGTATTTTAAACAATAACTCTACTCTTGGTTATAAAGGATTTTAACTCTTTTAGTCATTAAAATCTCTTTTTCTTCATTATTTCTATCAAGCCTATCATGTTTTGAAAATTGCTGTGGATCACACTGTAGAGCATGAAGTGTCCAATTTTATTCAGTGGTTTCAGTCACAATTCAGAAGTTCTGATTGATCATAAATTTATAGATAAGAAAAAATTGTTTTAGTTAGGCTTTGTTGACATTTTAAAGATTTAAAGTATAGTTTCCACTAGTTATTTTCTGTTAAGTTATTCTTTACTAATAATGAAAAGCAACTCTACAAGTTTCCTTATGTTACAGTCTAGTAGGAGTCCAGGCACCTTGGAATGGATATGCTACATCATCATTAATTATGATCACAATTATAATTGTCTTATATGGACTTATCTGGTATGATCTCCTTTATCTCATAAGAATAATCCCTTAAGAAAAATATTTTATTCTCATAATAAGAAGAAACTAAGAGAGAATTTAATTGTCTAATTTAATATCACATAGCTATTCTGACATTTCAGCCTCAGAATCAAGCCCAGAATCCTTGTTTCATGTTTGGTGCTAGAACTTCTAAAGTTTTCAATAATTCTGTGCCCTTTACTCATTTTCATGTTGATACTTAAAATTTTTCATCATATAGTTTTATATAAATATTAATAACCATAAAATTTTGAGCATAATTATACATTGGTATTTTAATTATATCCAATTATACACAAAGGTCATCATTAAGTTACAAAATACATGGACAGATTTTTCTTTAATAGGAGCAATAATTCAGAATTTCTTCTGTGTTTTGCATTTTTATTCCATTTCCTCACAGAGTTTCATTAAACTTTTTATATTCAACTATATTTCATTAATCATAACACTATATTTCTTTGTAACCAGAGTGTAGTTGATCTTCATTATTCACTGTTTCTGTATTTGCAAATTTGCCATTCACTAGAATGTGTTTGTCCCCAGATCACTACTTCAGAGATGAAGTCATTGACAGATATACACTGACTAGTAAAACCGTGAATCAAATGATTGAGAGTAGTCACAGCTGCAGTTGAACAAAGCTGTGCAAATGCAGATACACATATCCTTTTTGAAGTCTATTTAACGCATTTCAACATTCTTTGTTATTGTTGTTTTGTGGTGCTGGTGGGGATTTCTTTGTTTAAAATGTCCCCCAAGTGTAGTTCTAAAGTACTTCCTGGTTACAAAGAATCAAAACACTGTGATGTGCCTTATTAAGAAAATATATGTGTTAGATTAACTTCCTTCAGACATAAATTACAATGCTGTTGGCTGTCAATTCAAAAATATATGAGTCAGGGATGGAGTGGTTAAGGCACTTGCTTGTGAAGCTGAAGGACCCAGGTTTGATTCCCCACAACTCACGTAAGCCAGATGTACATGGTGGCCCATGTATCTGGAGTTCGTTTGCAGTGGCTAAAGACCATGGTGTACCCATTCTCTCTCTTTAATAAATAAATAAATAAATAATAAAATAAAAATATGGGCAAGGATGAGGGAACACATGATGTATCCATATGAAATATGTTGGTAATAATAATTATAATGGTAAACATGAAAAATATATGAATCAATAAGATAATTTATACAGAAACCTCAAAGAGCAAGGGTATGCATTGGCCTTGTTGAAAAAAATGTTAGGAAAAGCTGCAATGAACCTATACCTGTATTTCCTCTAATAGCAACAGTTTAGGATTTGCAAATTCAGGGTAAATAGTGGCTCTATAGAGTATAACTGCCCAAAGTAATAAAAAATAGTTAATATAATTTTAAGCTACTTAAAATACACTGTAATCATAAACTCTGTGTTAGAGCATTTCTTCTAGGCCAGGTCATCATTTAAATTGCTGTTAATATGACATCAATTATGCAGACATACATGGTTTATTTGTTAAATCAACATTGCAGCATAGGCAACTGTTCAAGAGAAAACAGAGGGTCATACAGAAAAGCAGAGACAAAGAATGAGAGGAACACAAGAGTCATAACTTACTGAGATGTTATGATGTGGCATCAAAGAAAACAAAGAGGAGAGGCAAGGGAAGGGAAAGTGAGTCAGAGGAAGAGTGAATACAGAGGAGAGCCAGAACCTAGGATAAGGGGGTGTAATTGGTAATTTATCACTTATCTGCGGAGGGCAAAAGTTATTAGAATTATACTTACTTTGTTGAAAGATCTCTGGGAACATGCATAAGCATGAATTCAGGCACACACACACACACACACACACACACACACACACAGTTCAAAAGTGCATAAAATGTATCAAAATTTTAATTGATTGAAAGAAATTTAATTGATTGAAAGAAACCTTTTTTAATTGATCCAATGATTAATGAATGTGATTGTCTAACAATGCCAAGGATGAAATTTAGTTATGAAAAACTTAAAGGAAGTACATCACCCAGTGAAAGGAGAGTGTTAGAGACTGTGCAACTTTGTATGGACAGCATAGACTTGACTTGTTTTAATAAAATCCTATAGTTTATGCCTATAATCTCAGCACTCAGGAGGCACAAGGATTGCTAAGAGTTGGAGACCAGCTGGGGCTATATGATGAGTTCCATATCAGGTTGGGATAAAGAGTGAGACCTTGCCAAAAAAATCCTACAGAGAACAATTAGATGCATCAAACCATAAAACAATTTTTGGCCCCAAATTAATCTTTCTTCATCAAAGTTTCATTAGGTGAACACCTTTGAATGTTATATACATATTTCACATTAATCAAAAATGGTTGGGGGATGTAGCTTACATGATAGAGTGCTTGCCTGGAATGCACAAAACCCTGGGTTTGAACACCAGCACTGCATAAACTAGTCTAGGCTATATGAGGGCCTGTCTGGAAAATAGTTATTAACCCACCAAATTGTACTCTAAATATTTATGTTTATTACAATATATTAATGGTACTCTGAATTTTGGTTGGAGAAGCTTCTCTTTTCAGATTGCAGTGACTAGAGTGACTCAGAAGTCACCAATATGCTGAGAAGTGATAGTGGAGTGTTCAGCACTAAGAGAGACATCTCCATCACACCCTCCAAGGCTCAGGGACCATTGTGGAAGAGGTGGCAACAGAAAGAATTTAAGAGCCAAAGGAAGGGGAGGACTGCTTATAACATTGTCTTCTGGTCATAAAGTGGCCTTGATATTCATGACGTCATAGGGGCTGATGCAACTTATACAGGACAACCATAGTAGGAGGAAAAAAATTGAAGATGTCAAAATGGAGAGAAACTGAATGAAAAGAAGGAGTTCTATGGGAGAGGGGGTTGGGATGAGGAAAAGGGAGAATGGTGGAAATGGATTATGGTCATGGCATATTGTTTATATTTATGGAACTTGTCAATAAAAATATTAATTAGAAATGAAAATATATGACTAACCATAGCATTTAATTCAATATGAGAACATTATCTCACAAATGAATTGTGTATGGTGTTTCAGAAACTGATTTTACTTAATCGAGCAAAGGTCCATCTGTTTTGTGCATTTACTTTGGTTGTATATTCTTTCTTGGAAAGTTAAGTAAGTCAGAATCTATGAAAGGCGATCTTGGACTTCAATACCTTTGCCAACACTGTGGCACGTCAAGTTCCTGACAGTAGTACTGGAAATGTGTTCATCATTCATGTTCAATTTCATGCTTACTTTGTAGGCCAACATGACACAGATCAAAATATAAGTATTTTTTTTTGTACATTACTAAAGTAATCCAGTGAAATTCAGTTATATTGTCATTTCAGTAACTCTCCTTCTGATAAATCTTCTCATGATATTTGGAGTCATATTATGGTTAACTAAATTAGATAGGAATAAATATCTATTTTGGATTACATAGAAAAAGTTTCACTTAGCATTTAAAGGTCAAGCTAAAGATATTCCCTTCCTTCCTTCCTTCCTTCCTTCCTTCCTTCCTTCCTTCCTTCCTTCCTTCCTTCCTTCCTTCCTTCCTTTCTTTCTTTATTTTTCTTGGTTTTTCAAGGTAGGGTCTCGCTCTAGCCCAGACTGACCTAGAATTCACTCTGTATTCTCAGGTGGCCTTGAACTCACAGCAATACTCCTACCTCTGCCTTCCAAGTGCTGGGATTAAAGGTGTGAGCCACCACACCGGGCTCAAGACATTTCTATTTCCAAATGGCACTTCCAAAAACTCCAGCACTTTTATGGCAAAAGGCAGTCAGAATGCATTTCCCCACATAATTTTGAATGCAAAAAAAGGAAGTCAAAGAAATAAATTCCAGTTTCATGATTCTTCTGAATGTCACTGATCAGCATGAAACTTTGCTAAAATGTCTTCCTTAATAGCTTTGTAAACTGTCATCTGCTCCAAAATTATATTGGTGGTAGAGATTGTAAAACAACGTCATCCATTCTTTTTAAGTGGTTTGACTTTTCCTATCTAGTTTCCAAAGATAGCTTATAAGTTCTTTTGCTTCTGGTTTGCTGAGACCAAGGAAGAAGTTATAAGAAGACTTGTTACTTAACACTGGTCTTCTGCAAAAACAATCATGCTAAGAAAAGTGATTTGTCGGAAGAATCCAAAGTACTTCACAAGCTCCTCTCAATGTCTTGAACAGAGAGCTAAGGAGCAGGAAGCCATTCACTCACTGGCCATGCCTCTCCTTCTGTCTACTTTCTTTTGGCCAGAGTATGAGCACAGACATTGTCATTTGTGCCCATAGTTTCAAAAACACAATTGAACAGTGGGAGCCTTTAGTCATAGTCTCTAGCCTACCACAAGATGGGGCTAAATTGTAAGTAGAGGTCTGTGTGGTCCGTCAGAGCAGGCTGTTACTTAAATCTTATTTTTGTTATTGTTACTGCTGTTGTTGTGAAGGGAAGACGTAAGATGGCAGCAATGTAGGACACAATTTTTTAAACAAATTCTACATTTTTATTATTTATTTATTTGCAAAAAGAGAGAGAGGATGAATATGGGCACTCCAGGGCCTCCAGCTGCTATTCATGAACTCCAGATACATGCACCACTTTGTGTACCTGGCTTTTTGTGCATGCTGGGGAATTGAACCAGGGTCATTAGACTTTGCAGGTAAGCACCATAACCATGAGCCTTCTTCCCAGCTAATTTCAGCATTTTAAAATAACACTGAAGAAAGTGTTTCTTCTTCCTAATTGAGCTATTCTAGTAAATGTATATATTATTTTCTTACTAAATAATATTTGGGTTTTTGTATTTGCTGTATAAATTATGCATCTGAACCTGGGTCCTTAGGCTATATATCTGAATGTATAACAGATGGATCATTTAAGTGGATTTTTGCAGTATTTCACAAGAAGAAATACTTCTTCCTAGGCTTGGCTTTTGTCCCTATGGCAATGCCATCTCTTGTTTTGTCTTCCTTTTTTTCTCCTTTCTGGCTTCCATTTGAATAAGTTGGCTAAGGGTGTTTTTCCATGTCCTACTTAGCTTTGTGAGGGGGGACAGCTGAGGTTGGCTATCCATAATGGGATGGAAGGAGTGTGTGTCTAAAGGATTTAGGATCTGGTACCCAACTCTTATATGCTAACTACCAATAAAACCTAAAGAGTATTATTAATAATTGTTCACTCAGATTCTTCAGTGGACACTTACTTAGGGTACTGTAATAAGTGTTTAGTATATCGGTTATTAAAAATGGTTTTTTTCTTTCTCTCTCTCTTTCTCCCTTTCTTTCTTTCTTCCTTCCCTTTCTTTCTTTCTTTCTTTCTTTCTTTCTTTCTTTCTTTCTTTCTTTCTTTCTTTCTTTCTTTCTTTTTTTTTTTTTTTGACGTAAGGTCTCACTCTAGCTCATGTTGACCTGGAATTCACTATGTAGTCTCAGCGTGGCCTTGAGCTCACGGTGATCCTCCTACCTCTGCCTCCTGAGTGCTGGGATTAAAGGCATGCACCACCATGCCTGGCTAAAAATGGTTTATTTCTTAATCAAGCTTTTGTAAATGTTTAAGTTTTCAGGTGGATAGATTCTGAAAAATGTATTTGCATATCATCTGAAGTGATAATCACAGAGTTATTCCCCTCTTGCCCCATCAGCCTACTTTGCATAAACCTCCTTGCCTGCCTTGTTATTCCTAGCAACTGTTTTTCCAAGATCTATCACTATTGATAAGTTTTGGCTTTCCTTGAACTTTATATAAATGGAATGTGTTTTTTTATGTGTGGATTTCACTCAACATAACAATTTTGAAGTTTATCCATGGGATTGGATGTAGCAACAGTGTAAATTATATATATTGTGAGTAATGTATGTTATATAAAGTACCAGGATTTGCTTATTTATTCTATTATTCATAAAAACTTAAGTTGTGTTGTATTTGTCATGTATCTCCTGAAATCTGTGGCAGTTTCTTTGCCTTTCTTTCTTTTTTTAAATCTTAATAATTTTGAAGAGTCCTAGCTATATATTTTTGTGGAACATTCTTCAAGTTAGATATTCTGATGGTTTTCTCCTAGATTGATTAAATGCTGTGTGGGGGTCAAATACCTATCACTGCAGCTATTAAGCCTAATAACTAGGATAAGGTGATGTCTGCCATATTTCCTGCTGTGAATTTATAATTTTTTTCCCTTTTCACTCTATTCTGCAGAAGTTAATTGCTAAGGTAAACCCACACTCAATATGTCTATGGTCTGGGAAGGAGAGATGGGGATTAAACTCTATCTCATGAGGCAAGAATTATCTATATGTATTACTTGGGATTTTTCTGAAATATCTGACATTTACATCTTCCCCCTTTTGATTATTTTTATTGGAAATGGAATTTAGAAACCAGGCCTTAGAGACTTTGCTCCTGGGCATCAATGCTTTTAACTCCTTTCAGTGGAGGGAACTCAGAAATAATACACTAATCATGCTTGCACATATATATCATCTGTCTACTATCTACTATCATCTATCTATCTCTGATCTATCTATCTATCTATCTATCTATCTATCTATCTATCTATCTATCTATTATCTATCTGTCATTTATCTATCATTCTGTCTATCTATCATCTATATATAATCACTAGATATGAGTTTACATGGATGTCTTTTATTTTTATTTAACTCACTACCACAGAATTTATTTTAAATCAACCTTTTGCTTATTTGCAATCTCTCCCATATTGGAAAAGCTAGGGCTGGGATATAGGTAATATAGTTCAGTGGTAAGGCACTTGTCTAGTATGTGCAAGGCCCTGGGTTCAATTCCCAACATGGGAGGAGAAACTGAGAGAGGAGAACGAGATAAAGAGAAAATTTCACCATGTTCATTTATTATTTTTTATTTTTATTTTTTTAAATTTATTTTTATTAGTTATGGACATACTTAGTATGTAAACAACACATGTACCATCCTTTCCCTCATCCCTGCCCTTTTTCTGAAGGGGCCCTCTTCATTGGGGATGCAGGTCATCCCTGTAGGGATTATGGGTCGTGCATTGTCGGGGCAGCAGTCAGTTATGGAGGAGAGGCAATGCCTCTGTGCATAATGTCCCAACTTGTGGCTCTAACAATCTTTCTGCTTCCCTCTTCTGCAAAATTTTCTGAGCCATGTTGGGTGTGTATTAAGTCTATTTCAGTGATGGGGTCTTAGGAGCCTCTGGATCTCTGGTTTGGTAGGTGTTAAGTGTCCTCAGTGTCTATTTCCTTCACCCTTGTGCTGATATCAGGTTCACTGAGAAAGCAGCTCTCTTGCTGATTTCCTCAATTCCTCTATGGTCTCAGTTTGTGCTGGAATGAACTGCGCTGGGTCATTTATCTCCTCAGGTCCCACTCCCATCTGAAAAAGGAGCAGAATCTCTAATGAGGAGTGAAGTCAGCACAGGTTAAGTGGGATGAGCCTTATTAATTTAGAGAGAATCTAATGGTTGTAGACCTTCTTTTAGCCCAAGATTAGTGAGAGCTTGATATTGGAGAGCAAAATCATTATCTGGATATGATTCTGACTTGTTTCCCACTTCTAAATATGGTTTCCTTTCCACTGATTAGATCCATTAGCCAATCCAAGAGCAGTTGGTAACCCACTTTAGCTGTGTGCCACTATTGCACTTGTGTGAGCATAACATCAGGTTGTTTGCTTCTGACTAGCTTAGTCCTCGAGTTGCTTGGACAGATGTTGGCTACTTTCCCCCTGTAGCTCACATAGTGCCTTCCAACTCTAGATTGGCTGTTTGGGGACCAGCCTTTTGCCAGATTCCAGCCAGGTCTTTCCATGTTCCATACCAATAGCATATAGTGTCTTCAGCAGTAGGGTCTCACCATTAACCTCTAGTGGGTAATCAAGTGCTCTGACAGAAGTCTGTCTTGTTTTGGAAGACCTTGTAGGTCTCTGTGAACAATAGCTCATTGTGGGTGTTAAGTGCATCCTGGTTCTGGGAGTTACAGGCCAGCTATTTATGTACTTATTTTCAACCTTAGCAAACATATCAAGTATTTCAGCATTGGTAATTGGTATCCAATTAAGAACAAATTTATGAACTAGCAGCATATTGTACATGCACAATGTCTCTTTTCTGTTCAGTTTTTAATCAAGTAATACCATTTCCCTAAATTACTTACTTAGCTAAACATCTCCTTCACTACCACCTGCAGTGACATTATGCTACATATTTGTAACACAGAGAAAGAGGCTTATTTTTTGCTCTGTTGCTATCTTTTGTTTAGTAGTATATGTTGTTAGAGTATATAAGTATCCTTGATATTTAAAGCTATAGTAGTCAAAGTAAAGTTTTCTTGGGTAATGCATTTGAGCAAGCTTTTGGACACTGGGGCTGGAAAGATGGCTTAGTAGCTAAGGCACTTGCCTGCAAAGCCAAAGGACTTAGGTTTGATTACCTAGGCCCCAAATAAAGTCAGATGCACCATGTGGCACATGTGTCTGGGGCTTGTTTGCAGTGACTGGAGGCCCTAGAGTGCCCATTCTCTCTCTCTCTCTGCCTCTTTCTCTTTCTCTGTCTCTCACATCAATCAATAAATAAAATATTAAAAAAAGAATTTTGACATTCATATATATTCTAATTTTAAAAGTCTTCATAAAATCTAAGTTATGTTACATCTCTTTCCCAGGGCAAATGCGTCACAGTGGTTTTTGGAACTATATTCACACCAATAAAGAAAAATAAAAAAATAAAAATAAAAAATAAAAAAATATATAAATAAATAAATAAAAATAAAGAAAAATGTGGACTGGAGAGTTGGCTCAGTGGCTAAAGGTGTTGCTTGAAAGTTAAGATATGCAATGGGATTTGTCTACTCTGTGCCTGGTATTGCTCCTGCAACACTACTTTTGTCAAACATAGGGGCCAGAACTTGGCAGACCATCAATAGAAGCCACACTATTTGTCAAATGATAATCATTTTGGTGCTTATTTTCCTTAAACAGAATGACTACTCTTCTTCCCATGCAAGTTTTCCTTCTAAACATTTTCTCTACTAAAACTTTATCCTGCCAGTTCCTCAGAATATTCCCATAACTATTTGCATCTTTTATTTTTTGTCTACTTAGTTCTGTGCTCTTCACTGCTAAAGAAGTCAATATAAAAATAATAATAAGAGGCCAATAGAATAAAGCTAAAAATAAAAATTTACAAATATAATTAAACTACTGTCCCTTTATTTCAACTGGGCACCCAGGTGGTTAAACCAGACATAGTAGCCTGGTCTTGCTTCAGCATTGCCTCCTTCATCCACTGAGATGTCCTAGTGTTAATTTCTTTAAGGCATTCAGCTCTACCTTCTTTTCTAGCTAGCTGATTTTGCCTATAAGGAAGTCCTACTCTCTTCATATTATTTTTGTTTTTATTCAACTGCCTTCATTTCCTCCCTCCATTCCTTCCATCCCTTTCTTCTTCCTTCCCTCTCCCACTTTTTGTCTCTCTCTCTCTCTCCCTTCCCCTCTCTTCCTTCTCTCCTTCCAGCTTGTACATGATGAAACCCCTCTGCATTGTATAGTATTGATTGGATACCCAGATTTATTTGTGATTGTTAGGGTTTTTTTTTGAAAGAGTCAGAGAGAGAGAGAGAGACAGAGAATGGGCATGCCAGCAGCCTCTGAGCTGCTCTGAACTCCAGACATGTTCGCCCCCTTGTGGGCAAGTGCAGCATTGTGCCCTTGCGCCACTTTATGTCTGGCTAAATGTGGGACCTGGAGAATCCAATGGGCAGTCGTTCTTAGGCTTAGCAGACAGGTGCCTTAACCGCTAAGCCATCTCTCCAGCCCTCATTGTTAGTTTTATATCTCTACTTTACTGGATCATTAGATACCTCTTTATCTAGTTTTATTCCTGGATGTATCTGTGAAGGGTTTTTCCAGAAGGCATTAGCATTTGCATTGGTGAACTGAGTAAAGCAGATAGCTCTCCCCATCTAATTCTGTTACTTTATCATTTTCTCTAACTCTGATTCTTCCTATATTCCTCCCCACCCACATAATCCAGAATGATATTCCCATCTCAAATCCTTTAAACACATATTTCCATAAAGACAATGCATTCACAGTCCCATTGATTAATGTGTGAAGATATTGATGGGGTTGTTACTTAGTCTGCCAATCTCCTGTTAATATCCTTAATACCTACTGTTGTGATTAAAATGTTGGTGATGATTTTAACATCTGGAATCCTGTGGGTTCTTGCCATTCCCATTCCCAGAGGTCATTGGCCACTGATGTCCCAGGTGCAGGAGTTGGGGGGAAATAGCAGGGTCTTGGATATATAGCAGGGAGTGCGAGGACAGGCAATGAACACCCCGGAGACTGTCTGATGGACAGCAGTCATTTATTCAAAAGGGGAGTGGGTTTATAAACACTTGGGGAAGGTTGAGATGTCACATACAAACTACATGGCA
Organism: Orientallactaga sibirica; assembly: GCA_036365145.1. NCBI lineage: Eukaryota > Metazoa > Chordata > Mammalia > Rodentia > Dipodidae > Orientallactaga > Orientallactaga sibirica. The sequence goes on along the minus strand of JAEOAD010000021.1, from coordinate 29,668,447 downwards.
ATCGGATACATAGTTTGTGGGTTGTTCTCTAATTGATTGTAAGGGAGAGAGTGGCAGAAGAGCTACCTAACTTCAAAGCTGTGAGGGAGGAGCTGTGAGAGAGATAGCTACTGTGACTTCAAAGCTGTGGGGGAGGAGCTGTGAGATAACAGGAATGGCAGAAAAGGCTAAGTGACTTCAGCCACATAAGGGTCTCTTGGGCAGCTAGCTACAAGGGACAAAGCCTAACTTATGGGATAGTCAGATGTTTTTGGGCAAGGGGGGAGGGCCTCACCAGTTCTGTCCATTCTGGGCAATGACAGGGTACATTACAACCTTGCCTGAGGGTAGGGAAGGCCAGTCACCATTGCCAGGGTGGGTTTCCAATGATAAGGCCAGCTGCAACCCCACAGTCCAATGTCTCCAGCCATGTCCAACAGTTCAGGCCAGCCTCCTCACAGTCCCAGCCTGTTTTTAGCAATGCCCAACAGAATCCTACCCAAGTACCTCTTCTGCTCACAAAGTCCATATATTCAAATTTCTGCCGGACATTTTTATCTGTTCTTCTATCAAACTCAATTATATGAAATAGATCTTATCATCTTCTCCACATGATTTGATCTTTCTGTGCTTTTGAATATCAGTTAATAGTCTCCAAAATTAAGACATGGAATCATTCTTAAATCTCATCCCTTTCTCAGTTCCCATATTAAATCAGGTACCATGCTGAATCAAATTAACTTTGTCTACTGTGTTCTCTCTAATACAACTGAGTTTTGCTTGTCATTTCCTTATGCACAAAGTGACATGATAGTGTGAAATTCTGGTAGGCATTATTATGTCAACTGCAATAAAGAAATGGAAATACAGAGAATCAGGATCCCATGAAAGGTTGTGTAGGGAGAACACAGGAAGTTAAACACGAGACCTAGCTTCTATTGCTGGTTTGAGGTCCTCTAACTGCTTTCTGAGTGATTTTCCTTGATACAAATAAAGGCTTTTTAAGACCACTATTCACACAGACATGGCAGCTTTCTCAGATGTAAATGTGGATCCCTAATGATCTCAGGGTCTGGGATCTGTTTGCCTCTCATTGCCACATTTTACTGAGTCATTATACCCAGTAGCCTGTCACTCTTAGCAATCTTGAACTGTTTTGTATTTTCTTGGGCATACCTAGTGCATCTCAATGTTGTTCTTATACCCTGTCTGATTCTTGGTCTACATTTTCTTTTCCTTAACTCCTTATCTTCAGAGTTCTACTTATTCTTTAAAACTCAGCCCAAATATAAACAAAAAGACCCTTAGCTTTTCTTTAAGTTTGTGTTAAGTGGTCATCTGCATCTTATATACCTCCATGGTTGTACCTACCATTCTAGAAAATGTCAATATGTGTGCTTTTCCAAGTGCTTATTTTTTAATGTCATTACTGAGTCTTTGATGAGAAAAACTGTGTTTTATGCTCTTCTTTCCCCATTTACTTAGTATAGTGCCTGACATAAAATGTTATTCCATAGGTATTTTTAAAATAAGGAAGGAATTAATGTGTGAATGTTAATTTTGTATTACTTTTCTTAACAAGACCAAAAGATAATTTTTATATTTCTGCATGAAGCTATTTTAATCTGTCTTTAGACAATAGTCATAGTAGCAATTACCAGCAAGCAAAGAAAATGAATTATCCCTTGATATAGATCCTTAATAAGAAATTGCTTATATATAAAATAATGCTAGCATTAATGTTTGCTAGGAAGAAGGAAGCTTTAAATGTATGGGAAAGCATTTTCTATTTTTTACCTTGTTTCAATATAAATAAGCTGCAGGTAAAGATAAAATGTAAAAGGTTTTTATTCATATGATTTAAATTTTTTATCACCAACTGGTGGTAGAACTTAAAGGTTCCTGTTTATATACATATCTATTCAAGCATGAAACTACCAATGACTTCTTTCAAATTGTCAATTTACCCAACAGTGATTGTCTGTTTTGTATCTCAAAAACTGAGGACTAATAACTTAGAAAAAAGATTGTACTTTGTGAAAAGAATGTATATCTTTGTTTTTAAAATGCTGGACCTTGCTGTAAATATAAGATTCTCTTATTGTTGATGCTATACTCCAATAAATTTAAGTGACAATGAAGCTGTAGCAGCACTCATATTTACTTAACTTCCAGGTGTATGAAGGAGATTATCAACTATTTTATACATCAGCCATGGCAGTACTAGTCATTTACAGTGACTTCCTTCTAATCTTGCTGAAATGAACAGAAGTGACATTATGCTACTTTACTGAATACAAATAAAGTATTGCTTTTTTGTTAATGTAAAACCACCAACAAAAAGCAAACAGCAAAAAGCAAAAGTATTCAGTTTTGAGATAGAATGCCAAATAGAGCAAAGAACAATTGGAGAAGATATTCTGCTAAAAATAATTGGGACTCAAGAACCCTGAAAACCTATGAACTCATCAGCCTAGAGAAAATTAATTTTATGATGATTCATTACATAACCCCTTGAAACTTGCACCATGTAAACTAAGAGAAATGAAAAAGCAACACAGGGATCTAGTGAGAAAGAATAGGTCAGCCATTTCCACTTGATGGCTTTAATGATATTTTGGTTTCCAAAATACTTTAGTTATCTTGTTAAAGACATTGGAAGTAATTAATTTTGATATTTGGATGGGGTGCTTAGATTTGAAGTCTAATCAAATCATTTGCAGCATTTTTGAGAAATTTCTTAGCAGTGTTGTGTATAGGCTATAGTAGTTAATCTCTATTGTCAACTGGATTTGAAATCACCAAGGAGACACACCTCTGGGTATAACTCGGAGGATGTTTCCAGAAGAGGTTTAATTGAGGAGGGAAGAGTTACCCTGAATGTAAGTGGCCCTATTTCGTGGATTGAGGACCTGGACTGAATATAAAGAACAAAGAGAGTAGAGCACCAGCATTCATCTCTCTCTGCTTCCTGACTGCAGACACAATGTGACCAGCTGCCTCATGTTCCTGCCTCCATGACTTCCCCACTTTGATGGAGAACATCCCAAAGTATAAGCCAAAATACATTCTTCCTGTACAGTACTGTGGTCATTATTTTGTCACTGGAATGAGAAAAGTATTTAATAAAGGTGGTTGTTGACATCAAAATGGACAGTGTGGATGAGGAATGTGAGGGATGTCACACTTTCAAATCCAATTTTCATGTTTTTACATACATTCATAGTGATCCTCACAGTTGTATTGTCTCTGAATAAAGTTCACATTTGGCAAAGTGTTTACTAATTATTAATTAATGATGTCCCTTCAGCTCCTCTTCTTGTCCTGTGTTCCTTTGGAAAACACACTGTTTCAGTATCATTCCAGTTTGATGATTTCAAGCACTCCATCTTATCTACTGTTTGCTCATCTTTGTTCCAGGATTGTATTTATATCTCACCATACCATATCTGCCTAAATATTCTCAGTCACTTTGATAAATCTCAGTGTCCATATCTCTATGCTTTTTCTCCCATTCTCCTTTCTGCCTTAATAGCTTGTGAACCTCATTGCAGATGCTTTTATCACATAGACTTTCTCTGGCCCAGTAGCTGAGAAGAAATTTCCTAGAGTCAATCTTTTCAGCTGATATAGATGAACCTTCTCTTCCCAGATGTTGAAACAAATAGCTCACCTCAAAACCTGTCTGATACAAGAACAAAGGTATTAGATTAAAACTCAAACATACTCCATACTTGGTATGAAAAGTCATACTGGTGTAATATCTCTTGATTTATCTGCTTTATAATATTCTTCCTATAATCCACTAAGTTTCTCTTATAGGTTATCAAATGAAGTATTCAGAGGGATGTTAATTAAGGTCACAATACCATTTATGCTAACAGCATTTATTGGGTCTTTGGAAGTTACATTTTAAAAACATAATTTATTTAATGGTTAGCTTTTGCTATTATTTGTTTATTAAAGATTTTATATGTTTTGGCCAACATAGACAAATGATAAACCAAGACAGAGAGATGGAACACTTTATTGGCTGGTTTATTTTCTTGGATAATATAAGCAACTATTTGTAGGAAGTATGCTGCTATGAATTTGACTGATGGATCAAATGACTATTGAATGTATGTGCATGTGCTTATATGGAGAGGTCCTAAAGAGGTCAATAGTCTTAGTCTTAATGGGATGAATCTGGTTTCTGAGACAGCTGAAGCAGTCTTCCTTGCTTTCTGATTTATGTGCTTGGGAATAATGTGCAGTGTAGAAGAATGAATGGCATTTCTTGACACATACAGACTTTCTTCATGTCACTTCCCATGTCAAAAGTTAAAATAATTTCTTTCAAGTCCTGCCACAGAAAGCTGTTTGGAAGATCTTTCCCTGTTTCATTTTTATCTTTTTATTTTATTTCTCACTATTTATCAACATGAATTCTTTGATCCAGTTTGGCTGTGATATTAGTGACTCCAAACATCCGTTTACCCTTCCCCATACCCAGCACATTCACTTCCAGCTACTTACATTGTCCTCATTCTTCAAAGGCTAAGTCAGTTCCCATTAAGATACTAGCTATAGCTCATTTTTCTTTTTCTCATAAAATATTACAATATTTAATTTACATATGAAACTAATCTAACCTGGCACTATTTTTAATGGCCATTTAATTTAACATTATTTAATTTTTCCTTATGCTTAATACAATGTAAATTCTCCAAAGGTGGGAACTATATCTTCCCTTTATAATGCTCACTGTGTTTGGCTAGTACAAAGACATTTCATTACTTAAATCTGTTATGAGATGAATGAACATGGATTGATTCTTGATAACATGCATAGCTGGATTAATATAAACATGATATTTCTATGGCAGTACCTTATCCATGGCAGACATGTTTTAGGGCTTTAGTACATGTCTAAGATCTTAGATAGTACTTAAAAATATGTATAGTATAATTTTTATAACCATATATATGCATGATAAGACTTAACTATAAACTTGACACAGTTATATATTAACAATAATAACTAATAAACTATTAAAGAATATATTGTAATAAAAGTTTGTGCCTTGGGATCATTAAGTAAAATAAGGATTACTTGAGCACACTACAACACTATGATGGTTGAACTGATAACAGAGAGCATTGCAGTCAGCTTCGTGTTGATGGACCAACATCAACCAGAAGTAGCTTATGGGAGGAAAGAGTTTATTTAAGGCTTGTGAATTCCAGGGGAACACCATCAATTGCAGAAGAGCCTGTCTCATTTCGATAGATCCAAACAAAACAGAGAGACACTATCAAACAGCCAGCACTACAAAACCTCCAGAGCTCCAACCTGCTCTCTATACACTAGTTCTGTCCCCAAACACACCTTAGGTCTGTACTCCAAGATCCACCCCCAGTGACATCCTCTTTCCCAGTAGGTCTCAACCTACTGGAAACTCAACATTCAGGCCTTAGTCTACGGGGCTATAGTCTATGGGGCTACACATTTAAACCACTACAGAGAGTAAGTAACAGGATGCATGACATATAGTTATGCAGTGTGGGCACATGGGAAAATGAGGTCATTCAAGTATAGGGAGGGAGATATATGAGATTTGTAGGAATGGTTTATCAATAGAATTTTCCATGTACTATTTTCAGACCATGGCCCAAGTTTAGTGAAATAATATAAAACAAACCTGGGGAGAAGGGACATTACTATTCCTAAAAAAATAAGTTACATGCCATTTTTTTTCCCTGAAAATAATGAGCTAGAATTTTTTTTTTTTTTTGCCCCATGGGATAATCTATGTTAGAGACAGCCTACAGTAAAACTATGAAATAAGAGTTTGTAGTACAAAGAGATTGTAATTAACTGTATGTCACCAGACGATGGACATATTTCTCAATCTTTATCTGCCTTTGTGTCTCTATCAATAAAATATAGTAAAGTGCCTCCCTTCCCTGTTTGACAGTATGAGTTATAGGGAATAATGAGCCTTATTCTTGCCTTTTCTGTCCTTCCCAAACAAAAAATAATTACTAAGATTACATGATCATTTTTAAAGAGAATATATCATAAATATTAAAAATTCATGAGATGATATTATCCTGCTAAGCTGCCAAATTTACAGCCATTAGTAACATGATTACATTGTTGTGAAATAAAAAGTATTTTATATGTCTTTCCAAATTATTGTGTTTATGGCTATGTATTCAAAATTTAGTGGATAATTAATGATTTGAAATGTTATACAAGTTTAATTATGTAAATATGTATGGCATGTAAGTTACAAATGCTAGACACTATATTGTTTATAGACTTATCAGAGCAGAAAATGACATTCAAATGCATAATTTTGATTTTATATTTGCAAGACATTATTATTTATGCAGTCTATGGTCCATAAAAGGGACACACTTTGTGGAGAATTCTGTAGAAACTGAGAAAGCAGAATCACAGACCCCAAACTGTTCCCCATGGGTCCTGGGATGCTATGGTGAATGCACAGGGGTGCTGAAGGATATTGTAAAGTTTTTGAAGGAAGCATAAGATTAACAAGTGTTGACAATGAGGAAAGCCTTACTACTGGTACTTTGGAGTTTAAAAGGTGGATTGAGCTACATTGCTACAGTTTCATCCATTTGGAAGGGTGGTCCTTGGAGGTTACTAACTGAGCTATATTGCTACAATTTCATATATTTGGGAGGGTAATTCTTTGAGGTTATTATGATAAAATGTAAGAATTATGGGAAAATCAATATGGAACAGAAAGTGAGAGTTGCAATGCCCAATATATCCTCAAGGCTTGAGAGGTTGTGCAGTGCTCAACTTTCTTAATTACCTAAAATAATTAATTAAATGATTATAGTTCTCTAAGGATGAAATAGCACCATTTTTCTTTTCCTCTTCTTCTTCTTCTTCTTCTTCTTCTTTTTTTTTTTTTTTTTTTTGTTTTACAAGGTAGGGTCTCACTCTGGCCCAGGCTGACCTGGAATTAACTATGTAGTCTCAGGGTGGCCTTGAACTCACGGCGATCCTCCTACCTCTTCTGCCTCCCGAGTGCTGGGATTAAAGGCCAGTGCCACCATGCCCGGCTTACCATTTTTCTTTTGTTTTACATGTATTTTGTTTTTACATGCTACTAACTAGTTTTCAGGGCATACATATTTTACTTGGTGGTTTTGAGATAGGGTAATGTTAAAAGATCATTATGGAAAGCTGGAAACCAAGAAAATATGTGAGTTTTTGTTTCTGAGATTAAACACAAACCATTTTGCAGGTGACGTGAAGATGAACCTAGTTTACAACTGTATATCATGGAAGTAGAAACAATCCCTTTGGGGTCTTGGTGAAAAGAAAGGCAGCAGGTTGCAATGACTATGTACACTTGATTTTGTTTTAATTATTTTTTTAATTATTATTCTTTTACTGACAATTTCTATACTTACAGACAATAAACCATGATATTTCCCTCCCCTCCCCCATTTCCCTTCAGAACTCCACTGTCCATCATATCCCCTTCCTCTCTCCATTAGTCTGTCTTTAAATTTGATGTCATCATCTTTTTCTCCTATTATGAGGGTCTTGTGAAGATACTGCTAGGCACTGCGAGGCCATGGATATCAAGGCAATCTCTGTCTGGACAGTTGCATTGTACTGTACACTTGATTTTTTATCCCAACTTAAAACTATCTGTACATCCATCATCTCATAAGAGTCCATGTGGGTTAGAGAAATGGAACATTAGATTTTAGTTCATGGTGGTGGAACAAACACCTGTCCATTTTTATACACAGAAAGGGGAATTAGTCCTCCTTACTAATTATAAGGAAAAGTGTCAGAAATGACTAAGTGTTTTAAGTTTCACTACTATTGGTGGAGAAATGGTTTAGAGTTATTTTTTTAACACCAATGTGGTTTTTTAGGCTTGAACTAATATGATCATTGCTGAGGTAACTAATTTGAATATCCACCTTTAAGTGTGTTCCAGAAATTACTATAACATGACTTTTATAGGTATATATGTGGGTGGTGTGTGTTCATGTGTGTATGTGTATTCTTGAGTGTGGGCATATGCATTTATATGGATGTACCTGCATGTGTGTGTGGTTACACATGTGTATGCATGCATGTGGAGGGTTCTGTTCCTCAGGAACACTGTCCATATCCCTTGAGACAGGGTCTGTCACTGAACCTGGAGCTCATTGATTCAGCTTGACTAGCCAGTCATTGAGCTGCAGGGATTCCCTGTCTCTGTTTCTCCAAAACTGGGATTACATGTGTGCATCACAATATCAAACATTTATATGAGTGCCAGGGATCCAAACATTAGTTACTCATGCTTGCAGGGCAAACGCTTTATCCACTGAGCATCTCCCCCACACTTTTAATGTTTATATTTTTAGGAATATTAGTATTTATAAAAATGGATCTTAGCCGGACATAGTGACACACACCTTTATTCCCAGCACTTGGGGCAGAGGTAGGAGGATCATCATGAGTTCAAGGCCAGCCTGAGACTACAGAGTGAATTCCAGGTCAGCCTGGACTAGAGTGAGATCCTACCTCTAAAAACCAAACAAACAAATTTTAAAAAATGGATTTGAACTATATATATTTTAAAACAATGATTAAATAACATATTACATAGCTATTACAAATTGAACCTACTTAAGTAAATGTATATTACCATTAATAATATTATGTAGTGATACTGTTACTAATAACTCATACTTATTATTGTTACCTGCCAAGCCTCAGAAGCTGCAGACAGAAAGATATGATTTCTTTTCATAATATAATAAAGCAGACAAAAGAATTAGGTTATGAAAAGACAGGGACATGGTGAGCATCTAACCAAATATGATTGAGTTGAAATTTTTCTTTTTTATCCATTTAATTTTATGGACCTTGTTCATGGCAATTTCATATAAGGAAGAGATCTTAGTTAAAGGAGAGATATACAGGGAAATCAAATTTTCAGAAAGGATGTGATGGGAATGAAAAAGTGAAGCTAACTTTATGATTTGTAAGGAGAAAAGTTTTAGGAAAAAGATATATCTGGGAAGAAAATGAAGAGCTCAACAAGGAGAAAAGTTATAAAATATTGAGGATTGATGATAGCCTAGGAATTTGATCCCACCTTTTAAATTTATAGAGGGGAGATCTGAGTCCTGGAGCAGTCAAGCAGTCACACAGCTCGTTGTCAGTAGAGCAGCTTTGAGAATGCAGTGCTTCTGCAGATGCTCACACTTTCCCATAGCACATCTCTCAGAAAGTCAGTCAAATTCACTGTGTATGTCCTGTGTGTGTGCCATGCAAAAAAACAAAAAACCCAAAAAACAAAAAACAAACAAAAACCCCCACCCAGATTGTGATTTTTAACTCAGCTGATAGCTGACTCTTTTCTGTGTTTTTAGTATATTTGAAGATAATTACAAGAGGCAATTAGGAAACATATTGCAATGGGAAAAGCATGGTTTTAGGAGTTAGGATTGGAGCTCCATGCCAGTGACAATATATTTTAAATCTGTGCCAGAGTTTTACACCTATATAATTGAAAAAATACAACATATTAGGCATTGTACATAAACACTAAATAATCAGAGCAATAAGTGAGCAAAGCCTAGTTCCAGCAGATTCTCAACACATGGCCATTTGCCTTTAATTAAACAGATTTGGAATGTAAAATGTTTTGGAAATGGATACAAAGTGGATGTAAGTACTTATGACTATAATGAAAGGCTATAGTAAGTTCATTTAAAAGTACTGTGGTTGCCAGGCATGGTGGTGCACACCTTTAATCCCAGCACTTGGGAGGCAGAGGTAGGAGGATGGCTGTGAGTTCCAGGTCATCCTGAGAGTACATGGTGAATTCCAGGTCAGCCTGAGCTAGAGTGAGATCCTACCTCAAAAAACAAAACAAAACAAAACAAACAAAACAGAAAACAGTACCCTGGTTGTTAGATATATAAGGGCAGTACTGTGGTCTACCAGAACATGTATGGAAAGGCACAATAGAGTTTGGATAGCCTGCTCATAGTGCTCAAAAAGCAGTGAAATTTTAATGAGACATGTAAAGAGCTAAGAATCGTAGCAGGCTGTGGCAATGATTGAGGTGCTGACTGTAGGGCCTCTTCTCAAGGTGAAAATGGATGTCTACAATACACGGTCAGCACAAAGCCTTTTAACACAGGGTGTCTGCCAGAAGCACCAGAATACAGTAATTACTCACCAACTTTCCTTCTCCCTTCTACTGGTACCATCAAAGCCCTCATTAGTATCCTTTTGGTATAAGTCCTACTAAAGGTAGCATTGATTTTGGTGCTTGTATTAATTTTTTATTACTTTTTTTTTCCAGCAGACACCCTTCCTCTTCAGGATAACTTTATGCTGAGATACAACCATACAATGATGAGTTATATTGTCTCCAATGTGAACCCACATATGAAACAAGCAGGGAGTTCTTCTCAAGTTGATGTTTTCTGTAATGTTTAGTCTTATTTAAAATAAAACAAGAATATGAGTATGGTAGTTTGAAAAGATAGCCCCCAATATATTCAGTGTTTTATTAGTTTGTAGTTTGCATCTGTAGTCACCTTGCTGGAGGCAGTATCACTGGGAGGATCTTAAGGTGTGGTGGTGGGTTTAGGATTTCAATTTAAAAATATGCAAAGTGTGCCTAGCTGGAGTTCCTGAGGTATGCTGTGCTGCATGGCTTTTGTTCTCTCTCTGCTTGGACCTGTGAAGGCAGGCCAGCTTCTTCTGCCATTATGGAACTTCCCCTGTATCTGTAAGCTTTAATAAATAGCTCTTCCTCCATAACTGTGCCTGGTCTGGAAGTTCATCTCAGCGAATCTGAAGCTGTCTGCTACAATGAGCTATACAGTATGTCCACTCTCATTCCTTGTCTAAAAAGTGTAGATTTTCTCTCTTTTAGAGAGGGACATGGAAAAGTGAATAGGTAGACCTCATTTTCATCTGGGTGATATGGATATACCATTAAACCTGAGGTAAAAATGAGGAGAGAGAGACAGAAAGAGAGAGAGAGAGAGAGAGAGAGAGAGAGAGAGAGAGAAGGAGAGAGAAGGAGAGAGAAGGAGAGAGGGAGGAGAGGAGATTTTCTAGGTTAGGGAACCAGAAAAACTTGTCCTAGTTAAGAATTTAGAGCTACTATATTTCTTTAGAGAACTCGCTTCAAAATTGCATGTACAATCCGTGTGAGCTGCCAGATTTATGTAAAGATTGACTGTAGGGCAAAATTTCCTGAATCTTTGGATATTAGGAAAGAACCCTGCTCTAGGGAACACTTATGCAGATGTTGTATGTTTTCCTACTGGAGACGTAGAGAGATGAAAAGAAATTAAGAGAGTCTGGAAGTTGAATGCAAAGAATTTGCCGAGTGAGGACTGACTGACTGTAGTTCTGGTTCTTATTCTAACAAGACAGACATAATTTTTCTTTACTTCTTGGGGAGGGATGAGAATCAAACTAAATGAGGAGTTTATAAATAGCAGTGTTTTATTGGAAGGTGAGGCACAGCCACCCACTTACCAAGGTCTACAGTCTTCCCCAGCACTTTACCAATTTGAATGAGCCCTCAGGTACCCACAATTTCAAAAATAATCCAAGTATATTTCTGAAATTTCCTTTTCCAGTAGGAAACTTGGCTTTAAGGACATTATTGAAGAACAATACATCTGATGTGAGATTTGTGAGTATGAATTTTACAATTTTTTTCCTCTTATAATCAGAGCATAGGCTATTCATTTTCATTAGACTACTTTTTGCCTAAAATACTTGGATTGTGTTCACTAGCTCTAAAGTACCTTTTAAAATAGAGAATAAGCTATGCTTCCCTTAAAAATATTAATTCAATCATGGAACATAGCTCTCTTCCTATTAAGAGCTTTTGAACTGTACTTTGTAACAGAAATACAAAGGAAACCCTTGAAAGTAGAGCTGATGATGTCCTCTCTATATTTAGGACTCCATTTGTTTATAGCTTAAAATCAGTGGGAAAATTATGATCAAAGTCATGGTCATTCATACAGAAGAATTGTGAGACCACTTCATCTGGCTAGATTCTGCTAAGAGTCTTTGATCCAAATGGTTCACACAGAGAAATGAAATCTCCCGTAAGTTCAGAGAGCTTACTGGCATAAACTGCCAGTGTAAACAGGGAGACGTGGGAGCTTCTGCCAACTGTGAGGAGCAACTGATACTTATTACCTTGCACTCAGTATTTTTGACTTTGAGATAAGAGTTGGAATGATCAGTGAAAAGTTGCAGCTGTAAGTCTGAGTGAAGTTCATGTGGAACTTCCATTACAGAGCATTTGTGAGTGGGATGGTGAGGATAAAATGTGTATGAAAATGCCACAATGAAACTCATTATTTTTTATGTGAACCTAAAAAAATGACAAAACAATATTTAAAAGAAGAGTCGTTTGGGAGGAGAGGGACAGTAGTAGTCAATTAAAGGAATTGCGAAGGGCATGTGCTAGTTAGTGTATTTAATAATGGCTGTAAAACCTCTATGATTTTAAGAACTTGACAATGATGCCATAATTGCTAAAGAAGAAAATTAGGAATTCCATTAAGCTGTGATTGATACTGAACAGTGTGATAGTTAAGTCTCCCATAAGTTGGAAGAATGTAATTAATTAGAAGAATGAAATTTTTCAAAGATATTCAATGTCATTCAAAACAAAGGGTTGGTGAAGCATCTAAGTAGAATTGGTTGCTATGCTGTTTTATTTAAAAAAAAAAACAATTTATGAGTGAGAGAAAGAGAGATGGGGTGGGTTGAATAGGTATGCCAGGGCCTCTCGTTGCTGCAAACAAACTCCAGGCATGTGTCACCTTGTGCATCTGGCTTACGTGGGTACTGGGACTTGAACCTGAATCCATAGATTTTGCAGGCAAGCATCTTAACTGCTGAGCCATCTCTCAAGCCCCTATGCTATGTTTTTTTGAGATAGGGTCTTATTCTATAGCCCAGGCTGGCCTGGAACTCACACTGCAGCCCACGATGGCTTCAAACTTTTGATAATCTTGCCTAATCTTCCTATGTGCTGGGATGACAGGTTTGAGTCAACACACTCAGCTTGATGGTTGTTCTTTATGCTAAAATGCATAGTATTCCATTTCTAGTGTAAACAAATGTATAGAAGGTGAATTGAATGGAGAACTCAACCACAGATATACCACACAATTCAAACAATAATATTATTGTTAATAACAATAATTTTAACACAGAAGCCTGAATTTTCTCTGAGAAGATGAGCAAATTTGCAGTTAAAAACTTCTTCAGCAGGATGAGAAGGAATATACATTATATATAACATATTTTAAAGGGGAACATGCTAATGATAGCACACATGATTCTCTCACGTCTTTAGTGGTCATTTAATACTGAGAATCAGAAATGTCTCTGATTTTTCCAAAGTATAAAAATAAATTTTTAGTGACATTTATATTTGGGTCCTTGTAAGCCATTGGGAAAGTTTAGTGTTATAGGTAAATACGGGTGCAGGTTTAATTGTAGTTTTGAATTTTTGTTTTGATTTTAAATGCAGCCCACGCAAATCCACAGCCTTCACCTGGTTGGGTCCTTTGGAAAACAGAAATAGAAAAGCTTTGGGTTTGGTGTCATGGGAGGTGTGCTCTGAGCCCTTGAAGTTACTTTTTAAAAGTATTTTTATTTTTATTTATTTATTTATTTATTTATTTATTTATTTATTTATTTATTTATGAGGGGGGAAAGAATGGGTGCGCCAGGGCCTCCAGCCACTGCAAAGGAACCCCAGACGCATGCGCCACCTTGTGCATCTGGCTTACGTGGGTCCTGGAGATCGAACCGAGGTCCATTGACTTTGCACGTCAATACCTTAACTGCTAAGCCATCTCTCCCGTCCCTGAAGTTAGGTTTGTTCTGAGCAGTTTGGAACTCTTCTGGGACAAGGTCATTTCCTCCTCCTTCCCAAGCCCAAGTCCAAGGCTTTTCCGAGGCTAACACGAGGGCTGGAGCGGCGTGTGTGTGCGGGTGCGTGTGTCAAGCCCTGTGGTTGACTGTAACGAGCAAGCTTTACACTGAAGCTGCTCTGCTGAAAACTCAGAGACTTGCTGGCTTTGTGCGAGTCTGTTGTTGGATTTGAAGCACCTTAGCAAGCATATCGTGCTCAAGAAGCCCACAGGATGAGGGACATGACCTCCCCATTCCCCGCCACGGGCTTCTTAGGGTTTGGTTCTAGGTAGTGGAGTCCGCAGAGGACCCCACGCGGCCGTGTCCTCGGCGCAGACCCCTGCGCGCCAGGTGGCTGGTGGAGCTGTCCAGCAGCACTAGTGCGGGCCGGCTGGAGTGGGAACCGCGCACCCCGCGCGCGGCTCCCGCGGCGAAGAAGCAACAGGACGGTGGCCGGAGCCGACGCCATCCGCCCCGCCTCGCTATCCCGGCTCTCTCGGCTCCCACGCGGCCTCGCCGGAGGCGGAGAGCGCTGGCCCCACAAGCCGTCCCAGCCTGTGCTTCCCCACCCCGTGCGTGTCTCCGCTGGAGCGGTGGGGCGGCCTCCCAACTTCCTAAATAAACTCAGAGGACAGCAGGGACAAACCCGACAGGGACGTCCCCGCTTTCCCAAGTCGCCCTGGCAGTCCTCCGTAGGCGGCTCGGGAGGGTGAGCCCGGCCCTGGTCCCCTCAGGCTTCGTCCCTGCCAGGCCCGGGGTCTAGGCGGCACACCTCGGGGGTCTGGGGACGCTGGGCGGGAGGGCGGCACGGAGCGCGCCTCGCGCTAGTGGGACGCACGGCGGCCGGGAGGCACGGAGGACAGCCGCGGAGTGTCCTCGCTGCTCCCGAGACGTGGCCACCGGCGAGCCAGAGACTCGCAACGAGTATGCTGGCGACACGTGACGCGGGCTGAGGGAGGGCGGGAGGGAGGGGGAGAGGGCTGGGGGCGGGGGGATAAAGGGACGGACGGAGGGAGGCGGGCAGGCAGCGGAGAGGGGCGGAGGCGAGGGGACGCGGCGCGGGGCGGAGAAGCCGCCGCCCCCGACTCGGTCACCGCCGCCCCGCCGCCGCCGCCACTCGCGGCCGCGGGGAGATGCGCTGAGGCGGCGCCGCGCGAGCAGCATCGGTAGCATCAGCATCTGAGGAGGCGGCGGCCCGGGAGCGCAGCGCAGCGCAGCTCAGCGCGGACCCGAGCCGGGCCCCGGCTTCCCGCCATGAGCACGGGGCCGGCGGGGCTCCGCAGCCCCGGGCACTGCCGCCCGGCCGAGCGCGCTCCCTGCGCCCCGCGGCCCCGACGCGCCTAACGCCTCTCCGCGCCGCTCCTCGCCGGTCCCTGCGCCGCCGCCGCCGTCGCCGTGTCCCCGCCGCCCGGCCGCCGCAGCCTCGCGGGCAGCATGTCTCGAAGGAAGATCTCCTCCGAGTCCTTCAGCTCCCTGGGCTCTGACTACCTGGAGACCAGCCCGGAGGAGGAAGGCGAATGTCCCCTGTCCAGACTCTGCTGGAACGGTAGCCGGAGCCCTCCCGGGCCACCCGAGACCAGCGCGGCCGCCACCGCCACCGCTGCCGCCCCGGCTCCCGCCGTTTCTGCCGCCGCCGCGGCCGCCGCCGCCGCGGCCGGAGCCAAGAGAGCGCAGCGCCGCCGCCGGGTCAACCTGGACTCGCTGGGCGAGAGCATCAGCCGCCTGACGGCGCCCTCGGTGAGCGGGGCGCAGACGGAGGGGACCCACGCTTTGGGAGGGAGGGGACGGAGGTCCAGAAAGTTAGAGCCTCGCATCCAGGGTGTGCACGCACAGCCCGACCGCTGGGGGGCGACCCGGCCTCACCTGGCCTGGCCTAGCATGGGGTTCTCAGTGGCCCTAGGGGGTGGAGGGGGAGGGTTGCCAAAGTCCTGGGTTCTAGTAGCAAGGGGACACCCAGAAAGGCGTGAGTCTCTTGATGCGAAGGCTGTCTGCTAGTGTCAGCCCCGACCCTACTTCATCGCTGCACAACCCCCCAACACAAACACAGGCCTCAGGGCTCCTTCACACCACCTGTTTTCTTCACCCAAACTTTCCCAGGCACTGCGTTTGGCAGCTCCATTTCCATATCTTTCATTTCTCTTCTCCATCCCAGAGGAGCCCAGCCCCTCCTCTCCTCATTTCCCACACTCTCCCAGTCTTAGCGTGACCTTCTGGGACATCTTTGAATTCCACAGGCTCGCTGCTGCATTCTCTGTTGCATCTTTTTTTCTCAAGTCTTCAGGAACTCTCTGCCAGATACTTGTGTGAGCTGCATTCGAATGCAGAAACATGTGTCCTGTGCTCTTTGCACCCTGTAACCTACCTCCACTATTTGCTGTTCATTTACTGGTTCAGTTTACCTCCTGGGTAAACCTGGTACCTCTCTGTGTGTTTCTTGCACCCTTAGTCATTTTTTTCTCTCCCTTCCCTAAACCTTCCTGTGCTTTTTGCTCCCTCCCATTCCCTCTTTATATTAGGCTTTTCATAAATAAGTGTTGAGTGAACAAATGCCCTCCCCTAGATCTCTCCAAAACTGTGTGCTAATCTTGTGATGTCTGCATCAGCCATTCCTGGGGTACACCAGACTCTCCAGGTTCCAGGCATCCTTCCAGAGCACTCCTGCTTCATTCTCGCCCAGGCATCTCTGCTACTCTGAACTTCTACCTTTTGCAGGAGTGCCAGGCCTCTAGTCTAGTCTCTTTGCTGTCTACATGAGCTCTCTTTTAAAGGAATCCACTCAATTGCAAACAAAGGAGATGAAGTGTCAAATCGCCATCCACCTTTTAGGTTGGTCGGATCCTGGAAGCAAGGACTTTAATTCGCTTTCAAAAGCAGTTTTCTTACAACCCACCTCTGGAACTTTAACTTCTTCTAGTTTCCAGTGAATATGGTAGTCCATCTCACTCAATGTGTTCGTTGACCTTGCCCAACTCTGCAGTCACCCTCTTGAACATATCCTTGCACATGCTGGTAGGAAGGGCTTGTTAGGAGTGGGCTGGGAGGAACCTGGGGTTGGCACCCTGAGATTCTGTAAGTACCCCTATGACACCTGCATTGGTGAGAAATGACTGCTTCCTTTAGCACTGAAACTACTCTTCAGTCATCTTCCGCTTCTTGTGTGTTTTACCCTTTCATTTTTTTGTTATTGTTGACATCCCAGAATAAAACCCTCAGAATGGATTCACTGCTGTTTGCCAAACTTCTCTGTAAATATTACCCAGGCAGCATAATTTTTGCAAGCCATTGCAAGTTGTTGAACATAATTCTTTATTATGGGAATCAGGAACTATGAATTTGTAGGTTTGTGTCAGCCCCTAAAGCGATATTTGCAAAATATACCAGCTCTTCATTACAACAGATCCATTTTAGCACTGTGATCTAACTAAAAATAATGAGTAGTTTGGGGAAAATATTTATATAATCCTGGAGTTTTCTTTTTGCCTGAGATCCAGAATTTACAAATTTCTAAAAAGTATTGTGTGTGCCTTGCATAATGACAGTTTAACCTAGACTGTTTCCAATAACTTACATGAAGACTAGAGAAAATAAATTGAGAACTAAAGTATTTGCTGTCAGAATGAGAGGCAGGATATCTTCTGATGGTTATCTTCATAAGTTAGACTTCAGTGATTGGCTTGAAAAGCATGTGTCCAGACCATGGTTCTCAAAACAAATTCAAAAGTAATGTGGCAGCTCTGTGTACTTTCCATGCTGTAATTCTTTTATTTTATTTTTAAAAATAGGTTTATCAAATAAAGACTGAGAACATATAGGTGAACATAGTTAAAGCTTTTTATTCTCCAACACTTAAAAAAATTCTCATTGGCTAGTTCTATCACCAATTGACTTAGTGACATCAACTCAATAGGGAGGGCACATTTCAAAGCAGTGACTTGTTTCTGTTTGATCCCCATTTACTTTATTTTATTTGGCAAATGGATACTGGCTCAAAAAGTCACATTAGATACATTCTTTTCTACTGCCCAGTTTATAACTCTGAAAATACTTGGGAAGATGGACTATGTTCAGTCTGTCCTCTCTCATGAAAGATGAACAGCTTATAAAAAAAGAAATGAAAAACTGTCCAGCATGACCATTTTCAGGGCATGTTTAGTTGATTTGAGTATTATAAGTTTTCTTGAACTCCATTATGTTAGGAGAAACTGTACTTTATGCAAGTTCCTGATTGTTCAGTGGTCTTATTTGAGATGTACCAATCACTAGGGATTCAGTCTCAATTCAGAATGATAGGCAAGTTGCAAAATGGAAATGAACTTAATATATACTAGCATATTGCCACATATCACACTAGTGATTTGACCCATGGAATATTCAAACTTGCTTTTATTTGACATTTTAATGGTTAATTTAGATGCATTGATGTTGGCTATATGTAATAATACTTTATACTACATAAATAAAACATTTAAATTTAATTGGTGAAATTGAATGAAAATCCAGAATTTATGAGACTTGATTTTAATTTTGCCTTGAACAACTAAGTACTTAGATATTTATGAGCAAGTTCCTTTGGCTCTCCATGGTCCTTCTCATTTATAAAGTGTTATACCAAGGTTTCCCCTTAGTCTGAGGTTCTATGAAGACATATTACCAGGCTTTGAATAATCTGTCATAATGAAAAATGTAGGGAGCATAGGAAATACATTATGGATTTAAAAACTATTAAGAAAAGTAGATTGCTTTTTAAAGTAGGGATGATCAAACCATTATTCAATTTAATTATTCAAACATTTGAAGATCTGCTGTGTGGCAAGGATTGTGCAGAGCTCTGGCAATACTAATGCTGGAAATAACCTATCCAGTCTTTGATTGCATGGAACTGTTTTAGTCTTTATTTTATGGAAACTGCATTGAAGAGAACCATAAGAACTTGATTTGTCTTGCTGATGTCTAGGGTTTCACTCACTGTGAGAATCTGAAGTGTAGCCATGATAATAAAAGTAATCATGGAAAAAAAATAATTGTGGAGACTTTACAGAAGACATATAAGACACTAAGTACATTATTTTTTATGAAATAATTTAACACCCAAGAAACATATGGATAAAAATCTGGGATTTTACATACAGGGTGAATTTAGTAACTCACTTATTTGGCTTCCATTTTTATAAATGAGTGTTGCTTCATTTTCCTGTCACTTTGGGTTTGTTATTGTCAATCATCTTGTCAGTGGTGATATACCAGTAGACCCACTCCTGAATGACAAAGGCCAAGCTTCCTGTCAGATTGTTACTGGTTGTTCAGCCATTGTAGGTAGCTTTGAAGACCCCCAGAAGCTGTACAAAGTGGCATGAAGAAAAGTAACAGAACTAAAAGGATGGCAAAGACCAAAGGAAATTATTCAAAGAAAGTTGAGAATGAAAAATGAAGGGAAGCCAGGATCTGAGTGAGGAACAGAACAGTGTTTCCTTATTTGGCAATTAAGAAATTATATTAATAAAAGCCTAGGAAAAGTGAAAGGACATAAACTTGTGTAGTTAGCTTCTTAAGATACAACATAAAATTAGCTCTCTGACGCATGCCAACGCCTAAAAATGTCCTCAGAAAGTGTTAGCGTAACTCACACATAAACAATGAGAAAGAAAATTCATTTGTGAGGTAGGATATTTGGTAATTTATGTATTTTAATTAAAGCTCATTAAATTTGAGGTTCGGTTTTACTAAAAATATTGAGAAGCAGGTTTATTGCTACAATAACATAAGATAAATGTATCCTTATATTTAAATGCTTTCTCACTTGTAGAAACTAAATGGTATGATCTGAAATCAAAAAGAAATGATCATCTGTTCCCTTTTTATGTCTTGTTTCCATCATGGAGAAACAGCACAGTAGCACTGGAAGTACAAGGGCTGGAATGTTGGACATGGTTTGAAGCTCCTGACTGGGCACGAGACCTTGTGAAAGCCACACCCTACTTTCTCCGAGGAAACTAGGAATACTAGCTGCTTGGTAGATTTGGTGTGAAAGAGAAACATTATCCTATATAAAACTTTCTTGACTTACAAACAGATACAGTGCTTGTCCAGTGTAAGCGAGGCTCTGGGTTCAATTCTCAACACTGTAAGAAAAAATAAATTGATAATACTTAAAATACACACAGAAACAACAATGAGCTAAAATAATCAACCTTGTTTAATAGCTTGATAATCTCCAATAGATGGGAAATTTGGGAGCTGGAGAGATTGCTTGCTGGCAAAGCCAAAAGGACCCAGTACCCACTTAAAGCCAGAAGCACACAGTGGCACATGCATCTGGAGTTTGTTTGCAGTATCTAAAGGCCCTGGTGTGCCCATTCTCTCTCTCCCTCTCTCTATCTGCCACTCTCTCTCTATCTGCCTCTTTCTCAAATAAAGTATTTTTTAAAAGATAGAAATTTTTTCTTTATCTTTTTTTCTCAGTAATTCACTCATTTTTAATCTTATTGGAAAAGTTCATAGAATAAGTTAAAAGATGTTATGTCCCCTAAAAAAAAAAAAAGATGAGAAACACTTTATTTTCTTGGCATAGCCAGGCAATCCATTAAAAATTAAAACTGAGTCCCTTTTTGGTTTACTGGCTATGACTTACACATGTCCATAGTCATTTATAATTGTTGTGGATTCAAATATTTCTACCAAACTACTGAGTGCTATGTGACAATTCAAAAATCACTTTCATGAATTATATAATCATATGAGGACAGCTTTATTTGGTAGAATGCAGGTATTTCACAACATATTAATGTAAATTAGGAAAATATGTGTAAAAGAGAAATGACTTATTTCCTGTGTCTGAGACTTTCAAATATGTCCTATAGATTCATTTCAAAATAAACGGTATGTGTGTTCAAGGGATGAGGCTGTGAGGTGATGTGGTGAACAGCCAGACGAAGCATACATGTTTTCTGTGCTTTCTCAGTGCTATTTTCCTTGGATACTAGCACGAGGGCCAGGCTTTCGTTCTAAAGATATTAGGACAATGGGGAAGGACACCGATGTCTCTCAGG
The DNA here is from genome assembly GCA_036365145.1 of Orientallactaga sibirica. NCBI lineage: Eukaryota > Metazoa > Chordata > Mammalia > Rodentia > Dipodidae > Orientallactaga > Orientallactaga sibirica. Next base: position 29,647,469 of record JAEOAD010000021.1, on the reverse strand, counting down.
GTGTGGAGAGATGATTCCTAGATGCATCATAGGAGTACTTGAGTGCTATTATATACTCCCCCCTCTGTATCATTGCTTTTTGATTTTCACCTTTGCTATTTTTGAGACCTCCCATACAAAGTTGAAAGTAAAATGCAAATACACATTTTACTGATATGATAGGAAAATAAATGCATTATCTGTGGACACTGCAGTGCTGATCATGAGTGATCATGAAGGTATAATTTCCTCTTCTGTGATTTTAAACACATTGAGGAAGAAAATAAAATTTATGTGTCATAAGCAGGAAGAATGTTTTCCAAGGACTGAATTTTCCTTGCAGGTCCTTCTGTGCCTTGTGATACAGTAATTTTCACTAAAATTTAAAGCCTCCATTTAAATGCTGACTCCATCTTCAGCATTCTAATGTTTATCTGGTGTTTGGTTTGGAATCTACTATCTAAGACATAGTCAGTAAAATACTCAGAATAAAGAAATGTATATTCTTGTTTAATTGTACAACTGTGCTTGTTTCTTTTTTTAAAAGATTTTATTTTTATTTATTCATTTATTAGAGATACAGAGAGGGAAAAAGAGAGAGGGAGAGGGAGAATGGGTACGCTAGGGCCTCCAGCCACTGCAAACGAACTCTAGAAGCATGTGCCACAATGTGCATCTGGAGAATTGAACTGGGATCCTTAGGCTTCATAGGCAAATGAGTTAACTACTAAGCCGTCTCTCCAGCCCTGTGCTTGTTTCTTTTTGTTAAGTAATTTTTATGATTTATCTGGTTCTATCAAACAAAATATGTAGATTTTGTATCCAGTCTCAAGTGTACAAGTGGTGATATACCAGTAGACCCACTCCTGAATGACAAAGGCCAAGCTTCCTGTCAGATTGTTATTGGTTGTTAAGCCATTGCAGGTAGCTTTGAAGATCCCCAGAAGCTGTACAAAGTGGCATGAAGAAAAGTAACAGAACTAACCTGTTTGAAGTTTGCTTGCACCAGCTATTTATTTATTTTATTTATTGATTTGACAGAGAAAGAGGGAGAGAGAGAGAGAGAATGGGTGCACCAGAGCCTCTAGCCACTGCAAACAAACTCCAGATGTGTGCACCCCTTGTGCATCTGGCTAACATGGGTCCTGGGGAATCGAACCTGGGTCCTCTGGCTTTGCAGGCAAATTCCTTAACTGCTAGGCCATCCCTCCAGCCCTGTACCTGCTATTTAAAGCAGAGCATCAGAATGAAGTTGTATTTAAAAAGAACATATGGAATAGTACCTCCTTTGGGACTCTTTGAGTGGTCCATTTATGTTTCATTTTCAAAGTTTAGGTAATTGTAATGACTGTACTTCAGTCTGAGTTGCTTACATTTTCTACACAATTCTCTGTCAAATGAGAGAAATGTTTGTCACTAAGTGGGCAACTGTTACCAAAAATGCACTGTTAGGAGGTGGAAATGACATCATCTTGGTCCTCAAATATCACTTCAAGACAGGATCTGAAGATCTGGAATTATGTGTTATAAGCTCAGAGCACCCCACAAAATTGAAAATCCCAGGCCTAGAGTTACTTTGAAAGTAGGGGAGCTAGAAATATGTCTGAGAGCTGGAGATTTAATTAAGATTGACATTCTTATAAATTGTATAGTGGAGATTTAATTGATTAAGATTGACATTCTTATAATAGTGAGAAGTCACTTCTTGACCAGACTTTATTTGGAGCTTACTATTAAAATTTTTTATTAAATTAGGGGCTATCATATCTCAGTGAATAAAAGATATAAGTAAAGAAAACTCCTAGAATGTATGTTCCTTGGCCTCATTTATGGAGACTCTGATTTGATAGCATGAGAGAAAGGCCCAAACAAAACTTCAAGTGAGTGGTTGATACCCTGAGGTTGTGGTCAAAGGAGGCTGAATTCCATGTCTTAAAGATCACTGATTTAAGCTCACTGAGCTTTCTATGCTTATTTTTGGACATTTCTCCTTTGAGATGAACATATCCCAAGCAACTCTTGCCATAACAGTGACAGGGATAAAGGTACTGAGTTGATGTCATTATCACCACAGCCTGTTTCTGTATCCCTTTGTAGTGAGAATAATCTTGCTGGCTGTTTGGTAAGAGGCATTTGAAGTTTCACCATTTGTAGCTTCACAAATAAAATGAACTCTTTCTCATTTTTTCCCCAAGGTTGTTTGGTTATTTTCCCTATGTTTGTGTTCAGTGGGTCACATATCATTCCTAAATAAAGGAATATGAATTCCTAAAGGAACACCAGTATAAAGGAACATGAATTCAAAGACATTGAGGTATTGTAGAGGAGCAATGAGGAGAAAGGTTGTTAGTGAGGGTCAATTTGACATGACTATCAACTTTTTTTGATATATTTCTCAAATGTTCCATCTACTGGTTCATTCTGGAGGAATGGTTTATTCTGAAAGGTAAACAATATGAGGTTCAGACAGCACACACATAAGAAACCCATCAAGCCCTACCAAAAGGTCACAAAAATCGTAATTGCTACTAATCTCCACAACCTTAGAACAGTAGCCTTTTTATCATCCAGTGGCAAGGTGGATAGGACCTAGCCCTCTTCAAACAAATGGTGATCCATATTAGAAAAAGTTAAACTCTTGTAGACAACACTAGAAATGATATCACAAGTATAGGTAATCTGTGGAAGTCATAATGTTTGCTTAATTCCAAGTCCTTCAATTCAGTTGGCTTCTTTTCCATTTACTGTGGCACACTTATTATGGGTGTATCATAAGTCATCATGTCATTTTTTAATTGTTTTATTCCTGTGCTTCTTCATTCATGGACCTTCCTGCTTGACACTGGCAGAGGTGACTTTTCTATCTTTATACACACACAAGTATACATATCATGTTTCCTGTCACTGCATGTTCCCCTGACATAATCTTGTTGTTCACATTACATTATAGGACACACTGTGTTATATTGTATTGTGGTCTTACTTTATTCTGCTTCCTTAAGACAAAAAAATTGTATCTTCTTTATGTATACCATGTTCAGCAGAAGGTGTGACTGACAAAAACACTCAGTGGATGTTTGCTAGAAGAATGACTAAAGGTGTAGTTGGTGGTATATCTGGTGCCATATCATAGAGTACAGTTTTTTTTGGTTGCATCTTTTAGTTCATTATTTTAATTATTCCATGAATAACTTTCTCTCAGACACACAGAAGAGTAAATATAATTATTATTTTCTAAAATGCTTTAAGAATTTCATGGGCTGGAGAGATGGCTTAGCAGTTAAAGTGCTTGCCTACAAAGCCTAAAGACCCAGATTGGACTCTTCAGGACTCACATAAGACAGATGCACAATGGAGTGTATGCATCTGGAGTTCTTTTTGCAGTGTGTGGAGGCCCAGGCATGTCCATTCTCTCTCTCTCAAATTTAAAAATAAAATATTTTAAAAAAGAATTTCAAAACACCCCCACACTTGGTGTTTTATTGAAAGTTCATAGCAACATATACATTTTTTTTCAAATTTCCTCTAACTTTAGTGTTGCTATCTAAAAATGTCTGGAGATATAGCAACTAATAGAGGAGCATATATTATCTGTTAAAGAGATGTGTACTTCTGTAATTTAAAGACATGGTATCTCAACTATGTTATTTTGTGCATTATTATTTCACTGTGTAAAAAGCTATGTCATCAACTATTCTATTAAACAAAACTCTATAAGCCAGCACATTCATCTATCTGTCTTCCAGTAATCATTAGTGGATATCATAACAGCATTGTTTACTACTATGTTACCTGTGCTCCTTCACTGGCACTTAAGTTCTGCAAGGGCAGTGACCTTGTTTGGGATGCTCAGTGTGGTCTCCATGTCTTTATTGATGTGTTACACCATTTTGAAGGAAGTCTTAAAAGTTGGAAATAGATTACTTAAAAATACCTTACAGAGTTTAAGAAGTAGAATTATCAAGTATTGAGAATTTACTAGGAACCTAGCATTTATTGTTTTTATAATGGATATCATTGGTTTTTCAAAACTGTGTAGAAATTTAGCTCAGACTAGTTGAGTAAACTGCTTATAATTCCTGCTAGTTAGGAATGGAAATGAAGTGAGAATCTTGGTTGAACTCCAAACCCCATATTCCTCCCACCGTATTATTTATTTTAAGCCACAGCAAACGTGGGGAACATTATGAATGCACTGCCTTGGTGCCACTTTAGGGATAAAAATATTATATCCCAGATACAAGGAGAGCTGCTGAGATGGAAACCTCAGCTTTTAGTTTCATGTGTACTGTCTGGATTAAACTGTCTGGCCTAGGCTTGTGCATCATGTCTGGAACTAATCAGCATAAGATATAAAATTTTGGCCCCATTACTCTAATTCAGGCAGTTTTGAAGTCAGAACTCCAAATGTAATGTCAGCTGAGATATCTAGTGAGACTGTTTCCCAGTGCAACTTCTCCCTCTGGCCAGTTCTTCATCTTTCTTTATGCTGTCATGTATGTTGAGGACAAGAGCATCCCCAAGGAATTTCTTGGTTGCAGATCTTCACAGAGTCTGCTTCCCAGAAACTCAACCTGTGATAATGAAATTGAGAATGATGATTGCACTAATAACAGCAAAAATAACAGTTGGAAGGTAGGATATAGAGGGAATATACTGATAAGCTTGGATTCGAATTTTTTTTGAATTTGTATAAAAATAATTAGCTCTAGACTGTAAAGTCTTTAAGGGGTGGGGCATTTCTGAATCAGCAGCCTCAGTATACTCACTGTCTATTCATCAGCTTGATAAATAAAATATTGAAGATTTGGTATCACCGGTTGGAATAGAGCTCACAGTCAAAGATAATGACTTTGGAGGGGATAGTTAGTGTCTTGAAATTTGACACATTCTTTAAGTGAAAGAAATAAAACAGACGAGAATTAAAGAACATTGTAGAAACACAAAACAAACTATCATGTTAGAAGGATAGAGGATATCTGAGTACATGGGAGCAAGGGTGGTAGTGGCTGATATTTGGAAAGCCATTAAAAAAAATTAATGATGGTACTTTCAAACCTACTCTGAATGAGTTACCTCAAGACCTTAGAAAATCAATGTCAATCCTGTATCAGAGATACAAACTATGCATTAAGTTTCAAATAGGGAATATTTAATAAAGATACAAAAGATATAGTCGCCGGGCGTGGTGGCGCATGCCTTTAATCCCAGCACTTGGGAGGCAGAGGTAGGAGGATCGCCGAGAGTTCGAGGCCACCCTGAGACTACATAGTTAATTCCAGGTCAGCCTGGACCAGAGTGAGACCCTACCTCGCAAAACAAAAACAAAACAAAACAAAACAAAACAAAACAAAACAAAACAAAAAGATATAGTCTACAGCTGTGATCCAAGGCAACTGGAAATATAAAGGGAGGAAGAGAGCAAGAGAGCAAGAGAGAGTGAGCTAGAGATAAGTGAGAGAAAGTGCAGGTGAAAGTGTGAGCCTGTTTATTTAAGATGTGGGTACATATATTTGAAGGTGACAGAGAACTAAAAGAATGAGATAGAAGAGAGTTGAGAAAGGAAAGGTGTGCTCTTACAGCATCTCCAAGTCCTGTCCCAAGAATGATGCACATCTTCCTCTGTGACCAGGTAAGTGCAATATGGTATAACAAGAGCATGATGCAAAGCCACTATCAGGTTCTGGCTGCGTTTTCACCTCGCTTCTTTCACCATAACTCACTCATTTTGTATAACTCATAACTATTAAATTTAAATTGCTATGCTATTTGAAGTTCCCCAGGTGTATCTTAATGTCAAATCAAGTCTGAATTGTGACTAATTATTTTTTTAAGTAATTTTACATTAAAATGGTCAAGTATGTACTTTTTCCTCTTTAATACTTCATTAATAACTTCTGATTGGTTTGTCAGTAGTGTTAGGTTTCAGATTTTTTTCATTTTCTTAAAGGTAGGAGTTTATAAACTGAAGACTATGTGGAAAGAGCTGTTTTTAGGCTTGTATTCATATTGGTTTATTCCTTTTTTTCTTTTAAAAGTAGTGATGGAACAGAGCTCAGTGGTAGAGTACTTTGATAGCATTCCTGAGGCCCTAGATTCAATCCCCAGCACCTCAAAAAGTTAAATATGTGCACACCAACACATACCTTTGTTCCTATTCTCTCTAGATATGATAGGAGTTTGTTCACTGTTAGAGTCTGTATTTATGTGTGTGGTGTTGTGCTGGTTATGATGGTTTTGGTGGTGGTGGTGGCATGCGCGCGCGCGTGTGTGTGTGTGTGTGTGTGTGTGTGTGTGTGTATGTGGGCCAGATGGGAATGTCAGGTATTCCCCTCCATTGTTCATCTGTGGGCTTCCTTAAGATCTCTCACTGAGTCTGGAGTTTTCTGCTTTTGTAAGGCCCCATGACTCTCCAGTCTCTGCTTCCTACAGGACAAGGGTTTCAGATATGCATTGCCATGTCCAGCTATTTACATGGGTACTGGGAAAATGAAGTTAGGTAGATTCAGGGGCCCCTTCAAGCCCTTTTGCCTGTACAGGAAGTTCTCTCACCTGTTGAGATATTGCTCTAGCTCCTAGAGCTCTTGTTGATGCTATGGGAAGGTCAGTAATGGAAAGTGTTCCTAGGTATTTTTGGACACAAGGGAATAACACTTTATTTTGTTGTTATATTGAATAAATTTTATATAGTTGGAAGTGGTACAGAAGATAAAATAATGCCAAACAGGACACAATCTATACAATCAAATTTAGTTATTTGGCTCTTATCTTTTCCCTTTCCATCTTAATTTTGCTTAGTTTTATTAAGGATTTTGTTTGTATATTAATGAATTTTATGACTGATGGAACTCTGCAGAGGATCAGTAAATACTTTAAAGTGAATTAATGCAGCATGAAAAACAATATGTTTAAGAATGCTAAGCAAATGTTGGAAGAAATAAATAATATATACAAGTGTGCTTAATAATGAAATCATAAACAGGGAATGCAATGTAGACAGAGAATATATAAATGAAAAATGTTATGCTTTGTTATGCATATGCTCTCTATTAATTTTCAATTAATTATATTTTGAGACATGACACAAAATCTATGGACTAAAAGTGGTTCTTGTCATCTGTACATTCTTAAAAAAGTATTGTTTTCCTTGAAATACTCTTACAATCTGTTATACGAGTCAGCTTATATACAGGTAGGAGACAGTAAATTCTTTATACACTACATGTATATGTGTATATATACATACATGTATATATATAATCTTTTCCTAATATCTCAATTATAGATGGGAAATACAATTTGCCCTATATATTTGCTTGTGATTCTGTTGCAAAACTTTCTGGAATAGAATTCAGCAACATTTATCTTTCTTCTAACATTTTTCTTGTATGATGTCTTCCCAAGGGATAACAGAAACTTTTGAAAAGAAAAATTATATTACACTAACAGCACATGTAAGGAGTACCTGTTGCTGTGCCAGCAAGGGGCCTGTCATCTTCATTTAGTAGGATTCTGGAGGCTTCAACAAAAGAAAAAACTACCTTATAGAAATCTGTTGTCCAGCTACTCCTAGTGCCTGTTCTGCTGGCTTTCTTACAACTTCACTTTTCCCCTGTGGATTAGTTAATTGTTGAATAATTGATTTATTATTATTATTATTTTGAGATAAGGTCTTACTCTAGCCTAGGCTGACTTGGAATTTACTATGTACTCTCAAACTGGCCTTGACCTCACAACGACCTCACAACCTTGGCTTCTTGAGTGCTGGGCTTAAAGGGATGCACTACCATACCCAGCAGTACATTAACTTTTTATTTATTTATTTTTGTTGTTTTTATTTATTTATTTGAGAGTGACAGGCAGACAGAGAGATAAAGAGGCAGAGAGAGAGGGGGGAGGGAGATAATGGGCATGCCATGGCCTCCAGCCGCTGCGAACTCCAGATGCTTGCACCACCTTGTGCATCTGGCTTATATGGGCCCTGGAGAATTGAACTGGGATCCTTTGGATTTGCAGGCAAATGCCTTAACTGCTAAGCCATCTCTCCAGCCCAGTACATTAACTTTTGAATGTCTTACAAAATATAGTTTTTGCTTGTGGAGCTTATTTATTTATTTTTCCAGAATGGAAAGGTTACAGAGATTTTTACAGATTTTTTTTCCTTGTCATAGAATTTACACATAAAAACCTGCCCTTTTAAATAACATATTTGAATACCCATCTGTCTATGTATCTATCTAGTATTGATTACACTGGGCAGAAGAGAAGTGCTTGGTTTTGGCTTTTGAGCAGAACAGCACCATTTACTAGAATTCAAGAGTAGACATATTTGTTCTCACTGTGTCTTTTATAAAAATTGCCAACAGTAGTAACAAAGACTTTTATTTCTTAACAAACTCAGCCTTCTTGTAGAGTATGATAATACTCTTGTAGAGTATTATCTTGTAGAGTATGATAATAATGAGATTGGGCTATAATGGAGCAGAGAATGAGGGCAGGATTCAGTCTTAGCTACAGACTATTTTTAATTCCTTTCAAATTCAAAATATAAGAGGGAAGAGAGAGTTATTGATTTCCTTGATATCAAGAGCAATAAATATTTTGTGGACCTGACAGTGTTTGCAAGCTATAAAGTCTTCTCTTCTTTTGTGTTAAATTATTGTCATTATAAACATATTTCAAAGAAACCCAGTCTTTCCCATTGTTCTGAATTAAAGTTTTTCTTTAAAAGTGTACTTGCAGAGTCCACACCCAACTTTTTTGAATTGGAGGAATTAATGGGACTTATCTGCATTTGTCATCAGGAGCTGTCTATATGAACTATGACGTGGGAAACTGTTGCCTCATAATTTTCTTTTCTCCTTTAACTGGGGACTTGGGGTGTGGATGCAGAAAGATGGAGGGAATAAAGCATTAAATTAAGTTGTAAATGTATTTTTCTACCATATATCTTGCTCTCTTAACTATTAAGGGTCCAGGTAATTTAGATCTCAACCATTTTGATTATGGGGATGAAATGTGTAACCTCCTCAACCCTATTAAATATAATTGTACTGACAAAAATTATCAATTATATCAGATAGCATGTAATTTAAAAAACATTTTACTACATTATCCCAACATATTAATTTTTCAAGGAACACATACTAGCAAGCTATTTTCAAATATAAGTCAACAACTGAGGATACTCAAAGCATATCAAAGCAGAAATTCAGAAGTTGCTGAGAGCTAAACACTAAAGTAGACATAACACACCTGCCACAGCTCAGGGAACATTGCAGAAAAGAGGGAGGAAAGACTGTAAAAACCACAGGGTAGGAAGGAATCTCCAGAGGCATTTCCCCCATCAGAGACTGCTGCATTCATAACCCATAACCCCATGATGAATACCAGTAACTCCACTGAGGAGGGCCCTCAGGAGAATGGGGTCAGAGAGGAGGGGATATAATAGGATAACACAAGGGCAATGGGACCAACACATGATTTGTTCATATAACAAAGTTTCTAGTTAATTTAAAAAAAAAAACCACTGAGATCAGACAAAAAAGTCAACAAAATCTCAGCATTATGTAACTATAATATATGAGTGTAGAATATAAATTTTTAAAAAGATAAGACCAACAAGTTTATTTATTTATTTATTTATTTATTTATATTAGTTATTCACATTATGTGAATACATTAATGTTGGTCAACAAGTTTTTATTTATTTATTTATTTATTTTTATTATTTGAGAGAGAGAGATAGAGAATGGGTGCGCCACTGGCCTCTCAGCCATTGTGAACAAACTCCAGATGCATGTGCCCCCTTGTGGACAAGTGCGGCATTATGCCCTTGCATCACTTTTGCGTCTGGCTAAACGTGGGACCTGGAGATTGAACGGGCGTTCTTAGACTTGGCAGGCAGGATCCTTAACCGGTAAGCCATCTCTCCAGCCCAGCCAACAAGATTTTTTAAAAATATTATTTATTTATTTATTTATTTATTTGCAAGGAGAGGGGGAGGATGTGCACTCCAGGGCCTGTTGCTATTGCAAACGAACTCCAGACGCATGTGCCACCTTGTGCATCTGACTTTACATGGGTACTGGGGAAATAAATCCAGGTCATTGGGTTTTATAGACCAACAAGTTTTGACCATAAAGTAAGAAAGTCACTGCTTAATGTATTCTTTAAATGGGATTAAGATAAGCTCACCTGAAAACATCTTAAAAACTTGACAATGCAAATTTTATTGCTTTGCTTTTCCACACAACAGATTTTATTGTCTTGTTCTTCCAGAATGACTAATAAAAGCAAAGGCTATGTCAAATCAAAGTTGGCTCTGTGAAAGAGTCTGCCTGGTGGTATTTTATACTTATTAAATGTATTTGGGGTAAAAAAAATTATAAAGTAGGTCTGTTTAATTTTGGTAGTCATTATACCTCATTATACCTCTCCATCTTCTCATTTCTTTTCTTGAATCCTAAATCAAAATCTCATGCCACAAAAGTGTATGGAAGTCTGTCTCACCAATCTATTATTATGTACATTTTTAATAACATAAATTGAATGAAAAGCAAATCTCTTAGCTCTAAATAACTGAGTTTGGGTAGAAAGCAAGTTTTTCAGGGAAGAGTGAAAAAGCTAGTAACCACAGATAGTATAAAAGTTAGTAGTGTATATTAGTTGCATAAAATAATTGATTTAATTATGCCATTTGCATATATGTATACGAGATGTTTTGATTGTGTTTACTTCCCATTAAGAACACTTGTTTCCCCCACCCCTGCACATATGTATTCCCTATCCTATTCCCTAGTAAGCCATCTTCTACTTCCATGTTTTCCACATATAACAGAAAACCCATATCTGTCTTTCTGTGTCTGGCTAATCTCAGATCTCTACTTCCTTCTATTTTCCCTCAAGTGACATGATTTTGTTCTTTATGGCTGAATCAGACTCCATTGTGTGTGTATACTACACTTTCGTTCATCATCTTTATTTATTACCACTTACATCTTTCTTAATACTTACAAGATTATAGTCAATACTGCATAAAATTATATTCAGACTCTTGCTAAGTTTTTCTTTGTATAGAGGTGAAAGTAGTGGAGCTGAGTGGGACCACTTTATAGTGCTTGGATGACTTTTATATACTTCAGCATCTGAAACTTTCAAACTCCAAGGACTTGCTCTTGTCAGTGTCCTGAATTAATCAGACCCCCAGCCACTGACTAAACTAGCTAAATGAAATGACCATGGTTCTGTACTTGGCATCTGAATTTCTATTTATTTATTTACAATGAGCAGTAACTGTGAAATGAATCTCATTACTCAAAGTTTTCATGATCAGCACATTTCTTACTGTTCATGGTATGTGAAGAGCCAAGCTGCAATCAAGGGTTTGTTTTAATACATTTACAAGTAAGGCAAAATGAGTTTTAGATTACATTCTTATTTTTTTTTTTTTTTGAGGGAAGCCTAACAGACTACCTTTTTTTTAAATGTGAAAAGAGATTGAGAGGGAGAGAGAGAGAGAGAGAGAGAGAGAGAGAGAGAGAGAGAATTGGAGTGCTAGGGCCTTCAGCCACTGCAATGGAACTGCAGATGCATGCACTTCCTTGTGCCCACGTGTGACCTTGTGCACTTGCCTTACCATGCATGTGGCTTATGTGGAACCTGTAGAGTTGAACACATGTCCTTAGGCTTCACAGGCAAGCATCTTAGCCCATAAGCCATCTCTCTAGCCCTAGACTACATTTTCTTTTTACTCCAGTTTGGGGATCTTTCTGGTTGTAGGGGAGACCTAATTATTATTGAGACCTGATTCTCCAAATCATTTTATAGGACTCCTGTTTATTATAATGGTTGAAAGATGTTCTTTATTTTAGGATTACTATTTCTCAATATGACAGAGGATTCACATGACACTAAACAGTATTAGATACGTTTCCAAAATGATCCTTTCCTTCCTTTCCCTATGGGGTATCTTCTCTAACTTCACCTTTTCTCTCCCTCCTCTCTTAGCTGGTCACCTTTATAGAAGTACGTTGTTGCTCAGTGGCTCACTTTCTTTGGAACTTCACCTTGGGAAGTGACTGGAAGCCATTCTCTGTCATCATTTGTAAATGATCACTTAAGTTAGGGCATGTAGGAGTGACAAGGTGTTATGTGTTAATTTTGTAGTCAGGTAGAAATTTTACTTATTTTATATCTAGATGCTTCTTGGGAACCTCCCTCACTATGACTCCCCAATACTAGAAACAATAGCTACTTCATTGGAAATATTCAAATGGAAGATGTAAAGATGTTGTTTATTTAAAGTCTGGAAAGTTACTTTCTTACAGAAGGTAAAGTACAATCCAGTAGGATCTCCATGAGTTGAAAAGACTCTAATTAATCTTGCAACATTTACTAATTGGCATCCTTGGGATATGAGGCATGCCTGGCAACAGTCCTAGATGTTAGACATGGTCAATTTAGTTCAATTTAACAATTTTTTGACTATTTCACAATCAAGAGATTCATATGAATCATCTGTAACACATATTTGTGACACTTTATAGCTTTATAATATTTGACTTAATAATCCTCAATAATAACCTGAGAATCCCACTATTTTATGATTTTTTTCAAAAGGGCCTTGTGTTTCAGAAAAATAAATGTGTTTATAAAAAACAAAAATTATAGGCAGGAATTAATCCCTTTCAATGAAATCTTTTCTGTATTGGTGAAGATGAAGCAATGGAATTCAGTTTGGAGAAATATCAAGTTTGGAGCAGTCCAACCTAGATTACATTCTGATCCTTATTACCAAAGTGACTTGGGTGAGTTTCTCAAGTTCTCTGAATCTTAGATTGTCACATTTATAAAACCAGGGCAGTACTTCTTCATCTTCAGCAGGATTGATATGAGGATAAAATAACCAGAGCATGTAATATGTCAGTCCCATGTCTGATATTCAGAACTCTGCACATTTTTGGCTCAGATAGTAAAACCTTACTTTGCTTTGGAAACAATGCCAGCCCTGTGACACTTGTGAGGTTTTGTTTGGTTTCAGGGTTCAAGTTTGCAGTTATGACCCATCCATTAGACATTTGACATAGTATGATCCATTTTCCTAAGAATATCAAAGCAGTGGTATCTTATATTCTAATCAGTAAGATTATTAAAATGAGATGTATTGGACAATATGATAACCAATGAACATGTATCTCCTATAATCTCCTTATTCAGAAGTTCCTGATCATAACAGAACTACATAAGCAATGGTCAAAACATTCAAAAACATTTACAGGTGTGAGTAAACAATGTCATAGCATCATTTTCATGCCCATGAAAGAAAGGGAAATGAAGAATTTAATTTCCTAGTGGTCACCAAAGTGAAATAAAGTACACATGGAGGCAGTAGCTTGTGAGAAAATGAGCACAAGGTACTTAAGACTTTACTCTGTGCTTCTCTCCAGCTCTGTGGCCAAGGTAAAGAGAAAAGCAAACAAACAAACAAAACCCCCAGTTTAACCTTTTTGATTCTCACTTTTCACATCTGTCACAATGCAGATAATTAAATATGAGACTCAGGAGGTTGCTGTGAACATCTACTGGGATGCAAGAAAAGTGATTTATAAACTGTGAGGTGTTATGCAAACTGAAGGTGCTGCTATTATTCTCTGGAGTTCTTTGAAAACATCAGATACTCTTGGATGACTTCAGTGTGATCTTGCATGAAGGCAGAAGGGCTGAACAAGTAACTGTTTTTATTACTTCAAGGGGATATGTCTGCAACTTAAATTAGTATTGATGGTAATTAGGTCTTGTCTCTAACTGAAATTCAATAGCTATTTTTAGAAAGCATTTACATGAATTAGCCAAAGCAAACATACTTTGTATAGGAAGACTTAATTATCATATTGATTATATGTTAAGCATATTCAGGTACAAAGATAGTCAACGATAATGCCCATTGTGCTTTCCTAATAAGGGCACACTATGAAAGGCCAATTAAAATGATCTTAGTCCTTATTCTGTACTCTCATAATATCACAAGGAGAATTAAACGGAGGCTGGGTTAAATTTTGTAGATGTTCAACTAGTATTGTATGAAGAACTCCAACTATATTACAAGGCATATTTGGCAATTTTTACTTTTAGCACAATCAGAACTTCTTTTGCTTTTTGTTATTAGTATTTTGTACTGTTTGTTTAGTACATTAGTAGTGTAGGTCACTTGAAATAGCATTCCAGCTCCCCTGAAAGTTTTCTCTACCCTTCTAGAAAGTGAGTTAATGATTAAAGAAGTTTGAATTGTGAATTTGTTCTGTGACATGGGCCTTCCTTTGCAATGTTATACTTGGAACGATACTGAGAATTATGAGCTTTTTGTAAGTGCTTTTCAGATGGGAAAATGGGAGCATTTTTCCACATGGATTTTTACTCCTAGGTGAAGAGATTTTTTTTCTCTCAAAGTTTATAAAAAGGTCAGTAGCACAGCTGGGCTTGCAATTTAGAGGTTCTGACTCAAGGGTCTATATATAATTTGCAATCCTTTTTTTTTTTTTTTTGTTTATGTGCAGCACATTTAGTTAGAGGCTGGGAAAATGAATATTATGTCCATATATTTAGTAAGACTGATGACTACTACAGATACATCTCTTTAAGAAGTAAATGGGGTTTTGAGGTGACTTATTTTGATTAGTTTTAATAATAATATCAGCCAGATAAATTTCTTTATTGCTGTCTATAGGCATCTATAGGGATTTTTTATCATTTTAATTCATGATATTTGGCATAATAATAATAATAATAATAATAATAATAAGCAAAATGCTCTTGTGTTGTAGAGAAAGTGTTGATGTTTGGCTTATCCACACCATCATTTATCTTAGTGAGGATTGAGGGTTGAAGTTTCAAGGGAATGGAGTTAGGATTGCTCCTGAGTTCTATCTAATATCTGGCACTAAGGGGATTTGAAATTTTGATGACAGAAAGATAATACTTATGAGTGGTTTGGAGGTACCAGTTTAGGAAGTTTGGATTATGGTACAGGCAACATAAAGATGCTGGGTGCTGAGAGGATGGGGCACCAGTGAGTTAGGGGATGAGAGAAAGTAAACAGAGGGAAAATGCATTTAAGTTAAATCTTTCCTCACCATTTTTCCCATCATTTTCTATCAAGTTGAAATTCAGTACCTATTTTTAGAAACCATTATAGTGAAGTAACTAAATGGAAATACTTAAAAAATAAACATACTTTTTATAGGAAGATAATTACATATTGATTATGTGGTAAATATCCTCAGTTGCTGTGGTGGTTTGATTCAGGTGTCCCCCATAAACTTAAGTGTTCTGAATGCTAGCCTCCCCAGCTGATGGCAATTGGAAATTAAAGCCTCCTGGAGGTGGTGTATTGTTGGGGGCGGGCTTATGGGTATCATAGCCAGCTTCCCCTTGCCAGTGTTTGGCACAGTGTCCTGTTGCTATGGTCCACCTTATGTTGGCCAGGGGGTGCTCATGCCATCGTTTTCCCTGCCATCATGGAGCTTCCCCTTTGAGCCTGTAAGCCAAAATACCTCTTTTTTTTCCCACAAGCTGCTCTTGGTCAGGTGGTTTCTGTCAGCAATGTGAACCTGACTGAAACAGTAAAGTGGTACCGAGGAGTGGGTTTGTTGCTAGACACCTGACTGTGTGTCTTGGCCTTTTGGAGCTGATTTTCAAGAGGAATGTGGAAGGATTTGAAATCTTGGCCTAAGAGATGATGGACTATTTTGGTCAAAGCTGAAAGACCTGAATGCAGTAAGAACTATGGACTGTGAGGTTTGGCTTATGAGGGTGAGAAAGAGCTTTACTTGGACTAGGCTAGCAGTTTGTGTGAGAAGTTTACTGTTATGCCCGTGTCCTGAGAAGATGTGCAGGGTTGCTTTGCATAGAAATGAACTGGTGTGAGCAGAGGGATATGGCACAGAGAAAATGAAATCTTTGGGTGAACTCTACCCATTCAGCTTCAGTTGAGATTGGGCCAGCTGACCTGCAATGGGGCAACAGGAAGAATGCAGACTCTTTTGAAGGGGTCTGAATGCTGAAGGAGTGTCCTGTTTTTCAAAGTCTGATTTATTCCCCCCTGGATTAACAAATTGGCACCCTACCTGGTATTATGGAGTATAACAAATGCAGGAAAGAGAGGGTCTTTGAGTTTGTAATGTGGTCTTGTGTTTTGGAAATGGCCATGGGCAGTGTGAAGCAGGTTTGCTGGATGCCTGCATGGAGATCCCATGGGGCCATGAGGATGGACCGTGGGTTGCAGTGGAGACCCAGTGAAGATGCTGGGACCACCAGATGGCTGCTGAGGAAAGCTGTCGGCCCCGGCTGAAGTTTTCCAGGACTGTGAGTAGCCTAGCTGGAGGGGTGGAATTGGAACTCCAGAGACTTGCTGCTGGTTAGAGTTATCGGACTTGGAGATTTGTCACTGACTAGAGTTGTTGGACTTGGGAGTTACAGAGTTTGATGTTTGCCCTAGTTGTTTTAAATCTTTTTTTTTTTTTTTTTTTGGGGAGATCTTTTTTTTTAACTTCATAATTGCAAGACTTTATTTCATATTGACTTCAATATTTTCATGATTACCAACAGTTCTATTTTTGTATACATACTATTTTCTGTATATACACTAAACAACTTATCTAAATTACCAAGTACATTATATTAAGTTCAATAATAAAATTGGACTATTTATACACACATACACACACACACACACACACACATATATATATATGGGTTCTGAATGAGATACATAAGGTCTATGTGCATGAAGAGAACTGAAAATTTGTCTTTAAGTGTCACTTGTGGGCTAACTTCTTTTTAAAAATTTTTTTATTTATGTATTTGCAAGCAGAGAGAGAGAGAGATAGAAGAGAGGCAGACAGAGAGGGAATGGGCACACCAGGGCTTCCAGCCATTGCAAATGAACTTCGATGCATGTGCCCTTTGTGCATCTGCCTTACGTGGGTCCTGGAAAATCAAACCAGGATCCTTTGGCTTTGCAGGCAAACGCCTTAACCGCTAAGCCATATCTCCAGCCTAACTTCCTTTTTTTTCACTTTTTAAAAAGTTATATTATTCTGATTTTACATTCATAGTATTGGTTCCATTATCCTCCTCCCTGTCCTCCCTCTTCCAAAGGGACCCTCATCAATGGGGAATGTGGGCCATGCATTTTGGGGATCGTCAAGAGTTCTGAGGGGTAGGCCCCAGTCTCTGTGCATAATGCCCCAACTTGTGACTCTAACAATCTTTCCGCCCCCTCTTCCGCGAGTTTCCCAAGCCACTTTGGGGTCATTTTGTGTTGAATATTTCTTTGCTTTGCCCAATGCCCTCTTTTGCAGTGTGAATGTTTATTCTGTGCCATTATGGTTTTTCTGGGGATTATTTTTGGTGGTATGGCTCAGTTAAAAGACCTTGGAGTATGGGGATTGTTTGAACATCATTAGGATTGATAAAAACTATGGGGACTTTTAAAGTTGCAAGAATGCATTGTATTTTACATCATGTGTGGTTATCAGTTTATGGGGGCCAGGGGCGGAATGTGGTGGTTTGATTCAGGTGTCCCCCATAAACTTAAGTGTTCTGAATGCTAGTCTCCCCAGCTGATGGAAATTGGAAATTAAAGCCTCCTGGAGGCGGTGTATTGTTGGGGGCGGGCTTATGGGTATTATAGTCAGCTTCCCATTGCCAGTGTTTGGCACACTGTCCTGTTGCTATGGTCCACCTTATGTTGGCCAGGGGGTTATGTCCACCCTCTGTTCATGCCATCATTTTCCCTGCCATCATGGAGCTTCCCCTTTGAGTCTGTAACCCAAAATAAACCTCTTTTTCCCACAAGCTGCTCTTGGTAGGGTGATTTCTATCAGCAACATGAACCTGACTGCAACAGTTGCAATCAATAGTTATAATGATAGTACCTACTGTGTACATTTGATTTAAGGAATGTTGTGTGGTCTTAAGAATAAATTAACTTGAAAAAATGTTATTCTTTAACCTTTCTTATTGTAGACATTTTCCTAGCAGAGGAAATATTCTTTGTGTAAAAGAAGGTTTCTTTACTGATACTCATGCAATATTGAGCTGATACCCAATTTTCTTAACTGGTTATTTTTCAGTCTAATGGTGATAATAACACTAGCTTGAATTTCTCACTGGATTAGTGCAAGTTCAATTAGGACATTATATATTAAAAATACATACTGTAAAGTGCTCAGCCAAATATAAAACAGTGAGCATTATATGCAGTGTAGGTTGAAGGTTATGGGATTGGATTCTGAAGCCAGATTGCTTGGGTTTTAATCCTGGCTTTGTCCATCTTTTTTGTATGGCTTAAACTTTCTGTGCCTCAGTTTTATCATCTGTCAAACATGGAAAATAATAACACTCATAGTGTTGATGAGCAGATCAAAGGAATTAATTGATGCAGGGGCCTGAAGCAGTGCCTGGTATAAAATCAGTAATCTCATTAGTTGTATCTTGATGCAAATGTCAGCCCAAAGCTGAATTTGGACTTGTGCCTATAGGAGCAAATTACAAAGAAATGGAAATAAAATTTGACATTTATACTTTCAGCAGTATAACTCTGTTTATACACAGAATTCATATTTGATTATAAGCTATTAATAAGAGAATTTAGTATCTGTGAATGAACACATCTTAGAAACTTGCTCATCTTCATTCTTGAACAAAGAAACAACTCTCTGTACTGTTGAATTATTTGGATAAGGTTTATCAGACGTATATCTTAAAGGAAAAATTTCAACCCTGAGTACACTGCCCCTTCCCACCTGACATGGTAAGTAAGAAGATGTAAGGGTAGCATTCAGGCAGTATCTTTTCTTAAAAAGCTTCTCAGGTGATTATAATGGGAAGCAGTTGAAAACCACTGACTAAGAGTATCAGTGTTTTATTTCATACCTGTATTGTTTAGTTCCTGACATTAGTAGATAATTTTATCATATTCAGACAAACAGAACAGCTATTCATGGATGTGTCTTCAAGGCTGATCTGTTGTTTCAGTTTTATATCCGTCTTGTGGATGTGTGTTACTAAGCAGAATCGGGGTTTGTTGTTTTTGAATTATCTTATTTGTGGTATGTTGAAGAGCTGCATGTGTGAAATAAGAGTATAGAATCACAGAACATAAATGTTAGAGGGGATTGTCAAGGTCATCTAGTGGAAAGAAGACACACTTGGTAGCTACTCTTAGCTTCAGTGACATTGCTAGTGGCTTTTTGATCTTTTGGCATGTAACCTCCCCCAGCCTTCTTTTCTTCATCTCTGCACAACTGAGATAAGTATGTCGCTTGTATATAATTGTGTTTCACTCTGTGTGTGTGTACATGCATGCGCATGCACACACACACACACCCGACTATCTCTGCTGCCTGCTTGATCTCTGTACCATCTGGCACGGATATCCAGAGCAGGGACTGTGTGGGAGTCTCCAGCAGGGCTGTCTGAGCCTGCAGGGCCAGCTGCTGGGAACTGCTACCGCCTACTCTTCAGGGATCATATCTCTTGCTCTGCTGGGACAGTTTCATGACTGGCTGTTTAGATACCATGAACTTTGGTAAACATCATGTGGTGTGTGAGGCTAGTCACTGCTGGCCAAGTGGAGGGATGCTCTTCATCAGACTAGTGAACAAAGTTCTTGTCATGTGATGGGAGCTTCTGGGTACTCGCTGCTTGAGCTCTAGGACATACTTGGTCAGGACACAGATGTCTGCTTTCTTTTCCCAGATGACTTCCTATCCATGCTTCTTTGTGTTGATTTGGGACAATAGGAGGCTTCCATCTATTTCTTAGGAGGAAGCAGAGAGAAAGCAGAGCCCT
Source organism: Orientallactaga sibirica (assembly GCA_036365145.1). Classification (NCBI taxonomy): domain Eukaryota; kingdom Metazoa; phylum Chordata; class Mammalia; order Rodentia; family Dipodidae; genus Orientallactaga; species Orientallactaga sibirica. The sequence continues at coordinate 29,627,636 of JAEOAD010000021.1, read as the reverse complement.
CTGAATTCTTTCAGTGGTGGTAGCAGTCTCCCTCCTCCTATCTGCCTTCTCACCCAGGTCTTCTAGGTCCTCCAGCCTAGGGCTATCAAGTAATTAGACCACAGAGCTCTCCTATGGTACATTCTTTCTGTCCAGTGAAGCCAGCAGATGAGTGCTTCTTATTAGTTGTAAAGTATAGTGCTACAGGTATTGATTGTAACTATAATGGCCCAGTCACTTGTAGGCCTCACTGTAGTAGAGCTATCTTCAGTTTTAATTCTAAGAACTTCTGCTTTATGTCACCATCATTCTGAAAAATCTTGATATTAAATTGGAAATATTTCCGTTTTTCTGTTTTCATTTAATTTACTTGTATTGCCAACAACTTAGTATTTTTTAATTTTTTTATTATTATTTTTTATTTATTTTTGGAGAGAGAGACAGAGAGAGAAAGAGAGGGAGAGGGAGACAGAGATGGGCGCGCCAGCAGTCTCTCAGCTGCTGAGAATGAAATCCAGATGCGTGCGCCCCCTTGTGGGCAAGTGCGGCATTGCGCCCTTGCCTCACTTTGCATCTGGCTAAACGTGGGACCTGGAGATTGGAACCACTGGACATTGGAACCAGTGTTCTTAGGCTTAGCAGGCAGGTGCCTTAGCCGTTAAGCCATCTCTCCAGCCCACAACTTACTATTATTAGAAGTGATAACTCTATTTATATCTATTTACTTGGCATTGAGGATCTCAATATACTGTACTTTTTGGTGGACTTTCTAATTGAAAACTTGGTTATTCTACCAGATATTGAGACTGTTCAATAGGGAACATGGTTTTCTTCTAATCATAGGCATTGCTATCCTTTATTATATGTTTATTATACAGTTATGTGCCATTGTTGTATTTTATCTAATTCTCACAAAAATAATGTTCACTTGACCATACTTCATACAGGTTAAGTAAACTGAACAAGCTGATGTTGCTAGGAAGCTGCAGAGCCTGATTTTGACTGAATTTGGCTTGAAAGCCTCTTCCCTCAGTCATCTTTCTAAATTGTATTTTAAAACAAAGGATGGATACATAAGAGGAACTGGATGCTGGTCTGTGGAGGGTTGGATGATTCTTATAATAGAGGACAGCTGAGAAGCTGTGTTCTAAAAGAAGACGGTATCTTCAAAGTCTTGCTTTTCCTACTGTCTGTACTAACCTGTATCACTAGCACACATGAGCACTTACTGAAAGTTTGATTAAATGGTAAGCTCTTCCCCAAAGGCGCCAGTCATCGCTATAAAAGGCTCACTTGTAGGTCTTCATTTCATGTTGTTTATTCAGGACAGAGATTACCTAAAGATGTCTCTCATTGGTAAGGCCATGGCTTGAAGCCATCAGGCAATATCTGAAGGAGACTGAGATGAAACCATAGTGTTAAAATATTCTGGGGGATCAGGATGGTGTTGAAGTCAGCATTGCCTTGAGGGATATACTCTATAGCCAGTTTGTTCTCTTGAGATTTAGGCCATTGAATATGGCTAAGGCAAGAAAAAGAAAGAGAATAACTGCTTCTCCTCCTTGAGGATTTGTTGGTTGTGCCCAGAGAACATTCCTTTTAGTGTATTTGTAAATTATAAGCTCAACTCCACTGAGTGTGGCAATAATTGTTTCACACAAGAACACAAGTCAGCTCTTTCAAATGCTTAACTCCTGGGGCTGGAGAGATGGCTCAGCTGTTAAGGTGCTTGCCTGCAAAGCCTAAGGATCCAGATTTGATTCCCCAGTACCCATGTAAAGTCAGATGCACAGGTGGTGCATGAGTCTGGAGTTTACAGAGGCTTGAGGCCTTGTTGTGTCTGTTCTCTATCTGCCTCTGTCTCTCATAAATAAATAAATAAAATATTTAAAAAGTGTAACTTCTGTCATAAACATATGCTGTTTATGACTAGAAAATTCCCAGTATAGGAAAAATGTCCTTTTGTACAAATGAGGTAATTCCTTGCTTTACTTGGCGCTCTCATTGCTTCTTTCTGTTTCATGTTTTGTGACCTGAGGTTATTGGGAGGATAATTCCTTTGTGGATACTCGTTGCTTTGGGGGCTTGTTGCCAAAGGGAAAGTTATCTTTGCTCATAAACTACCAAGCCATTGCAAGAGGCCTGGATCCCAGGGGGATAAGCCAGTGACCGATAATGATTGTGTTTAAATTGGCCATATATTGGGCTATGAGAGCACACATTTCCTGTGTAATATAACCACTATATCTACTCCAATCTTAGATTTCTCAATGGCTTCATTACCTCTTGGTTTAGGAATGATTTTTCTTCCCTTAGGTAGATTCCATGTACTCTGCTTTGGTTCTTTCCTAATTAAAGAAACACTGTACAAGTTTGGATTTGGATTTCCTCCAACTTTTTTTTTTTGGAGGCAAGTGCAACAAACTGGCCATTTTTTATGGGAGAGAGTGAGAGCAAGAGTGAGAGTCAAAGTGCGAGAGAGAGAGAGAGAGACAGACAGAGAGAGAGAGAGAGACAGACAGAACCTCCAGCCACTGTAATTGAACTTCACACATACACCACCTTGTGTGTGTATGAGTATATGTGTGACCTTGTGCATGTATCACCTTGTGTGTCTGACTTACCTAGGATCTGGGGAGTCGAACAGGGGTACTTAGGCTTTGCAGGCATGTGCCTTAACCAGTAAGTCACTTCTCTAGCCCTCCTCCATCTCTCTCTCTCTCTCTCTCTCTTTTTTCAAAGTAGTGTCTCACTTCAACTCAGGCTGACCTGGAATTCACTAGGTAGTCTTAGGGTGGCCTTGAACTCACAGCGATCCTCCTACCTCTGCCTCCCTAGTGCTGGGATTAAAGGCATGTGCCACTACGCCTGGCCCTCCTCCATCTTTTTAACCTGGTGTCAGGGAAGAGCAGCTGCTGAAGGGAAGTTGCTCTATACTTTCCCTTTGAATGCATGAAGGCTGATTCTTCCTAAAATTAATCTGTAGGTTGGCTCGGCCAACATAAAGTTTTAGCCGGGCGTGGTGACACGTGCCTTTAATCCCAGTACTCGGAGGCAGAGGTAGGAGGATCGCCATGAGTTGAGGACACCCTGAGTCTCCATAGTGAATTCCAGGTCAGCCTGGACCAGAGTGAGACCCTACCTCGAAAAACAAAACAAAAAAAGATCTGAGGTCCTAATTTGTGAAAGGGTCCTCATACCTAGAAGTGCAGGGTTAATCTTCATGGATAGCCCTGATTTAATTTAAACTCAGGTTCTTTGGGATTTCAAATGACTTTCTTCTACCAAAGCATATGTTAAAGTTTTGAGAGGTGTGGGTACAAGTTTATCAGATGTGTCTGGAATATTTTATGTAGAGATAAACATGGACTGGACTAAATAAGAATTAACATAGACTTTTGGGGTCTCCTTTTAGTTATATTCCTTTAAGAGTTACTTTGAAGGATTGGGGGGTTAGAAATTAATTGATATTATAAACTCCTTAGCTACTAGCACTAGGAGGGCCTTTGCTACATTTTCCAGAGGCACTGGAATGCTATTGTCATATTTCACCAATGCCTATCCTTGGCTATAATGGACCAAGGTTTTGCTAAGCAATTTTTTTGTGCTTGATTGTCAATAAGTGTTTTTTTTTAAATGTGTGTGTGGGAGGTCTGTGCATATGCACATGCCAGAGTGAATGTGTGGAGGACAGAGGACAATCTCTTCTTTTGGTCTCTTTCTTCCACATTGAGACAGGTTTCTTGTTTACCATTGTGTGTGTTATGCTAGCTGTAATTTGAGCTTTTGGGAATTCTCTTGGCTCCACCTACAGTCTTGACATAGGAGCTACCATGTCTTGCTTTATGTGCTTCTCAGGATCCAAATTCAGTTTCACATAGTTCATGACATGTGCTTTATCCATTTAGCTATCTCCTGAGCCTGATTGTAGATTTTTATTTCCTTAAAAACCTACTTGCTTGCAAATGAGAATTTAATTCTTAACATGACATCTTAATGAAATCTGTGTTCTGGGATCTTTGTGTCCCGTTCACCCCTACTTCTGGAATTCCAAAGTTTAAGTTCTGGTGTCTGAATAAGACTGAGAATGATTGCTTGATCTAGTATTATGAAACTATCTTGACCTGCTATGGTGACAAGAAGATGATATAATTCAGTCATGATCTATATATGTATTAGCTACAAACCCCTTTTTGCTTATTTTACTCTTTTTTTGGGGGGGGTTGTCAAAAGCATTTGTGGTACTTCTACAAGACATTAGAAAGACCCTCTACTTGAAATTTCTTGGCACTCAGAAGAAAGTAGGTGGACTGCTACTTGAAATGATGGCCTTGTGGCTTTGGATCACCCGTTTCCCATTCTACCTGAGTTATTCTGTTGTCTCTTTAGATACAGAACTAACAGAAAAATAAAAAAGATCACCTGAGATTACAAAAAGTCTTTTCTTACAAAGCTCAACTTACTGCAGCTTGCTAGACTACCTTTGAAAGCCTTGTCAAATCATAAAAGCAAATAAAAAGACATGGACTCTTAGTTGGTCACATTAGATGGAAGAATTGCACCCTTTTCAAATACTCCCAACCCCTCCACAATAGCCTTACTAATTTTTAAAATTTTTATTTATTTATTTATAAATTTTTTTCTTTATTAGTTATGTACATACTCAGTGTGTAAATGGCACATGTTGGTACCATCCTTAGCCTCCTCGTTGGGGTTGTCCGTTATCCCCATATGGATTGTGGATGGTTCATAGTGGGGATATCAATCAGTTGTGGGGAAGAGGCAATGTCCCTATGCATAGTGTCCCAACTTGTGGCTCTAACAATCTTTCTGCTCCCTCTTCTGCCAGTTTCCCTGAGCCATGTCGGTATTGTTTTAGGTCTACTTCAGTGATGAGGTCTTGGGATCCTCTGTTTCTCTGTATCTCTGGTTTGGTAGGAATTGAGTGTTCTTTGTATCTATCTCCTTCATCCTTTTGCTAATACCAGGTTCACCAAGAAAATAGCACTCTTGCTCATTTCTCCAATTACTCTATGGTTTCAGCTGGGGCCCTGGTGGGATGAGATATGCTGATTCTCTCCTCAGGTTTGACATCTATCTGAAAAAGAGAAACAGATTCTCCAATGGAGAGTAAATCAGCACCGGATATATAGGCTAACCATTATTACTTTATAGAGAATTTAATAGGTGTAGGCCATCTTGTAGCCCAATATTGCTGGGATCTTGATATTGGAGAGCAGACTAATTTTTTGGATATGATTCTGACTTGTTTCCCAGTTCCACCTATGGGTTCAGTTCCACTGAGCAGATCTGTTAGCCAATTCAAGAGCAGTTTGTTACCCACCATGGCTGTGTGGCACTATTGCACTTGGGTGAAACAGGTTGTTTGCTGTTGAGTAGCTTGGACCACGAGTTGCTTGGACAGATGTTGTCATTTTCCCCCAGTCGCTCAAGTAGTACCTTCTAGCACTAGACAAGCTAACTGTCTGGGGACTGACTCTTCCAGATTCCAGCCATGTCTCTCCATGTTCCATAACAACAACATATGGTGTCTTTGGCAGTAGGGTCTTACCATTAACCTTTGGTGGGTAATCAAGTGCTCTGACAGAAGTCTGTCTTCTTATGGGAAACCTTGTAGGTCTCTCTGATTAACAGCTGAATGTGGATGTTAACCACATCCTGGTATTGGGAGTTACAGGCCACTGCCAAGGGAAAAGAAGGAAGAAAAAGGTAGGTAATATGAAAGAGAAAGAGAGAAAAAAGAGAGAGAGAAATAGGAGAAGATTAAGGTTTGTCTTCATCATACCCTTTCCAGGGCCCTTTGATTCAAGTGTTCCCTCTAAAGACCTGATGAAGGTTTAACCTTTTAGTCTGTCTTTCAAGATATAGAATTTTATCCTACCAGTTACATTTGGGTCTGGTTATATACCCTCCCTTCCTGCCAACCTTCCCTATTGTCCGGTCCTCAAGATGACTATTTGGTTTGTCAGCATCTCAGGCAGATACAGATTAGGAGCCATAGATAAGTGAGACCATGCAACAATTATCTTTCAGTGATTGGGTGAGTTGGCTGAGAATGATCTGTTCCAAGTTTGACTGTTTTTCTTCAAATTTCATTGCATCATTTTTCTTTATTGTTTTGTACAATTCCATTGTGTAGATACACCATATATTGATTATCCATTTGTTTAATGTTGGACATCTGGGTTGATTCCAGTTCTTAGCTATTATGAATTGAGCAGCTATAAACATGGTTGAGCAAATCTCCCTGAACTGAGGCATGGAGTTTTTAGGGTAAATGCCCAGGAAGGGAATAACTGGGTCTGTTGATAACTCTACAGTCAACCCTTTTAGGAGCCTCCATATTGCTTTTCATAGTAGTTGTACCATCTTACATTCCTACCAACAGTGAATGAGGGTTCCTATTTCTCCACATCCTCGCCAGCATTAGTTGTCATTTGATTTTTTTTTTGTTACCTTACTGGGGTAAGGTGGAATCTCACAGTTGTTTTAATTTGCATTTGCCTGATGGTTAGGGATGTTGAAATTTTTCTCAAGTGTGTGTTTGCCATTTGTATTTCTTCCTCTGAGAACTCCCTGTTTAGTTCTCTGGCTCATTTTTTGAGTGGGTTGAATAATTTTTTATTGTTTAGGTTTTTGAGTTCTTTGTAGATTCTAGAAATTAGGCCTCTGTCTGTTGTATAGCTGGCAAAATTTTTCTCGGGTTCTGTGAGTAATCTATTGGCTCTGCTTATTGTATGTTTGTCTGTGAAAAAATATTTCAATTTCATGACATCCCAATGGTTAAGTGATTGTTTAATTTCCTGAGCTACTGGGGTTTTGTTCAGGAAGTCTTTTCCCACTCCTATATCATGGAAAGTTCCTCCTATTTTTTCTTCCAGCAGTAGCAGAGTTTCCAGTCTTATATTGAGGTCTTTGATCCATTTGGACTTGGTTTTTGTGCACAGCAAGATGTATGGATCTAGTTTCATTTTCCTGCATATAGTTATCCAATTTGTCCAACACCATTTATTGAAGATTCTTTTTTCCTGTCTACATTGTTAGGGGCTTTGTAAAATATCAAGTAGCAGTAATTATTTGACATTAAAGTCCACGTCCTCTATTATGTTCCATTGGCCTATAATCCTGTTTTTATGCCAGTACCATGAAGTTTTTGTTACTATGGCTTTGTAATATACCTTTAGATCAGGTATGGTGATGCCTCCAGAGTTATTTGTTTTGCTGAGGATGTGCTTGGATATCTGAGGCCTTCTGCCATTCCATATGAATTTTGAGATCATTTTTTCTACTTCTGTGAAGAAAAATGCTGGGATTTTTATTGGTATTGAATAAAATCTGTATATTGCTTTTGGTAAGATTGCCATTTTCACAATGTTAATTTTTCCTATCCAGGAGCATGAGAGGTCTATTTTCTCAAGTCTCCTTCAATTTTTTTCTTGAGTGTTTTTATGTTTTTCATTACCTAAGTCTTTCACACTTTGGTTAATGTTATTCTAAGGTATTTTTGTTGTTGTTGTTGCTATTGAATGGGGACAGTGTCTCCAATTTCTTTCTCTGTATCTTTGTCTTTTGCATATAGAAAGGTGGGTGTGATAGGTTGGTTAGGAGACTAATCTGCTCTGAGTTTAGGTTTGGTAGGTGGTATGTGTCCAATAATTCATCCATTTCCTCCATATTATCCAGTTTTGTGGAGTAGAGGTTTTTGAAGTAAGTCCTGATGATTCTCCCCATTTCACTTATGTTGTTGTGATCTCTCCTTTTTCATTTCTAATTTTGTTAATTTGAAGCATCCCATTTTTTTGGCTTGATCAAATTGGCCAGGGGTTCATCAAATCTTGTTTATTTTTCAAAGGACCAGCTCTTTGTTTCATCAGTTTTCTTAATTGTCTTCTTAGTTTCTAATTCATTAATTTTTGCTATGATCTTGATTATTTCTCTCTGTCTGGATCTTCTTGGGTTGGATTTTTCTTGTTTTTCCAATATCTGTGGGTGGATGGTTAGGTTATTAATTTGGGATCTCTTTCTTTGTTATGAAGGCATTTAGTGCTATGAATTTTCCCCTAAGGATTGCCTGCCTTCAAAGTGTCCCATAAGTTTTGGTATGATGTGTTCTCATTGTCATTCAATTCTAGAAATTTTGCATTTTCATTTTTTATTTCATCCACTACCCATTGTTTAAAAGTGTGTTTTTCAGTTTCCAGGAGCTGGTGGGATTCCTGGCACATATTTTGTTGTTAATTTCTAACATTACAGCATTGTGGTCTGCTATCATGCAGGAAATTTTATTGATATTCCTAAAAAATATGGAGGCAGGCTTTATGGCCCAGTACATGATCTATGTTAGAGAAGGTTCCATGCGCTGCTTAGAAATATGTGTAATCTATGGATTTTGGGTAGAATATTCTGTAGATGTCCATTAGATCTAATTGCTCTGTGGTGTTGTTGAGCTCTTACTTCCTTGTTAATTTTCCTTTCCTGCAAGGTGAAGTGTGGTTAGGTGGATGCGACCTTAACTGGAAGTCCAGCCTTACTAATTTAATAGCTGGTCGGTCAAAAGAATATGTTAAAAAGGCCAGGAAATAATAACAGGTTCGAAAATGGGAAACTGGGCAATTGCTACCTGCCACATTTAGTTACTCTGGGAAATTATATCTCCCACTGTAAAATGTATTAGTATTGTCAGGTGGAAACTCTCATGAGATAAAAATGGGAAGTTTCATTTTTGCCTACCATTCTTAGAATGGAATGACACTGATTTGATAGTAACATGTTTTATTACTGTTATTATTTTACAGCCTCAGACAATACAGCAGACTCTTAAGAGGACATTGCAATATTATGAGCATCAAGTTATTGGGTAAGTAGAAAATGGATTTTGGTCATTTATGGGGACAAATTAAAAGTAGTATTTCAAATGCAGCTGCTGATTCTGTTGCTTTCTGTTGTCGAGGTCACCCTTGTTTCATAGAGGCTATTTCCAAAGTGTGGGGTGGCACCGGTGAGAGTACCTCACAGTGATTTACTTTGTCTTATTTACACTTAATTCTTATTTATTTATTTATTTATTTTTTGGAGAGAGATAGAGGGGGCGGAGAGGAAGACAGAGATGGGCGCGCCAGCAGTGTCTCAGCTGCTGCAAATGAAATCCAGATGTGTGCGCCCCCTTGTGGTCAAGTGCGGCATTGTGCCCTTGTGTCACTTTGCATCTGGCTAAACGTGGGACCTGGAGATTGGAACCGCTGGAGATTGGAACCAGTGTTCTTAGGCTTAGGAGGCAGGCACCTTAACCCCTAAGCCATCTCTCCAGCCCCACTTAATTCTTTTAAATGAAGAAATGAAATTTGTTTTTGTGTATCATTCCTCACCTCTCATTCTTGCTTTCATCTTCTTTGCTTCCCATGCTCATATTCTCTAATTGTAAGAGTGATTTTCATAATTTTACCTTAATCCTATGGTGAGGTTTATTGATGATAACTAGGGAGCTTTGGTATGTGAGAATCCTTTACATAGGGTTTAATCAAAATTACACTTTAAGGAGGGGTGTTAGTTTAGCCAGTTCATGAGTTGCATATTTTTCTTCTATCTGCTATTTCATGAAATGGTTTTGATATTGTGTGAAGTCAGCAGACCTGATGTCAAAAATAGCAATTCAAGACTTCACTAGCACATAGAAATTTTAATAAAAGTGTAATGATAATCTTAATAACTAAATAAAAGTTTGCATATTATGATTAAATGAAAGAATTTCAATAAAAGTTCTTTGTAAGCAGAAAACTCCAAAAAAAAAAAAAAACCACATGATAAATCTTTACTTTTAAAATATTTATTTGCAAGCAGAAAGACAGACAGACAGACAGACAGACAGACAGAGAATGCATGCACCAGGGCTTCCAGCAGCTGCAAACAAACTCAAGATGCTCTTTGTGCATGTGGATTTATGTGGAATCAAATCGTGGTCATTAGGCTTTGCAGGCAAGCTCCTTAAATTGCTTAGCCATTTCTCCAGCCCCACAGATACATCTGTAATTAGTTATAGTAGAAAGCAGTTTGGTAAACCACAAACCCCTAAAATTATGTTCTTGTATTATCTAGCATTTCAGATTAAATCTATTGACATTAGAGGCAATGTGGTGTTTAAAGTGACCTTGTTAATATCCTCCATGTGCCACAGTGATTTATTTTTGTGAGGTGTCAAGATTCAAATCCTGGGATTTCATGACATATCTTCAAAAACCATTTCCCATTATAGTCATTGCCATGGGGATCAAGAATATAGTTTTGGCAACTAAGATATAATGTGCCTCTTAAGAAAAATACAGAAGGGAAGAAAAAGAATGGGAAATTTATTTCAATGTCTAGTATAATGCCATGTACTTTAAGTGCTCAATGATTATGTTAATTGTCATTTCAAAGGGAATTGCTCTGAAACTATCACACTAATCCTCAAGAGTACAGTATTAGGAAAAACATTATTTAAACTCATGAGATCGTTTTTAGTTTGACGCCATTAATGATTTAAAATGGTTTATCCTAATGGAGCTAAGGAATGTCAAATTAATCCTTCTTCACACATTCTAAAATAAAACAATCATTGTCATTGAGGTTGCTACCTTCAAAGTATGGTGTATGGATTAAATTAGTTAATATTCCTTTTAACAGTTTGCCATTTATGGGAAGTATTTTTCTTTTTATTATTATTATTAACATTAATATTTTTATATATTGGTCATTATATTCAAATAATTTCCTAGAATAATGAATGTTCTCTTTGCTTCAAAATCAAATAACTGGTATAATATTCTCATCTGTGAATTGAACTGTCTTCAGGACAAATTGAAATGGGCCTCATAATATGATCAAAACAGATAGCCAAACCACATTGTGATAATCAACAGGACATCCTTTGGCCATTAGTAGCATGGATTTCTCTTTTATGTAATGCCTCAACTTTTTTTCTGTGTGTAGATATGTTCTGTGGCGATTCTTTTTTGTGTCTTAAATGGTCTTGTCCTAAAAATAAAATAGGCAATTAGACTCTAACAAAGGGATGTCCAACTTGATTCAGAGCCATCAACCTATCTTTGCTTGGCCATCACTTAACAGCTGGGACTTCAAATATCATTTGCTCATTTGCCCTCATTAGCCCTTTTGGTTTAGGGTAGAGAAAGAGTTAATAGGATGCTCTCTTGCCATGTTTTCCTTCCTTGGTTCTGTCTTCCTGTTTGTTTTTTTCATTATACAGTTTCCTTTTTCAACTTCATCCTTTGCCTTTCAGGCTCCATTTTTCCACTCTATTTCTTTTTACAAAGCTGAAAAAGGAGAGAAGTTCATATCCAACATGGGGACTAAAACACATTAACATTCATGTGTGGTTCCTCTTAAGAAAATACAATTTAAGGATTAAAAAAAAATAACTGTGGAAAGAAATGTGTTTCTTACAGTTATATAGAGGATTTTAGACAATGAGAATGAGTGGTGACAAGAATTATTTTGCATATTTTTGGAAAAGTGTGGTAGGAAAGCAATGCAGTTCCAAATTTCTGAAACGAGGCTTTACTTAAGTCTGCAAATAGGGTTAGTTTGACTTCTTCCTTTGCAATTTGTATCCATTCTATATCTTTTATATCCCAAAGATGCAGGCCCCAAACAAGATGAGCACCTCACTGTCTGGAGTGCACAGGCAGCAGACCTACTGGCACTGAATGTACAGGCCCCAAATATGCCTTGTCCCTCATTGGCCTGGAGTTTATTGCTCCCAAGCATGCTGGACCTAGACCACCTTTTGTTTATTGGTCTTTATTTTATTGACAGTTTTACAAATTCTATATATTTAAAACATAATTCCTTCCCTTTACCTTCTCTTTTTTTCCCCCTCCTTGTTCTGCTTCTAATGAACCTCTACTTCCCAACTTCTTCTTCTTCTGCTTTGATGTCATTTTTCTGTGTGTGTGTGACTGAGTTTAATTAGTTTTCCTGGCATGAACATGACTGGGAGGTTATTTACCAGAGTATGTCTAACTTATCAGAGGTGGGACCACTCCCCAAAGCAATCACTAACTGCCAACAACTCCTCAAGAAGAAATAGGGACATCATGTCCTCCTGTTCCACCCATGATGAGAAAGTTGATGTCCCAAGTATTGTGCAGGTAATGACAGTCAATGTAAAGTCATGAATGCAATGGCCACTTCATATCTGGAAGCCTAGTCAAAGCTCTCCTCCCCATTCTCTGGCTCTCACATTCTTTCTTCATCAATCATCTGAAATGTTCTCTGAGCCTTGGAGAGGATGATAGAGATGTCCCATTTAATGCTGAGCACTCAATAGTCACTTATTCTCAGCATTTTCATGAGTTTTGCGTCTCCCCAAAATAGTCACTAGTCAAATTAGTCACTGCCAATTGCAAAAAGAAACTTTTCTGACATAAGATAACAGGAGCAATAATATTGGCATAAGCAAAGATATTTAGATAGCAACTTCTTTGCCATGATGTGTCCAGTTATCCAGTAGTGCCTTCCCTTTTATGGCCTATTACCATGTCTCCTATAGGGTTTTTGACTAGATTTTCAGTATAAGCTATGAATTTCCCCAGTACCCCCAACACGAGGAGCAGGCCTCACATCCACTCAGAGAGCAGTTGGTTACCCCTAATAGTCATGCCACTATTATTCCAGTGGACATATCTGGCCTGATGGTCATTTGTGTAGCCCCCAGGGTCCACTGCTAGGTAAAACTCTTGATGATTTTTCTCTCGTTGTCATCATTATATCACCTTATAGCACTGTGATAACTAGTCAGCAGACAGAAAGCATCCAGCTCAGCTCCAAGTGATTTCTCAATGATCTGCACCCAGAGCATGTGCTGTCTTCAGCAACAGGGTCTTATTATCTAGTTCGGTTGGGCAACCAAAAGCCTTTGTAACAGCTTTTATTGTTTTGGATGCCTCAGAGGCCTCTGTTGCCAATAACTCACTGAGAGATAGACCTCTCCTGAAGGCCATTTTTTTTAACTTAAGGCCAGTGGTTTTCAAATTTTAATTTTTATCAAAATCACCATGAAGTACACAAACACACACACACACACACACACACACACACAAAGATTTATTAAATCAGCTTACATCATCAGAAGCTGAATAGTCCCACAATGGCCATATGCCAAAGCTTGGACCCTCAGAACAAGAGAGACCAGTCAAGTCCCCAGTGTTAGAATGAAGGCCTGTACACCCCCTGAGGCTCTCTAGTGCAAATCTAGGGTTGAAAGAATAAGAATATGGAGCTTGATACTCTGTAGATAATGGCAGCAGCAAAAATCTCATTTGCTTAAGAACTGAGCATGTATACATGTTCCAGTTTCCCTCTTCCAAGTTTTGTTCCATCCATGACTCCAAGCCTAGTGGACAATGTCACCATGTTCAGGGTGGCTTTTTTCCCATTTAGTTAACTAACACACATGCTGATCATCTCAGGAAATATCTTTATAGTCATTCACAGAAGTGTGCTTCACCATTTATCTAAGTGACTCTCAATTCAGCAAAGTTGACAACCAAGATTATTTTCACAACTACTCCCAGAGATTCTGATTCCACAGATCTGAGATTAGATGGAGAGCTAGTATTTCTGACAAGTCCCCAGGTCATGCTGGTGCTGCCAGTTCAAGAGTCATATTTTGAGACTCCTTTTTAAAACTACATCTGATCTGTTATGATAGAATAAAATCTGAATTCTGTCTGTGATCTAGCCTTGGCTTAACTCTTTATGTCCATCCTCTCTTTCCATTCCCAATTCTCATTCTACTCCAACTTTTTGTTGATTTCAAAATTATACCAAGGGCCTTTGCACAGCACTGTTCCATTTTCTTGTTTGTTGTGTTCCAAGAGGTCTGAATGGTTTATTGTTTTGATACATTTGAGTCTTTGACCAAATATCATTACTTTTAAAAATAATTTTTATTTATTTATTTATTTGAGAGAAAGAGGCAGAGAGAGATAGATAGAGAATGGGCATGCCAGGGCCTCCAGCCACTGCAAATGAACTCTAGATGCATGTGCCCCCTTGTGCATCTGGCTTACATGAGTTTTGGGGAATCGAACTGAGTTCTTTAGGCTTTTCAGGCAAAGTGCCTTAACTGCTAAGCCAACTCTCCAGCCCAATTATCATTACTTTTAAAAGACTTCCTTTGTAAACTTAATTTAAAGTAGCCATCCATTTCCTACTTCGGTCTCCAACCCAGTCATTTCTGTTGTGATTTCTTTTTATGGTGATTATCATTATCTGGTAATACCTTGTTTAGTTTCTTATGTATCTTGCATACTTATGTCGTTTTTAAAATATTTTATTCATTAGAGAGAGAGAGGAGAAAGACAAAAGAAAGAGAGAATATGAATGGGTGTGCTAGGGGCTCTACTCACTGCAAACAGACTCCAGCTGCATGTACTATATTGTGCATCTGGCTTTACTTGGGCACTGGGGAAGCAAACCCAGGGTATTAGGCTTATAGGCAAGAACCTTAACTGCTGAACTATTTGTCCAGCCTTTTTTTAAAAAAAGTATTTATTTGTTTGTTTATGAGAGAAAGAGGCAGATACAGAAAGAAAGGAAGGAAGGAAGGAAGGAAGGAAGGAAGGAAGGAAGGAAGGAAGGAAAAAGAAGGAAGGAAGGAAGGAAAAGAAAAGGAGAGAGAAAGAATTGGTATGTCAGAGCCTCTAGCCACTGCAAATGAACTCCAGATGCCTGGGTACAGGGGAATCAAACCTAGATTCTTAGGCTTTGCAGGCTAATGCTTTAACTGCTGAGCAATCTTTCAAGTCCTGACTTATATATACATGTGATTTTATATATGCTTGTCACATGGGAGGAAGTAACATTTTGGGGAAATAGTGAGTGAATGAATTATATTCTGCAAGTATGTGCACAGATCTTTATAACAAATTATGCATATGGAAGGGTATGAAGTGATGGTTTGAGATTGGTTCCATTGACCATTACAGTTATAAAAATTTAATTCTACTATCCAGGCATGCTTTATGGCATCAACAACACTAACTTATTTTCATAGTCTCACCTGTATTGTTCACGCCATGTGCTAGAATAACTTTAGGCATATTTTGGTGATGCCTTGGACATTTTGTTTGTGTAGCACTGTCTTCTTCCCTCAAACTAAGATGAGTAAAATGGGTGATGAGTGTTTATATTTATATGAGTTGCTGCTTAGCTTAAGCTTGTAGGGGATGGGTTTAGGTTTTGAGCAATGTAGGGTGGAAAGAATACTGAGCAGCATAAGGGGTCAGTAGGAGGTAGGCATGGTTTAACTAAGGAATTAAAAGGAACTTGGGATTGAGGAATACTTGATTATGATGATAAGCCTTTTAAAATATTCTTCTTTTCATTTTCTTGTGCCCCCTTTCTCTATGTGCCTTTGTTGTAGAGTGACTATGTTCTAATGAAGACTTGCAATAAAGACTTACATGGCTTTGAAGTCACATTCTATTATTAAATAATCTGGAGTAGATTCATTAAAGCCCCTGAGTCTCAGTTTTCTCATTTACAAAATGGTAGTGACCATAGAGTTGGTTTGAAGCTTAAACAGAATTGTAGTGATAACATTATGCCCAGTCATGTAATCATATAAAATTGTTGGCATAATGCCTGATATATGATGTCATCCACATGCTGGTTGAGTTATCACCCTTACTTGCATTTCAATCTTTCTACTTCTGTTTGATTTATTTTATTTCCTACCATTCCTTGCTGCCCTTTTTCTGTCATCTTTGGCCACTTCAAAGATAGGAATTAGTTGTTCAGCACCAACAGTTGTATATGCCCAGTTCATCTTATAGCTACAGTTTTCTTATTCTAAGTTATTTTTGCTCTGGTGATTTCTAAGTTTCTAACTATATGCTGCTCAAACCTGCTATTCTTGCTTGGGGTTAAGCTACCTGGATCATACACAAATAGATCACTATGGAAGTGTACATAGAGATTTCCTTAGCTATCATGGGAAGCAATAATCAACATTCTTGAGATCTGTTGTTTATCTACTATATTTTAAATATGAATTACAAGGAAATAAGAATTCAGAATCATGCCTTTTTTCTAAAATAGTTATAGTTGTGCAAATATCACAGTTTGGAATTTTGCCAGCTTCATATTAATCTGAGACACAACCTATAGTCACCAAAAACTCTGATTATCAGTGTGGGTCCATGTGTGTCTTACACAGCCAACCTTCTGTTCGGTTTTTCATTTCATAATTGGAGAGAAATTAAGCCACAATAACTTCAATGGAGTATAAGAAGTAACATTAAGTGTGGATGAGCCCTGATTATTCTGGGAAACAAAATTCAAATCTATTGCTTTTGATTTTATGATTAGATTTTATGGCTGTATATTATTTCATCTGAAAAGTGACCAAGGTTCTTTTACATGCATTTGTAAAGAATAATGGCATGTTTTTCAATAAAAACAAGTTAAAGAAATGCTAATATCTAGTGATTGAAATTTTTTTTTATCCAAGTCATACTAATAAAAATGGTGAACCTTGATTTATATGTATATTTTTATTAGAGATGGACATATTTAATATGTAAACAACACATGGTACCATCCTTTCCCTTATTCCTGCCCCTTTTCTGAAGAGGCCTTCCTGGTTGGGGATGCAGGTCAACCCCATGGGGATTGTGGGTCATGCATTATGGGCAAGGGGAGAGGTAATGTCTCTGTTTAAATGTCCCAACTTGTGGCTCTAACAATCTTTCCACCCCCTCTTCCGCAAAATTCCCTGAGCCATGCTGGAAGCATTTTAAATCTACTTCAGTGATGGACACTTAGAAGCCTCTAGATCTCTGGTTTGGTAGGTGTTGAGTGTCCTCAGTGTCTATCTCCTTCACCCTTGTGCTGATATCAGATTCATTAAGAAAGCAGCACTCTTGCTCATTTCCCCAATTCCTTTATGGTTTCAGCTGGGGCCAGGGTGAAGTGCACTGGGTCATTTATTTCCTCAGGTCCAACTCCTGTCTGAAAAAGAAGCAGATTCACCATGGACAATGAAGTCAGCACAGGTTAAATGGAATAACCATTATTAATTCAGAGAGAATTAAAAGGGTGTAGACTCTCTTATAGTCTAAGGTTAGTGGGAGCTTGACTAACAGATCCACTCAGTGGAAAGGAAACCATATCTGGAACTGGGAAACAAGTCAGAATCATATCCAGATAATGATTCTGCTTTCCATTGTCAAACTTGATTTTTTTTTTTTTTTTTTTTTTTTGGTTTTTCGAGGTAGGGTCTCACTCTAGCTCAGGCTGACCTGGAATTCACTATGTTGTCTCAGGGTAGCCTTGAACTCATGGTGATCCTCCTACCTCTGCCTCCTGAGTGTTGGTATTAAAGGTGTGCGTCACCATGCCCGGCTAGACTTGATTTTTTTTAAATGCTGCATTTAGCTGTATGCGACATCTGTGCTTTCCTCTCATGGAATGAGTCTTGTATTCTCGAAAATGTCCATAAGCATATTTTGCTCAGGTGGCTCATCAGCATATGAATAAGTGAGGTATACACATGAGCCCAATTTACTTTTTCCCCCTGGTCACTTCAAATCTGCTAGGATAAATCCCATTTTATACCTGTGTGGAAAGATTGCTTTGCTTCTAAGTACTTTTGAGAAAGATAAAGCACCATGCAGGATCCCATCTCTTCTTTCCCCTCTCTGCCTGGGCCAGAGAACTTGGAATGTTGTGCAGAAAGGTGTGGTGGGAGTTTGCCCTTCTCTTCTCCAAACCACTCTGAACTGGTTTCCTTTCTCTTCTAACATGCTGTGTGAGGCCATAGTGTGATGGAAACTGGAGAAGACTCTTTGTATTCTCTGGTGGTTGTAAGAGTTCTGTCCTGGCTGTGGTGCTCTCAGTGAGGTGCGTGTGTGAGCTCCCACAGATCTGTCAGGTGCCCCAGCTCCTGTCCATGAGGCTGCACTCCACAGTGAGATCTCTGCTGATGACCACAGCCTCTGGTTGGGCAGTGAGAAACATGATTGCATAGCCCCTGTAGTGGTATCTCCCTAAGCCATAGGAAACTAGTGTTGCTTTGCCAAATGTTGAACTAAACATTGTTCCCAATTTTTATTGATTTTTTTTTTTTTTTTTTTTTACTTGTTGACTACTCTTTCCAGAATCTTCTTCCTGTACATAGTCAAGCATGGAGGGGATGATGAGCTCCACTCCCTAATTCCCAATTTCTACGAACTGGGCTTCTGCCTGGATCACTTCTGTCCCCTCTTTGTGTCACAGGAGAAGAGAAAGTACATTACTCTCTTCACAGAGTATCAATTCCCTCTTCATGGGGTTTCCTTTTGGGTGCTCTCTGTTCCTTTGCTTCTGTGAGTTGATGAGGTGGCAATGGCTTTTTAGTCACCATCATCCTGAAGGAGAGTCCTGGTCCTCTTGTCTGTTCTTTTGGAATGTGAGGCATTTGACTGTCTGTCCTCAGATCTGATGTCTTATCCATTTACAGGTAACTGGGAAAGTCCCAGATAACCTCTGGCATTGTATCACGTAGTCCTCACAGACATCTAGGATGCCCCGTCATTGGAACAGGATGAAAGTTACTTGCACATGTTTTCACAAATAGAAAATGGAAGAACTATGACTCAAATTCCACCCGACTCCAAATGCTGTATTTATTTACTTGTGTTCCATATGCCATACTGTTGCCTTTTCTACTGCAATAGAAGTTACAGTGTTGATTTTCAATACTAGAAAACAATGCTGATGGGAAAGGGAGGTTATGACAGAATTATGTTTAAAGAATCAGCTAAAGTGTGATTACTCTAAATACATAGAGTATATGTGCTTGTGGGCATAGATATGAGTACATTTGAAAATGCTTTAAACTTTTCTCAATATGCTAATTTTGTTTTCTTTTTAGTTATAGGGATGCAGAAAAGAATTTCCACAATATCTCTAACAGATGCTCCTATGCAGACCACTCCAAGAAAGAGGAAATTGAAGATGTCTCAGGAATTCTCCAGTGTACTGCTAATATACTCGGTATATCAACTATCTCTTTATATGGTTGACAGAATGAAGAGAGATTTTGAAGTATGAGAATTTGAGACCAAGCCTTTGTCTTCAAGTGATTTAACTTTAACACTCTCAAAGACATTTGAGTAAAAATTACATGTATGCCATTTTCTTGAAGATCCAAAACATT
The DNA here is from genome assembly GCA_036365145.1 of Orientallactaga sibirica. Classification (NCBI taxonomy): domain Eukaryota; kingdom Metazoa; phylum Chordata; class Mammalia; order Rodentia; family Dipodidae; genus Orientallactaga; species Orientallactaga sibirica. The sequence goes on along the minus strand of JAEOAD010000021.1, from coordinate 29,608,435 downwards.
ATGACAGAATTCTTTTACTCTAGGAAAACATTCCCAAATGTTCACATTATTTAGCATCACACAAACCATATTTCTGTGGCTCTTACTTTCACCTGAAGTATAAAATCATTCTTCCCTCATAGTCATACTTTCTGACTACTGGGATGCCCTGGATGGAACTGGAGGGTGGCTTGTATGTTTATACTCACTATGAACTTAAAGCTCAAAGGTCTCTTTTCTATTTGTGTCAATGATGCATGTCATCTCTTGGGGTGTCCTGCTTGGGCATGTGGAAGTGTGCACCTTGAAGATACTAGTATTTATTTTTCTGCATTTTGGTTGTTGTCACCATGGCTAAATTCATGGCTATAAACTGAACCACTCAGCATTAAAGTACTGTAATAGCCAGACTCTACTACTGTCTGAGGGTCATAAAGTGTGAGGGAAACATTGTATGCAAGGTAGGTGCTATAACAGAAACACTAGTTACCCTAATGTCTTACCGAGATGTTTTCTTTCTTTCTTTGATTTTCAAAAAAAAAAAAAAATCTCTCAGTTATATTTGGAATCTGTTTTTTTATTTGTGACTCAGATAGAAATTCAAGGAGTACTGGTGGTATGGCACATCTTAATGGCTGACTCAATATAGAAGTAGAATCACTTATGCCTCAGAATCAGGTGATAGAGACTGGGACAGGCTTGTTTACCTGTTTTTCTTTTCCTTTATGGAAAGGACTTTTGTGGAGATAACCAAAGTTCCTTTATAAATAGATCTGGGTAACCTCAACCCATGAATCATCAGCTACCAACCTGCTACCTTTTCATCCTTGATAGGTTTTATAAAATGTGAACTATTATAATTTCATGGATCTTTGTAAGGTGAAACATGTAGACAGATATGTGATTTGTCTGTAATGGGATGCATGGCAGTGATAGATAGTGACAAAAGGTCAAAGATTCACTTTATCAATCTTACTCCAAATGTAGGAATATAATACCAAAAAAATCTTACAGGACAAGATGAAGGATGAGAATAAAGGGTATAGAGTTGGACAGAACTTAAGAACTGTCTACAGTTTCTTGATTTTTGCATTTTTGAGGATTCTTACATGAGTAACACAAGTTTGTTATGACACACAGTGATTTCTCAAGGGTGAAAGAGTGCCCGTCTCTACAAGAAATGCATTAGATTCTCCACAGGGATGTTTCCTATTTGGAAAAGTTACTCCTTACTTATCCAGTTTCTAAATGTTACCCTGACCTTCACATCTCTGTTCCTTCTAATATTCACCTTGAGAAACAATGAGGTCAAAGGAGTATGCAGTGGGAAAGATAAAGTATGTACAAGGAATGCCAAAGGATGACTCATAAATGAACCCGCTAATCCTGAGAGAAGAAATCTGCCTCGGATAATTTTAGGTGCCAACCACCAGGAGGCACTGTTGGCTCATAACAGCTTAGTTGCCCTTCCTAAATTGCCAGGAGATTGGTGTAGTGAACCAAGGGCAGCGCTGGGTGGTAGTGCTAGTAGAGAAACCTGGTAAGTTTAGGGTAGAATCCTTACGAGAACTTACAATGTAGAAGGTGATGCTACATTAGGGTTTATATTTTCATAAATCTAAAATTTTTTAAAAAATAAATATTAAGTCTGATATTTTTCCTTGTCTTAAGTAATGAAGAGTTGTTCTAAGTTTAAAGACTTATAAAATTTAAATCCCTGAAGAATTATTCAAAACACTTGCTCCTTTCTGCCCAGTTGCTGGAATGAATCCAGCAAATGATTATATGCCTAGAAAGTAGCCTGTGCTTTTATAATGTTCTTTCATCATTCTTGTAGCATAGCCTCTCTGAGGACAAATATAGAAGCTTTACTGGTCATAGGCAATGAAAACTTTGTTCTTCACAAGTCACTGAACTATGATTAATCTTTGCCTGCTAAGATTTCACATCTGTAAAAATTTTACATTTAAATTTTCTTGTGTAATCATTTATGAGAATGAACAAATTGGTTAGCTAATTGGTTATAAGAACACAACCCCCAAAATGAAACTTTTTTGGGGGGTGATGGAGAATTTCGTGGAAAATATGGTTTCAGTGAGGTTACAGGAAATACTGATGTTTGAGAACCTTCTCTATGGATACCAGAGGGCCATGGTTCAACTCTTTGATTTATATTTATAATCTTTGGGGAGTATATTTAAAATGCTAAGGGACTCAACTTGGTGATAGGTTTCTTTTATTTCTTAACCCATTATGTGGCTATAACAGACACAGAAATGTGTTTGTTTATTTACTCACTTGGATGCTATTCATACTTTATAAAGATTAAAAAGATGAAGTCATACATGAGAACATTTGAACACTGCAGCAAAATTTTCTCCTTCTTACTATATCATCTCTGTTGGTTTTAGTATAAGCCCGTTGTGGTAGTTTGAATAGATGGCTCCCAATATATCCAGTGTTATTAGTTTGTAGTTTGCATCTGCAACCACCTGGCTGGAGGCGGTGTGGTGTCACTGGGTGGATCTGAGGGTTCACCCCTAAAATGTGGTGGTGCGTTTGAAATTCCAATCTAAAGATATACAACGTGCCTAGTTCCATCTGAAGTTCCTGAAGTGTACTATGTGGCTTTTGGCTTGGCTCTGGCTTTGCTCTCTCTGTCTGGTCCTGTAAGAGCTGGTCAGCTTCTTCTACCATTATGGAATTTCCCCTGGATCTGTAAGCTTCAATAAATATCACTTCCGCCATAACTGTGGCTGGTCTAGAAGTTATCTCAGCAAACCTGAAGCTGTCTGCCACAGAAATTGATACCAGGAGTGGGGTGAGATAAACATGACCATGTGGATTTTGGTCTTTTGGAACTTTTGTTTTGGAGGAATGGGCATGGACATGGTGCTTGCAACTGAAGATGCCTTCTGGAGCGGTAAGCCAAGTTTTATGTACTATTCTGATGACAGATTGAGAATGCTAAGTGCAGTGAGAATTGTAGTTAGAAGCTTGGTTAATGAACTTGGAGGCTTGGCTTATGAGCTTTCTAAGGGGAAGGAAAGACTACAGAGAACTTTGTTGGAACTGGGCTACTGGCATAAGGGATGGCTGTGTTCTGCTGCCCAGGCCCAGAGAGTTTGATCAAGGTTAAATTTGTAATGGACAGATATTCTTGGCTAAGGATATTGGATTGAGAGATTTAAGATTTTAACTTAGAAAACCTCAAGCAAGTTAAAATTAGAGGCACTGAGACTGGTTTTAGGTTACAGAAGCTGCTATTGTCAAACACATTAGCAGTCTTAAGGAAAATAGCCCACCTTCTTTACATTAAAACAATGGAGAGGATGCCTGAGGAAAGACTGATAGAAATGCAAACTCTTTTGGAAAGAGTTGACTGGAGAAGGAACCTGCTCTTCAAGGTCATGATTTATTTTGTCCCTGAATTAAGAATATAGCTGGGTGTGGTGGCACACACCTTTAATCCCTGAACTCAGGAGGCAGAGGTAGGAGGACTGCTGTGAGTTCAAGGCCACCCTGAGATTACTTAGTGAATTCCAGGTCAGCCTGACCTAGAATGAAACCCTACCTCAAAAAACCAAATATATACACATACATACATACATACATACATACATACATACATACATACACACACATACATACATATGGCTGTGTCCTGCACACCTGGTATTAGTTTTGGAAGCATGAAAAATGCGTGGAGTGATCATGAATTGCACACAGTTCAAGGAGCCATTGCTGAGATGTGGCATTAGGCAGGACATGATGACTTGGATAGGCTAGAATAGCCTTTGGAAGATGGACTGTGGTTTGCATGGAGACCTAAAAACATTTTGGATATACAAGGACTGTGCCTGGGCAACCATGAATTGCACTTTTGGCCTGGGATAGAAGTATTCCCTGGCTACACTGCCCAGCTGGAGAGGTGGAATTAAAAAATCTGGAGACTGACAGTCTTTGGTTATATTAAACTTGAACTGCAGACGTTTGATGTTTGTTTGATGGTTGTTGAGTTTGCATCATTTTAGCTTCTCTTTGTATGCCTTATACCAGTTAAAAATATTTACCTTTATATGTGGAAAATATTTAACTTGTTTGATTTTACAGGACTCATAGCTAAGAGACGATCTTAAATCTCAGATGAGACTTGGGACTTTGGAACTATCTTAAGTTGTTCAAGACTGTGGGGACCTTTGAAATTGGACTGAATATAGTTTACAATGTGTGATGGTTATGAATCTATTGGGGGCCAGAGGCAGAATGTGGTAGTTTGAATGGATGGCCCCCAATATATTCAGTGTTTATTAGTTTGTAGTTTGGATCTGTAGCCATCTGGCTGGAGGATGTGTCACTGGGCGGGTCTTAAGGTGTGGTGGTGGGTTTAAAATTCCAGTATGAAGATATGCAAAGTGCCTTGTTCCACCTGAAGTTCCTGAAGTGTGTTGTGTAGTTTTGCTTTTTGCTTTTGGCCTTTTCTCTCTCTGCCTGGTCTTGTAAAAGGGGGCCAAACTCTTCTGCCATTATGGAACTTTCTCTGGATCTGTAAGCTACAATGTATATCCCTTCCTCCATAACTGTACCTGGTCTGGAAGTTCATCTCAGTGAACCTAAAGCTGTCTGCTAAACCTCTCTAGATAGTCTGATCACTTACCGGACCTCATGGGTGACATGAAAAGGCAAAGGATATCTGGAGAAAAGGACAGAGAAAGAAATAAGAGGAAGAAAGGAGAAAAAAAGAAAAGAGAGATTTGGGGAAACCAAGAAAAATGCCTTCATTATGTGCTTATTTTCTCACCTCCATCTACTGCTCTGGAAACATGTGCTACCTATAGGATGGCTCATGCTCCTCTAGTAACTGATGAGAATCGTTCCAAGACAGCATTTTCCTCTTTTATTTCTCATTTGTTGGCTTAGTAGCCAGTTATGCCTACTTCCAATCACATGATTTACACCTAGAAGCACTGACTGCAGAGCTCCTTACCACCTGCTCACCTTCCTTTGGTGCCTGGTAATCACTGTGATAATGCTTCACAGTCCTCTAAAGAGGTCCTCAAAACTCTTGACAAATATGGCAGGAAAGATAGTGGTGAACAATGTCTTCTCTGCTGGAGGGTTTGAGGGCTACATTTTCTGCATTATTTGATTCATAATGCATTCTTATATGATCCCATTTTAGTTGTGTGATGACTGTAAACCCCTTTTAGCCATAATATGCAAAGCCTATTTTTAGTTCTAATCAAATGGTAAAAATGTTTTTCTACTTCCATAAAGCAAGATGTTTAGTATTTTGTTGGAAATTGTTATGGTGTTATGGTAGGATGAAGTATTTATTTCACCATGTTTACTGTAGAAATGCTGTCACTTGGCCCTGTGGCTTGGATTTAGGTAGTCATGGGGGGGGGGCAGAATGAATACAGAGAGGAATGACAAATTGTATCATCCTCTTTGCTGTAATGAATTAAGGATAAATACAGTGAAGACTTTTTGTAATAGGTTTTAATGCTATCATGGGGGCTATAGGGATTTTAGTTGCAGAACTTCAAGAGATAAAGGACAGAGGATGAAGTCCAAAAAAGACTCCTCACAGTAGGTCAGAGAGCAAATGATCAGTTCACTAAAGCTTGCTATTTCAGGAAGCATCAGTTATTTTCTAAATATTGCACAAAACTGCTTCCTACTGCCCTTGCTAAATGCATTTTCTCTCAAAATAATCAGGGAGGACAAGAGTTGTGAAAGGACATTCATTAACCTTTTCTGTGTTTTAAAGGTCTCGGTCAGTGGTGTTTTATCTTCTTCAGAAAGTTAACACATTTGAAGTTAGAATGAGAGTTACTTTATCATGGGAGAATTTTGTTTGCAAAGTGCTAGTGGGGAGGATGGAGGAGATGACCTCTGGGGCTTTTTCCTCACAGTGTTTTCTTGGTATCAGAGATTCTGAAATGCTGTGAAATCAGAGTCCTTTGTAAAGTGCTAGAATCTTTAGCTGCTTTAACCGTTGTTGGTTTTTAAAATATAAATTATCATGTATTGTTTACATGTCAATGTGTATGCACTTTTTGTTTTATTACAATTTGAAAAGTGAATTGAGAAGCCTTTTAATTGGTGATAAAACTGATGAATTAGACTCATATTGAAGCTATCATTTTGGAGGTTTTCTTGGAATAACACTAAATTACATAATTAATAAGTTATGTAAGTAAGTGGATTAGAATATGTTTAACACGTCTACAATCTTAGAGAACTAGTCAGTGGGATAAACAAACCACTTGCCATTTTTATTTGACAGGAATAGATAAATTCTGTCAATATAGTTCTTGTTAATAGAACTTGATAAATCATCAGTTTTGTTTTCCTTAAAAGAAAGTACTTTGAGTATTTTAAAGAAAGAATTAAGATTAGGGTGGTTAAGGAAAATCAATTCATGATGTTATTGTAATGTAATAATTTGGTGCAAAGACTAGGGCCAGACTAGGTTAAAAAACAACTCAGCTTTTTGGTTGATATTCGAGACTGAATTTAAACTTTTGTGCATGTTGAGGCAAGAGAGCTCTCCCACTGAGGTATATCCAAGCCCTCTTTTTATTAATACTTTTTTATTTATTTATTTATTTATTTATTTATTTATTTATTTATTTATTTTCAAGCAGGTCGAGATAGAGAAAAGTCAGACAGACAGAGAGAATGGGCTGCCAGGGCCTTCAGCTTTGTGCATCTGGCTTTATGTGGATACTGGGGAATCAAACCCAGGTCATTAGGCTTTCAGGCAAGTACCTTAACCACTGAGCTATCTCTCCAGCCCCCCCCCCCAAGCCCTCTTTTTATTTTATTTTTTTGGTACATTTACACTAAGTTGCTTAGGCAAGCCTTGAACTTGTGATCCTCCTACTTCAGCCTCCTGAGTAGCTGGGATTACAGGCCTGTACCATCATGTTCACCTTCATTGCTCTTTCAAAGTGTTCTTGGGAGACTTGCTCATCTGTGAAAAGTGGTATCAAAACTGTTTGAGGTTGCTGTCAGTATTTAGAACTGTGCTATTTCAATGTAATTTGGATCATTTCCAGTGTAGAAACCAAATGAGTTTTCTTTAGATGTAAGGTGTTGAAAATGCATATTATAAGTGATGGTGTTTACTGCCATGATGCAAATATGATTTCACAATTATGTTGTAATAAACACAGTGCTAGGTCTTTTGCCTTGAAGATTTCAAGCTGATCTCACCATATTGGATATGGCTTAGCATGCTTGATATGACTAGGCTGGCAAAGGTAGCTGTATTTCTGAGGCTATTTTTCTTCTTTTTTGACATTACAGGTAGCTGCCTCCACATAGAGATTATGTGGTCCTGGGGAATGAGCTCTCAGCCTCGTGTATGCCAGACAAGCACTTTACCAACTGACTTATTCCCCAGTCCTAGTGGTTTTTTAAAAAATATTTTTATTTATTTATTTGCAAGCAGAGAGAGATAGAGGAGAGAGACAGACAAACAGAGAGAATGGGTACACCAGGGCCTCTAGCCACTGCAAATGAACTCCAAACACATGTACCACTATGTACTAGGGAATTGGACCCAGGTCTTTAGGCTTTGCAGGCAAGCACCTTAACTGCTGAGCCATCTCTTTAGTCCCTGGCCTTGATTTTTAAAATGGAAACCTTTAGGAATACTGTCTCAGGGTTTCATTTAATATTTCCTAACAGAGACCTTGGGCTGTGTTTCTGTGTCCGTTGGAGAGAATGCCAACTTCTGTTTTCCAATTACATGTCTGCGTGAAATAGGCATAGAAGGTGGACGTGAATAGGCATGAGAATGCATGTGTGAGCACTGCCCCAGTGCATACACACTTGACTAGAAATTAATTCTGTAAGATAGAAGTAATACCATGATGAAATGTGGAGCATTTGTCCTCCTGTAGATGTTCTGCCTCTTTCAGAAGCATCCATTTTGAAAGCTCATCACATTTGTGCTGCTAATGTTCATACTGAATTTCCTTTCTATGCTGGAAAAATATGGCAGTCATTTTTCTTCCTTTCTAATTAAAAAAATTATTTATTTTAAAAATATTTTTATTTACTTATTTGAGCAAGAGAAAGAGGAAGAGAGAGAGAGAATGAGTATGCTAGGGCTTCTAGCCACTGCAAATGAACTCCAGATGTATATGCCACCTTGTACATCTGGCTTATGTGGGTCCTGGGGAATCAAACCTGAATCCTTTAGCTTTTCAGGCAAGCGCCATAACCACTAAGCAATCTCTCTAGCCCTCTTTTCTAATTTTCAAGCTGATCTCATCATGTTGGACATGGCTTAGTATGCTTGATATGACTAGGCTGCCAAAGGGCTGCCTAATTTCTTTTTAGGTTTTCTAATTTTATGTTAGGTTATCTGCAAGTCATGTTTCTCTATTGTAACCACTTTTTTCTGTCTTGTGTCTCTTGTTTGTGTGGGATTGAGGACAACTTCTTACATTCCTTGGTTCTTCACATCGTCTGTTGTCCATTAATTCTAAAGGTTATTATTTATTATTATTTGTTATTGTTTTCTGGGTAGGGTCTCACTCTTGCTCAGGCCAACCTGGAACTCACTCTGTAGTGTTCCAGGCTGGCCTGGAATTCACAGTGATCCTCCTACCTCTACCTCCTGAGTTCTGGGATTAAAGACATTGCGACCACACCCAGTTTAATTCTAAATTTTTCACCAGGTAGTTTTTGCTTTTCTTTTTCCTTTATGTTATTTTAAACATACTTTTAAATTTTCACATAGTTTTAGATTTCTAGAAATGTGAAGAGAGTATAGAATGTTCTCATATATGGTACTTTAGGTCCAAATAATGCACCAATATGGATATATTGTTATTAATTCCATGCCTTATTCAGATAGCCTTAGTTTTGACATGGCCTTTTTCTGCTTCAGGAGCTCACTTGAATATATCATATTAAATTTAGTGGGAATGCCTTCTTAGATTTTTGTCAGTTTTTCAGACTTTTCTTAGTTTAAAAGATCTGGACAGTGGTTTCCTGTTGACACAAGAATTCTGGGATATCTTTTGAGAGTGGCTGAACCATTCTTGACTCTTGGTTGGGCTGTAACCCAGGAGTTAGGATGTGTGCACACCCAATGGTTATATTCAGTGGCCACTGGATTCTTGTCTTATGAATTCAGAGATCTGAAAGCAACAGACCAGAGGATAAAGTTTATAGGTTTTTGTCGGATTATAGATAGAACTTAAGAGAAAGAAGGAAGGCACAGTTTTTGCTTAAGAAGACAAGGGAGGCATTTCCAAAAATGCAGAAGCCTACTGCAAGATCTTTGATAGTATCTTTTTAAAAAATATTTATTTTTATTTAATTAATTTATTTATTAGAGCCAGAGGGAGGGAAAGAGAGAGAGTGAGAATGAGAATGGGTGGGCTAGGGCCTCTAGCCACTGCAAAAGAACTCCAGACACGTGGGCCCCCTTGTGCATCTGGCTTACGTGGGACCTGGAGAATGGAACCAGGGTCCTTAGGCTTTAAAGGCATGTGTCTTAACTGCTAAGCCATCTCTCTAGCCCCTTTGATAGCATCTTTTATGTGACTCTCCTGGATGGGCTGCTGGGGTAGTCAGTTTACTCCTTCATGCCAGGTTTCTGAGTAGTGTTAGGGCTTCAGGAAAAGGGCTAATCTCTTTACATTCCTTCCTCTTCCAGGAAAGGAAGAGATAAGAATGCAGGTACTTACTACTTCCTCTGGTGAGATAAGAAAAAAAAAAATTAGATTCTCCCTTCTGACCTTATTACCTGTAGAAAAGTGGAATAACTTACATTCTTCCCCTACAGGCCCAAGGACACTTCCTTCATTTAGCCAAGGGAAAGCCACTTTGGGGGTCCTCTTACCCTTATACTGCCTCACTGTTTATCTTTTATATTCCATGCTCTCCTTTTTCCTCTTTCCAGCCATTCTTTCTACCATTGCAAGCAGCTTCAGACTTTCCATGTATATTTTCTGCCCCAGTCCTAGCACCAGCCACTTCATTCCTTTTGTTGGAAAATGGTATTATAAAGATGTGGTCACTGGTAATGTATATTGTTGGAGCATATTGTTTCAAAGTTTCTCAGCTGACAGCAGGGGTATATATATGTATGCATACTAAGTCATGCATACATATACACACATTTATGCCTATCTACAAATTTTCCTATAGTATCTATGTGTAGTAGTTTGAATGTGATAGTTTGAATATATGACCTATAGACTCAGTCATTTTTTTATTAAACTTCCTACTTGAGCCTTAAGGAGGCAGATCCCTGCTAGAGGGGGCGATGTCAGTGTGGGAGGATATTGGAGTCCAGCTCTAAGGTGTGTTTGGCAGCAGAGCTTAGTCCAGCCCTACTAGATGTATTCAGAGCAGTTTGAGTTCTGGTGGTTGCTGCTTGCTGTTGTTGGTGCTTCTCTTTCTGCTATGCTGATGTATGATGAGGGACCCAGCTTCTTCCACCATTGATGGTGTTGCCCTGGACATTGTAATCCTGAAATAAAACCCTTCTTCCCATAAGCTGTGTCTGGCTGGATGTTTGTCTCAGCAATGAAGCTGACTTCAACACTTCGTGTATCTATATTATGCTAAATAAGGTTCGTTGTGATGCTATAGCTCTGCTGACCTTTCTCCCTTACTTGTCTGTAACCCTCCTAAGAGTGAGAATTCTGGCTCCCTCTACCATCCATTTACTCACTTGTTTAGTTACATGATGCTTCTAGTTGTATTATCATTAACAAATACTCCCATGGGAAACAAACTTATCATCTGGAACACAGCACCAATAGGAAAATTTGGAATACAGAGTTATATATGGAGTTTTACAGATAGCATTTATGTCCAAAGTTAGGTCAGCACATTTCTATACCACAACCTCTAGTGAGACTTTTCATACACATGGAAATATGGCCAGATACTTTTTCTTTATTTTTTTGTGATTTTTTGAGGGATGGTCTTGCTCTAGCCCAGTCTGGCCTGAAACTCACTATGTAGTCTCAGGGTGGCCTCAAACTCACAGCGATCCTCTTACCTCTGCTTCCTGAGTGCTGGGATTAAAGGCGTGTGCTCCCATGCCTGGCTGCCAGATTCTTTTATGTTGATCTTAATTCTATCCAGAGATATCTTGACAATATAACCTGCATTATCTATATCCATATCTATCTATGTCTATAACTATCTATCTATCATCTATCTATGATCGATATCTATCTATGTCTGATCTATATATGTGTGTATATTATCTTTAATTTTGTATGGGTATGTGCTGTGTATGTTTTTTATTTGTATGTATATGGGCACATGTGTGTATATATTCATGTGCATGTGGAGAAAAGAGGATGTTGGGGTGAATCTAGAACTCACTGATTTTGCTAGACTAGCTAGCCATTGAGTCCCAGAGACTGCCTATTTCTGCCTACTAGGGCAGGGATTGCAGGTATGTGCCACTATGCCTGGAATTTATGTGAGTAATGGGGATCTAAACTCAGTTCCTCATGCATGTGTGGCAAGCACTTTACCCACTGAGCACTCTCCCCAACCCTGTCTAAATCTATTTTTAAATTAATATACATAAAAACCTAGTCTTTGTACTCTTAAGTTCCATGCATATGGCTAACACATTGTGTTTTATATCCACCATGACCTTTTCATGTGAAATATATTTACTCCCCTAAAAGACTTTGTGTATTTCAACTATTCAACTCCATATCCCTTTCAAATTCATGAAAAGTACTTATTGGCCCACTGTTCTATGTTTTCCTCTTTCCAGAATGTCCTATTGAACGATGTAGCCTTTTGCTTTGTGCTGGATTCATTTGCTTACCAGTGTTCATTTACATCCTTATGTGTCATACATGTCCTTATGCAATTTGATAACTCTTTCATCCCTACCACACCCAATAGGAATTAACAGATGAGCTGTTTCCTTATCTATTCTATGGAAGAACACCTTGGTTGATTCTATTTTTGACAAATACGAATGAATCTGCTTTGAACATTTTTATGTAGCCTGTTTTAAAATCATTTAGATAAGTATCTAGGAGTGTGATTTCTGTACCATATTTAACTTGTTAAAAGCTACAAAGTGTCTGACAGAATGGTTGTATCATTGGTCTTCACCACAGCGACTTGTGAATATTCCTGTTACTTTTCATGTTCTCTGGTGATTAATATTGTCACTATTTCTAAAAATTTAGTCATTCTCATGTGTGCCTTTCTTCTTAAATTTTATTAAGAATTTCTGCTTTGTCTTATAATCTCAACATAAAAAAACTATAATTAAGAACTTAGTTTTCCATTTTTTGTAATTCTGAGTGCTATCCCAAGGTTTTGATTTAGTTTAGAAACTGCTTAAAACATTCATTATTTATAGTAGTTGTTCATGGTACTGACACATAAAATCTTTTCTTTTTATTTTTTTATTTTTTGGTTTAGTAAAAATAAGTCCCTGGGATGTAGTTATACAGTCTTATGCAATGAGAAATGAAATATTTTAGGAATTTGAGTGCAACTTTGAAATGTGACAAACGGGCCCTGATTTTTGAAGATGTTCAAAATACAAAATGTCTATATATAGTCTGTGTTAATTTTCTTTTTGTTTTCTTAACTCATCACTTGCTTTGGTTATGATGCCTTTCTACACTTTCAGTAATTCTTAAGCTACATTCTCAAATCTCTTCTATCTTGTTTCCTCCCCTACCATGTTAGTGCTGTTTAATAACTACAAAATTACTAACATTGGAAAAATCAAACTAAAACACTTATCTCTGACAGAAAACAGAAGCAATGGAAGCTCAGTTAGGTCAGGCTGCTTGTATGTGGTCACGTCATTAGTATGTGGGGAAAGCTGGATTTGGAATTTTTGTTGATTTAATTGCAATGCCTGTCAAAAATAATTTAAGAGATGAAGGATTTATTTTGGATCATGTTTTTAGTGCATCATGTGAGAAAAGGCTTGAACCAGCTCAGTTTAGGGTGGCAGGAATGAGTTAGAGGCTATTCACTATATAGTGGGCATAGTGGCTAGGTTTCACCTTCAGAGGTCTTTCTTTAGTGACCTACTTCTTCTATCCAGGGCCTACTTCTTAAATGTTCCACAGCTACCCAGAAGAGCATGAAAATCCTGGGAATAAGCATTGAAAACGTGAGTGTGAGGGTCCATTTCAGATTCAAACCATAACAGACCACAAGGCTCTGGAGGGCAGAGTCAGCTGTGTCATATTGGCCTGTCACCTGACTCTGATGAAACAGTTATTTTTGACTCTCCTTTGAGTTAGAAGAGAGTTCCTTACTATTTAAGAAACTTGTCAGCCCATAGTCACATCACATATCAAATTCATAGCTCATTTTTGGTACTCTATGTGATAAATTTATAGTGATTTCTCATATATGATTTTAAAAATACTACATTTTATCTTACTCTTTTTGAGTCTATCAGCTTAAATAAACATATTTCCCACTCCTTCCTTAACCTCTTTCCTTTTTATTTGATGACTTTAATTAATTTTAAATCCATCATTTTGTACCTATAGTTTTACACTTTTGTCCATTACATTGTTTCTTTGCTTATATTGCTCTTTACTGAATGACTCAACTTTGACTCATCTGTACATTTTTAAAATAATTTTAATTATTTTGAAAATATATAAACATTTTAAGTTAGTTTAGTATTAAGCTCAACATCTTTGCTAGGTAAGTTGCCATTCTTAGCCTGGTGTTAGAGGTTCAGTAAATTTGAAGTGGTTTTGGTAGTATTTCTACTATAATTTATTGAATTTGATCAGTTGGGTTTTATGAGTTCTAATGAAGATGTTATTCAAACTAAGATATATGTATATGGTAAATTCCATTTGTTGCCTTAGAGTTGGTCCAGTTTTCAAAACCAAGTAAATTAATCTCTTGAATTTTTTCATGAGCTTGCTTAAAGATCCCCACATGTTGGAAATGGAAAGATGGCTCAGTACCTAGAGCAAAAATGAGGACCTGAGTTTAGATCCCCACAAAAATGTGGGTGGGTGTGGTGGCAATTTGTTATTCCCAGGGCCTGGGACATGGAGACAGAGGATCACCAGCATAAGCTGGCTAGCCAGACTAACTGAATTAGCAAGCTCTGGATTCAAGTGAGAGACTTCTTAATAAGTAAATGTGTTCATGTGCATGTATCTACACATAAACTCCACAAACCCATATATATTACCCCCTCAAAAAAGATTGTCACATAATTTATTTTCTATCTGAGGGAGGTATACATTATTGTGTATTGTGAATGATTTTTATAGGTATTTTGGAGTTGTTTTCCCCCTATTTATATCCCCCATAATGCTACCTAAATTGCAATCTGCTTCAAATATTTCAGCCTAGTTCTGATTCCTTTGTCTAGGGCAGAGACCAGGATTTGTATTTTTTTGAGAGAGAGAGAGAGAGAGAGAGAGAGAGAGAGAGAGAGAGAGAGAAGAGATGATGGAGACACACCAGCAGTGTCTCAGTTGCTGTGAACGAAATCCAGCTGCGTGTGCCCCTTTGTGATCAAGTGCGGCATTGCGCCCTTGCATCAGTTTGCATCTGGCTAAACGTGGGACCTGGAGATTGGAACTGCTGGAGATTGGAACCAGCGTTCTTAGGCTTAGGAGGCAGGCGCCTTAAAGGCTAAGCCATCTCTCCAGCCCAGGATTTGTATTTTTAAAAGTAAGCTCCCTATATAATGCTGAAAAATGTTATTGTCTAGGGGTAGGGTTCATTTTCTCCACAGATTAAAGAATTAAAAGGCAGGAGAAAGTTTTAAAGGTAGAGCAGCGTTTATTTAAAGTGAAAGTAAAAGGCAGAAAGACACCAACTCCTTGACGGAAGGGCAATCCAGAGCTGGAAATTCATCCACCCCATCAGAGCTGAACCTTTGTTAGGCTAAGGGAAGCCTCCTGGGCACAGTGTCCTGATTGGCCATCTCAAGCGGAGATAAGGGTGTTGATTGGTCCATGATGCATCTTGTGGATGTGGACCTAGGTCCCAGAAAGCCTATCAAGCAAGCTTGCTAGTGGAAAAAATCACCTACACAGCGAAGAAGAGCCAGGAAGTGAGCTACATTCTCAGTCATCTCAGGTCGCCATTAAAGAATTATTAAAGAATACAGCTGTTGGGGGTGAAGAGCGTTTACAGGCACTTGCTTGCAAAGCCTTACAGCCCAGGTTTGATTCACCAATACTCAGAAAGTGCCAGATGCACAAAGTGGTGCATGCATCTGGAGTTCATTTGCAGTTTCAAGAAGCCCTGGTATATCCATATTGCTTTCTCTCTCTCTTTCTCTTTCTCTCTCTCTCTCTCTATCCTTGCAAATAATAAAATATTTTTAAAAAGAGGGGAAAAAAAGAATAGAGCTTTTTACATAGGGCTCCTTTTCCTTATATGTCTACATTGCAAGGGAAACAGCCTAGCTCCTACAGTTCTTCACTGGTATGTTTGCAATCATATTCTTGGGCAGTATTGGAAACTGGATACAAATTACATGCTGTTCTTAAATCTGTGGGCCTCTTAATACTGGATGTTGGTGGTTCAGGAATAGAGTACTTGAATCCCAAACCCTTAGTTTGCATCTACTTTTAACCAAAGAATTGAATAAAATAAGACTGAGAAGGATAATTATTAAATGACTATATTTATTTAGGAAAACACAAGACCAAGGGAAGGAAAATGAACACCTACGTGATCTGAGAGCCCATGTGGACCTACAAGAAACATGAAAAGAGATTTAGAGAGAAAAGAAGAGAAATTACAAAGAACTCCTGCCATGTAGAGAGCAGGAGGGGCTAGAGAGCCTGTGTGGGAGTAGGGGGATCTGTCTTCATCTCTGCCCCGCCAGGCCCAGAGGAGGGAAGCTTCCCAGAACTTTGAAGTTCAGGAGCCAGCCTAGAGAGGCTTGTCCTCCCCTGACAAATGTATTTATAACTTTATGACAGTGGGCTTTACCTTTGGGCTCACCTGAGCTGATGTGAGACTTGATTGGTCTGGGCTAGGGGGCTGGCTCATGAAGAGGGCAGCCATGACGCTGAACTTGGGGCTGAACTTAATGTCAGTATTAAATGTAAATTCTTGGAAAGGGGGCCTCCTTCCCAGGAGGGGCTCAGATTGTGGGGAAAAAAATTCTAGGGAAGATAGAAAAAGACTGCAAGGCTAGGCCCCAAAACATTCCTGCTTTTTACTTTCAGGGGCCTGGTCTCCCTAAAGTACGTCACAAAGCTACCTCACTCCCTCTCATTCTTTGTCTTTTACTATACTTCCCCCTCTTAAGTTACTGCTGTTTCTCTCCAGGGTTTTCAGTTCTGCTTCTAAACCCCAAACAGGCCCTATATAATCTCCTCCTTTCTTCTCCCATTTCCTTTCCTCCCTCCATGCTCTCTATCCTTTTTCTTTTTCTTTCTTTCCACTTCTACACTGTTTTTTCCATTTTGTTCCTTTTTTTTTCATGTGCATGTGTGTGTGGGATATGTATATATATATATATGCTTCTGTATATGTAGGTGCATGTGTGCACATGTGCCTGTGGAGGCTAGAGATTGACATTGATTATTTTCTCCTGCCACTCTACACATCTTTATTTTATTATTTTTAGTGTGTGTGTGCGTGCATGCGCGTGCATGCACGTGCATGAGCATGCATGTGTGCATGTGTGTATGGGTGTGACAGTGTCATGTTGCACATGTGAAAGTCAGAGAGTACCTTTTGGGATCTGGTCCTCACCTTCCTCCTTGTCTTGAAGTAGAGTATCCTATTCTCATTCTGGCTGTTCACTGCTACTTTCACCAGGAGCTTCTGGGAAATTCTCCCATCCCTAACTCATGTCTCACTGTTAATATGCCACAATTACAAAAGCCTGCTACACATTCCAGCTTTCAAGTGTGATCTGGGGACACAAACTCAAGAACCGTAGCTTGAGGCAAGCACTTTATCCACTGAATCATCGTTGTAACTATCCACATTTTACATTGAGACAGGGTCTCTCAGCCAACCTCAGATTTTCCCATTTGTCTAGGCTAGTTTAGTCAGTAAGCTCCAGAGATTTCCTGCCTGTGCAATGGTGAGATTGTAGATTCACAGCACCATGCTAAGCATTTTTACATAAATGCTGGGGATTTGAAACCAGATCCTCATGTCTGTGTGGCAGACACTTTACTCATTGAGTTATTCTCTCAGTATCCTGTCAAATATTTTTGATGCTGAGGTCTAGTTAGATTGCCATCATCTGCACCGTGCAATTGCAGTATCATGTTCGTGTGTGTGTACACACGCACATGCGTGCACTCATGAGTTTCTCCTGTCTTTGCCTGAGTGGGCATTTCTCACATCCTTCATATTTCTCCCTTTCTTAGGGAAAGGGAGAAGGAGAAAGAGTGGGTCTCATTGTTTGAGTAAAGTGTTGTGTAAGTATCAGTTTCTTTTATTTGAGAACTTTAAGTAAAACTTGTCTCATCTGCTACTGCTAGAATAATAAATCTATCAATCGGTGGAGGTTGAACTTAACCTAGGAGAAAAATAAAGTGGAAAATAGACTTTGCTACTGCCATAGGGAAGAGAAGTCTATTCTTGTCTGTAAGCTTTCCTGAAGCACAAAGTCATTTTAGGATCTTTCTAGGAACAATTCAAGAAAAATATTGGCCTAAGAAAAACCTTTGATAAATTGTCTTGATTCTCTTGAGTGCCACCATCAAGGGATTAATGCCCAGAGAAATTGATAGAACACACAGTGGCCATCATTTACTCCTCATCATTCTCTTTCTTCTGACTATGTACTTCTCCATATCATCCGGACACTTTGCTTCAATTATTAATTTTCTACCTCAATTCCTATTTACGTTTACTTTTAAAATATTGGATCACATTGTTGTACTTTAATGAAAAGTAAAAATACAAACCTACCAAACATTTAAAGTCTGTTTCTCAGTTCATTATTAGATTTTTACATTAGTGCCATAATTAAGCTTAGGTTTATACAGAAAATCAAGAGACTGGCTTGTGGCAAATTTATAAAACAATTTTAATTTAGGGCTTTAAATGATCTAGGGGTTTTTCTTGGGCTAAAATTTATTTTAGTAAGTACAAGAAAATGATTATTAATCCATAAAGGTCTGTATAGTATTATAGAGGAACTTCTTGCCTTATTAAAGGAATAGTTTCCACATACTTTTATCATCAATGTAAAGATTTATTGAGTATCTTCTGTTTTCAGGAACTGTGTTTAGGTGGTGGTTACCAGCAGGGAGAAAACAGAATGAGAGTGGAGAGGCAGGCAGTAAAAATAACACACAGACAACAAGGAAGATAACGTCAGAGTGATACATCCTGTGAATAATAATAAGACAAGAGTGGAAAGGATTTAAATAGTATGCTAATGATAATTTTTAATTCAGTTAAACAATTCTGATAAGATTTCTAAATAATTATATTCTTTATACTGCTTCAATGATATTTATAGATTCAAAACTCCAAGGATAAGGATTCATTCCTTCTACAATCCCTCCTTCTCTCTTTCTTCCATCATATATTTTAAGATAGAGAGCACTGAAGAAACCTATGGTTTCCTCGGATGTCTGAGAAGCAATTTCCTGAAGAAGGAAAGTTGGGCTGCATTATTGTGTTTTGTTCTGAACTAGGTCCCAGTGATGTTCATCCATCCCACATGTATTTGCTGAGTTACCTCCATAACCACCCCCAACCCCACTCCCAGGCCTGTGCTTGCTCTAGAGATATGACAGTGTGAACACAAATGTAGTTGGATGCATTCCTTCGGTTACTCTAAAAGCTAATGTGTAGGCACATAACATGAGCAATAGAACTTCTCTATTCATTGGATAGAAAGAAAGGCTCCATGGCTGTAGCCACTGGAAGAGAACCATCCCAAGAGCTGTGGAAGCACCACCTGAAAGGGTAGGGACTTTGATTCAAAACTCTTCTAGTAGGACTCTACTTGAAAATACAACTTGAATACACCACCAGCCATTCTCTCACTCATTTTTTGTCTTTCTCCACACACATATATGCCTAAATACATATATTCATGCCTTTATGCATATAGAAATTATATAGTGCTTTATATTTGTAAAAAACTTTCACACAGATTCATACCTTAAGAATTCTATAATTAGGTATTATTATTCCCATCGTATACGTTATGTAATTGATGTTCAAAATTTGACCTACTTCAAAGTACTTAGCTAACAAATACTGAGGGAAGGATTTGCATGTAGGTTTGCAATTACAAAAAATTATACTTCTTATTATGTCACATTTTTATCCATTTCTAAGAATAAATGATAATTGTAGTACATTAAAAAGCATATTGTTGCTTGTGAAAACAAAAACCCTCCTCTCAAACCTGCACATATATATTATATGCTGGTATATGTCACTGTATATGACTTCAGGCACCTCTTTTAATTAAAAAAATATTTCACACGTCATTTTTATTTGTTTTTGGCAGTACTAGAGCTTTGTAGCATACAGCTTCAGGTTCGCTGAGATGAACTTCCAGACCAGGCACAGTTATGGAGGAAGGGATATTATTTAATGAAGCTTACAGATCCAGGGGAAGTTCCATAAAGGCAGGAGAAGCGGCCTGCTCTCACAGGACCAGGCAAGAGAGAGAAAACCCACCCAGGCACACAGCACACAGAGCAAAACTACAGCCAAAAGTCACAGCACACTTCAGGAACTCCTATTAGGCACACTTTGCATATCTTTACAATGGAATCTCAAACCATCACCACACCTTAAGACTGGCCCCCAGTGACATTGCCTCTAGCAAGGTGATTGCAGATGCAAACTATAAATTAATAAAACACTGAATATATTGGGGGCCATATATTCAAACTACCACAAACTTGAACTCAGAAAAGTAGACAAAAGCAGGGAGAGTAGAGGAGAGATGATAAAAATGAAAACAAAATACAGCATATTTTTGCATAACAGCACATCTCCAATTATTTGCATGACTTTCTGTGTAGTTTGATGGTGGTACTTTGTGGTCAGGCACCATGTTTAACTGGTTGTAGCTTCCTCCCCAATGCCAAGGATTCCCAGAAATGTGGTTTTAAGCTGGGCGTAGTGGCACATGCCTTTAATCCCAGCACTGGGGAGGCAGAGGTAGGAGGATCGCCATGAGTTCAAGGCCACCCTGAGACTACATAGTTAATTCCAGGTCAGCCTGGGCCAGAGTGAGACCCTACCTCAAAAAACAAAACAACAACAACAACAAAAAATTAAAGGAACCTAAAGAGGAAAGACAAAGTATGTTCCTATCCTGGATCCTGTTTTAGGGAAAATTTATCTATAAGACATTTTTTTGAACAATAAGTAAATTTTTAATATGGACTGAGGATTATATTATACCACTGTATTGAAGTACAGTGAAACATTTAGGGGTAAAGAGATATAATATTTGACACTTTCAAATGGGGTGTGTATATGCACGTGCACTTGTGTGTGTACACATATGGAAAAGAAAGTAGGAGAGAGGCAGAGGGAGAGAGAAGAAGAAAGTAAGTGGGGAAGTTGGTAAAACTTGGTAAAGGAACATGGAATGTTTTTAAGTTTTTACTATGTTTTCAACTTCTCTCTAAATTATATCAAGCTAAATAGTTCCAAAAATTGTTCAGGAAAGTTAAACTTGAAGGGAATTTGGTTTGTTTCACTAGATTGAAATCCCAATTAAAACAAACAAGCAAGAACATAAAGCTAAATGAAGCTAAAATCACAAACATTAGTGAGGTTAATACCTTATGGTGTATTTTTATACTTCATTTTATATATAGCCCATAAAAATCCCAAATTCTATAATCAGTATTCAGATTGGAACCTTTTCTATAAGTTTATTTTTCAAGGTTTATAGTCTTACTTGAAAGCTGACTTTGTGATCTGTATCTTGGAGAGGAAACTGGAGTAATATCTGAACACACTTCTCTTCCATTCACTTAATATTGTAGAGTAGCTGGTGTCAGAGTAGGTGATTGACTCTGCCATGTTCCAGAATGTGTTTTATGTCTCCATAGAAAATAATGTGTAATAATCCAAACATAGCAAGGAAAATAAATCTGCTAACTACTTCTGTTGCTCAAGTTACCTAGGTCTCTGATAATATAGTGAACGACAGCCAAAATAGGACATATAACTTTTTTTTCTTATAATCCTTTTACTATTGTATTATGATAATTTTAGGTTTCCCTAATACTTAGCCTGAATTCAAAAGCCTCATCAATCATTGGTATATTCTTCTCCAGCATCTCTGATTTTTTGATTGCTTCTCTGACATTTTAAATACCAGGGTGAATTATTTTTCACAGTCTGTCATCAGTCATTAGACAACATTACAGCATGCTACATGAGCATTTCTATATTTAGCAGCAGCATGTCTGCCTTTCCATAGAGCAATGTGTACGGTGAGTTAAAAGAATCTTCACGTGAAGCAGAAGAAACAGGACATCATTTGAGTGGATGTTGAGTACTTAAATGTGCTGATGGGTGTGTAAAGTGAACTACTTAGAAGATAGTGCAAACCACTGTGGCTCTAACTATTATTGAAATTATTACATTACTTAAATATGAAAATTAGTAACAAATTAGAGCACCTATCTCAGGTGTGATATTCATTTTCTCTTTTTGAACTAGGTAAATTAAAGGATCGTGTTCAAAAATGATGTCCACTACTGATATTCATCTATTTAATTCTTCAAAACTTCAGTAATTATGTAGAAATGGCAGGGTTTAAGTGTATTGTCCTCATATATAAAACGTATTATCCTATGCAAGCAAATGAGGCAGATCAAAGTTATTGCATGTCTTCTACAGTTGCCTTACATACCTTCTCTGCTCCCTTAAGCCACTGTACTCACCTATCCCTGCACACACTTTCATGTTGTCTTGGGTCTTGGTCCTGATCATTTTGGAATTCAATTTTTAAAATGTTTTAATTTATTGGGCTGGAGAGATGGCTTAGTGGTTAAGGCGCCTGCCTCCTAAGCCTAAGAACGCTGGTTCCAATCTCCAGTGGTTCCAATCTCCAGGTCCCACGTTTAGCCAGATGCAAAGTGACGCAAGGGTGCAATGTCGCACTTGACCACAAGGGGGTGCATGCATCTGGATTTTCTTCACAGCAGCTGAGAGGCTGGTGGTGCCCATCTCTATCTGTCTTCCTCTCCCTCTCTGTCTGTCTCTCAAAAAAAATTAATTTATTTACTTGAGAGAGAGAAATAAGCAGGGACACACACACACACACACACACACACACACACACACAGACAGAGAGAGAATGGGCACGCCACTGCAAACGAACTCCAGGTGCATGCACCCCTTGTGTATCTGGCTTATGTGGGTCCTGGGGAATCGATCCTGGGTCCTTGGCTTTGCATGCAAGCACCTTAACCACTAAGCCACCTCTCCAGCCCTGGAATTTAATTTTTAATTAAGTGGGGTGAATCTGGTTCTACTAATAAGAGACAAAGCCCCAATTAGAAGTGAAATCATAGATCATTGAGAGGTCTGTTCTCAGGAAAAAGTCTTAGGCAGATAGATTGGTAAAATAGAATAAATCTAGGTGTTATTCCATGGAAATTGACTGTTTGGCTTCCTTTCCTCATTCTTTGTTAAGTCCATAGGTGGCTCTGAGTATTGACGCAGGAAGTTTCTAACAAGATTTACTACAATATGGGCTCTACAAGAGAAACATTTACAGATCAGCTGTTTACAAAGAAGATTGTCATATTGGGAGATTTGCACTGGGAACATAGTTTCCATAGTTGCAAGGCAAAAAAGAAAGTCTCAAACATCTCTTTGTCTTTTGGGGCACCTCAGGAGCTGTTTACCTGTTACATCTTTGACCTTTTTTTTTTTTTTTTTTTTAACAAAAATATTATTTATTTGCTAGGAGAGAGAGAAAGAGAGAGAGAGAGAGAGAGAGAAGAAAGACAGAGAAAGAATGGGCATTCCAGGGTCTCTAGCCATGCAAACAAACTCCAGACACATGTGCCTCTTGTGCATCTGGCTTATGTGGGTCCTGGGGAATCAAACCTGGTCCTTTGACTTCACAGGTAAATGCCTTATCCACTAAGCCATTTCTCCAGCCCTGTAACAACTTTTTTTTTTTACTTTGTGTGTGTTTCTTTGTAAGATGGGTCTCACTCTATAGGCCAGGCTGGAACTGGAAATCACTATGTACATAAGCTGAGCTTGCACTCACAGTCCTTTCAACACAGCACAAATTTTGAGATGATAGACATGAGCCACCACGCTCGGCATGTTTTTAATGTTTAATTGTGGCTTTTTTTCTGAAGCACACTAAAAAACATTTTGGAAACTGTGTGGTGCATTTCATTATGTATGAATTGAAGATATTGAAGCTTGGAAATATCTTCTTCCTGTCAAGTACTAGATTCAGTTGACCTTTTGGGTAATGCGTTTTTGTTTGCTTTCAGATCTTCCAAAAGATCTCTCATATAACCTTTCTGTTTTCTTTAGGAGTTAAAGAATGTTGTGGGAATGATAAGAATTTATGGGCACAAGAAGATCTCCTAATTCAGACATTTTTGTTTTACATCTCTTTTGGTTCAGTAGGTTAAATTAAGTGGTGGTGCATCCTTTCTCTGCTTCTGTTCTTTCTGTTATTTCTTTTTACCATTTTTTGCTTCCCCTTTCTTGGGAGTGGGGTGTCCTTTCCTTTATCTCCTCTGTTTATGGTTACTTATAGTTCTCTCCTTTGGCCATTCTAAGGAAGGAATGTAAGTGACTGAACAGGTGTGCACCCAGTACGCTGAAGAGGCTAGTTTGGTTTAAGAAATGATTCCTGTGGAGTTCTGTGGAGAAATGAGAACAGGGAATTATTTTTTTTGCTATGTTGTTAGGTACCCCAGTGTACCTTGCTAGATACACAATGTGCACCTTAAAATCTGCCTTCCTTTCTCACCTGGCATCAAATTTAAGTTTAATCTCTGGCAGTCCTTTCAATGCATTGATGGTATGAATTTGTGAGAAAATTTCAGTCATATCTTATTGTTTCTCGATTGATTCAAAATGCTCTTATTGGTGGTTTCTTTAGCAATAAACTGAAGAAGTTTAATTCTTCCCCTTTCTCCTTTCTGTGTTAATCTCTGTATGTAGAAGGATTTTACATACACTCAATGTGCTATCATCCTTACCACCACCTTCATTTTGCTTTGGGAGGTGCATGG
Organism: Orientallactaga sibirica; assembly: GCA_036365145.1. Lineage (NCBI taxonomy): Eukaryota > Metazoa > Chordata > Mammalia > Rodentia > Dipodidae > Orientallactaga > Orientallactaga sibirica. The sequence goes on along the minus strand of JAEOAD010000021.1, from coordinate 29,584,241 downwards.
TTTAATAACTTGAAAGCAAAAAGCTTCTATCAATGTTCAGGTCACATCTTTATATTACCCTTATCATTTACATTTCTGCATGACTGAGCCCCTTTGAACTTAAGTTACAATCTATGAAAATTTGAATATTTACTTATTGTTTATTATATCCAGTGTGGGCATTGTGGAGGTACTGATTTATTCAGACTCCAGCAGAATGCTATGTAAGTTAATTAAACACTATTCTGTTATTTTTCTCTGTGGATCTCTCCTCAAACATCCAATTCTTACTCTCGGATCCAATACACAATAATACAAAAAAAACTGCCCTAATTCTTTATTCTCCTACTGGTATATCTCAGTATAGGATTTATGCTTATAATACTATCTTCTATAAAATCTTTATATAATGAAAATTTTTCCTATTTTTGTCTTAATAAGGACCTATATGTTAGATTTTTAAAAAAGACATAATTCAAAACAAGAAGATGGAATAGCAAGTAATGACCTGAGGATGTTTATTTAATGTTCTTTATATTTACAAACCATTGGCAACAGCAAGCAGTCCAACAATGAGAAGTGGTCAATTAAAATTTGACATCTTTGCTTTGGAGACTGTTAAACAGCTGTTTAAATGAGAATTATGTGAAAAGATATAATATGGCATGAGGAAATGTTTACAATGTTGTTATAGTGCTGGTTCCTCAGGGAACAGGCTCTAAGATGGAAATTGACACTCAGGAAGACTATTGGACCTCAAGATCAATGATCTAACCAGGCAAACTTCATTAAGTTTCAAGGCCTGAGAATGATCCTTTGTGGCTCTCAACTCTGCTGCTTAAGTCATCCTTTTTTTCATGAAAAGTAGAACATGCATGCACCTGAGTGCTTTCACCACAGTATTTCCTTCTGTGGATTTGACATAAACAACTGGGGCTGAATGGTAAGCTAAGTAGCTATGCTTATGCCATCTCAACAAAGGGCCCAACAAATGACTTATAAATGACTGGCTGAAGCAATAACATGAAATCTTTGTAGTAAAAACTCCCTACTTCCAAATTAGTTGTCCTTAGATGCAGGCTTCCCTGGGGAGGGCTTGGAGCTTGAGCAAAGATATCTTCTTCAGCTGTAGGGAAGCCCAGAGCAAGTCTCAGCTAAGGGATGAGAGCTAAAGACTCCCCAGCACCATTAGAGATGACATTCTCACAAAGAAAAACAAGCAAAACTCAGAATGTTTGTGTTTATCGTGAACATTGTGAATTTAATTATATAAAATATATGTGGACAGGCACACAACCAGGAAAGAACACAGAATGAAATGATCAAAGCTATCTTATAAAAGTGGAAGAATTCATAATATATCTTTCATAGCATAAACAATAAAATCAAATAGGTCAAATTACCTTTATAGTAATGGAAGAATTCACGTATTTATTGTCTCCTTCTTTCCAGTTTAAAATATCATTTTGATTGTTAATTTTCATGTCTCAGGCTTCCCATATGGTCTATGTGACATTTGTCAGGGAATGTTTTCTGTCAGAGCTACTCTGAGATCATAGTAATATGAAGAGTTGTTTTGCCAGGGGTGCAGCATTCAACCACACCAAGGGTGGCTAATCCAGGATGATAAAGAGGCAATGTGTGTATGTCTCATTCCTATGGATGCCTTCTATACTCATGTTCACAGCCCTATATAGCTTTTCTTTCAACCAAGCATCTTATTAATATGGGATCAAAATGGAGCTAGGCATGAAAAATATAGATGGATAGGGCAAGGAAAACTAATGACACTGTAAAACAGGTTGAAGTATACAGTCCTATGAGGACAAATAAATATAGACATCTATTTCCCCAAGTTAAAAGCACATATACACAATAGACTATAATCTTGGCATTGAAGTTTTCATGATAGCGCCTCTTTTCTGAAATTTTCTATTTTCTCATTTCCCTCCAAGGCATAACTTGTAATGTTGTACCAAATATACTGTGTGTGTTTTTTCTAATGTCCCACACTATATCTGTTTTAATCAGTTTGTTACCATTGCCTTTAATGCATTTTAAATTAGTTCTTTGAAAATACAAGATGAGCAGACAATGGAGAGCATGAAAGTTATTTTAGGGCACTTTGAAGAACATCCGTGGAGAAGGAGGTAGTTTTGTTCAAATTGCCACTGAATATATAACACAACAACTTGAGTGGACTCAAGTTATAGGTTTAGATTTTGCATCAAATAGAAGACATAAGGTCCAGGTGTAGTGGTTTAAGCCTTTAATCTCAGCAATAGGGAGGCTGAGACTGGAGGATCACCAGGAATTCAAGGCCAGCCTGGAATACATAGTGAGTTCCAGGTTGGCCTGAGCTAGAGTGGGACCATGTCTCAGAAAACAAGAGCAGGAGGAGGAGGTGACAGAGGGAACTTTGTCATTTCTACAGTATTCAGGGCTGAAGGAGCAAACTTCACCAGCTCCTCATCATTGGCGGGATTCTAGTAAAGGAAGCAAGACTGGAGGAGGACCAATGTCTTGGAAGGGAGGTTCATGTGGGTTACCTGTGAAGTTTCAGTGCATTTTATGGCTTAATGCATTGATGTGATGCCAAATGATGTATCCACAAATGATCTTTAAAGCAAATATACACAGAAGCCTATGCTCCCATTTTCCAAAAGTATAAAAATGTTTGAATTGCTTGCTCATGGACATGTAAAATGTTGCTATAAATACTGTAAAAACCTCATCAAGGACTCATGATAATGTACTGTTGTACTCAAACCTGATGCCATTTAGCTATTGAAACACTTATTGCAGGACTTTTGCTAAGTATTCATTACTTAATTCAGGAAGAAAATTGTAAGAACAAATTCAGATTATCATTTTTTATTTCTTTACTGTAGCACAGCCCTTACTGCTAGTTAATCCCCTCTAGAAACAGAACAGAGCCACAGCTCCTAAGATTTGGTCAGAGCTGTTAAGGAGGGTGAATCACAATTTAGCAATTTTCAAAAGCATAACCATCAACGAGGCATTAGCAGTGATTAACAGCTCTGAGTAAACCCTCTGAGGATCCATCCATGTGGAAATTATGCTCTCTTGCTGCCACCACTGTTGCTTCCAATTTAAACAGGGCCAGTTAGCAGCAGCTGAAGCCAGAACCCATGTATTTCCATAGCAATCACCTCCCTCACCTTCTCAGCCAGCAGATGAAAGACTGGTAGAAGCTCTGGTAGGGCAAATGACTAGAATGCTTATGTATAGGCAGGTTCCAAATCTTGGGAGCCACTGCCATATTTTCCTAATGTGCAGATGACAGTTCAGAAACTGGGCCAGGAGAGAGTATATCACTGAGGCAGGTGCCCATGCAAATGCACCTTTGCAGTTAACTTACGTCTGCAAGTCCTTTGACTCCATGTCACAATGCCACTGAGCTCCTGGCTTTGTATCTTCCACAGCAGCCTGCTAGGATCTCCAGAAGGAAGGCTGGGGAATGTGATGAGCATTTTGTCACCTAATAGGTGGCCATTATAGTATTCTGCCCAAGCTGGCTGCTTCTCCATGTGCTGCCCTGAGTCTGTCCACTTCTTAGTATTCAAAATCAGTGGCTATTTGTTGGCAAAGGGATAATAATTCATCAAATGATAAATATTCATAAGTACTAAATTGGTCATTTGACATGTCTTGGTTAACTTTGAGTTAAAAGTCTTCCCAGTGAATACTGAAGGGCATTAAAAGCAGCAATGAGAAACATACCAAATATACCTATAATATAAATGTATATTTACTACATATAAATCACATATGATATAAATTTATGCTGTACATGGATAGGTACACACCAACTGTATTTATATGTTCATTACTAATTATTTGATTATTTTATCTGCTCATTCAAAGAATTCACTACAGACTAGGCATTGTGATGCAGATTAGAATTAAAAAACGTGGTTTTCATTTAGTTTCTTAATAGCTTTCTGTTAAATTTCTTCCAGGATCTTAGCATATGTCTTTTACCTTGAATGGTTTATTTCCTCACCTATCTGCTCCTTCTTGGCACCTCACTTGCCTCTTATTAATCCTTTAGTTGTGTTATGTTTTTATAACAAGATTTTTTTTTGACTTAGTAGATTCCATTCTGCCCCTGTCATTACACTCTCTTATCACTCTCATCATTATAAACACGTCTGTCATGCATATTTTATTTGCATTGTAGGACTGGTTTGTTTTATTTGTCTCATAAAACGTTTCTGTTGTGTCTCCAGTGCTCAGTCCTAAGTCTGATGCAGAGAGGTGCCTTTTAGTTCTGTAAGTGAAAGGATAAGTAAATGGTGAACAAGACTGTAGCAGACAGCTTCAGGTTTGCTGAGATGAACTTCTAGACCAGGCACAGTTATGGAGGAAGGGATATTATTTATTGAAGCTTACAGATCCAGGGTAAGTTCCATCAGGGCAGGAGAAGCGGCCTGCTCTCACAGGACCAGGCAAGAGAGAGAAAAAATCCAACCAGGCACAAAGCACGCAGAGCAAAACTACAGCCAATCTACAGCACACTTCAGGGACTCCTATTAGGCACACTTTGCATATCTTTACAATGGAATCTCAAACCCACCACCACACCTTAAGACTGGCCCCAAGTGACATTGCCTCTAGCAAGGTAATTGCAGATGCAAACTATAATAAAACACTGAATATGTTGGGGGACATATATTCAAATTACCACATTCTGCCCCTGGCCCCCAATAGATTTAGTTCTTGGCCCCCAATAGATTTATAACTATCACACATTGTAAATTGTATTCAGTCCAATTTCAAAAGTTCTCACAGTCTTGATCAACTTAAGATAGTGACTCCTGTAAGATCAAACAAGTTAAATACTTTCAACATGTAAAGGCACAGAGTAAACATTTTTAACTGGTATAAGGCATTGTAGTGCCAGGACCCCAAATGTGGGTTGGGGTCCTTGGGAGTCACCAGTGAGACAACAAGACCGAGAAGCTTTACATGGAATTCTTTATTACAAGCCTAGACTGGGACTCTGTCCACACAAAACCAACGCAGTGGGAGTGTGAGAGAGCCCCCACTCTTGGGGGAAAGGGTTTATATAGAGAAGGGATACAGCAGTTACATCATATTGCAACATTTGAAATGGTTGGTTCAAAAAGCGCACAGAGGAACATTTTTGAGCTGCTTATCTAGGATCAGCCACTTGTTTGCAGATTCTTTATTACCTCCGGGATGTCCTAAGACTTCCCAGGAATGAACAATAAGAGAGAGGAGGGGTTGGGAAAGAAGCAAAGGTCAGTTTAGCCCGCTAGTTTCTCATTTGAGTCAGGCCTGGGCTTTTTTATTTCAGATGGCAGTCTGTTTTGCTATAATGGCTATCTGCTTAAAAATGGCAGTACTACTGTCAAGCTGGAGCGCTAGCAAGCGGAGTTACAGAAGCTAAAGGCAATATCTTAATTTCTTAGATCTCACAGCATAGCAAGGAGAAACTAGAATAATGCAAACTCAACCACCATCAGCAGTCATCAAACTTCTGCAGTTCAAGTTCAATATAACCAGAGACTGATGGTCTCCAGGTTTTCCAATTCCGCCCCTCCAGCTGGGCAGAGTCGCCAGGGAAAACTTCAATCCCAGGCCAACACTGCACTACATGGGAGCCCTTTTGCACAGTCCTGGTATATCCAAAACATCTTCAGGTCTCCATGCAAACCATGGTCCATTTTCCAAAGGCTCTTTCAGCCTATTCTTGAGGGTCTTCATGCCCTGCCTCATGCCACATCTCAGCAGCGGCTCCTGGAACCGTGTGCAATTCATGACCACTCCATGCATTTTTCATGCTTCCAAAACTAATACCAGGTGTGCAGGACACAGCCATATCCTTAATCCAGGGATGAAATAAATCATATTCTTGAAAAGCAGGTTCCATCTTCAGTCAACACTCTTTCCAAAAGTTTGCATTTCTAACAGTCTTTCCTCAGGCATCCTCTCCATTGTTTTAATGTAAAGCAGTTGGGCCACCTTCCTTAAGATTGCTAATGTGGTTGACAATAGCAACTCCATTAACCTAAAATCAGTCTCAGTGCCTCTAATTTTAACTTGCTTGAGGTTTTCCAACTTAAAATCTTAAATTTCTCAGTCTGATATCTTTAACCAAGCACATCAGTCCATTACAGATTTAACCTTGATCAAGCTTTCTGGGCCATCCCTTATGCCAGTAGCCCAGTTCCAACAAAGTCCTCTGCAGTCTTTCCTTCCCTTTAGAAAGCTCATAAGCCAAGCCTCGAAGTTCAATACTGTTTGCACTTAGCATTCTCAAACTCTCATCAGAATAATCCATAAAACTTGGCTTACCACTCCAGAAGGCATCTTCAGTTGCAAGCACCAAGTCCATGCCCATTCCTCCAAAACAAAAGTTCCAAAAGACGAATATCCATACGGTCAGGTTCATCTCACCCCACACTCTTCAGTACCTCTTTACTGTAGCAGACAGCTTCAGGTTTGCTGAGATGAACTTCCAGACCAGGCACAGTTATGGAGGAAGGGATATTATTTAATGAAGCTTACAGATCCAGGGGAAGTTCCATAAGGGCAGGAGAAGCGGCCTGCTCTCACAGGACCAGGCAAGAGAGAGAAAAAAATCCAACCAGGCACACAGCACACAGAGCAAAATTACAGCCAAGCCACAGCAAGCTTCAGGAACTCCTATTAGGCACACTTTGCATATCTTTACAATGGAATCTCAAACCTGCCACCACACCTTAAGACCAGCCCCCAGTGACATTGCCTCTAACAAGGTGATTGCAGATGCAATTTGTCTTAAGGGAGGCTAGGTATGGTTAAGGAAATGGACATTCCAGCAGCCACCATGTGAAAAGCATTAGGTTGGGAGTAGTCATCAGGTACTTCGGAAGCATAAAAAGTGCAGATATCTATCTCAGTGTGGGAGGATCAAGTTCAAGTGTATAATATGTAAAATGAGGGCAAGTAGATAACTAATTTAGTAGGGTGGTGGACTAACAAAATTCTACTTGAATAAAACACAAATCTCCATGTAGAGAAGCCCATAAATTGGAGACACTGTTGAGCATGTTGAGGAAATGTTGTGTGGTTCCTGCTGGTAGTTTTGGATAGATTTGTGATACTACTAGTTAAGTAAAAGGAGAATAATACACCTTTACAATAATAGCAAATAATTTATTTTGGAAGGTAGATAATATCTTTTATTTTACTGCTCTGTCAACACAGGCTTATTAACCTATTATTCCTTTATAGCCTTTCCTTAAATCTCTGGGGAGCAGAAAAAATCATTTATGAATTGTAATGGTACTTTTACAAAAAGTGTCATTGAGATTTTAAACTTAGTAAACAAAAGTTTTATAGTCTTGCTAGATTTAATTGTTTTTGAAGATAAATATCTCCATAAAATATTGAAACCTCTTAGAGTTTGGACTTCAGGTATAATTGTGTTTGAGTTGTATTACTTAGATATTAGATTGATGCAAACTACATCATATCAATAAATAATAACAGGGGCTGGATAAAATGCTTGCTTCTCAAGCTGGAGTGCCTGAGTTTGGATGCCTAGCACCCATGTTAAACCCAGAAGCCATCATGAGCTTTTGTAATCCCAGCACACTGACTGCAAGATGGGAGTTTTAAATGGGAGAATTTTCCAGAATCAGTAGCTCTCAGATTAACTAGCTTGATGAACACAGCAATGAACAACAACAATGAAAATGAGAGACTCTGCTTCAAACATGAGGTGTTCCCTCCAAGGCTCAGAGAACCTCATGGAAGAAAGAGCAGAAAGAATGCCAGGACAGAAGGGTGTTATGGGATGGGGAAAGGGAGGACAATAGAGGAATGGTTGGGGGGGAATGAGATACAAAACACATTATGACATGTATGAAATTCTCAAAAATGGAAAAAAAAAGAAATGAAAATTAAAACAAAAACAACAAAAATGAGGTGGAATGCAAGGACCAATATCTGAAAGTTGGCCTATGATCTCCACCTGTGCTGGAGATTGCCAATGCAGAGTCAAGGGCTCAACCAAACATGACACACTTAAAAGTGCATACATACATGCATCATACACACACCAAAATAATAATAATTCATAATGATAATAATGGAACCTCTTCGGTTCACAGAAGTAAATAGTTAATAAGTATTCAGTGTCTTGTTTGTGGTTTATACAACTTTAAGATTGATTTCTTATGGTGTTTTATCATGCTTGTGTGACTGATGCCTATGTTGGGTGACAAGGCTGGTCTTGGACCTAGGACAACACTAATTTCTTTTATTATAAAACTTCTCCCATGAGATCAGAGATCCTTGTGCATTCCTTATCTCTCTATTCATTTTGTACTCAGTCATGCTAATATTTCCCTTTCTAAGCATGGAGGTCATTTTTTTTTCAATTTTATAAAAGAATTAATTTTAGACTTCAAGTGTTATGGATTCAGCTGAAATGAATGCTTTTTTCTCTGCTTGATACATTTTCCTTACATCACACTCAGCCTTCTGCCCTTACTTCTCACTGAAATTGATCAGTCAAGGGTCCCCAAGGGTCTTAACAAATTCAGTGGGCTGTTTTCTGTCTTTATTGGACATGTCCTTGCTTTGGCATTTGACAACTATTGATTGTGTGCCCTGTTTCTGCTCCTCCTGTGAATGATTTCAGTGATGTATGACTTCGTCAACATCCAGCCAATATTTATTGAGCCAGGAAGATGACACAACAGGAACACAGGCATGTGTTTTTCTTTCTCTATGAAAAGATTATACTCTTCCTACTGTGTTTATTCCACAAAGTTAGAGCTAGATGGTCTTCACCTTAAGGCCTGGCTCTGTGTGTAAGTTGAGCCTCTGTGGTTATGTATATGTTGTTTGCTTATAAGATCAACATTTTTAAATACTTACATAGGCTTTTCAAAAAGGATGATAAAATAATACATGAAAGTATCTCATGTCCTGCTTCATTCTCTCACCATGTTTCCTGGAATAGCCCAAGCCATTCAATATATTCCTCTTTTAAAGGTATTTTTATCACCCCTCTGGCTGTGTCCTTCACTCTGCCCTCACAATTTCAAGCCCAGCTTCTGCCATTCTAATTATCTATCTGTGTATCTCTCACTTATTGCCTACTATTTCCTGGCCACACTGAGATGTCCCTTTCCACCCATCATTGATATTCCACTGTAGTCCATTGTCTGGGGGAAGAAGCTCTTGCCTCTCTTGGTTGGCTTTTTGAACATCAGCTTTTTTCAAATCTCTCTTCAAGCATCTGTCTAGGGAGAGGTGGCCATGCTTCTTTCTATACCTCCTTGGGTGCTCCTACCTCTGCGACAGCCCATTACAGGGTAATGTAACTATCTGAAGAGGTTCATGGGATACAGGAACATGTCTTTTGTTCTTGGTATCTAGATATGATATGAACGCAGCCTTCAAATATTGATAGTATCTGTATTACAAATATTGAGATGGATGCTTAGTTTCTATGATAGAATGCTTTTCTCTAGAAAAGGGCTAGACCTTATGCTTGTGGTAGAGATACATCTATAAATAGGACAAGGTTTTTGTCCTCAAATCCTCAAGAAATTCATGGCTGATGTGGAATGGCAAGCAGACAGGAGACAATGAGCTCATGTCATGAAGGAACATAGTCTATGTGATTTACAGCTAAAAGATGCCAGTATTTAGGTTATTCATCTTGTAAAAGAGATGAATAGTAATTTAAAATTCTGACTTTCAACTTCCCTGTTAATGGGAGCAGTTTTATTATAAAAACTCTGCTTCTAGAGGAAGTGTATTCTTCTAGACCCAAATGTCAAGCTGTCATAGCATCTTGTGATATGATGAGATGAGCATTGTCTATATGTTTGAAGTGATTTACTATAAGTAGGGGGTTTGCGTCATTTGATGGTGGAAGCTTGGAATTCAGAGCTACTGCAGTTGCCTAAGCTGAGCTTTCCTCTTGGTGCCTTGTGATTTTTGAGATGAAGTTGAAAATGTGACTTTGGCCATTGATTTGTAGTACATTTACAGAAGTTAATTTGGTCATTGATAAATTTTAATTTTTTCAAGCTATAAGAACTTTCTTTTCCTAAGCTTCTTTAGTTTAACAATTATGGGAATAAAAACCTTTATTATTTAATTAAATTGCATGGTTTATAGAGTTTTGTCATGTACAGTGTTTCATTACACTATTCCAGACAATTCAGGTTTCTTGAGTGATCCAGGTGTCACTTTGGCTTCCTGCTGTGTGTCTTAGTAACATCATTTGAAAATTAATAGTCATTGTACTTTCAGGTACAGAGGTGTGTTTTATATTTGATAGCATGCTGTATACACAGAATAGTTCTTATTTTGTTGCCTCTGGTTATCCTATTTAATGGTATTTATTTGGATGATTACTTGAGATTCTGGCATTGGAAATAGAATCTGTGCTTTCACTTAGTAACTGTAAGGACATTTTTCATTGTTATGAGGAAGTTTCTATTAGAAGCAATCCTTTTTCTCTTCTGTGATTATAGACTCTAGCTCATTTGAATATATTATTATCTGTCTATCATCTGTGTATCTACCTATCTATCCATCTAACATTGATTGATCTATCTATCAATCATCTATCTATCTATCTATCTATCTATCTATCTATCTATCTATCCTCAATCTTCTATCATCATCTATCAACTATCTCTACAACCCATTTGCAGCAGCAGGGGAGGCAGCAGGTTGAATGTCTTCCAGATAATTTAGTCAGTGAGCCTGAGCAGCCTGCTCATATAGCTTGAGAAGGGATGTTCCAGCCAATCACAGAAATTTGCTTTGTGCCAATTACAGCCTTGCATCTTAGTACCTGAGATGGTTAATCTTTGCCTGTCAACTTGACTGGATTTAGAGTCATTCTGGAAACAAATCTCTGGTCATGTCTAGGGGGTAATTTTGAGATTGGATTAGTTGAGGTGGGAGGACCCATCCTAATTGTGGGCTGGGTTCCTGGACTGTATTAAAGGAGAGGGTAGCTGAGCAGCCACAGTCATTGCTCTGCTCTGCTTCCTCACTCTTGGGTTAAATGTGACCAGCTCCTGCCTCATACTTCCCTGTCATGATGGACTGGCATCTGGAACTTTAAACTGAATTGAAACCTTCTTCCCTTCAACTGACATTTATCAGGGATTTTATCTTAGGCATGAGAAGTTAACTGACACAACACCAGTCAGAAAGTTCCTCTGCTTGCTCTTGAGGGGAAGTGTGCCATCTCTGGTTACAAGTTCATCCAGAGTTGACTGAGGCTGTGATAGCAAGAAATATAGTACAAACTTTCACACATGCCTTGCTGAAGCTTTGCCTTAACTTCCAGTCCCATTGCTTAAGGTAGCCGGGCAGCAAGAGAGATTAATTAATTAATTAGAGGATTAATTTGGTCCATCTCCTAACTTCTTTGTTTATTTACAAAAAAATACATCATATAGACTGTATATAGCCTAAAGAACTTATCGCTAACAATAATTTTTAATAAATTTTAACCATGCTTTACCCATCCTTAGCACCTGTTCAGAACGTCACAGAAGTGATGGATCCCTCTCTGCTATCTTCTAAGAAAGTTGTTTTGGTAAAGAAATTAAAACTGAAGGACTGACGAGACGGGTCAGTTGGTAATATGCTTGCCACATAAGTATGATGATCTGAGATCAAATCCTCAGAAATGTATGTAAATTTTGGGTGGGCATGGTAGCCTTCCTGTAATCCCAGAGCTTGGGAAAGATGACAGGGTATCCCTAGGGCAAGCTAATTATCTAGACTAATTGAATAGGTGAGCTCTGGGTTTATGTGATAGACCCTGTCTCAATAAATAAGGTGGAGAACAATTAAAGAAGTTACTGATGCCAACTTCTGGCTTCCACATGCACTCACACCCACAAAATGCAAACACACTTACACATATGCGCACACGCACACACATACATGCGCATGCACAAAGAAAGGAGAGAGTGAATTTTCAGACTTATAGTAATCAAATCAAGCAACTATGCTTTAATAAACTGTAACAGATGAGAACTTTAGAAAGAAGAAATAGTTGATAGTATCAAAGCAAAAAAAGGCAACCAAACATGTCAAGCACGATAAAGACAAAATCATATGTACTGGTTTAAGCACTTTTAAAGCAAATCCAGTAGAACAGTTGGAACAGAATCCAAATTGCAGTGAATCTCATTTATCTTGTTTTCTCTACTCCACATTAGAAAGTGGGCCATATCGATGCTATTATTACCAACTCTCGTTGGTGTTATTGTTAGTAAACACAGCATATGTTGAAGAGTCATCTTGTAACATGCATTATATGAGGAGTGGTGCTTGTTATCTTAATTTGTCACTTTCTCAGCTAGCTTAGAATATCAGATTTATAAACTGAAATTAATGTGAAATGGATCTTTTTTCACTTAGATTTTCCACCTATTTTCATTTCACATCAATATTAAGAATGTCTTTGTTGAACTGACCTCCTAACGTGGTTACCACGATTTGTAGACTATAAACAAAACTCTTAAAGTATTTGATGTGTTTGGAATGTATTGTAGAGCTTGTGCTGTTGAATGCTCTGTTGCTTTTCTTCTGGAGGAAGGAACATTAAGAATGGTACAGGTGGAATGGAAAACCATCATAGACAGCCTAGATTGCTCAGTGCTCTAACAGAACACTGGGAAAGTGCTCTTCTGTCTTTGTTCAGTCCCATCTAGTGTGTTCAGAGCTTCCTTATAATATGTAGTAGGATGAATGATAAAATGCCAATATGTGAGTATGTGTACAAATTTCAATCAAAGCCAAAGAAGCAATGGTGTAACTGTGAAGAAAGTATTTAACATGCAGACTCCACAATCTTCTATGTGTTGTATTCTCTTTTGAAAAATATGTTCCCTCTATATTAGATTATCTTCCACAGTAGAACACATTAGGTCACATATGATACATTGGGTGTACTTATTTATTTACTTTTCAAAATAATTCTAGTACAGTAAGATGGAGTCCCTTTTACTGGGGAATCTGGGAATGGGTACATATAAGCAACAAGGCCTTTATTCTGTTTGATCAGATTGTCACTCTACTGTCAGTGGCTCTCACTGTTGTGGTAGAAAGAATGCCAATCATTCCAGTTTCTACTATTTTGTATTTCTTGTTTTATCCACACAAGGTCTGACTTCCCTTGAAACTGATAACAGAAACCCTCTCTTTTCATTTTCTAACTTGATGACTTTTCCCACATATGTACCATAGACTACTTATTTAGTTATATTTTCCACATAATAAATGCATTTTGTGTGTGTATGTGTGTCTGTGTGTGTGTGTTGCTAGGGGACCAAATCTAGGGTCTTCCACCTGATAGACAGTTGTTCTGCTACTGTGCAGCCCAATGAATGCTTTTTGTTAAGAAGTAAGATGGTGATATGGATGGTATATTGACATAACACAGAGACAATCTGCATGTTCTGTAAAGACTGGGGAAATAACCTCCACTTGCACCTCAGCCAAAGCTTAGGTAAAACCACAGAGGAATTGGGGAGATGAGTAAGAATGGTGCTTCTATGATGAGCCTGACAATCAGCACCAGGGTGAAGGAGACAGACCCTGAGGATACTCAACACCTACCAAAATAGAGCTTCAGAGGCTCCTAAGAGCTCATCACTGAAGTAGACTTAAAACACACCCACTATGCCTGAGAAATTTTGTAGAAGAGGGGATTTTAATAGTTATAGGTTGATAAACATTTCCAAAGCTGAATATCCAATTCCTTATAAACGACCGTACTAATGTCTGCCTCTTATACCCAGAGGCATTGCATCCCCCAACCCAATAACTGACTGCTGCTCTCACAACATATAACCAGCAACCCCATGGGGAATAGTAGTAACCCCACTGAGGAGGGCCCCCAGTGGAATGGATCCAGGGATGAGGGAAAGGATGGTACCAACACATGATGTATCCATACTAAGTATATCAGTAATAAAAAAAACTGAAAAAATGTTATTTATAGTTGGTGAGGTGAGCTATTGAAGAGAAATATGAATTACTAGATTATCAACATTTAAAAAGGCTATGCTCTGGGACTTAGGGGTAAGGAAGGGATAAGTAGGAGGATCAAAGTGGAGTTTTGGGGTGGGGAAAAGTACTATGTAGAATATTATAATTAGGTGTATATTTTTGCTAAAACTGATAGGCCAGGAAGCATCAAGAGCAAATCCTCATGTGACCTGTCAACTCTGAGTGATCATGATGGGTCAGTATGCAGTCATTTGTTATAGGAAATGTACCCCTCTGAGATACTGATAATGAGGGACACTGTGCATGTGTGGGAACAGATGGTACATTGGGTATGTCTGTACTTTTTGTTATTTTTACCATGATCCTAAAACTTGCCTTAAGAGTAAATTACAAAGCACATTCATTCCTCCTTAATATCTTACAAGGTTTAAAAAGATGTTCTAATTAAAAATATAAGATTCAAAATGTGTGTGAGTTAACATAGTGGGAAATTTGTGGGCCCCAGAGAAGTGACTGTCTCTTGCCTTACTTATTTGCTACCTATTTTTGATAAACATTTCTGAAGCTGAATATCCAATTCCTTATAAATGACCATACTAATGTCTGCCTCTTATTTATGTTTAGGTTTGAAGTTCGAGGAAATTCAAGAAAGATTTGGTGAGGAGTTCTTTAAGATATGTTTTGATGAGAATGAGCGAGTCCTTCGAGCTGTAGGTGGCACATTGCAGGACTTCTTCAATGGCTTTGATGCTTTGTTGGAACACATTAGAACTTCTTTTGGAAAACAGGCCTCCCTGGAGTCGCCGTCATTCCTATGCAAAGAGCTCCCTGAAGGTACTCTCATGCTCCACTACTTCCACCCTCACCATACTGTGGGGTTTGCAATGCTGGGAATGATTAAGGCTGCAGGAAAGAGGATCTATCACCAGGATGTGGAAGTGGAACAAGTTGCAAATGAGAAGCTGTGCTCTGATGGCTCAAACACAGGAAACTGTAGCTGTCTTACTTTCCTTATCAAAGAATGTGAAAATAGTAATACCACAAAGAACCTTCCACAGGGAACCTCCCAGGTCCCCACAGACCTCAGAATCAGCATCAATACTTTCTGCAGAGCTTTCCCTTTCCACTTAATGTTTGACCCCAACATGTCAGTCCTTCAGCTGGGGGAAGGCCTAAGGAAGCAACTTAGATGTGATACCCACAAAGTACTCAAGTTTGAAGACTGTTTTGAGATTGTTTCTCCAAAGGTCGATGCTACCTTCGAAAGGGTCCTGCTGCGACTGTCCACTCCATTTGTCATAAGGACGAAGCCTGAGGCTTCTGGCACTGAAAATAAAGACAAGGTAAGTAGCTATGGAACATCCACTGAGATGGGTGGTGGACAGTGGCAAAATGGTTATTTCAATAAGTTAAATGCTGGCTATACTTGTAGTTATTTAGGCAAGAGTGCTGTAAGTGCTATTTATAAGATTACTACTGGTCCCTGGATGTATATAAAAAGGTTTGACCCTATTCCTAACCACTTTGTGTAGTATCTGCATCATTCATTCATTTATTTCAGCACATAAAGAGAAGATATTTATTAATACTATCCATAGCAATTACAAAAATTGTAAGACTTACTCAAAGTCTAATATTATGAACTCATGGATTTTTCTCACTGATTGAAGTCAAACTACAAGAGAAAGGGTAAGACTTATTTCAACATTGTGGGATCTGGCTGCTTTATTTTTAAGTAATGAAGGAAAAAACTTTCTGTACATTACTATTTCCTCTTCTAAATTTCACAATTAGGAATATCCAGTTCATATGGTACATTTGTGTTAATATATAGAATATTGTATATCCCAAAAGTTGGAGATGGACATTCTCAAATCTTTTCTCATTGAATTTTATTATCAAACTGAAGATTCATTCCTTTAAAACATATTTATTCCTTGAGCAAATACAGTCCATAATAAGTATTTTCACTGTGGATTTCTTTTGGGAAATCTGAACTATAACCTATAAATAATTAATAAAAAGATGACAGAAATAAACATTAAGATAGTTGAGTTCAAGCATATTTGTGTTTCTCAGATAACATGTTTTAATAAACCAAAAGTACAGTCAAGAAATGTTCAAAAATGAATTATGAATATTTTTGCTTTTGGTAATATACTTTCAGTGATTAAAAGGAAAATCATATTAATTTTCAGGATAGGCATTTCAATGTAAACTTGTTTAGTTTCCAGTAAAGTATCTCTTCCCACACTATTTCTGTAACAAAGGCATAAAAAGTAATCAAAGATGTTTTAGGCTATCCTTCTTTATTTCAAGTATTTTGAAGAACTATTGGCTCCTAGAAGTGAACAGGTTGCAGTGGGGTAAAGGGAAAAAGAATAAAATCTGAGTGAATTGATAATCTACACATATTCTGAAGTATATGCAATAATATATAAATAAGGAAATGGTCTTCTGGAAGCAGAGTCAAAGAGTTTTTGAGGATTTTCTATAGTACTACATTTGTATTTGTTTAACTTTTATATAATTTTGGAGTTCAGTAGAAACATTTAAACAAAGTATTTGAGAACAATGAAAGAATGAACATTTATTCCATTTCACTGAAGTAAGTCGTTTAGAAAATTCATTCAGTAATATATTTGCCATGCAAGTCCAGTGACTTGAAATTACTTAGGTATAGTATAGATAGCTAAGGTTTCCATTTTGGCACATTTAGATATTATAGTCTGAAAAAATTATAAATATTGGTTCTGTGTGAGTATAATGTATAACCTATGTTTAATAATTATTGGCTATTTTGAAGCCTTATTTAGGATATAAGACACTTGGTAAGTGTTTTAGCCCACACTTGGATTTGCTTTAAACTGGAATTCTAGCTTTTTAATTTAGAAAAATGTTAAAGCTGTCAGTTTTGTTTTATAAAGTTTCAATATTTGGCTAACAAAGATTGAAGCATTTTTATCATTTAAAATTGAAGTTAGGGCTGGAGACATGGCTTAGCAGTTAAGGTGCTTGCCTGCAAAGCCTAAGGACGCAGATTTGTTTCTCCAGGTCCCATGTAAGGCAGATGTACAAGGTGGTTCATATGTCTGGAGTTCGTTTGCAGTGGCTGGGGTCCTAGCACATCCATATTCTCTTGTTCTTTTCCTCCCTCTCTCTTTCTCTCTCTCTCTCAATCTCTCTTCCTCCCTCTCTTTGTCTCTAATAAATAATAATAATAATAAAATTGATGTTAGTTTTCTTAAAAAATTGCCTGAACTAAACTATATTCTTACAAATGTTAATTGCTTTATATGTTTTATAGATTTAAGAAAAATCAGTGAAATTTCAAGTTCCTGCTTCAGATTTCCCCCATACATTTTATTCGGCTTGTATTTCCATTTAATTTGTGTACCAGGGTAAGAAATAGACACAATGGAATGATGACTCAAATGTCAAGGCCCCCTGCCAATTCCAATAATAAGGAACTGTGCTCATTGAGAAGATGCAATTATCATTTAAACATGCTGGTGGCAGTTTAAAAATAAAGCAATAGGCAGAATTTTTAGTTAGAAAGGATAGTAATCTGCTCAAGCTTATATTTACATTTCTGTTGGCTTACCTGGGTTTGCTGGAATATGGCATTTCTGAGACTCATAGTTAGTACTCAGTAATGAAATGGATTCTTCACCAGATGAATAACATTTTTTGAATCAGTATGTCACCAAATCCCATATATATATATATATATATATATATATATATATATATATATATATGTTCAAATACAGAAAGAAGAAAGAAAATCAGGCTTGAAAATTATGTGCTTGTTTATAAATTTGCCCTTGATATGCACTATTTTCTCATAAAAGCTAGTCTTACTAATAAATAACTCCATGTGACCAGAAGCCCCTAATTCTTTGGCTAGCTTTTAAATGACAGCACTGCTTTAGAATAACTACAGACATCTATTCCTAGGTCTAACACTAATGAAGACTTTCATTATCAACTCTTTTGCCTATGCACTCAATAGAAAGGCACCATCACCCTGTCATTCAACAGCAACAACAACAACAACAACAACAACAACAACAAAAATCGTCAACTAACAGTCAATTGATGGGAAAATATTTTCAGACTGAAGAGAAATTGTTTGTGATAACCATATTATTTGTCATTTTGTGTTTTCAGTTATAGGTTAAGTATGTGATTAAAAGTGGAAAATGTTCATGAGCAATTTGATGAGATACTATGAAACAGAAGCCACCACCCTCAACTCGAGGGTATGGAAGCTTGATCCTGCTGTCATGGGCTATGTATGTGTAAGGGTTGCTTGCCCACCAGTAGCAAGGATGCCACTGAAAGCCATCTGGCACAGGAATGTATGGCAGGCTTTAATCCAATAGTCTTGAGGGTAGGAGGGACTTTTGAGAGGTTTTGACCAGGCTTTGATCCCATCTTTTGGTTGCTTTTGCATCTTCCCTCATCTGTCACTTAGGTCTTCTTTCTCCCTCTTATTTCTTTTCCTCATATGACATTCCTGTGTTTTCATCTTTTCTTAAGCTCAACTTCCTTTACATCATTTTCTTTCCTTACCAGAAATTAATCATTAAATATAAATGAAGTACTTAATTATTTTTCAAAACTAGATGCACCAGCTGTGCAGATTCAATTAGAAATCCATGTTAATTTGTGCTTTGATCTCTTTCAGACCATTCAGATCTAACAATATTTCTGAGAAATTTGAAATCTCTTAAACAGAACTTTAGAGTTAGACAGTCTTGTGTCAAATTTGAAAAGAAACCTCTTGTAATGCATGAGCACTTTGGGAGTTAACATTTGTTTGTGGAAACCTAATCTACTGAAATAGACTCCAAGGTTCTTTCACATAGAGCAGACATGTTCCGAGAGAAAGCTGTTAGAAAGCAAGGGGATGGGATTATATCTCCCAATTACAAATTCACAGGTGTGAGGAAGTAAGTGTTCACAGACTGGAAGACTATTGTCTCTGACAACCTGGATCTTAGAGTAAATCCTTTTAATCTCTGAATGTTATATGTATTCACCTGGAAATTAAGAAATCTAGACTGATAATTTTTAAACAAGACACAATTAACAGAGTGTGTTAGTTACTTTATTGTGGATGGGACAAAAAATACCTGACAGACACAATTTAAGGGAGGAAATCTCTATTTCAGCTCATTATTTCCATCATGTAGGGAGGGCATGGCAGAGCTCATGGTGTCACAAGTGTGTGGTAGGTACTCCACACTTGGTGGTGGTAAAGAAACAGGGCCTGAGCTAGAACCAGAAGTGGGTCTCATCTTCAAAGTCCTGTTCTGATCTACACCTGCTTTCATATTTTATGTCACAAAGATCCCACAATTTCCCAAAATAACATCAAAAGCTGGGGACCAGGTTAGAGAGATAGCACTTGCTCGCAAAGCCTGACGGTCTGGGTTCAATTTTCCAGTACCCACATAAAGCTAGATGCACAAAGTGGTCTGGATTTCATTTGCAGTAGAAAGAAGTCCAGGGGCACACAAGCCCCCACTCTCTCTTTCCTGACATATAAATAGGTCAAATATTTTTTCAAAAGATGGCTACCAAGTGTTCTAATATATAAACCTATAGGTACCATTTTATATTAAAACTATCATATTTAGGTACATTTATGAGAGGTCAGTTGGTGATAAAGATTTCTTTCATCCCTATGATTTTCAAAGAGAGGCAGGGGAAATATACATTATTAACCATGAAGAATTAATCTTATTATTGAGATTAAAATAATCTCTGTCAGTTTAGACTTCCTACATGAGACAATTATTTATGAGGATTAAATGACATAATCCATATAAAATTCTTAGTATCTTCTAGCTCTAGGATTAAGTGTTGAATAAATATTCATTGCTAGCATTTCTGCTAGTGTTATAATCAGTGTTCTTTTCTATCTGTAATATCCATCTTGGTCATTTTCTTACTTCTTGCCTTATGAATGAAAGTACTAAGGACTAGTAGGCTTAATAATTTGAAGAAATATCACCCTCACTTGACATCTTAACAAAATAGGTCTTGATCTATGGTTGTATGTTTAATAAAGACCAGAAGGACTAATTTTTATAATTTTTATAAGGGCTCTGTTTGGATCTGCTTATTTTTGCACCATCCCTGCTTTCAAATACACTATCTCATTTTCAAATTCATGATTCTTTGGAATCAAGTTTAATAATGTGTCCACTAGTATCTTTTATGTTCACTTGTCATAACAATTTGCAGTGAATTCTGAAATAAAGCAAAAGGGTTAACCAAACACAATCCAAACAGCAGTGGATTTTCAAAAACAATAAATAACATGAGTTCTTTTGACATTTTTTTTTTGGTTTAGTAGCAATGCTTCAAAGAACTTTAATAACATACTGGAAGGAGCCCAACATTTGAAATACATCATCCCTGAGACAGACAATGCCATTGTTATTCATCTTTACTCTCATTCTCAGGGTTGGCATTGAGGAACAGCATAACAAAATCATATTTTTCAACCTCAGAAATATCCTCATATTTGTTCTATTAATTGGAAGCTACAAATAAGTACTGAGAAAAAGTTTCAAAACTTAAGTAGGAAATGACCTCAGATTTTCTGTAATCAAATCTAGCATGTTCCTTTATCTTATGACATGATGATTAACAAGTTTTAAATGTAGTTATTAATCTTACCATACTATAATAAAATGGCTTCAAGACAAGTTTCATTGGGCTGTTGAGAATTTATGTTTCATTTCAATTTTAATTTAATTTAATTTAATTTAATTTAGGATATTGAGCATTTCTTTCTCTGATCATATTATAATATTTTACTAGGAAATTTTAAATATTGAACTACAGTTTTCTTGATTGACACATTGACATTAGGCTTTATCTATATCTTAGCAAAACATCAGACATAACTTCATTCAAAGTTTTGTGGAATTTTCTTGGCTCTTCTAGGCATCCATTTAATTTGAATTTATGTGTTGCTCATATTGTTCTATAAGTGGCATTTAAAGCAGATTTGATTTAAAAAAAGAAAACAGATTGAATAATTCAGAACAAATTGAGATTTCTGATGTATATCCTAGCACTGTTCTTCTGCTTTCGTTATGCCCATAATGTTAAAATAAAATCTGTCACTGTGTAGTTTCTGTATTTTGTAAAGCTGACTCTGTAGATGACTCTATGGTGAATTAAAGATTTCTACCAGCATCCTTGTTTTGAAAGTGCATGTTCTAATTTTTATCAGAAAGAGTGATTTTAGCACTTGAACTTACAAAGGAGGTGCTTCCTAACTGAGCTCAGATTTTGTTTAGTTTTAGTGTAATAGTTCCTGAAGGGGAAAATTAATCTCTTTAGTTAAAAAATACAGTCTTCATGTAATTGTTCCTTTGTTTGGAAGTAAGAGTAATTTTAATTCAACAAGTAGCTTTAAATCTCCAAGAATCATAAGCTGAAGATCTGTTTTGAATGTGCTGTCTACCTCGTCAATTTCAAAGGAACTTTCTTTACTCATATGACATTTATTTTATATGTCATACAATGATACTTAGTAAATATGTATGATTGTGTACCTGAACCACGAGAATGAGGGTTTTATAGATCTTTATCTCTCCAAAAGTTACCTGGTTTGATTTGTAGTTGACTCTTACCCCATCCCTCTACCAGTGACCTTCTTTCATCTCTATAGATATGGCTTTAGTGGTCATTTCTTACAAATGTTAGCATACAACTTGTTGAGTTTTATTGTTGTTGTTTTGGTTTGGCATATTTTTGAGGTGAGCCATGTTGTAGCATGTATCAATTGTTTGTTTTTTTATTACATATATCATGGCATGGATAGACTACCCACTTATTATTCATACACCAGTTGATGGACATTGGATTGATGCCACATTTGGGCTATTGTGAGCAATTCCAGACAAGAGTTTGCATGAACATTTTATCACTTCTTTGGGGAGATTCATAGGAGAATGGCTGTGTCATATGGTCAGCATATGTTTAGGTTCTTAAATTATAGATTGTCATTCTAGAAAGCTATGGCTTTTCCCACTTGATCAGCAGCAGATGAAGGTTCACTTTTTTACATCCTCATCAACAGTCAGTATGATCAGTCTTTAATCTTAGTTACCTAAAAGGTTCATAGAAGTATCTTGAGTTTTCCCTTCCTATTGAATCATATTTTCAACAACACATAAATTCTGAGCCAGGCATGGTGGCATATGCTTGTAATCTCAGTACTGAAAGGTAGAGGCAGGAGGATTATTCATTCTTAGCCAGACTGGGATATTTTAATAAGACTTGGTCTTAAAAAGCACACAGTGGTCACTATATTGCCTCAAGTTACTATCCTTTAAAGAACAAGAGTACAATTTTGAAAATAACACTTTCTTATATGACTCATGCATTTGGTAGGATAGCTAAGGAATCTTTGTGAAAGTCAACATCACAGATTTTTCTGCTTTGTTGTCTTGCAAAATGCACATAATTTTGGCATGTACATTTAGGTTTGTGATCAACTCTGAGGTAATTTCTGTGTGGGTCATGAGGATCTATGCTTTTGCTTGCGGTTCACTATTGACACAATGAGCTCAACATCACTTGTTGAGCAGAATTGCTTTTGTTAACTTTAGCAAAACTCTACTGACCTTATTTCCTCTATCTGTGTATTTAGTTTTTAGTGACACATAAACTTTTACATATTTATAATGGTGTCTGAGTGATGCTTTAAGTATAGGTATTCATTATGTGATGCTGTACTATTTTCTGTTTTTTTAAAATATATTTTATTTATTTATTTATTTATTTATTTATTTATTTGAGAGAGAGAAAGAGGCAGAGAGAGAGAGAGAGAGAGAGAGAGAGAGAGAATGGGCACGCCACGGCCACCAGCCACTGCAAATGAATTCCAGATGCCCCCTTGTGTATCTGGCTTACGTGGGTCCTGGAGAGTCAAATGGGATTCTTTGGCTTCGCAGGCAAATGCCTTAATCACTAAGCCATCTCTCCAGCCCATATTTTCTTTTCTTTTCTTTTCTTCTTCTTTTTTTTTAATGACTAACTGTGTGGCAGTAACACATGTCTGGATGGTGTAACTTTATTACAGTTAAGTTTTGAGTATTGAAAGTACATTACCTTTGTTGTTTTAAAGACTTCTTTTGACAATTATAAGTCCTTTGCTTTTCCATGTAAATGCAATTTATACTTGTCCCCTTCTGACAAGAAACTACTAGAGTTCAATTTCAGTGTTGAGGATTGAACTCAAGAGCCTCCTACATTCTGAGCAGGCACTCTACCACTGAGCTGTTTATCCCTAGCCCAGCTGCTGGAATCTATAAATTAATTTAGGAAGAATAGCATCTTAATCACTCCATGTAGATGATATTTGTCTCAATTCTTTTGGATCTTTAATTTTTGACAAATATTTTATACTTTCCAACATACTGATCGTATACTTTGCTAAATTTATTTCAATGCATTTTGTTCTTTTAAAAAACATTTTATTTATTTATTTGAGAGACAGAGAGAGAAAGAGGTGGGATGGACATTTCAGGGCCTCCAGCTATTGCAAAAGAACTCCACATGCATGTGCCAACTTGTGCATCTGGCTTACGTGGGTCCTAGGGAATTGAACCTGGATCCTTAGGCTTCACAGGCAAGTGCCTTAATTGCCAAGCCATCTTCCCAGCACCATTTTGTTCTTTTTTGATGTTATCTCTCTCTCCCTTTGTGTGTGCAGATACACATGTGTGTGAATGTGTGTGTTTGTGTGTGTATGTATGTAGTCAATGGACAACCTTGCATGTCATTCCTCAGGCACCTTTTTTATTTGAGACAAGATCTTTCACTGGCTTGGAATTTACCAAATAGGCTCTACTGGCTGGCCCGTGAGCCTCAGAAATCTGCCTGTCTCTGCCCACCCAGGGCTTGGATTAAAAGTGTGCACCACCACACCCTACTGTTTTAAATTGAATGTTGGGCATCAAGCTCAGGTCCTCATATCTCTTTATCATTTTAAATATCTTCCTAGCCTACTTTTTAAAAAAATTCTTGGGATAATTAGATTCTTAGTTTTGTTAATACATAATGATACGAATTATAA
This sequence comes from Orientallactaga sibirica, assembly GCA_036365145.1. NCBI lineage: Eukaryota > Metazoa > Chordata > Mammalia > Rodentia > Dipodidae > Orientallactaga > Orientallactaga sibirica. The sequence continues at coordinate 29,560,111 of JAEOAD010000021.1, read as the reverse complement.
CTGCAACTCAACATTGAGAACTAAGTCTAGTTTAATATGCTAGAATAGACAAATATGTTAACTTGGGAACTAGAATCCCTAGGAAGTTTTTGTATGAGGTCATTAGTCTGGGAATTGAAACAATTTTCTTTGTTCCCCTTTTCTGTTTTAATTCTAGTCACACTTTCTTTCTTCATTGTGTTACCTACAAGCTTCATTACAATGTTGAGTGTAAGTGATGGTGATGTATATTATTTTCCCTTTGAACTTAGAAGAGATGCACCCATTAGGTTTAATATTAGCTATTGTTTATCAATGTTCTTGTTAAAATCAAGAAACTTCTGTTTCTTGTATGCTGAGAGTTTTAAATTAGAAATGAGTGTTGGATTGCATAAAGTCTATTTTTATATCTAGTGAGATGATTATGTGGTTTTGCCTTTTATCATGTTAATATGTCATATCTTAACTAATTTTTGGCTTTTTGTTTTAATGGTAGGGTCTTGCTTTAGCCCAGGCTCACCTCCATTTCCCTATGTAGTCTCAGGATGGCCTTGAACTCATAGCAGTCCTCTTACCTCTGCCTCCCAAGTGCTGGGATTAAAAGTGTGCACCACCACAGCAGGCACTGATTTTTATATGTTGAACTAACCAGGAAATCTAGACATGAATCCCACTTAGTCATGGTAAATAACCATTTTTTTGGTGCTCGATGTAGTTTGATAATATTTTGTTAAGTATTTTGTATTTATCTTTATGTGAGAAATTGGCATATAGAATTTATAACTTTTTGAGATCTTTGGTTTCAAAGAGTGACTTGGAAAGTGTTCATTTGGGTTGGGGCTTTGCTCTATTAACTGTGTTTAGATTAATAATTCAATCACATTACATATTCTAGTTCTATTCTGATTTTCTATTTCTTTCTAAGTTACTATTTGTACTGTGACTTCCAAGAAGTTTATCTTTCATCCCAGTTGTTTAATTTGCTGTCATAATTTTTTTTGGTGTTTTATAATGCCTTCATTTGCTCTTTTCATTTTTTTATAGTGGCCTTGGTAATGTCTCATTTTTCATTCCTGAATCTAAATTAAGCTTCTCTTCCTCCCTTGTTTTTTTTTAGTTAGTAAACATGTGGTAAAAATTCATAAATATTCCTAAACTTTTCAAATAATCAGAATTTCTGCTTCCTATCATGACATCTACCCATATCACTGATGTTCTATTTTTATTACTGGCATCAAACTTAATTTACAATTATTTTTAAAATATTTTATTTATTTACTTATTTATTGGAGAGAGAGAGAGAAAGAGGCAGATAGAGAGAGACAGAATGGGTGTGTCAGGACCTACAGGCACTGCAAATGAACTCCAGAAGCATGTGCCACCTTGTGCATTGGGCTTATGTGTTTACTGGGGAATAAAACCTGGGTCTTTATGCTTTGCGAATAAGTGCCTTAACTGCTAAGCCATCTCTCCAGCCCAAGTTACAATTATTTTTCTAGTTTTTAAAGTGGAACCAAAATTGAGTTGAGCTCTTTTCTCTCATTGAATGTACTGCTTTAAATTGCAAGTTTCCCTTTAAACCCTGCCTTAACTGTATCCCTTTAGTTTTATTCTGTACAGCTTTAAAAACTTTTTAACTTTGTTATTGACAACTTTTATAATTGTAGACAATAAAGTGTGATAATGCCTTTGGATCAAATTACTTTCTGATTTGTTTTATGATTTGGCCATACAGTTATTTGGAATTGTGCTTTGTAACTTCCAAATATCAAGGTTTTTTTCTAAATTTATTATTGATAAATAACTTTATTCTATTATTTTCAGAGAAGATACCTTAAATTATTTTGATTCAAAATTTACTAGAATATTTCATTTTATTATATCCAGAATATGTTCTGGATAAAATAATATATATTCAGCTGTTTGGAGTTGAATGCTCTTTAAATGTGAGATGAAATGTTGACACGTTTGTTTATATCATCTAAATATGGTGTTTTTGCTTAATTTCCCTTTTACTTATTGAGCATGGTACACTGAAATCATGAACTATAGTTACTTCATTAGTTATGTCTCCTTTTAAAAAAATTATTTTATTTTATTTATTTGAGAGAAAGGAGAGAGAGAGAAAAAGTGTGTGTGTGTGTGTGTGTGTGAGAGAGAGAGAGAGAGGAGAGAAGAGGGAGAGGGAGAGAATGGGTGCACTAGGGCCTTCAGCTGCTGCAAATGAACTCCAGATGCATGTACCACCTTGTGCATCTGTCTTACATGGGTCCTGGGGAATCAAATCTGGGTCCTTTGACTTTGCAGGCAAGCACCTTAACTGCTAAGCCATCTCTCTAGCCCTATGTCTCCTTTTAATTTAGCCACTTTTTCATGAAAGAATATATAATATACATACATTTCTCTCATATTTGCTTGCTGGCAGGATTACTAAAGTATTTCACTGGACCACTTAACACACTTGTGAAAATTTGCAGGCATCCAATTTAGTTCTTCTCCCTACCTCTCTCTCTCTTTTTCTCATCTCTTTTGGACAATGCAGATATTTAGGTTTCTAAATCTATTTTGGATTATTTTTTGTCGTAAAATATTTTAAATATGTAACATTTTGTAATGTACACAACATTAAGAGATTAAAAACCACGAGTCACTTAACATTTTGCAATTCATTTTGCTTTTGTCTTTTACAAGTTTCATTAGCTATATATGTACAGACAGCTGCAGTTTTTTTAATCTCAGTTTTCCAATAACCTAATGCAAACCAAATTTGTATTTACATTTTCTTTTTAGATTTTCATTAGTGGTACACTTTTCTATTTATCTGTATTGTATTTTCTCAGATTGTGCACAATTTGGCAATCTACTACATCCTTGTTATTTCTTATTCAGTTATTTGGCCTGATATTTAATGCATTCACATTTTATAATACTTTTTTAAAAAATTTTTTTAAAATTATTTTTTATTTATTTTTGGAGAGAGAGACAGAGAGAGAGAGACAGAGAGGGAGAGGGAGACAGAGATGGGCCCGCCAGCAGCCTCTCAGCTGCTGCGAACGAAATCCAGATGTGTGCGCCCCCTTGTGGGCAAGTGCGGCATTGCGCCCTTGCATCACTTTGCATCTGGCTAAACGTGGGACCTGGAGATTGGAACCGCTGGAGATTGGAACCAGCGTTCTTAGGCTTAGCAGGCAGGTACCTTAGCCGCTAAGCCATCTCTCCAGCCGACATTTTATAATACTTTTGAAGAAACTTCTAATCAGAAATTTCTGTTCTACATCCTTATGGGTCAATAATAATTCTATACTTAATTATCTCTACTATACTAGATACTTTCTTTTCTTTGTCAATTTAGGTTGAAATCCTTCGATATTCCTGTAGCTGTCATTTCTATGCTGCTCATGGCTCTTGTAGTTTGACACCCAAGCCTGTTTGTGCCTTTGTCTTCTTTTTTTCTCCCCTCTGAACAAAAACAATTCTGTGTGGCAACCAAAAACATTAAAAAAAAAAAAAAAAACAAGTAATGACATATTAGCACTGCTATGAAGTTGTCTTAGTAACATTTACCTCAAACTCACAGAAATCCTCCTACCTTGGTCTTCTGAGTTCTGGGATTAAAGACCTGCGCCACCATACCTGGGTCTTCTCTTCTTTTTTCATCCATGCACTTTTCAAAGATTCTGAGGTTTGATGTATTTTGTTTCTAGAAATAAGATCACAATTTATTTCTTGATAGGTATAACAACTTTAAAAATCACTATTAAAGTTGCATCATTGTCCTTTGTACAAAGCAAGTGGATTTTATGGAAATGCCTAATTATTATAACTGAAACAATCAGCCTTATATATATATATTGGTTGATCAAAACCCTAGAATAAGCACAGAAGTGGTTCTAAGGAAAAGTACTATGTGTGATGGAAGTGTTTCTGGAATAAGACCTCTCAAATTTAAACCCTGTCTGCCCTTTATTATCTGGATGACTTAGAGTAATTTGACTTTGACTTTCCAGCTTGTTTAGGAGAAACAACTGATGCATTCTTCTGTTGTTCAGACAAGTATATTGTGTGTGTGTGTGTGTGTGTGTGTGCACACACATTCCAGATTCACTTTTACATGCTCTGGATTTAAATATTCATAAGAAAAATGAAAATTACCTTCAAATATTTGAATCACTATCATAAGAAGGGTATTGCAGTCAGCTTTGCATTGCTGGACAAACACCAACCAGGAATAGCTTATGGAAGGAAAGGGTTTATTTCAGGCTTACAAATTTCAGGCGAGCACCATCAATTGCAGAAGAAGCTGGCTCATTTCCATAGATCCAAACAGAGTAACATCACCAAATTTCCAGCAAAACTTGTGGTCTCACATTTAAGAGACAGTATTCAATCTCAGATAAGACTTAAGACTTTTGAACACTGTTGAAGTTGACAAAATTATGGGGACATTTTTGTTCCCATATGGACTGAATTTCAATTTGCATTGTGAGATGGTCATGAGGCTATGGGGTCCAGGAATGTGAATGTATGCCCCTCCCCTCAGCCTGAGATATTTTTGGTTGAGTAACTTGAATCTCTAGTAGCCAGAGTAGAGGAGATGTCATTGAGGTGCAGATCTTGGAGTCCAGCCCTAAGGTATGTTTGGGGTGGAGTTTGAGTAGGGCTAGTCTCAAGATTCAATCCTAAATTGTGAAAAGAGCATTTTGAAGTGCTGGCTCCCCTTGTTTGGTGCTTGTTGGCTTTTGATGATGACTGTCTGCATGGATGTGTGGAAGTGAGTCAACTTCTTCTGCCAATGATGGTGTTTCTCCTAATCTGTAAGCCTGAAATAAACCCTGCTCCCCCCAAGCTGCTTCTGGCTGGATGTTTGTCTTAAAATATGAAGGTAAGTGCAACAGTAGAATTTCCTGTTCTTGGACAAATGCCAGACAACAAGCAGCTTAGGGGAGGGAAAGGTTTATTTCAGGCTTGCAAATTCCAAGGGAACCCCATCAGTGGTGGAAGAAGGTGGCTCACTTCCATAGATCTCAGCAGAGACACCACCAACAGCTAGCACCACAGAACAGCCTCACCAAAAACAATCAGCACTCAGACTACTCTTTTCACACCTTAGGGCTAGACTCCAAAATCCACCCCCAGTGACACCTCCTCCAGTCAGGCTGTTGGAGACTCAAGTTACAAGCTCCATTTTTAATCAAAAACACCTGAGTCCATGGGTCCATACATTCAAACCAACACAAAGAGGGATACTATTTTGTTATTGTTTCTTCAGAAGGCAAAAACAGGATCATGATGATGTTATTCTGAGTTAATAGATTTGTCTGAAGATTAAAAGGAATAGTTCAACAATTATAGATATTAAAAATAGAATGAACTTTCTTATGAGATAGTCAGCTATAGAATACCTATGGGGTTTGAAAGAATGGGAATGACTATTGTTACTCAGGTGTATTTTATTACAGACTGGGACCCCAACTTCCTTAAAGGTAAATAACCAGGTTTTATAATACTAGCTTCAAGAACTAAAGGTAGGACCTATATCATAGGTTTTTAAACTCTAAAGAGGAAACACTTCTATTTGATTGCCATTGTTGATGAGATTAGCTAACAAATTGGTAAAACAGAGATATTTTAAAAACTTCTTATTCTATTTAGCCAAATCTCTTCTTCCAAAGTAAGCCATTTAAGAATTCAGTCAGTGAAATTCTTTGAAATTTGAATTTGAAATTCACCAATATTTAAATTTCAAAAATTTAGTTTGCAATTTCCACTTTTTAAAATGCAATGAAACTAGATTTCTATTATCTGTCATGAGTATTTAAACATAGTAAAGCTGCTTTTAAAATGTTAACTTACAAGGGCACTTTGTAACAAATCCATTTAATTATGTTTTTCATCATGCATGAAATTGCACATTTAGGAAATGCTAAAATAGTAAATAAGTCATTAGGCTATGCATCTTTAACAAGTTTTTCTTCTGGCTTGTTTATAAACGTTGTTGGAAAATTAAAGCCATTTTCACACTTCTGAGGATTGCAGTCTCTGATATCTGATTAGCTAGAACTGTTTCTATTGTACTTACAATTTTTTCATTCTGTTTCATAGTGTGTTCTTATTCTGAGACATAGAGAATATAGCTCAGCCCATTTTGTTTTTCAGAAGAACTGAAATATTTATGTTTTAATAATAAGGATTTATTTTTACTTTTCTCTTGACTGAACACAGTGTGTGATTTTTATGAGGTACCAAAAACCTAACCTTTTTTGCAAGGGGCAAGCAGAGAAGGAGAGTTGATTTCCTAACTCTTGCTCTTTGATGGAGAAGTCAAGAACTCTATTTCTTGTCATGACAAGCTTATCAGTGATGTTATTGATCACTGAAATTAAGAATGCTTGTGATAACATTTATAGTTTCTTCAAGGACTTGGGATTTTGAGTTCATGTGTCAGAATTATGAAAGGATGAAGAATTATTCATTAGCTATTCAACACTTAAGAAATTCTTCCGTTTTCAAGAAAGGTGATGGGATATTACTGTCTCCATACACATATACAGGGAACTCACACTATAGTTTATAGCACCTTGATTTCAATATTTTCCTTATGAATATATTAAGGATGCCTCTCACCTTAGAATTGCCATGAGAAAAATTTAGAAGAAAATTCTTAAGGATATTTTGCATTTAAAGGTTTCTGTGTCATTCTGGTACATTTCCTAGTGAGGCAGACTATTCATTTTTTTCAGTTTTTTATCTCTATTAGATCACTAATGGGAACTACTTTTTCAGTTTACCATTTAACCATGTCTGGTGTTTCAGAGAATCTTCCTTTACTATATACCTATTATTCTTGAAACAATACAGTGTATATCACTTCATACATAATATTTATATCTTGTATCAAGCTAAAAGTAAAATGTTTTGAAATTAGCGCTCTTACTTATCTCCCAATTTGTAGAAAGAAATGATATATAATAAATTATTTATAGGTTATTTTCTGTTTAATCAACAATCTTCTTAGTTTTATGGGATTATGTATTTAATAGATTTTACATTTTAATAGTAATTTTTCCCATTGTTAAGTAGATATGACATTTGAACTTGAATCCTCAATACTACATTATATAGCAGAATGAACAATTTTATCACTAACACTCTCTAATTTGTGTTCTTGAAAAGGATCATTGGATGGATTTTCTTTAACAATGTGTTTCATTTTCTTAAACAAACTTTATATGTGAATCATTTCTTTAGCTTTTCCCCAGATTTTTCTTTTAAGAGAATAATTGTTCCACAGCATGACTTTTTTGGAACTGACAATATTCAATTTATAAAGGCAGTTTCTCACCCTTATCATATAACAGCTTAAAATAATTTAATTTCAATATGTGTTGAGAGCCTTCCTAACATCTAAATATAGAATATGTGTATATCTGTTCTATTTCTCTTGACCACTAATTTGATAATTCTGAGAGGCAGAGATGATTAAGTGGACCTGGTATGAACTGTTCTCTATAACCTGAGCAAGGCCCAAATCTCATCTCTGAAGAGGAAACATATTCTCAGAAGCTTCTAAATGCTTTTATGTGTATAAAAATTGGCTTGAATATTCTATTATTTTTCTACCTTTCCCCTTAATAGATCTTGACTCATTGTCTTAAGTTAATTTTACTTTTACCCATCCCACTACTGGTGAGAGGGCAATCTGGGTTAACTGACATTTCCTTCACTTTGTACCCCAGCAGGCAGTGCTGTGACCTAAAGCACAACTTATTTTGAAATTATAAATTTATATTTTAGAAACTAATTTCCTGGGCTGGAGAGATGTCTTTGTGGTTAAGGTGCTTGCCTATGAAGCCTAAGGACCCATGTTCAATTCTCCAGGTCCCACGTAAGTCAGACACACAAGGTGATGCAAGTATGCCAAGTTGCACATGTGCACAAGGTATCATATGCGTCTGGAATTCTATTACAGTGGCTGGAAGCCCTGGTGAGGCCAATTCTTTCTCTCGCTCTCACTCTCTTGCATAAAAAAAGGCCAGTCTGTTGGGCTTGCCTCAAAATATATATATATATTTTTAATTTCATGCCCATTTTATCATTGCTGGAATTATTTTATTTTTAGGTTCATTTTATTGGTTTAGCATACCTGAGTAGACTAAGACATTGTTTTTATCTTATAGTGAGTGTAAATATGTTTTGAGAAGTTTTTAAATGTTAATGGTATACATCCTCAAGGCTACTTATCTGACCAACTGATTCACAAGCTATTATATAGTGTAGCATGAGAAATAATTTTCTTTATTTTTAGTATAACATGCCCCCCAAATCACCTTATTCAACTTGTCAAAAATTAAAATAGAATGAAAGCTTAGAAGTTAATTTTCTATCTTCTTTCCATTAGAATTAATCAAAACATTTAAAGATCTTCACTTATATACCTGAAGCTTAAGGAGCAGAATCTCTGACACTATTTGTTTTTTAACATACATGGTGATTTAAAACAAGTTTCATGCCTGTGGCATAGAACTGACTGGCAGTTGAAGAAAAGATGATGCATCTTAAACACCAGGGATAGCATAGATGTAAGATGTCTTCTTTTTTTTTTTTTTAAAAAAATTTTATTTGCATGTGTGAGTGTGTGTATGAGTGTGAGCTAGGATCTCTTGCTGCTGCAAACAAATTCCCATCTGGCTCTACTTGCATAGCTGGGCTGGCATGCTTTGTAAGCAAATGCCTTTAACTGATGTGAACTATCTCTCCAGCCCCTAAGATGTTTTATTATAGCAGTTATGAAGGATTGATACCATTAATTGAAGTTTTGCAATAAAATAATGTTGTGAAAAGTTGATGTAGTTAATTGAAGCTTAAGAATGAAGTATTTTTTTAAAATTGGTAATTTATAGTTTCTGGTTAAAAACTATATTTATCCATCTCCTATTAAAAATATGATGTTAATGAATAGACAATTTAAAAAAAGTTTTTGCATAATTGGAATGGACTATGAGACAACAGTGTATGAATTAGCCTGACAAACTACACAATAGTTTCTCTTGATTACTTGATACCATTTCAAAGATGATGATTATAAAGCTGCCAATGATAAAGATGAGAATGCATATTTCTTGAGTGCTTAGTGCTAGGCCCTCTTCATTCATATATAAATGGAACATAAATTAGAAAGACAGACAACAAAAAGAAAGAGTGAGAGAGAAGGGGAGCAATAGTGGAAATGCAATGGCCTCTTGACACTGTAAATGAACAGCAGATGCATGTGCTACTTTGTGCGTCTGGCTTTATGTGGGTACTGAGGATTTGAAATTGGCCAGCAGACATTGCAAGCAGAACCTTTAAGTACTGTGCAATCTCCCTAGCCCATATTTAGCTAATTATTTTATCCTTGACATTTAGTCATTATCTGACATAGAAGCAGTCACTCCAGAAATGTGAGGGAGTAGTTACATGATTTTGAAATACAGTGTATTTTGTTTTTTATGGCAATGTATTAGACTGTACATAATAATTTTTTAAAAAGTGCTATTTAATTTAATGTATATAAGGTAAAATTACATAATAATTAATTAATTAGTTAGTGGTCCTATTTCAACTTTACCTGTCACCATAACACAATTTGATTACTTACACAATATTCTTTAATTTATGTGTAATTATGATCTGCCTACAAAAAAAGGCAAACATAAAATTACAAATAAATTCCTAATGGAGTAGTTTCTGAATGGGTTCTCATTTATGATTATAAGATAACTTGAATAATTGCCCATAACATATGCAGTTTAATCTTATTAAGTTTCTACTTCATTTTCTATAATAAATAAATATTACCAATTAACCTCATGTCCCTAGTAACCTTCTTTTCTCTTCTGTCATTACAATTGTTGCCTGAATATATCCAGTCAGGGTTCAATTCAAGACAATTTTTGAATTAGAAGTTCGTGAGAGTATACACATTTTCAGTTTTGAAGGAATCTCATAACATTGTGTATATGTGTGTCTTTGTGTTTCTCTTACCAAATTGTGAATTTCTTTTATTTATTTACTGATTGGTTTTGTCTCACTCTGTAGTCCCACGCTGATGAACTCACAGCAATCCTCCTCCTACCTCTGCCTCCCAAGTGCTGGGATTAAAGGCATGTGCCACCAAGCTCAGCTAAACTGTGAGTTAATTAAGGAAGGGTCTTGTTTTGGTCAGTTTTCATTAGTGACCAAAATACCTGTCATAAACAAGTTAGAAGGAAGGGTACAGGACATGCTTTCTGGGCTCCATGTGCTTGTGTAGAACATCATAACTTCAGCAGCCAGCAGCAGCGGAGAGCTCTTCAGTTCATAAACAACCAGCAAGCAGAAGCTGTGACAGGAAGGGGCGGGGGATAATATACCTTCAAGGGACTACCTCCAGTAACCCATTTCCTCTAGCTAGATCTTATCTCCTAGTTTCCAGACCTCTAGACCCGCTGCAAATGAACCTTTTAATATGTGAGCGGCGTTTTGGAGATATTCCATAACTAAACCATAATGAACATAAACTTTATAGTATACATACCTCAACCATAACAAATATAGACTATAGCACATGATCCTATAGAACTTGGAGCAGTGAGAAAATGGAACGCCCAACCAAAATTCGTAACTCCTACAGTGGAGGTTTGTTTGTTTAGTTATTATTGATCATGTGCTTACAACGAGCCAGGCTTTGGGTTAAACTTTTCATGAAGTGAAAGCCCTCTGTCCTCATAGTTAAGAAAATTGATGTCTGTCTGTTGCGTATGGGATCATGAAAGAGTGAATAATTTGTTCTTTGAAGAGGAATGAAGAGGGGGAAAGTAGGAAGATGAGAATGTCAGGATCATACTGGGTTGAGGGAGATTTTTGAAATATTTATATAAGCATATTCTTCAGAGAACAGTGACAGGTTTTACCAGATTCCTTTAATTATGTCTGCAGCCTTGTCTGTACTACATTTAGTCTTGAGGATCATATTTTTGGCGTGGATCCCTGGGAATATGTAGAAAGGACATGCTAGAATGTTCTAGTTGGCTGGAATTGTGGAAATATCTGAGGGTTTTTTTTTTTTTTTTTTTGTGGTCAGGTCCAGTAGGAGCAGAAATTATAATACAAGTTCTGGTCTTTGGACATTTCAGGATATGGGAAATTGAATTTGGTGAACATGGAAATAATGATGAGAAATCCATAAACAAGTTTTAAAAATAAGTGACTTTCATGCCCTGTGCTGGGTTTTCCCATGGTGTCATGTAATTATATTACATTGCACAGTGGATGGTAGTTGACCTTATAACCTGATGTTATTACTAGCTTTAATGTATTTTGTGTGTGTTGAATTGGTTATAAATATAAAAAGAAAATTCAACTCTAAGTTTAATACAAATTTCTGCAGATAATAAATTTCAGAAAAAAGAGCCTATATTACTTTTTATTACTAGCAGATCATCTGTCTTGTGCCAATATTTGAGACTAATTGGCACAAGGTTTCTAAATAAAAGAAATTCATTAACTATATTACAAAAGAAATAAAATTTTGTGGCAGTTAACTTTATTCAGTAAGGAGTAATGCTTTGGCACTGAAACAATGTTCTGCTGCCTCCTGGAACTGCAAACAATTACAAATTATTAATCCATTAAAATAATTCAGTTACTTTTAACAGATCAAAAATTTCCAGAAATAGTACTCCTGTTTATACCTTTTTTTGAGCTTTAATAAATTTATACTACACTGATACTGATGTATTTTAAGTTTTGAATTAGTGAGAATGATATTTAATGAGATGTAATTTTTGCATTTCTTTCTAGTGATAGAAATGCATGATTTATCCAAAGTAATGAATTCCATGTCAGCTTCATTCTAGGCAGTCACTAGAATGAGCCACCTTTTATATGTGGCTAATGTTCTCTGCTTCTGGGTAACCATGGGCAACTTGACACTAAGTTTAGCTGTTGAAGGACCATGAAGAAGAAATGCCTATAATAATTGTTCAGTTGCTTATGCTTTTAGAGTAAAGTTATGGTTTATTTTCTCTCAAAAGGTTTAAAAATATTACATGGTCAAGAAATCAGGCTAAGGGATGTCTGTGGTCTTGTGTTCACTGCTAGTAAGTTGTTCCTTCTTTCATGCCCTAAGTGAAAAAAAGTTAGTTAGGAGATAATTATCCCTGTATTCCATATTAAATGTCCAGTGTTTCTTTTTAAATGAACTTATTTATATTAAAGTAAGATAACTGCCTAAATTTTTTAAACTTTACAAAATAAATGGATTATGCATTTGTAGTTTGAAAGAAGAAGGCTTTTATAATTTGAAAGAGAACATGAAGACTTTTAAGTTTGGAGTCAACAGAATAGGACCACAGCCAGCTAGCTAACACAAGAGGTGAAGAACTGCTGAAGTAACTTTGTAGTAGACACATTTGCTAAGGGAGCCATGTGGATACTTGGCAGAGAAAAATGATCCTTAACACATAGCAGAGGTTAGCATATTTGCACAGCAAGCCTGACATAATGCTGGTCTTAAGACAAGTTCAGCAACCTGGTGTTGAACACATGTAGCAAACAGGCAAACTTGAAGAGCCACAAAGAGTTAAATTCAATCAGAGAAATTGGGATTGGTCACCAAGGGAAGTAGGTGTATGATTGACCACCTGCCTGATGTAACATTGTCCCAGAGTATAACCAATGATGTGTTTGAGTCAATTTAAATGACAGATTGGTAAATGGAAGGATTTGGAAAAAAAATAATGATGATGAAATAGTTTTAATATTTTATTTATTTATTTAATTTATGAGAGAGATAAAGAGTCAGGTGAAAGACAGAGAAAGAATATGGGTGCCCCAGGGTCTTCAGCCATTGCAAATGAATGCCAGATGCATGCACCACCTTGTGTATCCTGTTTTATGTGTATATACTGGGGAATCAAACCTGGATCTATAGGCTTTGCAGACAAGCATCTTAAACTTTGAGGGATCTCTCTGGCCATTTAAAAAATATTTATTTAATTAATTTATGAGAGAAAGAAAATGGCAGAAGAGAGAGAGAGAGAGGAGGAGGAGGAAGAGAAGTTGTTTGAAAAGCTTGTAATTCATTCAGAATCAAGGCTATACCAAGGACATCCTATGAACCATTCATTGATGATTATAAAATTGTAGATAAATAATGCTGAAAACAGTACTGAGGCTGGGTGTGGTGGCACATTCCTTTAATCACAGCACTTGGGAGGCTGAGGTAGGAGGATTGCTGTGAGTTCAAGGCCAGCCTGAGACTCCATAGTGAATTCAGGAAGCAAAAAAGAAATAGTATGTGAGGCTGAGAAATTTTCTTCATTTTACAAAGGCCCCTTAAGAAGGTTTAATTATAAATATAGAATCTTCCTGAACCTGAGCTGTTACAGAGTCACAGAGGGATTGATGAATGTTCCTGTTGCTAGAGATTCTTTCCTAACTAGAAAAATGAGACACTAGTGATGGCATGTGATTCTCTCTTCTGAGAAACATGGAGGCAGCCAAATGCAGCCCCAGCATAGATGTCTGAGAAGCACATATTTGTCTGGAATCAACACCATAGATTGCCTCAGTTCTAATAATTCAGGAGAAACCAAAAGAAGATAAGGAACTCCAAGTATATTTATTACAGACTACGTTAGATTCTTATGCCTTGTCAAAGGGAAGAAAAATTGGAAGAGTCAGGTGGAATGGGGGCTGGAGAGATGGCTTAGCAGTTAAGACATTTGCCTGTGAAGCCAAAGGACCCAGGTTCAATTCCCCAGTATGCACATAAGCTGGATACAAGGTGGCACATGCAACTCTCTCTCTCTCTCTCTTCTTTCTCTCAACAAATAATTAAAATTAAAAAAAATGATGGAATGAGGTCTATGCACCATAGCCCATGACACATGAGAAGGAATTCTAGGTGTAAGAGAATACTGAATGATGGCCAATACACTGTTTACGTTCCTAATAAAGGGATGTTCAAGTTCAAAGTTAAGGTAGTAATTAAACATGAAGTGCAGATAAATGTGGAAAACTAGGTGTTGGAAGGCACAGAAAGAAAACATGTCTTTATATGATGATTCACAGTGAAAGGCAGCAGAGACTTAGATTTCAGATTGCCATATGCTGATCTACACAGTTTGTAAATGGACATGGGAAATTGAACACATTGCAGCCTCACAAATAGCACCACTAATACTTAGCAATATGTGACTTAATAGAAAAGGAATTTTTTAAAGAAATCTAATCTATGAGGAATAGATTAGTAAAGAAGTACATTTTAATGTGAGCAAATTATTGAAACATGATGGCATGATGGGTACAGCTAAAGAGAGGTCAATTTCAGGGATGGTTTCATGGGAGAATGCTCTAAGCAGCACATACTGATACTGCCCTAACAAAAATCATGCTCTCATGAGGGTAAGGTAGATATATATCTCAGTTTTCTAGGTATCAATTGACAGACATTGTCTGTTGGCAATTCTTATGCTAAAACAGAGCACATGATAAATATTTTTCAGTTTCTTTGTTGAAAATCTGTCTTTAAGACACTTGGTGGAAATTATGCAATTTTATTGATCTGGATACTTTTCTTTTTCACAAGGATGATTGTAGAAAAGGTGTTGAGAATCTTGACAGAAAAAGAATACTGGTTTCAGATAGGTAAGCTCTCTAAATTCTTGAAAAATAGAAACAAGATGGTCTTGTAAGGTTTAAAGTATAATTTTATAGAACAAGAAGAATGCATGTAGCTATGTGGTAGAGCATTTACTTGCCTGGCATATTTAAGGTCTAGAATGCAATCCCAAGCACACAAAAAATTAAAAATTAAAATAAAAATGAATAAAACTGAATGTCTTCTGTTTTTTTGCTGGTCTTTTCTCCCCCTTCCTTCTTTGTCTCTCACTTTCTATCCTTTTATGTCATTCTGTCCTCCACACTCCACTTTTAGTATTCGGTACAGATTTCTCTTAAAATTCTTAAGAGCAAAAAAAAAGCAGTGTTGTTTCCTTGGAGAGGCTTTACCTCCTTAATAATATCTGTTGCCAAATTGATTTTGACAGGCTTCTTTGAGTTAAAGTTGACAAAGTTGCATAAATTTAAGATGCACACCATGACGTGAATTATGGTTATATTGTAAAACGATTATCACAGTTAGGTGACCTAACACGTGTATCACTTCCCCTACTTACCTTTATTTGTTGTTGCTGAAATGGTATAAACATTTAAAACCTACACTCAGTATATTTCAAGTATAAGACATGATATTTTTTATCATCATAGTACACACTAGATCCTTACAATGGGTGTATTCTAGACTAAAAGTTTGTACACTTTGAGAAACTTCTGCCAATTTTTGATTATTCTTTTATTATTAAATTTTTAAAATTATTTTTTATTTTTAGAGAGAGACACAGAGAGAGACAGACAGAGAGAGAGGGAGAGGGAGAGAGATAGAAAATGGGCACGCCAGCAGTCTCTCAGCTGCTGTGAATGAAATCCATATGTGTGTGCCCCCTTGTGGGCAAGTGCGGCATTGCGCCCTTGCGTCACTTTGCATCTGGCTAAACGTGGAACCTGGAGGTTGGAACCACTGGAGATTGGAACCAGCATTCTTAGGCTTAGGAGGCAGGCGCCTTAACAGCTAAGCCATCTCTCCAGCCCCAATTTTTGATTATTCTTATGTATATTAAACAAACATGTGCTTTGTTTCTCGGTAGAGGCCGAAGGATCTATGAGGGCAAAGAAATAACTTCTTGATCCACCAAGCTTCATGGAGCATTTGATTCTTAGCCTTTCAATTAGTAGGAAAAAAGAGACTGTGCTAGTTTCCCATAATACCAAATTCTTAGGCAGCAATCACATGTATGATATCCAGTTCAGTTCAGATATCAGATTTTTAAAAATATTACCGGTTTTGAAGTTTCATTGTACTCCCTCATGATAAATAAATAAACAAATATATATATTTGCTTTCTAACATTTATGATTTGAAGTGCTAGGTATATTTAACACTTGTGTGAATAAATGCCTTATTTGTTTACTATAATGAACATAATATGTCAAGATAATTTTTTATATTCATCCTTAGAAGAATTGTTTACATGAAGTGCTATGATTCTGTCTTCAGTTCTTTACATTGGTTGCTGATATGAGAGGTTCAAATTTTTATCATGAAATTTTTTTCTGTCATTTCAAATTTTCACTTTTTTCTGCATTTGAGATTGTTGTGTGTGTGTGTGTGTGTGTGTGTGTGTGTGTGTTGTTGGGGGAGGATTGATATATACTTTGAATGGATTATGTCCACAGCAAAGAAGCAGAGGCAAACAACTTTGGGGTTTGTTGTCTATGTGTAAATATACAGAGTTGTGTATTTAAGGGTAGGTTCAGAAAGAATCGTTTGTTGAGTGAAATATTTTCTTTAAGAGCAATCTTAAGGCAAAGGCGAATCAAACAGTTGGTGTGTGCTGTGTCTGATAAGGAAACAGAAATATCACTATCAATGTGAAATGTCCCTGCAGTGTGTTCTATCCCAGCAGAGCATCCTATAAGAACGGTCCTGCTAAGGAAGGCTGGAGGCCTGCACGTTTGCTGAATTAGGGATCACCAGTTATCCTAGGGTGCACTTAGTTCCTATTCAGTGTTTAGATACCTTAAATTATTTCTAAGAATTAAAAAATAATATTTGTTTGAAGAAGAATCATGTGCTTACTATGCCCAAGATTCCCATTTCTGCTAATTAAAAAAATACTCCAAATTTCCTGTACAAATAAAAGTAATAATCAGGATTGATGTAATAGCTTTTGTTATTTTGTAGTTTAAATTTAATCTTTAACCAAAACACACATTACACTTTTGACTAAACATTCAAATCTTTTTTTTTTTTTTTGAGAGAGAAAGAGAGACAGAGAGAGAGAGGGAGAGGAAGACAAACAGAGAATGGGGGTGCCAGCAGCCTCTCAACCACTGAGAACGAACTCCAGATGTGTGCATTCCCTTGTGTGCAAGTGTGGCATTGCACCCTTGCGTCACTTTGCATCTGGCTAAATGTGGGACCTGGAGATTGGAACTGATATTCTTAGGCTTAGCAGGCAGGCGCCTTAACCACTAAGCCATCTCTCCAGCCCACATTCTAATCTTTTGTCTTCTTAGTTTTAATCACAGGAATGCTTCTTGTGACTAGTGTTTAGAGAACCATTTTTAGAGAAGCACAGCTTAGGGTGTGGTCTTAATGCTTATGTGTGCTGTGAGGGACTGGGTAGTCATGGATGCTTCACTGCCAGGGCTGTTCTGAGCGCTTTGGCCTTTCTTCTGACTGAATGTGGAATACTACAGAGTCAAACCTCAAATGAAATGAAATGAAAATTTCTCAAATGAAAGAGGAAAATTTCATACCCAAGTGTCTGTAGGTGTAAGATACCCTAAAATAAAGTTTTATGCTGTCCCTGATATCTGTGCATGTGGTTCTGAGGAGAACATTATTTTAAATGAGAGAACACAAGAGAAAGAAATGAAGGCTTGGGTTCAAATGGAATTTGGCTTTGCCTCCACAAAGCTGTCTTTAAAATGTTGGGAAGATTCAGGAGCTAGCAATCAACTCAAAATCACTTAATATTTTTTAAATGGAGAGCAAAAGTCTAATCTTTGATGCACATAGTTTTAGGTGCAAATGTAATCACATGTTTTGAAAATAGATTTGAATTAAGACTAATTAAAAACTAATGGGAGTTGATGTAAAATTCTGGTATTAAGAACCTGTGAGTTACACTGAGCTATATAGAAAGAGTTCAGATGATTTTTAATATAAAACTTGAATTTATTTTATTTTCTTAGTAGTGTTCTGGAAGGAAAAAGAGTCAAGATTAGCAAGGGACTCTGGAGCACAAAACCCATGAAATTTTGCATTTCCACTTAGAATTATTTCTAATAATAAACATATCAATCATTTTAAATACTCTATATAGATTTAATGAATAGAACAACCAATCATACACACGTGATTAATTAAAGCATCAAAATTCTATACTATTTGGTTATTTGGTCATCTAAAACATAATGTAAATGATTATGTAGTACAACTTCAATTTTTTTTTTTTTTTTTGGTTTTTCGAGGTAGGGTCTCACTCTGGTCCAGGCTGACCTGGAATTAACTATGTAGTCTCAGGGTGGCCTCGAACTCTCGGTGATCCTCCTACCTCTGCCTAAACTTCAAATTTTAATTTAGAAACCTCCAAGTTTTCAAGTTAATTTTATGAGTTTATGGGTATTTTTAATATTTTACTTTTTTTTAGTAGTCTGGAAAATATTTACTTTAACCAGGACTTTAAAGTACATTTACAAAGTTTAGTTCATTTTTATATAAAAAAAGTAAAGTCTTACTTTCTTAGTGGTAGAACCAAATTATTTTGTAAAACCCTGAAGCCTTACATATTTTAGTGCAAACTATGATTTGTGTGCAAAACTAATGTTTGGGTATTTAAATGATAATTACAAAATCAGAAGATAATCTCAATGGTAGACCTTACTATCTACTATTTATGCTTATTACTTACTTCTTTGCTAATTGATGCTTTCTCAGGTGAGGAAGAGTGGAAGGAAGATACATTTTATTACTAAAAGTGAGCATTTGGAGAATGATGTTAAACAAAGTAGTTGTAAAAGAGTTTATAATTGGCTGCTTTTGTGAATTTCCTTTTCCTTGTTTGTTAAGGGTTTATTTTACCTGGGCCTTGTCTTTCTAGTACACTGAATTCAGTAAGAACTTAAAATATTTTAAAAAATATTTTTATTTATTTGAGAGAGAGAGAGAGAAAGAAGGAAAGAATGAATGAAAGAAAGAAAGAAAGAAAAGAAAAAAAGAAAGAAAGAAAGAAGACAGAAAGAGAGAAATGGGTACACCAGGGCCTCCTACCACTGCAAATGAACTCCAGACACGTGTACCACTTTGTGCATTTGGCTTTATGTAGGTACTGGGGAATCGAAACAGGGCAATCAGGCTTTGCAAGAAGGTCCCTTTAATTGTTTAGCCATTTCTCCAGTCTCCTAATACATTTTTAGTGCATTGTGTTATATGCATTTTCCTTGAAAAACATGAACAAACAACTATTCACCCCAAATAGTGTATTGACAGCAGACCAGAGAAATGATTCAACTCAAGTCAAATTTGGTGAATCAGTACTGGTGATGTGCCCAGTGGTTAAAGGTATTTGCAAAGCCTGATGGCCTGGGTTTGATTCTCCAGTATCAGGCAAAGCCAAATGTCCAAAGTGATACATGCATTTGAAGTTCATTTGTAGCAGCAAGAGGCCCTGAAGTTATCTCTCTCTTTCTCTTTCTCTCTCTCTCTTTTTCTCTCCTTCACTCAATGAGTTTCTTGGGATTGCTTGCAGGAATATGGTTGACTCAAAAGCAGCAGTATCACTGAAAACCTTACCCAAGAATGGGTGACAACTCCCAAAAGTTACATCCCTTCAGATCCTGGCATGGATTTCAGTTAACCACACATGAAACTATCTTCCCCATCACAATTGCTAATTGATTTGGTAACTTTGGGAAGGGACACTCACAATCTTGTAAATTTTAGGAGCTTCTATAACTTTGTTTCATTAGCTTTCTGAGTTTTAAGAGCCTCCCTGGAGGAGGGAATGTTTCTATGTAGAGGAACTGGCTGTACAACACATTTTTATCTTTAGTATATATAGGGAACTTAGCTCAGGGGAAAAAAAAATATTTTGTACAATTTGTGTTTTGTATGTTTGTCATGGTTTTTCTAAAAGTTTGCTTTCCTTCTTCAAATGCTCTTAACTCTTATTTACTGCCTCTCTCATTTTTTTTTTTCTCCCTTTAACTGTGTACAAGACCTTCATATCTATTTGTTAGCCTCTGGAGTAGATTTCCATTTTCGCAGTGGAAACCCAAATAGTTAGTCTATGCTTTGGTATCTAGTTCTCTTCCCTCAGTCACTGTGTCAACAATGGTGGGCTATAATGCTACATAATATAACCAATACAGGTCATAGCTCAAGCTACTTTTCTCTGGGAACATTTCCCAGCAAATAGTCTGAAACTGAAGGATGAGGCTGTTGTATGCAGACATGGCTGATGCATGCTATAGCTAGTCTCTGCCACCTCATCCCATGTAAGGGTATTTAAAGCATGCAGTATTACACGGGGCAGTTTATGGGTAAGACAAGAGAGTGGCATGTATAATTTTCATGTGAAATTTGCAGTCACATATCAACAGGAACTGCAAAACTAAATGTAGTCTAGTACCTAGAAAGAACTGGAAGGTGGAGTTTGGTGTTAATTGTTATGGATTCACAATGGTGAGAGGCCATCTAGGGCCAGTACTAATTATTAGCTTCTTACAAAAAATATGCTAGTTGAGATGGTTATGGTGGCTCACATACAGAAGCAAGATGTTTGCCATGAGTAGGAGACCAGCCTGGTTTACATAGTGAATTCCAGGGCATACTGTGCTACAGAGTAATACCCCCTAAATAAATAAATAAATAAATAAATAAATAAATAAATAAATAAATAAATAAAGTACCCCACCAAAAAAAAAAAAAAAAACACAACCATAACAACAAATGTTAGCTTGTTGTTGGGAAGTCTTTACAAAACATAAAAGATAATCCTTACTTTGGTTAGGGGATTTGCTGTATGTGTAAGTAATTTAGATGAATGTTAAATCTGCCCTTAGTCACTTAGCCAAGAGAATGTTAACATAATACTGCTGTATTTCCTTTTAGTCTTTAACATTTCAAAATATAGTTGGAATTATATTACATACAATTTTGTAATTTTGTATTTTTAATTGATAATTTGAGCTTTTCCTCATGCTTGAAAACACTGTTAGGGCTCTGTGGATTTTTATCATAAGGTTGCAGTATAATTTATTTAATCATTCTCATTGGTAGAATTGACAGTTCTCCATTGTTTATTATAAATAAACCTGGTGAATAGCTTTTGTATATAAATATATGCCTGTACTTCTGATTATTAACTTAGTGTACTTGATGACCCAAGGGTAGTAATATACTTAAAGTTCTTACTGCATACTGTTAATTTGATTTTCAAGGAATTTATGACAATTTAATTTTCCCTAGCAGGAATGACTGCATCCCTATGATGTTCATAGTTACCAGAGGACCTGATGCTGTAGGCAGCATTTCCTGGAGGAACCAAACCAATAGAATGCACAACTATATATTATAAAAAGGGATTCACTACAATGGCTTACACAATAGGGTATGAATAGTCTAACTGTGGTCATCCTTGCACCGGAGAGGCTGAGAACCTGGTAGCTCATCAGTTGATAAAGTGAGATGTCACAGCAGTTGCAGTCTAGTGCTAAGGCCTGAAAATTTCCGGAGAGTTTCTAGTCTTTAGTCCTCATTGGAAGGTCAAAGGAGCTGGAATTAGATGTCAGCAAAGTATGTCAGCAGCAAGTATGGATTTATTCACTAGCAGGAAGTGAAAGTAGACAGGTTAGCAACTCCTCTTTTGCCTCACAACTCTTTGTATCTAGGCCACCTATTTAAAAGTGCTGTCTACCTTGAGATAGGATCTTCATCCTTCAGTTATTCCTTTCTGGAAATACCTTCACAGAGTGACTCAAAAGGTATGTCTTTTAGTTGATTCCAGGTGCTATTAACTTGACAATGAAGATTAACCATTACAACCTGCAATTGTCCTCTTGTGTATTATCTGAGTAAGAACCTCCATTGTATACAAACACATATCCAGCAACTTTTACAGCCCCTTTGCTCATATCAAGTGAAAACCGTAAAGAACTTAGATGTTCTTTGAGGAGTGAATGTTTAAATCTATGGCATTGTACTATAGAATGCGAAACATTAAAAAGGCTAAACCTACAAAGTTCTGATAAGCAACAGGTTGGTAATTCCCAGTAGAATATGCTATTACATATGTATTAGAACATAGAGTTGGAATAAGTTAAATACTATATGATTTGACTCATATAGCATTTTTGAAGTGAAGTAAACCCAAGGAAAACACGTTTATCCCAGCCATGATTAAAGATAGGGGATATGAAGAAGTAAGAGTGATGATAAAGGGGCAGTACAAAGCGTCTTCCTGATGAGGGAGCTGTTTTGTGAAACACACACACACACACACACACACACACACACACACACACACGCACACACACACACCTAAAACAGGATCAGGGGAATCAGACGAAGACTGGCAGTGAATTTTATCAAATTCAATACTCATTGTGTAATATTGGGTAACACACAGATAAAATCTCTATAATTTCTTCAAATTAAACAGTACTATATAATCATTTTTAAAAAGTCCATTAAAATGATGCATTGAATTGTTTATCATATATCATTCCATATAATAACAATGAAGGATTTTGGTATTCAGGAGAGTGTCCCCCAAATTTAAGAACCCCAATTTTTGGTCCTGTCTTATTTTCAAACAAAGAATTGATAAGAATAAACTCAAGAAGGATAACTTATGAATTATTAAGTTTTTTTTTAGGGAGGAATCACAAATTGTGGGATTTATTTAAAGGAAACTGGGATCTAGAAAGAAAACTAGATCAAACCCATAAACACACAGGAAACAGAGCGTGGCGGAGCATACCTTTAATCCCAGCACTTGGAAGGCAGAGGTAGGAGGATCACCATGAGTTCAAGGCCACCCTGAGACTACAAGTGAATTCCAGGTCAGGTTGGACTAAAGTGAGACCCTACCTTGAAAAAAACAAAACAAAAAAACAAAACAAAACAAAACAAAACAAAAACACACACAAAAAAAAAAAAAAAGTAGGAAATGTGTTTTCATATGGAAAACACAGCATAGTCCACGTGATTTATCTAAGAAATGGCTGGGGCAGAGTCATAGACCCATGGAAGATAGAACCTAGATGCTTATATAAGGAGACTAACAAGACTCATACAACATCCACCCTGTGCTTCCCCATGGAAGAAAGTTAAGAGGGCAAATGTAGGTGGCTTTAGGAAGAATAGCTGAGGGAAAATATCAATACAGGTGCCAATAAGTTCAGACGAGAAATTACCCAGACAACAGGCCCAGAGTTAGA
This sequence comes from Orientallactaga sibirica, assembly GCA_036365145.1. Lineage (NCBI taxonomy): Eukaryota > Metazoa > Chordata > Mammalia > Rodentia > Dipodidae > Orientallactaga > Orientallactaga sibirica. The sequence continues at coordinate 29,537,041 of JAEOAD010000021.1, read as the reverse complement.
GAAAGCACATATATCTATAGTGTAAGGGAAATACACACATGGTAGATTCAGAGACCAGAGGAAAATCATACATGTAACTAAAATGAGAAGTTACTCCAAAGTATGAAGCAGAGGCAAACAGAAAATCACCCAGATCAAGAAACAGTACTCTGCTCTCCCCTTCACTGGCCAGGCTGGGTGAGGGGGAAAGGCAGACTCAATGTGTATCCTTGGGACCAGAAAGAACCAAGAGATGTAGGGGATGAGGATAGGGAGGGAGAGACTGGAAAACAGCAGGGTCAGGTCTTTATAGTAGATTGAAAATGAATTCTTTCATTAGAATCAGGTATGCAAAGGAAGACCCAATTTGTTTGTAGATTTGAAGGCAGAACCCAGAAGCCTGACCACCTAAGTACTATGTTAGATTGTTGGCAGCAGGGGGCACTGTAGCTGTTGTAGATGAGTGTCAATCAGATAGGACTTTCATTCCTGCCAAGAGTTCCATTCTTGCCAAGGGGAGGTGGCATTGATTCTCTTTAGGCCTCATTTCTAACTGAAACTGCCTAAAAGAAGCTACCTTCTTCCCATTTCTCCTTCAATAAGGTTCTAGTTTTTTTCATGGATGGAACTTCTCTGGAATTAGAAAATTGTTTCTTCTGCTCCCTTCATGTTACTGCTAGCTGATCATTCATGTTTAAAATATAGCTGAAACTAGTATTTGTTTCTCTGCTTAAATTTTCTCCCTGTTATATTTCAAAGTTGTTTTAACTACAAGAATTCAGTTAGTGATATTTCTCCCATTTTCAGTCTATAATGTTGAATCCTTGTGTCTGTATAAAGCCCTTCTATTTGCGCATTACACACTCAGTTTCACTTCCTCATCGCTGGTACCCACATGTGAAATAAATGTGAAATGCTTCCCAAGGGCTCATGGACTTCAACACTTGGTCTCCATCTGGTACTGCTTTGTGCAAAGGTATTAGAACCTTTAGGAGGTAGAGCATTGCTCCAAGAAGTGAATTACTGGTGGTGGGCCTTTATGTTTTATAGCCTAGCCCCACTTCATGTTCACTCTCTGCTTCTTGACCAGTTGCCTTCTTCTGCTGTTTCAAGCCTTTCCCACTATGATAAGCTGCATCCTTTCTTAAACTGTAAGCCAAAATGAAACCTTTGATCCTAAAACTGGTTCTTGTCAGGTATTTAGTCAAAGCAAAAATAAAGCAATACACCATTCTAATACTCCACATGCAACCCTCCCTTTCTGCTTTATGTGTGGATGATGTATGTGTCCTTGTAAAATGTGCAATATTATGCATTTCACATTTATATAAATATCGTGTCATATATGTGTTAAAATTAATGATGCTTGAATTTTTATTATTATATATACATTTGCTTATGAGCTTGTTGAGTTACTCCAAATATTCAATCATAAATTTGGTTAATATGATATAAAAATTGCTTTGAGAAAAGTCAAACTCTTTACTATGTTTAATACATCCTTTATAAAAAAGTTTAACAATAGGTATACCTATTGACAATGACTGTGTTTCCTTCTTCTCTTGATATTTTAATGAGGGAGTATTCCCATCACTTGCCTAATATTTCTTTCTTTCTTTCTTTCTTTTTTTTTTTTTTTTTTTTTTTTTTTTTTTTTGGTTTTTCACGGTATGGTCTCACTCTAGTCCAGGCTGACCTGGAATTCACTCTGTAGTCTCAGGGTGGCCTCGAACTCATGGTGATCCTCCTACCTCTGCCTCCTGAGTGCTGGGATTATGGGATTAAATGCGTGTGCCACCACGCCTGGCTTGCCTAATATTTCTTGAATGATGGTTTTGGTACACAAGCCTAAATCGTTTTTACTATATTTGCTGTATGTAATATAATAGGTAGTTGTCTATTTTTATACATTATCTTTTATTAGTACTTGATTGTGTAATTTCAATCATAGCAGTCAAAAGAATTTTAAAGAATGAAACCTATTTATGACTTCTTGAAAATGGTATGGACAGATGTATTTACTATGAAAATTGCTATTTCATATAGCTAAGCAAATTCTAGGCAAATAGTTGTTAGCTTATTTGAAATTCTTTTTTTCTGCAACTGACAGGTGCTCAATTCCAGTTTTCTATGTATTATAGTCACCATGTAAATTCATATATTTAATCTTTAATGTCATTGTGACTATATTTGAGACTGGGACTTTGACAAAGTGATCATGTTTAAATATTGCCAGAATTACAGAGACCTAAGTCAGAAGACTGGTGCCCTCAGAAAAAGATAAGACACCAGGGCTGTATTTCCCTCTGTGAAGACTCATTGAACAGATGGCTGACTACAAACCAGGAGAGCTCACCAGAACATGGCAATGTTAGTGTTTTTCTTTCCACATCAATAAGATACTATGCTTTTATTGTTTAAGCTACCTAACCCATGGTATTTGTTATTGTAGCCCTAGCTGACGAAGATGCTAATACTGACAAGAAAAAATGTCATATTAATTAATCCTGTGGCAGATAGGATTGTGAGTCAGCTTCCCATGAGAAAACATTTGATAATAGTCTATTCTTATTCTAGTGGTCAGGCATGAAATAAAGTAAATGAATCACTGGTTTAATGTTTGCTCATTCCTAACAAGCTTCAGGAAACAGCAACTACTTTTCCTAACACCTCAGTGCCTTTCATTCCTGGTCTCCATTTATGTATCATTTCCTGTCTTTTTTGACACTCAGTAAATGAAATTATTTTGCAGTCTAATTCAATTAGTTCATTGGAGGCATATTGTAAGCCAGGCTTCAGAAATGCAAAATAGTACATTGCTTATGCATATGAATATTTTTCCCAAGTAGAAACCACTCCAAGAGTCAGAGCTATCTAGAAAATTAGATAGTTGCATTTAATTATTTTAGCTATCAATTGGCATCATTTTTTGTTTTTCTGAAGGGAATATGTCATCTGATGTTTCTCATATCTATTTTTGGGTCTTATTCTCAGATTGAACATATTAAATTTGTGGTAGATTTTCAACATAAATAAATATGGATTTGGTGATAAGTATGAGAAAATATTGTCATTTATTTATATTTAAAGCCTGTACCTCAGTGCCTGAAACATATTTGGAGAATGGGTGGCTACATATTTTTATACATTATGAAATAACTTAATACACCCTTCATATAAGATTTAACTTATATGTCAGTTTGAAATATTCTAAAATTTATTTTATAATTACATTTATTAATTTTTAGAGATAGACTCTCACTATGTATTCCAGGCTACCTAACTACTATAGAATCTTTTGCCTCTCATGTGTTGGGATGATAGGTATGTGCCACAACATCTCTGTAATTGAATTTAAAATTCTTCTCAGAAAATAAATTTGTAAACATTTCCAAAGAGTTCATAAAATGTTTTGAATCACTGGGATATAAATGTTTACTAGGAATAATCAATGATTAAATATTCTAAACATAAAGAAATGTTGAAACCATATAGGAATTAGGTCATTGACATTGTCATTGAAGCTAAATAAAATGGCATGTGATTTATTTTCCTTAGGATGAGGTACAGGTAAAATACTGTACATATTCATTCTAAATTCTGTATTGTCGAAGCTTGGCCATTGTGTTGCTCTGAGGAAAGTGGAGGTCCAGTGAGGGATTAGTAGCAGGCAACTGTACTTTACGTGGTAAACTCCACTGTTATCAATAACTCTTATCTTATAGCTGCTGTCAGACAAGTTTTGTTGCTTAGAAAGAATCTCAGGTTAAACTGTGAGAGACAATGCCACTTTGGTTACTTCAATTTCTTAATTCACTGACAATTTGTAACTGAACAATGGCTTAGAAGATGGGTTAAAACGCTTCTGAATGTCTAAGAAAATTTTTTGCATAAGTTATGTCATCCTTATATTATTAGCTAGGAAATGGGATATATTTGAGTATTCTCACAAGAAAGCTTGCGTGTGACCATACTGTGGTACATTTGATGGCTAACTAGAAGGGAGATGGCACACTGCACAAAAATCTGTCTGCCCTTTAGTGTTTTTCTTGTCATTGACATAATTTTTGTTCAATTTAGATGCTAATAGATATTCAGAGGTTTGTATTTTAAAAACCCTCTCATCTCTTTTTTTAGTGTTATTTATTAGTTTCAAACTAGATAAAATGCCACAAACACCCAGCTGGCTTTTATTTGAGTATTTTTCTTAAAATCCCACTAGGGTCTGACACTGAACACTAAGGGGAGACTTATGTTTCAGTTTAAAATGGACAACGAGCAAAGATGCATGGATTTTATTTCAAAGAAAGGTTGAGTCTAGTTAAGTCACAAATGACTGGGGCAAAGTTACAAGAAACAAACAATTCTTTGGTGTGGTAAAAGGAAATTTGTTAGACTACAAGGAAAATTCTGTGGAGTTAAGGTGACCTTGGGTTTATATGTTTGGCAAATAGAATTCATAATGGGATGTGTAACTCTTAAATGTCATACAAAGAAATTCTGCATCATTGTTTCTCCAGAGATAGTTCAGTAAAGTCAAGGTTAGATTGAATCAAGATAGAGAGGCGATGCAGTGAACAGTGAACAGTAGAATAAAACTGCCTGGCCATGAAGAGCTTCAGAAAGTGGCAATAATTTTGTATCATCTCAAAAGATGTAACAATTATTTATATTTATGCAGCATCCTCATGTTCTTGATCATTTTGACACATCTTATTTATTCTTATTAATATTTTATGGGTTTATTGTTTTATCCTTTAGAAAGTTAGATCTTACAGAATGAAATCTGAGTTTGAGGCTGTAATACATCATTGAAGATTTATTTGAAGTTGGATTAAGGGACTTCTGTCTGTGTAGCCTGTGCGGATCATAGATTCAGAAACAAAAGATAGATAAATTGCTCTTAGTATGATGGCATGAAGCTGTTAATACTAACTTTTGGTGCAGTTTAGGGCCACTGCCTTGATTTGTGCTAAGGTGCCAGTAGGATCTTACACCTGCTTTGGTTTCATACATGAATATATCATTGTCATGACAAAAGGGAAATTAACATCCTGCCATTGTTACAAAAAATAGTTCTGATCTTATAAATTCCCTGAAATGATCTGAGGTACTTCATAAGGTCTAGAGACCAAGTTCTACATGCAGAAGGTCCCACAGTAGAGCAGCCAAAGAGATGAGGGGCCTTTCTTTGTAGATATTGTTTTAATTTGAAAGTGCAATTCTCTTGCTTGAAAAGTTGCACTTGGTATAGTTATTTCCTTTAATTTCGAAAATGTCTGATTTTCTCCTTTGGGAAAATTAAATGAACTTTTTGGAAAAATATTTCTTTGTGGGATGTATATATGGTGTGTGTGTGTGTGTGTGTTTATGTATATGCATGTGTTGGCACATATGGATAGGGGTGCTTGTGCTTTTGTGTGCACATGTGGCAGCACAGAGGTTGTAACTAAGTATTTTTCTCAATTGCTGTCCACTGTTTTTGTTGAAACAGAGTCTCTCATTGGAGTCCAGAGACTGTCGATTTTGCTAGACTATTTATCCAGCTTTCCCGTCTCTGCCATATGAGTATGGGGATTACAGGTGGCTGCCATGCTTGCTGAGCATTTGCATGGGTACTGGGGATTGAAATTAAGTTCCCATGTTTGTGTGGCAAGTGCTTTTGCCTACTGAGCCATATCCTGAGTCCAAATATTACTGTTTAAAATTACAGTTATGATAACTCTTATTGATGATTTAAAACTGTTTTTTTTCTTTTTTATTTTATATGATTCTAATTTTACATTTATGTTGATGACACTGGTAGCTTCCTTGTCAGTTTTTACATTGTTCTAAAATGTACTAGCTTTTATTTAGGAAGATAAGTGAATACAGAAAAACTAGAGCTATAAAATATCTCTGCAATTATTCAAAAGAAAAAATTTATCATTAGAAATGTCAAAGAATCTTTTTAAGTACTATAGATACATGGTTATTCAGTTATAAATATTCTATTATTAATATTGAGCCATGCAAATATAGTTTCTAAATAGATAATTATGCTTGTTTTACTAAAACATTTAGCAGTTACCAGTTATAATATATTGATTGACTATATATAACAATATGTTCTTCATCTAAAAGTGTATTGATACGTTTAAATATCTTCATGTACCATCTGCATTATTAATATGTAAAATTTTGTACATGGTTATTTTATCTGGCATGAAGGTTACATCATCAAGATTTCTTAGAATTTAGTAATCTCAACTTGTATATATTTAGGGAAATGATTACAAATACTTAATTTCAATTTTGTAGTAAAGAAAATGTTATTAGCACAAGATAGACCAGCACACATGTTTGCTTGAATTTTTTCTCCATAACTGTTGGTTTGACATTATATAGACATAGCCCAAGTCCTTTAATTATGTCTGAATTAATTTAAAATATGTGAAATTCACCCACACTTGCACTATTTATCTCTCCATGGAAACAGCAAGCCTTGGGCTGTTACTAAATATTTCACATGTAGGATATTTCCACTTTCATATTTAACAAAATAATTTTTCTGATTATTCTATTTTCTTGTACTATATGAAAATTCAATAAAAGTTAATATTGTTTTAAATGTATGTGTACAAAGATGCCCTTGCTATCATTTATTGCAATGTTTGTTTTTTTTTTCTATCAGAGCTATTTTAGATTCACAGAAATTGAGAGACAGAGAGAGAGAGAGAGAGAGAGAGAGGAGGGGAGAGATGGAAATATTTCCCATATCCCTTTTCCTTCCAGGAAGTATGGTCTCTTTCTTTAATAGCATCCCTTACCCAAGTGGTGCATTTGTTACAATGGATAGACCCATGTAGACAAATCCTTATACAAAGTCTATAGTGTATATTTGCAGTTAAGTCTTGGTATTGCATGTTTTATTGGTTTGAATGTATATAATGATTTGTCCACCATTAAATATTACATAATGTAGTTTTCTCATTTAAAGGTCTGTGTTCAACTGAGTCAACTTTCCTTATTCCTTAACTCCTGACCATCATTGTTCTTTTCTGTTTCCATACTTTTGCCTTTCTAGAATATAATCTAGTTGGAGTCATACAAAAGCTGGTTTTGTAAGATTGGCTTCCTTCACATAATGAAATAGTCTTAAGGTTCCCCAATGTATTTTTTAAGGCTTGGTGACTCATTTTCTTTCTAGTATTTAATTGTATCCCATTGCTTGAGTTTCCTACAGTTTATCCATATACCTCCTGAATGACATTTTTGGGTAATTTCAAGGTTTGTCAATTTTGAGTAAAGCTATTATAAACATCTATATACCAATTTTTGTATATACATAAACTTTCAATATGTTTGGTTAAATAGCAAGGAACATAATTGTTGAGTCACATGGTATGAATACGTTTAACACTGTCAGAAGCTGCTAAACTATCTTCCAAATGGTTGCACCATTTTTCATTCCCAGGACTAACAAGGGAATAATATTCCCTTTGCTTGAAAACCTTGTGAGACTTCTGTTTTTTTTTTTTTTTTTTTTCAGATTTGTTAAGATATTTGTGTGTTTGGACCAAAAAATGTGAATGTTGTGAGAATAATCTTAATTTATATTCTGTTGTTGAACTAAATAGTTCCTAAATATCTACTATAACAGATGATTGATGTCATTGAATCTAATATTGTGTTTACTGATTTTATACAGAGCATGTTCATTTTTACATAGATGTATTTTGAAATTTTCATCTGTAATAATGTGCTTATCTGTATTTCCTCTTAGTTTTATCAGTTTTGTCTAGAGCCATACATGGTAAGGATTATGCCTTCTTGAAAAATTAACCTTTTTATCTTATGATACCCCTATTTATTCCTGCTAACTTCCTTGCTCTATTCTTTCCTTATTGGAATTGCCTCCCACTATGGAAGAATTCAGTTGAGGGAAGTTTGTGCAATGTCCTTATTCCAGGTCCATTAGAGTCTGTTAAAACCCCAGCAGATTAAGATCCCTTTAAATTGTTTCTCTTTGAGTCAGGAGGAGGTCACAAAGAGCAGAATGCTGTGGTATAATTCAATATGGTCCAATTCCCTTTTCTTGTCTGTAATCATGAAGTGCTTTTCTTCAATAATAACTGAAATAACCTGGTAGACCTCACTGAAATGTGTAAGGCCTCAAACGAATGGGTCTCTCTGTAGGTTTTAATCTCTCAAGCTTTTTCACACTGAGCCTCTAGAAATTTATCAAAAAATTCATTCATTTTCCTTCCCTGGCACTGGATTTTGAGGAGGATATTGTTACTGAGTTTCTGCTCTAAAATGTTGAAATGCTCTAAACCTGCTTACATGTGTTTCAGGTTTGGGGACAATAGTTTACCCTATGGTCTCTGTTCCCTTATGAATTTAAAAGTTGCTGGGTTTTCACTTTTAGTCTTTTACATGATAGTAAGGCATGGGATCATTAATGCTTCTTATATGCTGGATAGAAACTAAAATATTTTAAAGTATGCATCTCAGGCCAGGCGTGGTGGTGCACACCTTTAATCTCAGCAGAGGCAGAGGTAGGAGGATCGCCATGAGTTCGAGGCTACCCTGGGATTACATAGTTAATTCTAGGTCAGCCTGGACCAGAGTGAAACCCTACCTCGGAAAAAAAAAAAATAAAGTATGCATCTCATGCTGTAATTTGTGATTTTATATTTCAGCATGTGTCATTTGTGCTTGACTTTGGAATATTGTGCAACTGAAGTAATAAACAAATAGACCATATTGATTATTTCTTGCTTCAAATACTGAGAAAGCATTCTTTTCTATCAAATGTCAAATATTTTTATTTTCTGTTCTGTGAAAGTAAAGAGACTTTTGATTCAGTGATTACAAGTAAATATGTTAGTGTTTGCCACTTTCAAATCCCTTCCTGGGTTAACCTAAAATTATGTCATATCTATAATGCTGGTTCCCTGGGACTACAGAGATTTTTCAGAAATATTCTTGTAAGATTTTCTTTTTCTTTTTTTTTTTTTTTTTTTTTTGGTTTACCAAGATAGGGTCTCACTGTAGCTCAGGCGGACCTGGAATTCACTATGTAGTCTCAGGGTGGCCTTGAACTCATGGTGATCCTCCTACCTCTGCCTCCCTAGTGTTATGATTAAAGGCGTGTGCTGCCATGCCTGGCTTGTAAGATTGTTTATCTGGCCTTAGTTTGCATATTTGTTTATCTGGCTTCTGTTTCTTAGTTTTTTTTTTTTTTTTTTTGGTTTTTCGATATTGAGGCTGACCTGGAATGCTCAAAATATCGAACCCTCGATCGATCCTCCTACCTCTGCCTCCCGAGTGCTGGGATTAAAGGCTTAGACATTTTTCCACATTTTTCCACAAGCATGTAAAATAACTATATCAGATATCATTGCTTGATTCTAAGAAATGACTGGAATTTGTTTGGAGAAGGAGGTGGAGCAACCAAGACATAATGTAATTTTTAAGACATCTCAAAAGATTTAAAAATAACAATAAGCCGGGTGTGGTGATGCATGCCTTTAATGCCAGCACTCGGGAGGCAGAGGTAGGAGGATCCCTGTGAGTTCAAGGCCACCCTGAGATTGACATTGTGAATTCCAGGTCAGCCTGAGCTAGAGTGAGACACTACCTCAAAAAACCAAAATAATAATAATAATTTGACAATTTTAGCACTTGAGTAAAATAAAATCGTATATTTCATATTTTCTATATAATTAATCAGGTTTCAGAAGTCCAACAAATGGATTTTGGATTTTCCTTGCTACACAAGTGAGCTACAAGCCACTAGCAATAGATTTGAAATTCTTGAGGCATGAGGGATTGACCTTGGACACATTTGAGATTAGAAAGCTTCTTCAGAATTTTGAGAAAATCTGTTATATGGTCACATTGTTTATTTTCTGTTATTTGATTTTTTATTTGATTTGAGTTTTCCATGGTAGGATTTGAGCTTTTTTGCTGACTGTTGTAGGATTTAAAGGGTGACATTGCAGGCACAGAACAGAATGAAACTAAAAGGTTAGGAAGTGTTGCTTGTATCCCGCTCAACAATAATTTCCTTTCTCTGGGTAAGTCCAATATGTAGCATCAAAGGTAGATACCATTTATCTTTACCAAAACACAGGCTTGTATAAATACAGAGAACATGACATAGAGATACTGAAGAGTCTTCCAGTTAGCTAAACTGTGGCCCTTAAATACTGGGCTTCCATGTGACTCTGAAGGCAGCTAAAATGATTTAATAAAGAAGTGTTCTTTATGGCATTTTCAATACAAATTGTTTTTGTTGATCCCATCTTTTCTCCCTCCTTCTACTTCTCTTCTCCTCAATTCTCTCTTCTTATATATTATTAGACTTGGTGATAAAATCTTGGTCTCAAATCTCTAGCCAACATATAAGTTGATTTTAGTTTTATATAGTTCCAATACCAACCATGTAACTTTTTTCCCTACCTAGAAGCAAATTTTATACTTTGATGGGTAAAATTTGATGATAATAAGTGCAAATTTTTGACATTTTAATTTTCTATGAAATAATAGTGAAAGAGTTACAGATGCTGTAAATGTTTGTGAAGGCACATGCCCAGTCCTGGGTCATGAGCACTTCTGTGGATTAGATTTGTTCAGTCCAAAGCCAGCACTTTGTCTGTGTGCACTGGACATATTAAATCTCACACCACACATTCATCTTACCCTTGCCTTTGGGAAACAGTAATTTAATGCTGGCTCAAGCAATGTTTTCTCTTTCTTTCCCTTCACCCCTTGCCATAGTTTTCAGCAACTTGTTATAAATCCTGTCTTTATTAAATTCTCAGAAGAACAGTTTGGAAACAAGTGCTATTAGGGAAAAGTAAACTGTTCAGCTGGCAGTTGTATGAAAATTATATATTCATGCAAAGTTCTCCTTTGAAGGTAGAAGTTTCATCTCTCATTCACTGTATTTTCCCTTTGGTATCTCCATAAATTATAATAACCTTGAGTAGATGGTTAGGCCATTTCAATAATGGTGATACATCTATCAATTTTCTATCTTCAGATATTATGAAATGAAATGAGGCATGGAAAGTGGAGTTGATTTTCTTTTGGCAAAAACAATTTAAGTGAAGGAATAAGAACAAATGAATTAAAAAGGAGAGTGAGACAAAGTGTTTTTTGGAAATTTCCATGGAGGGCAAAGTAATCATCATGTTAGAAACTTACCTTGGCATTGTCTGAAGGAACTTCTGACCCAGGTTCTTCTTATACATTGATTACTTCTATATCTTCCCCTACTAATTTCTATATGAATAATATGATAATATGTAATAAATTCACTTATTAGTTATTCCCTTTCCAAGTTGTATAGTTCTTTGTTTTATTTATTACTGAATATACTGTGGGGGAAGAAAGTGGAAATGGAAGGAAGTAAGAGAAGTAAGAATGAAAATATAGGTGCTAGCTAAGACCACTCAAGAGGGGTATGTTGTTTTAGATCTCTCTGTGTCCCACAGGGATAGCACTGCAGTCATGTAAAAAAATACCAAAGATAATGAGTGTGAAGAAGGACATCAAGCAGGTACATATTAAAGGCAACAGAATAATTTCTTCTGGCTCCACAAACTTGTTTTTGAATCCCTTAATGAAATTAATTCTCTATTTGGAAGCTCTTAAAGCTTTTCTTTCTTTTGATATATATAATTTGTTATTTATTTGCAAGGGCAGGGGAGGGAGAGAGTGCTAATGTCAGGGCCTCCAGCCATTCCAGCTTCAGGTTCCAGACCAGGCACAGTTATGGAGGAAGGGATATAGTTCTTTGTTCCATAATGGCAAGAGAAGTTTATTACAGGACCAAGCAGAGAGAGAAAAGCCAACCAGCCACCCACAGCACCCAGAAAACTACAGCCAAAAGGTCACACAGCACACTTCAGGGGGCAAGCATATCTTTACAATGGAATCTCAAACCATCACCACACCTTAAGGAAGTGACCTTGCCTCTAGCAAGGTGATTGCAGATGCAAACTATAAAATAATAAAACACTGAATATATTGGGGACATATATTCAAAATACCACATTCCGGTGCTCCTGGCCCCAATAGATTTATAACTATCACACATTGTAAATTGTACTCAGTCCAATTTCAAAGGTTCTCACAGTCTTGATCAACTTAAGATAGTCCTGTAAATCAAACAAGTTAAATACTTTCAACATGTAAAGGCACAGAAACATTTTAACTGATAAAGGGGAGAGACTAAACAATGCAAACTCAGCCACCATCAGATCAAACTTCTGCAGTTCAAGTTCAATATAACCAGAGACTGACAATCTTCAGGTTTTCCAATTCTGCCCCTCCAGCTGGGCAGTTGTTTTAGAACACTGCACTTCATGGTGTCCCTTTTGCACAGTCCTGGTATATCCAAAACATCTTCAGGTCATGTAAAAAATCCATCTTCAAAGATAATGAGTGTCTTCATGCCCTGCATCCTGACATTTCAGCAGCAGCTCCTGGAACCGGTACATACCACTCCATGCATTTTCATGCTTCCAGAACTAATACCAGGTGTGCAGGACACAGCCATATTCTTAATCCAGGAACAAAATAAACCATATTTCTTCCTTCTCCAGTCAGCTCTTTCCAAAATTTGCATTTTTAACAGTTTTCCTCAGGCATCCTCTCCATTGTTTTAATGAAATTCAACCTTCCTTCCACCTTCCTTAAGATTGCTAATGTGCTGACAATTCCAGTAACCTAAAACCAGTCTCAGTGCCTCTTCCTTTTGATTTTCCAACTAAAATCTTAAAATCTCAGTCCGATATCTTTAGCCAAGCACATCAGTCCATTACAAATTTAGGTTTGATCAAACTTTCTGGGCCTGGATAGCAGAACGTGCCATCCCTAATGCCAGTAGCCCAGTTCCAACAAAGCCCTCTGCAGTCTTTCCTTCCCCTTAGAAACCTCAAAGCCAAGCCTTGAAGTTCAGTACTATCTGCACTTAGCATTCTAAAACTCTCATCAGAATAGTCCATAAAACTTGGCTTACCACTCCAGAAGGCACCTTCAGTTGCAAACACCAAGTCCATGCCCATTCTTCCAAAACAAAGGTTCCAAAAGACAAATATACACACGGTCAGATTCATCTCACCCCACTCCTGGTACCACTTTACTGTAGCAGACAGCTTCAGGTTCGCTGAGATGAACTTCCAGACCAGGCACAGTTATGGAGGAAGGGATATTATTTATTGAAGCCAGATCTTCCATAATGGCAGAGAAGTGGCCTGCTCTCCACAGGACCAAGCAGAGAGAGAAAAGCCAACCAGCCACCACAGCACCCAGAGTAAAACTTTCACACAGCACACTTCAGGAACTCCTGCTAGGCACATTTGCATATCTTTACAATGGAATCTCAAACCATCACCACACCTTAAGACCGGGCCCCCAGTGACCTTGCCTCTAGCAAGGTGATTGCAGATGCAAACTATAAAATAATAAAACACTGAATATATTGGGGGACCCTCCTAAAATACCTTGTGATTCTTGCTATAGGCTTTGCAAGTTTAAGCACTGAGCCATCTCTACAGCCCCAAGCTTTACATTCTTTACTCAGTAATTCAGCCTGTTCTTTATTTGCCTCTAGTTGGTTGTGCATACTTTGTCCCTCCTAAAATATCATTCCTTATAGTGGTTTCTCTTCTTACTAAGTCCCAAAGGTACAGACATTACTTTGCGTGACTCATCGTCTTACTGAATACTTGCTGATGACTACTATCAAAGATACATCTATGTACAAAGTGGAGAGCTATGTGACACAACTGTTCCAATGACCCTTTCTCTCAAAAAGATTAGTCTATTTGAGAAAACTCAATAAAAAGGAAGAATGTTTCTGGGAACAGACAACATAATGGAACATATCCATTATAAGGGCAAGGTCATAGAAAGCTTCCTAGAGACAGTAATACTGAAGGCAGTGTTGGTGGTTATGATAGAATGTGACTACTGGTATAACTGATGATAGCAAACATGATGTCCATTTAAAAAATTATTTGAGAGTGGGAGGGGGAGAGAGAGAGAAAGAGAGAGAAAGAGAGAGACATAATGAGACCAAATATGGGCATGTTAGGACCTTTTTGCCACTGCAGATGAAATTCAGACATATATGGCTTTAAATGGGTATTGCAGAATTGACCAGCCCAGAAGGCTTTGCAAGGAAGCACCTTTAACTATTGAGCCATCTTCTAGCCCTAAACATGATGATTTTGTCAATATTTTTATTTGTGTATTTCTAAGGAGAGAGAGAGAGAAAAAAAAAGAGAAAATGAATTGGCATGCCAGGGCCTATTGCTGCTACAAATGAACTCCAGACACATGTGCCACTTTGTGCATCTGGCTTTACATTCATACTGGGCAACTGAACCCAGGATGTCAGGCTTTGCAAGCAAGCATCTTAACCACTGAGCCAGCTCTTTAGTCCTCCATGGTATTCTTAAAACAGATATATTACCTTATAGTTCTGAAGATCTTAAGTACAAAGTGAGCTTTATAGGATCAAAATTAAGGTACTGCATTAATTCTGGAAACTCTAGAGGAAATTGACTTCATTATTTTCTCCAGTTTCTAGAGGTTATTTGCATTCTTTGCCTTGAATGTTTTAATGGGTCTTCACAATGCATCACAAAAATTCCGTTTCCTTCTTGTACTAATCTTATGATTTTTTTGATCCAATGTGATGACCTTGAGATGATGTTATCATTACAGTATATTTAATGTAATTATATCCACAAAGACCATTTTGAGATATAAGGGATATAAGGTGACTAGGTCACTGGTTCTGGCGATCAGGACATGGGTACTTTGGGAGTCATTATCTTTTCATATAGGAGAATCCGTAGTTGCTAAGTTTTAGAGGTAGAAATAAGCACAGACTACATAACAATAATGAAAAGATAAGAACAAAATGTAAGAACGGTGACAACTGGAATGCTAGTGTGGTATCTTTAAAATGTTGCAAAACTCAGGACAAGAACTTTAGATTTAATGCAGCTAATACCAGGGAACCAGCTCACGTTTTAAAGAAGTTGAGCATGTTGTAAAAATATTACTTTTATGAAATTAGTTGGGTAGGATTTGTGGAATCGTGGTAAAAGCTTAAAGGCCGAAAGATTGGAAAATGTGAATTAGGATGTGATTACTTGCATAGTTCTTCAGACATGTTGGACAAAATACATTCCTAGATTGTTTGAAGTGTTAAAGTAGCAATTACTAAACTTTTCTCAACTCGGTAATTTTATAACATATTTTTTACTTGAACTATCGTGATAGTTGTCTTTCATTATCCTATTAGTCTTCTACTAGGTTTTGTATTTACTTTCTCACTACCTTTCCTTCAGTCTTAATTAAGAATTATATTCCAGACTTCAGGTAAAGATGGCGTCCACCTAACATTGCCTCACCTCAAGGGGAAGGAAAGGCAAGACCCTTAAGATTCAAGGTGATATTTAGGGGGTTGCTGAATCTAGTAGGCTCCCAGTGGGAGGGTATGGAGGAGCAAAATAGGGAATCTACTGATTCCCAAGCTCTAGGGATCCCCAATTCCCTCAAACAGCTGTTACAGCCATGGGTCCCAGCTGGAAGTCCCTCTTGCACTAATCACAGGCCAACTGGACCCAACTAGCAGGCTAAGACCTCTGCCCCAGGCTTTCCCGCCATTGTGCAGAGCTCCACTGGCATGATTGCTGCTCCCAGCCTTTCTGAGCCCTGAATGGGACCCTGGTCCCACTCTGGGATCCCACCCCGAGGAGGGTTCCAGCCCAGCAGGCCAGTGTCCCCACCCTAGCCTTCCTGAACCCCGTGCATGTCCTCAGTCCCACTCCCTGGACCCTCGAGCAGGGAATCCAGCCCAGCAGGCCAGTGTCACCACCCTAGTCTTTCTGAGCCGTGTGTGTGTGTGTGTGTGTGTGTGTGTGTGTGTGTGAGAGAGAGAGAGAGAGAGAGAGAGAGAGAGAGAGAGAGAGAGAGAGAGAGAAAGAGAGAGAGAAAGAGAGAGAGAAAGAGAGACCCGGTCCCACTCCAAGGTCCTACCCCTAGCAGGAATACAGGCCAGCAGGCCAGCAGGTCAGTGTCCCCACCCTAGCCTTTCTGAGCCCCTTGCAAGTCCTAGGTCCTACTCCGCGGTCTCACCCCTGAGTAGGAATACAGCTCAGCAGACCACGTCCCTGCCCTAGCCATTATGAGACCCGTGCACATATACATGATCGCTGGTACCCGCAGCTGACTCCTCACACCCTGGGTCATTATATACAGAGTCATTGCCTCTGTTGCAAAACTGATGGCTACTCCCATAAGGCAAGACCCACATTACCCATGGAAGAAGGTTAGGGAGAAGGCTAAAGATCATACCATCATGGCTGCATATATTCTATATACATAACTAATAAAATATATATAAAAAATACCTACCTAAAAATGAATTATATTCCAAAGTTGGGGAAATGGCAAAATGGTTTAAGGTGCTTTTTCACAAAACCTATGAGCCTGCACTTAATCCTCCAACATCTGTGTAAAAGTGGATCCAAAGTGGTACATGCATCTGGTGTTCCTTGGCAAGCAGAAGACCCTGGTGTGTGCACCAAAACCACAAATAGATATTTTTGAATAGCTGTTTATTCCAGTGGCTATTGTAAATACACTCTCCTTCATTCTCTTTTCTCTCATCTGGGGAAATATTCTTTGTTTCTGTGAAAGCAATATTCTGGTCGGAATGATAAATTATTTATTTTGATGTGCTCTAAATTTTCATTAGCTCTAAGCATGGTAGTATTAGTCATTATTTTTTTCATGGGTGAAAGATATATAAACCAAAATGAATATTTACTTTGAATATATGGAGCTTTTATTGCTTTTATTTGGGAACAGTCCACAGATAATTGGATAAATAGATTCAGCTTTCTCATTTTAGTGGAAGATAATCTGTGATATAGCTTTGGATTGTCCTCAGGTCATGGAGTCCTAATTATATGTAATAGTATTGTGAAGAGCTGCATTATCTCTGTCATCCAAGAAAAAGGATGACATTTATAATGGATATTCAGTCTTTTTATATATTTAGCATTAATGCTTTAGTAATGCTAGTGATAGGCCTTCCCATCTTTTCCTAGTACCACTCATAGGTTTTGCCCTTTCTCCAACTTTACTGGACATGGTAATTAGTATTAGAGTGACACATTTTGCCCTTCACATGTAACCTGATTTGTGTCAAGGAGGGTTAGATTGGAACTTTTGATGAAATTACTATGTATAATGTGCCTATGCTTCTGGCTAGTGTTAATTTCATAGACCGTAAGTCTGGGCCTGCTGAGAGTCACTAAAGGAATCCTTTCTAACCATGAGGTTAACGCTGGGGAAAGCATAAAGTCGGTCATATTGACCCAGTCCTATGTTGGCTGAGATGAATTGAATCCTTGCTTCAGCCATAATGCAACTGAAATCTGTCCTGCTTTACACAGTTATAAGCAAGTATATTTTCTTCATTATTTAAACTGATTTTAGTTGGTTAGCTATCACTTTTAGTCAAGTTCTACTCTCATCTTGACTCTATGGCCATTTCAAGGTCATTTTCTTCAGTGTTGACCAAGGTCTTTAGAATCTTTTCCCTTAGTTTCCACAGTTTGTATCTCAGCAGAAATGATGATTGGGCTCCCTCATTACCTCTTGATAATTTGCTATGGCTTACACTCCTTGCCAATATGCTACTAGCACTATCAATAACCATTCTTTGTTTTGATTAAAAGGAACTTAATTTTCTTTAGGGGAGAAATTAAATATTTGTCTCTGATATATTTTACTTATAGAATTATAAGCATGAGCACAAATCTGGCTTGAGTGTATTACTAGTATGGATCACACCCATAGTTCAGTAATGATAAAGTTTTAGGAGTCATGGGAGTACAAAGATATACTTTGTAGTAGAATAATCTTAAAATATTTTGTTGACTGCATGGTATATAGTAAATCATGTAAACTATTCGTAATTCTCATCCAGTTTCTGCTTAAAGAAAAATAACAAAAATATTCAGCTTAGTTTTATTTTTTCTTTTGTAACAAAGTTTTCTATTTTCATCATTCCATATCACCAAGAGGGCAGAGCAAGTGAGTAGTTTTCTTGTTGTAGTTCTGCCCATTCCTCTTTTTTATTTAGGTCAATTTATTTATTTATTTTATTAGTTATTCTCATAATGTGAATACATTCATCTTGGTGCCATCAATAGCCTCCTCCCTGTCCTCCCCCCTCCAAAGGGACCCTCCTCATTGGAGAATGTGGGTCATGCATTGTGGGGGTAACCAGCAGTTATGTGGAAGAGCCAATGTCTCTGTGTATAATGACCCAACTTGTGGCTCTAACAATCTTTCTGCCTCCTCTTCTCCGAATTTACCTTAGCCATGTTGGGTTTGTTTTAGGTCTACTTCAGTGATGAGGTCTTGGGAGCCTCTGTGTCTCTGGATATCTGGGAGTTGTGTGTTCTCTGTGTCTATCTCCTTCAGCCTTGTGTTGGTGTCAGGTTCACCCAGAAAGCTGCACTGTTGCTCATTTCCCCACTTACTCTATGGTTTCAGCTGGGGACCTGGTGAGGTGCGATAGGCTGATCCTCTCCTCAGGTTCAGCGTCCATCGGAAAAAGAGAAACAAATTCTCCAATGGAGAGAGAAGTCAGCACTAGATAAATTGGATAACAATTATTATTTTAGAGAGAATTTAATAGGTGTAGTCCCTCTTGTAGCCCATGATTGGTGGGATCTTGCTATTGGAGAGTGGGCTCATTTTTTGGATATGGTTCTGACTTGTTTCCCAGTTCCAGCTATGTGTTCCATTTCAGTGAGCGGATCTGTTACCCAATTCAAGAGCAGTTGGTTACCTACCATGGCTATGTGTCACTATTGCACTTGTGTGAGCATCATGTCAGGTTGTTTGCTGCTGAGTAGCTTAGACCATGAGTTGCTTGGACAGAAGTTGGTCATTTTTGCCCTGTCCCTCATGTAGCACCTTCTGGCACTAGACAAGTTAGCTGTCTGGGGACTAATCCTCTTCCAGATTCCAGCCAGGTCAATCCATGTTACGTACCAAAAGCATATGGCATCTTTGGCAGTAAGATCTTACCATTAACCTTTGGTGGGTCATCAAGTACTCAGACAGAAATCTGTCTTCTTTTGGGAAACTCTTTAGGTCTCTCTGATCAACACCTCATTGTGGAAGTTAACCACATGCTGGTACTGAGAGTTACAGGTCAGTGCCAAGGAAAAAGAAGGAAGAAAAAGTTAGGTAATATAAAAAAGAAAGAGAGCAGAGAGAGAAGAGGAGAGAGAGAGAGAGACAAACAGAGAAGATTAAGGTTAGTCTTCATCATACCCTCTCCAGGGCCCTGTGATTCAGGTGTTCCCTCTAAGGACCTGAGGAAAGTTCAACCTTTTAGTCTGTCTTTCAGGATATAGGATTTTATAGTACCATTTCCATTTGGGTCCCATTTTGTGTCCCCCCTTACCCTCCCCTCCCCTCCCACCCTCCATATTGTCCATTTCTTAAGGTGCTTATTAGGGATGTCTGCATCTTGGGCAGATTTAGGTCATGTCAAATTTTTATACAAATAATAGGCTCAACATTCTTTAGCAAGGCAAACTACATAAGTTTTACATAAAATTAGCATTGCAGATATAATTGGAAAAAGTTTTTATTCTAAAAATATTTGGAAAAACCAAAGTAACTGAGCAACATTTGATGAACTTTGAATGCCTTTCAGAACTAAACTGTTTTACAATTTTTGCTTAAACAGAAAACAAGCTCAAAAAATTTTTTCTTGGATAGAATATTAGATCACTTTTTAATTTTTGTATGCTTACTACTTTTGCACAAATCCATTAGTGGCTCATTTGGTTACAACACTGAATAACCACTGTACTAAGACCATATTTCATGGTCTTTGAAAATGCCGTAAAAGTTATGCAATAGGACATGTCACCCAACAGGGAAGTGTGGTTGAAAACACTTGTCAAGTATTTTTGATTATTTATTGATTAGCACACACTATGCTAGATGTCAAGGAGGGCTTAGATCAAGACACTCCCCTGCTGAGCTCTCCATCTAAGGGTACGGACAAGTGGTATGAAAAGAGTATTGCAAAAACCCTGTAATAAAAGACATCAGAAGGCTGAAGAGTTAAGGCACTTCCCTGTGAAGCCTAATGACCCAGGTTAATTTCCCCAGTACCCACATAAAGCCAGATGCACAGAGTGGTGCATGCATCTGGAATTTATTTGTAATGGCTAGAGGTCCTGTTGTACCCATTCTCTGTCTTTTTCTCTCTCCATCTCACTGTCTCTCTCCTTGCAAATAAATAAATAAATTTTTTACAAAGAAACCAGGTCTTGTGGTGCACACCTTTAATCCCTGCACTTGGGAAGCATAAGTAGGAGGACCGTCATGAGTTTGATGCTACCCTGAGACTAATTCCAGGTCATCCTGGGCTAGAGTGAAACCCTACCTTGAAAAAAAAAACTACTAGAGATCAAAAAGGTTGATTTTGAACATGTAGTTTACACAACAAAGAATACAGCAGACAAACAAAAGAGACAACATACAAAGAATGAGACAAAGAAAGCATTGATGACTTGGAGAATTATGAACAGTGACCTGAGACCAAGCCAGTGCAATGACAGTACACTGATATTAAGGAAGGTGCTGTTTTCATATGTGTGTACAAGTATTGTTTTGAGGCACTGGGGTTTAGGTTGGCCTTGAAGATAACACCATTATATCCAGAACCCACAAAGAAGCAGCCTAATTAACAGACATTTTTGTCAAGATCTGCCTCTATCTAAATTTACTCACTGGCATAACTGAAAATTAGCTGAATGCTTTTATATGACCCTCTTTATGATTTGTAGAAGTATCTTTTTCGATATATATATATAATTTATTTATTTGAGAGCAAGAGAAAGAGGCAGAGAGCTGGAGAGATGGCTTAGTGGTTAATTCACTTGCCTGCAAATCCTAAGGATGCATGTTCAAATCTTCCGGTCCCACATAGCCAGATGCACAGTGACACAAGCATGCAATGTTGCACATACACACAAGGGTGGCACATGTTTCTGGAGTTTGTTCACAGCAGCTGAAAGTCCCTAGAGCACACATTCTCTTTCTGCCTGTTTCTCTCTCTCTTTCAAAACTTAAAAAAATTAAAAAATACAAAAACATCCTTGGTTTTTTAAAAAGGGAGAGAGAGAGAGAAAGGCATATACAGAGAATGGGCATGCAAGAACCTCCAGCCACAGGAACTCCAGACTCAAGTGCTACATTGTACATCTGTCTTACGTGGGTTCTGGGGAATTGAATATGGGTCCTTTGGCTTTTCAGGCAAGTGCCTTAACTGCTAAGCCATCTCCCCAGACCCCACTTTATCATAGTTAAATGTTCATTCATTTTCTCATTTAATCTTTTTCTTCATAGAACATTTAACCCTCAAATTACAGCTGGTCCAATTAATAAGTGGATTGATTAAAGTGTAGCAATGCTTTGAGCATTCTGTGAGTTTCATGATTTGGTCTGTTAATGTCATGATTACAAATTTCTGTTATCATTTTCCTGTATTATTTTTAAAGTTTGTACAAATAAAATCAATATATACTTAAAATTTATGATAAGATGTATAATTTCAAACAATGGTTTACAGTATCCTGCATTGGAATATTGTAGTAACCCACCAGAGTTGGTGGTGTGCAGAATATGTGGCAAGTAATACTGTGGAGGTCTGAATAGTCAGTTTAGTTCTCCTAAATCAGCTAATATTTATGAATACTTTTAATTCGTAATGACTTTGTTAAAGGTATTTTAAATTAAAACACACAATAGCCTTGATATCTAAGAAGTGGTGTAGCAATCGTAAAGCAAATGAAAGAGTTTTTTTTTTTTTAAAATATTTTATTATTTATTTATTTATTTGAGAGAGAGAGAGAGAGATACAGAAATAGGCAGGCAGAGAGAGAGAGAGAGAGAGAGAGGGAGAGAATGGGTGCACCAGGGCCTCCAGCCACTGCAAATAAACTCCAGATACATGCACCCCCTTGTGCATCTGGCCTACGTGGGTCCTGGAGAATCGAGCCTCGAACCAGGGTCCTTAGGCTTCATAGGCAAGCGTTTAACCACTAAGCCATCTCTCCAGCCCAAATGAAAGAGTTTTACGTACAGTTTCTCCTAGCTAACATTTGTTGAGTCAATGTGAGCCTTTCTTTATTGAAAATGAGATATTTGCGGTAGTAGTCAAATTAAGATGCTTCCTTTAGGGTGCACCCTTTAGAATAAACACAAAGAAGGGCTAGAGAGATCACTCAGCTGTTACATGCACTTACTTAAAAACACTGATTGCCCAGGTTCGATTTCCCACTAACCATTTCAAGCCAGATGCACAAAGTAGTGCATGTATCTGAAGTTTGTTTGCAGTGATAAGAGGTCCTGGCATGCCCATTTCACTTTTCTCTCATTCTCTCTCTCTCTCTCTCTCTCATCTCTGCTTTCAAATAAATAAATATATTCTCAAAATAGACACAAAGACATACTCTTATCCCCATGCTGGCAGAGACTGGAAGTACTTGTCTACACAGGGATATCAAAGATTGCACTCAATAGCAGAGACTAAAGCAAGGCATGGACAGTTTTTCCTCTTGAGACTTTAGAAAGAGCATTGTCATGCCAAAGCCTTGATATTGGGTCTGTAACCTCCTGAACTGTGACAGAGTACATTTTCATTGTTTTAAGACAGCTTTTTTGGCACACACTTTTTAATCTCAGCATTCAAGAGGCTGATGTAGGAGAAACATTATGAATTTGAGGCCAGCTTTGGCTAGAGAGTGAGTTCAAGATCAGTCTGGGCTAGAATAAGACCTTGTTTCAAATACAACAACAGAAAATTTTCATTATTTTAAATCTTCCACTTTATGGAATACTAACATAGCTCAGTATAGATCTAAGTGTCCATAATTAACTTTCACTCTGTGCTCCTTGAAATTAGATCAATATACTCGACTCTATTCTTACAGGAATGTTTAATTTTCTATTATTACCCAAACATTATTAAAGGTGGTATAGTAGCCACTTTATCAAATTCTTCTAATACATTAAGATATAGTTCCTCTGGCTGGCTTTATGTAAATTTCAGGTAGTCAAATGGAGGCAGGCAAGCATAGAAAAATACTTAGACAACAGGAACACTGATTTGCTTGCACAATAAACACATCCTTTTCCTAACAATGCACCTAGAAATGTGTAGGTAACCTAGGACCCCACCTGCGCCAAGCTGCATGTTTACCCCTAATCAAAAAATGGATTAAGTATCTTTTCCCTAGTGCACATTAGTTAGTTACCTTACCTTTTGCAGTCATTTTCTATTCAAATATGTTCTAACATATAACTGCAATCCAGAGACAGGAAATAGCTGGCCTAGACTGGTTTTGGGTATATAAACAGTAAGGCAAATTGTGTCTCCAAAGTGAACTTTATGGGGAAATTTACCATCTTATACATACCTGGGATATTTATAATTAAAATAAGATGCATTGTTGCAAAAGACATGTGTAATGGAGAAAAGGCTGTCAATCAAACCAAAGAGGGACTCAAATTACATCCCTTACTAAGGGATCCCTTCTTCTTTTGGATGCCTAACAAGGAAGCACCAGGCCATAACCTTGTGAACACTTTTCTTAGTTGTCCTGCTGCATCACTTGGTAGTGTACTTGCAATTTCCATTAACTACATATTTTTTTGCTGCTTTAGTTTTAGTGTGTGTTTACAGTTCTTGAGTAAGATTCCATGAGCCTGGAAACAACCAGAGACCACCCATAACCACATGCTTCCCCATTCCAGTATTCACTCATTCAAACTATTTATAAATAGCAAATTCTATGTACTTAGGACTAAATTAGATATTGGGAATATAGTTATTGTTTTGGACAGGCATATTTTTTGTATAAGCGAGGATAATAGGCCAATTAAAATATCAGCAAAATATAGAATAACCAGCATAAAGAAAGGGGAAAACACCTAGTCCTAAAGGGCAGCAAGAGAAGGAATCACAGAGAAAGATGGCTATAGCATTGAGACTAGGGCTAAAAATGCAACATGATGTGGGCCTGTTGGCCAGCCTGCCAGACCCCAAAACTTTTCAGTTAATTAGCTATAAGACAAAACACTGAGAGAACATTGTATACCTGAAGACGTGAAAGGACAAGAAGCTTACTGGAAATCTAGGGAATTAGATATGTTGTGAATAGTGATGCAATTCCCTGCAGGGAAGAGAGAAAGCTGGGAAAAGTTGGCCAGATCTTACCTTTATTTCTGCAGATCATTTAGACAGACACTAAAATGAATTTTAACCATTTCAAATCTGATTTTGTATAGCAATCCTTATCCAAGGACAGAATACTATACCAGATTTCTATTTTCAATTCTCTGCTGACAAATTATTTTTACATTTGTATTTATTGGTTTTATTCAAACATAGAAGTATGCATGTGCATACAACTCATACATGATGGTACAATGAAATATATTTATAAATTAAATGTCAAAATATCTCACAAAACTAATCAAATTTAATTTCATAGGATTAAGTTAAATAAAAGTAAATGTTTGCTAACTAAATTGTACATATTATTTCTAATTTATACAAATTTTCAAACTGGGAGCTTTTCATTTTAACAATGTCACTTATTTTTATACTATAATTAAAACAGCATGTAACTTTAAACATTTAGATGGAAATATGCAATTTGTCTTTGAAGATTTTCCAGCTTATCAAAAACTATGACACAGGGCTGGAGAGATGGCTTAGCGGTTAAAGCACCTGCCTGCAAAGCCTACGAATACCTGTTCAAATCTCCAGGTCCCACATTTAGCCAGATGCAAAAGTGACACAAGTGTGCAATGTCACACATGTGCACAATGGAGTGCATGCATATGGAGTTCGTTCACAGTGGCTGAGAAGCCCTGATGCACCCATTCTCTCTCTGCCTCTTTCTTCCTCTCTGCCTCTCTCTCTCTCTGAAGTAATAATGAAAAATACTATGACAGAAATATGGAATTTTGCCATCAAAACATTTGTAACCAGATGAGAAGAAATAAAGCAAAATATCACTATCAGATACAAAGTTTAGCTTCTTAACAAAATGGTTTTGGAAAGTTTAGTAATTTAACAAAAGTCATGATTAGTTTTCCAACCGATGCTTCCAGATGTCGTAGCTATATGGATCTAATTCCAGTTCGTTCATTTTGATGCCGATTTTTGTTTTCTCAGAATCACTGTAAAAACTTTCTTCCCAACACATTCAATCTTGATAGTCTTTTAAAAATATTTTGTTTGTTTGTTCATTTATTTGAGGGGGGGGGAGAGAAAGAGATAGAGACAAAATGGGTGTTCTAGGGCCTCTAGCCACTGCAAATGAACTCCCGATTCATGCACCACCTTGTGCATCTGGCTTTATGTGTGTACTGGGAATTGAACCTGGGACTTTTGGCTTCACCAGAAAGGCTTAACCATTAAGTAATCTCTCTGCTGTCATGCCGGACATTCTTACATGTCCATGTTATGCAAGTTCACTTTCTGAAAAAAATTTTTCTCATTAATATAACAATGATCATTGTATTCTTTAGAGCTAAAAACAACAAAATTCAACTATAAAATCTCTTAAATTAATTGCTAATACATAATTATAACTTTTAGTATTTTATATGTGCATTTATTCTATAACACAAATTAAATTGAGTTAGAAATTTTTGAAAAGACATACATTACTAAAGCAAGAGATTGACTTGTTTGTGCCTGTCTGCTACCAGGTTTGCATTCCTCTTTCTATTCTGAAGACTATCCATGTGGGTAGCCAAGACTTAGTCTAACAGCAGTGAAAGAGAAATGTTCTTACTGTTTTTCTTTCAGCACAGTGGCCCAGGGGTATTCAACTTGTGGCCTGTGGCCACATGTGGCTGAGAACTATGGATGTGGTCTAACACAAAATTGTAAACTTCTTTAAAATATTATGTTTTTTTTTTTTTTTTTTTTTTTTGCATTTTCCTTTGGTAACTCACTTGCATGATTCTTGGATGTGAACTGTGTAGATGGATAGCAACATGGTGTTCCAATAGCAAAAGCTTGGGTAACACCTAGTGAGGCATTTTAACAAGCACCATGGTTTTTGTGAAGGATTAAAAATACCACATTTATTCGTTTCTTCCTGATAATAAAGATTTAGCACTGAGTATTGAACCTAGGATCTTGTACATGCTAGACAAGTTCTCTACCACTGAGCTATATCCCTAGCCCTCCTTCCTTCCTTCCTTCCTTCCTTCCTTCCTTCCTTCCTTCCTTCCTTCCTTCCTTCCTTCCTTCCTTCCTTCTCTATTTTTAAAAGTTTGAGAAAGGGTCTCACTAGGTTACCATGCTAGCCTTGAACTTGCTCTAGCCCAGTAGTGTTTCATTTTCATTCATTTTAATTAATCAAAGAGAAACCCAGTGTTATGTGCTACAGTGCATAGGATGTGTTCCAAAGAAAGATTGGTTAGCATTTAAGAGAAGGCAGTATTTAGAGCTTGTGGGAATTTGGTGGTCAGATATAATCTGTGCTGTCTTTGAAAATAAATTTTATGTATTAAAAAGGTTTTGCTACTATCAACTAGTAGCAATATAATTGATTGCTGGAGGTTGTTATTGCAAGATAAGATTTTTGCTATCTTTATTTCAGAAAAAGCCTCTCGTGTTTTCTCATGAAGCAGGAGATAACAATTTTAAGTATTGAAATAAACACTGCTGATAATAAGCATTTTAATAGACTGATTTGGCTTTTCACCTCATGAATTACAAAGACTGAGACTTGAGGACATTCTCAGGCTTTAGGAAACAAAAGAAGAATTTTATTATTACCACAGAGTTTAAAAAAAAAAAAAAAAAAAAACAGATGTGCTAACTTAGCATAAGGCCAAAATGCAAAATGACATTGGGAACTGGCAATGGAATGGTTCATTCTTTCTACAAAACCTTCTAAAGTCACCAAAATTTCATGTTTGAGCATGTTGCTCTGTTTGATAAGAATATTTCCATGTAATTAGATATTACATGATAAACATATCTCCACAGAATTTATATTTAGTGAAATACTAACTGGCTTCCCCTTTCTTACAACCTGTATTGATTTAAATGAGTATGCTTCCTTAGGGAAATTTTTGCTATTTAGTGGTCTTATAGAAGTACCCCTCCCCTCTCCCTTCCCTTCTTCCTCCCTCCCTTTCCTTCCCCTCCCCTTCCTTCCTTCGTTCCTTCCTTCGTTCGTTCGTTCCTTCCATCCATCCATCCATCCATCCATCCATCCATCCATCCTTCCTTCTGTTTTAGAACTTGATATTCAATTGATGATAGTAACATTTACCTTTTATATTTGAAGAAACCCACACCCTGAAGAGTTGAATATTGGCCAAATGAAACTGAGCCTTGAGATGCACCTGACCAGATTCTTTCAGTGCCACATGCACTGCCTCCAAGGAACACACTGATTATAATTACAGCATCAGTGAGCCACTGCAAGCTTAGCAACAGAAGGTCTGAGCAGATGTGTAAGTGCAATAGATATTATGAGAGGATAGCAAGGTGAATCAGATGATGGTTATCTTCTCAAATTGTTACATTCTTTCAGAGAACATAAATCCCATATAGGTGATAATTATCAAGATTTTAAAAAATATTCTAAGGATAAATGACTTGAGAAATCAACTAACATAAAATTCAAGAACTACACAGGAGATCCAGGTGACTGATGTAATGATGGTGATGACTTAATAATAATTAAAGTAATAAAGATACAACCAGGTGACACTTAATCTCTTTGTTTGCACAAGAAACCAATGTACTGTCTTTCTTCTCTGTAGGTTATTTAGATTTTAACAATTATATGGAAGTAATAGTATTATTTCCATTTTACAAATAAATGTAAGTGCTTCTCTGAGGTTAGTAAATAAAGGCTATATAATTTAAACACACATGTTTTCTGACCTCAGAGCTCATGTTATCTTCACTGTCAACACTTGCCTCTCCTGGAAAAGGCAATATTCTAGACCTACTGAAGAGGTGGTTGGGATAGCCAGTGCTGTGCCTTACGTTAGTAGGACAAGCAAGGTCATCTGTATGCACAATGACATCAGCTTGCCTTCAAGAGGAAAAATAAGGGCTGGAAAGAAGGCTTAATGGTTAAGGTGCTTGCTTTTGAAGCCTAAGAATGCTTGCTCAAATGTCCAGATCCCCTGCAGCCAGATGCAAAAGTGACTCAAGTCAGCAATGTTGCACATGCACACAACGGGATGCACATGTCTAGAATTTGTTCACCACGGCTAAAAGGCCCTGGAACACCCATTCTCTCTCCCTCTCACTCTCTCTGCCTCTTTCTTACTCTATCTCTCAAAAATTAAAAAAAAATTTAAAAAATAAGACCAACCACATAATTTGTCAGTTTGAGTGTATTGTGTATGGGTGGTTTAGTTGTATAATTCTCACTTCTCACAGGGGAGATCAGGATTTCATTCCCAACCAATGCACCAATATGAAACAGGAAAGTTGGAGTTCCTCACCAATATACCAACATGTGCCCATGCACTAAGAGAAATTTGGTGTATCCCCAGATTCTTATGAATTCAAAGATCTGAAATCCACAAACCAGAGGGTAAGCTTAGAGAGATTTTATTAGATTAAGAGAGGGAAAGAGCAGGAAGTATAGAGAGCTCCCACCATGTTGAAAGCAGGAGTGTAAAAAGTGCACCATGTATCCCAAATTGGGGTCATTTAATTTATTTTGAGTGAAACTAGGCTAACCAGTCATCATGGCAAGTATTGGGGCTGATTTTAAACAACCACAATGCGAGGATCAGATTTAAACCTTGACTATGGGAAAGGGAAAATCCTTCTTAGGGAAGGATTCAGGTTGTTTATGTAAAAACAGATATATGTAACTCCTTTAGGCAAGAGATAAGGAGAGGTCCTTCTCTAAGCTCTAGAAAGTGGAGATTGCAAGGGCAGACTTAAGGACATTCCTGCTCTTTACTTTCAGGGACCCTGTCAAAATTAAGTGCTTCAGTATTTATAAATGCAGACTTTTCTACTGTGTTTCATGAGGAAGAAAACAAAAGAGTTAACACTTGCTTTCAGAAATTTTCATTTTTCAATATTAGAGTTTGGTTATTTCTCATATATTTTGATAGAAATCTATGTATTATTAAGATATATGCAAATTAATTTTATTTCAGAAATAGAATAATCCCCAGGTAACTTTGATAGCTCAGCCTTACTAAGGTGGCCTGAGACTTTACTCATCCAATTTCTTGGTCTGAAGAAAGTGGGGTAGGTCTGGCAGCATGATTTCATTCATAATTATTTTGTTGCTTAATCAAGGACTGGTATTTTGATATCAGTGAAGATGTAAAGAAAAGTATGCTACATTTACGCACTTGACTCTTATCCATCTTGTAAGTCTTAAGTTTCTGGCCCGGGGCACTTCAATGGCTAGTCTTGACAGAAGCCTGGATCTCTGGGTCTGAGTTCAGGAGGAACTAGATTCATATCTGGCTTCCCACCTATGGGTGTATCCCTAGACAAATTTCCTCTTTTAAAAACTTTAATGTTTAATTGTTGTATATAATATTAGGGTTAATTTTCACATTTTAATGCATACATATAATATCCTCATTTTTTCTGTAACATCTATAATTACATCTGATCTGCAAAGGATATAATTTCTTTCCTCTTTATTGTGGAATAAAACTCCACTATATAACTATGCCACAGTTTCTTTATCCATTCACCTGATGATGGATATCTAGGCTGATTATATTTCTTAGCTATTATGAACAGTGCTATAATATACTTGGGTGTGTAGGTATCTCTAAAGCTGGCTGACTTTTGGCTGCATACCCAGGTGTGCTATATCAGGATTATACAGTAGATATGGTTTTAGTTTTATGAGGAATCACCATACTGATTTACATAGTGGCTGACCTAATTTAAATTACCACTAACAACATCAGATAAGCATTATTTACTCTCTCCTCACTCTCACTAGCATGTGTTGCTATTGAGTTTTGTTGGTATTATTTTGTTATCTTTAATAGGGTAAGATGGAATATCAGTATAGTTTCAATTTATATTTTCCTAATGGCTAAGTATATGAAACTTTTCCCCCATATGTTTATTGGCTTTGGTCTCAGCTTTCTCACCTATAAAATAAAGTTAATAGTGGTATATATTTGATAGGGTTATCATGGTGTTAAGAGGAATAAGAATATAAAGCTAGTTAACTGTCTTCTGCCATGTGAGATTACAAATTCTTACAGCCTGAAGTATAAAAAAGGTTCTCCTCAAGAACTAGACCTGGCACCTTAGCACTTGACTTTCAAATCTATAGACATATGAGATGTATGTGGTTTTCATTTAAACTTATCGTATTTTTTTATAGCAGCTCCTGCTTCATTTTTATGTTTAGAGTGAGGAATAAGTTAATGTTAGGTTTGGCCATGAAGTTAGTTATGTAGCAGTTTATTTAGATAATCCTCCAGGCAAGAGATAGTCCATTTTGGTGAAACATACAGTTATTTAGAGTTTGGCTTTGTTTTCTTAGTGTTGAAAAGCACTACAGGGACTAATCTAAATTGCTCAATTTAAGTGAAAAGTATGTCCAGGCAATGGTTGATTTCTTTCTACAGACAATTGAATCACCAGGTAGAGATAATGGTAGAACTCTGATTTCACTTTTGTTGTTATAGGGTTTAGAATAAAGAGTAGAAAATAAACAAAGAAGCTGGGTACACATTGTTATAGACACCCAGTTAAGTATGATACACAGTGTGAGTGCCAGGGACATAGATTAATATGCCAGACTTGCTTCTTAGATACCATGTAAACTTTTTGGTTCTGCACAGAGAAGGCTTTATGATATATCTAAGAAGTAATAAGTAGCTGTGTGTGGTGGCACACACCTTTATTCCCAGCACTCAGGAGGTAGAGGTAGGAAGATCACTATGAGTTCAAGGCCACTCTGAGGCTACATAGTGAGTTCTAGGTCAGTCTAGGCTAGAGTGAAACCCTACCTTGAAAAACATATATATATATATATAGTTATAGAGGAATGCAACTTTCTTGTTATAGAAGGGTTTTAGATCTAGCATTTCATCTTCTAGTTAATCCTTGGGAAAAGATGGATGTGATGGTTTCACCTCTGGTGAAAACCATGTTTAAAGGTACACATATCAAGCAGTGGGATAAAATAGAATGCAGAATATATATATCCAACAAATAATGCTAGGACAACCGGATACCTTCTAAATAAAGAATAAATTTGAACTCTCATGCTACCATGGACAAAATTAAAAGCTTAAATGAATCACAGATGTAAATGTAAGCTATAACATGTTAAAGCTTCTAGGTGAAATCATAAGACTATGACTCCATTTTTTTTTTTTTGAGAGAGACAGAGAGAGATGGAGAGGGAGAGGGAGACAGATAGAGAATGGGTGCACCAGCAGCCTCTCAGCTGCTGTGAATGAACTCTAGATGTGTGCACCCCCTTGTGGGCAAGTGCAGCATTGCGCCCTTGCATCACTGCATCTGGCTAGATGTGGGACCTGGAGATTGGAACCAGCGTTGTTATGCTTAGCAGGTAGGCGCCTAAACTGCTAAGCCATCTCTCCAGCCCCTATGACTCCATTTTTATAGAATATTTACAGGAGATAAATCTGTGGCAATAAGAAGATTGGTAGCTGCCTAAAGGAGGAAGAGGAAGGGGAGAAGGAGGAAGAGGAGGAGGAGGGAAAGTAGAAAGAGGTGAAAGGGGAGTGGGAAGGGAGGAGGAGGAGAAGATTATCTTGAACGTGAGATTTCTTTTTAAGAAAAATATTTTTTATTTGCAAGCAGAGTGATACAGGAAGAGAGACAGAGAAAGTGTGCAAGAGAGGGAACATGGGCATACTAGGGCCTCTAGCCACTGAAAATGAACTCCAGATGCATGTACCACTTTGTGCGGCTAGCTTATGTGGGTACTGGGGTACGGGGAAATCAAAATCAGGTCATCAGGCTTTGTAACTAGTGCCTTAACCTCAGAGTCATCTCTCTAGCCCAATATTTCTGTTTTGAGTGATGAACATCTTCTAAAATTAGTTGTTGCTGGTATTCAGCCCTTGAAATCAATTGGGACAGCTGTTGAATTGCACATTTTAGTTGGATTAATTTTATGTTATGTGAATTATATTTCCATAAAATAATTGAAAATAAGTCTACCAAAGGTAGTTGGATAGCTAGACTAACTGAATTGCCACTATCTATAATCAATTGAGAGGTGCTGCCTCAGTAAATAAAATGAGTCACTGGGAAAGAAACCTGATGTTAACTTTGGTCCTCCAGATGCATGTACACACACACATATGTATACCGATACACATACAAACATATACATAGACATATGTACCACAAACACAAGTACACATAAACACAGTCCTTCCCCAAACCAGAGGAGCCTCCCTACCTCTATATCATGGCCTCTTGCCTATACTTTGTCTCCCAAGTTCTATTAAGATAATTAAATTGATTTAAATTAAATATAATGGCCACTTGGAATTATTATTCTACTTTTGCTGAAACTGAGATGTAATAGTTTTCTATCAGGTACTTCTCAAGAGAATCCTAATTACAGGTCATTGTTTCTTTAGAACAGTATAAAATACTTTTTAGAACACACAAATATTTAAAGTGAATTTTTAGATCTAGAGAGAGGACCCAAATTATAATTTAGGAGCAAACATTTTATTTTTACTTTATTCCTTGAACTACACCCTACCAAATAAAATTTTCATAATAAATATTTATGGTAATTTATTATTAATAGTATGATAGCTTAAATAAACAAAATACTAATTAGTAGTTTTTCTCCACCATTGTAAAACTTTTTTCCCATAATTTATTTGTTAACTAGCATATGTGGGCTTGTATGTATTTAAATATATGTGTTTATTTGTTGTATTAGTTACTTTCTCATGGTTGTGACCAAATACCTAACAAGGAGCATTTTAAGGAGGGTTGATTTGGACTTACAGTTCAAAGGAGTATGGTCTGTCATGGTGGGGTAGTCTTGACAGCATGAATTTGAGGTGGCTGGACATATCCAATCTACAGTAAGGAAGCAGAGAGTGATGAATGAGGGTGATCACCTTGCTTTCTGTTTTTTTTTTAAATATTTATTTATTTGCAAGGAGAGAGAGGGGGAGAGGGAAACAGAGAGAGAGAGACAGAGAGAGAGAGGGAGGGAGGGAGGGAGAGAAAATGAATATTAATGGGCATATCAGAGCCTCCTGTTACTTCAAATGGAACTCAGATGCATGCACCACTTTTGAGCATCTGACTTTTTGAGAGTACTGGGGGCTTGAACCCAGGCAGTCAGGTTTTGCAAGCAAATGCCTTTAACTACTGAGCTATCTCTCCAGCCCTTTGTGGTAGTTTGAATATATGTCCCCCAATATATTCAATGTTTTATTACTTTATAGTTTGCATCTGCAATCACCTTGCTAGAGGCAATGTCACTGGGGGCCAGGTTTTAAGGTGTGGTGGTGGGTTTGAGATTCCATTGTAAAGATATGCAAAGTGTGCCTAATAGGAGTTCCTGAAATGTGCTATGGCTTTTTGGCTGTAGTTTTTGCTCTGTGTGCTGTGTGCCTGGTTGGTTTTTCTCTCTCTTGCCTGGTCCTGTGAGAGCAGGCCATTTCTCCTGCTATTATGGAACTTCCCCTGGATCTCTAAGCTTCAATAAATAATATCCCTTTCTCCATAACTGTGCCTGGTCTGGCAGTTGATCTCAGCAAACCTGAAGCTGTCTACTACACCCCTGCTTTCTGTTTTTCATTCAGTCTGGTAACCAAGCTCATGAAATGGTACCTCCCAAAGTTAAGATGGTTCTTCCCACCAAATTTACACAATCCAGAAATTCCAAAATAGACATGCCTAGAGATTTTTCTCCTAGGTGATGCTGGATACTGTCAAGTTGACAATTAATATTAACTCTCACATATACAAGCAAGCACCCTTTACCACTGGGCAATCTCTCCAGCTAACTCTCACATATACAAACATATACATTACATATGTAGATTAAATTTTAAATTCCTAGTATATGAAAGGCAGAACCTTTTAGTTTCCTAAAGGTCTAACACAATTCCTTCTTGGTATAAGTTCATCAGTATGCTTATAGTTGGGTCATTTATACACCAGTCTAAAATAGAGAAGAGAGGTAGAGTATCAGTCTCTGTGAATGGCCTTTGTCAGGAACTCAAAAATCTAGGAGAGTTAAGTTTAGGAATGCTTTGTAAGCCCTTGTAGGCCTCATCATATAGGAACTAATGTCTAGAAAATGGGCAGCTCTTTGTGAAATACTTGGCCTAGAAAATTTCAACATCTGAGAATACAACATAAAATTCATAACATAGTTTTCCTGTTTTATACTTTTGTAAAGTTAAAAAATGAAGAAATTCTATAAGTGGTAGAAATACCCTACATATACAAATTTCAATAAATGACCAATTCATATTCATTCAGATAGGCATCTATAAGGGGGGTCAGCACATTTTCCTCAAGAATGTTGCTCCTATCAAAATGTGTCAGAGAAATTCTTTGGGATTTTATGTCAAATAGTATACAATTCAAATGAATATATAAAATTGGTATTTGTTTAACTCATGTGTCTTGTAGCCAAAATTATATTATTCAGTTTAATCAAGCCCTGTATTCTATGCTTTATAAGAATTACTTTAGAATATTTGCAAAATTATATCCACTCTAGTAACAGCAAGACATCTGCCATTGATTCTTGTACTTTGTAATATCACTGTAACAAATGTGTGTTTTGGTTTACTTCCAGACACATGTTGAACGTCTAATTAAATGTTGCTTGAAGGAGTGATTAATAAATCGATTAATTTTTGCATGGCTTTATAGTGAATAATCCTCATTTTACACATTTGTTTACTGTTCTCAAAAAACATTTATTTTATGTTTGTATATACTGGCTCTGTGTTGCTATTTGAACTCCTCTATTTCACTGCTCATGAAATTATTTTTGACATACTGTGGAATACATTCTCTTTATCTACCTCTTCCTAATTGTGGAAACAAAAACCAAAGTATAGCTGGAAGGAAACCCTCTTTGGTGCTCTCCCCAGCCTTCCATGCCTTTTCAGTTGTTACTGTTAGAGCTCTGTGGTTTCCTCAGCCCATTTTTTCTTTCTTTCTTTTTTTTTATTATTAAGTAGAAACATTGAATGGACACATAATGTGTTGGTATTACCATTTCCCTCCTCCCTGCCCCCATTCTGCTGAGGGCTCTCTCTCCTCAGTGAGATTGCTGGTATTCCCCCTGAGGTTGTTGGTTAAGAGATGTGGAAGCAGCAGTCAGTCATTGTAAGTGGAGGGGAGGGAGGGGGGAGATGGAGGGAGAGGCAATGCTTCTGGATATTCCCTTACACTCTGTGGCTCTTACAATCTTTCCATCTCCTCTTCCTCAAAATTTCCTGAGCCATGGTGAGTGTGTTTTAAGTCTAATGTCCTTTCAGAAGCTTCTGGATTTCTGCTTTGGTATATTTTTAGTATTCTCAGTGCCTGTCTCCATCATCCTGGAGTGGGTTGTCAGGCTTTCCATTGAAACAGCACTCTTACTCATCTTGTCAATTCCTCCATGGTTTCAGCTGGGCCCTGGCTGATATGCTAGGGGTGGTTTATCTTCTTGGTTCTCATTGCCCTCTGAAAAAGAAAAGCATATTCTCCAATGGAGAATGACACTGACATAGGGAAAATGGGATAAGTGTTGCAGTCAACTTTGAGTTGCTGATAGAAAACACCCAACCAAGAGCGGCTTGTGGGAGGAAAGGGTTTATTTTGCTTACAGATTCAAGGAGAAGATCCATGTTGGCTGGGAAAACAATGGCAGAGGGTGGACCTCACCACCTGGCCCACATCAGGTGCACAACAGCAGCAAGAGAGTGTGCCAAACACTGGCAAAGGGAAGCTAGATATGATACCCATAAACTTGCCCCCAATAATACACTGCCTCCAGGGGGGTCAAAATACCAAATTGTTACCAGCTGGGGACTTAGCATTCAGAACACATAAATTTATCAGGGACACCTGAATCAAACCACTACATTCCACCCCTTGCTCCCATAAATTGATAACCTTACATGTAAAACTGCAATGCCTTCAGTCTAACTTTGAAAGTTCCATAGTTTTTATCAATCTTAATGATATTCAAACATTCCCATAGTCTAAGGTCTTAACTTAGCCATAATATCCAAAACAAAACCCATAAATGGCACAGAATACACATTCAGTGTACAAAAGACAGCATGAGGCATATCAAAGAAATACAAGATTTAAAACAAACAGGGAAAATATCAAACTCTGTAGTTCCAATTTTGGTAACTCTAACCAGTGATAAATCTCCAAGTCCAATAAATCTAACCAGTGACCAATCTTTGGAGTTCCAATTGCTCCCCTCCAGCTAGACTACTCACAGTCCTGGAAAACTTCATGCAGTGCCAAAGCTCTCCTTGGCAGCCATCCCATGGTCCTGGCATTTCTATTGGGTCTCCACTGCAACCAATGGTCCATCCTCATGGGTCTATCAGCCCTCCATGCAGGAAATCAAACAAGTCTGCATCACATTGCCGAAGGCCATTTCCAAAAAAACAAAACCTTATTGCAAATTCAATGACACTCTATTTCCGGCATGTCTCATCCTCTATAATACTAGGTGGGATACCATTTTGTTTATCCAGAGGGTATATAAATCTATCATTGAAGAATACATCAGCCTTCCAGGCTTCTTCAAAAGAGTCTGCATTCTTACTGTTGTCCCAATGCAGATCAGCTGGCCCAATCTCAATGGTTGTAACCTCTCAAAAAATTACAGCTGATAGGGCAGCAGTTTTGGCTCATGCATTTCATTTTTTATCCTGTGCCACATCCCTCTGCTCCCATCAACCCATTTCTTTCTTTTTTTTATTGACAACTTCTATACGTACAGACAATAAACCATATTTCCTTCCCCTCCCCAATCCCCTTCAGAACTCCACTTCCATCATATCCCCTCCCTCTCTCCATGAGTCTCTCTTTTAATTTGACGTCATCATCTTTTGCTCCTATTATGAGGGTCTTGTGAAGGTATTGCTAGGTACTGCGAGGTCTTGGATATTGAGGCCAATTTCTGTCTGGATAGTTGCATTGTAAGGAGTCATACCCTTACATCAATCCATTTCTATGCAATGTAACCCTGCCCAAGTTCTCAAAAATGGGAATAAAAGCAAGCCTTTCACACAAACCGCTTCTAGCTCAATCCAGGCAAAGCTCTTTCTCACCCTCGTAAGCCAAACCTCATAGTCCATAGTTCTTATTACAATCAAGTCTTTCAGATTGTTAGAGTCATAGTTGGGGCATTATGCACAGAGACTGGGGCCAACCCCCCAGAACTCTTAACTAACCTCACAATGCTTGACCCACATTCCCCATTGACAAGGGTCCCTTTGAAAGAGGGAGGACAGGGAGGAGGACAATGGAACTTTTACTATGAATGTAAAATCAAAATAATATAAATAAAAATATATATTAAAAAAAAAAAAGTCTTTCAACTCTGACCAGAATGGTCCATCAAGCTGTACTTACATAACCATAAGGCATCTTTTAGGTCAGGGTTTTAAATACTCCCTCAAGTCAGTTCCAAATACCAAAGCCACAGTCAGGTTTCTAGCATCAATGGCCCCACCCTCTGGTACTACATTTACTGTTGCTTTTAGTTTTGAGTTCTTGCCCACAGAACCCTACCAAAAGCTGATTGTGGGAGGAAAGGATTTATTTTGGTTTGCAGACTTAAGCAAATCTCCATGGTGGCAGGAGAAAATGATGGCATGAGCTGAGGATGGACATCACCTCCTGACCAGCACCAGGTAGACAACAGTAGCAGGAGACTGTGCCAAACACTGGCAAGGGGAAGCTGGCTTTGATACCCTTAAACATGCTCGCAATAATACACTACCTCCAGGAGACTCCAATTCCCAAATTTTCACCATCTGGAGACTTACAGAAGCTTATTGAAACAATACCTTTTCTTTTTCTATGGTAGTTTCTTGTATGTTTGCTGCATTAGTGCACCTGTGATAAATAGATTAAAACTTACTTTTGGGCTGGAGAGATGGCTTAGTGGTTAAGGCGCCTGCCTCCTAACCCTAAGAACACTGGTTCCAATCTTCAGCGGTTCCAATCTCCAGGTCCCACGTTTAGCCAGATGCAAAGTGATGCAAGGGCCCAATGCCGCACTTGGCCACAAGGGGACGCGCACATCTGGATTTCGTTCACAGCAGCTGAGACACTGCTCCCGCGCCCATCTCTGTCTTCCCCTCTCTCTCTCTCTCCCTCTCTCTCTCTCTCTCTCTCTCTCTCTCTCTCTCTCTCTGTGTCTCTCTCCAAAAAAACAAGTGAAATAAAAAGTTTAAAAAAACAAACAAACAAACAAAAAAACTTACTTTTGTATATACAAAGTTAAAAGATATTGTTAGGGGCTGGAGAGATTCCTTAGCAGTTAAGGAGGTTGCCTGCAAGGCCCAAG
This sequence comes from Orientallactaga sibirica, assembly GCA_036365145.1. Classification (NCBI taxonomy): domain Eukaryota; kingdom Metazoa; phylum Chordata; class Mammalia; order Rodentia; family Dipodidae; genus Orientallactaga; species Orientallactaga sibirica. The sequence continues at coordinate 29,498,390 of JAEOAD010000021.1, read as the reverse complement.
GACTGATGTTTAACTCTCCAGGTCCCATGTAAGCCAGACTCACAAAGTGATACCAGCACTCAAGGTCACATATGTGCACCAGGGTGCATGTACCTAGAGTTCGATTGCAGTGGCTGCAGGCCCTGGCACACCAATTTTCTCTCTCTCTCTCTCTTGCTCTCACTCTCACTCTCTCACATAAATAAAACAGACCAGACTGTTGGGTTTACTTCAAAAAAAATGATATTGTTGGAAATCTGTAATTTTCTAGTCATTTATCATCATATTCTTTCTCTCCCCATTTAATAAATCAAGTTACATTTATAATTAAAAGAACAACTCATTTCTTTTAGGGTCCTTCAAAATTAAACTTTATTTATTGTTTTTGTCTCTGTTTTCTAATTTCACCAAAAATTGTATTTAGGGGATAGAGAGATGGCTTAGTGGTTAAGGCATTTGCTGTAAAGCCAAAGGATCCCGGTTCGATTCTCCAGTATTCACATAAGCCACATGCACAAGGTGGCACATTCATCTGGAGTTTGTTTGCAATGGCTGGAGGCCCTGGCATAGCCATTCTATCTATCTATCTATCTATCTATCTATCTATCTATCTATCTATCTATCTATCTATCTCTGTCTGCCTCTTTTTCTCTCTCAAATAAATAAAATATATTTCTAAAAATTTAATTTACTATTGCACATTACATGTTTTCAGATTTATTTTTCTTAGGATTTTTAAAAGTTTTAATTTGTTTACAGATTTCTTTAGAATCCTTTATTCTACATAGCCTCTTGTTTCCTGATGATAACAAATTTGCATTCTGAATATTTTTATTGGTTTCTCATTATATCACAGTGAATGTTTTTGGCACCTACTACTGGACAGTTTTGGTTGTGAACTTCCTGGTTTATCACATCATGAGGCTTATCATTTAGTTTTATGTTCTGTTCTCTCCAAGACAGGGTATCACTATGTAAACCAAGCCAGCTTTGTGATCTTTCCTGTCTCAGGCTTCCAGTGCTAGAATTACAAGTGTCATTTTTTAACAATATAAATTAATCAAGGTTTTGGCTCTGATTCTCTTCATCTATTAATTAGGAGGTGATCTATGGGTTGATACTGTGAACAAGGTAAACATTTCTATTGGTTTTAGAATCACTAATTACCCAGTTATATTTGTGGTGACATAATGATGATTTTATATTTATTTCTTCTAATCTTTTTTTTTTTTTTGGTTTTGTGAGGTAGGGTCTCGCTCTGGTCTAGGCTGACCTGAAATTAACTATGTAGCCTCAAGGTGGCCTCGAACTCTCAGCGATCCTCCTACCTCTGCCTCCCGAGTGCTGGGATTAAAGGCGTGCGCCACCACACCCGGCTTCTTCTAATCTTTTTAAGCACAATTTTGAATTCATAAATAATCCCTAGCTACCGTAAATGTTCTAAGCACTATTTTTCTTTTCTAGTGGTTTATATTGAAATTTCACTTAAAGAAAATGGTATTTATATAAATCACATGAGCAGCAAATGTGATATCCATCACATGAGGAACACAGATAAAGTGTACAATACGTTAATCTGCTCTTCATTTGTTTCAAATATGAGAGAAATTAGTGACTAAAGGTTCATTCAGGAAAGCAAAACAAACAAATAAACAAGCAAAAAACACATTTTTCCTCCATCACTAAAACTTATATATGTTTCTTTCCCTTCAAGCAAAAAGCTAAACACCCAATTGTGAATATTAAAATTTTGCAAAAATAACAATATAAGATATAGGGATCACTGCCCTAATATCTTGAAATTTTAATTTATTCTAAGAAAATGAAAAATGCATTAAAAAAAACACAGCAGCTTCATTTTCATTTTTTGTGTTGTTTTAAACAGGAAGAGAATGTCACTTCTATGAAATATAAGCTATATGCTTACTAATTTTCTTTCACTGGGGTGAACTCTAGATATTGGTATTTTAAAGCACCACAGGGTGATTTTAATGTTTGGGGATGAGAAATCTGAAGAAGAAAGAGGTAGCTTCAGTTTGAAAGATGAGTGGAATGTGGACATGAGGAGATCAAGCCAGGCAACTACAGTGCTGAAAAAAGCAAGAGGCAAACTAAAACTACAGATGGCATGGATTTGCTATTCCTTTTCATGTATGATTTGTTTTCTCATCTGTTTATTTGAAAGGTTACTTGAACATCTGTTCAATAAAGTTGACTCATTTGTATGAAACCTAGTAAGAAGTATTTTGATGATAATAGAGAGCCATAATATTGTTCTCAATAATGGCCTGCAGCTAATCATTTGTAGAACAATAAGCTCTTTCAATCCAATCCTATTAGGCACATTTGTAAAGGAAATTACACCTTTTGCTGCATGGAAAGATATTAAGCAAAACATGGTTTATTGAAAATATGTCTGCTATAGCAATGAGATTGGAAAGGAGCAAAAAGGTATAATCTTGGTTTGCATTTCTCTGCTTTGACCACCGTCTTGAAAAGTGATTTTCAAGTCTGCAAATATTGGTTATGAGACAAAAGATACACCCTGTAAATATTCTGAAGGACTAATAATCCAGAGCAGCACCTCACAGATCACCATCGGATAAAGAGCATAAAATTAACTTTGTGAGGACTTCTCATCACAGAGCAAGGTTTCAATTTTGAAATCCATGGAGAATAGCCACATTGAGATGGACATGAATATATATTGACAATCTCTACATACTGTTGAATTTGTCAAGTATAATAACTGTTTCTTTGTTTTTTTTTTAACATATTTCAAATCTGAAAGTGCATATACTATGAAAAGATGGAAAGCAATTCTTTGGAAATGTTTGTTGTTCTGGCATTGTACTTTCATGAAAGCACATGTTTTAGAGAAATTTCATATCTGGGAGATCAGACAGCATTGGATGCATTTCCACGTTTGAAGTAAAATGGAAATCTAGCTTAGCTGCTGAGGCTAGAATGTTTATGTCCACATATCACATGATTTAGAGGAAAAGTAATGCCAACCAAATCTGAATGACAAATGACTACTAATGGTTTGTTGTTTGTAAAAAATAGTCTAGGATTTATTTATAAGAACATGGCTACTGTAAGAATATTTTCCAACAGGCTCAGAAGATGGTGGCTAAGTGTTATAGCCCATTCCTTAGAAAGTTCTAAGTATCAGTTTCTGGTACTGGGAGTTACAAGCCAGAGCCAAATGTTTTAGGGTTAGGCTTCATTCCACCCTCTCTAGGGGTCTTCTTACCAGACGATCACCCTGGCAGGAGATGAACCACCCCTCTCACATTAGGGCCCAGGTGAAATCACAATGGAATTGGTGAGATGGACAAGAGTGCTGCTTCCATGCTGAGCCAGACAACTTGTGCCAGGGTGATGGAGACACACATTGTAGGAAAGCAGAAATCCAGAAGGTGCTAAGAGCACTGCATTAAGGTAGACTTAAAACACACCCATCACAAATTAGGGAATTTTGTGGAAGAGGTGATAGAAAGATTGTAAGAGCCACAGGATGAGAGGAGATATTCAGAGGCATTGCCTCCCTCCCCCCTCACAATGACTGACTGCTGTTCTCATAACTCATAACCCACAACCACATGATGAATACCAGCCCTCAGTGTAATGGATGCAGGGGCAGGAAATGATGACACCAACACATGATGTGTCCATACAAAATTTCTACTTAGTTAAAAAAATAAAGTTCTAAATATAAAGATAAGACTAAAACACCTATGTTAAAATTAAACATAAGGGTTATCTCCCAATATTCAAAGTAGCATGGCATTATAAGCCCAAATAAGAAAGAGAAAAGGAAAAATAAACAATGGAAGAATTATAGATAAAGAGATCTAGATCTGATAATTTGGAGTTAGGGAGGCAGTGCCTGGTACCGTATCCAGTGCTTTATGCATCCTTGGCAAGTGATTTAACACTAAGCTACATTCTCAGGCTTCTTCTGTCTTAGTCACCAACTAGCTGGAGGGTTTTGGTAAGTCATATTGCTTATCGGCTTCTGCAGTAAGTATTAGGCTAGTATTGTGGATATTCACACTATTTATTATTTATTTATTTTATTTATTCATTCATTTATAAGCAGAGAGAGAGAGAGAGAGAGATAGAGAGTGAGAGAGAGTGAGAGAGTGACAGATAGAAAGAATGTGTGTGGTAGGGCCTCTTGCCACTACAAATGAACTCTAGATGCATGTGCCACTTTGTGCATCTGGCTTAACATGGGTACTGAGGAATTGAACCCATGTCATTAGATTTACAGGCAAGTTCCTTAACTTCTGAGCAATTTCTACAGCCCCTGCAATTTTATTTATTTATTTGAGGGAGGGAGGGAGGGGAGAGAGAGAGAGAGAGAGAGAGAGAGAGAGAGAGAGAGAGAGAGAATTGGCATGTTATGGCCTCCAGCCACTGCAAATGAACTCCAGAAGTGGCACCTTGTGCACCTGGCTTACATGGGTACTGGGGAATCAAACCTGGGTCCTCAGGCTTCACAGGCAAGTGCTTTAACTGCTAACCTATCTCTCTAGAGCCCCTAGCACAATTTTTTATTAACACCTTTTTGTCTATTGAGTGGAATCCTTCTTGGTAATTTAACATGTTAAAAAGATATAGATAGGGAGGGAAAGACGGCTTAGTGGTTAAGGCACTTGTCTCCTAAGCCTAAGAACTCATGTTAAAATCTCCAGGTCCCATGTAGCCAGATGCACAGTGATGCAAGTGTGCAATGTCTCATATGTCAATGGGCATATGAGTCTGGAGTTTGCAGTGGGCTCAAGGTCCTAGCATACCCATTCTCTCTCTCTCTTCCATCCCTCCCTCCCTCCCTATGCATTTTCCTCTCTCTCTCTCTCTCTCTCTCAAAAAAGTTATTGATAAAGACACAGGTGTAAAATTCCTTGAGGCCTGTCCTCAGCCTTCCCCACTCTCATGAAATCTACTTGAAGGTTATCCTCCAGACATCTTAGATCCCTGAGGGTATACCAAGTTGAGACTGAAAACCAGCAGCTTCAGCTGGTTAAAGATACAGCTTCTCAGAAGTTTCTTAGAAATAGTGAATCTCATGCCCCAGAAAAAAAACATTATTAAATCAGAATTTCCTCTAACAGATCCATCAGGAATCTAGTTATCAACAAAGTTTTGAAGTCCTTCTCTAGATATACGTGAAACTTCATTTGAAAGCTAGTTATTTGACTAATTAGCCCATAGAGATTAGTGCTGTTAATTTTGTCCTATGACAGACCACACTGACTGACAGCTGGAAGCCCAGTAGGCAAGAAGAACTAGAAGTCATTGCAACAATGCGATGTTTAGAGATTTAGATCTGGAATGTAGTGTTTTCCCTAATTTTATAGATAGTCCAGAGTTATGCCTACTTCACTATTTCATTCCAAAGGAGGGGAATGAATAATAACCTTTATGTAGTCAAAATGTTAGTAGGAAATTAATGGCATACTCAATGGGGATAATTGAAGACATTTTTTAAAAAAGAGTTATTAACAGGATTGTGGGCAAATTTAAAGAAACCAACAGGGGATGGGGAAGCCCCCAACAACTTGCAGCAGTGGGAGCCATTAACATTTCTAATTTTGTTGAGGCGAATTTCTATGAAACAAGCCCATAGGAAGCTGCTGCCTTTTTGTGAAAGAATGCAGTCTCTGTCCATGCATAGTCCACTATGGAGCAATTGGGGTTACTTACAGGAGCATGTGTGACTCAAAGACATTGACAATGCTGAAGAGTTTACCCCAGTGTGAATGATGACTCACAAAGCTGCATCCCTTCAGCTTCCTGCCCATCTTGTAAGCAGCTCCTCAGGAGTGTCTCCTCTCCCAGTTGTTGTCTTCTTATAAACCTTGGGAAGAGACCTTGCTGTTCTTCTAACTCCCTGAGGTTCTTTAGCCTGATAAATTTCCTTAGCTTCTTGTCTTCTGAGTACCCTTCCTTCCTCCCTTTAAGAGGAAATGTTACAGTTTGAGGGTTTGAGGAAAGAGATATGGGACAGGTGGGTACTAGGAAAATGTTGTCTAGAATTGCATCGATCGTTTATGATTAAAAAAATTAAAATCTGAGCCCAACAACAGGGGATTGTGATTCAGATTTAGGCTCTGTCCAGACTCTGTAATGAGGTTATCTAGCAGTTGGTGAAGGCTTATTTATGCCAGGTATTGTGGTTTGATATATTTACACAGTACTGGTAATATTTATAGTGTTTAAATAAAACCTCATCATTTCTCTAGTGACATATTTCAGATTTTAACACACTCATTCCCAATAGTCCCTTGTTGTCTCTCTTTATTAGTGTATACTTAATTTTAAATATCTCAATTGTTTATTCTCTGAATCTAAAAACCAAGTATCCAGTATCATCACAACCTAGTATTGGATATTTGGCTTCACCTATTGCATAAGCTTAGTCATTGAGAGTTAGATTGGCACAGTTTTAGATGCCAGGGAATGGAGATGACTGGTATTATTTGTGGGTTAAGATTCAACTCAGGAAATTGACCAGAGTCCCTGACCTTACACCTGTGTCACATCTCATGTTCTTCATAGCAGTGTTCTATCCCCAGCAATCTTGGAATAGTCTGGCTTCTCTGTGCTCAGCTCAGCACCAGGCACCACATCAACCTTTCCTTCTATGTTTATTTACTTTTTGGTTAGGTTAGGTTAGTTTTTGATTATTTGTTTGTTTGAGAGGTGTCTTTGAAAACCTTTCTTAACAACATATTTCATATGGATACATCATGTGTTGGTACCACTTTTTCCTTGTCCCTACCCCCATTCCATTGGGGACCCTCTTCAGTGGAGTTACAGGTATTCCCCATAGGGTTGTAATTTATGTGTTGTGGGAGCGGCAGTCAGTTTTTTTTTGGGGATGAAGGAATGCCTCTGGGCACGATGTCTCAACCTGTGGCTCTTAAAATCTTTCTGCCCCCTCTTCCACAAAATTCCCTGAGCTGTGGTGGGGTGAGTTTTAAGTCTACTTCAGTGATGAGCTCTTAGGAACCTCTGGATCTCTGCTTTAGTACGTGTTGAGTATCCTCAGGGTCTGCCTCCTACACCCTGGTGATGATTATCAGGGTCAGTATGGAAGCAGCACTCATACTAGTCTCCCCAATTCCTCTGTGTTTTCAGTTGTGGGTTAGCTGAAGTGTGAGGAGTAGTTTATCTCCTTGGGTCACACTGTCTTCTAAAAAAGAAGAACCAATTTTCCAACAGAGAGTAGTGGACCTTTCTGTCTTTTAAGAGACTGCCATTATCTCAAAAGTGTTTTATGATTATCTGGTTCTGGGATAGGAGATTTCTTCATCCACCTATCGTTAATTTTTCCTGTCTTTCCTTCTCTCTTTCTTTTTGGAGAGAGTCAGAGAGAGAGAAAGAGATGGAATGGATGCACCAGCAACCTCTCAGCTGTTGTGAATGAACTCCAGACTCGCCCCCTTGTGGGCAAGTGCGGCATTGCATGCTTGTTTTACTTTGCATCTGGCTAAACATGGGACCTGGAGAATCAAAGGGGCGTTCTTAGGCTTAGCAGGCAGGCACCTAACTGCTAAGCTATCTCTCCAGCCCTCCTTCTCTCTTTTTATCTATTATCTATCTATCTATCTATCTATCTATCTATCTATCTATCAATCATCTACCTATCATCTAATCACCTATTATCTATCTGTCTTCTATCTAACTAGCTATCTATTATCTAAAACATGTATATCTCTTGTGCTGGAAAGGAAGCCCTCAGAAGGCAGAAATGATTGTTTTGAACATAGTTCATCTTCAGTACTAAGTAGAGTACCTACAAACAGTATTTTCTAAAATGTCCTTGTTAAAAGTCAAAAATCATTTTGGAGACAAATATAGTAATTCATTTTTTACTCACAAATGAATGAAACATATCTCTTTTTTTAAAATATATTTTATTTTGTTTATTTATTTATTTGAGAGAGAGGGAGATACAGAAATAGGCAGGTAGAGAGAGAGAGAGAGAGAGAGAGAGAGAGAGAGAATGGGTGCGCCAGGGCCTCCAGCCACTGCAAATGAACTCCAGATGTGTGCACCCCCTTGTGCATCTGGCTGACGTGGGTCCTGGAGAATCGAGCCTCGAACCGGGGTCCTTAGGCTCCACAGGCAAGCGTTTAACCGCTAAGCCATCTCTCCAGACCTGAAACATATCTCTTAACCCAAGTCATGGATCAAATATTAGAGCCATGGACTTTTACTTTAGAGCTATGATGGCCAGTAGCCACATTTGGCAATTTTACAAAAATTGCATATCAGAGCCAGGCATTGTGGTGCATGCCTTTAATCCCAGCACTTGGGAGGGAGAGGCAGGAGGATAGTCATGTGTTCAAGGCCAGCCTGGGACTACTGAATGAATTCCAAATTAGCCTAAGCTACAGTGAGACCCTACCTCAAAACAACAACAACAAAAATGCATATAAGTTTGATATTCTCAACATGGCATAAAGTTTAATACTTGTTAAATGAAAAATGAATAAAGAATACAAAAACAAATCATAAGCATTTCAGGCTTGGAAACTTTGTGTAAAAGAATATCACATTTATTGATGCATTTGTTTTCACTAGAAAGCAAAACCGTATTTCCTTTAAACCTCACAGGAATCCTGCTATGATCTATGAAGAAAAGTAACTATTGGATGTTAGCTTACCTTTGGTTATATATCTTACTGGCTTATATGTAAAAAATTCAAATACATTCTAGGTTAAGTTTTGAGATTTAAGAATAAAAATGAATCTAATTACAAACACTTGAGAAAATAAGGAAAACACAAAGATAAAATACCTGAAGAGTTAAATTTTGGGGACTTATTTTATCAGCAATATTATGAATTTTATCTCAGGTCAACAAAGATAAAATTTCAATATATTAAATAAATAACAGCTTAGCTTCATGTTTAACATCACCTCCCCATATATACTCTTCTATTATTTACATCAGTGAAAAGGGAAAACATTCTGTTTTAGTTCCTGCATAGCATAGTGCTGGCAGATTATAGAGAGTAAACCAATATAAAATCAATGAATACATATAAGAATGAAAATATTCTACAAATGCAGAAGTTATGGTTACATTTTACAAAGTCAGTACTCTGGGCTAAGGAGATGTCTCAGTTGTTAAGAGCACTTGCTACAAGCAGAAGGGCATTTGAGGGCCTTTGACCACTGTGTTCCACTTCCCAGGATGCATGTAAGCAGCAGGGTGTGGCTAGAAACTGGAGAATCACTGGTACTTACAACTATAGCTCCATTTTCAGAACAAGAAATCATCTCAAGGAAATAGTCAGATGAACAATAGATGTTTTCCTCTGTCCTCTGACCACCTATGAGCTCATGTGCACATACCCATGTGCATATGTCCCCCTCCCTAACACATCACCACACCACATTAAAAAGAAAAACCCAGGATGGAGAGATGGTTTAGCTGTTAAGGCACTTACCTACAAAGCCATAGGACCCTGGTTTGAATCCCCAGGTCTCATGTGACCAGATGCTCAAAGTGGCTAATGCGTCTGGCATTCGTTTGCAGTGGCTGGATGCCTTGGCACACCCATTGTCTTTCTAACTGCCCCTCTCTCTCTAATAAATATATAATTTTATTTTTAAAAAGAAAAGTCCACTGGGCGTGGTGGCACACACCTTTAATCCCAGCACTCAGGCAGCAGAGGTAGGAGGATTGCCATGAGTTCAAGACCATCCTGAGACTACATAGTGAATTCTGGGTCAGCCTAAGCTAGAATGAGACCCTACCTTGGAAAAAAGTAAAAGAAAAAAAAAGAAAAACCGCAAGTATCCCCATTAAGGAAGGTTGGTTTTGTTTTCAAACATTTCATTGATTTGGAGTTATATTTTAAGAAACAAAATACAAACGGTGTAAGAAAAATAAATGAATAAGAAGAAAGCAAAACTAAAGGTCTCCTATATTATTTTTATTATTCCTGATTAAAATTTTGTATATTTTGATCAATATCTCTCCAATATTCCTACCCTACCATTTTATTTTCTGTGTCTATGAGTTAGACTCCATACATAAGTGAGATCATATCTTTGTGTGCCTAGATTATTTTATTTAACATGTTTTTGGGTTCCTTCATGTTGTATATGATAGGATTTCATATTTTTAAAAGGCTGAATGCTATCCTGCTCTATATATGACATATTTCACTATGTTTATATACCACATATCAGTGTAACCCTTGATCGATACTCAGCATGATTCCATGCTTTGACTTTTGTAAATAATGGTTCAATGAGCATGAGGATATAGGAATCTCTTTAACATATTGCTCTTGTTTTCTCATTTCTTTTCTTTTTTATATTTTCTGTAGGAGACTTCATCATGCATTGGTTTAGGTATCTGAGAAACTAATCTTTGTAGTCATGGTAATTGATCTTCTTCTATTAAGATATGTTTTATTTCTTTCTCTTGCCTAGTAGCTCTAGCTTGGACTTGTAGTACTATGTTGAGTCGGCAAGTTTGTCTTGTTTCTGGTCTCTTCCCTGAAAATTTAACTCATCTCTTGCCTGGAAAAAATTTCAATCTACTGATATTATTTTGGATGGAAGTTCTAATTCAAGTAGTAATGGGAAAATACATTCCTTAAGTTTTAAATGATGTGCTTTACATGAAGATAAATCTACATGGTATCTATTAGTTTAATAATGTTGCATATGGTGATTGTGAAATTTAGACACATATGCATCTCATTGCATGTGGATCCATCATGTTCTAGCTAGATGATAGGTATAAGGATTAATGAATCATGTCCCCAGTAAATAAGTTGATAGAATCTTTAGTTAGGGGTGGTCTGATACCAGCATTGTGTTCCCTATCACTATTTTCTGAAAGATAATGTGAACAATTTTAAATAATTAATATATTCAGTTGAATTTTCATCAAAATAATCTAATCCTTATTTCTTTTCCAAGAAATTTTAAATTTCAAATATAATGCTTTTATTGGTTTTAAAAATATTCATTCTATCTACTTCATCTTGTTGGGTTTGATGAGTCATGATTTATAAGATGTTAACTCATTTATTTTAAATTATAAATTTTTAGTGTAAAACTATTTGTAACATACCTATATTAGCATCTTTTTGTGGGATGTAGTTAAAATCAAAATGCAACTTTGAAGCATATGTGATACTATTTTCATTTCACTGGCTTGTTTCATGACTCTTTGTTCTCACTGGTCCTTGGTAATGATGCTTGATAATTAAGAAAAAGTTTCCCCAAAACCAGTGTTTTGATGCTTTTGTATGGAGTGGGATCCTTCAAGCCATGTAAAGAGTCCTAACTGTGAGAAAAGCAGCTTCTTGGCCCAGATACTGAGCTGTACTTTTGTCAGTCCTTTGGAGGAAGTCATTGTTGATCTGTGAGAGCAAAAGGCAATCTGGAAACTCCTGTAATTATTGGAGAGGGTCATATATATGTTTACGCTTTTACAAATTATATTGCACAGATATAAATGACCAGGAGACAAATCTAGAAGTCACTTTCTTACTAACTGGATAGGAATTAAAATGGCTACCTCATCATCATCTGTATTAATCACCTCTTTTAACTGCCTGTTCAGAACATGTCTTTAAAGTTGGTTGGTCATCATACTAATTTATATTTAAAATTGTAATTGCTTCCTTTAGCTTTCGCTGTCATCAGGCTTCCTTGGTATAATGTAACCAAAAACAAATACTCAACAGCTGTGTTGAGTTATCATCTGACACAATCCTTACTGGCATCATTACCATGATATTTGCTCTTTCGTGGATTATGGAACATAGGATTTGAAAAGATAAATAACTGACTGTTGTTCAGGTCATATATCTAACTGATGGAGAGCTAAAATTTGAATCCAGGTCTTAGTCTTTCGTGCCTATCTTTTTAGGCCATTATTAAACATTGCCTCAAATGATGATCTTATAAGAGATTATCCTGTAAGAATTGAAGTGGGTAAAAAGAATGTAAAAACTGGAGGGTTGCAAAGTGTACTTTGGGTCACTATCCTTCAGACATGAAGTGACCATTGAATTAATGATCTTATAGTAACTGCTGTTACCTGCACAAGACCTGTACTGCATTGAGAGAGACCACCACCATTTCAACATGGAGAGGAAAGAGGGTGCTTTTTAAAAACTACATCAAAATAGAAGAGGAAGTAGTTGGGAGAAGAAGGGGTTAAGGAAAAGGGGATGGGAAGAGGAAAAAACAAAAGTAATGGGGAGAATTATGGTCAAATTATAGTATGTTAATGTATGAAAATTCTCAATCAAAAGAAAAAGCAAGACTTGTAGTTCCTCAATAGTATAACTTACTCCACTTCCAGGAGATGCAAACTCATGAAATGTGTAATCTGCAGAACTCTATGCCAGACTCAGATTCCAGCTACTTACTGATTACAGTGGTAAATATTTTCACAGAGAGCTGTCCATAAATAAAATAAACTGGTTAGTGAACAGGATCTGATGACCAATCTTTGAGAAATGATAGCCTTTAACCCTTTATTACAACCTAGAATCAAACAACCCCTTTTGTTATGCTTGCCACAATTCCTACAACCTGATCAATTTTGTGCACATTTTTAAAATTTTGCCTTTTATATTAATTCTTCAAAACTTTAATATAACTTAGAATATAATAAGAACTTAGAGCATTTTCTTATGTCAAACAATATTTTGCAACTGTTTCCTTTGCATTAAAATGTGATTTCTATTATTTTTAGTTTTTTAAAGTTTTTTAATTATTAATTTTTTATTGACACCTTCTATACTTACATACAAAAAACATATATTTCCCTCCCCTCCCCTCCCCCCATTCTACTTTAGAACACCAATCTCCATCATATCCCCTCCCTCTCTCCATTAGTCTTATTTTTAGTTTTGCATTGCTGAATTAATGAATGCAGATGATGTTGGGTTTAGAAATCTATAATTATAATGAAGCAAATATAATTCAGGAAGAATAATTTGTATTATTTCCAATTAAAGTAAAAATATATTTATGACAGTGACACAAATGTTCCAGTTGAATTTGCCCACTAATTAAATAAGAACAAAACACACTAATCAAGCAGTTTTAAAACTGGAGTTTATCTGTTTAGGCATTACTTTCCTGAGTTATTTTTCTATAAAATAGATAGTAGACATTATTTTTTTTCTTCCAGGGCCTGTGGAACTGTGAGGTTTTTTTAAAATAGTTATGTATATAATGTAAATAGTTATGTTGGTACCATCATTAGCCTCCTCCCTGTCCTCCCCCCTGTGAAGGAACCCTCCTTGTTGGGGAATGTGGGTCGTGCATTGTGGGGGTAGCCATCAGTTATGGGGAAGAAGCAATATCTCTGTGCATAATGTCCCACCTTGTGACTCTAACGATCTTTCTGCCCCCCTCTTTCACAAATTTTCCTGAGCCATGTTGGGTTTGTTTTAGGTCTACTTCAGTGATGAGGTCTTGGGAACCTCTGTGTCTCTGGATCTCTGGTTTGGTAGGACTTGAGTGTTCTCTGAGTCTATCTCCTTCACTCTTGTGGTGGTACCAGTTTCACCAAGAAAGCAGCACTCTTGTTCATTTCCCCAATTGAGTTTTTGTTTTAATCAACACCCAAAAGTAAATCAAGAACATATTTACTGTTTTATTTGTTTGAGATAAGAATAAAAACAATTCAACTCAGCTTCATTGTAAATGAAAGAAAGATACTTTTGTATTTAGTTTTATGCATCAAACAATATGTATTATTTATGTGAACACAAGTATACTGATTCCATATTTCTAATAAAGTGTTAAAAGATAAAAAAGAATAAAAAGGTCAACTGTGAGTAAAAATGTATAGTAAATACTTAGGAAAAAGGAAGAAAGACAAAAAGGAGCAAAATAGGAAACATGGTGGGCAGCTGAATCTTGTGGGGGAGAGAGACAGAAGGAGGGATAAAGATCAAAGAAGAGAAGAAGGTGAAAGAAGTATAGACTTAAAATGCAAAGAGAAAAGGAAGAAGAATGTCAGCTGGTGAAGACAAAAATAAATGAAAAAAAATTGGAGGAAGGATAAGAGGGTAAAAGACAGGAGAGAGGGAGGTATGGAAGGAAAAAGATAGAGTTTAAATCTGGGAGCATCAAAATTTATTATCATTTCAGTTTATTATTAGCTCTATAAATCTTATCAAGGTTTTTGACCAGTTAATTTTTTAGGATAAGTTGATATAGTGATTTTTAAACAATGTAAACATGAGAGTATAAATTGCATCTTTTCCTTACTCTGTTCTTAATGTCCTAAAAATAGGAAAATATATGTCATTACAAACAACTCCTTCCCCAAAAGGCCTATGAGACATACATAAAACAATGTAGAAGTACTTTACATGACAAGGATTCGTTTATACTCAAACCATAATCTATAGTCTTCTGAGAGCCCACCTTGATTGGTGAATATCTTCTTCCCTCTGTTTTCTGGTCTAAACAGGTTGAGTTCCCCATTATACTGAAATTTTTTAAGAAGAAAAAATATTTTATCTGTTTCTCATCAGGCACAGTAGCATTAGTTAATAGCAATATATACTCAGTGAGTAAACTGAAGTATGGTCCAGCAGGAACAGTGTAAAATGAGAATTTCATTTCATATGACATCATGCAAAGCTTCAATTGATTTTCTTCTATACCTTAAAAACTTTGTGGATGTAGATGGTGCTGGAAAAGAAAGCAAAATATATAGTTTTGTACTGAACACATTTTAATGATTTTATTTTTTTATTTGCCAGGGGAGGGAGGAGGAGAGAGGAGACAGAGAGAAATAGGGAAAGAGAGAGAATGGGCACACCAACACCTCCTGCCACTGCAAACAGAATTCCAGATGCATGAGCCACTTTGTGCACCTGGCTTTACTTGGGAAATGGAAATCCATCCCAGGCCAGCAACTTTTGTATGAAAGTGCCTTTAACTGCTGAGCCATCTCTCCAATTCCTGAACATTTGTTTTATGCCTCGAGTTTCCTGATAACCTCTGCCATACTGTGAAAAATAAAGAAGAGTTAAAATATTGAGCACATTCTTTTGTTTGTTTATTTTTGTTTTTGTTTTTTTTCGAGATTGGGTCTCATTATAGCTCAGGCTGACCTGGAATCCACTCTGTAGTCTCAGGGTGGCCTTGAACTCAAGGTGATCCTCCTACTTCTGCCTCCTGAGCACCGGAATAAAGGTGTGTGCCACCATGCCTGGCTGTTGAGCACATTCTTGTGGCAGTGGACAGTAACAGAGAGTGACACTAAAGCACCACCTCAGTTGGTCAGCTCTTAGGCTATTTGTATTCCAACCACCTTCCTTTCCGGGTCTGCTGAGACTCCTTCCAGCCATGCAACTCTACCTATGCTGCCTTATCCATGTCCATATTCCTCCCCTGTGAAGGTGCTCAATAGGGTTCCAAACTAAATAGCATAGTTCCAGGTTCCCCTTGAATGTCAGTTCCACAACTTCTCTGGTAAAAGGGCACACAGAGGAAGGATGCAGTTAAGTCTCTGTCTCCACACTCTTTTTCTCATTAGCTGATTTATTTTAGTGTTGTTCTGATTTGGAAGGTTATGTTTTGGCTTGTGGTCATGTTATTTTCTGGTAATTCTGACTTAATGATGTCTGGTTTAAATTATTCATTTTTTAATAGTAACCAAATTGTCTACTAATCTAGTTAGTGTAAAATTTGCAAAAAAAAAAAAAAAAAAAAAAAAGAAAAGAAAAAAAAAAAAAGAAAGAAAGAAAAAGAAAGAAAGAAAGAAAATAGTAGTGTAAGTTACATCCTGACTATTGTTTCTAAGGACTATAACTGATTGAAAAATGACACATATGAAGCCAAACAATCAGTATGATTCATCTGAAGTTCCTGAATTTAGTTTTTGAAAAGAATGTTATTTTAATGACAGCTAAATGTATTTATTTTGACAAGTGTACTTTTCTTAATTATACTGTTATTCAACAGGCTGAAAATTTTCTGATTATGGCTGGTAAAACAATTCCATAGTGAACCTGGGAGTAATTCCATCTTGAATTAAAAATGTTTTCTTGTTTCATTTTTCATTGGTTGCATTTTCTATTTCATCACTGTCTTTGTAAAGTGGCTGAGTGAGATACAAAGAAATTGTTTGTGTTCTGAACTATGGAGTTTATCATGGCTATAAATAAGATTAAAATTTGCTTGCATGAATGCTGTGAGACAGTATTTTTAAGGAACCGTTTTTTTTATCCCTCTTATTTATCAAATGATATGTCATGTTTTTTCATAAACCACTATGTGAAGAGGTCTGATTAAAATTCCATGTCAATTTCACAGGTGATGGAAGTCAAAGGACAAATGATTCATGTCCCTGAATCAAACTCCATTTTATTTTTGGGTTCTCCATGTGTCGACAAGCTGGATGAACTCATGGGCCGAGGGCTGCATCTCTCCGATATCCCTATTCATGATGCTACTCGAGATGTCATTTTGGTTGGCGAACAAGCAAAGGCCCAAGATGGCTTGAAGAAGAGGATGGATAAATTAAAGGCAACGTTAGAAAGAACCCATCAGGCCCTGGAAGAAGAGAAGAAGAAGACAGTGGATCTTCTGTATTCTATTTTTCCTGGTGATGTAGCACAACAGCTATGGCAGGGACAGCAAGTACAGGCCAGGAAGTTTGATGATGTCACCATGCTCTTCTCTGATATCGTGGGCTTCACGGCCATCTGTGCCCAGTGCACCCCCATGCAAGTTATCAGCATGCTCAATGAGCTTTACACCAGATTTGACCACCAGTGTGGATTTTTGGACATTTATAAGGTAATGCTCTTTAGTTGCTTATCTAAAAATACTGTTTAATATTAAATTGTCAATTTAAGTTACAAGAGTACATTGTTAATACAAACTGGATGAAAAGTGATATTTTGAGCAATCTTTATATAGAATACAAGTTTTTATGCTATCTGACAACTTTATTTTACCTTATAGTATTGATATAGGTAACTGAATAATTATACTGCTCAATAAGAACATTTTCTGCATAGCTAAGCTTCTAGATTCATTGTTATCAATAAAAGTTTGAATACTCAGCAGATTTGAGCCACTTAATTCTTATCTAGAGAATTAGCCTTCACTATAAGCAAATAATTACATTTTGACATTGAAATGGAAATAGCAAGTTATGTTTAAATATATATATCATAAACCCTAGTTAATAAGGTTTTTGCACATTGTCAATTTAGTGTGATACCTTATTTTTTAAATATATGTAGACATTCTAATTATTGTTCAAATGAACAATGACTTTTAGTGAAAAGTTCTTAAAATTTTCAGCTATGCAATAGAAAATCTTTCAAAATGGGTAAGAATAATCATTTATTATCTAGATTTGGCAAACTACTCATGAACTTCTTGTTAAAATCATGACAATAGCATAAGAAATTCAGACTTTTAGCCAACTAATGTAATAACAGTTTTACCTTGAAATTTATGTGGATTAAATAATGTCAAGAGTACAATTTCCTTCAACAAAAATGAATAGTAGAAAGCTGCTGGTTTTTATTTCTTTCTTTATTTATTTTGAGAGAGACAGAGAGAGAGAGAGAGAGGAAGAGGCAGAGAGAGAATGGGCATGCCAGGGCCTTTTCAGACGCTGTGAATGAACTCCAGATGTGTGCACCCCCTTGTGGGCAAGTGCAGCATAGCAAGCTTATGTCACTTTTGCATCTGGCTAAACATGAGACATGGAAATTCAAACAGGCATTCTTAGGCTTCGCATTAACTGCTAAGCCATCTCTCCAGCCCAGCTGCAGGTTTTTAATATTCATCCTTACTAATCTGTCTATACCAGCTCCTTTTTAATAGTATGAGCAACACATAAGCAGACTTGGGAATAACTTTCTGTTTCACTTTTAAGATTCATATTATGATCTAGAGGGGTTTTTCATTAAGGCATATCTCCTTAGAGGAGTTATCTGCTTCCATTATGTAGAATATACAGTTAATGTTCATTGTTTTAGTTGTTTCTTTTGAGTGATAAACATCCACAGATTAAAGATCTGTCTTGTTTTACAAAACAAGAGTTTTTATAAATTATATTCCACTTCTTTATAACATTATATATTTTTTGATAGAGAGAGCTCATATCTAGTTCTAAGCCAGTGAGACACCATGCTGAGCTTGTCACTATTATGTCCTGTCTTTCCAGAGAGAGAGGGGAAATATGCTTGGTTTCACCTGTGCTTTCCATCCTCAAGTCCTGAGGCATTATTGTACTCATTTCAGCAACCACCAATCTTTATTTCTAGATCACTAATTTTCAGTACTATCTTTCTGTAGCTTGATTCTTTTAAAGCTCTAGGTTTATATAATTGAGGAAAATACATAGATAAATAGATTCACTGTTGAAACCACATGGAAATCCTTAGTTTAAATAAAA
This sequence comes from Orientallactaga sibirica, assembly GCA_036365145.1. Lineage (NCBI taxonomy): Eukaryota > Metazoa > Chordata > Mammalia > Rodentia > Dipodidae > Orientallactaga > Orientallactaga sibirica. Next base: position 29,479,966 of record JAEOAD010000021.1, on the reverse strand, counting down.
TATCAGTTAGGCTTTCAGAAAAGAAATCTGCTATCTTTTGAGGATACCAAAACCAATTCAAAGCTTGCAAATATAATTAGAGTTCACAGATATCTTGTTTTCCATCCCCTGAGTGAAGCTATAATATTTCTTAGGGAAAGAAAATTTGTGGAACCATGTTGCATGATCTTCATTTTTTCATGTACATTATTAAACCTTAGTTTCTTAAAGTCATAAAATTATCAACAGATTTTAACTTGTAAAGTGGATCTTGTCTTTCTCTGATACTTACATATACTTGTCATCTTTCATTCATGTGCTTCTGTGTGATTAGCAAAAAAATAGAAACAATTCTAATTTATATAATATTTTAAAGAAAACCACTTATGGGATTGAAGTAACAAATTATAAATGAATAAAATTTCCAGGGCTAGGTGTTTTTGACATATTTTCAATGTTGGCATGAAGATATGTCTTTGGGAGATATAATGAGAAGCTTTGCCTGTTTATTTAGCATTTGATAAGTTCAGTTTTGGTAATCTAGACCAGAGAATCAATGTGCACTGAAGCCACAGTGATGATAAAGATAATGAGAGAGAGGAAAATTATAATAAAATGAAATGCATTATGAGAAATAAATTGGAAGGAATGTAAATGAGAAATTCTCTTTCTGACTTGCCTATTTTGTAATTGTGTACCCAATTGAGTTTCTTTTCTAGAATACTTACACAGTACTGTGGTATACCCTGGATTATATGCTATTTAATGTCATGAATGTTGGCTCTTACATGACATAAAATTTTTGCACAATTTTAACTACTACTGAAAAGATTTAAATCGAAAAGTATGTTTATAGTTTTTAGGACCCCTAACTGTTGATTTCACAAAGCAAAAAAAAAAATTGCTAAACTTGCAGTATGGCTAAAAATTTTAATGTAATAATAAAAACACAGGAAAAATATACATGCCACATTCATTATTTATTAGTAATGTTAAAGTAAGGCAGGTGAGACAGAATGCCAAAAGAAAAGAACTAGAGAGGTACTCAAAGTCTACTATGGCATTGTGAGAATTGAATTCCCTAACCTTAGGGTTGCCCTTCTGCCTGCTGATCTCCTCATGTTTTAGTGTTTCTCTGTCATTACAGAGATGCTGTGACAAACTATAATTGGAATTGAAGAATTCAGCAAATATGGGCCATGATAAGGACTGCTGAAGCAATTTAGTCTTTTATATGGTAAATGTGGGAAAGAACCTATGGATTTTGCCATGAATATTTCAAGTAGTGAGAAAATTAAAGGTTTTATAGTGCTTGACTGGCAAAATACTACAGGTCTGAATACCGAGGAAGAGCTAAGCAACTGGAAGCATGAAGAAGCATGAATTATAATTTCCATTCTTGCCACTAGGAAGGTAGATATAGTCAGCAAAAGGCAACATAAATAATTTATTATTATATACATAGCCTTTAGGTATTATGGAGTATAGAAGTGAAGAAAATAATGAACCAGTAACTAAGTGATGATTTCATGGTGACAATAACAATAATAATAATGGCAATGGTCTGATAATGAAGCAATATTGCATGTTTTGCTTCTCCTGTATTTAACTTTGAGAACAAAATTGATATGAGATTGGGAAATAAGGAGGGTGTTTTGTCTTTCCAGTGTTCATTGCTTTAGCTCTAGCCACTTTCTTTACTTGTTTTGTCCCTAGTGCTATATAAAATAAAGATAATAAATGCATGTGTCTCACAGCTGTTTTAGAAGAGTATCAATGATCTATCTATGAGCTGTTGTGGTTAGAATAGCCTCTAGTACAGAACCGTAAAAGTAATATTAGAGACTACTATTATTTTTCACATAGCTGTATTTGGAGGGTGTCATGTTTGAAAATTTTTCTCTATACCTAACCATAATGTACCCAGTGTATACTAGAAAAGTATAAATGATTTCATTTTGTTTCTCCTGATGACTGTGTTGGCTCATACATCTCTATTACATTCTAAAGAAGCCAACAAGAAGACAAATAAATGATCCATTTGGTAAATAAGATTTTTGAACACTTATTATAAGACCTATGCTTTTCTACAATCTAGTGCTTAGCTAGACAAATTAAGTGATAAAAATGGTGGAAATTGTTAATAAGTTCAATTTGTGACCAATAACTATTCATAATCCATGCCTTCAGTTTTCCTCCTAAGTGGAAAGACAAACTTTTGGATATTTAAACCAAATCCCACACCTGTCCTCAGCTTTAGGAAGCTATGCCCTTAAGAGTAAGGGCCCCTATCTGCCATCTGCCATCTTTTAAACCAGCTAAACTTTCTATTTTCTTTCTTCTTGGGCAAAGTAGCCTACCAAGAAGAAAACAGTGAGGGAAGTGGTTCCAGGTGTAGGTTCCATGGAATGTCCTTTTAAAATAATGAGACTGAATAAAAGTTGATATGAAAATCATACTTTCCAGGCAAGCCAAAAAACCATTAGTGGGCTGGGGAGATTTCTCAGTGGTTAAGGTGCTTGTCTGCAAAGCCTAAGGAACCAGGTTCAATTCCCCAATACCAGTGTAAGCCAGATGCACAAGATGACGCATGCATCTGAAGTTCATTTGCAGTGGCTAGAGACCCTGGAAATGGGTAGACATTTGCTCACACACAGAAGTCAAGGAACAACAAGACTCTATAGTTGGTAGACTAAAGAAGAGCAATCTATGCATACAAGTGAATTAACTGTACATAATAATAGCAGTTTTTAGGGCTCTTTGTATTGGTGGTGTGTTAATGGAGATTTGAAGCTTATAAGTCAACACATTCTCTTTTAGTATGTTCTATGCTGCTACAATGGAATACAGGGTTGTTTATATAAAGAAGAAAAATTATTCCCCAGTAGTTCTGAAGTGAGGAAATTGAAGATCACAAAGCCAGCATCTGGTGGGGGCTTCCTGCTGCATCCTCACATGGCAGAAGGCTGAAAGGGAGGGGAGTCAACTCATTCCTGCAAAGTTTTTCTTTTTTATTGTGGCATTAATACATTTGTATGTGAAGCTCTCATGAACCATCTAACTCCTCGTGTGCCCTGCTTCCCAATATTGTTGCACTGGGGTCTAAGTTTATATGTAATCTTTGAATTTTAGAAGATCCATTCGAATATCAGTATATTCTGAAAATAAATACAGAATAAGAAAGCAAATAGTGATCAATAACCATGATAGAAAAGTGATGAGCATTCACTTTGAAGTGTGTTGGTTAACTTCCCAGAGCACCTGAAAACCAGATAGGTATCTTAGTGGTGCTCCCTATACCTTGCACAGGTACACTAGGAGAACTTGAATTCTTATATTGGATAAGGAACAATGGCAAACTGAAAGCCACCATCTTGAACCTTCTTACTAAGAGATGGAAGCAGAGACTTCTTACATAAAATTCTACTGGGTTTTAAAATTTTATGCCCCACAAATTTTGATTTTTCTTGCCAATTGACATGTGCAACTACCAAATAATCTGTTCACTAGACCTTCAGCCTTCAGAAAATGAAGCAGATCCTTGATGATACTAGTTCAGCTGGAATCAGGTGCCAGTTAAACATAGTAGGGAGTTATCAGTTCACTCTGCCAGTCCATGAACGTGTTTTCTGCTTTAATTCTCAGTGTACACAGTTTTGAAATTGAATACTATTAAAGAGGTATATTGTCTATTTTTAGTAGTCTCCATCAGCATCAATGTCATTTATATTTGCTGCTATTTGATTGGAAATGAAGCTGAAGCAACATCTTTTTTCATCAGTGAGTTAGAAGAGGAATTTCTGATATATTGTTTCCATTCATTTTCATAGTCAATAGCCATTTATAACTCACTCAATAAGGGGGAAAGTTCCCACAGAAGCTAAATGATGTTATGGAAATTACAATTTTCAGCACAGTTTCAAATAATAGAGAAGAACTAATTTATATCATTTAGGAGGTGAGGTGAAAATCACAGATAAGAATTCTGTTCTGATGTCTTTTCTACTGGGTGAATTTCTACTGTCAGATTCAACATACCACAAGCTCTAAAAATTATTGAAGAAGTTTTGCCTCATTACTATCTTGCCTTTGGAAGGCACTTAAGTTGTAGCAAGAAGGACAATCCCCTTTTCTCACTCCTTTGTGAGTCAGCACAACTTCAATGCTGCTATTTTAGTACACTACTTGGAATTTCCGTCTTTCTGTCTTTAACCAGTTACTGAGCCTTTTGCTTCAGTGACATCATTTGCAAATAAAGGTGCTGATTTTTCTACCAAATGGTTACATTTTCTGAGTATTTTAAATGAGATTTATGCACCATGCTTAAACTACTGTAGTAAATATAAGCAGTTGCTGGTATTTCTCTAACAGGTATATTTGGGCCTATAGGTGAATGTGTATGTGAGTCTCTGCTGTGTGTTGTTATGTACATGTACTTGATTGATGACCATTTGCATTTTTGGTACATAAACATTGTATATGCAGTGCTTACTAGAAACAGAAAATGAGCATGCAAGATTATAGCTTTCTGCAATCCATTATTTTATCTCTTACACTAAGTCCTCATATCTGTAGGTCCTACAGATATCTCACCTCCCTGATTAAATTTGTTCTGGATAGTTTATTCTTTTCTTGCTATTATAAATGATATTTTAATAATTTATTTTTCAGATTGTTCATTCTTAGTCTATGGAAACACAATTAATTTGTAACTGTCTGTGTTCTGGGATTTTACTGAATTCATTTATTAGTTTTAACTTTTTTTTTTTTTTTTTTTTTTTTTTTTTTTTGAGGACTTTGGGTTTCTACCTATCAGACAATGCCATCTGTACACAGAGATAATTTCACTTCTTCATTTCTGGTTTGGATACCTTTTCATTCTTCTTTTCTTTACTCTTGTCTAATTGTTCTGGCTAAGATTTTGGTACAATGTTGAGTAGAATCTTGCTCTTTGAAGAAAGTCAATTTTACCATCAAATGTGATGATAGCTGTGGTGTTATGTACCAAAGTTAAGTTCTCTTTTTTTTCAACTTCTCATTTTTATTCTTTATAAGATGCTTATTAAAGTAAACCTAAATTCTTTAAAATTTACTATAGATGAATAACCTATTACTAGTGAGGCTGGAAGGTTGACTTGCACTTGTGGTTTATTTTTCTAGGCTATATAGCTACCACTCTGATAATTCAGCATATTGACACTCATAGAATCAAGGGACCTTTAGAGAATTTTTAAACCACCTGTGCTATCACAGGACTTCAGCATGTATCTGAATCACTTTAGGTACTACAGCATGTGCTTTAGCCTCAGCCAGTGTCTTTCACTTTTAGGAATACCAATTGTCGTAGGGATCTTCCAGTGCACTGAAATTATTCTTTTAACTTTTGTATGAAGATCTTTACCTCTGTGGAGCCAGGCAGAGCAAGTCTCCATGATGCTTAGCACATTCAAAAGTAGTACTGATAGACTGAAATCCTTAATAAAAGGGACTTAGTTATAGCCTCATCTTTAGACTCAACTGCAATTTACAAATTCAAACTTATCCTGCAAACATGACATCGACGTTACCCATAGTAAGGATAAGTTTTAGATATAAGTTCTTTTCTGTCTCCACAAAATAGCTGTGATACATTACTGTTCTTATTTTAAAAGAAATGAAATTAAGCTTTGCTTGGTGATATACCTGTAATCCCAGTACTTGGGAGACAAAGGTCAGGAATCAGGAGTTCAAGGACAACAGTTTGAAACCACTCTGGTCTAAATGAGACCCTGTCTCAAAAATTTATCAAGAAAACAAATAACTATAAATAGACAGGACACAACTTATAAATGAAAACATAACTACATTGTATACATAGAAATGCCATAATGATTTTTTAGCCTTGGTTCTGAGTCCAGTTATCATCAGCACTAGTCACGTACAGGGGTGATTTAAAAGTTTGTTTTCTAAAACATGGATTGTTAATAATATCAGAACTAAATTCACATGATATTTCTTCTATTTACTAAGCTCATTTCAGAAGGACTGTAAGCATTACTTTGGTTGTTCACAGCAGTCAGTAATGCAGTAAAATAATTCAACACTGTGACTACAGTAAATGCTATGTGTGAATTCCTTTAGTTTCATTTTGTTTTAAGGAATTTGTGCATTTTGAATCACTGTTAAGTGGCAGTTAGTGGGAAAGCTATTTATAGCATTTCTACTATATAGCCCCATTAATTAAAGGTTTCATTAAAAAAAATTAAATCAATAAGATTTACACACTGCATTGATGCTATCCTGTCAGATTAGATAGAGATAGCTGTGCAATTTAAAAGATCAATTTCTGTTTTTGTAAACTCACTCAATGCTTAGCTATTATCAAACTTGTTGGAGATAAAACCCTAAAGCTTGCCAAAAATCTTAGCTAAATGCCCTCAGTGTCCAAAACAACTATTTAATGATAATAATTATTTATGAGGAAAATCAGATACTATTAAATGATTTTTAGTAAACATGTTGGATGAGAAACTTAAAATTATAAAATGTTTATGAACTATAGGGTTAGTAAGAAGGGCAAACAAGGAGTTTGAACTTAGAATTTAACTTTTCAAAAAATTACCCAATACACAAAAGTGAGATATTATTTAATAACAGAAATAACTACATGAGATTAATAATAATCTTTCATTTATAACAGGGAAGAATGCTTATTTTGAGTTATATTCTAACCATACCTAACTTGTTGAGAGTTGCTTTTTTCATTAAAATGCACTAAATTTTGTCAAATGCCTTTCCTATACCTATTGAGGTATTTCTATGGCTTTATCCTTATTTTATTAAGATAGTGTATCACATTAACTAATTATATGTATGTATATGTATATATATACATATATATCACATTTATTGATCACCTATATTAAGTTTTCTATATTACCTATATTAGTTTTCTCATTGCTGCTATCGAATGCTTGACAAAAACAACTCGAGAGCTGGGTATGGTGGTGCACGCCATTAATCAAGAACTTAGGAGGCAGAAATAGGAAGATCACTGTAAGTTCGTGGCCACCCTGAAACTACATAGTAAATTCCAGGTCAGCCTGGGCTGGAGCTTATGTAGAAAAACAAACACACAAGCAAGCAAACAAACAAAACAACTTAAAAAAGGAAGAGTTTATTTTGGCTTACACTGTTAGGGATGTGACAAATTTGTGTCTTGGTAGAGAGACTGGGAGGAATCTTATTTTCTAAATGTATACTTAATAAAAGATATATCATGATATCTAAGAATAGTACAACTTATTGATTTTCTGTTACATTCTTTTTGTTTATTTGTTTTTTTGAGGTTAAACCCAACAGACTGGCCTTTATTATACAAGAGAGAGAGATAGAGAGAGGGAATGAGAGAGAAAATTGGTGTACCAGGGCCTCTAGTCACTGCAATGGAACTCAAGATACATGCACCCCCTTGTGTATATATGTGACCTTGTGTGTTTGTGTCACTGTCTGGCTTACATAGGACCTGGAGAGTTGAACATGAGTTAGGCTTTGCAAGCAAGCACCTTAACTGCTAAGTCATCTCTCCAGCCCTTTATTATATTCTTAAAAACAAATGCTTAATGCTATGTTTTCACTTTATTTGCTAACTGGGCCACCCTCTTCACTGTAATGATATCAATTAGCATCATTTAGCACTCCATATGTTAACTGAAACAGAGAAGACATTAAGTATTCTCGGTAGACATGTTTAAAGTTCTGGCAAGCCAGAAATACCTAGAAAACTTTTCTTTAAACTAATAGTGTACAAAATTTTGTGTGTAAAGGGTGACTAGATGGAATATAGTAGAGTAATTATTTTAAATTTAAGCACATTGGTAGAAGGTATAGAGTTTACAAAGAACACCAACTTGTTCAGTTTGATAAGAACATGAAATAAATTGGGATGATATACCTGAGTGACACTGGGGAATTTGAGTCTGCTGTTGAAGACCTTATAGAACTGTATTGTATACCAGAAAAGGTTTGGATTGTCCATATGTGGTTTGAAGATTTTTTAAAGTTTTGATTGGATATTTAAAAATATTTTTCTTTGCTAAAATGACCAGCATTCAATAATCTTTATGATAAATGGCCTGGATCATAGCCTCAGTATTTTCCACATAATTAAGATCCCTGGGATGGATCTAGATGACTGATCTACTGAGAATTCTATCAGAAGAGTTTCTTTGACAGGCTGTGACTTGGAATCCAATCTTTCCCACTTGGGAATAGTTCCCAGGCCAAATCCCTGTTCTATTTATATCTGTGACCTCTTTTCTAATGCTGTGTCAGCCGAACACTGTAGAGACATCCTTACAAGCCGTATTTGGGTCAGAAACATCATCCAAAATGAGTGTAATTAGATTTTGTAAAGAGTAAAAGGATGTTTTTGAGATATCTCTATCAGTAAATCTTTAGTTAAAAGTGTTTCTGTTTGAATTGTAAGCTATTATGTGTAATTTTCTTGGATGTATTTAATGGAACTCAGCATCCTTTGTTTGGGTCATTGCTCATCTCCTGTGCCAGCTTATTCTCAGTGCCTGGGGTGTTTGGGCATAAATGTGAATGTATTCTTATGGGCCCATTTGAACTGAAAACTGTAATATATAGTTCTGACAAATAAGAAAATATACAGAATTTTTTTTTTTTTTTTTTTCTGTGGATAGACTGGAAAACACAGAAAGAAACTATAGGAATGGCTGGAATTCAGAGTAGGAAAGATTTTCTCCTTTCTGAAAGCTCATTGGTTCTTTAGAAAAGGGGATAAGTGGGAGACTATTGTATGTTTAACTCATATCAGATTTGGGGAATCATAAAAATATACCCCAGAGTTTATGACAATGCAGATATATGGAACATAAATATATATTTGATTTAGTAAAGCCAGATGAGACCTGGGGGCTTAAATTTTAACAAATACTCTCTAGGTTATTCTTAAACAGGTGAACCTGAGATTTATAATGAACCACTTAAGTAAAACTGGATATTACTGGTCCCTAAATGTAAAAAACTAGATGCAATTAAATGCATTCAGTAAAAAATTTATGCAACATGACATTATGATAATGTACATGGATATGAAGTTAAATACATATTTAGTAAGAGAAGAATATAAACACATACAATATCTGTCATGTAATAGTGACAGATAATTTTTCATCACAAGTGGACATAAGAAAGTTACAGATCTTACCCTATTCCTCCAAAAATTAAATGAAAGAAATACTGTTAGATGTCCAGATATAGAACCAGGAAAAGAAAAAAAAAACAAGAAAAAGAAAGGCTTCATCCTCAAAGCAAAATCTTCCTAATATTTCTTTTTTTTAACAATATTTTATTTATTTATTTATTTATTTGAGAGAGAGAGAGAGGAAGAGGCAGACAGAATGAGAGAATGGGCGTGCCTCCAATCACTGCCAATGAACTCCAGACGCATGCACCGCATTGTGCATCTGGCTTATGTGGGTCCTGGGGAATTGAACCAGGGTCCTTAGGCTTTGCAGGCAAATGCCTTAACTGCTAATCCATTTCCCCAGCCCCCTTCCTGGTATTTCATGATTATTGGAGGAGAGGGAGAAGTATGGTAGTGAAAGAGCATCTATTGGGAGTTAAAATTTTAAGCAATCTGAAACTAAGATAAGTATAAGAGAAGTAAATGCTTAGTGCTAAGAAATTTGTTTTATCAGCTTCATTTTTGGAACAATGTGAGGAGGTATGTCAAGATAGGTGAACAAGTGGGCATGGAAACCTTGTAGGTCTCTCTGATCAATAGCTCATTGTGAAAGTTAACTGCATGCTGGTACTGGGAGTTATATGCCAGTGCCAAGGAAGATAAAGGAAAAAAGAGATATGTAATATAAAAGAGAAAGAGAGCAGAGAGAGAAGAGAGAAGAAAGAGAGAGAGGAGAGAGAGAGAGAGAGAGAGAGAGAGAGAGAGAGACAGGAAAAGATTAAGGTTATTCTTCATGATATCCTCTCCAGGGCCCTGTGGTTCAGGTGTTCCCTCTGCAGGCCTGCTGAAGGATCAGTCTTTTAGCCTGTCGTTCAGGTTATAGGATTTTATGGTACCATTTCCATTTGGGTCCCTATTTGTGTCCCCTGCACCCTTAACCTCCCCCCCACCTTCCCCCACCTCTCTTGTCCCACCCTCCCTATTGTCTGGTCCTCAAGGTGCTTATTAGGTATGACAGCATCTTGGGCAGATTCAGATTAGGAGCCACAGATGAGTGAGACCAGGTGACGATTATCTTTCTGTGATTGGGTAAGTTCACGGAGAGTTATCAGTTCCATGTTCAACCATTTTTCTTCAAATTTCATGTGTCATTTTTCCTTAGTGCTGTGTAGAATTCCATACTGTAGATATACTACATCTTAGTTATCCATTCATCTAATGATGGACATCTGGGTTGGTTCCAGCTCTTAGCTATTATAAATTGATCAGCTATAAACATGGTTGAGCAAATCTCTCTGATGTGAGGCTTGGAGCTTTTAGGGTAAATTCTTGATCCTATTATTTCTGATAGCCACTGTGACTTCTGACATATGAAATCTAAGTGTTTGCAAGTATTTTCATGGTCATGTATGAATTTTAATATGGTTTCAATGATTCATATGTACATTCTGAGTATATTTATTTTGTCCTTCATTCATCTATTTTTAGAATACATTCATGCATTTTATCAATTGATAATATATTGACCCATCTTTTCCATACTATTACTTTTACTTTTACTATTACTCCTAAGAAGAAAGTTTGATATATTGAAATATATAATGAATATTTTATGAAATCTTGTGGTTCAAATTGTAGAAATGAACATTTACTATGGATTAACTTTTTTTTTAACTGAAATGTATGGGAAATAGTGATGAAGGTGATGATGATGACAGAAATTCTAAGAGGTCATAAACTGGGAATATATATATATATATATATATATATATATATATATATATATATATATATGGAGCATCTGCAAATCAATACCATTTGTGCAAATAACTTACTGCCCATGAGTTTTTATAGCTGAAAATCAGAAGTTATTCTGAAGTACATAGTTAACCCTATCTATAATTTAAAATTGTATGGGAAACAAAATGATGGTGTAATGTGAAGATTACTAAAGGACATTGTATTATTATAGAGAAATTGTATGTCATCAATTTTAGACATTATTATTTTCTTGTAGCCCTCTTCAGCAAAGATTCTTTTGGGGGAAGTTTATTTTAGCCTTTGGAATAAAACCTTTGCAAACTCACATTATGTTATCTTTAATTCTCTTGTGTAATTTTATCTCCATTTATCAAGTCTCAGTAAACAAGCCTTGGGGTGAAAATTTTGAGTGTCACAATAGGTCTGTGAGCATTTCATCCTTTTCTCTTGCATGTTTCTTGATAATCATGCAGTGACATTTTGATAATCAAAATGATTATTTTGACAGTTCTCATTAGCTTTTTAAGTGTTCTCATAATATTTCCAAGTTAGAGCTTAAAATTAAAAACAACTCATCTTTTTAATAGTATAAAGTTAGAATTAATTTATATGAAATTTAATTATTGCTAATAAACATAGACTAATTCAGTAATTCTTGATATATGCATGATACAGTCATCATTGGGTCACTGAGACATTTCTTCCAATAGAGATTTAAGTGGCTCTCTTGAACTTAATATTGAAAAAAAGCATGCAATTAGAATGGCTGGTTCTGTAGTCATGGTTAACATGATGAATAACATTTATTGAGCAGATATATTTACTATGCTAAGTACAATGAATGGAGAGAGGAAAGGGCTCTGGTATCATCCTTAAAAAGCTTACATCTGGGCTGGGAATACATATTGATTATACGCAGACACACATTGATTGTAACTTGTGGTTAGGGCTATAGGAGGGATATGTACAGTGCTTCTGAAACAGAATTGAGAAACAGATTAGTTATTTTATTAAGAATTGATGAAAGGACTATTGATGGTCTCACAGAAAAGCTTATTGTGAAATTGCTCATTTAATAAAGTATCGTTTGGGCTCAAGTAATAATAGCAAACCCATTAAAGACCTTACCATATCGACAATGGATGATTATGGAACTTCCCTCTGAAAATAAGTTATGTCACACTTTAGGTCATGTGCTATGCTTTAGAAATTTGAAGTTTTAATCCTGGGTAAATTCATTCAATATTTAACAAAAGTGATACTTAAACAGAATGGATGTTGATAATGGAATTAGATTAGGGCAGGAAAAGTTCCCTAATGGAACTATTAACTATTTATATTTCTTTATATGGTTGCAAATAGGTGTCTTCCTTCTAATTTCTCATATCTCAAAAGTAGCTCATATTAGTTTCTTCCAGTTAGGATATTAAATGATGTATGTAAATTGCTTAATTGCAATTAATGGTATGGAGTGTGAATTTATTAATTTTTTAATTATTGTAATTACTAATAATAAACAAAAGAAGACATGACATCAAATTAAAGATCCATGTAAAACCATTTAGCAGTGTTGAAAGTGTGAAAATTGAAAAATAAATATGTTAAGGAACTATTGCTAAGGAACTATTGAAAGTTTGAAGAAGATGAGAAGATGGTTTTTGAAAAGGTCATTGGGGATTTGTAGGCAAAATAGGAACAATTCTATTTTTGTGGGGATAATTATATTCCAGTTGTCCCTAATTTCCATGATTATGTATGGTGATAATGAACAGTCTTGGAGTGAGATGTCAGTATTTGATGGTAGCTGTTTGTAAACTTGGCTGTGATTACACTCAATTGCCTAATTGCTTAATTTATTGATGTTTCCCTGACATGCTTTTCCAGCTACATTTATGATTGCAGACAACTAGTCATTTCTCTTCTGGCTCATTATCATAGTGTGCATTTGATGTGTTTGATTGCTGCAGGTGGAGACAATAGGTGATGCATACTGTGTTGCAGCAGGACTCCACAGGAAGAGCCTCTGTCATGCCAAACCCATCGCTCTGATGGCCCTGAAGATGATGGAGCTTTCAGAAGAGGTGCTGACTCCTGATGGAAGGCCCATTCAGGTAACCTGATCAGCAATCAGGTGTGAGTAGTATGCACACCTTTAATGAGAGAGGACAATTCAGAACTTCTCTTCTGAGTTGTACTTACTGTGTTTGGTATATCTTGATGAGTCAGGGAATGACAAGTGCTAATGTACAATGCTAATGCACTTTGGGGAACAAAGTGGAATATGGCCCAGAAGAGAAGAGCTATGAACATGGAAACAAATTGTCAAGAAGAAAAGAAAGAAAGATAGAAAGGATGAGACCAAGGGATAGAACTTAACATCAGTAAGTTGCTACATTTAAGCAAAGTTGATGGCAAGAATCAGAGTCTCAGATGGAATTGAAGGAATAAATAACGAAGGATCCAAAGAGTGCAAAATCTGGATGACAGTGGTGTCCAGTGTCCTTAGAAGGTCCCACACCTCAGAGGTTCCTAATTTGTCATGTGCTCAGTATTTGTAGCCACTTACTGAGAAAATATTACATACAGTAGAAAACTGAAAACTTGGTGCTCTCTACTGTTTTTGTTTTGTGGGGTGGGGTGGGATGGGGTTAAGGGAGATATGGATGGCTCTGTGTGATCTAGTATCTGTCTCTGAGAATGGTTGGGATCATCTTGCTATATTTCTGCAAGAGTTCCATGATCAATCCCAGAACTTCAATTACTATAAATCCTTGCAAAGCAAGGATATTCAGAGAAACAACCTTGAATTCAAGATGCAACAGTTTGAAAACAGTTTACAATAGTTTCCCAAGTGAAGTGTGGGTTAGGAAAAATACACATACACACACACACACACACACACACACACACACACACACACACACATATGTAGGGAGAGAGAGAGAAAGAGAGAGAGAGAGCAAGGCCTGAAAATGAGTATGCATTTATAGTTCTGGCATTTTAGCAGTTTAGGTACCCTTAATAAATTTCGGTTGAAAACTATTAAAATTCTGTGTTAAACATACCATACTTAGTTTTTCTTCTATTAAGCATATCCCTGAACTTAACTGAAAGGGGAAAATGTGCTAATTACACTGTGTGTACATTAAAATATTTAACTTATGTGCTGTCATTAACAAATACAGCATGAAACTGAGAACTGAAACTGAAGCTGGAAGACACCAACTTCAACTATATTCTCAAAAAGAATTTCCACTGAGTGCTGGAGGGATGGCTTAGGGGTTAAGGCGCTTGCCTGCAAAGCCAAAGGAACCAGGTTTGACTCCCCAGGACCCACGTAAGCCAGATGCACAAGGGGCACACGTATCTGGAGTTCATTTGCAGTGGCTGGAGGCCCTGGTGCACGCATTCTCTCTCTCTTCCTGCCTATTTCTGTCTCTCCCTCAAATAAATAAATTTAAAAAAGTATTAATAAAAAATTTCCACTAATAAAGTTCTCTGAAAAGTGAATGACTAATACTAAAAACTTGAGAGAAAATCAAACCAACGACATGCACACAGAGATGCATGAGAAAAGAAGTGTCATGAGTAGCCAACAGAAAGCTTAGATGAGGCTAAAACTGGCCTAAAGTACAGTCATATATGAAAATTATCAGAAATAGAGCAAACTTCAGGTATTGTATTTATGGAGCTGAAATTGTATAAGATTATTTACAGCAATACCTTTCTTGATAAATTAAAATTGGAGATAACTCAAATATCCACCAAGAGTTGAATAAATAAGCTATGATATATGTATAGCTTTATGTATCAGACAGTTAAGAAAATGAAAGTCACGATGTCATTGATGTAGATGAATGTTAAAAACATTGAGCCATCATTAAAAGTTCTACAGTATTGTTCCATTCAGGTAAAGTTCAAAACTTGCAAATGTGAAAAATATACTATTTAGATATACCTAGTTTTATATAAAAGTCTAAAGAGTAAAAGGGACTGTTTGACTTGAAATCCAAGGATGTGCTTGTCTCCAAGGGAATAGTAAAATGGGAAGGAGGCAATGTAATAGGGAAAGTGAACCAGTGCAAAATTGTTCATTTTATTTTAATTTTAATGTAATTTGAATATTATATTTATTTATTAGTTTTTAAAAGTAGGAAGACTTTTTGACCAACTAAACAGTGATGAATATGACAAGCATGGAACATTAAGTGAGAAAACTCTAGATTAAAATTTTTAGAGCATAATTTTTGAGTAATTCAAGTGTATTAATGGCATTTCAACCACTCCCATGAAAACAAAGTGCAGAAATACTATGCTAGACTTGCTTCAAACTATAGTAGACCAAACTCATAGCAGCTCCTAAAATTTTCTGTTTTACCGTATCAGAAATCTTACTTTGGGGATTGTTTTTCTTAAATTTTCTTTGATAGGAGATATATTTGAGAACGATTTCAGCATTGTCAAAACAAGATTAAATAACCAGAAACTAGGCATTATGTGTAAACTAGGCATTATGTGTTTAACAGGATACTCATCAGTATTTTCATTTGTGGGGTATAACATTAGTTCTTTCCCAGGAATTTGATACTCTTATTAAATCAGAAGAGGAAATGCCCATAGAAATTTAATAAGAATGCAAAAAGAGAATTCAAAATAATAAAACCACCTTAATAGTCCTAGCCTCATTACTTATTTATAGTATTTTTATGGTTTGGAATTCTTTTTTGACATATTAATTTGGTTTAAAAATGTGTTCTCATTTGGTGCCATGGGAACACTCACTCCTAAACTCATTGAGAGAATCTTTCATTATAAAATGCTTGGGTGTTACAGTAGAATTCATATGTGATCTGTATATAAACTGAGTAGCAATAATTGCATAAAGGAAAACTTTCCCAACTAGTTAAGTAGTGAAAAGCAAGTTGCTACATTTTTATGGTTTTATAACTGTACCCAACATACTTCATGATGGCCCATGGAAAACAGAGTGCTTCATTGTTGCTTGGAAGTCCTTTGCATGCTGGCAACTCTATCTGTTATTCAGCTACCAGAATTTATTTTTTTCTAACTTTTAAAAAAATATATTTTTTATTTATATTATTCTGATTTTACATTCATAGTAGTATTGGTTCCATTGTCCTCCCTGTCCTACCTCTTTCAAAGGGACTAGTGCCTGTGTCTTTTTTTGATCTTGGATCGATAGACACTCAAGCAAATTATTGTGCAGTAAGTTTATTCAGAGACTATTTCCAGAAGCAACAGTAAAGCACACCTCAATATGATCTATCTGAACAATAAATCATGAAAAACCTTGCCTACAGTGGCTTTAGTGAGGACTGCTTTTAAAAGCAGTGATTTGAACTTCTTCACACTGGATTAACACAGCATCCATCATACTGGTTGGAAATATGATAATGCTGGCTATACAACCCTTCTTTACAACCCTCTTTCCTAGAAGGAATCTGAATTTCTTCTATTTAAACAAATATACAACTCAAAATTAAAATCAGATCCTATTCTCTATAAATTGTATGAACTAGCTATATTATATTTTCACTGGAAACTATTAACTCTATTTTATTTAATTGTATGAATCTAATCTTACAGAATTATTTCAGCTTAATTTTTAGCACTGAAAAATAAATTATCCTAATAGTTTACTGTATGTTTAAAGTAATCAAACATTTGTTCCTTGTTTTTTTTTTTTTAAAAAGAGAAATTGATGGCTCAGCCAACAACATGCTTGTCACACAACCATGAAGACCTGAGTTTGATCCCCATCATCTAAACAAAACCAGGGTGTGGCCGCATGTTCTTGTAATTCCAGCACTGGAGAAGCAGAGACAGGAGGGCAATGGTTTGCAGGCTAGGTAATCTAGCTGAATTGGTCGTCTCCAAGTTCAGTGGGAGACTTTGTTTCAAAAAATAATATAGAGAGCAGTTGAGGAAGAAAACTGATGCTAACCTGTGGCTTCCACATGCCTGAGTACCCAGAGCACATGTACACATACCCATGTGTACTAGCACATGCAAAGTCACATATACACATGTACACCACACACACACACACACACAAAGAAAATGTTGCCAATGACTCTAATTTCCCTTTAAAACTTTTGTTCATGTGTGTGCATGCAGATGTGTATGCATGTGGTCACTCATGTGGTTGTCTATATGGAAGCTTGAGGTTGGTGTCAGGTATTGTCCTCAATTGCTCTCCTTATTTTACCAAGATGGAACCCCAGAGCTTGCTCATTCAGCTAGTCTAGCTAGCCAGCTTACCAGAGATTCACTAAATCTCTTTGCCAGGTGCTAGTCTTACAGGTGGGCAACTACACCTGGCATTTACAGCACTTACTTGGATGCTAGGGAGCCAAATTCCAGTGCTCATGCTTGTATGTCAACAGTTTTACCAACTGAGCCATCTTCTCAATTCAACTTTTTAAAACTATTAAAGAATACTAAGTGTTTCTAAATGGCTTTATATTAATTCTTCATTTTTATGTGTGTCTGAATGTGTATGATGTGTATATGACATGTATACTGTATTCATGTGCATGAATGTTGTGTACCTGAGCCATGATGCAAATGTGGAGGTCAGAGGAAAACTCCAAGTATTGATCCTCAACGTCCACCTTGTTTGAAGCAGTTTCATATTATTCACCATTGTATTCACCTGGCTAGCTGGCCTTCAATCTTCTGGGCAATTCCCTTGTCTCTGCCTCCTTTCTTACTGTAGGCATATGGGAATTCCATAAGTTCACAATACAGCGTCTGACTTTATGGAGGTTCTGGGGATCTGAACTTCAGCTACTCAAGCGTATATGTCCTGTGCTTTATCCACTGAGCCTGTTCCCTGTTATCTGGACTTCAATTTAAAAAAAAATTTTCACTAAATTTCATCTTATAAACATACAAATTCAAATTCTATTCATTAGTTTAGAGAACTGTGCATTTTGTATAATGAGGCAATTATGGAGAGATTGTGAAATAGTGTTAAAAAACAATGTGAAATCATCTTGTAATACTAATGAGTTTAGCAAGTTCACTTGCAAGTCAGGGAAATAAAGTGAAGTTTTTCTAGCAGCCTAGTGCAAGGCATAAAGATCAATGTAAATCATAGTTTATTAAACTTTAGCTCCTTCTGATGATCAGTTTACAGCATATTTAAAGATTATCAAGTAATTAATCTTTAATTAATTTTTAAAATATTTGTTGCTCTTTATGAAATTTGATGTTATTTTAATATTGAGAAGGATTTGCTCTTTGCAAATACAGCTATGTTTAACCCCACAGGGCTATAGGTTGTGACAATATTTAGCAAAAGAAGAACTAATTATTTGATAACTTAATTTGTATAAATAAATATGTATAGTTCTGTATTCTACTTCTAAAACCTCTGTCTAATTTTGAAAACCCAAGGGATCACCAGAAAGACTACATTAATATTCAATAAACTATGAAGATACTGAAGGTACACATTCTCACTTGTCGTGCTTACAATTAGACATATTCACCTTCACTTTTCAACTCCTACATAATACATATAATGGAAGTTTGACACTATTTTGTCATGTGTGATAACATAGTACAAAATATGATATAATATTACCAGTGAATTTTTGGCTAAATATATTTTCTAATAGATATCTTTTCCATTATGCATTTATTTGGCACTGGAAATGTGCTTTTAACAAGAATATATTTACACTACGTGTCCATTGACAGTTTATCATTAAATAAGATTATAACATTCTTTTATAGTTTGCTTACTTGTACTTTTCAGAGTTTCATTGTGTATAGTTTCTTCAGCTTTGGCTTCTAACTGGTGGATATTACCCTCAACTGATTGTAAAGTGTTTATAAAACACATTCATTTCATGCTTATAACACGGGAATTTGGGGTGTCTTTGAGATTAATGGAGCTCTTTTGGGTTCTTGGTTGGGTATTTAATAAGAATTTGGGTGCCACACACAGTCAGCCCAAACTGCCATTGAGTCAGTAGGCTCCAGGTTCTTTTCTTGTGAATTTGAAAAATGAAATCAATAGACAATAGAGGGTGAGAAGTAAAGACAGAACTCTTGTATGGCAGAACGGTCCCTTTGAAATGGGATACCATTGATGAAACTAAGCAGAAAGCTCTTAGGTTGTGAGGGGTCCTGAGCAATTAATCTACCTGGGGACTCTGACTGGGGTCTTTTATAGGAATAAGATGTTATTGAATGGGAAGATGAGCCAGTAAGTCCAGTTCTCATGCCATATTTCTAGGGACCTTGTAACTTTAGTCACATCTTCAGATCAGGTTTCTAGGAAAGGACTCTCCTTTAGGGAACCTGGCCCAACTCGACAGGCTTAAGGATATTTCTGACTTTTAGCCAAATCTAGCCAAGGGAAACATAAACTGTTAATTGTTGGGTTCCCTGTTATCCTCAACTGCCAGTCATTTTCTTTTATTCATCATTTAGAGCTACTGTTGCAGTTTAGAGCATTGTACATATCAACATTTCATATTGTTTTTATGTAGGTTCTTGAATACACCACCCAATATGATTTTAGCATTCACTTGATAAGTCTACTCTCCAGATTCCCTATACCCTATTACATTATATATTATTTTACTTAATTTTTAAAAAACTGTGTTACTTATCTCTTATGTATCTAATTATGATGATGATGATGATGATGATGATGACTATTTCAGTGCTAGAGATTATACATAAAATATTAGGGAAACATTTTAAGATTCAGGATAATGTTACACTCCTGCAGAGAAAGTTTTAGTGACAGGTCTAACAATCAGGGTTCCCATGAATGAAACTGGACCCTGTGAAGACTGATCTCTCTGAACCTTCTCTGAATCACTTTCTACTTGTAGTATTGCCTGTGGGGTCTCATCTCAGAGCAAGCCAGTTTATTAAGGCCTCTCCTGTGCATAGTGCTGGCGTTCAGCTTTTGTCCCACTAGTTCTGAAAGGCCTTCTTCACAAGTGCTGCTCTAGTCAGACACCTCTTCTTGTTTGGGAAGGTGACCCTCTCAACTACACACACACAATAGTGCTCATCTCTTCTCAGGTTCACTTCCTCCTTTTCTTGGCATTATCGTTTTTCATTGCCTTGTTGGGAACCTACAGAGGCTATTCAAATTAATGAACTGCTATTACCAGACCCTGGAGTTCAAAGGGATTTATATTCTTCATAGGAATTTTACTTATAAGGATTCACTCTCACAAATCTACATTTATGCAGATTTTAGATCAAATCAGAAGTTATTTCAATAGAAATGATGAAACATATATTAGTGTGTAAGCTAGCTATTGCAGAAAATGAAAGAACTGAAACATAACAGCTGCAAAGTAGTTATTGTTTTACATGTGTTAATGTAATAAGTCATTTATGTCTCAATAATTCATGAAGGACATGTGTCATTTCCATTTTGCAAAGGAAGAAATGAATTTTAAGTTTTAAAAAGTTACTTAGAACCCCACTGTTCTCTGTAGATATTAAATAAAAGCATGTTACAATTAATATTTTCAAATTTTCCTATTGACTTGAATATTCTTTATTGTTAAAACCTTTTACTTGTCATAGCTTTAGTGTTTAAAATTTTATTTTATATGTCACATTTGCAATAAAAGTAATGTATCTATTTTTAAATTTATCCCACCCCAAATCATTGATTTTCAAATTAGATTCAGTTAAGTGAAGGAAGAAAATGAAATTTTTTTATCATTATTTTTGAAAACTACAATTACTGGCTAGATTGGATGAGGACAATATAAGTCATGTTACTCTTTTTCTGTGTTTACATTTCAATTGTTCATTATTTCAATTTGATTGTAATGCAAACCCTAAATATTTAAAAGTGCTAGGCTACACTTTGAATATAATTATTTTGTTATATTCTAGTTGTTTTGAGATATTAAAAAGATACTGTTTTAATCATAGCATTACTTCCATGGCATAATGCTTCTGCTCAGTATATACAAAGCATCTTTCCTACCTTAAAATCCTATCATGACTTGGCATAATAATCCTGTATCACATGTCAATGAGATAAATTACACTACTACCTTATTTTAGCTTTTGTCTGCAATAATGTGTGATTTCCATATTTATAAAGAAATTTTCAATGTATGAAAAATAGGGTTATTTTTTAGATGTGCATTTCTAACAATGCTGGTCTTGCTGAAGACTTCAATTATTGTATTCTTCAAAGCTTTTCTAAGCTGTCCTTTGGTGAAGGTATTTACACTACATAAAAATGGAGTAATAATAAGTTGGTGAAAGGAGAAAGAAAAGTGAAGTGTGTGTGGGGGACAATTGATATATGTAAAACTTCATGTTCATGGGCAGGAAAATTGAAAGAATTATTCAGTTTTATGTTGTGCAATGTTATTGTTGTCTTTCACATTTTCAGAAGAGGTATCCATTCTCTTGGTGGACACATGAAACCATTTTATATAATTAATCTATTAGATATTGATACGAGTACAAATACTTCTAAAGAAGCTATAGCCAGGCATGGTGGTACATGCCTTTTTTTTTTTTTTTTTTTTTGGAGAGAGACAGAGAGAGAGGGAGAGGAAGGACAGATAGATATGGGCATGCCAGCAGCCTCTCAGCTGCTGTGAATGAAATCAAGATGTGTGCACCCCCTTGTGGTCAAGTGTGGCACTGCGCCCTTGTGTCACTACATCTGGCTAAACATGGGACCTGGAGATTGGAACCGCTGGAGATTGAACCAGCATTCTTAGGCTTAGGAGGCAGGCACCTTAACCGCTAAACCATCTCTCCAGCTTTTAATCCCAGCACTCAGAAGGCAGAGGTAGGAGGATTGCTGAGAGTTTAAGGCCAGCCTGAGACTACATAGTAAATTCCAGGTCAGCCTGGGCTACAGTGAGACCCTACCTCAAAAAAAAAAAAAAATGGAAGTTATAATCTATTTTATTTATTTTAGCCTTTTTCCAGAAAGTGTCTCTCTGGTAATACTGGTACTGTGTACTAAGAAGCTAGAAATTATTAGTAAAGACATTCTTTTTCATGTATCATACTTCCTTACATTTCTTATGAAGCCTCCAAGCAATTAGGCAGCTCATGCATTTGTCTGAGATGATGTAAAGAACAAGAATCTCCGGGCTGGGGAGATGGCTTAGTGGTTAAGGCGCATGCCTGTAAAGCCTAAGGACCCTATTTCAGTTCTCCAGTTCCAATGTAAGCCAGATGCACATGGTGGCGCATGCGACTGGAGTTCGTTTGCAGTGGCCAGAGGCCCTGGCTTACCCATTCTCACTCTTTCTCTCTCCATCTCTCTGCCTGTCTCTCCCTCTCTCTGTCCCTAATAAATACATATAAAAATAAAAAATAAAATCTAAAAAAAAAGAATGAGAATCTCCATTTGCCATTTCTTGCTCACTTTAAACTGATTTTAACAAACCATTTTGAAAGACTAGCCTATTACTTTTAGAATATATTCTTTTCTTAGCAGTGCTGAACAAGATACCATCTGTTTGTTTGCTTGTTTGTTTGTTTTTGAGGAAGGGTCTCACTCTAGCCCAGGCTAACCTGGAGCTCATTCTGTACTTCCAGGCTGGCCTCAAATTCACAGGGATCCTCCTACCTCTGCCTCTGTGCATGCACCACACGCGTGACACCTTTTAGTTTTTATTTTTATTTTTTTGAGGCAAGCCCAACAGACTGCCTCTTTATTTGTGTGTGTGTGTGTGTGTGTGTGTGTGTGTGTGTGTGTGTATGTACTAGAGAGAGAGAGAGAATTATAGTGCCAGGGCCTCTAGCCACTGCCATGGAACTCCAGATGCACAGATGTGACCTTGCACACTTACATCACTGTTTGTCTGGCTTATATGGAATCTGGAGACCCTTACATGGGTCCTTAGACTTTGCAGGCAGGTGCCTTAACCACTAAGCTATCTTTCCAGCCACCTTTTACATTTTACTGCCAGCTTAACCTAATATCTTGTAAGGCTATCATACAATAATATGAATCTTGAAATATAAAAATAGCAAAATATACTCTAACAATATTTTGGGCTTGGTTTTGTTTTTAATTTGATATTGTTTTAAAATTTCATATTGAGTCCCAAAGAAAACTTTAAAAATTCTTCAAATAACTAGAAGTTTTCCAAAACTTTCCAAAACAAAGTAAAAATAATTCCTAGAAAAGTATACAAAATCACCTATAATTTATCAAATAATCATAACCACATGTTACATTGAGTTGTATGTCTAAAGCCATTATTTCTATGTGAATATGAAATCACACAGAAATAGAAAGTATAAATTTCAAACATAAAAATTTTAAATTGATTTTATTTCATCTAATTTCAGTGATATCATAAGATAGTGTCCCAAAGACATCTGTGTATCCTAAATAAGAAAAAAAAAAACTTGATTAAACCTTGAAAACAGCTTTCATTTTTTATTGAGAATTTTATTATATGCATATGCAATATGCATATGAGTCATATTCCCATTTGGGTTATACTCCTATGTTTCCTCTCCCTTGGGTTTTGTGTGTTCCTGTCCCTCCTGTAGGATTTTCAAGTCATAGGAAGGCATCTTTTTAATCACTTGAGTTGCAAATGTGATACTAATAATTCAGGTACAAGTGCTTTGAAAAGTCTATGAAGCTTTGGGTTGATATCATGTCACCCACATGACAATTGTCTTGGTCACCATTATGTTGTTTTTTATTTGGAATGTAGTTTCCTACCAACTTCTGCTTTTTTCCTATTGACTGAATTGATTTCCACACATTTGTGATTCTTCCAAGTGTTATAAGATCAAATTTCCATGTAGATTCAACTTTAAGAAATGATTTTGCTGTATTCTTTATGTTCAATGTGTTTCTTCAAAGGTTAAACCACCCATAAAAGAATGAATTGAGTAACACTGCATGAATTCAGATTTGACTCTTTGAGGAAGTATGGCAATTTTGACAACATGTTTAAAAAGCATGCAAATTATTCCTAGTGGGAGCCTTGTAGAAGTTGAAAAAATGCAGTAGTTTTGATGGTAAAATGACTGTGTAAGCAACAAGTTCATAAGAGCACAGGTCTGGACTGGGGTTGATGTCCCAGAAGAGGAAAGGATTATTTTGGAGGCAGCTCGCTGTTTGCATTCAGATAAATCTGTTACTGTAGGAACCTGGCTGAAGTCTTGTTGAGGGTGACTTTTGCTGGTTTGTTCAACAAATATATCTCTCATGCTTCCTGTTTCTAAACAATTGGCTAGGTATTAGGAATTGAAAGATAAGTCAAACAGATATCTCTCTCTCTAAACAGTGTACAAAAGCAACGACAAATAATGACATTGCTTAGGAAGTAGAAATTGGTATAATTTCCCTTAATATTATTTCTGTCTTAATATTAAAATATTTGTTAGTCTTTTTGAAATATTTGGCAAAAACTTTGTTCAGTGTAAATATTCAACATAGTATTGTTTACCTTCAGACTTATAGTATTACAGATTTTGTATACAGTATTACAGTATTTGCAGATTTTGTGTTTCTGAAAAAGAACTGAAAGACATTGGAATCCTACTTTAATATCTTTTAATTCACATACCAACCCCACAAAGGGCAAGTTTTAGATGCTTTTTTATATACCTTATAGATCAAAAAAATAAAACATCAAGGCTAAAGAACATATGTAAGACCACAGAAAAATAACATATATGGCATATCTTCCATATGTCGACTTATGACAATTATTTTATACACTTCAAACCCTTTAATCCCCCTCAAAAAAGCCTTACATTCTTTCTACCTGCCTCTTTCTCTCAAAATAAATAAATAAATAAATAAAATATTTAAAGTATTTTAAAAAGGCTTAACAGTTTCATTACATTCTATTTTATGTTTTAAAAATTTGTGATTAAAAGTTTTGTATAATATGACCAAAATTATGTAGCTAATCATCTAAAGAATTAAAGTTGAATCCAGATATGTTTGATTAAAAAATATTCTGATATTCCCAGCATAACAAGTTTGGCAAATCAGAGAATGCCCTAGAATTTTGTTATCTGAGTAGTAAGAGGCATCTCTCATTTAATGCTTACAAAGCACCAGGCATCATTATGATAAGTCCCCTCTCTCTCCACATCTCCACACTGTATAAATATATATATTATATATACATACATAAACATATATACACACATATTATATATACACATGTATATATACACATGTATATATATACAGACATCATGATTAAGATTAGTGAATTTGTATGTCTATATGATTGTTAGGAATATTTTCCTAATTGTAACATCTACATGTACATGAATAATATCATATATACTTTACAAAAATCCTGGACTGTGATTATTGCAGATGTTATTGTTTTTACTTATAACTGAGTAAACCAAGGCTCACGTTAAAGGACCTGGTGACAAATATGAGCAAACATATAGATAAGACTAAGTTGATTCAGAATTGGAGTTTGTTGACCTGTACTATCTGCTGCAGTATACTTAGAACATATGATTTCTAGTCTGTGACTAAGTTAAAAACTTTAATCTTCCTTTAAAATTATTCTTCTTGGGCTGGAGAGATGGCTTAGCAGTTAAGGCACCTGCCTGCCAAGCCTAAGAATGCCCATTTGGATCTCCAGATCCCATATTTAGCCAGAAGTAAAGTGACTCAAGGGCACAATGTAACACTTGTCCACAAGGGGGCAAACGTGCCTGGAATTCGTTCCCAGCAGCTGAGAGACTGCTGGCACACACATTCTCTTTCTCATTCTCTCTCTCTCTCTGCCTCTTCCTTGCTCTTTCTCTCTGTGTCTCTCTCAATAATAAGAAAAAAAAAAGAAATAAATATTCTTCTTTCTTATTCCCTGGGGGAGAGGTGGTGGGAAATGCTACTATATAATAGCAGAGCAATGCCTTGAAGGCATTTTAATTTGTACATTGAGATTCTGAGACAATGTAATTTTCTCTGCATTTAATATAAGGAGTCAAAATTGGTAGTAGAGTAGAATTTAAAATCTCTGAAAAGTTCAGTTGAGGATAATATTGAAATATTAACTTCTTGTGAAACACAGAGGCTATGATCTCTTCTTTGTGGCAGTACAATTCAAACCCAGAAAAGCAGACATTAAACCATAACACATTCTGTAGGGCATATTCTTTTTTGGACATATTCTCCAGATGCTATCATTTGGATCATTTGGGATATTGTGTTAGCTTTGATTACTTTTGTATTTATAATGACCTAAAACACTGGATGAAAGTATGAACTATAGTCAATAGTGTGGTCAGTAAACTAGCAAACATTTCTGAATTTCTCCCATCTACAAAATTGTATAATTGAGTTGTACACCCAACTATACAAGTGCCAAATACTAATCTACTTTTTTCTTTTCTTTTTTTTTTTACTTTTTTCTTTTGTTTTCCCTTTCCTTCCTTCCTCCCTCCTTCCCTCCCTCCCTCCTTCTTTCTCTCCCTTCCTTTTTCTTTCTTTCTTTCTTTCTTTCTTTCTTTCTTTCTTTCTTTCTTTCTTTCTTTCTTTCTTCTTTCAACTCCAAATTTTATCTACACAGTAGCAGAACATCTGGTAACTTAAACTCATTCATCAAAAAAAAAAAAAAAAAAGAATCAGCTACACAAATTTTCAAATTCCAGGATTCCATTGAGCTTGTTTCTTCTAATTAATTAGTTGCTCTGAATTGATAGTTATGTCAAATAAGAAATAGCCTGTACTCAATTGTTTCAGTTGTGCTAGGCAGTTGTTCCATCAGATGATACAGACACAGGAGAAAGAACACATGAGTTCTGTTTCTTCTAACACTTATTAAGTGTTTCCTGGCCTCTACTCTGTTCTTATTTTTCCAGCTAAGTGATGTTGGGGTCCCCCCAGGGCAGCCCAGGAGGGACAGCAGGGTGTCTGCTGAGTTGGGGATGATAGGCGCGGAGTTATGACACAGACTCCGGGAGCTGGGTGGAAGCAGGCAGAGGGCGAGCTGCTGCAAACTCCCTTATTCAAGGAAGTGTAGGGGGTTTAAAGGGTTTGGCTGGCCAATCATTGTATGGGGTGGTCCACTTCTTGTGACCAATGACAACTTGTCTCCAGGCAGATCATCTTGCAGCAGGTTTCTCGCCAGCATGGCACTATAGCTGTTGTCATGCCAGGCCTGTGCAGGATGTCACAGCCACAGAAGCCACTTCCTGGTTTCTTCTGGCATGCAGTCTTGCTAGGGCCCAACCTGCATTGTGCCATACAAAGTTTCTTTCTTTCTTTCTTTCTTTCTTTCTTTCTTTCTTTCTTTCTTTCTTTCTTTCTTCTTTTTTTTTTGTCTATGAAATAGCATGAGTTGTACTTTATTTATTTTTTTTTTTACTTATTTTTTATTTTTATTATTCTAATTTTACATTCATAATGGTGACTCCATTATCCTCCTCCCTGTCCTCCCTCTTCTAAAGGGACCCTCATCTCTAGCTCTTTAGCAACCTGAGTCCTTTCTCGGTTTCATAAGAGTAGTTGTCAGCTCTGTATCAGTACCTAAAGAATGCTTATAAAAATTATCTTGTTAGGGCTGGAGAGATGGCTTAGCAGTTAAGGCACCTGCCTACTAAGCCTAAGAACACTGGTTCCAATCTCCAGTAGTTCCAATCTCCAGGTCCCACATTTAGCCAGATGCAAAGTGACGCAAGGGTGCAATGCCGCACTTGACCACCAGGGGTGCACACATCTGGATTTTATTCCCAGCAGCTGTGACTGAGTTGCTGGCTGGTGTGCCCATCGCTATCTGTCTTCCTCCCTCTCTCTCTCTATCTCTCTCCCCCTCCACCCCCCAAAAATTATCTTGTTAGGGCTGGAGAGATGGTTTGGAAGTTAAGGCACTTAACTATGAAGACTAAGGACTCAGGTTTGATTCCCCAGTACCCACATAAGCCAGATGCACAGGTGGTATGTGCATCTGGAGTAAATTTGCAGTGGCTGGAGACCCTGGGGTGTCCATTCTCTCCTCCTGTCCCCTGCTCAAATAAATAAATAAATAAATAAATAAATAAATAAATAAATACATTTTAAAAATTTATCTTGTTATGAATAATAGGTGCAAAGCTATTAATACTGGTTAATTTTCAGGAACAAGATTTTCTATTTTTAACCTAACAGTTTTATATTGGTTTATATTTTCCAAATATGTACATAAATTGCTTGTAACTATGTACTCATTTTATTATTGGTTAGAATTATATTAATGGTCTTATGTAGGTCAGTTTTTCTTTCCTTGTTTGTAACTTCCTAAAATTAAAATAGTTCATGAATATAATTTTAATGTGAAGTAACATAAGCTCTTACCTATATACTCAAGTACTGAGAATTAGTCAGAAGAGAATGGCTAAAATACATGGAGAGAATATTTTGTGGCTGTAATTAGTGGAAGTATCAAATCTTTTATTTTATTTATTTGTTTTTAATTTTTTTAAATTTTATTTATTCACAAGGAGAGAGAGAGAGAGAGAGAGAGAGTGGGCATGCCAGGGCCTCCAGCCATTGCAAACGAACTCCAGATGCATGTGCCCCTTGGGCAGCTGGCTTACGTGGGGCCTGGGGAATCAAACCTGGGTCCTTTGGCTTCTCAGGCAAATGCCTTAACCACTTAGTCATTTCTCCAGCCCCAGCATCAAACCTTTTTGATAAAATTATTATATAAAATATTTGGCCAGGAAAATTAGAGTTGGAAATAATAATAGTGCCCATAAAAACTATAATGGTAGAAACTAATATGAGTGAATTACTGATTAATGAGTCACAAATCATCATAAGTAGGAAAGAATGATACCAATTAACTTTCAGAGAAATGCAAATGGAAAGATAAAGCACCAGAATCAGTTTAACCATGCTAGCTATAGAATAGATGAAGGAATTAATGACCCAAAGGCCTTTAGTTAAGAAAATCATTTCTTCCTGATAATAATTTAGCATTGGCACATTTCTGAATTTAATCTTTATACTCTTTGGAAGAATTTTGATGTCTCAAACTATGTTTATTAGCCACAGGAATTATTTGCTGAATTAACAGGTTATATTTAGTCTCATATTAACTTTTTATCATTAATACTTGAGATAGGAGTAAACATTTTTTCTACCAAAAACAGTGCAAATGGAATCAATTCTTCATGTCAGTATTCAGTATATATATTATGATGCCACAATATATAGTATGATGTCTATGCTCTTCCATAGTGAGTCTTGTACTATACTAAAATCACTTTACCAAATCTTTTACTGTAGAAAGCTATATCCACATATTATTATCTACAATTTTTTTGTTTAATTTTTCAAGATAGGGCCTCACTCTATCCTAGACTGACCTGGAACTCACTCTGTATTCCCAGGCTAACCATGAACTCATGGTGATCCTCCGACTTCAGCTTCCCAAGTGCTGGAATTAAAGTTGTGCGCCATTATGCCTGACATTTTAAAATATAATTTTGATTTCCTTTTAACTTATTAAAAATACTCATCTTGTGGTTAAAAGGGCATACCCAAAGAAGCTAGGTTCATATCATATTTTTAAAGAATATAATCTTGCCAGAAGTGTGAGCATGATATATTAGTTATTAAACATCCTGACAAAGCTTCCTTTTCAGTGTTGTTGCTTCATGGGTTGATTATGCCTTCAAGCAGTTGTTCTAAAATGACTAATCCCTGTTTTAAGTTGAAAAAGTTGAGTGTGCTCTGTTAGATTGCTAATTTGATTTGAAAAATTTCCCCAGGCAAATATATTTGCCCAGATCCATAGCATTGTTTGGGTGCCAAATTCTAGAGTCAAGTGTGTTTATTTAGTTGAATTCTCATTGCTTTCAGCTTTGCTGCTGCTCTCTGCAAGAACACTTGCATTTTGTTACGTTCACTTGTTACTGTGCTGGGGTCAAGACATCCTTATTTCTTTTCTTGTGGAGTAGATTAATAAATTCAGGTGTGAATAACTAACAATGGGTAAATAAGATTTTAAGAAATTAATCTTATAATTAAGATTATAAGACAACATGGAGGACAGCTCCCTTATTAGAGATACAATAAAACACATAATTAAAAATAGTTCTATTCATACTCCATGTTTACATGTCAACTCCTGGTTTCCCATTTCTCTGCCCATTTTTTTTTCTTTTTTCCCTGTATTTGTTTGCTAGGGCTGCCATCATGATGTTTCACAAATTACAACCAAAATTTATCTTTTCCCAGTTCTGGAGGCTGAGGTGGAGCTATTGACAGGGCTATGCTCACCTTTTAGACTCTGGAGAAGGGTCTGCTTTAGGTCTCAACTTGAGACAGCATCACCATAAACAATGTGGAATTCTCCCTCTGCGCATTTGAATTCAAATATCTCCTTTTTATTTTTTATTTATTTGCAAGGAGAGAGAGAGAGAGAGAGAGAGAATGAGATAATGGGTGTGCCAAGGCCTCTAGCTGCTGCAAAGGAAATCCAGATGCCTGAACCACTTTGTGCAGCTGGCTTTCCATGAGCATTGGGGAACCCAGTCTGGGATGTTAGGCTTTGCAGGCAAGAGCATTAACCTCTGAGCCATTCCTCCAGGCCAAATCTCTCTTTTCTTTAAGGACAAAAGTGATGTTTGTTTAGTGGTACATCAGCTCCAGTATGTCTTCATATTAATTTAACTAGTTGCATATGTATTGCCTTTATTTTAAAATAACCTTACATTCTGAGATTCTTAAGGGTTTATATTTCATAATATTAATTTTGAGATAGGAGGCAGGGTATAATCTCCCTACACCACCTTATTTAGCCAGGATCCCATAGTTTCCTACCTTGGCACTGCCTGCAATGGGCCTCTCCTTTCATTTTTCTGTATCTTTCATCAGACTAGTTTACGTAACTAGGAAATTCTTGCTTTAGCACTGATGTGTGCCATTGGAGAAAATTACATAATTGTGGTACTTAAATATCCATTAAGAAGGCATACCTGTTAAAATCATCTGGGTCCTAAATCTGCAAGAATCTTGCAAGTAGTCCCTAGCTATGATTCTCTTAAATGGTTTACAGTCTTTGTCTCTTAACATTACCACTTTCATTCTTAGCAGCCCCTACTAATTAAATGAATGCAGATTATTCATTTAATGGGTATTTTGTCAGTATGAATGATTTTTTTCCACAATGCATCCCCAATCTTGTTCTTTTCAAATTTTCTGTTTTGCTTTAGTGTGCCATTCAAATTTGATTTTCCACTAACACGAAATTGCCAATCTTACGAAAGTTTGCCTAATGATGCCACATTTTGTTTCTCAAAATTTGGCTAATGGGCTGGAGAGATAGCCCAGTGGTTAAGGAATTTTCTTGCAAAGCCTAAGGACAATGGCTCAATTCCCTGGTACCCACAAAAAATAACGGTGGCACATGCATCTGGAGTTCATTTGCAGTGGCTAGAGGCCCTGGTGCACCCATTTTATCCTCTCTCCTTGCAAATAATTTTTAAAAAGAATCAACTATCAGCCATTCTATCAACTGTAAATTGCCTATGAAATGAGTGTAAAACCATAATACCTTTGATATGTCCCAGGCTAGCATTTAAAACTACATGTTATTAAATAAATCTTTCCACACCACAATATTATGACATACCCCACTAAGTGCCATTCTGCATGAGGCTGTATTTTACATTAACTACATTATTGTTTTCTTTTTGTGTATTTGCCTTGTTTTCCTAACTTGTGATTCTTGGTCTAATTCAAATCCAGCAAGGCTGTCTTCAGTATTCCCTTTCTCATTAATAGCAGTTGTTTATTTCTTAAGGAAATTCACAACTTTTGTCGCAATTAGTTTTTGATACCTAGTATGCTATACATTGTCAACAAATTGTGTAAATTCTTTTATTATTTTAAAAATTTTCAAAAATCAACACAATACCATATATCTATATAGTGAGTACATGATATTGTATTACATGTAGACATTATCATGCAATAAGCATAAAAACTATTTAAATTCTTATGCTTTACATACTAGATTTCAAACACCTTTCATATCTGAGACTATGCCTTGTACATCTTTGCACAACATGTACTATTTGTAAAGTCAGTGAAAACTCATATGTTAATGCTGAATGTTAATTCTGACAAAAAATAAAAATGATATTCTAATGTACTCTTATGTATTCATTATTCATGTTTTCATACCTTGTTTTTCCATCTCAAGATGGTATTATGCTTCATACAAGGCACTAAATCTATATAAAAAATCTATAATTTATTCTTTACTTTAATTCCAGTAGTAAGTTCATTATAGTAGCAACTTTGGAATAGAGTATTTACTTTGACTTTTAAAATATTGAAGTTTATTTTAAAAATAAGGAATTTTTGCTGATAGCTGAATATGATGTGTTAATATCTCTAACCCAGGACTTTGAATTATAGTACAGAGCTATTCATATCAGTGGTCAGACAACCATTCATGTACTCATGTCTGAAGAAAGAGTTCTTTCAGGGAACATAGAATGTGTCATAGCCTAATGACTGGATGTAAGACAGTTACCATGGAAGAATGAATTCCAGTGGCATCCTCATAGGATGGGTGTAATTACATGAGTCATCGCCAGTTGTATTGTACATCTTTCATCACCTTCGCTATCATAACTGGAAAAAACAGACCAGCTTCTTTCCCTTGATATTTGTACATTTGAATGTCTTGAATCTAGACGACTGCTTTCAGAATTCACTAAACTTAGCAAAAGTTTGAACCATTAGCTATTTCTGCCATTCTTTCAATATTAAAATTGTCACTATCACCCCTTTTGTTGAAAACCAAGAGTCCAAACTGCATAAATAGTTAGGCTAGCCATATATGTTACACAGCAGCAATAAATCCTATTATGACAGTATATTTAAAGGGGAGAGATGTGAATTAATATGCAGTGTCTTTGGTGAGTGTTAACCAGGCATCAACTTTACATTTAAGAAGCAGCCAAATGATTAAATTGCTCAGCTAAAAATTCACCACCCTTAAAAATTATCCTTTAGGATAAAGACTGGTTTTGTTTTATAGCTGACAACTTGATTGACAACTAGGACACATCAAGTATATTTCTATTCTTGTAATTCAAGGACACCTTGAATATTTCCCAAGAGAAAAGGATACACATGGAGAAAAAAATGGAAACTGTTTTCTGGTTAAATATTAAAGAAACATGTAGGACATTTTCTACATTCCATATGGTGCTAAAACCACTACATTATCAAAATGCTTGGGTGGAGGACAGGGAGCAGGCTGATGATGGTACCATCATGGCTATATACACACTTTATACATAACTAACAAAAAGAGAAAAAAATGCTTTGGTTGTGGGGATAACTGGTATATATCTAATGTTTAATTCTTATTTAGCATCCACATATAATTTTCAATAATTCATTTTATTTATAGCAGTATCAGTCTGTATATTAATGAAATTTGCATTGATACTACAATGCCTTATATTTTGAGCATATCTTTAATGTTTTATCTTTGTTAAAACTTAGGAAAATATCCAATATTGTATTATGTTGTTGCTGGTATGTTTAATGTTTGATATTCATGTGACTTTATGGTATGAGTTTTCAAGAATCTGATATAAAATCTTAGGTATAGGTACTTTATTTGGAAAATGGTTCTAGGGTTGAGTGAAAGTGAAGGTAGAGAAGAGAAGGAGGATCCTATCATTTTCAGGCTTGAGACCCTGAGGCAATATGAATTTCATACTGTTGGTGGTTCCTCCAGAGAAGCATAGAGAATGCTTCTTCAATTATCTGTTTCGGAAAAGAAAGGAAACAACTGGCTCTATCGCATATTTGTCAGTACCCCAAGGTCATCAATCCCTTCTCTCTTGCAGGCTGTGATAGCTTATTCACTGGGCTCTGCAATGCCAGGAAACATGAAATAAAAGTAAAAAGATGTGATCATATCTTGGCTATTGTGAGAAACATTACATTGAACATATGAGTGCAGATTCCTCTTTAGCACATTGATTTTAATTTCTTTGGTTCTATACCCAATAATCAGAATCATGGACCACATGAAAATCATATCTTTAGTGTCTTTTTCCTTTTGAGGAGTCAACCTTCATTGTCCTAAAAGGGCTGTACTAATTAAATTATTACCAACAGTGTATAAATAGACCTTTCTCTCTACATTCTTGCCCAAACTCATTGTGCTTTTGATTTTTTTCCTTTGGTGATTATAAATGTTATTTTTGCTGGTCTTTTATTTAATTTTCTTTGATAAATCTTTACTCAAGTATACTGTTTTAGTCAGTTTTCATCACTGTGATGAATGTCTCTGGAGAAATAGTATCATGGAAGATTTATGTTGGCTCCCGGATTCAGAGATCTTAGTCCCTTACTATATGATTGACAGATTCCATTATTTCTGGGTTTGTGGGGAAACAGACTATCGTGGAAGAATGGCATGTATGTAGAGCTTATCTGCTCACCTGGTGCCATCCAGGAAGCAGAGAGACAGGCAAAGTGGGCATATGTCCTCCAAGAACATTTCCTCAGCGATCTTCCTTTAATGCCATAAGATTGTTAATTCAGCAGTGGGCTGATTCATTGATTAGATCATAGCTC
This sequence comes from Orientallactaga sibirica, assembly GCA_036365145.1. NCBI lineage: Eukaryota > Metazoa > Chordata > Mammalia > Rodentia > Dipodidae > Orientallactaga > Orientallactaga sibirica. Next base: position 29,445,443 of record JAEOAD010000021.1, on the reverse strand, counting down.
TCAATGTCTAGTTGTCTCTCAATGATTGGATTCACTAATTTCGGGCAATCCTTTGTGAGCTATACTTCATATCTAAACCATAACAAATACTTGACCATTTTTTAAAAATATTTTTTATTTATTTATTTGAGAAAGAAAGAAAAAGGAGGGAGGGGAGGGGAGGGAACGAGGGGGAGAGAGAGAGAGAGAGAATGGGTGGTCCAGGCCCTCTAGCCACTGCAAACGAACTGCATATAACACCTTGTGCATCTGGCTTACGTGGATAATGGGGAGATGGAACTTGGGTCCTTAGGCTTTGCAGGCAAGTGACTTAACACTAAGCTCTCTCTCCAGCCCTTTTGACCATTTTTAGTAGGACTGTTTATTTCCTTGTTACTTATTTACTTGTGAGTTCCTTGGGCACTATGGGTATTTCCCCACATCCAGTGCACAATTTAGAATCACTTTTGTTCATAATTTTATGTGTATTTCTGTAGTCATATTAATGAAATTACTACAAAAATCATTGTCTTAGTGTCTCTCTCTCTCTCTCTATATATATATATATGCATGATATTTTTATAGGTTCAGATTCAATGGTTAAGTTTTTATTCCAATAGGTTTTTTTTTTTTTTTTTTTGTAAAATAAGTGAGAAAAGGAACTGCATTCATTCTTCTGTATGTGGTCATTACATTTTTTCAGTACCATCTACTAAAGATATTATCTTTCTTTTTCACAGTATGTTCTTGGCACCTTTCTTGAACAGCCAAAATGCAGCTTAAATATCAGTGGGTAAATGGGTTAAAGGATTTTATATATAGCGGGACACTTTTTATCTCTTAAAAGAAAAAAAAGGACATTCTGTAATTTGCAACAACATCTGAATATATAAGACAACTTGTTAAGGCAAAGAAGGCAGATATAGTGAAACAAATAATAGATAATTTCAGTTTTGTATGGAATGTGAAACATTCTCACTTAGAACTGGAGAGTAGAATGGTGGTTACCAGAGGCTGGTGGGTGGAGATGGGCAGGAGAAGGAGAGATGGTCAGTAGGTACACAGCTTTTAATCTAGGAAGAAATCCTGGTATTCAATGGCATTATGACTATAGTTATTGAAAATATATTATATATTTCAAAAATCTATAAGGGAGCATAAAAACTTAGAGGTTGTGGATATACTAATTTACCTGTGTGCATTAAAAGCCCTAGGATATATACTATAGAATTGATAGTTGTAAATAAATATAAAATAAAAATTATGAAAAATATGAACAAGACAAAAGATCATAAGTGTAGAACAAATGTAAGAGTTTCTGGAATTGTCCAAAAGCTGTGGCTGACCCCAGGGGAGAGGTAGGGGAGGAAATGGAGTACTAGAAAGATTGTATATGTGGAGCATGAGACACATAATAATAAATTTTACAACACAAATGAAAATGATTCACAATTGTTACCTAAAACCATCGATTTTAATTATCTTGTTCTTATAAGCAACAGTAAGAAAAGAAATTACATGGGCTTCCACAATGCATATACAGAGACAAAGCATCCATGAAATGATATCCTCACTATGAGCAATGCTCTCTGATAATCTCTGTTCCATACTATGCTGTGTTACTCTGTTGCACTCTTTGCTCTATTTAATTAAACAATGTTATTCATAACTCCCTAAAGTAATTTTAAAATCCATGATTTGGAAAACATTGGCTGAAATATAATTAATTTAATATACCCAAGAAGGCAACTGATAGCATACTAATACAATTAAAATCATGTGGAGTAGAACCACAAACAGTGAAATTTTGAGAAATAAAGGTCATACTATCAACGTGAGTTCAGAATAATTACTGTAAATTCTTAGGAAATGAGAAATGAAGGTTGCTTGGGTTCATGTTCCATGGTTCTGGGTTTCATCTGTCAGTATTTAAGGATCTATAAATGGGTAAAGAACATCTAGCTGCCTCAGAGAATGAACAGGGTAGGAACACAGAAGGGCTGAATAATGAGGTGCTGTGTCTCCAGCTTTCACCTCAGATGCTTTGTTTCCTGCTGTCCCTATTCTTATGTAGACAGGAAGGGAGTGCTTGTATCCCACAAAGGCACATGCATATTCCACAGCCAGCTGTGTCTCCCTAGGTAGAGAGCACTGGTGGTTATGATCCCAGGGTGCTATTGCATTTTATATTTGTTTCATGTTTATTGTTTTGACACTTGTCATTTTAAGCTTCTTTGCTCTTTTCACAGAGAATTTTTAGTCTCCTAAGAGCAGAGCTCTATTATCATAATCACTTTTCAGAAGAGAAAATTACCTGTAATTTTTATACTCTGAAGGTGTATCATAATAATTCAACCACCTACTTTACTCTCAAAAATCAAATGATTTTTTTAAAGAAACTATTTTTTCTATCTCTTCATTTTCCATATAGGAAATGAGAACTTTGGGAAATCCCACCAAGCCTTCATCAGCCTTGCCTTGGCTGTATCTTCCTACTGTCAGCTATCTTTTAGAGCTGGGGGTAGAGGGGAGAGTTATAGAAGCATTGCTGTGCTGTGGTGACACACTGCTCATTGAGGGCACTTTCAAGGGATACAAACAGTAAAGGGTGAACAACCCTTACATCAGCTTTAACTTTCCATGAGGTCATTTATCTTTGCTGTTTTTAAAAATATTTTTAATATTTTATTTATTTATTTATTTATTTATTTGAGAGAGAAAGAGGCAGAGAGAGAGAAAGAGAGAATGGGTGCGCCAGGGCCTCTAGCCACTGCAGATGAACTCCAGGTGCATGTATTCCTTTGTGCATCTGGCTTATGTGGGTCCTGGAAAATTGAACCAGGATCCTTTGGCTTTGCAGGGAAATGCCTTAACCACTAAGCAATCTCTCCAGCCTGGATTTTTTTTTTTTTTGGTTGTTGTTATTGTTTGTCTGTTTCAAGGTAGGTTTTCCTGCTAGCCCAGGTTGACCTGGAATTTACTCTGTAGTCCCAGGCTGGCTTTGAACTCACAACGATCTTCCAACCTCTGTCTTCTGAGTGCTAGGATTAAAGGCCTGAGGCACGATGCCCAGCCCTTTGCTGGTTTTATTGTCCCTCCCATGAGTCTCCACTCTATCTCCACCACAACATTCATTCCTGCACCTTGTTTCAGGAGAAAGGTGGCATGTGATGCACACAAACATAAATCTACAGTTTACTGATTAAAATCAAGTTCCCATGAGATCCCTGTTGTAATTGATTATCTTCCAATTGCTGAAGAAAAAAAACTGAAGGACTTGGTAGAGGATAAAGAAAGAAGAAAAAAAAAGTTCTAGGATATCACATGCCTTTGCTACTCTGTGTGTTCCACAGCTGGCTTTAAGGCATGTAGCAAGCATGATACTACAGGTGGTTATTGAACCTGACCTCCTGCATTAATGGTTGTTATATGGAATGATTTGTGATGAAATAACCTCAGCAAAGTGTGGTCCATTCTATGAATTTTCAAAAGTGTGTGAGTTTTTATAGATTGTAAAAAGCCAAAAGGCTTAGAAATTGACTTGTTTTGATTCATCAATGCCCCTATTTATTATTTCATAAAATATCTTTAAAAAATATTCTGTGGATGGAATCCAGGGCCTTGTACATGATGGGAAAGTTCTCTGCCACTGAGATACATTCCCAGCCCTTGTAAGGCATCTTTTGAGCCTTTAAAACCTATAACATATGCAGTATGGAAAAAACAATATGATCAGAGTGCTCTTTTGTTCTTGAGTGCCCTGACAGTCCTTTTGTGATGCTTGACTCCTGTAAATTACTTTGGAAAATTCTCTTGTCTTTGAAATAACAGACCTTCATCTATTGGATGATTCTTCCAACTTCACCCTGATAGACATTGGGCATAACCAGCACAATCATGGCTATCTTCATGTGAAAATCATAAACCATTGTGGTATCTATTTGTAACTCTTGTCTTTTGACTTGGTTGTTATATCCATGTGGCTTTTCATATTTCCATCCAGTTATTTTCTAATTAGTGTTAAAACTGAATAGAATTGGCTACTAGAAGGGTCAAAAGTTTCACTTACAAGGCAGAGGAAATTGAGAATTTAAATACTGATTATTTCTCTCTTCTTTGACTATAGTCTACATTTGTTCATTTAAATAACATTATTATCATTTTTATTCAAACTATTATTAACAGTTTGTTTAGAATCAGCTTTGTGCCAAGCATTTTGCTAAGTATGAATAAGCTTTTCATAATGTATACCCTGATGTCCTTTCTTTATAAATGAAACAGGATCCTAAGAATGAGAAGCCTTGTGCATTGACATGGTAATTAATATATAGCAGAAGGGAAAATCAAACCTAGCACATTTTACACTGAGTATTGGTCATCTCATAGATTACTGATGCAGAAATATTTTCAGCTTCCAGTGGCTTTACCTCATGGCTGGAACTTTACCAGGCAGCATCTGAACTTCAGCACAAGAGAATATACATTTATTTTTGCCAGTTTATTGGTTGTGATAGTGGGGTGATTATGGGAATTAAAATCTTTGTTTCTGTAACATATACTGTTAGTGCCTATAAAGTAAAAAAATCATATAAACTTGAACACTAAGGCCTAACAAAACGGGTATAAACTGAAGTTACATTAGAGAATAAACATTTATGAGACTTGTTTTGTGGATCTACAGTAGAAATTAAGAATTTTTAAGAGTTCTAGATAAAGATATAACACACTAGAGTTATTATAAAGGGCCCAAGTTACAAATATAGTTTATTCAGAGAGGGTTGTAGTTGCACATTAGGGTAGCTATTACATATTGCTGGCTAGTCACTATTTATTACTTATTTTTATTGATATTTACATAATAGTTAAGAGGGAAATATTCCTTAATTCCTGTTGCTATGGAATAAACACAAATAATGCTTATATTATTCCACAAAAATTCTATATTAAAATCTCCACCCATTGCAATATTGATATGTGATAACAAATGGCAATGAAATATTTGATAGGGGTTCATTACTTAAAAATAGGATGCAGGCTGGAGAGATGTGACATTGGTTAAGGCACTTGACTGCAAAGCCTAAGGACCCAGATTTGATTTCCCAGCAACCATGCAAAGCTGCATGAACAAGGTAGTGCATATATCTGGAGTTCATTTGCAGTGGTTGGAGGCCCTTGCGCACCCATTCTGTCTCTCTCTTTCTCTATCTCTCTCTCAAATACATAAATAAATAAATAAAGTATTTAAAAAAATAAAAATGGGAAGCAATTTGATGAAGGATATTGTACACATTACTATAACAAAACAGTCAGTAAATCCCACTACCATTAAGAATGTGAGAATCAATTTGAAAAATATTTTTGTTTTTAAGAGACAGATGTGCTGAGGTACATACACATAACATTTTATATTCTGCATGAATCATTGTGGAATTTAGTGAAAATCTTGCCTGAATGAGAAGACATTAAATACCTATGTAGGGTCTGCATCCTCAGTCACTTCTGCAATCTAGTAATTGTTAGTCACACTTACTGTGAACTATTTAGGAGGGTAAAATCTTTGTAAAATTGTTCAGTCCTGCCCTTTTTATATTCTTTGTTAGTGAATTTAGCTTGCTCTTAATCTCTTTAAAATGAACTATTTTTATTTGCTTCTTAATTATCCACATCTGAGCATAAACATGTTATAAAAGATAGTTTATACTGATGAGCTACAAAAATATTTAGATTATCTTTTAGGCAATGCCATTGTGGTGGTGCAAGTACATAGGAGTATAAGGACAAAGCAAAGTCATTCACTATCCATTCTAATAGTAGGAATATTCACCAAAATATGTTTTTGATGAGTATAAAATTAGATGCTTTTACATGGACCATAAAATTAATTCTGCCCCCATCCTAACCCCATTACTAATATTTGTGTTTAAATTTTCTAAATTTCTAAACAATTTTCTCAACTAGACATTTATAAAAAAATGTATCTTTATGAAGTAAGGACTTTAGTTCATCACATCCTAAAAATATTCAGCTATTGAAAATTCATCCATTTGAGACCTGGCTTCTGCCCTCATTACTATTTGATTTTTTTTGTCCTTACTTTTTACCCACTTAATATTTGTTTTGCTATGTATTTGATAACAACCTGAGTTGTGATAGAATGAATTGCATTTTGTTGAAAAGCAGTAATTTCTAGGTAAGCAATAGTATAATGGTGTAATGAGTTATTTCTTTACATCAAATGATAAATCTATTAATCTGGGAGAAGAAAACTGAGCAAACTTTTCTATGAATAAATGTCATAACTTCATTAATTTTTTTCTATTTAGCTATATGCACTAAGAAGAAATAAATATTAGTCAAACACATGGAACAATTATCAGATTACGAATGAAAGAATGCAGTGTACAGTTTGTTTAATAGTCTAATATATCATGCTCATGCTAAATGCTAGTGTCAAGGGTGAGAAGGGTTATGTGTATCTCATCTCTTCTCTCATTATCGTCACTGTAAAAATCTTCCTAAATACTCATGAGTGGATGTTGTAAGTAGAAGCACCCCACATTTAACATTTGTTAAAAGTATTATATTTGTTTCTTCTAGAAGAATTTTGACAATAGTATAAACTGTATCATCTTTATTTTGGCCTTTTAGATTTTCCTGTTGGACACTAGAGCCAGTTCCTCAAAGCTCCATTCCTATGATTATTTTCTATACTTCCTTCTCTCATTATAGGCAATGCCATTCTGTCTTGCTAATATTTCTACTGTAATACTATTTTCATTGATAAAAATATGAGTTCAGTAACCCTTGACTAATTGTGGTATTGAACGCTTTAGAAATGGATAGCTTGAATTTAAACTTTAAATGAATAGTGTGCTCCACATTTCTAAGACTTTCTAAAGACATAATCAACAGTCTTTAGTTTTTTTAAAGTTTTTATAGAAATAAATATTTTAGATATGCTAAGTGATATGTTATTAAAGAAATTTCAACTGTCTTGTTTCTAATTTGATGAGTTTTTAAATTGCTTATGTGGCTTATACCTGTGGCCTGAATTGTATTTTTTATACTGGACATACTGCATTGAATGGACACTTCAGTGAATGGTGATTCTGACATCTTCTCTGAGGTTATTGCCCTGGGCATAGAAGTAACTTGACTCAATAAGACAGGAAAGAAATATCCATAATAAGATCCATAAGAGAGTATAAAGATAAAAGTAATTATTTCAAATTGTGCATGGATGAAGTGATATCAGACAATCATAGGAGGACAGATGTTAACATTTCATGTAGTAAAGTACCTAAATTAAGCCTGATGCAAAAAAAAAAAGCTGCTGAAATAGTCCTTTCTTATGTTTAATCACATTGCTGCCCTGCTGCCCATCATGGAAAATAAAAATTTAGAAAAATTCTCAAGCTCTTCTAGGTCCCCTCAACAGCACCTGTTTCCTCATCTCTACACACCCATACTGTTGTCATCAAGTAAGCCCTGTTTCCTTGAGGATGTGCAGGAAGTCTCTGCTTGAGGGCATATAGCTAGTCTTCTTTTCTGAGGTGTGTACAAGACTACTACTCTGTGAATTACCAGAAAGATGCCATTTTAGTTATGTCTATGAAAATCTTTGAGGTGCTAAGTTTCATTATGGTTACTGTAATGGAAACAAGAGCATTGCTCATCTGACACACCAGGAAAAGTGTGGGAGGTAAGGAAAAGATAAAAGTATCATTTCTAATAACATTTCTCTGAGAATTGAGATATACTGTTGTTCATTTTAAAGCATTTGTGGGGTAAAGAAAAATGAACAAAAGAATAGGGAGAAAGGAATGAAGTAAACAGGGAAAAAACTAGTTTCCAAAATATAACCGTAAGACGATTAGAAGGAAACAAAGGGGGTTATGGTTCAGGCAGCAAGAGTATTAGCAGGCTTGAACTTAGGCTGTGCCATGTAGTGTGAATGTTTGGGGCAAATTGTTTACTATTTCTGAGTTTGTTTTCTAAACTTTAAAATGCATAACAAAGAGTTTCATAAAGTTAGTCATAAGAATCAGAAGTAATATAAAATATGCTCTGTTATGTGTTCAATAAATGTTAGCTGTTATGTTTGCTCATTCTCATCTAATTTTTAATATTATTTTCTCATTTAGTCTTATTTTGACTGATTACTTAAAAGGGCTTCCCAAAAATGTCTGAATTAAAATATCCTATCTTTTACTTTTAAAAAGAAAAATAAAAAGACAATACAAGGAGAATACTTAATTTCATCAATTCTAAAATCTAAGACTTTGCACCATTCAACATCACTGAACCCAGGACATATCTTTCAGCTGATTGTGTCTTCCAAAAGTCAGTGTACCTGCAATAGTTATCACTGTCTATATACATGTGAATATGATAATGCCTCTCATGACATGAATACAAGACACAAATCTTGACATTTAAACCTCTAAAACATTTAAGGATTATTTGAAGAAAGACTATGGGCCCTACTGATTGTGTGCAAAAATTCTTTTGCTCATCTTCTGGTAAATTCGACGAGATTCAGTGTTTGAGACTGCTGAGGAATTGAAGCTCTTTGGAAACACTTCCTTCAACAAACAGTGCTAGGAAAACTGAAATCCACATATAGAAGAATAAAGCTAGATTCCAATCTCTCATTCTGTACATAAATCAATTAAAAGTGGACCAGGGACCTTACTGTAAGACATGAAACTTTGAAACTGCTACAGAAAATCAAAGGAAACATGCTTCATGATATGGGAAATGGCTTTCTGAATAGGATGCCAATACCTCAGGAAAGTTATAGCAAGAATTGACAAGTGGAGAGTGCATGAAAATAAAAAGCTTCTGCTCAGCAAAGGAAGCAAGATGCAGAGTGAGGAAACAGTTCACAGAATAAGGAACATCTTTACCACACATGTACTAGGGGGTCCATAACTAAAATCTATGAAAAACTAAAAAAATTAAACACCACAAGATTCCAAATCATCCAACCATCTAACTTCTAAAGAAGCAGAAGGGAGTCTAAAAGTCAAATGAATCCCCCCCCCAAAATTAATTCTCAAAAGGAGAAATACAAATGGCCAATATGTATTAAAATGTTTGATATATTTGGCCATGAGGAAAATGTAAATTAAAAGGACATTAAGATACCATTTCAATACCACCAAAATGGTTAAAATAAAGAAATCAAGGGACAACAAATGTTGGTGAGTGTGAATGAAAACGTTAATCCTTATATAGTACTGATGGGAATATAAACTAGTACAGCCCTATAGAAATCAGTATAAAGGTATCTCAAAATACCATATGACCTAACTGTACCACTTCTGGCTATACCCAAAGTAATCTAAGTCCATATACTATGGACATACCTGTGCATCAATTTTTAATGCTATACTATTCACAATAGACAGAATCTGGAACCAGGTTATGTGTCTATCAATAGATGACTGGATAAAGACAAGGTGAATATATAGATATATGAGTGTGCATGCATTTTTCTTTTTTTCTTTATGGTTGTAATATATATGGTCATTAAAAATAATAAAATGGTGTAATCTGTAGCTGAATGAAAGGACCTGGAGCTCATCATGTTAAGTTAAATTAGCCAAACTCAGAGGGACAAATATCACATTTTCTCTCATATACTGAATCTGCCTGTCTATCTATCATCTATCTATCTTCATCATCATCTATTATCTATTATCTATTATCTATCATCTATCATCTTTTTATCCGTCATCTACCTATTAATCTATCTTCTCTATGTCTATTTAATCATCTATGTGTATATCATCTATCTGTTATGAAAGGAGGGGGTGCTATATAGAAGAGAGAAAAAGGTCTAAAGGGAGAAGGATGGAGGATAAGGAGAGTTAGGGTATTAATATAAGTAAAAGAAAATGATATTTATGTATAAAATATCATAATGAAGTTCATTGTTTTGTATGCAATCCAAAAATAATTTTTATGCAAAAGATACATGTCTAATACTATACAGTGACACAGTTAGAAAGACATGGATGGCAATACCTTCAGTCTGAACAGTTATTCATCAGAATTGGAGCCTGAAAGTGAGGAACTTTAGAAATAACTCCATAGGTTTTCTTTTCTTTTTCTTTTATTTTTTTGTGCGGAATGAATATGGTAAAAACAAACTCTAAGTCTGATGAGATATTTGGTCATCATAAGCCAGGCTTGAAATGGATCTCCTTGTGGCGATGTTATTCAAGAAATTATAGGATACACAAAGCATTTTGTCATGGTTTAAATTGATTACATACATTCTCTGTGTTTCTTTGCTGTTCCCGGGGGTCATTGGCCACTGATGTCCCGGGTGCAGGAGAAGTTTGAGGGAAGAAGCAGGGTTGGAGTAGGGGTTGAGTGTGATGGGCAATGAACACCTGGGATGCTGATGAACAGCATGCTCTTATTCAACAGGGGAGTGGGTTTATAAACACTTGAGAAAGGTTGAGAAGGCACATACAGACTATATGGCTATTGGATATGTAGTTTATGGGTTGCTATCTAATTGTCTGAAAGGCAGAAGTACAAGGGAGATAGTGGTGGGAAAGGCTACATGACTTCAGAATTGTGAGAGAGAGCTGTAAGGAAGATAACAAAAGTGGCGGGAAAAGCTACATGACTCTAGCCACATAAGGGTCTCTTGGGCAGCTAGCCACAAGGTCAGGAACTGTGGGGGGTGGCCAAAGCCTGACTTATGGAATGGTCAGATGCTTTTGGGATCAAAAAGCAGATGCTTTTTGGAGGGCCTTGCCAGTTCTGCCCACTCTGGGCAATGACAGGGAACACTACAACCTTGCCTGAGGGTAGGGAGGGCCAGTCAGCATTGCCAGGGTAGGTTCCCCATGATAAGGCCAGCTGAAACCCCCACAGTTCAAGGTCCCTGGCCATGTCCAACAGCCCAGGCCAGCTTCCTCACAGCCCCAGCCCATTTTTAGCAATGTCCAACACTTCTATTGGTATAGGAAATACACCTTTTATGATAGGTGGAATCTTACATTCTATGAAGTATAGTATCCTTCAACCCACTGCAAGGCACTCCATAAGCAAAGGATGGTTGAGAGTAATATCCACAAGTTTGCAGGATGTTCTTAATTTATCCTAGAAATGGAACTTGCCAAGGGCAAAGCTTTGATAAGCAAAATAATTATAATTTTAGATCCTCCTGCTATTTCTCTAGGGTAAATCAGGTCAGTGTAATCACAGGACAAAGCATTTAATGTACAAAGAGTGCAGCTTCAGGTCTTACCCCAGTAATTGCTGGGTTTGTCAACCTGTATGGATCATATCACTTCTGAGTCTCCTCTGAGGATAATGCTGAAACTGTTTATTTTCTTCAGAAGGTAGATTAGTTAAAACTATATCTGAAATGTGCTTTTAAATATTAATTGCTATTCAGTCCTTTTTCTTTTGCCTCTGTATGAGAAAAATAAAAGAACTTTATCTGTCTAGATGATATAGGATGAAGGTAACTAGGAAGTATATTGCTCCCTGTTTGTACTCACAGTCATTCCTTGATTGATCAATTAGTCTACAGTTTACATAAGACTAAATAGTACAGTCTCAAGGAAAAAGGGCAATGTTTTCTTAGGATAATTGGTGGCTTCATTTTCAAGAGGAGACATAATATTTCTGAGAGAGATGGTCCCTGGTTGCCTCTGACAGTCATGACTGAGAATCGCATTGCCCTGTTTTCTCCTTCGTTGGCCCTTCATTCTTCCTGATGATGAGTTCCAGGTTCCCTGTCCTTGCTCTTCTTTCTTTTTAAGCAATATCCCCTCCTTGTCCCTGGCAATTCATTGTTTTCACACATGAAAGGTTGTGGCATATACCTTACCTCTTATTCCCTCAGAGCCAGTCTGTTATGCCTTCAGCCTAATAAATAGCTGCTATCATTGCACTAGATTTAAAATCACCCCATTTTAATAAAAACGAGTACTTAAAATGAGTTGTAACAGACATTCTTTCCAGCTTCAGGTGGAATGGCAAGACTGCTTATGTGACAGTATTTAGGGAGCTGACATCTTAAGAACATATTGTCCATCAACACCTGTCAACTTCTAGGAATTACTATCCTTTAGGCATGTGCTGCCTGTTTGTGTTCCTCAAAACAGAACTTTCAAATATTTTCATGACAACTCACAATAAGATCACTTCATATCCTGTCTCAGAGTACCTATTAATTTCCTTGTATATTCAAGATACATGTAATTAACACAAAAGGTTAACTTTAAAAAGTTAAAATCCTTAACCTAACAACTCATTAACGATCTGGAAGCATTAGGTTAAAAATAAATCCCCAGTTTATAACATTGGGGTTTGGCAAACTTGATAAGAAATATGTCTGGTGGCCTATAAGTAGCTATCTGGAAAACAAGTGTGGAAGCATGTCACTGTTGAAAGACAATGTTACTGGGCTAGGAAGGTAACTGTGGGTAATGTATAATAACAGCACAGGAAGATAAATTCTGATACCCAGCAGCCCTATAAAATGTCTGGGGTGGTGAAGAGTGCTCATAATCTCAGCTTTGGAGAGGCAGGGATGGAAGGGTCCCTGGAGTTGGTTGGCTAGTTTATCTTGCAAACTGATGAGTTTTGGTTTCTGTAAGAGACCTTTGCTCAGAGTACATGGAGAGGAATAGAGGAAGAAACCTACTGTAGACTTCTGGCCTCCACATGCATATGCTCACATCTTTACCTGCACACCTACACATGTATGCACCCATGCACATACAGACATGCATATACACATGCATGCACACCATACACACATACACATGCAAAGAAAAGGCCCCAATGTAATGTAAGAATTCCTGTTACCATTCCAAACCTGAATTATCCATACCTACATTATTTTTCTATTGGGAACTAAGTTTCTACATCTAATTTTATTGAAGATGAATTGGTCAAGGAAATTAATAATATGTTTATAATAAAATCTCACTTATATTTTCTTCCAATGGATTTCTTTATATTTTGTTTCACTTTTTTGTTTGTTTGTTTGTTTTTTGGTGTTTTGAGGTAGGGTCTCACGCTAGTTCAGGCTGACCTGAATTCACTTGTAATCTCAGGGTGGCCTTGAACTCATGGAGATCCTCTTACCTCTGCCTCCAGAGTGCTGGGATTAAAGGCGTGTGCCACCATGCCCAGCTTGTTTCACTTTTTAATTCTGTGCTGAGATATTCCTTTATTTCAGTTAATGAAGATAAAAGGCATCAAACTAGAAGAACTAGTTGGAATAGAAGAAACTTTTATGTGGAAGGGCTATGGGGGAGGGAGACAAGAGAAAAGGAGATAGTATGAACAAAATAAATTATGCACATGTGTTAAAATTGTCTATAAATATTATGCTATTAATAAATGACCCAACAGACAACAATATAGGAAAAAGAGGAGACAGCTTGGAACACACAGGTCTAGACCATAAGTTCTGGAAGATCAGGATCAACAGGATAGCAGAGGGGAAGGGAGGTCATAGACACTCATGAAGTATCTCTGTGCACTGAACAATGGGCCATAAGCACTTCTTATGCTTTCTTGTCTACTGTCCTTAAAGTTCATTTTGTTAACATTGTTTTATAGATGAGATATCACACTAAAGCTCTGGGCAATTGGTTAATTTTCTAAAGATTATAAAAAGAAGGGATTTGACCAGGAATTAAGACCCAGGTTGCCTGAAATAAAAAAAAAAAAAAAGGAAGGCTGAAGAGATGGCATAATGGTTAAGGTACTTGCCTGCAAAGCTTAAGGACCCAGGTTCAGTTCCCCAGAACCCACATAAGCCAGATGCACATGGTTGTGCATGTGTCTGGAGTTTGTTTGCAGCGGCTAGATGCCCTGATATGCCTGTTCTCTCTCTTCCTTCCTCTCTCTCATAAATAAGTAAAAATAAAATATTTAAAAAGTGATTTCTGGTTTTCATTGCTGGATCCCCCTAGTGAAACAAATTTTAATCTTGAAGAATTTTTTGCTCTCAAATTATTTTTTTTCACTAAGTCTACTCCTATCAGTCATATCACTGGGCTGGGGAGATTGCTCAGTGGTTAAAGGAGCTTGCTTGCAAAGTCTGCCACCCACACTTGATTCCCTAGTACCCATGTAGAGCCAGATGCTAAAGTGGCACATATATCTGGAGTTAGTTTGCAGTAGCAAGAGGCTCTGGTGTGCCCATTCCCTCTCTCTCTCTCTCTCTCTCTCTCTCTCTCTTCTCTCTCTCTCTCTCTCTCTCTCTTTTATCAAATAAATAAATAAAAATATTTCTGTGTATGTCGACGGCAGTAAGGAAAGGCACTTGCAGTGTTACATAATAAGTACATTCTGGTGGGCTAGAATAAAACCCCTTTTGTCATAACAAACAAATTCAATACATGTGGAGATATGTCTTGGAAAGATAACTATAGGTGTATCAAATAATATGATGCAAAATGTACTGTATTAACTAAAGAAAGCCAATTGGTCATTTGGATAGCAAGTGTTTTATTCTTTATAACTAGTGAGTCTGATTCTGCAATATAGACATATTCATTCAACCTGTCAATTCCAGGTCTCACGAAAAGCATGATCCCTATGCCAAGTCTAGAAATACATGCAGAGGGGAAATTGTTGCAAATGAAAGAACAGGTGTAAGAAACTGTCAAGATATTGTCACTCTTCCTATCCTGACATAATTAACTATAACTACAGTGACAGGAAAATCTTCTAAATTTCTAAAAAGAGTTATTTTGCCATCAAAAGGGTCATTTTTCCCTGTTGACTTTATAAAAAAAAAATAAGCTGGCTTGCATCATTGTAGAAAATGGCTTTTTTAATTCATTGTTTATTGACAACTTCCATAATTGTAGACAATAACACATGGTAATTCCCTCCCTCCCCCCACTTTCCCCTTTGAAACTCCACTCTCCATCATACCCCTTCCCCCTCTCAATCAGCCTTTCTTTATTTTGATGTCATTATCTTTTCCTCCTATTATGATGGTCTTGTGTAGGTAGTGTCAGGCACTGAGAGGTCATGGATATCTTGGCCATTTTGGGTATGGAGAAGTACATTGTAAGGAGTCCTATCCTTCGTTTGGCTGAAAATGTCTTTTAAACCAGGCATAGTGGTGCATGCCTTTAATCCCAGTACTCAGGAGGCAGAGGTAGGAGGATTGCTGTGAGTTCAAGGCCACCCTGAGACTCCATAGTGAATTCCAGATTAGCCTGTGCTAGAGTGAGACCCTACCTCAAAAAATAAAAATGGCTTTTAATTAAAATTTCCTGAGCTCCTAAGAGGCTATTACCACTAAATTACTGTATATATGGAGAGAGATCATTTTCTTTCAGTTTTCTTTGCTAAGACATGGTCCTTTTGACAAAAGTAAAATCTTTTAAAAATATCTCCCAGTTATCTGGTGGAATTGCTCATTTTTAGAGTCATACACTCAGCCTACAGACATTTAAAAAAACTGAGTCATTTAGTTGGCAATACATTTTTTAAACAACAGGCTGGGAACACGGCAAGGATTTAAAAATCCTCAGAATCAGAAGTTGCAGTGTTCAGTATGTTTCTCCTGGGGCTGCACTAGGTGCTTCCCCTCCCTACCTTTCTTCCTTCCAGCTTCTACAGGGGCTGCACTAGAGGCATTCCCCTCCCCACAGCTGTTCCAGCTTCAACCCCTAGACCTGCTCTAGCACCTCCCTAGATTTTAAGAAAATGATTTAAAAAAAAACATAAATGTGTAGCAGTACAGATTTCTTACTTTCTAAGTGTGCCTCTAAAATTTAAACACCATAAAAGCAGAGACCTTGCGGGTCTTACTTATTCCTGGATGTCCAACACCTAGAACAATATGTGGCATATATTGGAACTCACCAAATATTTGAGGAGTGGATAAATGAAATATATTAATAAATAAAAATCTTTTAAGGGAACAATACACCCATTTTTACACCCGTTCTTTTCTGAAGTGGAGAAAAAAATTAACATTTTGTGATTAAAGAGTATAGTTAAATTTAAAGCATCTGGTTTCTTCAATCAACATTTGTTGAACATCTACTATTTCTTGCACAAAGATGAGAACATATATTCCCTTCTATTGGTGAATGAATATTTACAGGAGGTTTTAAATACCCAAATTAATAAATGACATAATAATGATTCTTGATAATTATAAAATTTACCACCTCACTTTTAAATATTTAAAAGTGAACTCAGAGAACTTATACATAGTACATGTATTTTTATCTAAGCACACACCTAAATCGGCCGGGGAATAAGGCAATGAGATTAGATTACAGTCACCATCTGCACATCCACATGGTGAGTTCTGTCTCATTCTTAGATAAACATTTCTTGGGAAAATTATATGTTGTGGCATTGCGAATTTAGGAATTCCCAAGGACTTGTTTGGATTTCCAAAGAGTTGTGTTCTTTATCTTTTCAGTAGAATTTTAAGAGTTTACCCTTATTCTTTAAGTATATATACTGAAAAGAAGAATGTAAAAGAAGCCAAAATATCAGAAAGGATGGGCTGATAAACTATTCCTAGGAAGTGGGAGAAGAGAAGGCAGAAAGGTGGGGAAGCCTTACTGGAAGAAATGGAAATTTTACTTTGATGATTAGTAGATTGATTAGGAAATTGCCAGATTATTAAGGTAAGGAGGACAATAAAAGCCAAATAGCATATGCAAATTCCCAATGAGGCACATGCTATTTTAAGAGCAGCCCTACAAAGACAGGAGTAGTGTCAGAGGAGATGGAGCATTTGCAAGGATTCAGCCCGTTAAGAACTGATTTCTTTGCACAGGCATTTGGTTATTTAATTAGGTTGCAGTTAGGAGCCATCAAGAGATTCTAACTGAGGAGAAATCTGTTCCAAGAAATGTTTTAGAAAGAACCATCTGGAGGTTTGAAGGAGCAAAGACTAGGAGATCAATGATGTCTAGGACAGAGAAGCGACTTAGCTCAGGTAGGAGCAGCACGGATGGAAATGCCAACTCAAGGGAGATTTAAGAAGCAGAGTCAGATGCTTCTTGCTACATGATTTCAGTGAATGAAGCTTCCTTTCTGAAAAATGAATTGATTTTCCTTTCACTTTTAAGACATCTGTGTTATTTTTCCATAAATGTATATGCATTATTTTTCATCTTATTGACTTCTTTTTAAATGACTGCGGCAAAGAGACAATTCAAAAACTGTGACCTAATGCTGTGTGGAGTAGATTGAAAGTTCTTCTGGGGTTTAAGAGATTAAGAATAGCTATCATTTTCCTTCCAAGATCAAGAGATTGAGATCATCCAATTGCCGTGTTCATGTTATCACTACATGTAATGATCTCACAATTGTGGGACAGTGCCAAGGGCTGCATTCTGTTTAACAGCCAGTACTCCTGCTGTAAGACCAAGTGAGGCAGCTGTTAAGGTAGGCTGCTGTCAGAGGATCTTCTGGCTGCTCAGTACAACATGAGTATTCCTACTAGCCTCCTTCTTTCTCCTTACCTTAGTCAGGCTCTGTGGTGGAAATGACAGTTTGTTTTGTTGTCAAGTTTCCTTCTTTGTTGTTTCCTTAGACTTCACTTGTCTTCTTACCTATCACTTCCTTCCTGCGCTTTCCCCTGGATTTTTATCTGACCTACAACCGCAATTGGTCTTCTCTAAAATTTCAAATCCTTGACCTGAGTTTATAGGTCCTTATTTTTACTTCCATTATGAGTCTCTTAAATAGTAATGTTCCTAAATTACCCATTAACTCTTGTCTCCCTATATGCATTTAGTAAACTATAGCCATGGCTCCTGGAACCTCTTCAGGAATCTCCTAATTCAAATTTAGCCCTCCCATTCAAAATTAACTCACAATTTCCTATGACCTCCATCCTACCTAAAGCATACACATTCTTTTTTAGCCCTATTTCAATCTGTAACACCCAACACACTAAATCCATCTTATAGCATTTTCTATTATGATTTATATAGTCATCATCAAATCATCCAATTTAACTCCTGTGTCTCTCTCTAAGCATTCATCACCTTTCCATCATGATAACCACTCTAGTGTCACTAAATCTCACCCTGTGCTCTTGCTTAATCCCAAGTTTAAGTAAGATCTTTCCCCATTCTATAGTTGATTTAATGGTATAAAAGAAAAAAATTGTCAGTGCAAAGCTAGATTTGAGGGTTGGGATAGTGGCATCAAGACAAATGGTTTCTTGAGTTTAAGACTTTATGATAACAGGAGAGTCAGAGAGAAGAAGAAGGAGGAGGAAGAAGAGAAGGGTATGTATGCATCATGGACTAGAAAGACACAAAGTGGGAGGGAGAGTCAGAGACAGGGTTTCATGGGAAGAGAAGGGAAACTGACCTGTGAACAAGTGACCTTGTATAATGTACTAAGGTCAGGGATGGGGATGTGGTGGCAATTCTATCATCTCAGCCCAGAGATATCCTCAATTACTATAATAGAAGGTGATTTGAGCATGGCCAGATAGGAATCTGGAGAGAGCTCTGTGATTCTTATATGTAATACACAAGCTTTTCTTGCATAATGAGTACATATATATTTATTGATCAGCTTCTTTTGTATGTGTGTATGATGTGCATGTATGAGTGTATGCATTTTCATATGTGGGCGAGTGGGTGCACATGTACCTGTGTGCATGCACGTGGAAGCCACCTCATTCTTTGAAGAAGAGTTTCTCTGTCAATCCAGAGCTCACCAATTCAGCAAGACCAACTAGCCAGTGAATCTCAGGAAACCTCCGGGCACTGTGCCCAAGCACTTGGAATGCAGCTGTGCACCACCATGCTTGGGCTCTGAGTACCCAAACTCAGGCCCTTATGCTTTGTGCAGCATGTGCCTTATCTACTGAGCCATCTCCTAATCCTCAATCAGCTTTGTTTTTTTAATGTGTGTGCATGTACATGCACAGTGTGTGTGCTGTTATGTTACTCTGTTGTAGTATATGAATGTGTGTGTGTGCAGATGCACTTGCACCATGCACGTATGTACATAGGCAGAGGAAAACTCCAGTTGCCCTTGTCTATTGCTCATCCATATAGTTCCTTAAAACAGGTCTCTCCCTCAACCCAGAGCTGCTGTCTGTCACCACATCCCAGTGATTCTGTGGTCTTCACCACCCACTCCTGCTGTCATGAAGAATGGAGTGTGCTGCCATGCACAGCTTTTTACATGGGTTCTGGGGAATCAGACTCAGAAAGTGGCAGGCCCTCCTAGGCACTCATGGTTAACCCCAAAGCTGTCCTTCTATCCTGGATCAGCTTTTTTAAGGTCAAGCATTATGAAATGATTCAGGACTATCATAATAGACAAGCTAGACATGGGCAAATTAATGTTCCTGAAGCTTTCAGAATCATTTCAAAAACACCTATCATATTTGAAATCTACATCCTGCTCCAATTATTTACTGAAAAAAGGGAATGTTGCTGCATAAAATCTACTTTCCTATGGCTTCTTAGCCCTGAGGGTGCTCCTCGACTTGCAGGAGGAAAATAATATGAAGGGCCACTGCTTCTAGGGCAAGGCAGTGAAGCAGAGTGCTCACTGCAAATTCAAACATTTTATTAAGCATGCAAAAGCCTGTCACTACCTTTTAATTTTATAAAATACATTGTGTCAGTTATGTTTGGTTCCAAATACACGAGGCATAACTAACCCCTATAGATGTGAGTATTCTCTTTGTTAGCACTATGACTAAACATAATTGCACATGAAAGTGTGTTACATTATACTATACAGTGACATTTTCTCCAATGACTTGATTTTCATTTTGATAATACCTTTTGCTAATTAAAGCAATTTTAATAATATAGTTTTATTTATTTATTGTATTTAAGAGCGACAAAGAGAAAAAGGGGCAGATGAATATAGAGAGAATGGGTGTGCCAGGACCTCCAGCCACTGCAAATGAACTCCAGATGCCTGTACCACCTTGTGCATCTGGCTTATGTCCTGGGGAACTCAAGCCTTGAACTGGGGTCCTTAGGCTTCACAGGCAAACACTTAACCACTAAGCCATCTCTCCCAGCCCTTAAATATATAATTTTGAGTCAAACTCTCTAGAATATTGTCATTTTGAGGCATATAGATTCTCTATATTTGTCATTCAAGTCACTGTCAGAATTATAGTGACTAACACCCAGGAGGTAAGTAGATATTGGAGTTGTGAATAGTTCTCTACAAAATAAGAGATTTTTTAGATAATAAGGTCTGCATTACAAATAATGCTGAGATTCATAAGTGTAATTAAATTTATATTGTGAAAATTACTATTCATAAACTGTAATAATATCCACAGTTGAGACATTCTATTAATAAACATAATTTTTCCAACTATCTTATACTTGGAGGCAGTATATCTAAGGATACAGGAGAGCAACCTTTGCTGGCAGATAAGCTAGTAAGTGAGATAATTACATTAAATAATACATATTAGGGTCTTATCATGGTAGAGGGCACATTATAGTCACAGAATGTCCCTATAGATTGTTAGGGACAATGAAGAGCATAATTATCTTCACAAGCATACCATGAGGTAAATATATAATCCCTATTTTATAAATGGGGAAGAGAACCCTGAAAGTAGCAAGACCTTATTTAAAACCAGGAATATTAAGGCCGAGCAGAACAAATTATGTATGGATAATTATATATATGCATATGCATAACATATGCAGAGAAGGGATAGAATACTAATTTTCAAAAAGGGCTTAATTTCTATGTTCTTAAACCACAATTTGAGCAAGGGTTCCTCATAATGAGATGAATAAAGAGTCCTGGTGACCGAGCGTGGCACAAGTAAGACCCAGAGCAAGGATAAGGCACTTAGAGTAGGTGACCAAAGGAAGTATGATGGGACTGGAGAGGGTAAAGAGAGGAGGACAGAGAAATCAGAGTAAGAGGCTGAGGGCAATCTGTAAGTGCGAAGCTATATGATCATATGCAAAATGAACCCAAAATAGCAGAAGTTGTGCATGTCACTTCATTTCCTTTCACTCAATGAGTAGAAGGGCTCCTTAATGAATTCATATGAAGGCCAATTCTAACTTCCATATATCCAAAGCTTTATAAAGACTGTTTGCAGGGTGGCAGCCCCTAGTTATCCTGGCTGCATCCTGCTGTATGTTTTGTTGTTTATTTTTAGAGAAAGTAGAGGAACAGGGAATAGAAGAATACATTATGCAAGATTCTGGCAATTATTCTTTACTTAAATTCATTGTTCAGGAGACTCCCTTTTTAAGGAGGAATGGCTGAAGGAAACAACATACTTTCAAATTGCTCATTCAAAAAGCAAGCTAGGCAAGAATTCTACCAATGAGTCGCACAAAAGCTCCCTAAATAATATTTAAAATCAATCCATTTTTAAATAAGGTAACTGGTTTGGCAAAGATGACAGATTTCTTATTTTGATTTTTATGTGTTGGGGAATGGAGTCAATGCAAAACACCTTGGTCCTAACTGTATTGAGTGTTCTATATACAAAGGAATTTCTTAAAATTGGCCTTTTATGCTACATGTATACACATACATACACACACACACACACACACACACACACACACACACTAACACTTAGTCTTTGATGATTAATTTATGTAGGGTCTTTATTTAGCAAGTTTACTTTGGAAGAATGAAGTTTCTCATTATTTTTTTCTTTGCTTTCTTGGGTGAAATCAATGACTTGTTCATCACATGCTTTTATGTCTTTTCAATTAAATTTCAGAAGAGTTTCATAAGCAATAGGTCAAAAGAAGAGTCCTAGTAAACTCAGCTGATTTACTCTAGTCCCTGGATAAATTAGTTCATGAAACTATTATGGTATTATTTTAAGTTAAAAGCATTATAAAACATTTTTTAGATCAGAGATGAACTACAGAAACATTAAAAAGAAAATTTTGAATTCAGAGTAATCATAGACCTTCTTACCAAGCCTTTTGATTTCTTTTTACAGTCCATGCCTAATATGTTTTCTAAACTGTGATCATATTTTGAAGAGTTTAAACATGTAAGTTTATAATACCTGTGGTGAGATGGTTTTATTAATTGGAATAATGTGGCAGATGGAATTCAGATTGAGTGCAACATATTGGTTAAAGATATCTTAATAAAAGGTGTTTCTCTAGCTTAGTTTGCAAATCTTTTTTCATTAATTTTGTTTTCATTAATTATTAATTATTATAAACAGTATCTTTTGTATGGATACATCATATATTGGTCCCCTCTTTTCCCTTATCCCTGCCCCATTCTGCTGGGGACCCTACTCAGTGGGGTTTGCAGGTATTCACCATGGGGTTATGGGTTATGAGCTGTGGGAGCAGAAGTCAGGGTTTTTTGGGGGAGGGTGAAAGAATGCCTTGGGGGGGATGATGTCTCAACCTTGAGGCTCTTACAGTCTTTTTGCCCCCTCTTCCACAAAATTCCCTGAGTCATGCTGGGTGAGTTTTAAGTCTACTTAAGCTATGAGCTCTTCAGAGCCTCTGGATCTCTGCTTTGGTAAGTGTTGAGTATTCTCAGGGTCTGTCTCCTTCATTCTGGCTCTGATTATCAGGTTCAGCATGGAAGCAGCACTCTTGCTGGTCTCCCTAATTCCTCTATGATTTCAGCTGTGTCGTGCCTAAAAGGCAAGGGGTAGTTTATTTCTTTGTTTTTCACTATGTTCTGAAAAAGAACAGATTCTCTAGTGGAGAGTGAAGTCAGCATAGTTTAAATGTGGTAAGCATTGTTAATTTAGGGAGAATTTGTTGTATATAATGCCCCTTTTAGCCAAAGACTAGTGAGAACTCAACACTGGAGAGCATAATCTTTGTCTCCAGAGTATTCTAATATGGTTCCCAATTCCAGATATGGGTTCCTTTACCCTGAGAAGATCTCTTAAACAATCAGAATGCTATTGGGTACCCACCAAGGCTGTGTGTCACTATTACAGTGGTGTGTACATCCTGTCAGGGTGTTTGTGGCTGAGTAGCTTAGCTCTCTGATTGCTCAGATGTTGTTGGCCACTTTCCCCCAAAAGTTCATGTAGCACCTTCCAGCAGAGGTGGACTAGCTGTCTGGGGACTGGCTGTCTTCTGTGTTCCAGCCAGGTCTCTCCATGTTCTGTGTTGACAGCATAGGGTGTCTTCAACAGTAGGGTTTTATGTTTTGCCTCTGGTGGGTAATCAAGTGTTTTGAAAGAAACCTGTCTTGTTTTGGGGACCTCATAGGTCTCTCTGATAAACAGCTTATTATGGGTAGCAATTGATTTCTGGTACTGGGAGTTGGAGGCTAGAGACAAAAAAAGAAATTTATATAAGCTTAAGCTTCATTCCACCCTCTCTAGGGTCTTTCTTTTCAGATGCTCTCCACTTACTCCTATTGAGGGTTGTATCTTTTAGTCTATCTCCATTTTCACCCTTCTCTAGGGTCTTTCTTTTCAGATGCTCTCCACTTACTTTGTGTAAATTTGGTATGATTTTATCATTTTTTCTTTGTATCTTTTAGTCTATGTTGTCCCTTTTCTGGGTTTTTCTGAATTTTATTGTATCATTTTTTCTTTGTGAGTCAAATGTTGTAAATGTACCAAAATTCATTATCCATTCATCTAATGATGGGTACCTGTGTTGATTCCAGTACATAGCCAATTGATAGCTCTAATTCATCTTTCTTGTCCCAAGTTGTACATTTTTAGGACATTAAAGGTTTCAAATGTCATTTGATTTTTTTAATGATTTCTATCCTTAGTGGAGTAAATGGAATCAAGTTGTTTTAATTTGCATTTTCCTTATGGTTAGGGATATTTTCTTGAGAGCTTGGGTACGTTCTAGCAGTTGAGTGCAGCTACTGCATAGCTATAATGAATTGACGGAAGACTGGTCCTGCTCTATTTGAGGAAGGTCGCCATCTTCAACATGGTTGAGTAAAGCTTTGGGAGGGACGCGCATGGAGCAGTGAGGGAGGAAGGGGACAGTTCATTTTGGTTTTAGATTCTTCCTGTTGACCATTTTCTTAAATCTTCCTTGAGAACTCCCTATTGATTTCCATAGTGGTTGTACTAGTTCACATTTCCAACAGCAATGGATAAGAGCTCCCTTTTCCCCACATCATCACCAACATTTGTTGTCATTTGATTTTTTTTTTAATGATTTCTATCCTTAGTGGAGTAACATGGAATCTCATAGTTGTTTTAATTTGCATTTTCCTTATGGTTAGGGATGTTGACCATTTTCTTGAGAGCTTGGTGGACGTTCTAGCAGGGGAGCATGTTGGCCCTAAGATTGCTGTTTCCCCTCCTCCCTGTGATTGGGGATGCAGATCAATCCCATTGAATGGAAGACTGGTCCTTCTCTATTTGAGGAAGGTGATGATGTGGGAATTTTTTTGTTCAGAATCTTTACATCTAAATTCATCAGGGATATAGGCCTATAGTTTCCTTTTCTTGTTGCATCTCTGTCTGGTTTTGGTATTAGGGTGATACTAGCTTCATAAAAAGTTGGGGAGGATTCTCTACTCTCCAATTATGTGAAACAGTTTGAGAAAAATTGGTTTCAGTTCTTTGGTGGTTTGATAGAATTCAACTGGAAGTCATCTGGTCCTGGACTTCTCTTTCGTGGATGTGATACGTTTGTTTAGGAGATTAATCTGCTCTGAGTTTAGTTTTGGTAGGTGGTATGTATCCAGGAATTCACCCATTTCTTCCAGATTATCCAATTTTGTGGAATAGAGGTTTTGGAAGTATTTCCTGATGACTCTTCCAATTTCATTTATGTCTGTTGTGACCTCTCCTTTTTCATTTCTATTTTTGTTAATTTGAGATTTCTTTTTTTTACTTGATCAAATTGGCCAGGAGTTTATCAATCTTGTTTATTTTTTCTAAGAACCAGTTCTTCATTTCATTCATTTTAAAAATTGTTTTGTTAGTTTCAAATTCATTAATTTCTGCTCTGCTCTTGATTATTTCTTTCCATCTAGAGCTCTTAGGGTTGTATTCTTCTATTTTTTCCAATGCCTCCAGGTGTACAGTTAGGTTACTAATTTGGGGTCTCTCTGTCCTTTATGAAGACATTTAGCACTATAAATTTTCCTCTTAGGACTACCATCATTGTGTTTCATAAGTTTTTGTAAGTTGTGTTTTCATTGTCATTCTATTCTAGGGAGTATACAATTTCTGTTTTGGTTTCTTCCACAACCCATTTGTTGTTTAAAAGTGTGTTGTTTAGACTCCAGGAGCTGGAGTTCCTGATGTGTCTCTTGTTGGTAATTTCTAGTTTGAAAGCATTGTGATCTGATATGATGCAGGGCATTACTTTGATTTTCTAGAATTTATGGATGCATGCTTTATGGCCTAATTTAAGATCTATTTTGGAAAAAGATCCATGGCTGCTGAGAAGAATGCATATTCTGTAGAATTTGGGTGGGGAGTTATGTAGATGTCTGTTTGGTCTAGTTGATCTACGGTGTTGTTGAGCTCTATTATTTCCCTGTTGATTTTCTGCTTGGATGATCTGTCTATTGATAGTACAATACTGAATTTCTCAACTATGATGGTGTTGGTGTTTATTTTTGTTTTGTGTTCAAGTAGGTTTTGTTTTATAAACTGTGGTGCACCTGTGTTTGGTGCATATAATTTATGACTTGTGTCCTCATGTTGTATCATTCCCTTGATGAGAAAGAAGTGGCCTTATTTATCCTTTTTGATTACTTTTGGTTTGAAGTCTATTTTATCAGATGTTAATTTAGCAGCGTCCACTTGTTTTTTATATCCATTTGCTTGGAATATCATTTTTCATCCTTTCACTCTGAGGAGGTGTCCATCTTTAATGGTGAGGTGGGTTTCTTGAAGACAGCAGTCAGAAGGGTCCATTTTTCCGATCCACCCTGTTAAGTTGTGTCTTTTCATGGGTTAGTTAAGACTATTAATGTTTAAGATTATAACTGTGAAGTTCAATTTAATTCCTGCCATGATGGGGTGCTTTATAGGGTTTGATGCTTTCTTGTGTTTTGTACTTTTTTTGAGCCTGATCTAGTTTTGTTTACTTTGATCTTCTTGTTGGCTTTTGAGATTGGTTGACTTGACTTAGAAAATTTTGCTTTCACCATCTATTCTGAGTGATATTTTTGCTGAGTACAGTATCTTGGGTTGGAAGCCATAGTTTTTTTTTTTTTTTTTTTTTTTTTTTTTTTTTTTTTTTTTAGATTTTTACGTGTTCCATTCCAGGACCTTCTGGCTTTCAGGGCTTGCATTGAGAAATCTGAGGTAATTCTGATGGAATTGCCTTTATATATAGTAAGTTGTTTCTTTTTTTGCTGCTTTTAGTACTCTCTCTCTCTCTTCTGCTTTCATTAGAGTTTTAACTATTATGTGCCTTGGAGAGTTTCTTCTATGGTCCTGTTTGTTTGGTGTTCTGTGAGCCTCTTGTAAGTAGATGGGCCTCTTCTTAGAGATAGGAGCATTTTCTTCAATAATTTTGTTGAATATGATCTCTATGCCTCTGGCCTGGATTTTCTCTTCTTCTGGTATGCCCATGATCTGGATGCTTTGTAATTTTAGGGTATCCAAAAGCTCCCTTGTATTCTGTTCACATGATTTTTTGAACTTCAGACTCCCAATTAATTTAATTTCTTCTACCTTGTCTTCTAGTTCAAGGGTTCTGTCTTCCGCATGACTAACTCTGTTAGTGTGGGTTTCTAGGGAGGATTTTTAAAGCTCTATTTCATTTTTGTTTTCTGTTGTGTTATTTTGCAGCATGTCCATCTCTTCTTTGAGGTACGATTTCAGTTTGAGGTCTGATTTTCTTGATGCTTCCTGGAATATATTCTTGCATTTTATCAGGTCTTCATTAAGACTTGGTTATTGAGATACTCTATTTGTTGACTGACCTTCAATTCATTTATATCTCTTTTGAGGCTTCTATGGTTTTCTTCAATTAAGTTAAGCCTAGTGACAAAAGCTGAGTGCTCTAAGAGATGCATCTGCTCAATTTCATTTATGCTATTTTTGGTTTTTTTGGTAGCTTGCTTCCAGTTCAGCAACTCTTTTGATCAGGGTCACATTGCTTGTTGGGTTTTCATTTTTTAAATCTCTATGCTTTCATTGGAGGCTTCCATTGTGGGACTAGGCATCTTTGGTGGAGATTTCTCAGTTTTCTGACTTTTTTTTTTTTTTTTTTTGCAATTAAGGTCTACCCATCCTGAGGAAACATTTTATTTTATTGAGGGGGAAGCAAGTATCTGTCCTTGTATGATCTTCAGTGAGTATTCTGTTTTAATTGTGAACCAGATTGGTGTACAATGGGTTTAAAACCACAGATGCACAGATTGTACAGATTGCAAGGACATCAAAGGTATCTAGGGAACTGGGATCTCTGGCCTACTCACTCCACTTGCATGTACTCTTCAGCACACAAGGATCAGGCATTGGGGAACCAGGAGTTGGGAGGCTGGGGAGTCAAGGACAAGAGGCCAGCAGCTACAGTGCGCCATGTAGTCTCTGGCTCAGAGGAGTAGGGATTTGGGTACCCAGGGGGCATTCAATCACTATACCTGAGCAAAAGGCATGCTTCCAAAGCCTACATTCAGGGATCACACCACATCAAGCCAGCACCAGGGGTACCAGGACCAGCAAACGTGGAGGTGGGGAAGGAACCAGGAGCTCTGGCCAATTCACTCTGTGCCCAGCACCTTCTGGAGCAGGTGATCTGGGAGTTGGGGACCCAGGGGCCATTCAGTCAGGAAGGCAGAACAAGGTGCCTGCTTCTGCAGCAAGCTCACAGGGTCCTGGCAACCCCAGTCCAGCAGCGGGGAACTGGGACCAGGAAACTAGGAGGTGGAGAAAGAACTGGGAACTCTGGCTGACTCACTCTGCAGGAGCCCAGCCCATCCACTGGAGCAGGGGATCCAGGAGTTGGAGACCCAGGGGCTATTCGATCATGAAGGCAGAGCAAGGGGTCTGCTTCTGCAGCAATCTCACAGGGGCCAGGCAGCCCCAAGCCAGCAGCAGGGGAACTGGGACCAGGTGACTGGGGAGTGGGGGGCGAGGGCAGGGAGATCTGGCCTACTCACTTCACATGAACATCCTCCCTTGCAGTGGATCCAGGACTTGGGGACCCAGGGAAGTTTGCAAATCTTGATGAGAGATACAAAGGTGAATAGTATTTAATGCCTCAAGTGGTAAAAGCATATAATGCTGTTAGTATTTAGAGGAAAGAGTGACATTTCTGCAACCCCAAAAATGCCTTTCATTCACTCTCCTCATTAATTCATCTATTCATGCAATCAACAAACAGCACAATATTGTCTACTAAATATAAAATAATTGGTAAGTGTTGATACCAAAATGAGTTAGAACTTAAGGAAATACATTAAGAGTTCTCAATTTGTGAAGTTATTTGGATTCCTGTGTAAAAATGATATGAAGGGTGCAGTACATCTACTAAGGATGCTTTGAAGCCCAACATTAGACCCTTGTGGGATTTGTGTCTCTTTCTTAGTGATTTCTTAATTTTCATTTTTTAATGGTTTGAGTTTTGCTTCTTTACTCAAAATACTTCAGCTTTTTTATAGCAAACTTTTTTATTTCATAAATTACTCCTATAAGTATTATTGGGTCAGAGCTTTCAGACATATCTCCAATTGAGAGACTTACTGCTAGCACTAAAGAGCCAGCCTGCTCAGTAAAATGATCATGAGCTCCATCTAATGCCCAAATGGAGGAAATGTTTGGAACAATATTAATACAAGTAGAATTAGGGTTTGAGCACTGAAGGTGGCAGGGCAACTATCAGTATTTAATTGCTTGCTTGGTTTGATTGACTGGTTCACTTTTCTCTGTTAATAAAATATCTTTGTGATTATGTTTTTTTCACATCAAAATCCCTTGAGTTAGCTATTTTGTCTCAATTTGAAGAAGAAAAACATATTAATGATAAACAATTTACAGATGGGCATGGGTCCCAGCTCTTGGGATCAGGAGTCCAAGATCATCCTCTCGGCTTCATCACAAATGTGAGGCCACTGTGGGCTTCATGAGACCCTGCCTGGGAAAAAAAGAAACATGTTTTGTAAATGTTCTTTTTATTAATGTAGGGAATGCAAATTATAGTTTAAAATCTTCTATTTTAGAAAAGCTTTAGATTTGCAGAAAAAATATTGTGAAGATACTACAGAGTCCTCAAATGTCACACACCCAGTTTCACCTATAATAGTAGCATGGAATAATTATAACAGTTGGTGATCTAAAATATTTCATATTTTATTTTAATTTTTGCCTTTTATCCTTTTAATTTTCCAAAATACCATCTTGGCTACATATTATCTGCAATTGGTATGCCTGCATCAATCTGGTTATGACAGTTTGATTAATGCTTGATATTGTACACCTTTCAATTCTACTATACCTTTCTGTTATTGTGCAAAAATCCTAAAAATTATTTAATTATTCTGAAAACGCTTTCCCTTTTCTTGGTGCTTTGATTATGCTATAAAACTATTAAAGCAGTTTCATGGGGGGGTATGTCAACAAATTATCCTTGTGCATTATTATCTTTAAAAAGTGAAAACAGATTAAGAAAGAGAATTACCAAGATGTTATGATAGATATACCTTTTCAACAGAAGCCTTCTATTTTGGCTCTAATCCTAGCTAGATGCATGTCCTTGAGCAAGAGATTTGTCCTTAGTATTTCAGACTGCACATTTGTGTAATTAAGTACAGAAACCAGAAACTTTAACAGCCTTAAAGTTATGAGATGATAAGTACAACTCAACACTCATTGGGAGGCTAAAAGCTGATAGTTTTGTTTCATATTGGATATGAATGAATTCTTCCTTATATCAGTGTAAACTAGTACAAATTATCATTTTCATACTGTAGATAATGAGTTTTATAAAAGTAAGTGTACCAGAGCTATAAATCAATAAGTGATGGGTCAGATTCCAAAGTCTTTGACAACTTTCAAAGAGATAATGCCAGTTTCATTGTTCATGAATGAACCCCTGCCCCTCCAGCTATCTGTCATGTTGTTGTTGAAGCTCCACTGATGACCAGCACCTCAGCAGAGTTCCCTTCACAGTCCCACTGCTACCAAACAGGGCCAACTATACACAATGCTATGTCTGTCCTTTAATTAGGTTGCTACTCACCCAGTACCATGTGTTGAAAGCTCCAGGATACTGCTGTCATACATATACTGAAATGCATTAAATTTGAGGAATTGTCACTGTTTTGTCTTGTTTGCTAATAATTAAACTAAACATATATTTTTGTTGCTTTAAAAATTATTGATGAGATACATAGGAATGGTTTGTTGATGAAGTCATTTCTCTGTGAAAGGTAGTACATATATTTTCATTTTGTTGAGGAGTTTACTCAAGGATGGCTGAACTGGTCTTCTGGGCCAAGAGAAGAGCTATGTAGACCTCTTGGTTGTTATAATATTGGTAATTTGTAGATAGATGATATGTAAATAGATATATAGATTATAGATAGGTAGGTAAGTAGGTAGATAGATAGATAAAGAGAATGATCAAAATGATAGTGATACCTGTTAAACTTATCACCTGGTTGCATTCTGCATGCATTTCAAACTTGGATATGCATTAGATACCCTAGACAGCACAAGTCCCAGTGACCAAGCTCATTGTACATCCATTAATTCACAGTCTCTGGAAGTGAGATCCAAAACAGCGTTTTGAAAGCTCCAATATTGATTCTAATGGGAAGCCAGCAGGACCACTCAGGGCTTTAATGTCATGTCTGTACTTTCATTCTGGACTATAAAATTTGCCATGCTACATGTTTTTCTAGTATTTAACAAAGAAGATATGGTTACAACGAAAGAATGATTGTTTAGCAGTGAAACTTGGCTTTGATATTTTTTCATTAAATGCATTTTCTCCTGATTTATAGAATTTTTGGGAAGTCACATGAAAAATAGTCTCTGAAGTAATTCAGTTACCTAACATTATCTGTGGATACTATTAAAATATGCCATTTCCTCATGTTATACTCACTTATTTTTATTAAGTAGCCTTTGAATATCATATATTTATTTTTTACTTATAGTTTTTTTAATATCTAATATTTAAAGGAGTATGATGACCACATGCTAATTTTAAATTATTTTTATTGACAGATTCCATAATTATAGACAATAAACCATGGTGATTCTCTCCCCGCCCCATTTTCCCTTTGCAACTCCACTCTCCATCATATCCCCTCCCCCATCTCTCTTTCTCTCTCTCTCTCTCTTTTTCTTTTTTTTCTAGTTAAGGTCCTTGCTCTAGTCCAGGCTGACCTGGAATTCACTACATAATCTCAGGGTGGCCTCAAACTCATGGCCATCCTCCCACCTCTGCCTCCCAAGGTCTGGGAATAAAGGTGTGCACCTCCATGCCCAGCTTACCCCTCCCCTTCTCAATCAGTCTCTCTTTTATTTTGATGTTATCATCTTTTCCTCCTATTATGGTGGTCCTGTGTAGGTAGTGTCAGGAACAAAACTGCCTGGTGAGCACTTTTGTTAATGTTCATACCCATGTATTAATGCTACTCTCACTTTTGGTTAGAGAAGCTTCTCTTTTCAGATGGTGGTGACCTTGTGATGACTCAAAAGTCACCATAGTGCTGAGATGAAGTGATAGAAGAGTGTTTAACATCTCTATCATACCTTCCAAGGCTCAGGGTTCATTGTAGAAGAGGTGGTGGAAAGAATGTAAGGGCCAAAGGAAGGGTAAGACTGCTTACAATGCACCCTTCCAGACCTAGAATGGCCTGGATATCCACATGCTCATTTTTTAAGGAATGAGATTTGTAGCTTTCTTTAACTTGATGAGATTTCAAGTTCCTTGAAGGAAGATGGTAAAGCTTTGTGTTTGAGATTGAGTTGTTCCCAATTGACCTTTAGAAGGAAGACAGATATGTGAAAGGAAAGGGGGAAAAAGGGAAAATAAAATATGTTTCTGCATTTTGTGGTTTATTTTTCCTTTCAGATTTGAAGGAGGAAAGATTATTTCATTTCTTTGAAATTGTGCATCTACCAGGTTAAATTCAAATGGCTGAAACAAAGGGATTTTTTTTTTTGGAAGTCTTTCTACTGGCTGATTTTGGTCCTTGGTTGTGAGAGTATGACATATATATATTCCTTTGCCTCCTTTGCTCTGGCTCTCTCTGTCCCCACCTCTCTTCATACAAATACCCAGAGAGAAATATATTTTGCTATGTAATTCAGATGGATCCATCGTTAAACACATATATGACACTCTTACGTTTTCCTCAATTTCTTAATTCTTTTGCAAAGAAATCAATTTCTATATATTCAAAATTTTGAAATCATTTTTGGACCCATGCTGCTGTAAAATTTTTCCCTTAGCAAAACTTTCAGGGTAGGTAATCTCTTCTTAAGATCTGAATTGTTGCAGACAATGATTTCCCTTAGCTAATACTGAATTGGTAAATCAGTGGCAATATTTTTCAGTAGTAATCTCAAAATAGAAACTTCTTGAACTTTGAAGTTTTAGAAATTAACAGACTTCATTAAAAATAAGCGCATTAATAAGGAATGTTTCCATGATATTAGTAGTGGGTTTTAGTCTCAGCAATTATACAATAAAATGTATTAATAGAGTAAATAAAATATCACAGAACAATTTGATTAACACATGTAATTAGTAGAGTGTTTCCTTACTGCCAATGGTTAAATAGTCAAATATTAGGTGTCCAAAAAGTGGTTCTACACACCTGAAAGAGAATCAAATATTCAGAAAATAGTGACAATTTTTTGAAATTTGTGAAATATTTTTACTAGTTTTAATTTTCATCATAATTATCAATATATGTGTAAAATATACTATAATTTTTATTTTTGTAATTTTATTGGCTTTATTTGTTTTTCTGAGGTAGGGTCTCACTCTAGATTTAGAACTCACTCTTTAGTCCCAGGCTGGCATTGGATTCACAGGAATCCTTCTACCTCTTCCTCCCAAGTGCTGGCATTAAAGGCATGCATCACCATGCCTGGTTTATACTACTTTTGAAATGATATCTCCACTGCCCATATTTTAATACTATTACAATATGGTACAATACTATTACATGGTACATTATGTATATTTATAACACAATGTACTATTTCTTTCAACTTCAAAACTATATGCAAGCAGTTTCCAAGTGCACACATATTTACAAATTTAATCTAGCTATTGTAATTTCTTTGAGTCAATTTCTTACTTTGGAAGAATGTTAAATCTTATTTTCTGCACAAAAGTAAATAAGAAAATACTTATCGGACTTAAAAATGACACTGTACAAGTTGGATTAAATTTAAACCTCATTAGATACCAAATACCTTTAAATGATATTATATACATTAAGAAGTGCCCTGTAATGAGATATGGATAACACAGAGTCTCCCACTGCAGCGGCCATAGCCATCAGTTATATAACTCCATGGAGTGAGCTTCCAAGCCAAGATCTTGTAAGATTCTCTCTACTCCATTGAGGAATGCAAACAAGACTACAAATCCACTTTTTCCCTTAACCTCAAAGTCCTTATTATTTAAAATTTCATTGCATATAATTTTCCAGAATCACAAAACTCTAATTCTTATCATATGCCTTAAATTGTATGTGACCATACTAATGAGGAGAATAATTATTTGGTTAAATACTTTCTGTAAAATGAAATTTATCTAGGAATGATACTTCTGTAATGTTCAGAGTAAACACAGTATGATATTTTGCCCAAAGCAGTATCTGTCCAAACATATGACTTGAAAATGTGATATTTTTTCACCATCGCACTGGAGGCTGGGTCCCCTGATAAGAAGAAGAATGTCACAAAGCCATAGAGGTTATTTCTGCGTGGTTCCTTGCATATATGGAAAACAGCAGAAATTGTAAAGGCTGCAGAACATCTATGAGTTGGTTATGCACTTCCTATAGCTCTTCAGTTTTTAAAGTTGCAATTTAAAGCACTAACTGATCAGTAGTTACTAGAGAAATAAGGAACCAAGACAAAAATATAAAAAGGAATGTTATTTATTGCATTGTGCTGATGAAAGGAATATTTTATGATAAAACTAATATGTGTAAAATTTCACTCCTCACATTTGCCTTACAATGTGACTAATAAACTCCTTTTTATTAAAGTTATTTTTTTAATTACTACAGTCCATTTTTGCTCAATTTTGGTGATGATATACTCTAAACAGTAGCTTAAATTTTAATATTTAAATGCAAGCATAAGTAAATAGCTAACTCGCTTTTTCTTTCTTTCTTTTTTTTTTTTTTTTTTTTTTTTTTTTTTGGTTTTTCAAGGTAGGGTCTTATTCTAGTTCAGGCTGACCTGGAATTCACTATGGAGTCTCAGGGTGGCCTTGAACTCACAACAATCCTCCTACCTCTGCCTCCTGAGTGCTGGGATTAAAGGCATGCGCCACCACGCCCAGACTATGGCTTTTAAAACAAGAAAAAAAAATTTTTTTTTTTTTTGCTATTGTAGTCCTACTTAATTTTGCCATTTTCCTTACTGAAGTAGGACTGATTCAATGCAAATTGGTATTTATTTGTTAACTTGCTACTTCTTAATGTAGATAGACTAGACAAATGAGAGTAAGTCCTATTTTTTAATTGTCTGGATTAATGTGATGAACGTTGTACGAACAGTTTGAGGCATACCTTCAAGATGGGCACTTTTTGTCATTCACTGAACTCATAGCCAACTGGCCTGAGCTCCAGGGATGTCCCCAACTCCAATTTGCTTTTTTCCGTATGCTATTTGGAGTTTCAAGTTATTTGTGAAGAGAGGGGCTGGACTATCAGATTTGTGCTGCCCTTCCAAACTTATCTTTCCTTCACTAAAATTGAGAGGTTTTGGCTAGCTAAGGTGGAAATAAGATTTGTTGAAAAGTTGTGAGAGGATTTTTTTTTTAATTCTACTTTTTGTATGCCCCTAGTTAAGAAGTATAATACCGCGGGAACAAGTGAATCCATTGATAACTCAACATGGGGTTTGGAGTGGTAGATATCCTGACCTCAGAATATCCCTGAAGTTACCATATTTTAAAATGAATCTCAGGATAAACATGGTTATGTTTTGATTAACTTTCTCTTAGAAGTAAAATCAAACATAATTCATGAAAGCTTTAGTCTATTAAGGTATCTATATTGATGTTTATGCTGTTAAATTGCACACATTATCAGAAGTGCGCTCTGTGCAGGCCTCCTCAATCTTGGCATCATAGATATCCAGGGAGAGAAAATTCTTTATTGAGGGCATGAGCCTGTTCTGGGATTACCTAGTTCTATCCAGTAATACTAGTAGCAGCTTCTCCCAACCAATGTCCCCAATTGAGAGCCACTGTCATAGTGCAAAGGAATTTTCTTTACCCAGGCCATAGAAGCTGGATGGATGCAAATGTTACTGCTTTGTTAGCGGGTTTTTTTGTTTGCTTGTTTTTGTTTTTGTTTTTCAAGGTAGGGTCTCACTCTAGCCCAGGCTGACCTGGAATTCACTATGTAGTCTCAGGGTGGCCTCAAACTCACAGTGATCCTCCTACCTCTACCCTTGGCATGTGCCACCACGCCTGCCTGGCTCTTTAGTGCATTTTTAAGTAAAGTGAAAATGTGTTAGAATGTTTCTAAAGCGCTCATTGATAGTTAAATGTAACCCTCTGCTTTGTCTCACTGCTAGATGTTCTTGGCACATTCTGAATGGGGCAATCAGTGACTTCCTTATATAGGCCATGATTCCTGGGAAATCTCAGTGAGTTGTTAAAAGAAATGCAAAGGAAAGTGAAGTCTGATGACTCAGCGTGTAAGTTCCCAGTGTTGTCTTCTGACTTCCCAGACCAAACAATTCCCTGAAACCTCTTGTTACTGGGCCCAGGCAGACAGAGGGTTTGATACTGTCACATACTTCTTGTTGCTTTTCCTTTTAAGGGATCTTTGTAATGACAATTCCTTCCTC
Organism: Orientallactaga sibirica; assembly: GCA_036365145.1. Classification (NCBI taxonomy): domain Eukaryota; kingdom Metazoa; phylum Chordata; class Mammalia; order Rodentia; family Dipodidae; genus Orientallactaga; species Orientallactaga sibirica. The sequence continues at coordinate 29,409,514 of JAEOAD010000021.1, read as the reverse complement.
CTCCCTCAACTCCAAAAATGTCAGGAGTTTTACCATTACCAATTTTCAGGTTATAACAGTTCTTATTCTGATCACTCACAAAATCCTCAGGTAGAGGCAGATTCATATCTATAGAAGCCTTCAATATATAATTTGTGTGGGATATTTTAATCAGAGAGATGATCAGGAATAAAGAAGCTGTGATGAATATATTATTGTGAGATTCACACCTGACCTTTCTTTACTTAGAAGCATCACAGTAATGATGAATGGCCCAAGCTGACAAACTTAGCATGTGAGGTGCTGTACATGTATCTTTTCTTGTTTCATATATTATTTATTTATTTATTTATTTTTGAGAGAGAGAGAGAGAGAGAGAGAGGAAAATAGAATGACACACCAGGGCCTTCTGCCACTGCAAACAAACTCCCAACACATGTGCCACTTTGTGCCTCTGGTCTACGTGGATACTGGGGAATCAAACCTGGGTCCTTAGGCTTCTCATGCAAGTGCCTTAACCACTAACCCATCTCTCCAGCCCACATGTATCGTTTCTATAGAAATATGTCAATGTTTCCCCCTTTTAAATCCAAATAGATAATCCCTTAGCAGATTTTTTTCTGATAGTTTGGTTCTGTTTCTTTTTCTGCATGTGCATGTGTGTGGTATGCATGTGTGTGAGTACATGTACATGTTATTTGCATGGAGAGGCCAGAAATTGACATCAGGGTTTTCCCCAATTGTTCTCCACCTTATTCTTTGTGACAAGGTCTCTTATGGAACCTAGGGCACACCAATTTGTCTAGACTAGCTAGCCAGTGAGCCCCAGGAGTTCCCTGACTCTGCTTCTGGTGTTGGCATTGCAGGCACATACCACCCCATGAAGCACTTTACATGATAGGAACTCAGATCATTTCACTCACTAAGTCATTTTCCCTATCCAAAAAGTTTGCATGCCAACATGGAGCCCAGGCATGGAGTTTGTACCCCAACTTTACAAAATTACAAATCTGAACAAGATATTCATACGACCAGTTGTCATGACGCTTGATATTAGACAACATTAGACGCTAAAGGATGCCTAGGGAACAAATGACCTGGGTCCTATGATTGTCCTAGCTTCGTGATGTGAGAGACTTCTAGGCTGTAGCAGGATGGGGAATCCCAACTTATTCCTGAAGTTGACATGGAGCTGAGAATCAAACAGGCCAGAGATCATCAGCAGAGAAGCTAACATTGTGCAAAGACCACCAGAAGGCTTCCAGGGGTCCTGCTTTAGAGTTTGGTGACTTCAGAGTAGTAATTAGTGTATGGTGTGAGGAAACTACTTCAGCTTTGGGGGAAGAAAGGGGGAGAGAATATCAAAAAGTATTAGAGAAAAAAAAGTATCTGATTCTTAAAAAGGACATTGAAGCAAACCTCCACAAGGCAGACTCAAAGAGCTCATAAATCTCCTGTACTGGGGAGGTCACCCAGAAGGGCAGTGCTGTAGTCAAGGGTGTAATTAGGCCCTCATGAAACACAGTGGCAAACTTGCCTAGCAAATAAGGGAAGTTTAAAAGGAACAAAATGTTTCTAACTCACATAACTACATCCCAGAACAAAGCTCAAGAATATTTATGGAACCCTAAAAGTATCTAGAACTCCACAAGGTCAGCTTCATGAGGCCTGGCATCTAATCAAAATTTCTAGGCATGAAGAAAATATGAAAAATATGATTCATAATGAGGAGAAAAATCAACCCATCAAAGTGATAGATGCAGAATTGAAATAGATGTCAGAATGAGCACACAAAAGCATTAAAATTATTTTCAGTGTATTCCCTAAACTCAAAATTTAAATTTATTTCTGAAAGATAAACAAAACATTCTATACTTAAGTTCTACAGAAAAATGATAATATCTGAGAATAAGTACACACCAGATATACTCCCAACTGATTAGACATTGAGGGTGAGTTGATTTGAAGACATAGAAATAGAAATCCAAAATAGAGAGAAATTTATTAAATGAACAGATTAGGAATCTTTGGAAAAAATTCCAAGCATTCTCACATATATATAATTGGAGAGTTTCTAAAAGGAAGAAATGGATAGAAAATATGATTTCTACAAAATTTCTAAATTTAAGAAAAGCTATAAACATGTCTGTTTCTAAGAACACAGCAAATTCCAAGGAAAAGAAACATTAAAAAAAACAAAAACAAAAACAAAAAAAACACTGGGCTGGGGAGATAGCTCACCTGTTAAGGCACTTGCCTGCAAAGCCTAACACCCTGGGTTTAAATCCATAGTACCCACGTAAAGCGAGATGCACAAAATGGTGCATGCATCTGGAGTTCATTTGCAGTGGCTAGAGGCCCTGGCACAGCCATTCTATCTCCTATCTCTCTATCTCTCTATCTATCTATCATCTATCTATCTATCTATCTATCTATCTATCTATCATCTATCTATCTATCAGCTATCTATCTATCATCATCTATCTATCTACCTGCCTACCTATTTACTTATTTGCAAGCAGAGAGAGCCAGAGAGAAAAGATGATAGATTAGGTAGATGATAGATAGAGAGAGAGATAAGCCACACTCAGCAAAATCTTAGCTAAATTACTTAAAGGTAGCAACAAAGAAAACACTTGAAATTGGCCAAAAGAAAACAGATATGTTCCATGGAGAGGAAATAAACAATGTAAAACAGTCACTGAAAGAACACCTTAAAAGTATTAAAATGTAGAGTGGGGTGGGGAGTACAAAACTGGCCCCCTAAAATTCTCTTTCCTTTCTTTTCTTCCTGTCTTTTCATTCCCTTCTCATCTTTCACTTTTTTTCATTTCCCATGTATTTCCTTTCTTTGTGTTTCTTTCCTACTATGCTTGAGATCAAACTCCAGCTTTGTGCATTCACATGTGCACATCTTGCATATGCACCCTTCACCCTAGAATACAGTAGCCAAAAAGAGAAAAGAAGTGTTCCAATTGCAAAGGCACAATCTTTTAAACAAGGTGAAATAATTCATTATCAGGAGACATGTAGCATCAGAAATTGTAGAGATGTTCTCCAGGTGAAGGGAAATGGGACCAAATCACCATCCCTTAAATGATAACTACATGACAGTCATTTTTCAATCTATGAAGTTGTGGCTTTGGCTTTTGCTATCCATTTCCATAATCCTATAAAGTAGAGCATATGGGTGCTTGTAATCAAGGCAAGACATGGAGGAGTGTCACAGAGAAAAGAACCTGGTACCAGAAAGAGGGAACAGAGAGCTAACTGACAGTCTCCGCCACTTCCTGTGGAAAGGATGTGGAAGGACAGACTAAAGGCTATGGGGGGGGGGGGCGGCTGGAGAGATGGCTTAGTGGTTAAACGCTTGCCTGTGAAGCCTAAGGACCCCAGTTCAAGGCTTGATTCTCCTGAACCCACGTAAGCCAGATGAACAAGGGGGCGCATGCATCTGGAGTTCATTTGCAGTGGCTGGAGGCCATGGCGCGCCCATTCTTTCTCTCTCTACCTGCCTATTTCTGTATGTCTCTCTCTCTCTCTCAAATAAATAAATAAATAAATAAAATATTTTTTTTAAAAACTTCAAAAAAAAAAGTCTATGGCTCACAGAAGTGACCAAAACTAAGGTTTCACTGCTAAAGCAGATTGACTTTCCTTAATTAATAAAATTATTTGGAAAGATGCAATGCTGTGCTCTTTGCATTAGAATATTTAATTTGCTTGTTTATGTTTCCACCTGGAGACAGGTCAATCCAGAACATCCTAACAGAATTACTGTCCTTTTTCTCTAATTTGCAATTTTTACATACATATTTCATATATCTAGCACATGTAAACACGTTGGAATCATTTTAGGTTCTCTTCCATTTACTATTTTTCTAATGATATTCATACATCAATTACATATGTGTACAATGCAACTATTTGATGGAGCAAATACTCTAACTTCTTTTCACTTTAATATATTTTGACTTTTCCTAATCATATTGTGTTGGGGTCCCCCCTAGGGCCAGCCCAGGAGGGATGGCAGGGTCTCTGCTGGGTGGGGGGTGAGAGGCGCGGAGTCACAACACAGACACCGGGAGTTGGGTGGAAGCAGCAGAGGGCGAGCTGCTGCAAACTCGTTTATTGAAGAAATACACGGAGTTTTAAGGGGCTTGGCTGGCCAATCATTGTATGGGGTGGTCCCCTTTTTGTGACCAATGACAGTCTGTCTCCAGACTGATCATCTCATATCAGGTTTCTCGTGAGCATGGTACTGTAGCTGTTGTTACGCCAAGCCTGTGCAGAACTCCATGTTCACAGAAGCCACTTCCTGGTTTCTCTGCCATGCGGTCTGGCTAGGGCCAGGCCTGCATTGTGCCATACATATCCTCCTTTTTGTTTTTATTATTGGCAACCCTGGGAGGCATGGTTCTTTGCCAAGCCATTGTTGACCACAGGCCCCAAGGGATCATCACATGTGATGGTGTCTATCTTAGGTTGCCCCATCTCCTGGGGTCTTACCCGTAATTGACTAACCCGCCAATCTGGTGAGAAAACCCAAGGGGTGTGGCTATTGCCTAGGAGGCATGGGAGGGCCAAGTGGTGGTGGCTCTGTGGCGTGCGAACGGTCCCAGCAAGCTAGAATCAACTATAGAACCTGAAAAAGACTAGGGTAGGACAGGTTGTTGGGTGACTGTTGTGAACTCACCCTAGCATCAGAATTAATAGCATTGAGTGTCCTTAATGGTAGCAGATCAATGTAATCAAAGAAATTGCAAAGGAATTTATGGCTGGTTAGAGGGTAGCATTACCATAAGAGGCATTAATAAGCAAAAAAAAGCAAAGGTATGTCTAAGTAGAAGTATGTGCTTGAAGGGGGAGGAATACAGCAAAATAGAGTGGTTAAAATAAAACCTAGGAAAAGCGTGGGAATCTAGGCCCACTGCACCAAACAAGTATGGCCTAAGATGAATTGTCTAAAATGGTTTCTGGGAAGTGGCAGTAGGAGAAAAGGAGATACAAGGAGAAAGGGGGGAATAAGTTTAAAGTCCTGTATCCAGCTTGAGGGGTTTGGCTTCATTCTCTTCATCAAGGTCGATCCCTGAGTCAGTGGCTGGACGGATGTTTCTGGCAGGGATCTGTGAAGTTTCTGGAAAGACACAAGCATACCCTTGGCCCTGCATTAAAACTTTTGTTTTATAATTAGTTCCTTTAGGGTCCCATTAGTTCTCTCCATGATGGCTTGTCCTTGTGGGTTGTAGGGGATCCCAAGGGAGTGTTTTATTCCCCAAGATTCCATGAAGGATGTGAATTGGGCAGATGTGTATGCAGCAGGGCCATTATCAGTTTTAATTGACCAGGGCATGCCCATGACCAACATAGCGGTTTTTGTCACCTTAATGACAAGGGACACCTTCCCCCCTGAGAGAGCAATAGCAAAAGTAAGCTTAGAGTAAGTGTCCACAATGACATAGACATATTTGAGGTTACCAAATGAATGTATATGGGTAACGTCTGCCAGATAGAATTTGGAGTAAAGCCTCTAGGATTGATTGACTCCTTGAGGCTGTAGGGGGCCCAAGGGGACTCGGGGGGCACATGCCTTACAGGTACTGCTTAAATGTTTGCATTGGCTAAGCAAGAGCTCAGGGTATAGGGTTTTTAGGTTAGTGGGGGAATAGATGGAACCTTTGGTGTAAACGTCTAGCTTGTTCTAAAGGTGGCAGGGAGGAAAAAGCAATAAACTTGTCTACCTGCGAATTCCCATCAGCAATAAAGTCAGACAGACCAGTGTGTGAGCGAATATGCTCAGTAAGTCTGGAGGTGGATGGCCCATTGTATGTAAAAGGACCTGTTCAAAGTAAGAGCCAACACCAGATTCCTGAGCTGCCTTGTGATAAGAGCCAGATCAGAGAGGGGGGTGGGGTACCAGGGCCTGGCTGTTGCCTCTGGCCCTACCTTAACGGGAAGGTGGCAAAGGGTGGGCAATGGTGTGTGTTAGCGAACTGGCAGCTGCCTGGGTGTGTCCAGGATGGATTGGGCCTAGGTTCTTCCAAGGGTAAAGAGGGGGAGGGGTGGTTGTGAGCACAACTGCCACAGGCGGCTCTTACGGGCTGAAAAGGCACAGGCCAGAGGTGGTTTGGGTGGCGGTCTTGGGAGGGACGAGATTTTAAGAGCCAGTTTCAGTTGTTCCTTACAGCTTTTGTTATGGGCAGAAATGACTTCCTCCATGGAGGAGCCTTTAAGGCTGGCAATTATGGCAAGGAGGATTGGACTAATCCATGGAGCTAAAACAAGAGTTTTGTACCAAAAGCCATGGAGGTCCTTTTGTTTCACTTTTAAGCCACATTGCAGGAGGAGGGCCTTAAGAGCCTGCAATTTTGGTGTCCTCTAATGGGGAGGGAGGTTGCCCATTACGGCGTGGTGGTGTATGGGGGGGGCTAGGCTGGGACACTCCTGAATCAAGGAGACTGAGAAAATAATAACCCAGATCAAAAATGATAGCCCAAAGGATTATCATGCAAACTACAACTCCTACTGCTGGGGCCAGCTGAGACAAATGGATAGAATGTTTAGGACCAACATGTCTTGTGCTTGGTGGGGGACTTCTGTGGGTCATTACTCCACAGCCGTATGCCCACATGGTGTCTCCGGGGAGGCTCAGCCAAACACCTTGCCTTGGTTCCGAAATCGGGTGGGTCAAACCCTTATGTGATTTCGCCAGGATGAACCGAGATTGGAGGGGCTGACATGGGCTTCGGGGCCATGTGGTGGTGTGTGCCTTCCTATGGGGGGGAGGGGGGAGGACAAACAAAGGAAAAGGGGGGAGGAGGGGGCTGCCCGCTCACCCTCGGGCAACCGTCAGCACATGGAACAGCAAGGGGCCTACTCACCGGACGATCAAGAAGGGGGAGTCTTGCCAAACACCAAGGGGGCAGAGGGTCCCTGTTCAGGTGCCAGATGTTGGGGTCCCCCCTAAGGCCAGCCCAGGAGGGATGCCAGGGTCTCTGCCGGATGGGGGGTGAGAGGTGTGGAGTCACGACACAGACTCTGGGAGTTGGGTGGAAGCAGCAGAGAGCGAGCTGCCGCAAACTCATTTATTGAGGAAGTACACGGAGTTTTAAGGGGCTTGGCTGGCCAATCATTGTATGGGGTGGTCCCCTTTTTGTGACCAATGACAGTCTGTCTCCAGACAGATCATCTCATATCAGGTTTCTCGTGAGCATGGTACTGTAGCTGTTGTTACGCCAAGCCTGTGCAGAACTCCATGTTCACAGAAGCCACTTCCTGGTTTCTCTGCCATGTGGTCTGGCTAGGGCCAGGCCTGCATTGTGCCATACATATCCTCCTTTTTGTTTTTATTATTGGCAACCCTGGGAGGCATGGTTCTTTGCCAAGCCATTGTTGACCACAGGCCCCAAGGGATCATCACATGTGATGGTGTCTATCTTAGGTTGCCCCATCTCCTGGGGTCTTACCCGTAATTGACTAACCCGCCAATCTGGTGAGAAAACCCAAGGGGTGTGGCTATTGCCTAGGAGGCATGGGAGGGCCAAGTGGTGGTGGCTCTGTGGCGTGCGAACGGTCCCAGCAAGCTAGAATCAACTATAGAACCTGAAAAAGACTAGGGTAGGACAGGTTGTTGGGTGACTGTTGTGAACTCACCCTAGCATCAGAATTAATAGCATTGAGTGTCCTTAATGGTAGCAGATCAATGTAATCAAAGAAATTGCAAAGGAATTTATGGCTGGTTAGAGGGTAGCATTACCATAAGAGGCATTAATAAGCAAAAAAAAAGCAAAGGTATGGCTAAGGAGAAGTATGTGCTTGAAGGGGGAGGAATACAGCAAAATAGAGTGGTTAAAATAAAACCTAGGAAAAGCGTGGGAATCTAGGCCCACTGCACCAAACAAGTATGGCCTAAGATGAATTGTCTAAAATGGTTTCTGGGAAGTGGCAGTAGGAGAAAAGGAGATACAAGGAGAAAAGGGGGAATAAGTTTAAAGTCCTGTATCCAGCTTGAGGGGTTTGGCTTCATTCTCTTCATCAAGGTCGATCCCTGAGTCAGTGGCTGGACGGATGTTTCTGGCAGGGATCTGTGAAGTTTCTGGAAAGACACAAGCATACCCTTGGCCCTGCATTAAAACTTTTGTTTTATAATTAGTTCCTTTAGGGTCCCGTTAGTTCTCTCCATGATGGCTTGTCCTTGTGGGTTGTAGGGGATCCCAAGGGAGTGTTTTATTCCCCAAGATTCCATGAAGGATGTGAATTGGGCAGATGTGTATGCAGCAGGGCCATTATCAGTTTTAATTGACCAGGGCACACCCATGACCAACATAGCGGTTTTTGTCACCTTAATGACAAGGGACACCTTCCCCCCTGAGAGAGCAATAGCAAAAGTAAGCTTAGAGTAAGTGTCCACAATGACATAGACATATTTGAGGTTACCAAATGAATGTATATGGGTAACGTCTGCCAGATAGAATTTGGAGTAAAGCCTCTAGGATTGATTGACTCCTTGAGGCTGTAGGGGGCCCAAGGGGACTCGGGGGGCACATGCCTTACAGGTACGGCTTAAATGTTTGCATTGGCTAAGCAAGAGCTCGGGGTATAGGGTTTTTAGGTTAGTGGGGGATTGATGGAACCTTTGGTGTAAACGTCTAGCTTGTTCTAAAGGTGGCAGGGAGGAAACAGCAATAAACTTGTCTACCTGCGAATTCCCATCAGCAATAAAGTCAGACAGACCAGTGTGTGAGCGAATGTGCTCAGTAAGTCTGGAGGTGGATGGCCCATTGTATGTAAAAGGACCTGTTCAAAGTAAGTGCCAACACCAGATTCCTGGGCTGCCTTGTGATAAGAGCCAGATCAGAGAGGGGGGTGGGGTACCAGGGCCTGGCTGTTGCCTCTGGCCCTACCTTAACGGGAAGGTGGCAAAGGGTGGGGCAATGGTGTGTGTTAGCGAACTGGCAGCTGCCTGGGTGTGTCCAGGATGGATTGGGCCTAGGTTCTTCCAAGGGTAAAGAGGGGGAGGGGTGGTTGTGAGCACAACTGCCACAGGCGGCTCTTACGGGCTGAAAAGGCACAGGCCAGAGGCGGTTTGGGTGGCGGTCTTGGGAGGGACGAGATTTTAAGAGCCAGTTTCAGTTGTTCCTTACAGCTTTTGTTATGGGCAGAAATGACTTCCTCCATGGAGGAGCCTTTAAGGCTGGCAATTATGGCAAGGAGGATTGGACTAATCCATGGAGCTAAAACAAGAGTTTTGTACCAAAAGCCATGGAGGTCCTTTTGTTTCACTTTTAAGCCACATTGCAGGAGGAGGGCCTTAAGAGCCTGCAATTTCGGTGTCCTCTGATGGGGAGGGAGGTTGCTCATTACGGCGTGGTGGTGTATGGGGGGGGGGGGGCTAGGCTGGGACACTCCTGAATCAAGGAGACTGAGAAAATAATAACCCAGATCAAAAATGATAGCCCAAAGGATTATCATGCAAACTACAACTCCTATTGCTGGGGCCAGCTGAGACAAACGGATAGAATGTTTAGGACCAACATGTCTTGTGCTTGGTGGGGGACTTCTGTGGGTCATTACTCCACAGCCGTATGCCCACATGGTGTCTCCCGGGAGGCTCAGCCAAAGACCTTGCCTTGGTTCCGAAATCGGGTGGGTCAAACCCTTATGTGATTTCGCCGGGATGAACTGAGATTGGAGGGGCTGACATGGGCTTCGGGGCCATGTGGTGGTGTGTGCCTTCCTATGGGGGGGAGGGGGGAGGACAAACAAAGGAAAAAGGGGGAGGAGGGGGCTGCCCGCTCACCCTCGGGCAACCATCAGCACATGGAACAGCAAGGGGCCTACTCACCGGACTATCAAGAAGGGGGCGTCTTGCCAAACACCAAGGGGGCAGAGGGTCCCTGTTCAGGTGCCAGATGTTGGGGTCCCCCCTAAGGCCAGCCCAGGAGGGATGGCAGGGTCTCTGCCGGATGGGGGGTGAGAGGTGTGGAGTCACGACACAGACTCTGGGAGTTGGGTGGAAGCAGCAGAGAGCGAGCTGCCGCAAACTCATTTATTGAGGAAGTACACGGAGTTTTAAGGGGCTTGGCTGGCCAATCATTGTATGGGGTGGTCCCCTTTTTGTGACCAATGACAGTCTGTCTCCAGACAGATCATCTCATATAAGGTTTCTCACGAGCATGATACTGTAGCTGTTGTTACGCCAAGCCTGTGCAGAACTCCATGTTCACAGAAGCCACTTCCTGGTTTCTCTGCCATGTGGTCTGGCTAGGGCCAGGCCTGCATTGTGCCATACAATATTGGATTTCCAAGTATATTGCATACTTTTTTTTTTTTTTTTTTTTTTTTTTTAGAGAGAGAAACACACAGAGAGAGAGAGAGAGAGAAAGACAGATAGAGATGGATGCGCCAGCAGCTTCTCAGTTGCTGCAAATGAAATCCAGATGCATGGGCCCCCTTGTGGTCAAGTGTGGCATTGTGCCCTTGCGTCACTTTGCATCTGGCTAAACATGGGACCTGGAGATTGGAACCGCTGGAGATTGAAACCAGCATTCTTAGGCTTAGGAGGCAGGTGCCTTAACCGCTAAGCCATCTCTCCAGCCCCATGCTTTTTTTTTTTAAGGAGATAATGTTATTGGGAGCTGGAGCTAGATCAGATTCATTTCAACCTGGGTTATTATGGGTTGATCTATACAGATGCCTCCACTCCTACAAGGTTTGTTCTAGATACTTTAAAAATGTTTTATCAACAATTTCCATACATATAAATGAAATATTTTTTAAATATTTGTTTTATATTAAGAGAAAGAGGCAGAGAGAAAATGAGATAGAGAGAGAAAGCAGAGAGAATGAGAATGAGAATAAGAATGGGTATGCTGGGGCCTCCAGCCACTGTAAATGAACTCTAGACACATGTGCCACCTTGTACATCTGGATTCCGTGAGTACTGAGGAATTGAATCTGGGTCCTTAAGCTTGGCAGGAAAATGCCTTAACCACTAAGCCATCTTTCTAACCCTCCTTGAAATATTTTGATCACATTTCCCTCTTGTTACTTTCTATTGTCAGTCCCACTTTATCCACTTTTTCCTGAGCCCTTTCTTCTTTCCAACTACTCCTCTTCTTTCTTCTATTTTGATGTCTTGTGTGTGTGTGTGTGTGTGTGTGTGTGTGTGTGTGTGTGTCCACCTCTACCATCCACGAGGGAATGTTGTGGTCCTAATATTGTGTAAGTCTTATGCAGATAATGACAGCAACTGTAAGGATCACTAATGGATTAGTGATGTTTTGTTCAGAAGATAGTGTTCCAAAGTACTCCTCAAATGCCCTGGCTCTTGCATTCCTTCTGCCCCCTCTTCCACAGGGTCCTCTTAGTTTTAGAGGACATTATATAAATGTCTCATTTAGTGCTGAGCACTCAGCTGTCACTTATTCGCAGTGCTTTGTTTAGTTTTGAGTCTTCCAAGTAATCACTGTCAATTAAAAAAAATAAGAACCTTCTCTAACCGAAACTATGGGCATGAACATAAATATTTAGAGAATAATTTGATTGGCATAACATATCCATTTAGCTAAACAACAATAATAGCTTCCCTTTTATGGCCTATGGCCTTAATAGCCATAGGCTTTTAGGTAGGTATCAGGTATAAATTCCCTCCCAAGGAGTAGGCCTCAAATACAACAAAGAGCAGTTGGTTACCCCAGTATTCACGTCATTGTTGTACCAGTGGGCACATTTTTCCTGGCTGGTCAGTAGTATAGCTCATATGGCCACTTCTGGATAAGACCTTTCTCCTCCAGGAGGCTACATAGTACTTTTCAGCACTGTACTTGATAACCAATGGGAATGAGGATTTCAGCTGAGTTCCAGCTTAATTTCTCTGTGTCTTGCAACCAAAAAATGAGGTAAGATGTAAGTGCTTACTATCTAGTTCTGGTAGGCAAAAGAGATCCTTCAGAATAGCCTGCATTGTTCACCAGGCAGTATCCCCCTCTTGGCATTTAAATTTTCCTATAACAACTTATGGCTTCTGGGAACAGCATGATCCACACACAGAGAGTACTTCTGCCCAGTTTTCAAGTTATATCTTTAATTTTCTAACAATGAAGTAGGTTTCCATATGGCTTTTTCATATTATTATTATTTAATTTTAGTTAATCATTTCCTCCACTTCTCTCCTATAGCTCCCTCCCCTATCTCTATTTAAAACAACTCTATTCCAATATTCTGGTCCTCTAGAGTCACTTTTTATTCTCACAAGTAGAGTGGCAAAAGGGACATAGTAGGAAGGGATATCAGTATGACTGCCTGGTGGCCATTTAGGGGTCATATCTCCTTTGCCTTTCTCTGAGGCATTCCTTATATTGCCTTAGAACTAAGGAAGTCATCTTTTCCTTTGTCTCCATTAGCATCAGTTATTTGGGTATAATTTTTAAGTGCATAATATTGTACATTGAATGTTTCTTCAAGGCATGAACCAGCTTAATCTTTATGAGATTCTCAGAAATTAAATATTACTCCATATCATTTCAATCAAAACTTTGGCTGTTTCAAAGGTTGAATTCTTTGTAATTCCACATTAATAATGTTAAGGGAATTAGTCAGTTTATTCCACATCTTTCAGTATTTTGCTTTAGGTATTATTCTATGTCCTGAATAATTCAGTAGGTAGAAAATATGTATCTATGCTTGCTTCATGGGAAATATAAATTGTTAACAAAATAAGCATGAATATAAATATTTAACTTACAATTGTGTTGAATGCTATGAAGGAAAGCAGTAGGGCTTTATGTGAGATTAATTTGAAAGAAAAACATTGGAGAACAGTACTTCATTCATGTGTTACTGCATATGATATACAAATGAAGCATGGTTTAGCCTAAAAAAATGCATGCAGCAACTAAAATATAGATCTTGCTCATATAGTTAATATATCCACTGATTTATTCCATAGTATTCATTTCTGTTTAGCACTGTAATGATCAAGATGCTAGGCTTACAGAAAATGACCTAATCTCAGCTACTGCCTTTGAGATGCTCCTAGTTTAACAATTTTATAAGTAACAGTACATCTCATTTAAACATAGCAAATAGAAGCAATGTGAATTTTAATTTCCTTTTCATTTTTCAGATGAGGATAGGTATTCACTCAGGCTCCGTGCTGGCTGGTGTTGTTGGGGTGCGAATGCCACGATATTGCCTGTTTGGAAATAATGTCACTCTGGCAAGCAAATTTGAATCTGGAAGTCACCCTCGTCGCATCAATGTCAGCCCCACCACTTACCAGTAAGTGACCTCTGGTTTCCTCCATGTCTGTGTCATGAACTTGACCTGATAGTCTGTCATTCATGAGACCCTGTTCTTTCCTTGAACCTGTCACTCCAAGATATTATGAACATTTTGCCCAGTCTATTATGGAGTAATTGTGACATGAACTTTTTTATTTGTACTCTGAGGAAGTATATGGGACATTTGACTTAACTGGTAAATAAATGAACGTATGTCATTTCCTACACCCTGTGTCTTTCCTTGGTATGCCTGTAACAATACAGGAGAGCAAATGTTAAGGTTCTATGTTACTTTATAAATTCCAAATTTTAGCATGTTTCTCATTTGAAAATCCTATGCATTTCCCCCTCCTAAACAATCTGTATTTTGTGCCTGTAGGTGTCATTTTTGCTAGTAGACATTTAATTTCATATGGGCAGAAACTATTTTTGATGTATCTCATCATTGTATCACCAGAACTTAAAAAAAAAAAACCTGTTTAGCACATAATAAACACTGTACAAACATTTACTGAATTCATGAATGCATGGTCAATAAGAAAGACCTCTTCAGAATAAATGGCAAAGGCCCATTTGAAAATCTCTCACTCTGTCTCAGACTTCAGCTTTATGCTAGGTCTTAGTATACAAGCTGTTTAATTAGTGCCAGGTTTCTGATACCTTAGAGATCATATTTAAAAACTAGTAAGTAGAAATAGAAACTATTGATGTTTTTAATTGATAAAATGTAAATGTCAGAAAATTGAAAATGAAAAAAATATTTTAATTCTTCATAAGATAGTGATGTTTTGTAATTTTCTGCACCACACACAAATAGACACATACTTCTGAATTCCCAAGGAACAGATGATAGTATAAATACAGAACTAAGAGAAAGTTACTAGTATATTTTTAAAAGCTCTTTCTAAGCACACTAAGGTCATGAACTTCATATCATTTTTACAGATATACATTTTACCTCTTTAAGGAGCCCAAGAGATTTGGGGGACCTGATTGACACATCTGGGTCAGCCTCCCAGGTCATTTACTTAACAACTATTTGCTAATTCTTTGTGTTTGTGGTCTCCTCTTTTCAATTTTCATATCACATTTCTAGGCATAGAAAGTTGAATGCTATCTTCTTGTACAGACCCACAATTCTGCCACATTTTCTTTCAAATCTAGACTGACCCTAGGGTAAGAAAAGTTACTGAAAGTCGTTACTTACTCATATCCACTGTCATCACCTTCCAAGTTTGGGGAACTTAGTACGAATGTGCTTCTTCTGTAGGAACTTCATCTTAAGACAATTGATGACACAAAATGAATGTAACAACTGTTTGAGTTCTTAGTGAGCTTGTGAATCACCATTGCAGCTGTCTTTGTTTTCATGTGCCCAGTGATGGATCTTCTGCAGAACACTTTAGGGCTGTTCTGAGTTTTTACAATATTTTTTTTTCATTAAAAACATACTTTGTGCAGATACATCATATGTTACCACTATCTTTTCCCTCATCCCTGCCCCCATTCCACTTGGCGCCATCCTCAGTAGGGTTGCTGGTATTCCCCATGGGATTGTGAGTTATACGTTGTGGGAGCAACAGTCAGTTATTGGGGTGAGAGAACAATGCTCCTGGGTATGGTGTCCCAACTTGTGGCTCTTACCATCTTTTCACAACCTCTTACACAAAATTCCCTGAGCCTTGGTTTGTGTATTTTAAGTCTACTTCAGTAATGAACTCTTAGGAGGCACTGTATTACTGCTTTGGTATGTGTTGATTATCCTCAACATCTGTCTCCTCCACCCTGGCGCTGATTGTCAGGCATGGAAGCAGCACTTGCTCTTCTCCCCACTTCCTCTCTGGTTTCGCCTGGGCCTTGGCTGAAGTGTGAGGAGTGATTTATCTCCTCTGGTCTTACTACCTTCTAACACATCAAAACAGATTCTCCAATGGAGAGTGAACTCAGCATAGGTTAAATGGGTTCAAAGTTAATGATTTAGGGAGAATTTAATGGATGTAGCCCCTCTTTTATCTAAAGACTAGTGGATGCTTGTCATTGGAGAGCATAATCTTTGTCTCCTTAGTAATGAGTAAAGTCTGAAGAACTGAAGGATTTCAACTACTCCCAACATGGTTGCAATATGTTCTATTATTGTACCCTTCAGAATCATTTGGGCCCATAGACATATTACATTGCTATGAAGATATTAAACAAATATACTTTCACTGTCCTAGACCATATATTTGCTAATAGTATTTTATAAAATGTTGGTACATTCTATCCTCAAAAAATAACCTTTTTCTTCCCTCTTTTCCTATGTCCACCCTCTTCCCTTCTTGTAACAAATATTTGTGGATGATTTGGTACATCCCCACCATAGTAATAAGCACGAAGTTTCTGATGATGAGCAGCATAAATATAATCTTTGATCCTTGAAGGGGGCCATAGACCAGAAAGTACATATATCAGAGTAAATACTTAACCATCATGGAGTAATGTGGAAGACAGCAGACACTGACTTAGACTGTTAGAGCAAGGGGGGAGTGGAATTGAAAATAAAACAGCAAACAGGCTAGCACAGGCAGGTAAGCTATGTTGTGGGGTTTCTACCTAACCTGAAGAGCAATGAGAAGCATTCAGAAGTTTTAGACAGAGAAGAGACTTGACTGAACTTTTTTTTTTTTGAGGTAGGGTCTCATTCTCTGCTCTCTAGTCCAGGCTGACCTCGAATTCACCATGTAGTCTCAATGCAGCTTCGAATACACAGCAATCCACCTAACTCTGCCTCCTGAATGCTGGGATTAAAGGCATGCATCACCATGCCTGGCTGAATATGTACTTTCAAAAGATCACCCTCATTGAAAAGGGAGAGTAATTGCTGTGGTTGGGCTGAATCTGGGGAGACCAATAAGCCAATGATTGAAAGCAGGTGTTTTTACCACCCCCACCGAAGTCAATGATAGAGTGTAGCTGACTGCAGTGACCCTAGAGTCTCAACCATTTGAGCTTTCTCCATGCTTTTGTGGAGTGGTTGGGCTCAGCAACCATTCATTTTAATCTGTGGTGACATTAAAGAAAAAGTGACTTGTCCCTAGTGGTCTCTGGACAGTTAAACTCAGGCATATAGTCTCAGTGTGACTGTCTGGGTCTGTTTGTGCCTTCATACTTACTGCTGCTTTCTTTTTCCCAGCCCCCATAGGTAGGCCATGTGTAATTCTGCTATGTGACACTGCACAGGCACTTTACTAATCCATACCTAGGCACCCTTTCCCAGGGTGCTCAAAGGCAATGATGATCTGCCAGGACTTTCTGTGAAGGAGGGCAAGTTGCCCTTCCTTATAATACATGGGAGTATGAAGTAAAATAGTATATAATCGCATGAGAGTTGAATTTTCTAGTTTTTATCTTATAGAATTTCCAGTATCCTAGTTATCCTGGAATTTAAAAACAAAACAAAGCATGTATTCAGTTTATTTTTAGTAAAGCTAAACTTTCAGAGAGTAGATTCACTTGATAATATGAGCAATTGAAATTATTTTATTATGTCATTCTAGGTATATTTCAATTGAAATATTCAAAGAATTGATGTGAAAAAATATTTTATAACAATTGTGTAGTACTAAAAACTAAAAGATAACAAAATATTACAATACCACTAGTTTAAAGGTATATTCACTTCAGTTGTTTTTAATAAGAATTAATAAAGTATTTTATTTGAAAATGTCCCTCTTTTTGCTTGTGACAAATGTCTAAATAAATTTGGTGTGTTTCAAAATCCAGCAATTCATATATTAACTCTACATATGTATACATAAAATACCTTTATTTTTAATAATGTTTGAATGTATATAATGGTAATTTTACTATATTGTTATTTCTATGACTTTTATAAATGAAATTTCATATTTTAGAATTTATGTGGGATGAAACATATAGCTCTAAGTAATCAGTAACCAGTAAGTACTATATAGCATTCTAATACATGAATACATATAATTTTTCCTCCATTAACACTTATTTTCTACTTTTTAATTCTGAGAAAGTATGTTTCTTATAGCATTATTTACCTGTAATTACATGTTAGGTTGCTCTACATTTCATGTGATATTAACTTTGTGCTTACTAATGGTTATTCTAATTGGAATGATCAGAGTTTTAATCTTTAAATTTACTGTAGACATAAAGAATGAACCCTCTAATATCAGGACTGTAACTTTGATGCGCCCTTGTGTCACTTTGCATCTGGCTAAACATGGGACCTGGAGATTGGAACCGGGTTCTTAGGCTTAGGAGGCAGGCACCTTAACTGCTAAGCCATCTCTCCAGCCCAAAGTGGTTTTTTTTTTTTAGTTTTTTATTTTTAGAGAGAGACATAGAGAGAGAGAGAGAGGGAGAAGGAGACAGAGAATGGGTGACTTCAGCTATTTTTAATGTAATAAAAGTGGCATGAATAATTGTTGGCTTGCATGAGCAGAGTTCATTGATTCTCCTTGTGTGTGAAACTGAAAATGTAGAATGACTGATTACATTGATGTGAAAATTTCCTTAACTTTTAAACCTTTATGCTTTTCTCACTTTACAATATTATGAATTTCTGGACTTTTTTTTTAGAGTGGTTATTTTTCCTCCACTGTGAAAGGCCACTCTTTCAGCCAAACATAGCTACTTTCTCACCACTCTCCCATGTAGCTCCTTGTGTCACAGTGTGCAGTGGCACAGAGTAAGTCAGTAATTAAGCTCACAAGCTCAGAACTGGGGTCCTGCTCTAAGACTTGTTTACCTTGTGAAATTTAGCAACTTCCTTGTTTTGGACTATGTTTTTGCACTTTAAAATGAGTACCAGCTCCAAAAGTTGTTGCTGGCGATGTGATGCTCATCAGGCTCTTATTACATGGGACCCACTGATGCTCAGTTACTGCTTCATGCTGTGCTTTCCATGAAGAAAGGCACTATCTTATTCTTAGACCTGATTCTCATGGTAGCCATGTGGAGTGATGTCTGACAATTAGTTGTTTCACAGACTTCCCAAGCACCCCTCCAAAATGAACTTGGTAATTTACCCTTTGAAGCATGGCTCAGAACACAGCTAGCAGTTTATTCCTACAAGTTTTTATTAATAAAAACATTTTCCTGATGACTCATAGTCAAATGATAAAAATGGGCTGTTTTCTAGAAAATTCCCTCAAATTAAGCTGAGGTATATGATTATATCAACTAATCAGACAGATATACACAAATTGATAGATATTAGATGACAGATAAAAGATTATAGATGGATGATAGATATACATATGCAATTACTAATTAGATTAATTACTTATCATTGCCTTCAACAAAATTGTTCTTATAGTTCCATAGCAGTCTGACTTAGTGAATTCATTGAATCTTTTAAATGTCCATATTTTAGCTCAATACTTAGAAATTTAAGTTTGAAACAGTTATTGGCTGAGAAAACAATGCAAAAGAGATCTGTGTTAGAATCCAGTGTGGAAGGTACATAGTAAAATTGAGGTAGGGGAGGTCCAGTGGAACCTTCGGGTCAGTATTGCAGTTTGTGTGTCTAGTTTTGTTAACAGTTCGCATATCTATATGCTTTCTTTTTATTGTTACTATCATATTCCTAGTTCAGGACCTTATGTCTGAAACAACCGTGCTTCTTAGTTGTCATCTCACATCAAGCATTTCTGAAGCATTTTCTGTACATATTCTCACATATATTTTTCTTAGGATATTTTTTATAAAAACTTCATTCAACGTAGCATATGATTCAGAAAATATTAATCACTGCTACTGGCAGACTAAGTGAGATTCATGAAACAAATGTATATGAAGTTCACTTTCCTGTTCTCCCAATAGCTAGCATCTAAGCCTGGACAAGTCAAAAATAACTTCATCCTCTGTTTTTTCACAAATTAAAAAAAAAACAAGTGTGTATAGATAGTTTAGTTATTTTATAGTAGGTCCTGAAATGGAAAAAAAATACATTAGTGGGGCTGGAGAGATGTATTAGCAGTTAAGGTGCATGCCTATGAAGCCTAAGGACCCTGGCTCAATTCTCCAGGTCCCACATAAGCAAGATGCACATGATGGGGCATGCGTCTGGAGTTCGTTTCCAATGGCTAGAGACCCTAGCACACCCATTCTCACTCTCTCTCTCCCTTTCTCTGTCTCAAATAAATAAATAAATAATCTTAAAAAAATACATTAGTGAAAGACAGTTGAGTCTAGCTAGTCTTCATTTAATAGTAATATACCATTGTTAATTTTTAGTTTGGATAAATGTGTTGTTGTTGTGAGGGATGTCACTCTGGGGTCAACAGTACTGAGCATAAGAAAATTTCTTATGCTACTTTACCAACTTTTCTCTCTCTAAAATTCAAAATTAAGATGTTTTCTTAAGAATTATATTTCTTGGGACTGGGGAGACAGCTCAGTGGCTAAAGGCACTTGCTTGCAAAGCCTGCTGGCCCAGGTTCAGTTCCCCCATACCTATGTAAAGCCAGATGCACAAAGTGGTGCATGCATCTGGAATTCATTTACAGTGGCAAAAGGCCCTGGCGTACCATACACTTTTTCTGTCTGTCTCTTTCAAATATGTAAAAAAGTAATCAATTTTTTAAAATTATATTTCTCAAATCTAGGGAGACTGAAAATTTATTTACAACTTAGAATATGACTACAGACCCTTTGAAGCTTTTTGAACAGGGAAACATTATGAAAGGAAAACATACTTGGAGGTGATGCTCTTTAGTGAGTGGATTGCTTGATGTGAGATGACAACTAAGAAGCACTGTTGTTTCAGACACAAGGTCCTGAACTAGGAATATGATTGTAACAATAAAAAGAAAGCATATAGGTATGCGAACTGTTACAAAACTAACTGACAGAGCTGACAACTAAAGAACGTGTGTGTGTGTAAAACATTGGTTCTTGGGGATAAAATTCATATTTACTGACTTTAATATAGTAAATTATTATGAATTTATTTTTTTGAAGTTCTAACTTTACATATTAGTATGGATTCATGCATTTGTGTAATTTTATATTTCACTTGTTTTCTTGTTTATATTTATTTCTTAAAGGAAATGACAAAATATTATATTACACTATACTGGATTATTTGTGCATTATTCTATGTAGATTTAGCCCAAAAGTATAGTCTGTCATGAATCATTTTTCACAAATATATTTTGATATGTACTGAAATATAGAGTATTTGGAGAATTTATATTAATTTCAAGAATTGAATCCAGTCTACACTGGACCTTAATCACTCAATGGTCAATTTTTCTAGCAGTTCCATTGTAAGACATTGTGCACTAGTAGAAAGTTGCTTTAACTTCTGTGCTCAAGAAGCCTTTTATTTCTCATGAATTAATTACCCAGCACTGAATCAAAATTGCTCTCAAACCAGGTTTTATGGAATTGGCCAACATAACATTATATGACCCTCTAAAATCTGAGTACTATATAAATTCTCAATCTTCACTAAGTGACACTGAAGATATTCCTCTTGGAAATTAAATAAACCAGAATATCTTTTGAACAAAGAACTGAGAAGTAATAATTTAAGTGACTTAATGAGTGTAATTAGTTACTTTTCTCTCTCTCTCTCTCTCTCTCTCTCTCTCTCTCTCTTTTTTGGAGAGAGACAGAGAGAGGGAGAGGAAGACAGATAGAGATGGGTGTGCCACAGCCTCTCATCCACTGCAAACGAAATCCAGATGCGTTTTCCCCCTTGTGGTCAAGTGCGGCATTGTGCCCTTGTGTCACTTTGCATCTGGCTAAACGTGGGACCTGGAGATTGGAACTGCTGGAGATTGGAACCAGCATTCTTAGGTTTAGGAGGCAGGCGCCTTAACCACTAAGCCATCTCTCCAGCCCTGCTCTTTTTCTCCAATATGAGTGGTGGCTTTTTAAACTCTAAATTTAGAGTCAGATTTACAAAGACTACATACATCTCCTAGCCAGTCTTCTCACTTAATACATTACTATAATTTCCTTCTATAAAAATTGTTTCTGAAAAGCATCACTTTAAGCAGATTTGTGAAGAATATTTGCTATAAAACATTATTCAAGATAGCATATAAAAGAGTAGATTAGACTCTAGAAGGAGGGGGTTGCCCTGTGTTTTTTAGCTTCCAAATATGTTTTCAGGTGATTTATTTTCCTTGTGACTAAAAACATTTTATACCTGTTTGTTCTTATATCTAGGACATTCTTCAAATTGGTTTTTAAGTACAGAAAATATATAACAGAATTCTTTCAAATCAATTCTGGTCCTAAATTCTTAAAACAATGAAATGACAAGACCTATTCACTTTATCTAAATTTTATTTTTATTTATTTAAGAGATAGATAGAGAATGTGTGTGCTGGGTCCCCTGCCACTGCAAATGAACTCCAGATACATGTGCCACCATGTGCATATAGCTTACATGGGTTCTGGAAAATTAAACCTGGGTCCTTAAGCTTTGCAGTCAATAGCCTTAACCACTAAACTATCTCTCCAGCCCAAGTATTCACTTTTTTAAAAATAAGTAAATGTACAGGCTTTCTTCTTCCCATTCTTTGCCTTGTATTTCATTTATTCACAAAGACTGATGACTTGATAGATCTGATTTTTAAGAAAGCCTTTGATAAGAGAAGTGAGAATTATGAAACAATTATTTAATTATAAAAACAGACTAGTTATCTTTTCCAATCTCTCCTTTTTCATCTCTTTTTCAAATTCTGTCTTCATATATAAAACTAGTCTGAATTAGTGTTTTGAATTTAAACCTATGTTCATTTATTGAGAATAAATACCATAGGGTGCTTAATGTTAAGATTGGCAGTGTCTGAAGAAGCCAATAGGTTAATCATCTTTAGATATTTATTCTCCTAAAATTCAAGATAAGAAGCATTATTTTGGCATTAAATAGGAACATGACCAATTGTGCACTATCACAACCAAATACACAGGCTGGGAAATCTGTATTAAGCACATGTTTATTTATTTATTTGCAAGGAGAGAGAGAGAGACAGACAAACAGATAGAAAGGCAGGTAGGCAGACTGAATGGGTGTGCCAGGCCTCTAGTCGGTGCAAAGGAACTCCAGGTACATGAGGCACCTTGTGCATCCGGTTTATGTGGGTACTGGGAAATTGAACCTGTGTCTTTAGGCTTTGCAGATAAGAGCTTTAACCACTGGGCATCTCTCCAACCTTTATTAAGCACATGTTTCCCTCATCCCTTAACCTACTGTGGATTGCAGAAGGAAATGAACAGTGTGTTCCAGAAATGCCTTTGAGCTCACTGCTTTATAACTTTTGTGTAGATTGGAACTTACCTATTAGCCTGAAATTTAAGAACCCACAAACATTGTCTCAAAATAATTTAAACATATTAGTATCCTTATAATGCACAAAAATTTGGTGACTTTTATGTTTTATATTATGGTGTGCTTGAACTAGATTCTTAGTTTCCTTATTTGATAAAGGTGTTATTCCCAGGAAATGAATCATTAATTTTCAAGGGATTTGAAGCTGCCTACCTGACTCAAAACCTATAGTTCCTTTGGGCATATCTTCAAACTGCATAAGATTCTGGATCAGTGAGGCACAAAACAAAACCACGGAACATAGTTTCTTCTCTTCCACTCAGTTGGAAAGAAAGATAGTAAGTAGGAAAAATTCAAGGCCATTTTCATAGGTCCAAATGCCTTCTGTAGCAAAAAGATATCCAGGTGAACAATTAGCAAGAAGAGAGCCTTCAAACATAACTCAGCAGTCTACATGCCTAATTTATCTTTAGTCCATACTGGTATATGTTTAATATTTACTGAAATCAAAAATAGTAATGTGGTAGAAAAAGTATAAAATGTGTATATCTCTCTTGATGTGTGTGTAAATAGAAATCAGATTTAATAATGGAATAGAGCAAGATGGAAAGTATATGTTAGTGATATTTGTCAGTGCAGAGGAGTGTTGGATATTCTCAAGTCCTACACAGAGGTTTCAGTACAAAAGCAAATATTTTTCTGTCCTGATATTTTAATTTTAGCTCATTTAGGGAAAGAGATAGAGACAGAAAGAGAGAGAGAGAAGAGAAAGAAGAGAAGAGAAACTTAAAGGATCAATAAACAAGACTATAAATCTCAACATACCTGAGGATGAATTTCAGAAAAATGAAATTTTTTATATTTTAGGTAGAAAGAGATTTAATGTAGGGAATCATGTGCTTATTGAACCACTGACTGGTAGGTATGAAATAGAGGAATGGCAGTTTTGGAAACACCTACCTCAGCAGTCACAATGTAGGTTTGGAGCTTCAGCCACAAACTGGAGCCTTCACTATAAGGAAATTGAAAATAAACCTGCAAATGTTCATTGCCAAGATTAGGAAGGTAGGTGAAAAGTGACTAATACTTAGGTATTTTCTTGACACTTGGGAAGAGAGAAACTGTCAGTGAGTGTGTAAAATGCCAGGGTCCAGCCCTAGCATCAACAAGGGGTGAGACCAGGAAGCTGGGATGAACAGGAGTGGCGAAAACAAAACGAAATTTAGGATGTGTTGGTACAAGCTGACAGGACGGGCTTCAGCAATGAACCATTTGACTCTCATAGTCTTGAGGAGGAGTTTCATGATGGCAGGGGAAAAGATGGTAGAGCAGAGGCTGGACATCACTTCCTTGCATCATATATGTAAAACAGGAGCAGCTGGTTTTAATAACCCAAAACCCACCTCCCCTCTCTCCCCCCAAAAAACACCTTCTCCAGCAAGGCTCCACCTCCCAAATTATCACCAGCAGAGGAACAAGCATTCAAAACACACTAGTATCAGACTGAAACCACCACACTAAGCAATGCAAAATGTTCATTCTACTCTCCTTTCTTGCCTTAGCTTGAAAGTCTTAGTGAGGGCTGGGCAGGTTGACGCAAGCCTATAATTCCCACACTTGGGAGGAAGAAGTAAGAAGCTATCAATTCAAGTTCAGCCTTTGGAGAGTCTATCCCAGAAATACAAAGACTGGGGATGTGGCTCCATGGAAGACAGCTTATTTAGCATAGGCAAGGGATTGGATTTGATCCTCAGCCCACCAAAAAATAATCTTTCAGTCAGCTGGTAATTAGCAAGCTCGATTATTTTCTTAGATAACTTTCTGTGAATGTTTCTCTCCTCTAGCCTTGCACATTACCCAGATCTTTCTAGTTGCTGAAGTAAACAAAAGACCTTATAATCTTGCATAAATTTCAAAACTCAGGGGCTAGAGGACTCTGCATACTAGTTGGTCTCCGTTAGAGCCTGGAGCTGGATCTGTGGTTGTTCATGGGGTCCACACAAAGACATTCTGGTTATAGAAAGATATTTTCAATCAAAATTTCTTATTTCACTTGGAGTAGGCTCTTGTCTCATAAATACAATAAGCAGTAGGGAGGTTTAGCACCTTGCATGTAGGGGCATTTAACTACCTGATGACAGATGCCTGCTGAACTCACTTATCAGAAAACTGGAAGAGTGTTAAGAATTTGGGACATGGCTCAGTAGCTAAAGTTCTTTTGGCACAAGCATTAGGACCTGAGTTCAGAACCTAGCATGCATGTAAAAAGCTGGATGAGGTGTCATGGGTCTGTCATCCCAGCACTGGTGAGGTGGAGACAAGAAGATTGGTGACATTCACTGGTGGTGAGCTAGTCTAGTTGAATTGGTGAGCTCCAAGCTCCCAGATACTTTGTGTCAAATAATAATTTGAAGAGCTATTGAGGAAGACACCTGAAGCCAACCTCTGGCCTTCAATGCACACATGCATGCATAAGTACCTTATGTTCATGTATTCCCACACACATACGAACATGCATATATACATACACACATAACACACACACACAAAGAAAATTGGATGGTCTTAAGCGTGAGGGTAAAGTCTCACTTGAGAATTACATGATTGAATAATATTCATCATTCCCCAGTCTTGGAGCTATAGTATGGTGATGCACATAATATGTCTCAAATGAGCAATTCAATACAAAGATACTTTTGTATAAAAATGTGTGGTGGAATAAGAATTTGAATTCTTGCCTCTGCCTTACAGATGACCAACTACAGTTTATATATGCCACTTACAATCTTGAGAGGACAATAGTCCCAAGAATAGGAGGCTGGGATTTCCACATTATGATTCCATTTCCTAAGAAGAGGGGCTTTGTGTCTTGTGTTAAAATGTGAGCTACATTCAGATGACTGTAATTAGTGTACCTTTCAAGTGCTTTTCCAAAGGAAGATACAAATCAGAATGCAAAACTTATTAGAAATTTGGGAAAGGGACATGTGTGCACCATCTGAGAGACTCAGAGACCAGCTTCATCTGTGCAGCGTTGAGGAAACAGTCCCATAGACCATAATGTCAAGCTTCCTGACATGCTTAGAAGACATACATTACACTAAAACAGCTGCAAATTTTTATTTGGAAATTCAGTTTGTAGAAACCCTGTTCAGAAGAATAAGGATGGCAGGTAGATAAACTAGGATGTCTGTGGCTTCCAAGAACTTACTAAACATGTTGCTGAAAATCCCATGTTGTCTATCAACCAGCCATGGATTACAGCTGGGGATTAATTTAGATTTATGTAGAATTTAAGCTTCCATATCAGTCCTCAGGTGCTGAAAAAAATAGTGTGTAGGCAGAGCTTTAGAACCAATCCAGAGAGTTGGACTTAACAAGGCATTTCAGAGGGGATCAGAGGCTCTGGGCTGGTGACTCTACACTCCTAATCCCTGCACATACATTTGATCATTTATTCAGTACTCATGTCATCACAACTCATGTCATCACCAGAGCTCTGTGGGAAACATTCCCACTGACCTCCACAGACATCCCAGTAAGACATACAGATTGTCCTTTTGGAAGCCATCTGAATATTGTCCTTCAGTGTTCACTTATAAAGGCTGCTAAATCCTGGATATCATAGGAGTGTCAATCAATTTAACCTTATGTGCTATGGATTATATTATTGAAAATTAAAACATTTAGTTTATTGTTATCAAAATGTTTACTTGAAAAGGAATAAAATCCCTTAAAGAGGTTGTCTCTAGGATGTCTAGCTTAGTTTATTTAAAATGTCAGGAAAGCAATGTGTTGTCTAGAGTCTCCTCCTAGCCAAAGTGCAGTGAATTATTTAAAAGTCCAGTATCTGAAACAGCTGGTGTCCTCTTAGGCCCTGGTGCACAATTCTCTCTCTCCACCTGCCTATTTCTGTAACTGAAAAATAAATGAATAAATAATAAAATATTTAAAAAAAAAAAAAAAAAAAGTCTGTTCTGAAACAGCTGGTAAGATGTAAGTGTTCCAATTTTTCATTATCAAAAAATATCTAAATTATAGAGCTGGAAGATTGGGTCAGTGTTTTATAAAGCACTTGCTATGTACATGTGAGTATCTGAGGTTAGATTCCCAGGACCCACATGAAAAGCCAGATGCTGGGCAGGCACCTGAATTCACAACTGGTAGCTATAGTGAGATGGAGACAGAGAATGAAGAAACTCCTAGAAGGCCATGGGCCAGTTTTCCTGGTGAACACTGTGGTGAACAAGAAGAGACCCTCCCTCAAACAAGGTGTAAGGCGAGGACCAACACTTGAAGTTGTCCTCTGACCTTCACACATGAGCAGTAGTGCACACACACACACACACACACACACACACACACACAGAAAGTATTGATTATGGCAAAGCATAAAGACCATGATGAGTCAAGCTATTGAAGAGATAATGAGTGAATGCAGCTCATGTAGAGTCCTGATTGCTGATTTGGGGAATCAAGAAAACTTTCTGGAAAGACTGTTTGTGACAATTTGTGTAATTGAAACTTATTGTTCTGTTTCTGTTGTTGTTGTTTGTTTGTTTGTTTTTTGGTTTTCAAGGTAGGGTCTCACTATAGTCCAGGCTGACCTGGAATTCACTATCTAGTCTCAGGGTGGCCTTGAACTCACAGTGATCCTTCTACCTCTGCCTCCCAAGTGCTGGGATTAAAGGTGTGCACCACCACGCCAGGCCTGGTTTTTTATTTTTGACCTAAACTTTACACTTTTTGTTTCTTCCTTTATCCTGTGAAATTTCTTTATATTTTGGATTGTATAGTTGACTGTATCATATACCTCCATACATTACTAATTGGTTTGATTGACTCTTTCTTCCTTTGCAATTTCACTAACTTATCCTGTTTAGCCTTGTTTACTTTCCTCCACTCAGAGGACTACCCTAACATGCCACAAGTAGTAAACAAATGTTTGTAGGTTGACTGACATCACTGACGAGTACCTATGTATTGTATACCCATGGTACCCACATAGTGTACACCTATGACTATTCTTTTGGAGATGAGCAATATCACTGTGAGATTCACTGCTGAATTAAAACTGTCTTACCTTTCCTTTATTAATGACTGCCTGGCTTACTTTAACTCAAAGTTAACAGATGTAGAGTCCATGCCATGGCCACAGCTTGCTTGGTGTTTTCTTGAGCAAACTACTTGTACTAATTCTGAACTTACTTTCACCTTCTATAAATAAGAGTATTTTCAGCTGTAGCTTTAGGTGAGTTCCTATGGTCAAATGGGATAGGCTCATCAAAGAATTTTAAAATGTTATAATGAGCCTCATTTCCTGATATACCAAATTAATCATTGTGGGATATTTAAGGCATAACCATTAAAATTGTCCTTATATAATCTAGCAATTATGTATATCTGGTTCATAGAAGTAAGCATGGACTTCTCATATCATAACCATTATTTATACTGTTAACTATTTTTGTCACATAATATTTTGCACAGAGTAGGAACATTTGAGAAGGAGTAATTTTGCCATTCTTAGCATAGAGATGATCATCATAGTTGGTGTAAGGATATTATAATTTCATGCATCCTTTCTTTTGTTGCTCATTGTCACATTGGTTCCTTTTTCCTAACCATCTCCTACAAGGCATCATGGAGCTGCATTTAATATAAATTTGACTTATAAGGATGTCTTATGTGGTTATTTTGGAAAACACAAAGATGAATGCCCCATGTATCTTCCAAATAAAGTCTAAATTTTTGTGTAGGGATTCAAAGTTTGTCCTAACCAAACTAAATCTCACTCTTCCTCTTCCCTATAATGCTATCTATGAAATGGTTGGAAACTTGTTAATAATGTTCACAGTTTTCTTGTTTCTGACCCTTTTAGTAAGTTCTTCATATTTCCTTGTTGAAATTCTGCACTTCTTAAAGTAATATCTCATCCCCAAAATCTCTGTGGTCCTACCACTGCATGCAGATGTCCTCTCCTGAACTTCTGCAACTCTCCACATTCAACTTTGTATATCAGGTTTCTTAAGGCATCTCTTCTCTTTCGTAGTACCCTATATTTTCATTGTTTAGGGAGGGGTTTTCTTTGTCTTTTATTGACTGCTTCCATCTCTGTTGACCAATCTGAGATTCTTAGGTTTTACTTATTACATTAAAAAAAGTATCCAGCAGGTTTACTTAGAAAATACAGAGTAGTCCAGAAAGAGAAGCTAAATTAAATTGAATTGTTGGGCCATATCTTTAGATATGGACATTAAACAGAATCTTTTGTGGAACTTAACAAATTTAAAGAATAATTCTCCTCTGATATCAGTGTTCTGAAAAAGAGCCTCTAAATATGACTGGAAAGAAGGAATCAAGCTCTTTGGCTAATAAATGGTAGTAATACTGGAAAGAAAGTATTGCAAGAAATCACTAGCCAGATATAACAGATATGTTGGATCATGTAATATTCTATGAAGAGAAATCCTTGTTTTATGTGTTACACAGACAGGACATATAGTTAAGGTTTATTGATCATAAAAATAAAGCTCCAGAATTTGGACAGGTTTTCAAAACAGGCAAGCTAAATCCTATAGATTTGAGATAAAGCCTTGTGTTATCCATTTTTCTTAGCCATTGTTTAGGGAAAAAAGGTCAATTTTGAACAAATATTTTTCAAACAAATAATTAGGAAGAAATAAAAGTTGAACAAATATTTTCGAGTAATATCATGAGCAGCTTTCTCCTTTTATTATTATAACACAAAATGATTTTCTCTGAGTCATGGCTTAGTATTCAGTGTCCTGTTCATTCAAAGAAATCAGGGTGTTAGAATGACCATAGTTGTGTAGTAGGCTCTCGTGAGTCTTTAAAAATTCTTTCCATTTATTCACATTTCTCAGGCTATTTCATTCACATTATTCACATTTTTTCCCTTAGGTTACTAAAACGAGAAGAAGGTTTCACATTCATTCCTCGGTCCCGGGAAGAGCTTCCAGACAACTTTCCAAAGGAAATTCCTGGCATCTGCTACTTCCTGGAACTAAGGACTGGTCCAAAGCAGCCGAAGCCTTCTCTGTCTTCATCAAGAATAAAAAAGGTTTCCTACAACATTGGCACCATGTTTCTCCGGGAGACAAGCCTCTGAGACCCGCTGTAGATCAAAGACTCCTCCCAAAAGCACAAGCCCAGAATATGGGTCTCGACAGGAGAGTAGGAAAAGATTCTTCTCTTCCAGTTTGTTGTTGAGAACAAGCTGTGGAATCTGTGGTTATGTCAGGCAATAATACTTAGAAAGGTGGGTGACAATAAAAAAAAAAATAAGCCGGAGGGTGGGGGGGAATATAAGATGAATCCATCCATCTGAGTGGTTTTGGTCATATATATTATAATATATATAAATATGTGTATGTATTTTAATTACAAGTACAGGTCCCCTTTCAAAACTAGCCAATAAATAGACTCTGTGTTTTCTTGTTTGTCACCCATACAGGTATCTTTCCTTACATATTTGTACCACTTTTGAGAGCCAGTTTTGAGTATATATTCCTACATTTAGTGAACTGGTAGGTGAGGGATATTTTCTAATTTCCTTTTTCTGAACAGACATTTCATACATATATCATGGTGATGTGGTAGACTTCCAATCAGGAAGAACTATAACTTCAGCAAAAATATTTTAGGGATATTACCTATTTTTATACATATCTCTTCTTCTAAACAATTGCATTTCACACAACATTATTAGATTTTCAGACTCTGCTACTATATTGATGGCATATGTAATTATGTAATGCTAACCTACTAATCTAATATAGTTTCATTTATTTAGGGAAATTAGTGCTTGGACTGGGAGTACATATAACCAAGGATTTCAGCTGCTGAGGAAGCTTTTTATGTCTGCTTTGTAAACACATTTTTTAGATTTAATTAATGTCGCATGGCATACAAAGGAAATGGAAATTTCTAGTAGTAGTTATATCTGTACAAAGATTAAGGAAAGATCTTTTCCCATCTTCTAACACATATTAGTTAGAACAAAATTCTTTGCTACTTTGAACCCTTTACAAGTTAGCATTTATAAATAATAGGTAGTGTTTGCAACTTTAAACTGCATTCTAGTAAACAGCATCCTGTGTCAATACTTCCTGTCTCTTTCCTACTGTTACCTCCCAACAACTGACTACCATTCTCAGACGCAAATTCCTGAAACGCATTATTGACAAAGAGGTGTCGGGGCATTTTCCAAGAATAATTTTTATGGCTTAATACAAAACAAGGGAAACCCTGAATTTTATGGCTTTGAGATTTTTTAAAAGTCTATTGTGAAGCAGTTTGACTGATGTGGCTTTTAATTCAGTAAATCACCTCATTAATACTAGAGTAGTTTGGCCCTTCAGAACTAGTAGTCACCCTATATAGAGAGATGTTTCCATTGCATGTGCAGCTAAAATAAAAGACTTGTTTCCAGTAATCAACACTGCATGAAAATATTATTATGGGCTCACACTCAAATTAGGAGTACAATGTATCCAGAGTTTTTCTATTTGGGATCAGATATAAAACCTAAATTTATAGAGTTTAATGACCTGGAAATGTTTGCTATCTTGAAACTCTAGAGCGGGCATTCTCTTACTCTCATATGTATACTCATTGGTACCTATGTCTACTGAATGCAATATATTTCTTTTCCACACGTCAGCAAAGGTGTACATTAACTAATTTCCAGTGTAGTCTGTAAGGGTTGATTAATGCTTTTAAGTTCTCTAAATTTGTAAGTAGAAAACATTTATTAATATGCAAAATACTTGTAGTTGTGATGACTTTTACAATTTGAGCTTTTCTGTGCATAAGCCAGCACATAGACCCTCAGCTCTCTAATTTCTTGCCTGTCCTCTCTTTCCTGAGACTAGGTCTCTGTTTTAACTCCATGGCTAGAGGAGCAGGATATACACTAGAGTGTGGGCTGAGATTGGGGTACTCTCATGAGGACAATTACAAAGAAATGTGTCCAGGTGACTGGGATATGAACCCATCTCCTTCACAGTGGACAGGAGGTGGTTTCCAGTGAGTGCGGATAGAATAAGCCAGAAGCATCTCAGTCCCCATGCAGATGTTAGAAAATGCCTGTCCAATGCTGGGGTTTCCTCGCAGCAGAGGAGCATGGGGAAAAGCCATACTCATTGAGGTCATTTATATTTATTTTGTGCAATAACTTAATGCCTATTATGACATATTTAATTAATATACACTTGATAAAGAATATGTTCTGTAACCATAAAACTTAAAAAAAATCTCCCAGGAATCATACAATCTATTTTTTACATTTTGTAAAGATTCATCTGAGTAACTATTCTAGCACATGGTTATTCTCTGTGCACTTAAGAAAATCTGTAAAGAAACATTATGTATTTTAAAACCATCACCGAAAGTTCACTCCATTAGCCAGGAACCGGTGATAGGGATCAAGTGCATATACCCTCATTTTATCAAAAAAAATTACAAATTCTGTATTAGTTTATATTATTTTACATAGAGAGGAAATAGCCATTTATACTGTTACAAATTTCATATTGAAGAACATGCAAGAAATGAATTATACAATAACAGACAGTATTTAAATTCCATTTTTCAAGCACTATAATCTAAATATATTTTAAGATAATATGAGAAAACAGTCTAATCTGTTATCATCTTTCCCAACCTACTACAGTTGACAACTACAATTACACTGTTACTGTATATGTTATATATGTTTGCAAGGTACTTCCAAAATGCTTTTTCATTCTAGTGTAGTCACAAAAATTAGAATCTGTGAATAGGCATTACATTTGTATTTGCCTTTCACAATGCAGCCCAGATATGCTACCATAGTAACTATAACAATGAGGTGTTAGTTGGTTTTTTTAAACTATTATTTATATTCATTCTCATTTACTTAAAACTCTTAGGAATAGTATGTACTTTAATATGGAAGATTAATAAGCATTTAAATGATACCATGTTGGAAAGCAAGTGATCTTAAGTTGGTGTAATGACTTAAAATGTAACTTGGCACTTATAGAACCCCTGTTTTCATGTTTTTTGCCTATCTATTTTAGAGAGGGCTCTTTGTATCTAGCCAACAGTATCATACTTCCCAATGATAACATAATCATCTTGATGGCAGAAAACCACCATCTGCAAATAAGTTAATAATCTAACCAAGAAGAATCCAAAATATGTACTCAAATCTTTCTGCCTAGAGTCTGTTTTGTGGACATTAATAAATAGCTAACCATGGTCATAAAAAGAGAATATGTCTTTGAAACACAGATGGGTTTCTTAGCTGTGCAATGCAATGAAGGCTACCTGTGACTCAACTGTCTGAAATCTGCCTCTCTATTCATCTTTTCTATTATATTTTAGATTATTCTGGGTTTCCCTTTCAATGCCTGATTAAGTGTGAAGTCCAGGGAGCCATGACTGATGACTCTGAGATAGAACCTGAGTCCTAGGTCTGGATAATGGGTTGAGGATTCAGCACTTCAGGTGTTCGCAGTCATGGTTTAACACTTCTTTATTGTTCTGTGACCATAAGGTCAGGACACAGTGTTCTGATGGGAAAGAGGAAAAGTCTGTGCCAAGTCATGGAAAGCAAAGCAAATTGGGCAATTGCAATTTAATAGCATCCTCTTCATAACTGTAGCATGGCTTTTAAATTTGCAAACTCTTCCAAAGAACTCCCGCAATAAAGCAAAAGTACATCTATAGAAATAAAAGGGTAAAGCCACAAAGACTTTTCAAAGCTACCAACCTTTGGGTCCTGTAAAGAGTCATGTTGTTACTGAGTGAAGTACTACTATGTATGAATGTATGAAGCTCTGAAGTACTAAGAGGGACTTCAAGACTATGGCCATCATTCAATATGATTAGTGAAAGCTCCCTGGGTTCTTGACTAGCTAAAGCAAGTGTTGTAGATGGTTTGGGCTCTTGAGTGGCGAAGGCAGATGTTCTGAATGGTTAGGACTATCAGGAGTTAAAGCAGGTGTTATAGAAAGTCAACCGAGGTATGACTTTCTGTCTTGTCATGTTCTTTAAGCAAGGCACTGCTTATCTTAACATTTTCTTCCTGCACAATGTCACTAGGAACCATCTCACCCCTTGAAACCCACCAAAAACTATACACTCTTCACTTCTCTACCAGACATGTCCTCAGGAGAGTTGCTTGTGCCTGGTCCAGGTTGATGAACCCATATATTATGGGTCTCGCATAACAATGGCTAACCTTGTAGGTGTGCAGTGGTATTGCTGATGCTGTACTTTCGCATACTCTTTCTTTAATATACAATATGAGTCTAAGCACTTCCTGTGACTTCTCTGAATTTTCCTTTGGAATTAATTATACATGGCAATATATAATTGGGTGACACCAAATGCCATTCTGCTAAGAAAATCTAGAAACTGAAGTCCATGAACCAATCTCCTATCTTAGCTTATATACTTCTATTATTGTAGACCTACAACTCCAAAATAATGTCATTTTAGAGACTTCTGTAAGTCTTCCTTATGAGAGATCACTCCATAACACCTTATGCAATTTAATATATTCCAGTCTGCATGATGGTTTTATGGGGAACTCTTATGAGAAGATACCTAAGTCACAACCAACGGATTTAACCTACACATAAGTTATGGCAACTTGACAGAAAAAGCTTTATTCTTGTCTGGTAAATTGACCTAGAATGACAGTTTTAGCATCCTCATGGTGGTGAATGAAGAACAGATACTGATATTATATCCAGATTAATATAATTTTGTCAGAATATATAGAGATAGTGGGCAAAATTCCTTCCTCACACTTGATTCAAACAATTGAATTGGCCACCTTTTTGCTTTCTTTCCTTTCATTAAAATAAAATTTTTATTGTATTTATAACACAGGAAGAAAAGCACTAGTCTCATCCTATAAAATAGTTTTTTGTAAAGTAATGAATATTCTTAACTTGTGTGTGAACACTATTTATTGGATAGAGTCTATGTGACTAAAAGGAATGACACTTTACTGGAGGACTTGGGCATGAAGAGAACTAATGTTTGTCTTTATTCAAACATGTTGTAAACAGATCATACATAGCTGAGTCAAGCACCTCATTGCTATTCCATTCTTTCTAAGAAATAGCCCAGTTTAATGGTTCAGTTGACCTGCTTGGAAGTGTCTGGCTGGGTCCATAAGAATTGCCAAGGGAGCTTTAGGAATGCAAATTCCTGGTTTTTTCCTTCAGGGACTTAATTCAACAGGTCTTAAGTGGAGCCCAGGAAACTATATTTAAAAAATAACTCTAGGTCATGTGGACATCCAGGAAGATATGATAACCATAATTGTAAATAATTCTAGCTACTAGAATTCAATACAAGTTGAATGATATAGCAATATATTGTTTCATATATCATTATTTTGAAATTTTAATCACTCTGGGCTTCAAATCATGGTTTCTTTTATAAATTTTAATTTTATATTTGGTTTTAAATTTATAACCTGATTTTTGAGCATGAGTCTTTAATGTGATTAGAGACAGAAGTCAACAATGATAAGCATGAGGGATGAATATTGCTCACTATAGGGCTATTAGGCATTCTAGATGTTTTCTGAGTTACTGCCAGAGCTGTGCAGTGCATTACATTTGCTGATTCTCACCACCAGGGTATATACTATGGACTTGAGGACACAGAAGCAAGTGTTGAAATGACAGCCTTACTTCTAAAAGCTTTGATCTTCATGTTATGGAAAGACACCAACTTAATATGCAGTCTTACTATGTACTTTTCACATTGGATTATATAGTTGTATAAGTTACTTCTTAGCAATACTTTATAAAAATCTTCCAAGCAATAATTCAAGCCATGGTTGATGATGCCATATATAACTTGCACTTTTGTGCACTTGATTAAACCTTTGGGGAAATAGAGGCATGTTTCATAAAAGCAATAACATAGGTAGAATGGACTTTTTTGATCCCTATTTTATAGCAAAAATAAGCAGCAAATGATGAAAATATTTGAACAAATGACATACCCAATCCATCTCCAACCTTATCCATTTGTAGGCAAGCAAGTAATGTGTTTCCACAAGATTAGCATAAGATTTAATAATATCTGTCATGTGGTTTCTATTTCCCTCAAAGAGATTCATGTTTCTAATGTTGCCCAAACTGTATTTCTGTGGTGTATATTGGCTAGGAGCAAGTTAAGGATGAATGAATTGGGAGAACATAGACTGGAAGAGCTGACTGAGAGAGAGACTAGCAGGAATATTCGTGTGTCTTGGAACAAATTAATTCAAATGCTGGTTTAGTAAGTCTTGAAAGATTGAAGAAAAAGGGATAAGTGTGACTGTTCCCAGTAACAATTACCAAATGTTTAGTAAATGCAATAGTATTTTGATTTTAGAACAGGATTCACTGGAAGTTATCATAGTATAATTATCAAATTTCCAAAAATGTATGGTAATATTGAAGAGACACTAAGTCTTACAAATTTCAAATTGAATAATTCATATATTAGTTTCCCTAAACTGTAATCTTAACCAATCAACCAATCAGTCAATTAATAGTTGTACTTACTTGCACGTCATGTATACTAGTGTGTTAGGATTATAGGTAATGACAACTAACCAACTTACATTATAAGAAACAGTATCTAAATGTCAAGTTATTGTTGATCATATGAGCCTGACTCCTCAGCATCTAAATACATACTGCTCCCGTTCGTGCCTTTTCTGTAATCATATATCTGATCATGGTGAGTTTGTTTGCTTATATTACCTTTCCTTTTCCATTAGCCATACAAAAATTCAGCATACTCCTATAACCATTTGGAAAACAACCCTATCCCAATCAGACAGGATTGTTCAATCACTGTCTCAGGATTTATCTTTTCTTACTATTGCATTCTTGAACCCTTAATATATGAGTTCATTTAAGTGTGAATAAATAATGGAAGTACTTAATTTAGATCTACTGCATTCACTGAATTTATCATTGTGGTAATGCAGCTAGTTTCCAATAAGATCATTTTTAAAAATATTTTATTATTTATTTGAGAGAGAGAAAGAGATATAGAAATAGGCAGGGGGAGAGAGAGAGAGAGAGAGAGAAAGAATGGGCATGCCAAGGCCTCCAGCCACTGCAAACAAACTCCAGATGCATGCAGCCCCTTGTGCATCTGGCTTACGTGGGTCCTGGAGAATTGAGCCTCGAACTGGGGTCCTTAGGCTTCACAGGCAAGTGTTTAACCACTAAACTATCTCTCCAGCCTCAATAAGATCATTTTTAATATGAGACCAAAGCATTATTATTTATTTGATAGCAGGAGAGGTTGAAGACAGAGAGAGAGAGTGAATGACAAGCTTGTTTTTGATTCTCTCTCTCTCTCTTTGTGTGTAAATGAATCATTTATTACAAGTCTTCCTTCATGCCCTTTTTACTATTTGGCGATAAAGTGATTCCTCTAAACATGTTTTACTATGGCTTATAAAATGTTATTAAGTCTGTATTGGACAGAGAAGTAGTAACTGGAAAAAAATCAGAAATGTGCAAAATTTCCCTTTCCCATCCCCTCACTTTCTCAAAACAGTTCCTTGCATCTTGCTGTCTGGCAATTATCGTGGGACAAAGGGTCTGATGGACAAAGTAGATTGAGAGGGAATGTTAGAAGAGATTGAGCAAAGAGATGTGATTATTTTCCCAAAAGGTGTAGATACTCTTAAAGGAAAAGCAGCTTTCACCATAGACACTTCTGATATAATGAAAGCCAAATAATCTATTTGACTAGTATGTACTCTGAGTTTTAAACGAAAAGAGAAAAACACAAAATGTAAAAAAGGAAAAACCAAAATTCCCCACCAGCCTTGTTCAGACATGTAAGGAGGAAGTGCCAGCTTTACAGCAGCTACACTTCTCCAGGAGACACAGCTATAAATAGCTGCTCTCTGAAGGTGACAGATAGAACTAGTCTGGGTTACGATGATAAAGGTAAATTAAGGTGTCAGAACATCTGGATTCAAGGAACAAAGGAGGCTAAATACCAGCTCTGCCATATGTTACAAAAAATCCAGCTAAAAGTAGCCCAAAAGAACGTATTCAGTAGGCAAATGATATTAAAACAAAACATTTTACTTTTTATAAATGCTTGGCAGAGCTAGCATTCAGTGAAAAGACTATTTTGTATTATGCGTTATTTTTTCCTGATGTTACAGACATTGCATCTTTTTCTTATTGGAAAGTTTAATCACAAAGACTAGGAAATATTTTGTGCCCTATAGCCTCTATAGTCATTACTGAAGCTATATCATATTCCATATTCTTATTAGGACTCTTTTCAAATTGAGCTTTGTTTTCTAACAAAGCAATTTCTGAACTTCAGAAAAGAAAATGCCTAGTTCCATCCAGCAGTTTCCTATTCTGCAATGTTCCATGGAGCTCTCTGGAGGACCCTTGTAGCATTTGATGATGTTCTGTAAGAGATAAAGATGTAGTCTCTGTCTTTTATTATTAAAACTAGTCAGATAATCACTTTTCAACAGTCAGAGGACCTTTTATTTGTATTTAATCAATTAATTCATGTATAATATGTTCATATATTCATTTATTTAGAACACAAAATGTAAGATAAGTAAATAGTCTTTCATCCAAATTTTAACCATAATTATCAGCTATTGAAATAATTCAAAATAAAGATTTATTGTGCTCAATTTATTTCTATCAAAATCAGTCTTAAATTTTAAAAATTCATAAATACACCAATTTCTTCAGCAATGAAAAAGAAAATTGATTCTGTGGCTGGTTTCCCTCAAGTTTTAGGTGATAACACTTACTTGTTCTATTCTAATTATCCCATCTCAATAAGTGTTTGCCTCCATGTTTTCATTTTTGTTACAAAAAAACATGTAGAAAATTTCATAAATAAGATAAACTTACAAATTGTGGCATTGAACCACCATCCTCAAATTTGATAATACTGTTGGTCTTAAAATATTTAACCATTTTAAATAATATAAAGATTAATGATAGCAGTATAATAGTGGTACATAGCTTGTTCACAGTAGGATATAGCTAAAGGCTATAAACTCAAATTAAAGCCAGTGCCAACTATGAACAAATCATTTAAATGAGAAGTATAGGTGTTTCCACATCACTTCTGACTAACAATGAAGCATGAATTCTTAGAGCAATTCTACTTTTACTGCTTTCCAGGAACCTTCTGATGTGCTCAATGTCACTATCAAAGCTAACAGAAGTGTCTCTCTTCTGACACTGGATCAGTACATTTGGATATAACCCCTTAAAACTTCCTCCTCCTCTTCTTCTCCTTCTTTTTTGCTGAGCATTTTAAGTTTAAAAGTATCTTAAAAATGAAGCAAAATATTGAAATAGCCAACAGCTTTATTGACAACATGAAAGCTTCTCTCAGAAATGTATTTGTATAACTGACCACATTGAAACCAAAGTCTAACCTTGGGTTAGACTGAATACATAAATAAAATGGTTTTGTAGTCTTTGACTAGAAAGTATTGTCAGAGGGAAAAAATTATCTCTGATGGCTCATCTAATTCTAGCCAAAGAAGGTCTAGATAAACTTTAAGGTTGTATCATTAACTAAAATAATTCAAGGGAAATTTTAGAAAAAAAAATCTTTAATGTTTACTGTTGTATAATGATAATTATCGGTGGATAGCAGCCAAAATGATTAGTCCTTTCTTTTTAATTTGTTTCAAGAGTGTTACCAGGCACTTGTAAAATCTGGCCCTTTCATTTGTTATGTAACTTGGTTACCTGGAATAATGGTAGCTCATTGCTTTTTCTGTTGATGTTTCAAACACTTTTTATTCTATCCAAAAAAAATTATTCTACCAAAATACAAATGATTACCTGATTATAAAAGGTATCCTATTTTATAAGCATATATGAAATATTTAGTTTTATTCAGCCTGAGGGCAATAAAAAGAAATAAAGAGGTAGGGGAAATGAAAAGATAAAGGACAATCTTTGCCTACATTAAAATTATGTCTGCATTCCAACCTTGATAACCTAAGAGAAAGCTAAAAATATTGCTGTGGATAATTCATTATAGTGCATTTTCAAGCACAGTAGTCACACTCAATAAAACATGGTGAAATTTTAATAAGACTCAGCATGTTAAAACTTTGGTAAACAGACAGGGGACATAAAAATTTGGTACTGTTTCAACAATATTTGCATCATGATCTACTGAAACATTAATATAGCCTTTATGCTAATGAGAAACTAGGTAGGAATCAAAATATTAACCATGGCTATAATTTGCATGTGCATAGAGCTTGTATTGGTTCCAAATGAGTCTCTCAGAAAGTCAAATGAAATGGACATATATGTGGATATCATGTGGGTTTGTCCTTTGTAGCTTGCTAACATCCCCAGCACCTCTTTATTTCATTCACCCCATTCCTTTGTCCCTTCTTCCTTTCCTCCTTCTTTCCTCCCTCTTTCCC
Source organism: Orientallactaga sibirica (assembly GCA_036365145.1). Taxonomy (NCBI): domain Eukaryota; kingdom Metazoa; phylum Chordata; class Mammalia; order Rodentia; family Dipodidae; genus Orientallactaga; species Orientallactaga sibirica. Next base: position 29,369,457 of record JAEOAD010000021.1, on the reverse strand, counting down.
ATTCTCTTTTCTTTCTCTATTTCTTGCTAGCATTTATAAGGTACATGGAAATAGTATTTTACTCTTTGAGCCTCTCTTTTTCCATTTTCACATTATTGAATGGTTTGTGGACTTGTGAGGTAAGGAGGAGAAGGTGAGCACATAAAAGAGGTCATTGGGGGATAGAAGTGAACTTGGAGAACTTCATGGCTAGAGGCTTTGCCAATTAAGAGAAAGAGGTCTGTAAAAACATCCTGTGTTCTTCAAATTTAAACATTTTTCAACAAATATCAGTCATTCATTTGGACAATCTCTTATGTATAGTCCCTAAAAAGTCTTCATGTAGAAAAACTTTTATTGTCAAGTAAGTCAGTTTTTTTTTTCTTTTTCTTTAACTTGGAAACCACACTGCTAAAGTTTGAAATAGAAAAAGCAACTTTTTATGTGAACAAATATTTTTCTGAAAACTACTTTCAGTATGATGAATATGTCCACTGCAACTTGACTTTACTGACTTAGATATAATGGGTATAATGTCATACTTCCTGGATACCACTCTAGAAATTAGATTGGGATGGTATAGGGCTTTTGGTTCTTTGTGAAGGGTCTAAAAACTTTTTAAATGGAGTTTATAAGGCCAATATATTGAAAATGCAACATGTGGTATATTCTATATATATCTCTATGCCTTTGAGGTTTTAGCTATTGAACATAGGTGTTTTTAACTAAGATTATGACCTATTCACTAGAATTAGTAAATTACCAAGGAATTATGTACAAAAGACAATTTTTATCATTTTATATTTTACTAAGAGGTCAATTCTTTTTATTTCTTAAATTTATTTTATTTTATTGTGAGAGAGAAAGAGGTAGACAGAGAGGGAGAATGGGTCCACTAGGACCTTCAGACACTGCAAACGAACTCCAGACACATGTGGCACCTTACACATCTGGCTTTCATGGGTCCTAGGGAAAAGAACCTGGGTCCTTTGGCTTTGCAGGCAAGCACCTTAACCATTAAGCCATACCTCCAGCCTGAGATCAATTATTTATACATCCCAATACAAAATCATTTATTTTTCAGGGAAAATTCAGTAATTTATAGCACAACATTTGATTTTGAAAGGAAAATAAAGCAAATATCTTAATTAAAAGAATAATAATGAAAAAAGCAGAAGAGAAATCTTAGGAAACATCAGTCAACATTTGTGCAAGTCTGTTAAATTTTCTAATTCTCCAAAATTGAAAATGTTATTCTGTTTGTATGTTATGTTAATGCATTAAATTATATTTAAATCCCTAGACAAGTTTCCTCTTCCTGGTGTAGGTTTGTTTGTGTTTCTTAATAAGAAATCATATAGGAATATTATTAACTTCCCTCTTTGGAAAAATATGCAACAATAAGTCAATATCCCATTTGTTTTTTCTGGTGCTGGGAATGGAACCTGGGACCTTATGCACCCTGCAAAGTGCTCTACTACAGACCTGAAGTCCCAGCTGCAACCTTTTTTTAAAAAAAAAAATTATTTTATTTATTTATTTGAGAGGGAGAGAAAGAGGCAGAGACAGAGAGAGAGAGAGAGAGAGAGAGAGAGAGAGAGAGAGAGAATAGGCGTACCAGGGCCTCCAGCCACTGCAAACAAACTCCAGATGCATGTGCTCCCTTGTGCATCTGGCTAATGTGGGTCCTGGAGAATCAAACCAGGATCCTTTGGCTTTGCAGGCAAATGCCTTAACTGCTAAGCTATCTTTCCAACCCCAGCTGCAACCTTTCAAGTAGGATTCTTGTTTTTATTTGGACTTATCTGTTACACACATCAGAAATCATAAATTCATACCACTTAAAAAAAAGAAAGGACATACAAAATCAAGAAAAATTTAAAACTTCAAAAAGGGAACAACTGTTCAGCTTTTATTTATTCTAGCCCCCATTTTGAAACTATAAAAAAAGAACAAGCAGACAGTCACCTCATAAAATGAAATCTGAGAAGGTACTGACTTTCTTTCTTGTGATTTTCCTCATTAAGAAAGTGTCTCAAAATTATTATTGGTCTTAATCTTATTCAGAATATTAATAAATATGACTTTCAATACCTTTACTGTTTCTTAATTTCTTTAAGGAATATTTAAAAGTGATTATAAAGTAGGGGAAATATAGCTATGGGAGGGAGACAGGAAAATTAAGATCAAACTTGAATAACTGTTATCCAAAGTCCCATCCATTTTCCCTCATATTTCATTGTTGCCTATTATCACAGTGTGATGACTGCTAGGAAAGTCAGGAGAAGATCAAGAGCAAAAGGGCCCTGGAAAGAAATATTTTCTGATTTTTTTGAAAGAGTTGGATGATATATTTTTTTATTTAGAAAAGGAAATCTTCCTGAGAGTCTTACCTTAGAAAAAAACTAAATACTTATAACAGTTGCTTACAAATATGCTATACCTTTGGTGGTGAAGTGACAAACTGTTTCATTTTGCTTTTAAAATTAACCAATCAAGTACATTCCATACATCATTCATTCCATTCTTCAAAATCAACTTGCCTGAACTCAGACTATTTAAGTGTGAGTTGCCATTCACAAAACCAACAGGTCTTTTCCCCCAGACAGTACTTACAACATCAAATTTATTCTGCTCATTTCAGTGCATAAATAGATACCCATGCACTTCCTCCAAACATTGGGGCCCTACCTAATAATAAGTAGGTTTCCCATACTGATAAATGTATGTACTTATAATACTAGGCTTCCAATTAGCTTCCGTTGCATGGGATAGATTTTAATTAACCAGGTACCTGAGGCATTTTAACATTTCGGTCAATTTCTTTGCTATAATTTCATGGGTCACAATTTTTGGCTTAGCTTGCTCTAAATAATATTGTACATCTGCTATTTTAATATACTATCAGATTATACTTTGTGAATCATTTCTTTAAAAAATCTGGCTATCGGGCTGGAGTATGGCTTAGTGGTTAAGGCACCTGCCTCCTAAGCCTAAGAACGCTGGTTCCAATCTTCAGTGGTTCCAATCTCCAGGTCCCACGTTTAGCCAGATGCAAAGTGACGCAAGGGCGCAATGCCGCACTTGACCACAAGGGGGCGCACGCATCTGGATTTCATTCACAGCAGCTGAGAGGCTACTGGCGTGCCCATCTCTATCTGTCTTCCTCTCCCCTCTCTCTCTGTCTCTGTGTCTCTCTCTCAAAAAAAAAAAAAAAAAAATCTGGTTATCACAAACTGAAATTACAATGTCATCAAATAATGCCATATACATACCAATATACATGTAGGGCATGGTTAATTACATATATTTTGAAATGTCAAGCTATTTTTGTTTTTAATGAATGCATCTCTTTAATATGTACCATTAATTTTAAAAGGGTTCATTTGATGTTTCATATTATATTTTATTTTTTTTATTCAGTAGTATAGGTTTGCAGGAAAAAATTTCATTAAAATGATAAAACATGCTTCATGTAAAAGTACATAAGTATTTAATAAGATTTTTAACATCCACTGTATCTTCTTTGTTCTTCATGTAGCACCACTTTTTACTTATTTGCTTATTCTGTATGCACAATGTATATAGCATGCATCATTGATGCACTAGTCATTGTATTTACAGACTACAGGACAAGGTGAATTTGTAAATGAAAAAATGAATAATGGACACCTGAGATTCTTCTCAAAGTGGAGAAAAAACAGTTGTGTGTTATATCTGCATAATTCATGACAAAACTGTCTGTTGAACATCATGCATTTATTTACCTTAAAAGTTCAATTTGTCACTTATAAAATATTTAAATCAATAAATCATACCCAAAAAGTCTACACATTATTTTTCACATGTTTTATTTCCATATTGTGATTAAATGGGAACTTGAGGATATGAGCCAGCATCAATGAAAACCTAAGAGAACATATGCCTGGTGCATGAAAGGTTTCCAGTGCGTTATTTATGTGATTGAAGATGATGATGCTGAAAAAATATTAGTCATGGCTAATTTTAAATTTTAATATTTTCTTGATGGTGTGTTTAGTATGTTTGATATGGTGTGTGTATGGTGTTGTGTGTGTGCTACCCACATTCTGCGCACCCATGTGGAGAACAGAGGAGAATCTTGAGCACCCTACTCTATTGCCCTCCTACTTAATTTCCATGAGACAGAGACTCTCACTGAACCTAAAGCTGCTGGGCTTTTTGTTTGGTAGGTTTTTTTTTTTTTTTTTTTCAGAGAGCCCCAGTAAGTCTTCTGTATCAACCCTTCACAGGACTCGAGTTACAAACATTCATGGCCCTGCCCAGCTTTTTACCTGGGTTCTGGATTGAACTCAGGCAATGATGCTTACATGGAACCTGCTCTTACCCTCTGAGCCATCTTTACAGCCCCTAATTTTGAATTATTTTTATAACATGCATTTATTCCTTAATTTTTGTACAAAAGCAAATAGATCACATTCAGGGTGGCTCTTTCCTCTTCAGTTAAACCTTTTTGGAAATGTCCTCAAAGACACACCATATTTCCATGGTAATTAGTAATCTCATCAAGCATTAACCACCAACATACTACAGAAATGCTTTTGTACAGATTTAATACCAAATCCTATGAAAGGTACTATTTTTTTCTGAGGTAAGAGAATTTTAGCATAGAATCTGATAAATTATGACTGGGTTGCTAATAGCCAATGTTGTCTTGGAACTATTGCCAAGTAGGCAAAGGCCTTAGCTACTTGAGGTCTGGCTTATGAGTTAGATGACTGTCTTCTGTTAAATTATGAACTTGGGGCTGTAGATATTGCTCAGTGGTTAAAGGTACTTGCTAGCAAATCTAATGTCTCACTTAAAGCAAGATGTACAAAATGGCACATCAAGTTTGGCACACCAATACCATCTTTTTCCTCCCTCTCTTTCTATCTCCACCTCTCTCCTCTTGTTCTCCTCCTCCTCCTTTTCTTCTCCTCATCCTTCTATTCTTCTTTCTTCTCTTCCTTTTCCTCCTTCTCTTTCATTTCTCTCCCCCTCTTTCTTGCTCTCCTCCCACAAATAAATAAATAAATTTTAAAGTGTGAGCTTTCCAAGATTTAAGTTTAAAAAGGACCGAACATTGTACCCAAGAAAAACTGGAAGTAAAAGGCGAAAGATTTATTCGATCTGATGTAGACTGTTACTAGAAAATTTTCAGTACCTGGGATGGAATACCTTTCAGTGAGTTGTTGGCCAAGGAGGTCCCGGTAGTCTCCAAAAACATTAAGGCTTTTGCCAAAACCCTTGGTTTCCCTAGAGAAACAGATAGTAAGACCCTATTGCTGAAGACATCTCATGCCTGAGAGGCAAGGTCACTGAGAAAGCAAGCTGATGCTGACCAGAAAACCTACTCCCTGTAGACCAGCCAATTGAAAACTGGAAAAAGCTGCACTGCACTGCAGCGTACTATACAGAAGCCATCAACAGTGAAAACAGTGGATGCTGAATATTCAAGCTTGGCCAGACAGGCCCAATGACTGAACTAGTGCAATCGTGTCTACTCTTGGGGTAACCAACTGCTCCATAATTGGACTGAAGGCCCTCTCTATGGGAGGGAATACATACCTGGTACTGAAAACCTAAGTAATAGTCTAAGGTAGGTGAGGTCATGAGCTTTGGGGGTATAAGCCTGCTAATGTCTGACTAAATGTATATATTATTCCCACCAAGCTGCCCTGGGGACACTACACACTAAATGTTCATGTTCACATATTAATGCTACTCTCACTTCTGGCTAGAGAAGCTTCTCTTTTCAGATGGTGATGACCACTGGGATGACCCAAAAGGCAACATAGTGCTGAGAAGAAGGGATGGAGGAGTGTCTAGCACTGAAACACCTCTGTCACACCCTCCAATGGCTCAGGGACCATTGCGGAAGAGGGGCGGATAGAATGGAAGAGCCAAAGGAAGGATATGACCTCTTACAATGCAGCTGCCCAGACAGAAATTGGCACATATCCATGATCTTGTGGTGCCTAGCAATACCTTTGCAAGACCCTCAAAATAGAAGAAAAGATGATGTCATCAAATTAGGAAAGAGACTAATGGAGAGAGGGAGGGGATATGATGGAGACGGGAGTTCTAAAGTGGAATGGGGGAGGGGAGGGAAATATCAGGTGGGGTTTTTTTTTGGTATGTAAGATTAAAAGTCAATAAAAAAATAATTAAAAAAAAAAAAAAAAAAAACTGGAAGTACTTTTGGTGGAGACTAGTAGTTTTCTAAAGCACAATTGCTCTTCAGGCTGCCAATTGCTGAATGCTAATTTCCACATTGTTCACCAAAAGTGGAACATGTTCCCTTCCTCTGCCAGGGAGACAGCATACAGGTACAAAAGCCAGCTCGGGTTCAGATAATGAGTGATGTTCAGAAAAATTAGATGACAGGATAATTACACAATTTTAATTAAAATCTTCATTCTGGAAATGTAAGAAAGTAAGAACACATTACAACTTCCCAGGTCATACACAGCATGCTGTAAGGTACTATAAAGTTTATACTCTGGGAAGAAGTGGTTTTATTTTTTTAATTGTCCCAGCTCCATCTTTGGCACCTGTTCATTATATCCAGAAGCTACATCTGCAGTGAATACTGGGAAAGTGCCCTGCTCGTGTTTGTAGGATGAACATGGATTTTGGCTCTCAACCCTTCCAGGACAGGTTTGTATTTATTTTTATTGCTGGCTGGGCCAAACAATTGCTTAGCACATAGAAACATTTTTATGTATGCTTCCAGTAAGTTACACATTTGAACATCCAAATGAAGGCTTTCTCCAAAGTTCTCCTCTTTTTCTATTTTTTTTTTTTTGAGAGAGAGAGAGAGAGAAAGAGAGAGAGAGACAGAGAGGAAGATGCAGAGAGAGAATGGGCTCACCAGGGCCTTTTCAGGCCCTGTAAATGAACTCCAGACGCATTTACCCCCTTGTGTACATGTGCGACATTGCACATTTGTGTCACTTTTGCATCTGGTTAAACTTGGGACGTGGAGATTTGAACAAGCATTCTTAGGCTTTGCATTTGGGTGCCTTAACCGCTAAGCTATCTCTCCATCCCTTTGTTCTATTTTTTTTTTATTTGTGTGAATATATATGTGTGCATGATTCTATATGCTGGTGCATATGTGTGTGTGTGGAGATCAGAGAACAACCCTCTGGTGTTATTCCTCAGGCACCACTTAATTTTTTCAGACAAAGACTCTCATTGGTGTAGAGCTCACCAAGTAGGCGATATTGCTTGGCCAACAAGCCCCAGTGATCACCTGTCTTTGCCTCCCCAGCCCTGAGATTACAAACTCATCTACATGGGGTTTTAAACATCAGCTAAAAAAAAAAAAGGGTTCTGAGGATCAGACTCAGACTCAAGAACTCATACTTGCACGACAGACATTGCACTAATTCATCTGTATCCCTAACCCCTTATTTTGTTTCTTTTTCCCTATGATTGTCCCTTCATTTAATGTCTACTTTCCTGATGTCACAGAGAATTGAAGGAAAAATTTAATCTGACACTTGTCTCTCTGAAAGCTAAGAAATCAATGATATCTATCACTTAGATTATTTTTTAGTCTTATCTGCTTTTTCTATAGTACAGAAGTCATTGACAGTTTTCAAATTCTGCCTGCAAACTGCACAGGTCTATTCTGTACTCATCTTGTAATATCTTCCAAACACAGCAAGAAAATGTCAATAAACACTAATTTTATGGCTTTCTTCACACAGTTCCCCCAGAACTATAGGTTCTATGAACACTTGTTCTGCCTTCCAAGTTATCCAGTGTCAACAGATCAACATGATACCTTGTGACCTTGACCTGCTCTTCTTCATCTCAACATCCTTTGCTTTGCTGCTAAGGTATTGTCCCGGGTTAAGACTTTGTTCACAGTAGCTTCCATATTCAAGCTTTGTTCTTTGTATATTGGTGAAGATAGGCCTTCATGCACTTATAAAACTTACAAACAGGAAAAGACCTCATGAAACATATGTGTTTCCCACCCCGCCCACCTGCCATGACAGGAAGGTTCCAGTTTAGAAGAAAGCTGCCTCATGCTCTTATTCAGGAGTTTTGCCTGGTAAGATTCATAGACCAGGGCTGGCACCAGCACAAGTCACTGTCACTTGTATTCTGACTCTAGATGCAGCCACACAAACATTCCCACATGCAAAAGAGAAGGAAAATGCACCCCACTGTTACAGAAGAAAATCTTCTGAAATCCTTGATAAAGATGATCAAACAGACTTGATTCCTGAGGCCCTGCAGTGGGGTTTTGGGGTATAGGAGAGAGATCAGACTCAAGTTCAGTTCCATCAAAGACAAGTGAATCCATGGCCATGGAGCAAGGTGGGATCTAGTATATGGAAATTGCTAAAAAACAACCTTGGGGGAAAGGCTAATTGAACTCATTTGATGGATTTTTTTTTCTGATGTAAGATGGAAAGATTATTTATTAAGAGTGACAAAATTCTGTAAGTGGAGATATTTCTGTTATGGGAGTTTAAAAGTGATGGGACCGCTCTCAGCCAAGACAAAAAAGACTAGAGTTGCTGAGATTTTTGAGTTTGTGTCATACACCAAAGAATAATGTGGACAAGGAGATTTTATTAAGGAAGGTACAGAAATGTTTAGAAATATAGGGGTATGTTCTGAGAGTGGGAGCGTTTCCTACAGGAAAGGTAGAGGGGATTGGTGCCAGGTCGGGGATTTGGGGTATAGGAATACAAACGTGGAAAATCATGATGTGTCAGGAAAGCATGCGTAATCGAACCTGAGACCTTTGGCTTTTCTAGAAAGCACCTTAACCTCCAAGGCATCTCTCCAGTCCAACAATTATATTTTTATCTCAAGATTAGTTTTCTTGTCCACAGACAAGCAAAATTATTTGAAGCTCACACCTCAGTATTCCTATGTAATCATAGGAAATCATTCAAAAAGTGTGATTTTACCATTACCTAAGAGATTATTTTAGTTCTCTGATGCTCACAGACTGAGGTGTTCTGCAAACAAATGGACCAAAGTCCCACAAGGTTCCCTGATTTCAGTTGCTTTATTCTACTAACTAGGAAGAGACTCCATCACAGTATATCCCCCTTAGCAGATCTGTTAAGAAGGTGCAAGGTGACATAAATTCCTTAGATGTTCCTCCCCATCATTACTCTTTCACATAGACATGGAAAGCATTATTTTTAAAGGGTGAATTATCTAGGTTATCAGAAGAGCTGACATAGGCCAAATACTGATAATGAGCTTCCTACATTTGAATTACAAAGATATTTCTGTTAAGGGAGTTTAAAAGTGATGGGACCACTCTCAGCCAAGACAAAAAAGACCAGAGTTGCTGAGATTTTTGAGTTTGTGTCATACACCAAAGAATAATGTGGACAAGGAGATTTTATTAAGGAACATACAGAAATGTTTAGAAATATAGGGATATGTTCTGAGAGTGGGAGCGTTTCCTACAGGAAAGGTAGAGGGGATTAGTGCCAGGTCGGGGTTTTGGAGCTGGGAATACAAACATGGCAAATCCTGATGTGTCAGGAAAGCATGCATATGATTTCCACAGGAAAGAGAAGGGAAAAAGAGAAAAAGTTATGCTTTATGTGCTAGAAAAGAAGGCAGACTCAGCAGTCAGGTTCTGTGAGCAACTCCACAGAGGAAGGGGCATGTTGGAGTATAATATATACCACTTTAGGTTTGCAGCTTTGGACTTCAAGCTTCTGATATTACAATGAGGCAATGCATGCAAGATTTCAATTGTCAAAATATACATGTTATATAGAAAAATGTCACTAAATTTTGATCTAGATTATTCCTTTAGGTTGGAAGTTATGGTCACAGAAGCAAAATTCAAAGCAGCAAGTACAAATATGTGAGTTTTTGAATTATGATCATGCTCACTATTGAATTTACTACCTGAGAACATATATATACATATATATATATATATATATATATATATATATATATATATATATATATGTAGTCCTATATAATTGAACTTCTGTCACTCAAGATTACCATGGAAAGAAAACTCCTTTTCTATTCTACTTCTTCCTTTAAATATAAAAACTAGGAGACTAGTATAATTCCCTGTTCTAAGACATGATGAAGCTCTTGTAGAAGTTATTAATTTCCCTATTTCAGCATGTAATTTATTTGATGTTCTCACTTCAAAGAAGGCAATGATTTTCGCTTAAAGTATTCTTTGATGCTAGATCTATGGTTAATAACTTTTTTGTCTCCAAATGCAGAATGCTTGAGGGACCAACTTAAAATCCCATGTTGTGGTTTTAAGGTACAAATGAATGGGAGGAAATCTGCTGTTTTAGTAAGAATCATGCTTCTTCAAAGCCCAGGTTAGTTATGAATTTAACATAAATTTTCCAAAGGAATGCTTTCTACAATTTTACCTATAAAGGCCTACTTGAATTTCAAAGGATTTAAATTTAAAATATCACTGAATTCTTGAGCCAGGCATGGTGGCACATGCCTTTAATCCCAGCAGATGACAAATAAATATCCATGTTGCTTTTCATTACCTATTTTCCTCTTGGGAGGCAGAGGTAGGAGGATCACTGTGAGTTCAAGGCCACCCTGAGACTACATAGTGAATTCCAGGTCAGCCTGAGCTAGAGTAAGACCCTACCTAAAAAAAAAAAAAAAAATCACTGAATTCTAGAGATGACATAACATAAATCCACTTGTAGCACAACTTAAAATAATGCATAGCAAGTGTTAGGTGTCACAAAATCATAAAGATTTGCCTTAGATAACTTCTTTTCTACCTTCACACAAAACATTTTACTTCTCACCTTCATGGATGTTATCAATACCATTATTTCTTGCCTAGATAATTATTAGGCCAGCACTTATGTGTAGAAACTTTATTCATAAAAAAGAAAAAGGACTGGAGAGATGACTCAGTGTTTAAAGGCATATGCTTGGAAAGTCTCATGATCCAGTTTGAATTCCTCAGTACAAATATAAAACCAAATCAATAAAAAGAAAAAAAGATGTATAAAACTAAATAGGGTTAATTTTATTTAGAACAAAAACATGTTTTAATTAATAGATTGAAGAACAAAAAAATGTACCTTAGCTATAAGGGATACTGTTTACAATAATTGTGTTCCAACATGTCCTACTTTACAAGAATATTTTGCCCAGTCTTGATCTACCCATAAAATCATGATTCTTCAGAGTAATCTCTTTTATTTATTCTTTAATGGAAATTTTATCAATTATCCAAAAGCCTTTAATGACATTGTGAGATACTATCAGTTTGGGTTTTTATTTTACATTGGTTTTGGATTTGTTTTGCAGAGAGTTATTGTTTTGCTATGTGTCCCATGGTGGCCTAGAACTATTGATCCTCTATCTTAACTTCCTAAGTGGTGGGATTACAAGTGTGTGTTACCATACCTAGTTTTGAGAGTGTTATTTAAATGTGTTTAGCCTATCCTCATGAACTTAACACCTAACATGACCATAATTGATTAGCAACCATTGGTGAGAAGCAAGTTGTGTCTTTGAAGAAATACATACTGGCAATTAATAGAAAACTCAACTCAATTGTATTTTTTAAAAGGCAAATAAATCTAGGCTCATAAAAATATTTCACATATGTTATATGCAGTCTCTATTTCCCTATATTTCTAACTTCCTTTGTATGTACTTGGAATTAGACTGGCTTCCCTAGTGGAGATGAGTGGATTTGGTAGTGCTTCCATTTAATACCTGATGGAAAATAAGGTCCATTCCCTTCTTCATTAGATTCTGTTCATGTGAAACCTGAAACAATGCTAAAGTAATTGCTTTCACCCTGAGGAATACTGTTTGTTTACAACTAAAGCCTCTATTATAGCATCACTGAACTTGAAAAGCTCAAAGAGCAGATGACAAATAAATATCCATGTTGCTTTTCATTACCTATTTTCCAATGAGAAAGGAGTAGACCAGATCAGGAAGAGGTAGCGGTATTGATGTAAAATATTGCAGAATGAATTATTCTATTTGTTCCTCTAATATGCAGCATGTTTTATATAAAACTAATATTTCAATATAACTAATTTTGTATGTTGAGATATTTGCATTTTCAAGTAAGAATTAGCAGAATGGTGTAATAGTCCCTAAAAGGAAATATTTCAGGGTAATGGCTAGTAGCCAATATCTTTTGAATGATATTATCATTTTGTTCTGTGTATGCATGAAGACAGATTGTTGACTAAACAACATGCAATATGAGCTATAATTATTGTTAAACCAGTCTTCTTTCATATTGTTAACTGAATTGAGTAAAAATTCTTAGGGATAAAACCTGTTGTATGAACTGTTAGTACATTTATATCTTAGAAATTTTATAGATTCTACATTCCCTTCCTCTATTCCTCATCATTCACTTGGAAGGGTTTCTGTATACTCTCTGGAGGAAGATTTATGATCAATGGCAACCTGAACCTGTGGGAACAGCTGTCCCTATACAGCCAGACTACTGATTTTTCTTCTTGGGGATCATAGGTGGGAACTTCATTGTCAAGATGCCTCATTAGGATTATGGAACTCTGCACCTATTGAAACAAATCTGAGAGTGTGAGAAGTGATTTCAGAACCTGATAAAAATTATCATCTTTAAGTACAGCATAAGCTTTTTAGCCAGTTAGAAGGTTAAAAAATGCCTCAGAATAATATTTGTTCATTATGTACAATTAAACAAGACTTGCTGGTAAGGTAAAATTGAAATAATCATCTGATCTACCTGCTACCTGAAGACAGGATAATTTAAACTCACTGTATATGGTCTTAGTGGTCCCATATGTCTCCAACTTAAAAAAAAAAAAAAAAAAAAAAGCACTCCCAAGCTCAAAGGCAGATTTCTACAAATCTTTATATTTAAGAGCAGTTTCCTAAGACTGATTCAAATTCTTTTCCATTTAAATAAATTCTTTTTTGAACTTTTCCAGATGAAGAAGGATGTAATTATCAGAGAATTAGGTCCCATTTTACATTTTTTATTTCATATAATTATCATCCCAACTTTACCATGTTGGTATTTGTTTGTTACTATTAGCAAATCAATTAACTTTTCCCAATATTCTGCTAAGTTATTGAGCTAACCATTAAATTCAGTTTGTTGTAGAAATTCTCTGGAAGGGGGCCATTGTGGTGCATGCCTTTAATCCCAGCACCCTGAGACTGTGACTACATAGTGAATTCCAGGTCAGCCTGGGCTAGAGTGAGACCCTACTTCGAAAAAACAAAAACAACAAACAAACAAAAAAAAAAAACAAAGCCAAACCTACAGGGAGTAATTCAGGGAATTTTCCACACAGAAGAATCAAATAACCAATCTCAAGTGCCTGAGAAGCAGAACACAGTAACCAAACTTTGATGAAGCAAAAATAAACAAACAAACAAAACAACAACAACAAAAAAAAAAAACCCACAAAGACCAAGAAAACACCAAACCACATAAACCACCACAACACCACAATATGGCAGGTATTAAGTCAAACCTCACAGTTATTACCGTGAATATTGATGGCCTTAATTCACCCATCAAGAGACATAAGCTAACAGGTTGGATCAGAAAAATAGACCACTCAATCTGCTGTCTTCAAAAAACACATCTTACCACTAATGACACACACCTCCTCAGGGGGAAAATGTGGAAAATGGTATTCCAAGCAAACACAAATAAGAAACAAGCAGGCATAGCAATACTTATATCGGAAAAAATAGACTTCAAACCAAAAGTAATCAAAAAAGACAAAGAAGGTCATTTCTTACTTATCAAGGGAACAATCCAAGAGGATGTCACGATCAACAATCTTTATGTACCAAACACAGGTGCACCACAATTCATAAAATGAAACCTACTTGACAATGAAAGAGAAATAAACACCAACACCATCAGAGGACTTCAATACTCAACTATTGGCAATAGATACATCATCCAAACAGAAAAATAACAGTGAAGTAACAGATCAATTAGACCTAACAGACATATATAGAACATTCTACCTAAATTCCACAGATTACACATTCTTCTCAGCAGCACATGGAACTTTCTCTAAAATAGATCATATACTGGGTCATAAAGCCAGCCTCCAAATATTTAGGAGGATCAACATAATTTCCTGCATGATATTAGATCACAATGCTGTATTGCTAGAAATTAACAACAAAAGATGTGCCAGGAACCCAAACAATTCCTGGAAACTGAAACACACTCTTAAACAATAAATGGGTAGTGGATGAAAGAAAAAATGAAATTGCAAAATTTCTAGAAATGAATGACAATGAGAATACAAAGTACCAAAACTTATGGGACAAAATGAAGGCAGTCCTCGGGGCAAATTTCATTGTGCAAAATGCCTTCATAACAAAGACAGAGAGATCCCAAATCAATAACCTAACCATCCACCTAAAGGCATTGGAAAAACAAGAAGTATCCAACCCAAAAGCTCCACACAGAAAGAAATATTAAGATCAGAACAGAAATTCATGAATTAGAAACTAAGAAACAATTTTAAAAATTGATCAAAGAGCTGGTTCTTTGAAAAAATAGACAAGATTGATAAACCCATGGCCAATTAGATCAAGTGAAAAAAAGAGACACATCAAATTAACAAAACTAGAAATGAAAAAGAAGAGATCACAACAGACATAAGTGAAATTGGGAGAATCATTAGGACTTGCTTCAAAAACCTCTACTCCATAAAACTGGATAATATGTATGGTGGAAATGGATGAATGCCTGGACACATACCACCTACCAAACCTAAACTCAGAGCAGATTAAATTCCTTAACAAACCCATCACAACCATCGAGATTGAAAGGGTAATCAAAAACCTACCTAAAAAGAACAGTCCAGGACCAAGTGGCTTCTCAGCAGAATTCTATCAAACCTTCATGGAAGAACTGAAACCAATATTTCTCAAATTGTGCCACACAACCAGAGAACAGGGAAAGCTCCCCAAGTCCTGCTATGAAGCTTGTATCACCCTAAAACCAAAACCAGGCAGACATGCCACAAGAAAAGAAAACCACAGGCTGATTTCTTTAATGAACTTAGATGCAACACTCTTGAACAAAATCCTTGCAAACCGAATTCAACAGCACATCAAAAGGATTAGCTACCTGGACCAAGTAGGTTTCATCCCAGAAATGCAGGAATGGTTCAACATATGGAAATCTGTCAATGTAATACATCACATAAATAAGCTTAAACACAAAAACCACATGATCATTTTGATAGATGCAGAAAATGCCTTTGACAAAATACAGCATTACTTCATGATCAAAACATTAGAGAGAATAGGCATGGATGATCTATATCTCCACATAATAAAGGCTATATATAAAGATCCTAAAGCCCAAATAATACTTAATGGGGAGAGATTGAAGGAATTCTCATTGAGATCAGGAACAAGACAGGGGTGTCCACTATCACCTCTGTTCTTCAACATAGTACTGGAAGTACTAGCTCAAGCAATAAGACAGGAGAAAGAAAAGAAAAATATGCAGATGGCTTTTAAATTGGAAAGGTGAAGAAAGTTACAAAATCAATGCACAAAAATAGCCTTATATGCAGATGGCATGATTTTATACATAAGTGACCCAAGATCTGCCATCTCAAAACTCTTAATGGTGATTTACTCCTTCAGGAAAGTAGCAGGATACAAAATCAATGCACAAAAATCAGTAGCCTTTCTGTATGCAAAAGACAATATCATCAATAAAATAAAATAAAATAATTTGGAATAAAAATAACCAGGGAGGTGAAATACCTTTGCAATGAAAACATAAAAACATACAAGAAAGAAATTGAGGGGGACTTGAGAAAATGGAAAGACCTCCCATGCTCCTGTATAGGCAGAATTAACATTGTGAAAACAACTGTCTTACCAAAAGCAATATATGGATTTAATGAAATACCAATAAAACATCCCAAAATCTTTCTCCACAGAGATAGAAAAAAATGATCTCAAAATTCATGTGGAATGGCAGAAGACCACAGATACTGAAGCATATACTCAACAAAAGAAACACCTCTGGAGGCATCACCATACCTGATCTAAAGGTATACTACAAAGCCATAGTAATAAAAACAACATGGTACTGGCATAAAAAAATCTCAGTCCGATATCTTCAGCCAAGGATTATAGACCAATGGAACAGAATTGAGGACCCAGATTTTCTTTGTCAAAGCTAACTACAGCTACTTGATATTTGAAACAAAGGCCATAAAACTAAAAATATAGACTGTCCATGCCCAATAAAGAAAGCATCTTCAACAAATGGTGCTGGACAAACTGGAAAACCATATTCCATAAAGGCAAGAAAATGAAACTCAATAAAACAAACTACACATCTCACCATGCACAAAAATTAAGTCACAAAGACTGGGCTGGATCAAAGACCAGATCAATATAAGACACAGATATATTCTCTGCAAAAGGCCCTAAAAATATAGACTGGAAGAAAAAAGTAGTGCTGGAGGGAAACTTTCCATGATATAGGAGTGGGAAAAGACTTCCTGAACAGAACCCTAGTAGCTCAGTAAATTAAACAGTCACTCAACCATTGAGATCTCAGGAAGGTGAAAAGCTTTTTCACAGACAAACATACAATACGTAGAGCCAATAGATTACCCACAGAATGGGAGAAAATTTTTGCTGGATACATGTCAGACAGAGGCCTAATTTTTAAAATCTACAAAAATCTCAAAAACCTAAACAATAAAATGTCAAACAACCCACTCACAAAATGGGGCAGAGTTCTCAGAGGAAGAAATACAAATGGCAAACACACACTTAAGAAAATGTTCAACATCCCTAATCATCAGGGAAATGAAAATTTAAAAAACTAGGAGATTCCACCTTGCCCTAGTAAGAATAGCAAACACTAAAAAATCTAATGACATAGCTGCACCTGGGGTAAGGGGTATAATTTCATGGACAGTTTCAGCTTCTTTCATGAAAGAAACATTTCATAACTGATCTGAACTGAACACAAGTATAATAATTGGGGAGCTGAAGATTTTATAAGCATAAATAATGATCACAAATAAAATACATTATGGTCATTAAAAAAAAAAACCTAATGACAAAAATGCTGGTGAGGGTGTGGAGAAATAGGAACCCTCATTCACTGTTGGTGGGAATGTAAGCTGGTACAACCACTATGGAAAGCAATATGAAGACTCCTAAAAGGATGACTATAGAGGTACCAGTTATTCCCTTACTGGGCATTTACCCTAAAAGCTCCAATCCTCAGTTCAGAGATATTTGCTCAACCATGTTTATAGCTGCTTAGTGCATAAAAGCTAAGAGCTAGAATCAACCCAGATGTTCATCATTAGATGAATGGATAACTAAGATGTGGTATATCTACACAATGGAATTCTACATAGCAGTAAGAAAAAAAATGACACAATGCAATTTGAAGAAAAATGTTCAAACTCAGAACAGATAATTCTCAGCGAACTTAAACAATCACAGAAAGATAAGTGTTGCATCGTTTCACTCATCTGGGGCTCCTAACCAGAATTTGCCCAAGATGCTGACACACCTAAGAAACATTTCTAGGACTGGACAATAGGGATGGTGGGGAGGGAAGGGAAGATAAGGGTGGGGGTGGGAACAAAAAAGTGGACCCAATTGGAAATGGTACCACAAAATTCTATATCTTGAAAGACATACTAAAAGGCTGAACCTTCATCAGGTTCTTAGAGAGAACACCTGAATTACAGGGGCCTGGAGAGTGTAGGATTAAGACTAACCTCAACCTTGTCTTATTCCTCTCTCTCACTCTGTCTTTCCTTTCTCTCTCTCTCTATCTTTCATACTACCTATATTTTCCCTTGGCACTGACCTGTAACTCCCAGTACCAGCATGCAGATAACATCCCCAATGAGCTCTTGATCAGTGAGACCTACAATGTTTCCCAAAAGAAGACAGATTCTGTCAGAGTACTTGATGACCCACCAAAGGTTAATGGTAAGACCCTACTGCTGAAGAAACCACATGCTGTTGGGATGGAACATGGAGCAACCTGAAATCTGGAAGAGAGTCAGTCCCCAGACAGTTAGCTTGTCTAGTGCCAGAAGGTGTTACATGAATGACTGGGGGAAAATGACCAACATCTGTCTAAGCAATGCATGTTCTATACTACCCAGCAGCAATCAACCTGACATGATGCTCACACAAGTGCAGTAGTGGCACACAGCCATGGTGGGTTACCAAGTGCTCTTGATTTGGGTAATGGGTCTGCTCAGTAGAACAGAACTCATATGTGGAAATGGGAAAAAAGTCAGAACCATCTCCAAAAATAAGTTTGCTCGCCAATATCAAGGTAACACCAATAGTGGGATACAAGAGGGCCTACACCTATTTAATTCTCTCTAAAACAATAATGGTTATCCATGTATCTTGCACTGACCTCACTCTCCATTTGAGAATTTGCTTTTCTTTTTCATATAGATTTAGAACCTGAGGAGAGAATCAGCCCATCACACCTCACCAGGGCACAAGCTGAAGCCATAGAATAATTGAAGAAATGAGCAAGAATTCTGCTTTCTTGGGGAATCTGGTATCAGCACAGGGGTGAAGGAGATAGACACAGAGAACACTCAACTCCTACCAAACCAGAGATCCAGAGACACAGAGACTCCCATGACATTGTCACTGCAATAGACCTAAAATGAACCCAACATGGCTTAGGTAAATTTGCAGAAGAGGGGGTGGAAAGATTGTTAGAGCCATAAGTTGGGTCATTATGCACAGAGACATTGCCTCACCCCCATAACTGATATCTCTCCCCACAATTCAAGACCCACAACCCCTGAGGGGGGAGGACAGGAGGAAGGCTAACAATGGTACCATCATGGCTGTATACACATTATACAGATAACTCAGCTCTTTTGTATGCTCAAGAAAATTGGTTGTTGTTTTTTATTGTGTTTGGCCTTTTTAGAAATTCATAACACTAATGACTTAAATAACTCTGGCAATGTATGTGATTCATAAATGTGACAGTAAAGAATACAATAGATTTGAATAAAATTTATGTTATAACCATAGAATAGAAAGTCTGAGAATGAATCCTTTGAAATTGAAGTGATAGTATCTTAAGTACAGGTCATCTAAGAGAGGGATCAGTGGTATGGACCTCATGCATTCCCAGTGAATCTTTGTTAGCATGGTCTATGCATAAAGAACATTTTAATGGAAAATCATTTTGGAGGCACTATAGTCTGTAGGGAGAAAATGATACATAATAAATGTTCATTATGACTATTATTTTTTTTTCCCAAAGGCATTTTCAGGTGTCTGGGTGCTATTTTGGGGACTAGATACTGAAGCCAATTTTCATAGAGTGTTCACTGTTTCTTATTCTCTCTACTGCCTGGTAAGCAGAAGAAACAAAAGATTTCAGCTTATATTTAGACCTAACCTCTAGTGGGTAGAATTCGGGAATGCTGGTTCATGCTGACAGGAACACCTGGAAATTATCTTGACATTTGTAACCAGGGCTCATGACCAAGGACCTTTTTTGGTGCCTTTGGTGCCATCAGAGATTCAGAACCTTAGGCAGGTGTGACCATCTGCATCAGTGAGCACAGCAAAACTATGTGTATCATTGTGAAGATAATCACGGGCCCTTTAGTCTTTCTATTCAGTTCTACATAGGAAGCAAACATGCTTCTAGTGTGTGTTCTGAATCAATCTAGAAGAGCCATTTAGAGCCTGTAGGAATGTTTTAGAAATGACACTAGAAGTCAATGGTAGAATCCAAAAGAACTGCTTAATATGCATATAGTTCATTTTATACCAGTTCCTCCAGCTTGCCCTCCATGCTATCCACATCTGAGGCTGAATAATTCCATATTGGTGAGGAGGTCTGTCCTGTGCACTATAGCACATTTAGGAGTGTCCCTGGCTTCTCCCCATCCGATGCCAGCAGCAGCCTGATTGACACCTGGCTGTGACAAGAACCTGTCTATAGATATTACCAAGTATCCAATGAGGATCAGATGTCCCCTAGCTTCACACTACTACTCTACAGAGAAAAGAAATTCTCGCTTTATGTAACAGCAATTTTTAGCTTTTCTTGAGTTAGTATTCTAGTGGAAAAAAAACTTTTTTTTTAAATGTCAATGGCTTAAGACTTCTACATATTTTTGTCTAGAATCTTTTTTAAAGAAAAAAATGTACCTTTTGGAAGAAGAATTTGTTTCAAATATTCTGTTTTCATAAAGATTTACTTGCCAACATAATAAAATAAGTCTGTGCATATTTTGGGTTTTATCTCTAAAGGGCCAGAATTAAAAGTTTCAGGCTGTGAGGGTCATCTAGTGTCTGTTACAACTGCTCAGCTCTGCTGTCATAGCACAAACACAGCCATACATGGCAATGCACTAAAGAATGAGCAAAGAGCCATCTAAATAACACTTGTGAATATCCTTCTACACTTCCGTTCCCATGCTTAAGAGTTAAACTTGAAAAGCATGAATGCTGTGGTGGTTTGATTCACGTGTCCCCAATAAACTTAGATGTTCTGAATGATAGGTTCCTAAGTGATAGAGATTTGGGAATTAACACCTCTTGTAGGCAGTGTAATTTTGGGGACGGGCTTATGGGGATTATAGCCAGTGTTTCCTTGCCGGTGTTTGGCATACTCTCCTTTTGCTACTGTCCACCTATGTTAGCCAGGAGGTATTGTCCACCCTCTGCTCATGCCATCATTTTCCCCTGCCATCATGGAATTTCCCCTCAAGTCTGTAAACCAAAATAAATCTTTTTTTTTTCCCCACAAGCTGCTCTTGGTCAGGTGATTTCTGCCAGCAATGCACACCTGACTGCAACACATGGTAATACTGTATGCTACCACATTCAAGACAGATAGTAAAGAGATTTAAATTAGAGGTGGAGGAGTGCATACTAATTGTAAAATATAATATAGGAAGAAAATATTATTCATTAAGTCATTACTAAAATGACATGTACTGTGTGGGTATCTTCACACACATACTCAGCTGTGTAGGGGTATAATATTCTCAAATTACATGTAAGAATATTACCTCAGAGAACTTAAGCTACTTGAATAACATCATATATTTCATAAATGACAGAGCCTTGATTCAAACAGAGGTGTTCTGACTTAATTCTAAGTTCCCTTTTATATGCTTCATTCTATTCTGAAAAGCATAGGAAAAGCAAAAGATGAAATCAGCTCATGAAAAAAAAAAAAAGTCTTCTCAGTTTGGATTGTTTTGATCTAGTTACGTGCAATAAGGAGATATCTTCATAGCAGACTTCAACTGTATGTATCATAATTTTATCTATTTTCTTAATATTATATTAAGATTTGCTGTAGGATGAGTTAAAATATTTGTGTGAGAGGTTTAACCTGCTGCTTCCTGAACAAATGGCCAACTGAGCCCTTAATTACTGATATTCTCCACAAATTCATCCAATTCCCACACATCACACAGCCACACTGCCCTACCTCAAGAATTTCATTATATCTTTGTGTAAGGCATGGCTTCGGTGGCTTTCTCTTCTAAATTAAAACCTGGAATGGGCAAGTGTCTTTAGATATAACTCTTCATAATTTGAAGACATCTCAACTGTCCTTATATCACCCTTTCCCTACCCAACATATAGGTGCAAGTGAAGCCCTATTCACAAACAGGAAGGAGCAACAAGAGATGCATATCAATTTCTCATTCATACCAAATCTCAGTTCCAGCCAACCACCAATTGTCAGCTCCTGGTAGATCCCACTCCTCATGTTCCCTAAAGATGGTTCCCCAGGGTTCTTAGTATATCTTCAGAGCTTTCACATCTTTCTCTTTCTATAAAAAATGACTCTCCAATATTTTATACCAAAGACTTTTCATCTTTTAGAATGATAATCATTTTCAGTCCAAAATCACCTATGTTATTAAAAATCTCTGGGTTTTCTTTTATTAAAATTATAACGTAGGGCTGGAGAGATGGCTTAGCGGTTAAGACACTTGCCTGCAAAACCAAAGGACCCAGGTTTGATTCCCCAGGACTCACATTAGCCATGCACAAGGGGGCCCACGTGTCTGGAATTTGTTTGCAGTGGCTGGGGGCCCTGGCACACCCATTCTCTCTCTCCCTCTTTCTCTGTCAAATAATTAAATAAGAATAAAAATAAATTATAATATATACCATCAAATTAAAGCCATAACCACTATCTCTTCAAGGCAGATATATACATACATAAGGCCTACTAAGTCAGGGTGCTGTGAAAAAAACACTTTTAATGGTTTATAGCCCACATCTATCTGAAAGTCTATGAGGCATCATGGTAAGTGTTTCTGAAACCTCCACACAAGGTGCTGATTTTATTTTGATACCAGGCAGTCAATTAAGCTGCACCATATTGGTATCAAAATAGGAATCAATTTTATTTTTTTAAAGATTTTTATTTATTTATTTATTTATTTATTTATTTATTTATTTATTTAAGACAGAGAGAGAGAAAGAGAAGGAAAGAATGGGTGCACCAGGGCCTTTAGCCACTGCAAACAGACTCCAGACACATGTGCCACCTTGTGCATCTGGTTTCTGTGGAACCTGGAGAATCAAACCTGGATCCTTAGGCTTTGCAGGCAAGTACCTTAACTGCTAAGCTATCTCTCCAGTTCCAAAATATTAATCTCTTTTAAAGAGCAAAAGGTTGAAGATGCAAAGTACATTGAACAACTCTTGGCATAGTTTGAAATAGCATGAATCTCTAGTCACAACATGTAAGAAAACTCGGCAGCTGGCATTAAAATCACTAACGAACTGCAGAAATGTATCTGTAGGTAAGCAGCTATATACAGGAAACACTGAAATTCTTACTGTGGTAGAAAAGAAGCTAAAAGTTGAACTGATTACTGTGTTACTGTAAGAGTTAATTGCTGAGGAGCTAAACTTATCTTTGTTAGCAGGTGGATTAATCCCAAAGAAGAAACTGTCCAGAAGAAGGAAAGACAGTTTAGGTTAAAACAAAGTAAAAAGGAGTTCATTATTAGAGTGGACTGACTACAGAATGACTGATAAGCAAATTGCCACGTCTTCCCTCTCCTTAGCTATGAAAATCATAAAATGGAAATAAAAATCTCATCCAGAGGTTCTTTGGAGGGCTATCTCTAGCTCTTTGGCCCCTGGGTAAATAAACTACTATTCTTTCATTCATACTGGCATTGGAATGATCTTTCCAGAGAATTTCTGCATCATTACCACCTAAAGTTTTAATTTAATTTAGAGTATTCTGACTTCCTCTGTGAGAATGCCGTCAGTGGCAGCACTGCTAGGGAAAAAAAAATCTATGGCCATGGTGCAACTGTCCTGTGTTCTAGACTTGGATCTACCACCAGCATTGTTATTCCCTAAAATACATATTTCCTCCTCTACCAAACAAAGAATGGCATAGCTCACCTATAAGGACCACTACACATTTAGGACCACTTCCCCATTAGATATCAGAGCTGGCTTTCCTTTCTAATCTATCCACATTCACTCTACAAAAATTCCAACTGTAGCTGGGCATGGTGGCACACACCTTTAATCCCAGCACTCGGGAGGCAGAAGTAGGAGGATCACTGAGAGTTCAAGGCCACCCAGAGACTACATAGTGAATTCCAGGTCAGCCTGAGCCAGAGTGAGACCCTACCTCGGAAAAAAAAAAAAAAATTCCAACTGTATAATGCATTTAAATAACACTGAGATTATGATTAGCCCCTAAACTACACATTTTAAAATACTTCTCCTAACTTCAAACTTAAAAATCCTACTGCATTTTAAATATCTTTGCTTGGATTTCTAACAGAGTTCAGTCCCAAAAGCATCAAATTGATTCCCTGAGCTCTCCATCCACATTCAAAACATTTCTCTTATCATTGCCTCCATCTCAGTGGACAACTGTATCTTTGTAGTTGCTCAGATGTCTTTTTCTATCATGCCTCACACACAGTCTATCCTGGTTCTACATTAAAATTTTGTGATGCACATGAACTCCTCCATCTCCCTCGCCAACACCTGCACCCACTCCCAGATGCAGGAACTCCACTTGCAAACTTCTCCATTCCCCTCAATGCAGCCCCACCCCCATTCTGGGTGCTGAAACTTCACAAGCGAACTCCACCAGAATATGGTAGGGATTAAATCAAACCTTGCATTTAACATTCTAAATATTAAAGGCCTTAACTCACCCATCAAGAGACATAAGCTAACAAGGTGGATCAGAAAATTAGACCACTCAACATGCTGTCTTCAAGAAACCCACCTCACCACTAAAGAAAGACACCTTCTCAGGGTGAAAGGGTAGAAAATGATATTCCAAGCAAACAGAAATAAGAAACAAGCAGGCATTGCTATATTAATATCAAATAAGATAGACTTTAAACCAAAAGTAATCAAAAAAGACAAAGAAAGCCACTTTGTAATTATCAAGGGAATAATTGAAAAAGATGATATCACAATCATCAATCTTTATGTACCATACACAGGTGCACCACAATTCATACAACAAAACCAACCACTTGACAACAAAACAGAAATAACCACCAACACCATCACTGTCAGGGACTTCAATACTCCACTATCAGCAATAGACAGATCATCCAAACAAAAAATTAACAGGAAAGTAACAGACCTCAACACCATCATAGATCAATTAGGCCTAATGGACATCTAAACAGCATTCTGCCCAAATTCCACAGATAACACATTATTCTTAGCAGCCTATGGATCCTTCTCTAAAATAAATCATATACTGAACCATAAAGCCTGCCTCCATATTTTTAGGAAAATCGACATAATTTCATGTATGATATCAGACAATAATGCTGTCATGCTAGAAAGTAACAACAAAAGATGTGTCAGTAACCCAACCAGCTCCTAAAAACTGAACAACACACTCTTAAACAATAAATGGGTAGTGGACAAAATAAAAAATGAAATTGAAAAATTACTAGAATTGAATGACAATGAGAAAACATCATACCAAAACTTATGGGACACAATGAAGGCGGTCCTCAGGGGAAAATTCATAGCACTAAATGCCTTCATAACAGACACAAAGAGATCTCAAATCAGTAAAGTAACCATCCACCTAAAGGCATTGGCAAAACAAGAAGAATCCAGCATAAAAGCTCCAGACAGAAAGAAATAATTAAAATGAGAGCAGAAATTAATGAACTGGAGACTAAGAAGACAATTAAGAAAATTGATGAAACAAAACTTATACACCATGTATCATATTTTATTTGGTATAGGTTTAGTTTTTCATAGTCATTTATTAAATAATATGGGTCTTGCAATTTATGCTGGCATATTTTGTGAGTCTTAAAAGCTATAATAACAAGTGGACTGAAGAGATGGCTCAGCAGATTAAAGTGCTTCCCACACAAGCATGAGGGATTAAGGGTTTCTGAGGCTGCCTGAGTTCACTTCTCAATGACCCACATAAAAAGCTGGGCATGGACTTCTCATCAAGATGGCAGCCTTCTAACCACAGGTCAGCTCCTGGGGTAGTATTAGAAGGTAGTGAGACCCAAAGAAATAAACCATACCTCGCACTTCAGTCAAGGCCAAGCTGAAACCAAAGAGTAACTGGGGAGAGGAGCAAGAGTGATGCTTCCATGGTGTATTAGTCAGGGTTCTCTAGAGGAACAGAATGGACAGAATGAATTGTATTAAAAGGGGATTTATTGGATTAGCTTACACAGTCCAGCAATAGCAGGTTGCAGGTCCGAGAGTGAAGAAACCCGGTAGCTGCTCAGTGCACGAGGCTGGAGGCCTCAGCAGTCCCAATCCGGCACTGAAGGCCTGGAGGCTTCCTGGAGAGACGCTGCTCTTCAGTCCACCCTGGTCTTCAGCCCACACTGGAGAGCAGCAACACCAAGCAGCAGGTACCAAGCAGAAAACACCAAGCAGCTAGTAGCACCGGCAGCCAGGTGGGAGAGAGAGAGCCTTTCTTCCCAGAGCTCCTTTTTATCAACCAGCCCCCTCCTCCAAGAGGGGCCGCCCACTCTGGGCCGCCCACTCTGGGGGAAGGCTTACCCCTGGGGGCAGGATTCTTCCTTTAGTTAATCCTTCCTAGAGGCAGCCTCAGAAACACACTTATGAGGAATGTCTGTGGATTCCTAAACAAATCAAGTTGACACAAACTTAACCATCACAAGTCGAGGGATTAAGGGTTTCTGAGGCTGCCTGAGTTCACTTCTCAATGACCCACATAAAAAGCTGGGCATGGACTTCTCATCAAGATGGCAGCCTTCTAACCACAGGTCAGCTCCTGGGGTAGTATTAGAAGGTAGTGAGACCCAAAGAAATAAACCATACCTCGCACTTCAGTCAAGGCCAAGCTGAAACCAAAGAGTAACTGGGGAGAGGAGCAAGAGTGATGCTTCCATGGTGAACCTGACAATCTGTGCCAGGGTGAAGCAGACAGATGCTGAGGATACTCAACACATTCCAAAACAGAAATCCAGAGGCTCCTAAGAATTCATAACTGAAGTAGACTTAAAACATACCAAGGCTCAGGGAATTTTTCAGAAGAGGGGGCGGAAAGATTGTAAGAGCCTCAGGTTGGAGCATCATAGCCGGAGGCACTGAATTCCTCCAATAACTAACTGATGCTTCCACAATGTATAACCCGCAACTCCATGGGGAATGCCAGCAACTCCACTGAGGAGGGCCCCCAGCATAATGGGGGAAGGGCTGAGGGAAAGGATGGTACCAGCACATGATGTGTCCATACTAAGTATGTCTGTAATTAAAAAAAAAAAAAAGGTTGGCATGACCACACACACCTGGAACCCCAGTCCAATGGGATGCAGAGACACAAGAATCTCTGGGCCTTGAAAAATGGCAAGCACCAGAGGCATTAGCAGAATCTATCTTAATAAAAAAAAAGTGGATGAGTGATGGAGGAGGGACACCAGATGTTTTCCTCTGACCTCTGTATGCAAATGCAAGGAGAACACCCATCTTCAAACACAATCCATGCAACACACACACACACACACGGGCCAGCAGCACCACCTCACCACCACCACCACACATATTCATATGACAAAAATTATATTAACAAGCGTTGCAAAGTATTATGCATTCATATGCTATTACTGCAACAGGGATTTAATAATTTCTGTTCCTAAATGCTAATTCTTGGATGTTACTGAGCATGTACTTCTTTAAATATCATTGACACTTAATAAACTGGTTCTATCCTACTTTAATAAAAATATTTTTTTCTAAATCATCTTAACCCCATTAAATTACACTAACTCTATTTTCCCAAGTTTGAAAGACAAATCTGTGCTAAGCTTTGTCAAACTCTTGCAGAATGTGTCTGTTCTTCTTTTTCTTTCCTTCTTTTTTGTTTTATATCTTTCTTTTCAAAGAGGATTTCTCTTTGACAACCTATCCACAATTCATCTGAAGAAAGAGCTAGATTGCTTTTCCACAGCAACTATTTTTAACTCCAGTTTCACCAGAGGAGTTAGAAACAAAGCAAAAAAAAAGATAGTTCTCCATGATGATCATGCTGCCTTCCATTAGTGCCCATAATGATGCCTAATGAAAGTCCGAGGAGGCCCCCACTCACACTTCATTCTTCTTCCTGGATGATGCCATCGATTCATCCTATTTGCTGCATGTTCTCTTTCCAAGCATAACATGATGATCTCCAGAAATTGCTTAAATTTTCTAAAAGAAAAAGGAATTAAAATTCAGAGAACCATATTCTAGTGATTTATTCATAATCTAATGGAAAATGTATTTTAGTAGTAAGAGTATAGCCCTATCTTACACCTTTTATACCAAGCTAAAGAACCCCCAATTTTATTTGCCATTTGACCCTTCAAATTGGGCAGTGAACACAGATCAATGATAATAAGATTCAAATGCTCTCCTGTGTGATAATTATCTGGTCATATATAAGAGTTTATAAGCGAGGAAAGATGTGCCCCTGGGCTTGCAATTAGTAGGATTAAGTAGCACTTGAATTTTGTGAGACTTTGCAAATTGGCATTGATAAACCAACTAAGTCATGGGTTTAGCTCATTTCCCCTGAATTTCATTTAAGAGGGTACTTTGCAATAAAAGTTGTCTGGATGAAATCATATATATATATATATATATATATATATATATATATATATATATATATGTATGTATGTATGTGAGACAGAGAGAGGAAGAGGCAGACACAGAGATGCAGACACAGAGATACAGACACAGAGAATGGGCATGCCAGAGCCTCTAACAACTACAAATGAACTCCAGACAGATGTACTACTTTGTTTATCTAGCTTATGGGTACTGGAGAATCAAACCTGAGTCCTTAGACTTCACAGGCAAGCACTTTAACTGCTAAGCCATGTCTCTAGCCCATCTTGATGAAAACTTGACCTGAGGTCTCAAGTGATTCAAAGCAGCATCTAAATCCAGTTTGAGGTATACCCCGAGTGGAGGAAAATTCAGTATTTCTCTGTTAGCATCTCGATGTGAAAGTAATGGGAAAATAATAGTACCTCCCTGATTCAGGTACCATTCCCACATAAGAAAACCATGTGAGGCAAGTCATTGTCTCTGTTTTGTTTATTTCCTTAGCAGCTACTCTATGACTTAAAATAAAATTGGTGAATTTTGAGGATATGCATGTTTTGAACTGTGGACACAAATTATCTTCTCAATGCCAAAATATAATTCACTATTTTTCATTATATAAAAACAGTATATCAAAGTTTTATTGAGTACTTGAAAATATTTGAAGGCGATATTTTTTGCTCATTTTTAAAAAATTGAGTAAATTCAATGGTTAGTTGGTCAGTTGGAATAAAGATTTTCTTGATAAGATTTTGCCTTGTAATTTATTGTGACTACAAAGTACCAGGTACCAACAGATGGTAAAGTGCTGTTAACAGGGGACAAAGGAAGAAATGGGAAGAAAGAATGAGGATAAGAGAACAATGGAAAAATGACAAGAAAGTGAATAAGGAAGGAAGGAAGAGAGGGAAGGCAGAAGGGAGAAACAGAACAGTAACTTTTTAGTAAAATGGAAGTTCCAACTTCACATTGAGGTGCTAAATTCCCTAATGTTAGTAAGTTAAGTGGCTACCCAGGAAAACATGTATCGACTGATAAACTTACCCTCAAATTATGCATGTCAAAGTTAAACTCACTTGTTTTACTCCTTTGACCATTTTTAACTTGAATAAAGCTTGTTTTCTGTTTGGCTTGTGTGAAAATATGCTCAGTATAAACCTATAAGAGGTAAGACTCTTATAGGTTGAAGGAACAGGCTTCTAGGTGGAGGAATTTAGCACTGCTTATAAGAAGCTGGCTTCTCTGGGAGGGACTGGTGCAACAGCCATGAAGCAGACGGGACCAAGCTAATGTCCTTTAACATCTGCTCCTCTCTATTGGTTTGAGTAATTCAGCATTGAATGAACCCAAGGACTTAATAGAATTTGAGGATGGTTCATTAATCATCATCTTATTTTGAACTCTTTTGATATAATGTGAAAGACTTCATTTTTGCTAATTCTTTTCCATCTTGAAGTCAAATTAACACAGGAATGTTAGTAGTTACTATTTAATACATGTATAACAAATAGCACCTCATTTTGTATGGTTTGATATGTTTGAAAATGTTATCAGGTTCTTTTGTGCTTTCAAGTAAGAGTTCATTGAGTTTACTTAAATAGAACTGGTAAAGATTAAGAGGAAAACAGGAAAAATAAAATGTTCAGTTTAAAAGAGGTCATGTACAGAATATGGAGGAGTTTAAAAATCTTTGTGAACAGATTGCTTGTTTCATTTGACAAAAGATTTTATTTATTTTTATTTTTTAATTTTATTTGTTATTTATTTTGAGAGACACAGGAGAAAATATGAATGGGAATTGGTGTACCAGGGCCTCTTGCCACTGTTAACAAACACCAGATGTGTGCAACATTTTGTGCATCTAGTTTTATGTGAGTACTACAGAAATCAAACCCATGACAGCAGGCTTTGTAAGCAAAGGCCTTTAACTGCCGAGTGAGCTCCACAGTCAACCAAAAAGACATTTTGAAAAGGACATAATTTCTTGAGTATGTTGTCAGGTCTTCTGAGTTTTACGCAGAATGATCATCAGGTAAAACTTGCTATTAGGTGTAAATCTAAATGTGATATGATGGTCATTATTTGAAAATATATAATGGGGGACTGAGGAAATGGCTCAGCAATTAAAGGAACTTGCTTGCAAAGCCCAGTAACCCAGGTTTGATTCCCCAGTATACACATAAAGCCAGTCACACAAAATAGCACATTCATCTGGAGTTTATTTGCAGTTGCAAGAGGCCTTGGTTTACCCATTTGCTTTCTTTCCTGCCCACTTGCAAATAAATAATAAAAGAAAATCTGTAATAGAGGCATGTTCCTCTTCTTATGATAAAAAGAGTGTTTCATTGTATATGGAATTCTTGTTCTTCATATAACTCTGTCCACATTATTAATTTTGCTACCAGTAAATTTGGAAATCTGTGAATATCTTATGAAGTCCAAATTTTCAGTGTGTTTGTTCATTTTAAGTTACAATGATTCACATCAATAAAGCATTTCAACATGACAAACATATACAGAGCATTCATGTGAAAATGAGATGTTATCACCAATATTAATAAAAATTCTGCAAAATAAGTTTATTTAGCTTTATTTTATTGAGAAAATATCTGCTGAAGTGCATAGCTTTGGGTAAAGGCTGGGGTCATCATAATCTCAGACCTGGGCTTAAATCCTACTCAAAATATAGGACAAATGACATTTGCTTCCCTCCATCTCATCACTTAGTCCTATCAAGTGAAATAATTAGTACTTATTTCAGAGGTGTGCTAAGTTAAAAAGGTACTGGCATATAGTAAATAATCAGTGTGACTTAGTTTATATTGTCTTAAAGTGTCTTGGATAGACTATCGAATTAGGAAGCAGTTGCTCTAAGAATTGAACCCAGATGTGTTACCATTAGTGGACTCTGGTTATTTCCCGGTTCTTGGCTCATAATTCAAAGGATTTGAAAAAATATACACACAAAGTAAAGCAGCAAGAAAGTTTATGAAGAGCAAAGCCATAGTACACTACCAAGAGGCAGCAGGCCATCTGCATGGAAGAGGACTCAAAGGCCCGGGAAGAGGTCTGGAGATTCTTTTGAAGGAGTCCATGGGAAAGATGCACCAAATTCAATTCAAATTTAAAATCAAATTATTATTATCATTATCTATTTGAATCCAGGATTTTCTTATTTGGGTATATGAAAAAGAAATTGAGTTACTTCAAAAATAAAACTTTCCACATAAAATATAAAGTTAAACATTCTTACTAACAGTGAAATTCACCTTTATTTTCTGTAGGTTATTGCTTCCTCTATAACATCCTGCTCAGCCCTTTAATTGCATTCTCGATTGAGTCGCCCAAGAACACTCTTGGGGTAATCTGCACATTCTCCCCAGTTTGTCAGTGCCCTTGAAACTTAGAGAAATCCAATAACCTAGCCCAGTGGCAAAACCAGGATCTGAGCTCAAGTCAGCCTGATGCCAAAGTCTACTTCTTAACCTTTAAAGTGCAAATGAATTCAATGGATCATTTGAATTGGGGGACCAGGGACCATTTACTGGGAATAATAGTCTTTTACAGAACCAGACATGAATAATATACTTGGATATCCATCCCTAGATATCTCAGAGAAAGGATGTTTTAACTACAAGCGCAGAAGAGAACTATTTTTTTCCCCCAAGGGCTTTGTATCCCAACTGGTTCCAGCCACTCATCCACCTGGGCCCTTCTTCAGATTCTCCAACCCTCTTCCATTATACACCCAGATGCTGCAGAGGTTTCCTCAGAAGCTCCGCCTCCTCCTTACAGCTCCCTGCAGGAGAGCTAGTTCCCTTCAAGGCTCAGAATGATGAGCATTCAGCAGCTTTTAGTCTACGTGTGAGGCCCAGGGCAGTCACGTCTGGCATTTCAAGCTACCTGAAACTGAGTTACCAAGGTGAGTTCTGGCATTAACCAGAATGTTTGCTATCTTTTACTTTAATAAATATGGTGACAGAAGTGACAGAGGGAGCCCTTGACCCTGGATTAGTTAAAATTGGAACTTTTCTAAGGCCTTTGGTAGCTGACCCTCTATGTACTACTTGATATAGTTGCCTACTCAAAAATTCTTGAAAAAAATTCTTAATTTCCTCTGTGCTGAATAAAAAAACCTATAGCACAATATTTAACACTCAAAATGGCTCATTAAATTGTAGACATTCTTACTTCCATCATCAACTTTATTGGTGGCCACATTCCCCTGTATTGCCCCCATATAATTGTCTCAGTAGAATGGAAACAGAGGACTACTTACAGATCATCAGACATTCTACTCTGTGTCATAGCTCTAATGTTCTCTTACTGATATTTGGTTTCCTTGATTATTTTACAGTTTTCAAACCTTATCTTATATAACACTTTCCTTTAAAAAGTCATTTCTGAGTTTCCAAGTTAAAAAACAAATGTTCTTATCTTTATGTCCCGGTTTAATCCTGTGCTTGTTTCCATTAAACTCCATACAATGCTTTATTTCGTTTATTTGTACTCATCTCCTCTATGGGTAGACAATGAATTTATTTCTCATAAATCAATTATAGAGTTTAATTAGTGAAATTTAATTTCTCCCCCCAACTCTACCTCCAAATCTAATTGTACTCTCCAAATGTAACCAGTATTAGATTTGTGTGTACTCAACCAATAAGTTACTATAAATGTCCATTTACATTTATAATATATAGATTTATAATGGCATTTACATACAATACTTGAAATAGTATATTAATTGCTCAAACTCATTTTTGGCATGTATTTGTGTGTGTGATGTGTGCATGTATATGTGTGTTGTTATGTAGTAGGTAGTAGGTACACATGCATATACAGGTACATGTGCATATGTCTCTGTGCATGTGTGCATGTGTCTGTGTGTGTGTGTTTGGCCCAGAAGTCAACATCAGGTACCTTTCTCAATTGCACACTACCTTATTTTTTGAGACATGATGTGTCACTGAACCTGTAGGTCGCCGATTCAGCTAGACTAGCTAGCCAGCAAGTCTCCAAGATCCTCCTCCCGCCACCTTTTCAGAGCTGGGATTACAGGCACAAGCTATCACATCCAGCTTTTATGTGGGTGCTCAAGATCTGAACTAAGGTCTTCATCCTTGTGTAGCAGACGCTATATCCACTGAGCCATCTCCTCAGTCCTCAAAACTCATGTTAAATTTAGCAAATCATGGTCATTTTTCCACCACATCAGTACATGATTTTAAATAATGATATAATATTCTACTATACCCATGCACTCTTTATCTTCTTTAAACAGAGAGGATATATCTTGCTTTTTGTTTGTTTGTTTGTTTTTTGAGGTAGAGTCTTGCTATAGCCCAGGCTGACCTGGAATTCACTGTGTAGTCTCAGGGTGGCCTTGAACTTACAGCAATCCTTCTTTCTCTGCCTCCCAAGTGCTGAGATTAAAGGTGTGAGCCACCATGCCTGGCTATCATGCTTATTTTATGTCCCTTCCATATGTATTGCTTGGTATTTAGAACACATTTAACATATTAGAGGAGTGAATTCCATTACCCACATGGAAGCACATGGCTTTTCCACTGTCAAAAGAAACAGCCTTGGGGCAGGAGAGATGGCTTAGTGGTTATGGCGCTTGCCTGCAAAGCCAAAGGACCTAGGTTTGATTCTCCAGGACCCCGGTTTGATTCTCCAGGACCCACATAAGCCAGATGCACAAGGTGGCACATGCGTCTGGAGTTCATTTGCAATGGTTAGAGGCCCTGCTGTGCCCATTCTCTTCCTTGCTCTCTCAAATAAATAAATAAATTTTTTTAAAAAGAAAAGAAACAGCCTTTGGCTTGAGAAAATCCCAAACCATTTACTACTGGTTCTTCCAATTGTCAGTCTTGCAACTGCCGAGTCTTTCTTAATTTACTTGTGAACTGAATAGCCATGACTACCCTAGAGATATCTGATACTCTCTGGCTTTTTAAAAGAATCTTCCACTGGAGGGGCATCATTTGACCAAAAGCAGAATGCATGATTCAGAAGCTGATCTTTAGGGTGTTTTCCTTGGGGCACTTCAGTGGTTTCCCAAAGGAATTAGGACATTCCAGCCTGGAGCCAGAAACACTGGCCTGATTCACCTTTTTTTTCTACTCAAATTGTGGCTATTGTTCAAGAAACAAAGATTTTGTTTTGCAGATTGTCTTGGTCAGGTCTGGCTGCCATAACTATACTCCACAGGCTACATGGCTCAAACAATACAAACTCATCTTTGCCTAGTTCTGAATACTAGAAATTCAAGGTCAGGATACCATCAGAATACTTTTCTAGTGAGGCACATATTGCCTTGCAAACAGCTGCCTTTCATTATATCTTCACAAAACCTGTCATATGTAGAGAGAAATGTATCACATTCTCTCTAGAATAATACAATAGGACACAAGTCATATTGGATTAGGGTCCCATCCACATGTGTTCTCATACTATGAGCTCATTTAACCTTCCCTCTTTAAACATCCTTGCCTCCAAATACAGTCATAATGTTGATTAGGGTTTGAACATAGGGGTTTGTAGGGAATGCAACTCAGTCTATAACAGTGATATATAAAGGACAACTACATATCCTGCAATTCACAGGGAAGCTACCAATTCTGTCCCTTATTCAATGCTCTATAAATTTAGTACCTGTTCTCATTCTCAATAATTTATGTGATCACCCTAAGCATTCTCTCCTATCTCCAATAAGCCTTGCTTTCTTCTCTCTAGTTGTAAGTTTAACCATAGCAGAAGCATTATTGTCAGTTCTGCTTAGATGCTTCTTTGGTATTAAATGTATCATTGAAATCTATAAAAACGGATATAAAAGAACAGAGTTTAAAGCTCCAGTCTGTGTAGGGACAGTTGTCATTTCAAACTACCCATAAAATTGTTACCTTTATGTCCTTTGCTTTTGTGGCCTGCGGTGTCTCTTCACGCTCTTTGTCAGCCTTCCCCAGAAAGAAGCGTTAGGTGTAACTATGTGTACCGGTGAGGCTTTGTTAGTCAGAGGAATACAGCCAAGGATGAGCAGAAGATCGGCCTTCTTTCTAGATTTTTTTAAATAAGCAATCCCTACACATCTCTATTAAAAGTTCTATGTCTGTCTTAAACTCTTCCTCTACAGAAATTGTCTTTTGGTCCATGAGGGATGCTCTCTCCTTCCTCCCCGCTCTGTCCCTTCCATTCTTCCTCTTTAAGAGCATATTTACTTTCAAATTTGGGCTTCCCCTTCCATTTCCTTTCTCTATACTCTTATTTTCTGTCTGAACTCTAGGCTGACTGACCCTAGATCTCCTCTCCTCACTATGATCTCCTTTTACTTTAGCTTGATATGAATTTCAGTGAAACTTTTCTCACTTCTACCATTTATTCTTAGCTTACTTTAAGGTAAAAATATAATCTCTGTTCTAAATCACAGGATTAAACACCTGCTAGAGAGATGCTATCACTCTGTCACTACTGACACTCAGAGAGTTTCTTTATTTGGACTGTAAACCAGTTTTACTGATTGAAGCAATGCTCATATAGAGCTTTCCCAACACTGACAGAATTCAACAAAAGTGAAAATTTAGCTAGACGTCTTTGCTACCCATCAATGTAGACATGCCACCCTAAAATAAATACTATCGACTAAGTACCATATCTAACATATGAAACTAATTTATTTAACCAATGTTAACCCAGGAGTTCATGCTGAAATTATACTATTTTGAGCATATTGAGCTAAAATATATTATTGAAATAATTTTATAACATTTTAAAATTTACAATTAAAATTTGAAATTTAATAACTTTTAAGCTTTGAGAGTATAACTAACTACATCCATTAGAATTGCAAAAAACAACCTGAAAATACATTAATATATACAGTTACAGACATATATGTTTAGATATCTACCTGGATTGTTGCCAGTACTTGAGAAGGTGCCATATCTCTGTCTGTCTGTCTGTCTGTCTGTCTGTCTGTCTGTCTATCTATCTATCTATCTATCTATCTATCTATCTGGAGAAAGAGTGAGAATGAGAGAATTGTTGATCATTAATTTACTGGGTCAGAAGTTGGGTATGAGTTTGAAAGGTAAGTGTACAATGGCTGTTAATTGATAAAAATGTTCTAAATTTGAGTGTACTGAAGATTTCCTAACACTGGGAATATATTAATAACCATTTAATTATACCCTTGAAATGAGGGAATTGTATGATATATGAATATGAATATAACAATAAAGAGGTAAAATTTAAGTTAATAAAATATGAGTAAATTTATTTCTTAAGCATTAGTCATTAGAGCATTGAAAATTATATATATGTTCTCAGTATGTTTTCCATGAACAGAGTTTGCCTATACTTTATTTGGTAACAGGGTGGAGTCATGACTCTGGGGACATGGAGCGAAAGTAGTGACATAATCTGACATTCCTATGAATTTGCACAAGGGCTTGATCACATGATGTTTTTCATTTGTAAAGGCTCCTCCCTACACTTTGCAGAATGTGATTCCTCTGAAGTCCAGACTTGACACATGGGATAAGTAGCCAGCCAATCATAAAGCCATTTATAAAGACTCTTTAAAAAACTCAAATCACAAAACAACCATAAGAGGCAGAGGTAGGATTGGTAGGAGGATTGCTGTGAGTTCAAGGTCAGCCTGAGACTACACAGAGAATTCCAGATCAGTCTGGGCTAGAGCAAGATCCTGCCTCAAAAAACAAACAACAACAAAATAAAAACCCTAAAATGTATCCCTGTGGATAAGGGAGAACTACTATATTTCGATTACTTCACATGTACCTCAGACCATAATCATTCTCCTTATGTCTTGTAAGTTTGGGATATCTTACAAAAAGTGCTGTGTAGTTTAAGCAACAAAAATATATTTCTGCAGTTCAGGAGTCTAGAAGTCTATGATGAATTTTTGACTAATCAATATCTCTTTGGGTTCAAGACTTAATTTGCTGTGTTCTCATGTGGCTGAAATACATCTTTGAATTGTTCTAGTTTATTGGATTAGATCCCTATTCATTGATCCTATTTAAAATTGATCTTCTCACTTTCCCAAAGGCTGTTCTGTGCACAGTCATGATGGGGATTAGGAATTCAGTCTATGAATGGAATGGCTATACATCTCTCTTCAGTCTGTCCCATCTCAGAAAATGGCATGGTGCCCAAATGTACCTAACTAATCCTAAGTCATGCTGTGTGCCTCACTATTATTTTAATGTTCCAAATCAATAGAACTTGTCCATGGATTAGATATTTATGCTCACGATGTCTTGAGCCAATCCACTTCATTTCCAGTTCCCTCACTGAAAGGTAAATCACTTTACTACATGTCTGCATATCTGGCCTTGATTTCTTACTCTTTCCATTCATTCCAGCATTATTTTGAAATAAATAAGGTCACATCACCTGCTACTTTAAAAGAAGTGAATTATTCTCCATTGGATCTTTTGGTTACTTCCATATCACCAAATATAGCAGAGTTCTTGGTACATAGTAGATGTTCACTAAACATTTGTTAATGAATAATTGCTTAATTCATTGAATAGATAAGTTAGTGAATAAAGCTATGGATGTCAGCCAGCTTTTCATTTAAACAAAAAGTCTTAACTGAACAGTTGGTGTTTTCTTTAGAAGTACCTACCAGAGAGCTTCATCAGGTGACAGAGACACAGCCAAAGGACAATGAGCATGCCCAGATTACCACCTCCTTGCCAGACATTCAGCAGCTGAAACTCTTGCTATATCCCCTTCCCTTCTCAGATTATAAACTGTTAACAAATCAGGCTGTTTAGAAGAAATAACTGACTAAACTTTCATTGCCACTTCTAAATGGTTATAATTAACTTTAAAAGCCTAAACACTGTGTGTGTGTGTGTGTGTGTGTGTGTGTGTTTATGCTTATGTGTGTGAAGGTGGCTGCACATGGTCACAATGAACAATTGGAGGTCAGAGGCCAACTTCAAGTATCAACCTTCACTTTTTATCTGGTTTGAGGCAGGGTCTCTGGATGTTGTTCACCACTGCATTTGCCAGGCTAGCTGGTCTGCAAAACTTCTGGGAAATTCTGTTTCTGCCTCCCTTTTCCACAAATGTGCTGGGATTACAAATGCCTGACATTGCATCCAGATTTTACCTGGGTTCTGGGGATTCAAACGCAGGTTCTCTATCTTGTGTGGCAAGCACTTTATCCACTGAACCATCTCCCCAGCCCAGCCTAAAAAATTAAGAGGACTTGCATACATTACAGAACTAATCATTTTTTTAAAAATATCATAAACTCTCAGATTCTACTGTTGTGATGAAAACATGTCATATTAAAATTAGTGTGCTCTTTGAAGTGAGTCAGACATGTTCTTTGTAAACCCAAGTAATAAGCATAGATTTGTGCAAAAATATATGTCTAGAGACAGAAATAAATATTTGTTTTCCTTTTTTCTTATTTACTTACATCATATATATATTTTTTGGAGAGAGACAGAGAGAGAGGGAGAGGAAGACAGAGATGGACGCGCCAGCAGCCTCTCAGCAGCTGTGAATGAAAACCAGATGTGTGTGCCCCCTTGTGGTCAAGTGTGGAATTGCGCCCTTGCGTCACTTTGCATCTGGCTAAACGTGGGACCTGGAGATTGGAACCGCTGGAGATTGGAACCAGCGTTCTTAGGCTTAGGAGGCAGGCACCTTAACCACTAAGCCATCTCTCTAGCCCCTTACTTATATTTTGTATCAACATAGGTGAGTTTTACTTTTAAAAGAAGTAATGTAACTTGAGAAAAAATAGCTTTAAAAATGAGCATCAAGGTTTAGAAAAACAAGGCAACAAAAAAGTAATATTTTCCTTAATCCATTTGATCTAAAAGTGAGTTATAATAATCTTAGCTCAACCAAATATTATTATAACTTGGAAACCTGACCATTTGTTGGCCAAATCCAAATGTATTCTTATTAGTAATATGATATAAGCAACATTCCTGTTTAACTTTAAACCATGTTAACTGGGACTGGGGAGATGGTTCATCAGTTAAAGGTAATTGCTTACAAAGCCTGCTGACAAGAATTCAATCAGCATCTATGTAAAGCTGGCAGCTGCAAAGTGGCATTTGTGTCTTTGATCCCAACATGCCTATGGCAATAGGACAGACCAGTTAGACTGTTGTTCTTTTGCCATGAGAAGACACTCTCAAAGAGGGTGGAAAAACACGGAGGGTGGAAAAACATATCAAGGCTGTCCTCTGATCTCCACATGATTGTTTTGACATGTGCATGTACACACGTCACACACACATGTTTTTGTGCTTTCCATATAGGGTGTTAAACAGGGGAAATTATATAAACACAAAAATTATCATTAGCAGAATAGAAACCTTTAGAACAAAGAAAGGCTTGGATTTTAGTAATATTCAATAAAAACGTACATTTTCATTGCTAGATTCTAAAAATTAGAATTTCCACTTGAAATAACAATGGTCATTGTCACTTGTGAGTTATCTATTGTCTAAATTTCAGATTGACCTGGAAGTCAAAACAAGAGTAAGAATAAAGGTTTATAATTTCAGCATCTATACCATATCCATCCAGGGTAGAGTACTTTTAATTAATCATACTCTTACAGTAGGAATTTTGTAAAAGCACAGGCAGGATCTCTCTTTTCTAAAGGGAGTCTCCTGCAGCCCTGCTTGTAGGATTATCTTCATCACTAGCTGGCTCAGGGTTGATGCCAGCCCGAGGAGAAGCAGTGCAAGGAGAACGGGGTTGAACTAATTACATTCACTCTCATGAGAATTACACAGGGGCTATTTGATGACCTGGATGATTAAATTGAAAATTGAAATGTCCAGGAAAATAGTAGGCTGTGAAACTACCTGCAGCCAAACAAGAGAAAAAAGAAAACAGAGATGTCACATTTTTCACAAATAAAGTTCTTGTAGCTGATTTCTGTTCTAGTATCTGTCCCCACACAGCTTGGCTCGATTTCATTTCTTTCTTAAAAATGCCTGTAAAGATCCTTGTTTTAGCCTAAAGTAAATTCCCCGTAACATAAGATGGCTTAAGTGGGCTCTTTTCCTTGTGTTTTGATACTAGGCTGCTACATTATTTTTTTTAATGTGGGCTGTCTGAAGTTAAATACCTCCCTTTCTGAAATCTGTCTGTGTGCAAACAGAGCTGGATCCTGTGTAAATGGACTGTTCTTAATGAGAAACCTCATTCTGTGGGCCAGAGCTCACAGTCTTAAAGTTGAAAATGTCATCAAAGAGCAGCTCCTAGGGTCAGGCAATTCCTGACTAACTACAGGTTTAAAACAACAACTACAACAACAACAAATCAAGTGGCTTCCTTCACACATAGCCAAGAGGGGGGTTATTGCACCTGAGGGTTCAGGGTCTCAATGTCAATTTTGTAGAGCAAAGCTTCAATGCTTCATTATAAAGTGGCTCCATGATAAAATGGCAGGCCTCTGAATAACCCATTAGAATTATCTAGAAGACAATTCTTAAATGTTTGCAAAAGAAATCTGCTGATATCAATGTACATTTATTCTGAGGCCCTAAGAACTAGAGGAGTATTAATAAATTTTGCTGAGTTATTTCAGTCTGATCTGAAGGCTTTTTCCTTTTTGAGAGGGGGTTGGAAGAGAGGAGTCTATGAATATGTGGGAACCCTCTGGTGTTCTCAGGGTTATACTTGGAGATTTTGCTTATACAGTCTGAGTTAGAAGAAAGTTAGTCCAAGATTTTATTCCTTTTTATGCCTGGACTCTTGTCTTCTCTAACAACTTTCAGTCTTCCTGCACTTCTCTTGCATGATTTCAGTTTTCATTGATTTACAGGAAACTTCTGAAAACGAGAGGTGGTGAACTGACACTAGGGAGTGGTACACTCCTGCAACCACAGCACACCAAAGGGCTAAGGCAGGAGGACAGAGATTTGGAGGCTACTGTATGCTACATGGCAGGATTAGGTCCCCAAACAAATGACAAGATCGTTGTGAATATCAAGTATTTAATCATTCAATTTTGGAATCTTGTTATAAGCTTCTCTTCATAAATCAATTTGAATTTTTGGAAGGGTAGATATAATTAGATTGGTGATTAATTTTCGTGGAAACTCTATGTTAACCAAAACTTCTTAGAAGGGGACAACAACATGTTTATAATAAAATGTGTGTGAGTTAACTCATTCTGTATATACCCAGTTCGAAATCCTTACTGTATGATTGGAAGAAACATTTTTATGATGCATTAGGTACTTAATAAAGATTGCTCATAATAAGATACAAATTCTTCATTTACTGTCCAATTCAAGATATTTCGAGGATGAGTGAATACTGTTAATAATTATACATGGATAAGAACATAAAAATATACCTCCCAAATATGGCTTCAGATGGCACTATTTTCTTTTGAAAGATTAAAATCTTTGAAAAGAATAATATTTAGATATTGTAAGTGGGGCATATAAGTTTGTATAGCCACTGTGGAAATCAGTATGAAAGTTTCTCAAAAAAAAAAAAAAAAAAAAAAACAACAACAAACTTAAATGACTCAACCTTATCACTCAGTATATACTGGAAGAACTCAAAGTGAATATATCAAAGAGACACTTGCACGTCTATGTTTATTACTGTAGTATTCACAAAGCAATGAAATGGAACCAGCCTATCTGTCTATCAGCAGATGAATGGATAATGAAAAGAATGAAATCATGACACCTCATAGGAACATAGATACAACCAGAAATCATTGTTAAATGAAATAATCTAGAGTCAGACAAATATTA
This sequence comes from Orientallactaga sibirica, assembly GCA_036365145.1. Classification (NCBI taxonomy): domain Eukaryota; kingdom Metazoa; phylum Chordata; class Mammalia; order Rodentia; family Dipodidae; genus Orientallactaga; species Orientallactaga sibirica. Next base: position 29,327,536 of record JAEOAD010000021.1, on the reverse strand, counting down.
TAATTTAACTCTCATATATGTATAACATAGATTTAAAATTGTGTCTCTATCTATCTATGTCTGTGTGGGAATGTGTGTGTGAGACAGACAGAAAGAGATAAAACTAGAAAGGGAATCAGGGAATGGGGAGTAAATGATCTTAAGGAAGGCAAAAGAGAGTAATGGAATACATGTGCCATAAACGCAGAAAGGAGAATGATCAGGGAAGAGCAAGCCCCATCAGAAGGGAGAAAAAAGGTATGGGGATGGCAGTGGGAGGGGGGGACTAATTGGACAAAAAAGAAAAGACTCTTTGAACATAGTTTTCTTACAACTTTGCAAACAAAGCAATTTCAACATAATTTACCTTAGTACAGACAACTGAGATTCATCCTGTTTAAACTCTGAAATTGTTCTACTTCGCAGTAATTTTTCCCTTCTAAGTATCCTGCCTAATCTTATTGCTTTATATTTTTTTCTTTTATCGTAAAACATCACAGACATACTGTTATAGAGGCATTTCCCCTGAATTGAAGCTTTCCACGGTGGAGGTGGAAGGAGGTTCCTTAAGGTTCAGGAAGTAAACAAGGCTCAGGATATAAACAACTCACAAGTCTTACAGGAAGTAACTAAAGTTCACATGGTCCAAGCTTAGTGAAACAATAAACAGTCCTAGGGTAGAGATTATTTCACCAGCTCTGCTCCATGTAAATTGTGTAGTGAGATAACAGGGATGCAGCCACCATGCTGGTGTGGCCAGTTCATTGATACACTGCCTTTCGCTCATCCATGCTTCCATAAAAAAATCCTCACATGTACTCTGTCAATGACCTCATTGTTCATTATGTTGGATTTTGGTGCAATCATACCTGACTCTGTCATCCACACCCCTTCTAAGATAAATGAATGTCTGCATCTCCTGCAGCCTCGGAAAATATTCATGTAACATACACAGGAAAGTATTGAACACAAACTACATTTAAATTATCATAAAGAAAACAATTGCATAGCAGTTGTTCAGGTCAAGACATGAAATGCTCAGATTACCTGAAGGCACTTCTCAATGAAATATGTCCTGGCCAGGTGTTGAAAACAGGTGTATTTGCCAGTAACTTTCCACCTGATTTTTTGATTTGGGGCTTTGCCATAACCTGGAGCTACATAATCAACTAGACTAGTTATCCAACAAGCTTCAGGGATTTCCCTGTCTCTGCATGCCTACCACCAGGTCCAGCTTTTATTGTTTTTAACATGGGTGCTGGGAATCCAAACTCAGATCAGTAGGTTTGTATGACAAGTACTTTACCCACTGAGCCACTTCCCAGCTCATTGAGTGTGAATTCCTGAGCTAAGTATAGCTTGATCTTGCCTGTTTTTGTTTGAAGTTTATAGAAAAGACATTGTATGTGATTTTTGTATGTGTGTGTCCTTTTTTGCTTAATACATGTTGTAAGGAACCACCCATTTCTGAAAGAACATATTTATCACTATTACTGAAATACAATTTTAAATCTTCTGAGCATGCTATTTTTTATTTCATCCCATTGGTAGTAGACGGCTGATTATAGTGACCAATTTTGGGGCATCACAGATAATGCTACTATGTAGCAGTCTTATTTATTTCTTATGGTGAATTATAACTTTCTCTAGGTCTGGTGATGCACATCTTTAATCTCAGCTCTCAGGAGGCAGAGGTAGCAGGATTACTGTGAATTCAAGGCTAGACTGGGACTGCAAAGTGAGTTCCAGGTAACTTTGGCTAGAGTGACACCCTAATTTGAAAACAAACAAACAAACAAACAAAAAACCTACAACATTGTCTAAGGAATATTCTGAGGAAAATAGCTGCTGGGAGGGTTATTTATAAGTTTACTTTGGGCACTTAAAATTCATAGTTTTCCACTGTGATCCTAGGCAATGATTTCGCAGGTTGCATCAAGCATAACTTGTTAGAGATCCAAATTCTCAGGCTGTACCCAGGACCAGCTGAATCAGAAAGCCCAGAAGAAGAGCCTGACAACATGTGTAATAAATTTTCTATGTTATTTTTACATAAGCCCAAGAACCAAGCTCTTCAACTTGGCTGCATACTGGAATTATCTGGGGATCTTGAAATCAATGCTTAGTTGTTAATTTTTTTCTCAGTATATTCTAATTTAATTGGTATGGACTTTGATTCGGTTATCAAGAATACAAAAGTAATTCTCAGGCACAGCTGTCAATTTAAAACCATCCTGGAGCTTTAAAAAGCAAAAAAAAAAAAAAAAAAAAAAAAAGAAAAAAAAAGAAAAATACTATGCCCCACAAAGATTCTGATATGATTGTCCTTTGGGGGGGGGTGTGAGAGGTTCATGTACTGATCTTTTTGTTGAGGTTTATTTTGATTCATATTTAAAATGGTTCCCTAGACAATTTTAATATAAGGATAGCATTCCCAGCCTTAGAGAGGGAATGCTCAATAATATCATTACAAATACCCAATTCTATCTCTCCTCTACATTCTTTTCCCATCACCCATTATCACTCACTTCAACATAGTTCAGCTCAATTAGGAAAATAAAAAGAGAGAAATATGATTTGACTAAGTCACACAAGTATATGAACTATGAATAGCTTCAGAGACCCAGTTATTTCTTCATACTGAAGTGTTATCTAAAATGAATCTCTAATTGACAGAATTTGGGTAGAATAAAAAACTGAAATAAAGATAATTTGGAGCAAAGGAGCTATTCAGCAATCTTAAGTCACATAAATCATCTTTCATTTGAGAATATTATCTCCTTTTTTCTCTAAATTGTCCATTTCTAATTTGTTTGTGATCTAGTGAAGACCATTTTACCCGTCACTCATTTATTTCCCACTGAAAGCTGTCCCTATTACATGTAAAATGGTATTCAACGGGATATTTTGACATGTTACAAACGTACTTTGAGCAATTGAGTAGAAGAAAATTATACAAGTTAAATATTGCAGGAAGACATGTGGGCACTAATCTTCCAGAGTTTATTCCTAATTCTAAGAGATTAGTCAAGAATTTGAAATAAAATCAACCAGATGAGATTTTCAGAAAAGCCAAAAAAACAAAACAAAACAAAAAAACCTCCTAAAGTATCTTTTTTTTTTTTTTGGTTTTCCGAGGTAGGGTCTCACTCTGGCCCAGGCTGACCTGGAATTAACTATGTAGTCTCAGGGTGGCCTTGAACTCACGGCGATCCTCCTACCTCTGCCTCCTGAGTGCTGGGATTAAAGGTGTGCGACACCACGCCCGGCCTAAAGTATCTTTTGAAGGGAAAAAATAATTTGTTTCTGACCAATATCCATTATCCAGGTAATAGCTTTATGGTGCCAAGACATAGTTTGGTTTTCAGCATGATTGTCCCAAGAACAGATTATGTCACCTCACAAAAATATAACAGTGTGGCAGACGGTGAGAAATACATTGAATCATTTTTAAAAATGGTTTTTAAAGTACAATTTAGTCTGCTCTAGACACCTTATTTGTTTTTTGTAAGATAGCACTGATTAACGTAGAGTTAGATGAGGAATTTGTTTTCAACAAACTTTTATTTGTCACTAGGTATTTTTTTGGACCCTATAGCAGAGAAACCACAGACAGATAAGAATAATTGCCATTAGTAACCACTGTTCTATTTCCAGTTGCTAGTATTCTATTTTCTGTCTCTATAAATTTGTCTATCTGAGAACCTTATGTGAATGGAACCATACAATATTTGTCCTTTGTGGCTAGGCCAGCTTGTTTGGTGTGCCATCATACCTTTTGAAAGGTTCATGCGTGTTGTAGCATGTATTCGAGTACACTTTTTAAGTAGGAAAAATATTGTATGTATAGACCACTTTCTTTTGTCTATTGATGGACACTTGGATAGTTTCCACATTTTGTCTACTGGCTTAATAGGAGTAATAAAGATGGGTGCACAAATACTAGCCTGTGTTACAGTTTTCAATTCTTTTGAAATGAAATTGCTGAATCTCACATAACTCTAATTTGAAGATTTGCAACACTTTAACCTAAAATAGCTGCCCAAGTTAACCGTCCTATTTAGTAATGCACACGTGTTCACGTCCTTCTACGTTCTCACCAACACTGGTGGCTTTCTGTTGTTTGTTTTTGGTGATGGCCTTGCTCATGAATACGAAGTAGTCTCTCACTACAGTTTGATTTGCATTTCTCTCAGGATTAGTAATAGTGACCATTTTTTTTCCACATGCTTATTGGCATTGATTTATGGTGTTTTTTTTTTTTTTTTTCAAGGTAGGGTCTCACTCTATTCCAGGTTGACCTGGAATTAACTATGTAGTCTCAGGGTGGCCTGGAACTCACGACAATCCTCCTACCTCTGCCTCCCGAGTGCTGGGATTAAAGGCATGTGCCACCATGCCTGGCTGATATAAGTTTTTTGAAGTAATGTCTTTGTAAATCCTTTCACTATAATTTATTAAAAAATTGAATTGTGGGGCCTGGAGAGATGGTTTAGTGGTTAAGCACTTGTCTGTGAAGCCTAAGGACCCTGGTTCAAGGTTCGATTCCCCAGGACCCACATAAGCCAGATGCAGAAGGTGGCACATGCATCTGGAGTTCATTTGCAGTGGCTGGAGACCCTGGTGTGCCTATTCTATATCTATCTGACTTTCTCTTTCTGTCTGTTGCTCTCAAATAAATAAACCAAAAAAAGAAAATAAATAAATTTTAAAAAATTGAATTGCTTATTTTTTGTGGATAAACAGTAAAACTTTGCAAATTTACCATGGGTATTAAACTTTGGTGGGATATATGATTGGAAATATCTTCAGTTACGTTTTATAAGTTTCACCCCTGTCTTGTTCCTGATCTCAATGAGTATTCCTTCAGTCTCTCCCCATTAAGTATTATTTGGGCTTTAGGATCTTTATATATAGCCTTTATTATGTTGAGATATAGACCGTCCATGCCTATTCTAATATTTTTATCATGAAGTGATGCTGTATTTTGTCAAAGGCATTTTCTGCATCAAAATGATCATGTGGTTTTTGTGTTTAAGCTTATTTATGTGATGTATTACATTGACAGATTTCCATATGTTGAACCAATCCTGCATTTCTGGGATGAAACCTACTTGGCCCAGGTGGCTAATCCTTTTGATGTGCTGTTGAATTTGGTTTGCAAGGATTTTGTTCAAGAGCTTTGCATCTAAGTTCATCAGGGAAATCAGCCTGTGGTTTTCTTTTCTTGTGGCATGTCTGCCTGGTTTTGGTTTTAGGGTAATACTAGCTTCATAGCAGGACTTGGGGAGCTTTCCCTGTTCTCTGGTTGTGTGGCACAATTTGAGAAATATTGGTTTCAGTTCTTCCATGAAGGTTTGATAGAATTATACTGAGAAGCTATTTGGTCCTGGACTCTTCTTTTTAGGTAGCTTTTTGATTACCCTTTCAATCTCAATGGTTGTGATGGGTTTGTTAAGGAATTTAATCTGCTCTGAGTTTAGCTTTTGTACATGGTATGTGTCCAGGAGTTTATCCATTTCCACAGTATTATCCAGTTTTGTGGAACAGAGGGTTTTTGAAGCAAGTCCTGTTGATTCTCCCAATTTCACTTATTTCTATTGTGATATCTCCTTTTTCATTTCTAATTTTGTTAATTTGAGTTATCTCTTTTTTCTGCTTCATCAAATTGGCTAGGGGTTTATCAATCTTATTTATTTTTTCAAAGAACCAGTTCTTTGATTATTTTTTACATTGTTTTCTTAGTTTCTAATTCATTAATTTCTGCTCTGATCTTAATTATTTCTTTCTGTGTGGAGATTTTTGGTTGGCTACCACTTGTTTGCCAATGCCTTTAGGTGGATAGTTAGGTTATTGATTTGGTATGTCTCTGTCTTTGTTATAAAGGCATTTAGCACAATAATTTTTCCCCTGAAGACCACCTTCATTGTGTCCCATAAATTTTGGTACTTTGTATTCTCATTATCATTCATTTCTAGAAATTTTGCAATTTCATTTTTTATTTCATCCACTACCCATTTATTGTTTAAGAGTATGTTGTTCAATTTCCAGGAGCTGGTTGGGTTACTGGCACATCTTTTGTTGTTAATTTCTAGCAATACAGCAATGTGATCTGATATGCAGGAAATTATGTCAATCCTCCTAAATATTTGGAGGCTGGCTTTATGACTCAGTGTATGATCTATTTTAGAGAAAATTCCATGTGCTGCTGAGAAGAACGTGTAATCTGTGGAAGTTGGGTAGAATGTGCTATATATGTCCATTAGGTCTCATTGATCTATGGTATTGTTGCGCTCTCTTACTTCCCTGTTAATTTTCTGTTTGGATGATCTGTTTATTGCCAGTAGTGGAGTATTGATGCCCCCAACTATGATGGTGTTGGTGGTTATTTCTGTTTTATTGTCAAGTAGGTTTTGTTTTGTAAATTGTGGTGCACCTGTATCCTCCAAACACTTTCCCTAATTTCTAATAGCACCACCCACACATGGGCCTCTGGAGTACCTTCAACATTCAAACTAGACCTGGGGATGTGTTTATAGATAGATATAGATGGGAAATGATAAAATAAGTATTGTTAAATGCTAATGATAAGAGTGTAAATGTTGAGTGTTCATTATAAAATTCATTCAGTGTTGCTATACAGCCACATGTTATTCTATAACAGGAATACATTCTGAAAATACCTTCATAGGCAATATCTTTCTGTGCAAATATCATAGAGTATATTATACAAGCTCAGACAGGTCTTTTACTAGGCAATAGGATCTTACAGGCTAACATCTATCATTGATTATATATAGCTTATATTTGAAAGCTTTCATAATAAAATGACATATACTTTTTCATAAGTATTTAAATTAATTCATGTTTTCCTATATGTAGAATAGTTTGCAAGGCTATCCAAGAAGGCAGTTACATTTCATGGGTGGAATGTTGAAGGTTGAAGGTGACATAGAGACGTCCTCTCTGGGCTTTCATATACCATGCTTTGCCTCAGTGAGCAGGCTAAATGGCATTGGCCTTGGGGATAACTGTTAAAATGGGAGAGAGGGATACAGAGAAATGATGTGAGAAGAAACCTGACACTGACCGTATTTCTGTCTCTAAGTTTAGAAATCAATTTTTATTTCCTTTTGATACTGATTTATCTATATGAAGGCCAGCATTGGCTATCACTTAGGATCTTGAATATTCAGCTGAGGGTTGTGGAGATTCCCCAACCCCCACTCTCAGATTACTGGGGGTGTTCATTATTACACAATATCTTTAGCCTATTGACGAAGCCACCCTTCACATCTAAATGGAGAATGTTCCCTCAGGAGGCCAATCTTGTGCTTCATTTGAAACAGTCAAATAATTCCTCTCCTTTTCAATATAGTACATTTCCTGAGGGCCACTTTGCAGTTAAATAAAGTAAATCCCCAATTCACCCTGCTTCTGATTTCCAGCTTGTTTAGACCCACACTGCCCTCAACTTCTGGGATTACCTCTATCTATCCTCACAGCTCATGGGTGGGAAGGCTTTCATTCTTACTGGCTAAGCTTCAGGGCAAAGTTTTGATTTCTTTGACAACCTGAGTTTATTTTTAGAGACATTAGGATGACTCACCTCTCCTGACATTTATTTCTATAAAAACTAACTTTAAAATGTCACCCTTCCAAATCTGTTCAAAGAGGGAGAGAAAAGCCACAAAAGCAACTGAAGCTGAAGAGGACTCCAGTTGAGAGTTGCTTTCAACCTGCCATTCTGTCTTCCCTCCTTTGCTTTCTTAGATTGACAGGCCTTTTCTGACCACCTCCTGTGAAGCCACATCCCTTAGGTGTTTGTGTGTGTGATCTGACCACACACATCAGGGAGCAGGCAGCCAGTTCTACAAGACAAAGTAAATGAACAGGCATTTGCATCATTGCTGCCATGCATGAACTAGTGGCTCTTATGTTAGTAAGTGCTAAATCACGCATGTGGGTCATAGAATAATAATGAAATATTTAAAATACTTTTTTGAGAATGTACAGCAGTATTCCTAGTACGATCTCAGCACATTGTGCCTTCTTTTCATTTTCTTTAGTTATCTCAGGAAAATTTGACAGGTACACATCAAAGAATGTAATATAAAGAATATACTGAAACGGATCAGAATCACAGGTAAACATTTTAGGATCTATTTCAATATCATGTAATAAAAAATAGGGTAGATTCCAAGAAAAATAGGTAAAAGATCTCTCACAACTCATAACCTAACAACTCCATGGTGAATACCTGCAGTCCCACTAAGGAGGACCCTCAATGGAGTGGGGGCACAGAGGAGGGAAAAGATGGTACCAACACATGATGTGTCCATACAAAGTTTCTAGTTAATAAAAAAAAAAAAAAAAAAAAAAGTGTAGACAGCTGGGCATGGTGGTGCAAACCTTTCATCCCAGCACTACAGAGACAGAGGTAGGAGGATCGCCCTGAGTTCAAGGCCAGCCTGAGACTACATAGTGAATTCCAGGTCATTCTAGGATACAGTCAGACTCTACCTTGAAAAAAAAGTAAACAGATTTGAAAAGTGTAAGGTTTGCTGAAAAGCTAGGATTACAAGAATTAGAAAATTAAATTATAAAAATCTATGCAAAAAAATCTCCCAGTTCAATGTATTTCTTTTAAAATGAAAGAAAATAATAAAGACAGAATACTATTTTATTAATATTGTCTAAATATGTACGTTTGTGGGCATATATTCAAAATGCTTTGACCTTAAAAGTTTGAGAAGAGAATGACCAGATTGATTATATTAAAGGATTCAAGGAAGCCAGCAATCTCAATAGTAGAGAGTTGCACCAGCAAGGCATGGCAGGCCAGAGGGATGTTAGAGGAGCTGTTTGGAACAGTAATAGAACAGGCTCTGGGTAAGATTCAGATGGCATGAAGCTGCTGAGAAAGATCACTTCATATTTTTAAATTAACTAAAGAAACATGAATAACTCAATGAGTGTTCCAATGAGGAGTAATAAACCAGCCAATGTATTTGGAATACTTAACAAGCACATAATACACAGTGCCCACACTTGATCTAAGATCCAGGGCAGGCACACAGCACAACAGATATAATACAATTCCTAAGGTTTTCACAATCTAGAGATAATACAGAAAGTTGCTCTTAAAAGATGGAAGACACATATATGAGCACATTGACTCTAGTAAAGGGAAAACCAGAAGAAGTTTGGAAAACTTGAGATGACAGAAATACATGGGGTGTGCGTGATGAGTGAGACACAAAACAGTATTAAAAGATCAACTTTTTTTTTTTTTTTTTGGTTTTTTGAGGTAGGGTCTCACTGTAGCCCAGGCTGACCTGGATTTCACTCTGAAGTCTCAGGGTGGCCTTGAACTCACAGAGATCCTCCTACCTCTGCCTCCCAAGTGCTGGGATTAAAGGCGTACACCACCACACCCGGCTCCAACTTGTCTTCTTAAAGAGGATCAGCCACGAGCTTTCATATCAACTGTGTTCCATTATATTTTAGTATCTTCGAAGAGCATTCACAGATCCCCAATAAATGTACTATCAGTGAATGTATGAGTTAAGAAACAAGGCTGTCTTGAAGTGCATTATGTCTATGTTACAATGGACTTCTGTACATACATGAAATTTTACTCACACCCAGAGAGATCAGACCCTTGTACTCTTTTGTGAATTGTCTCTTTATCATTTTGCTCTTCATCTATTTCCTTCTTGTTTGCTGACTCAGTTTCAGTGTGCTTTTCTCTCTGGCCTGGAACCCTTTATAGTCAGTGCATTCAGTAAGTCTGTCACTGCCATTCCTGCTGCATGAGTGTGACAGCTCTAGTATTACTGCATGTGCCAGGCCTCTAGGACCCAGACTTCAGCGTCTTACCTGGAAAGGGGTCCTTGAGCTGAATTTGTTCATTGATCCTGGGGGGGAAAAAAACTGTCACAGGACTTTTAGTGTGGTTGACCCCATTCATAACCCAGATTTCAGATTTTAGAAGTCTGCTGTGCTGTTCTGAAACTAACTGCAAGGAAGCAAAAGATGTGGCTCATGATCATGAATTTGGAGGTCAAAGACAGAAGTCCTCATGGGGAATCAGCTTCCACATGACCACATGTAAGTATTGAGAGATTATTCTTACAACTGTGGAGAATGACTTGAGGGAGGCAGAAGTGACCACCAGGTGAACAATTAGGGAAACATTAAAGTAGACTAGAGGGGCAAAGATTGTAGTGAGGGCACATGAGACAGTGGAGATGGAAAAGTATGATTTGAAGATGTATTTGAAAGGAAGATTTGACAGAGCTTGTTCATGTAATAGATTCAGGTAAAAGACTGGGAAGATATTGATTTGTTTTGGAGTATCCTAAAATCAGTGGAGGTCCGGGGCTCTTATGGCTTTATATTGAGCTTGACTTAAGCACAGAGACAACAGGAGCCTGAATGTTACTATTGCCACTAGCAACCAAGCAAGCTTTCTGGAATGTAAATCAATGTCCTAATCTAAGTAAAGCAGACCTTTCCTTTCTGTAATTTGGCAGCACTGACACTAGACGTTTGTCCAAAGCTGTGAACATACACTGCTCAGATGCATGGCCATATGCTGGGGGCATACTGCTCATGCACAGGCACATGAGACAATTATAAACCAAAGAAAGTGGTTATTGTTTTCTGAAGGAAAAGAATCTTGAAGATAGGTCCTACAGAGTACTACTCTTTGAACTGCATCATCTTCGGACTGAAGCCCTTTACTGTGGCTGGATTCACACCACTGCCCTGCCTACCAGAGTATTTTGGCAGTATAGGCGATTTTTCTCATTGTCCTGCCAATCCACTGTTTCTGCAGAGAAATCATGGCCAAACACATTAAGTATTTTTTATCCTCAGGCCATCATAGGTCTATAGTAAAATTCCTTTGGGCCACTGTGCCTTTTGAAAGCTCTAAATATTTAACAGCCAAGGAAAGTGTCTGCCTCACAAAGTTCAAATCATATGCTCAGTGCTGAGACTTAGACTGACTCCTGAGTTCCCTTCTCTGTGTTTAGACAGGAGCTTACTAAGGAGCCCAGACTGGCCTCAAACTCATGATCCCCATATATTACTTAGCCTTATGAGTGCTGGGATAACATATAACATATGCGTACCACCACACTCACCTCCTAAACACATTTGAATTCAGACACCTGTCTACTCTTAAGGACTGATGTCTAAAGTCCATATTTGATAAACCTGAACTGGGTGTTTTGTTGATGCTATTGTTTTGGTTTTAATTTATTGAGACAGGGTCTTATGTAGCTGAGGCTGGCCTTGAACTCCTGATCCTTCTGCCTTCATCTCCTAAGTGCTGGGATTACAAATGTGTACCTCTGGAAGATCAGGATATTTTAAAAATGATATAGTACAGTTACAAAAAAATTGTGCAGGAAAAATAATGCTGTAAGAAAGACTACCACACATGGTTCTTTGTTGCGTATGTCTCATCTCTATGAAGCATCATTAGTCACTATTGAAAATAGATGTAGCCTCAGGAGGACAAAAAGCAGCGGAACTGTTTAGGCTTATACATCAGGAGACAAGGAGAGCAAGAAAAGCATCATCATTAGCTTTTAATTCTATGCTTTCATTTTGCAGTAGTGGCCCAAGTAAGCTGATTCTCTTCAGTTGCACCTGGAGTTAGGATGTGTGGCCAGTGGCTTTGTGCATGTTTTGTACATGCAATGAGTAGTGTCACCTGAGATACTGACTACTATCCATCATTGCCAGCCTGTAGTAGCAGCCTGATCCAGTCTCTTCCAGTGTGTAGGATTTTGCATTACTTTTTCATGATTCTTCATGTAAAGATTTATCTCTGGCACCATGATCAAAGCCCGGGGTTGAAGATGTAACCTTTGCCTTCACTGATCTATTAGATAGGAAGATAATGATCCAAGGAGAGGGGGTTCTGTTTTATGGAGTCTTTTTTTTTTTATAATCTTAAGGTTTTTGAGTTGTTCCACAAAAAAATGTGGAAGCTTTCAAGATCATTGAAAGCTGGGAGACATCCTTGTGCTTTCATGGGTTTCAAAGCTCACTGAAATATGATGTAGTGTTCTTTTTTGTTCAAGCAGTATTAAGAATTTCTTATAAAATCATTGACTATCACCAAGTGCAAGTAAAAGACTCAGTGTAACAGTGAAATGAAGTCTGAGGCAACACTGAGGCAACAACTACCTTTGCTGTGCTGTGCTGATTGATACGCAACACTCGAGGTTTTCCTCAAGCCCAAGACCTGTGAAGGTACTTACTCCTTCACATTTTGTTTTCAGTCTTACAATTCAGTGGGTTATTTCTGCTTGAACCTGACTACAATTAAGACATGTAGACAATGGGTCAGTAGTGGCACTGAATCTACTTTATACATGGCATATTTAATAAAGGTCATCTTTTGTTTGCTATACAACAACGCCAGCCTGCAGCAGGAATTCTGAATCCTGTCACTTCCAGCTTGGTGAATGCCTACTAAGCGGGAATAAGAATTTTATCATTTCTTCACAGTAAACTCCATGAAGCAAAGTGCAAGTAGGGAAATAACTATTTTATTGATATGACACTGAAATGAAAAGATATACTTTACAAGCTGTTGATTCTTACATCAAGTTTGTTGAGATAGGATCTCATAGCCGGGCGTGGTGGTGCACGTCTTTAATCCAGGCACTTGGAAGGCAGAGGTAGGAGGATCACCGTGAGTTTGAGGCCACCCTGAGACTATATAGTTCATTTCAGGTCAGCCTGGGATAGCGTGAGACCCTACCTCAGAAACAAACAAAAAAAATTAAAAATTTTAAAAAGAGAGAGACATAGGATCTCATGCATCACCGGCTGATCTCAAACTCCTTTTATATCCTAGGATAACCTTTGAACTTCTGATCTTCCTGTCTGTACCTCTTGAGTGCTATACCATTATGCCTGCTTTACCCATCTAATTTTTCAAGTTCCATGTTTATTTTTGCCCAGGAAGTTTAGGGTAAACAAATCAGTGACATATTAAGAAATACTACACATAAATGTGTGTGTGTGTAGGTATATGATATATTTTCAGTAACATGTCTAAAAGTCACTAAGGCTACAAAATTCTTGAATGTCATATTTAATAATCTTGACCTAATTGACTGTATACAACACAACATATAGTGATCAATAACACTCTAAGTGCACATGAGACAAATATTGAAACTGACAATATGATAGACCATGCAGCAAGTCTCAGCAGAATTAGGATTCAAATCATGCCAAATGTTTTCTGATCACAATGGCGTTGTGTCAGAAATAATAAAAAGATGACTAGAAATTCCTTTGGATTTAAAAATTAAGAAATGCACTTCTATGAAAAGACTTATGTTAAAGTTAGTGGACTATAGCTAAGTCCATGAAGGAAAAGCTTAGACCTAGATATATGTATCACAAACATTAATTAATGACTTAAGCATCCATAACAAAAAGGTAGAAAAGAATAGAAAGTGAATTTAAAAAATAGAAGGAGGGACTGGAGAGATGGCTTAGTGGTTAAGGTGCCTGCCCACTCAGCCTAAGAACACCGGTTCCAATCTCCAGATCCCACATTTAGCCAGATGCAGTGATGCAAGGGCGCACTGCTGCACTTGCCCACAAGGAGGCGAACACATCTGGAGTTTGTTCACAGTGGCTAAGAGGCTTGCTGGTACACCCATTCTCTCTCTCTCTGCCTCTCTCTGTCTCTCTCCAAAAAAAAAAAGAAGGAATAAATGAGTATACATACAAATATAGTAAATAAAATAATATCATAATAATGCAGGATTTGGGAGTTAAGGAGGGGTACCCCAGAATTTTTGAACCCTAAGTTATTGGTTTTATCCTACCTTTAATAAAAAAATCAATAAAGATGGACTCAAGAAGGAGAAATTATGAATTACTAAGTTTATTTAGGGGAAATCACAAATTGTGGGTTTAGTTGAGGGAGATTAGTCTCTAGGAAGGAAGACCATACACAGGGAAAGTAGGAAGCACTCTCATGTACATTGTATAGTTTATAAGGTTCATTTAAGAGAAAATGATGACTTTAGAAAAGGACTAAAACACACTTGTAAACACATGGAAAGTAGAACTTCTATGTAAATGTAGAGAGACACAGAAGACACACGTGGCATCTGCCATGTGCTTTCCTGAAGAGGGAAAGTGAAAAAGGAGAAGAGAAATTGAGGGTATCTGGGAAAAACTGGAGTAGAGCCACAGGCACATGGAGAGGAATTAAACTGAGACTTTTAAAGAGAAATTTGGGTAAAGCTGTAAGTATGTGGGAAGCAGAATCTAGGAGCTGGGTTTAGGACACCTAGAAGGAACCAGCATGGCATCTGCAATGTGTGTTTAGAAGAGTCAAGAGGATCAATGGTGAGGCTCAATGGAAAAAAGTGAAAGGGCAGATATCAAAGAAGAGATTCAGAGGAGAAATGAGTGATGAAGAGGGTTACATGCATAGCTACCCTGGGTTTAAAGTAAGTATACTGCTAGCAATTCTAGGGTTGGTAAGAGCACCCACATGGTAGATTCCGATATCAGAGAAAAATCATACATATAATTCAAGTAAGAAGTTACCCCAAGCTATAAAGCAGAGGCAAGCAGAAAAATTTACATCAAGAAATAATGCAATGCTCTCCTCCTGGTGGTGGTAGAGGCCAGAGTCCCGTGTGTCCCAGCAGCACAGGATAATAATCAGAGACAAACATGCACTTGGTGCCTCCCCAGAAGAGAAGAGAGGGAAGGGATAGAATGCCACAGTTTTTATAGCATCAGATTCAGGTATGTAAGGGGAAGACCTGATTGCTAATAAATTTGGAGGATGAATCTGAGGATCAGCCTATTTGGGTCAGCCCACTCAGGTAGTGCAGTATATTGTGGGCAGTAGGGGAGTGTGGGTCCGTCAGTCTCAACCATATATTTTTGCTAAGAGTTTCATTCTTTTTCTAAAAAAAAAATATTTATTTTTGTATTTATTTATTTTAGAGAGATAAAAAGGCAGAAAGAAAGAGAATGGGCATAACAGAGCCTCTAGCCACTACAAACCAACTCCAGACACATGTACTTTGGGCTACTCAGGTAAGTGTCTTAAATGCTAAACCATCTCTCCAGCCCAAGAGTTTCATTCTTCTGCCACGCAAGCTGGTACCTCTTGGTTCTCCTTGAGCCTCAATCCCTAACTGAACAGCTTAAAAGGACTCAAGCTCAATACCCACATAGCACCAGAAGCACAAGGTGGCACATGCTTCTGGAGTTTGTTTGCAGAAGTAAGAGGCCCTGGCATGCCCACTTTTTCTCTCTTCATTTGCCTCTTTCTCTCTCTCTAAAATAAATAAATTAAATATATATATATTTAAAAACTATCTTTCTCTTATTGTCCTTCAATAAGGGTAAGTTGAAAATCTTTAGAACTATATATTTGAACAAAATAGACAAGATCATATAAAAATGAAACTTAACAAATATGTTCCTCCAAAACTGAAAAAATAAAACTAGTCATTTTTAAGAAAGAAATTGTGTCTTTTGTTCAAAGTCAGAAGATGAGATCCATGATAATTTCTGTTTTTTTTTATCCAAATGTTCAGTTATTTCTCACAGTTAAGTAATGATGACAAAAAAAAAGTCTGTAGAGAATAAATTGCAATGAAATACTTCCCAAGACAGTTTTTGAGATATGTGTAATTTAGATAGCAAAACCTCACAAGTACATTAAAAAGACAAAGAAGACTTATGTAAATATCCTAAGTAAAATATTAGCAAATTAAATTTAATGATACATGAAAAACTCAAGAAGCATTAATTTGCCTATATTAAAATTGGAGTAATTATATCACTAGGAAGATTCCATTAAGTCAGTGAAAAGGCAAATCTAAAAATTAAAATATGCTCTCAATACTGTCATCTAAGGGCTTATTTCCAAAATATGTAAAGAACTTTTCTAACTCAGTAGAAAAAGACAAAGAAACTAAAAAATGGGCCAAACAAAAACACCACAGAAACAACAAAGAGGAAATTCCAAAGTCTAGCCCAGTGGCCAATGAGCACTGACAAGCTGCTTAACCTCCTTGCTCACTGGCGAAAACAAGAGCATTCACCACAGGTTACTATGACTAACATTAAAAACACTGAAAGTGTCAAGTGTTTGTGAGGATGTGAGGTAACTCAACTCTCATGCCTTACTGAGGGGAATGTAAAATTTTATAGTCAATGTGGAAGATTCCTCGGTAGTATCTCTTAAATGTGATTATGCATGTATACAATGACCTAGTTTTTTCAGTCCTAAATATCTCCAATTTGAATGCATAAAAATATGCAGTGCAATTGTTCCAACAAGATGCAATTCAAATGCTGTTCAAAAATAGGTAGAAAAAATAAATTATAGTGTACAATAGGGTTTATTGTATAGCGATGAGATATGATAAATTCCAATAGCATAAACAAAATAGATATAACTCACAATTAACATTACATTTAAATAAGAAATTCCTGACATTAAATAATAATGAATGTGTCCATTTATATAATGTCTAGAATGAGGTAATTAATGAATTTATAACTAAGGAGAAGGGGCTATAGCAATACCTTATTGAGGAAGACTGAAAGGTCTATTTTAAGATAATAGTAACAGTAAAAAGAAAAGTGGTAGCACTGAAGAAGAGAGCTTTATGAAAATTAAACTTTCAGGTTTGCTTGAATTTTTGTTTCTGTAGTTATTTCTATAGGCCTTAATATACTCATCAGGAATGTTCAATGGTGCCTTATAAAACAGCTCTAATCAAAAACCTTTGATTATTAGTATATAATGATTGTTTATAAACCCACTATGACCAATGTCAAGTTAGCAAGGGGATGGTGCTGAATCCTGGACTGTGAAGATGACCACTGTTATTCCTGAGCTTGTCAGGCCTGGCTCCTCCATCCCTCGAAAGAGACCATAGTGAATAACATATTTAATTCAAGTGATATTTCAATCTTAAATTAATAGTATTTTAGTGCATCCAGAAATAAATTTATATTCTTTGTAAATAAGGGTTTTAAAAAGTTTTATTACATTATTTTATTTTTAAGCCATTTATTTTCTGTATTCATTTATTTATTAATTAATTTACTTGCAGATGCATGTATGTGTCTTGGTGGGAAGAAAGAACATGTCAGGTTCTTTTGGGTCTGTAGGTGGCTGGGGAATTGAACCAGATTAGCAGGCTTTGTAAGCAAGTGACTTTAATCACTGAGCCATCTTCGCAGCCTCCTAAAAAGTGTTTTGTTTTGTTTAAATGAAACAGCTTATTTATTTGCACTGGTGTGTGTGTTGCACCAAGATCTCTTGCCACTGCAAATCTGCTTATGCTACCTTTAATTCCTGATTTACATGGTTGGTTGGGGTATTGTACCCAAGCTGACAGGCTGTACAAGTGTCTTCAACTGGTTAACCATCTCTCCAGCTTCACAAAATAGTTTCATTAGGTAATTCAATCAAAAATTTTATTGATACATAGTGGGACAAAGCAAAATACTGGTAGTCAAAGCCATAATGCAGGTGCCACTGTATCTATGAAGGTGGCATAGTTATCATGCCTGCAACAACACACTTACCAGTTTTTGCCATGCATAGGTGGATGATTTTTCAGTCATTTTAATTTATAAAAATAATGTGTTCTCTTAACAACTTATTTTTATTTTGTGGTTTTAGTTCCTCATTGAACGACTTGTTTTTCTTAATGGTAGAGAAGAGAGGGAAACAAACTACATAAGGCTATATTAACCCAGAGCTTTACCCAAGGAATGGCTGTATCTGCCTATCAATTTGAAAGTAGCTCTAAGAATGTCTATATTCTGAATCCACAGTTTATATTTCAGCTTATTTCAGTGCTTGGCACAGCCATCCACACTCAATGTATACTCAATAAAGCAAAATACATGTCAGGAAAGATATATAAACAGATAAATAGCTGAGTAAATTTCAGGTGTTAGTTTTTCATATTCTGTGGGTACTGTTTTGTCACATTGCTGTACTACCTTTTCTTAACCAGGACTATTCTTTCTCCTACACCTTGTGTCAATGTTTGAGGACACTGGACTGCTCACCGCTCAGCTAGTCTCCTTTTCAAAAGGATTATTAATGTGCCACTGCTACACAAATATTGATTCCAGAGAATTAATCATCCTGTGAGATGGTTTCTATCTTAAAATATTTGCCTACAGCAAGATGTGGAATTGACTATAATTTTTCAAAATCCACTCTTCTGAAGTGCAGAGAAGCAACTCAGCATAACAGGGTTGGAGGAAGTCACAGTAAAGAATTCTCTTTGATTAGGAATTTCTAGTACTGGCTTTTTAAAAAATTAAAAATAGCCTATTAGAATGTCTACCAATTCCAAAGTCTTACCTCAGAAATTCACATTCAGAAAATTTGGCTTGTAAGCTTGGCACCTGCATTTCTAGAAGTGATTGACATGTGTCCTGAGTTAAAACAGAGCTTCTCAAACTTCATGAATATTTTCATCACGTGGGAATCTTGTTAAAGTGCAAATTCTGATTCAGGAGGTCTTTGCTGGGAACTAAAACTCTAAATTTCTAACAAACTTCTAAGTTATTCTACTGCTTTTAGGAATCACATTTTTAGAACAAGGCTATATTCAATATGTGCACCCTGACAGTTTTGAATTGGTGATGTGATAAAATGTGCTGTGTGCTGTGTGAATTACTACCTCAGATTTACATAATAGTCCTTAGAACTCTGAAATACACACTGGAAAACAAGACAGTTAAGCAAACAAATATTTTCCTGCTTTAAATACAACTTCCCTTTCCAGAAAATCCTAACAGATCAATGGGTAAAAATATATTCATGTCAAACTAGTTACTTTGTTATTCTGATGTAAATAAATACTAATTGAGTATTTTTGAATCCTTTCTTTGTTTTTCCCTTCAACATTACAGTGGTTTTACTAAGATGGTTTTACTTGTCCCTTAGAAAAGTATTCTTTTTTATTGCATTCCAGGATATACAGTAACAAATAAACAAGCTTTTGAGAGTACTAAACATATTGGGGTTGCAGAAGAAAAAAATATTATAAACTGTCAAAATTAACTAAGCATTTTAAAATTTAAATAACACCAATGAAAATCATGTAAAAGGGATTTGTAATTAGTTACTAATTTTCACAGTTGGAGGTATCAAGGGTGATTAGTGAAAGCAATAGCAAAATAGAGAGTGCTGAAAAAGTTTTTTATACCCTCCCAGGGACTTGCAAACAATGAATGGTAACAGGGATGGGGAGGGGTACAAAAACCTTTAAATTTAATTATTACAGCACATTATATTAAAAAAATAGAGGTGAATGTAACTCACTCTTGAGAATTCATTGCAGAGAAATGGAGAGTAACTGGGCATGTCACACCCAGCACTCAAGAGGTTGAAGCGAGTGATCCTAAGTTTAAGTTTAGCATGGGCTATATAGCAACACCCTTTGTCTGTAGAAGAAAAGTACAGCTCTTACCTCAAAAACTGAATAATGTATAATTAATTTTATGTCATATGTGAGTGACTGTGGCCGGAAAATAAACTTTTACAGTCACAAAAGTCACAGTTTAAGGCATTTTACAAATATATGGGAGGGAACATCATACCCAGAGAGGTTACAGCAAGGTGGATAAGTGGAAAGACTCTCCTCTAGGTTTTAGATGCTATCTGATGACGTTCTTAGCTTTGGGGTTGGTGCAAGCTAGTGGTCTGCTAAGAACACATTTCAGTATTAGGTCAGACACCCGTGTGGGTAATTGTGCCAAATTGAGTGGATCTTCCCAACAGATTCAATGTTATTAAAGCTTCCGGGATTTCCAGCTGCCTTGGCTGGAGGAGGTGTCACTGTGCAGGGATACTAGGATCCAGCCTTAAGATGTGTTTGGGGGCGGATCCATCTGGAATTCCTAGAGCCTAAAGGTATGAGAATTGTCTGAGTTCTGCCTGAGGTTTCTGAAGGGTGCTTGCATGGATCTGTGAAAGGGGGCCAGCTTCTTCTGGCATTATGGAATTTCCCCTGAATCTGTCAGTTTCAATAAATTCCATGCCTCCTATAAACTGTGTCTAGTCAGGAAGTTCATCCTAGCGATGTTGAAGATGACTGTCACAGTAATGAATGGCAAAAAGCGAATAAAGATAGCAGAAGATAATTTTGTTACCAGAGAAGGTCTTAGATGTCTTCACTGACAACAATTGAGCAAGACACAGTATAGCAACAGCAAAATTATAGATTAAACGTGAGTATAAAAAAAAAAAAATACCCCATCAGGTAGGAGTGGGCTCAAGAAAGGATATACTTCAAAAGCCCCTTGTTTCTGGGTCCATGGGCTTCTAATTGTACAGTGAGGAGGAGAAGGAGCTCTTTGAAAGGGTGGTTCTTTCTTTGACCAAAGTGGGAATCGACATTTCTAGTCTGTTATGTGTACTGCACATGTACCATCCCATAATACTCTTATTTTCATATGCATGAGATGTAGTCTGCATGCATTAGCCCTTAGTTGGCTTGAGATATCCAAAAGGTGACATTGGGCCATTATGTTCCTTAGTGTGTATATGTGCTTCTGTTATAGTCAGCTCCATGTTGCTGGGATGAACTTCCAATCAGAGAGGAAGGGATTTATTTCAAGATTACAGATTCAGGGAAATTCCATTAATGGTGGAAGATGCTGCTTGCTTCCATGTATCCAAGCAGAGAGAAACAAAAACAAATAGCTAGCAAACACCAAAGAGCAGCAAGTACGAATGACCCAGAGCTCAAACTGCTCTCCACACACCTTTGAGCTGGAATCCAGATCCACCCAGAATTATACCTCCTCCAGCCATACACTGGAGACTTCGGCAAAAAATACCTGAAGCTATGGGGGTATACATTCACATTCAAATCACCACAGCTTCTAAGCACCCAAACCACTGTTTGTTTATTTATTTTTAATTTTCTGATTGTGGTTGTATCCTGAACTGACTTGGGTGAATGCACAGTGAAGCAAACTGTCTCCTTAAGTGAACATTTAGGGGGAATCCCATATTTACCACCTTATGGCTATGCATAGTTGAGCGTATAGGTAATTATAATCAGATGCATTATGGGAAGTGGTATGCACAGTACAGGAAAACTCATATAACACACACCTGTCAGTCAAACCACAGAACCACCTCAACTGTGCCATTGACAACCAGCTCCTGATTCTTCCAAAGTCCCATTAAAGGAAGCTTCTGGCAACTTCCAAAGCCCTTCAGTACTTTCTCACTGGGAAGGCCCATTGCCCCTCTTGGCAGTACATTCATGTATACAGACAAGCTTAGATGTTTGCTTTGCTCTTAATACATTTTTCATGCTTTATTTGTATACACAAATTGTACACTTTATTTGTGCACTCTGTCTTCAATTCTATGAATAAAGTGAAATAACCTAAAAAGACCTGGGCAGTGACCACCAGTAACATATTTAATAATTAATTAATTTAATTCCATTAATGTAAATACCTATACATATTCAATTTCTGACCTTTTTTTAGCTGAAGTAATGGCAATTTTGGCCTTTAACTTAACCCTATTATTCTGGAAAACAGCAATGGTTAAATAAATCCCCCTACTTTCTTTTTTTTTCTTGCTCTAGCCCAGGCTGACTTGGAATTAACTATGTAGTCTCAGCATGGCCTCGAACTCACAGCGATCCTGCTACTTCTGCCTCCCAAGTGCTGGGATTAAAGGCATGCACCACCATGCCCAGCTCCTACTTTCTTTTTTTTTTTAAAAAATAGTTTATTTGAGAGAGAGATAGTGGCAGAGAGAATAGGCACGTCAGGGCCTCCAGACACTGCAAACGAACTCCAAATGCATGTGCCTCCTTGTGCATCTGGCTTATTTGTGTCCTGGAGAATTGAACCTTAGGCTTTACAGGCAAAAGTCTTAACTGCTAAGCCATTTCCCCAGCCTTAAATTCCCCTACTTTCTAGGTGCTGGGCAACTGTTTCCTGTGAAAGTCAGTTTTCCTGTAAGACTTAAGTTTTAAGACTAGAGAGACTAACTCCTTGCCTACATTAGGACACGGTCAGGCAAAGCCTTTTGCCTTATAAGAAATGAGTTGAACATTTGTTGTCATTGATCAAATATAATACTTATTAATTCGATAACCAACTTAGTTAACCTGTACTCCAACTACAGAACCCTGGACTGACTCAACAATTTTGTACAGAACTGCACCTCATTGAGGCTTCCGAGAAGCATCACTTACTGATCTCATGGAAAACATTGCCTGTCCAGACACCTTGACCTTCATTAGCGATACTGTTTTATACTCTGCCTTATAAAGTTTCAGTCTGTCCCTTGAGATACTTTCAGATGTTGTCAGTGTTCTCCCTTGACAACAATCTTTTCAGATAGTCTTTTCTTATTTAAGTCTGGATTTGTTTCATTTACCAATAGTATTCCTATATAAAGGGACACATCTGCAATCAGTTCTCCATGCTCCCATAAGCAAGGCTGCCTGGTACACAACTTCAGAGGACACAATTTATAAGGCAGTAGAAGAGGGAGATGGTATTCCCTGACCTAAACATGATATAAGCTAGTGATTTATCACAACAGGAGTGGTCTTTAAAGCTCAAAAGTGGGCTAGAGAGATGGCTTAGAGTATAAGGCACTTTCCTGCAAAGCCTAAGGACCCAGGTTTGATTTCCCCAGAACCCAAGTGGGCCAGAAGCACATGGTGGCATGTATGTCTGGAGTTCATTTGCAGTGGCTAGAGGCCCTGGTGTACCCATTTTCCCTCCTCCCTTCTTTTTAAACTAAAGCTCAAAGGTGACCACTTTCATTTTCTGTTTAGACTCATGTCACTCCAGAGAAATCAATTTTTTTGAATTCACATGTAGTGAGATATACAATAATTTGTTTCCTACTTATTTCTTTATTAATATCTTCAAATATTCTTTGTGTCTGAATCTTTTTGCAAAACAATGACACAGAATTTAATAATGGAAAGGAGTCATAAGACTCACATATAATACTCATACTTGTCTTAGTGAAGGTCTGAGGCACCTTAAAAGGGGAAATGAAAGCTAGCATTGAGGACTCAGCAGACTTCACACTGCAGCTTTCCATGACTCTTCTCACTTTGATTGATGCTTTTCATTTCCAGATAATGAAACAGCAAGAAGTGTTTGAGAAATTAGTTATATGAGGTGTAAGTCATCAATCTACTCATTCATGAACAATGTAGACAAATTGGCTCTGGGTGCCACCAGGACACACTTGACACTAAATAGCACATTATAAATTGCTAACTACCTGATGCCTCCTTATCTCAGAAAGTAGTCAGTGTTGGAGATCCTGAGAAAGAAGCATAGAACTGTCTAGTCCAGCTATAACATATTTTTCTCTTAAACATGTAAATATTTTTCTAGTCATGAATACACAGAAAAGTTTCACCTTCTGCTATTGTGTCTTTGTCTTAAAATGCATTCATTAATTAGTTCTATTTTAGTCATACTTCAATGTATGCATATTTCAAAACAACCAATACATAAGTATATATAATCTTTTGTTAATTAAAATAAATTTTATTTTTTAAAAAATTGCATCATAATTAAAGCCTTTTGAAATTTACTAATGAAGACAGGCATGGTAGCACATGCCCTTAATCCCAGAACTCAGAAGGCAGAAGTAGGGGGAATGCAGTGAGTTTCAGGCCACCTGACCTATGTAGTGAATACCAGGTCAGCCTTGGCCAGAGAAAGACCCTACCTCAAAAAAAAAAAAAATACAAATAGTTTGTCCTGGAGAGATGACTTAGCCTTTAATGGGCTTGCCTGAGAAGCTAAGGGCCTGGTTCCATTTCCCAGTACCCACATAAGCCAGATACGCATGATGCACATGTGAATGGAGTTTGTTTGCAGTGGCTAGAGGCCCTAGAATGCCCATTCTCTCTCTCTAATAAAAATTAATTAATTAATTAATTAAAAAATAAAATATAAGAAAAAGAAATTTACCAATGATTGTAGAATCTGAATCAGCAGTGCTCATTCCTAGCTATTGGTGGAGAAGGAGATATGGTGCCAGGTCAGCCTGACAGCAGTTGGTTAAAGTGGCTACTAGCATCAAATTCCTCTTTCTGTTTCCTTCTGTGTTCTTTTATAGCCCCTCTTCCCTTCCCTCCCATGATGCTGTATGCCTTCAGATTATTGCCAGTCTTTCTTGTTATTATATTCACCTTCAATAAGTTCGACTAAATTACTATACACTATGGTATGACACATAATGTGAGTTGAAGAGTTGCCCATTTCTGTTTAACAAGGACCATAACTCATGTTTTAAAATGTCGGAAAGATTGAGCTGGGTGTAGTGGTGCATGGCTTTAATCCCAGCACTGGGGAGCAAGGCAGAAGTACTAGGATCACTGTGAGCAAAAAAACATCTGAAAGATTGAAATGTCAAGTACTATGAACTGAATATAGAAATTTTGTGTGTTTGATTTCTTTTCTTTCCTTTTTCTCTTTCTCCTTCCTTCCTTCCTTCTTTCCTTCTTTCCTTCTTTCCTTCTTTCCTTCTTTCCTTCTTTCCTTCTTTCCTTCTTTCCTTCTTTCCTTCTTTCCTTCTTTCCTTCCTTCCTTCCTTCCTTCCTTCCTTCCTTCCTTCCTTCCTTCCTTCCTTCCTTCCTTCCTTCCTTCCTTTCCTTCTTTGTTTGAGTAAGCATCTTTCCATGTAGTCCAGGCTTACTTTAAACTTGCTACATAGCCTAGGTTGGTCTTGAACTTGCAATTTATGGTGGCTGGAATGTGAATGTATGTTCCCCATAGCCTCCAAGATTTTTGATCAAGAATGAGTTTGCACTTGAGTCTCCAACAGCCCTGCGGGAAGAGGCATCACTGGGGTTTGGATCTTTTAGTCCAGCCCTAAAGTATGGAAAGAGCCAGTTTGGTCTCTGGCTTGATGCTTAATGGTGTTAGTTTTCTCTCTGTGCTATGAATGCATGCTGGAGAGCCAACTTCTTCTGCAGTGATGGAACTTCCCCTGGATTGCATAAGCATGAAATAAACCCTTTCCTCCCAAAACTGCTTCTGATTGAGTGTTTGTCCCAGTAACGAGAAAGTAACTGCAATGCAGTCCTAACTCCACCTCCCAAGTGCTGGTTGTACAGTCACATGCCACTTTACCTGGCTAAAAATATTTGTTAAACACAGGAAGTTACTTTGCTGGACCTAGGATTGGTTGTGCTTCAGGAATTTCCAAATAAAACACGCTTCTTACAGAAATTATTCACAGTTCTCCATTTTAGTCAATGAAATTCAAATGTGGAAAAGTTAAAAATATATACCCTCTTTCAAATACCATGTTGTGCATGCATAAATATTCCAACAAGTTAAAACACATGTACAATCAACTTTAAAGAAGATCTTCTAAAAAAACATTACTGTTGAAGAATTGTGAACTAGGTGGAGTAAATTTCTATAGGGCAAAAAAGAAAAAAAATCCTCTGAACAGAATTGACTTCTAGCTGTTGTAGTTATTCTTTTTCTATGAGAATTTAAAAAATTCTAGAACTGGCTAAGGAAATAGCTTAGCCATTGCAGAAATAATATATTGCAATTTTGAGAAGCTAAAAACCTGGCAAAAATTCAAACAAAAATTGGTTTCCTCATGAGAAACTTGTCCACAAGCCTGAGGAATTATACCAAAGGCACCTAAAGGTAGAGTTACATTTCATATAGATTTGTAGAGCTTAGAGAACAAACCAGAGTGTCTTAAGCATGAAAATTTTGTCCACATTAATCATTTGCTAAATTTGAAACAGTATGGTTAGGTAGCTGGGCTTAAGCCCTTTAAAAGTCAAAAACATGAAGATATATCTGGAAGTCACTTAAATATCTATTAGTGTTGTATTTTAGAAGTGGAGGTTAACAGATGTAGATGAAGTTTTAATAAGATTTGAGTCAGTCCTAGACAAATAGAACTTCTAAAGGTATTGAGAACATTTACCCTGTTTTCTAGCAGAGACAATAAGGTGCTATTGAAATATAGCATTATGTGGATCTTTTGTACAGTGTCTACTTCTTTTAGGCATAATCAAAATTATTAGAATATATGATCAACAAGGATGTCAAAATGCATTAAAGAGAAATAGATGATTCAAATATTGAAGTTCTCAAAAGCATAAGTTAAAATAATTATAATTGCTATATCAAAGAAAACATAGAAAATTATGAAAGGTGAATTTGATATTGATTTTTAAATGTTAAATATATATTCTAGAGCCATAAAATAAAATATCTGAATAAGGTAATTATAAGTCTACACACAGAAGAAAAAGACAATTGTGAAATAAAAAGTGGATTGATTAAAATAGCCATTAAAGAACACAAGCATAGATGAGAGTGGATGATAGGGAAAAGGAACAGGAGAAGGAAAACAGAGAATGGAATAATGTTTGTTGCACACTTGTTAAAAAGGTATAATGCTGATATAATTGAAAAAACATATTTAAAGACAAAATGGTTTGAAACTTACAATGGTCTTGAAGAATATCAGTAGAAAAATTCAAGAAGTTTAATTAAGGAAGCAGAAACAGAATTAATATAAAAAAACTCACACCAGACACATAATGGTAAAAGTGCTAAACATACTAATCAGAAAATAAATGAGAAGATATCTCCCTTGTCTTACAGGAAAGAGATCGGATCCAGGTAGGATACCCTGCCTCACTGAAGCTATTATAGAATATACAAATAACAGTCAGAAGACAATGTAAAAGAAGCTTCATCATGCTAAAGGCCAAAAAAAAAAAAAAAGTACAGAACCACTTACAATTTTTTATGCCAAATAAAATGTCTTTCAGAAGACAATTTTAGATAAGCAAAAGGAGAGAAAATTAGCCAAGAGCAAATCCAAACTACTAGAAATACCTGAGGGGGTTTTGAAGGCTTACATTTTTACTCTAGTAAGGAAAATTATTCCAGTGGTAGCAGAAAACTTCCAAATGAATAAAATGCATCAGGAAATCTAACCAGGTGTCAATGAAAATGAATAAATACACAGAACTAGAATGCAAGTAAAATAAAACAACAGATCAGAGGGAAGTTAAAAGTGTGCACAGGACTTTAAAGATTGAGAAGTATAACGAAGATGTTAAGTCTATAACTTGCATTACATTGTGAGAATTTTTAAAATTCAATTGTCATGCTAATTGGAAGAAAATATTAAAATTATAAGAAATGATTAAGAAAAAGGAGAAGATAACATAGAACAACTGGAATTAATTCAATATAAATTATCTAAGCAGTCCCCTAAAGGACTAACATCACCAGGCTGCATTAGACACAAACAAACAAAAATCTCACTTCTGTGTAGGCTCCTCTCAAGAGACATGGCAGGTGAAAGTAAAAGGCAAGACAAAGTGATTATACATATATATATATATATATATATATATATATATATATATATATATATATATGTTAGAAATGCTGAGTTAGCTATACTGATATCTAAACTATCAGTGACTAATATTAGGCATAAAAATAACAGAAATATATATTTTACAGATTTGACAAAGGTAAAGAAATATTAGGGACAATTTTTCATGAATACATTTGGCTGCTGGATTAAATATTTCTCAAAAACACACAATTACACACTGAGATAAAAATACCTAGGAAACCCAAATGTTGTTATAATTATTAAATAAAATGAATCTTTTCTAAATACCCTTTCAATGTGTGTGGAAAGCCAATTCCATATGTCTTAATTGTTGATTGGTGTGAATGGTACAGATTTTTTTTTTTTTTTTTTACATAAAATGGAGGAATGATCATTCATTTTCCTAAGAGGAAGAAATAAAAAACAAAATACTTTTGAGGCCAAAGTCAATAATGACATTCTAAGGCAGAAATACTACAGACCAATATTTAAGAATGTTACATATAAAAGTTTCCAATAAACCATTAGCAATTAAAACTTAGTCACATGAAACATGTAAAACATGTAAAAGTTAAACATGAAATGGATGATATCATATTAGGAGCATGAATTATTTCAGCTTTGCAAAAATGTTTCAGCATTTTTAAATAAATTAGTTACTACCCCACAGTAACATAAATAAATGACTAAAAGTATTGAACAAAATTTACCTCCACTTGTGGTAAATGTAAATCTAACAAACTGGGACTAGAAAGGACTTTCTTTAATTTTACAAATGTCAGCAAAAAAGAAAAAAATACCTTGCTGAAAACATTCTGAATGATGAGAGATTTTTATCAAAGCCCAGAAGTTATAAATGAGACAAGAATTTTCACTACTCAATACCAGTTCTCTAGAATATAACAATGGATATTGCAGCTAGTGCAATACAACAAAAAATAAAAGAAATAAGAAGGAAAAAAATTGAAATAAACACAGATTATAATGGAAAGAAAAACTTTCATTATCTGAAACATGACTTTATTCTAAGACAACAAAATAATCTGCAGATACCTAATAGAGTTAGTCATTGAAATTAGTGATTTAATTTAATTCAGATTAGAAACCAAACATAAATAACATTTGTGCATACCAAAAATACCAGAATGAAAAATTTAATGCATCAAATATCTCAGGATAAATTCTATATAAGACCTATACATAGAAAGACTCAAAACATGTTGAGAGAAAGTAAAGACAAAATACAGGACACTAATAATATAACTGGTACATTGGCTGCCATTGTTCTCTTGTTTTATAGTTAGAAAAGAAGAAATAATATACAGAATAATAATTGGGTAAAAGGCCAGGATTATGATACCACAGAAACTAATAAGAATTTGCTATCATTAATAATTAGAAACAATTTGCATATGTAAGTGGCTTACCTATGTTTTTGTAATAACCATATAGTAAAATATTTCCTTTAGTCAAAGGCACTATTTATATCCAAAAATAAAATTGTGTGTGTGTGTGTGTGTGTGTGTGTGTGTGTGTGTGTGTGTTGAGTTTGGTAAAAGACATGCCCTAGAATGTTACAAGCTGTCAAATAACCCTGAGCTAGAGTGAGACCCTATCTCACCCCCCCCCCCCGCAAAAAATGCTTGGTATGTGGGCCAAGGTTTCATTCTAAGAGCTTCTGAGGGACTTTAAATGCTTTAAAGAAGCTTCATAAAACTATAACATTGGGTCAATATCCCTGATTCAACACACCTTGTCAAAAGACTTGTTCAAAATGAGTGGTTCATAAGTACTTGTTATATTAAGGAAAAATAGGAGAGTGAGTCAAACTCTAAGGGGGAACTGGCTATAACAAGCCCACCCCCAACAATATGCCAGCTCTGGCAAGACTCCACTCCCAAATTACCATCAGCTGAGAACCAAGGATTCAAAACATGAGTTTATGGATACACTTAATTCAAGTTGTCATAGTATTCAAATCTGTCCCCTCCAAATAGCTTATTGGTAAAAACACCGTTGTAGCGAGCAATATGTACACACAGATCTTGCTATATAACTTATTTTCTGGTAATTTTGACCAATTTATTTCATTATGTGGAGAACAGGGTTTACCATAAGGATTAAATGAGCAAAAGATAATGAAGAACATTGCAGGTCTGGAACATTGTGAATTTCCCTAAATGACAAATTGATCTATCTTTCCTTTTATCTAAAAGTTTCAACTCAAAAGTATCCTTTAATCTTATATTCTAAGGTTACCTCTCAACACTGCATAGAGTTGTATGTCTCTCTTGTATGCTATTATAACATGTTTTATTGTTTATTATAAGTTATTAAATTATGATTTATGTGGTTTTTCTCCCTCACACTTAAAACAAATTGAAGTCTGGAGTTTTGTCTTGTTTATCTTTGACTCTCTTTTACCACTACTTAGCATATAGTAAACACTTTTTAAATAAATAGATAAGTGGATGCTGAATGAGTAGTAATTGTGAAACTGAGGCTTTAATACTATAAATTATCACTATTGGTCATATATGAGGGTAGCAACCCATTCCATTCACAATTAAGTGGAACAAATCAAAAGACCAGACCAGAGTGTCCCAATTCAGAAATGGGAATTTGTTTTTTATGTACCAATGACCTCATCTTCAGTTTGAAAACCTTTGTCCTTCCAGATGGAAGCCCAGGAGAAAAGAGTCTAAGTAGAAAGCTCCTTAGGCTATTAAGAAAAATGGGAACTGGAAATCATGAACTAAGGCACATCTCAACTAAGATAAAACCTTTAAACCTTCTGCATTAATGAGGGAGGGAATTTGAAACCCTGGAGGCTCTAAAAGTGAGCTTTGTCTTTTTATATTTTAAAAATCCTTTAATCCTTCTGAGTTTTTTTTTTTTATTAAAGTTTTACTGTATTCCTTTTCTATATAAAGTATTAAAGAGCCCAGAAAAATCAGTACATCTCTCCTGACTGATAATCTGGAACACTGAGCACTCACTACCATAAACCAGGGTTTTCAACTTAGCGCTGGAGACTTTTGGGGCTGAATAGTTCTCTGTTGCACTGCTTTGCAGAAAGTTTTGTAATATCCTTGCCCTCTTTTAGTAGATATCAATAACAGACCCTACATCTTCAATATCTGTTGTGGTGAAAAACAAAAAACAAACTTCAATTTTTGCTACATTTCCCCTCTGGGCAAAACTACCCACAGTTGAGAATCATTACCATAAATCTTTAGATGACTATGGGTTAATATTAATGGAGCAAACCATACTACTGATATTTCATTTATACAACCTATCAAGTCATATTTAGGATTAAGTGTTTTTTTTTTTTAATGGTCTTCACTTTCTAGAAGACCACCAGTGGGAGGGTGTGGAGGAGCAAAGTAGGGAATATGCTGATTCCCATGCTCTCAGGTAGTCCACCAGTCCCCCAGCTGTCCAAGCCACACTCCTAGCCATAGGTTCCTCCTGCACTAACTGCAGGCTTAGCCGACCCAGCCCAGCAGGCTAGCGTTCACCCCTGCCTACTGAAACCTAGGCTTTTTCACCCCTGCAAAGTTCCACACGTGAACCTCGTCCCACTCACTGCCACTGCCGTGTCCTCCACTATCCCGCTCGCAGGTGCCAACCAGGCCAACAGGCTAGCATTTGCCCTGCCCTGCCCCAACCTAGGCTTTCCCTCCCTCACAGAGCTACACCCATGAAAGCCATCCCACTTACCACTGCAGAATATACTACCATTTGCCCCACCCTGCCCCAACCTAGGCTTTCGCACCCCTATGGAGCTCCATGCACAAAAGCCATCAAACTTGTCACTGCTCCACCCACCATGGGTGGACCTAGGCCAAGAGGGTAGCATTCACCCCACCTCTCCCCAAACTAGGCTTTCCCACACCCGCAGAGTTCCACGGGCAAAAGCCATCACACTCGCCACTATCCCCCCAGGCGTGGACCCAAGTCAAGGGTAAACTACAGCTTACTCCTAAACTTAATAAGATTCCTTCACTGGATGGCCATACCACAGTGCAAATGGAGTAAGATGAAAACTCAAATGCAAGTAAATCCAACAAGACTGCCCAGACCCACAATGGAAGTCTCTAATCAAATCATAGAAGAGATAATAAGATCGGAACCCCAAAATGAAGACATAAGCAATGAAACCCTGGCCAAGAAAATAATAGAACTTGCAGAAAATCAACAAAGGGCCAATAATTTTATGAATGCTGTTCTTGCTAGATTAGACCTAATAGAAAAGAACCAGGAAGGGCTACAAAGACAGTTAAATAACCTGAAGGAGAGTGAAAAAGAGAGGACCTCAATAACTAGCCAGCTAAACTCAATGAAGACATAAATAAATGCAAGGATGAACTCCAAGAAGCATTAAGAAAATCAGAAAATGATGTGAAAAGGGAACTCTACAAAGGGATGAAAACTACACATAAAAAAGCAGTAGGAAATACAAACCAAATTGAACAAGCCCAAAATTCTGTAGAAGTAGAGTCAACCATGTGGAGGATAGAAACTCAGAACTGGAAGACAAAACAGAAGAAACAGTTCATGAATCCAAACGTTTCAATAAGTTCAAAAATTTTTGTGAACAGAACATGAGAGAACTGTGAGATACCCTTAAGCATCCCAACATTCAGATCATGGTGATACCAGAATGGGGGCGGTGCAATTCAGACCAAAGGCATAGAAAACTTATTCAACAAAATTATCAAAGAAAACTTTCCCACTCTCTCCAAAGAAAGTCCCATCAAGTTACAAGAAGCTAGCAGAGTATCTCAGGAAACTAACCAATCACTCAACCATTAGGATCTCATGAAGCTGAAAAGTTTTTTTCACAAACATACAATAAGCAGAGTCAATAGATTACCCTTAGAATGGGAGAAATTTTTTGCGAGCTATACAACTGAAAGAGGCCTAATTCATAGAATTTAAAAATAACTCAAAAACCTAAACAATAAAAAGTCAAACCACCCACTCACAAAATGGGACAGAGCACTGTAGAGGGAGTTCTCAGAGGAAGAAATACAAATGGCAAACACACACTTAAGTAAATGTTCAACATCCATAATCATCAGGGAAATGCAAATTAAAACAACAATGAGATTCCACATTACCCCAGTAAGGATGGCAAACATTAAAAAAAAAATCTAATGAAAACAAATGCTGATGAGGTTGTGGAGAAATCGGAACCCTCATTCACTGTTTGTGGGAATGTAAGATGGTACAACCACTGTGGAAAGCAATATAGAGACTCCAAAAATGTTGACTATAGAGTTACCAACTGACCTTGTTATTCCCTTACTGGGCATTTACCCTAAAAACTCCATTCCTCAGTTCAGAAAGATTTGCTCAACCATGTTTATAGCTGCTCAATTCATAATAGCAAAGAACTGGAATCAACCCAGATGTCCATCATTAGATGAATGATGTGGTATATCTACACTATGGAATTCTACACAGCAGTAAGGAAAAATGACACAATGACATTTGAAGAAAAATGGTCAAACGTGGAACATATCATTCTTAGTGACCTCAATCACAGAAAGATAATTGTTGCATGATCTCACTCATCTGTGGCTCCTGACCTGAATCTGCCTGATATAATGACATACTTAATAAGCATCTCGAGGACTTGACCTTAGAGAGGGTGGGGAATGAGGGGAAGGTAAGGTTGGGAGGGGAACACAAAGCTTAACCCAAATGGAAATGGCACCATAACATCCTATATCCTGAAAGAGAAAGTAAATGGTTGAACCTTCATCAAGTCTTCAGAGGGAACACCTGATTCACAGGGCCCTGGAAAGTGTATGTTGAAGACTAACCTTAAGCTTCTCCTGCTTCTCTCTCTCTCTCCCCCCTCTTCTCTCATTCTCTTCTACATTACCTATCTTTTTCTTCCTTCTTTGCCCTTGGTGCTGGCCTGTAACTCACAGTATCAGCATGCAGTTAACATCTTCAGTGAGCTGTTGATCAGTGAGACCTACAAGGTTCCCCAAAAGAAGAGAGATTTATTTCAGAGTACTTGATGACCCACCAAAGGTTAATGGTAAGACACTACGCTGAAGACAGCATATGCTGTTGATATGGAACATGGAGTGACCGGGCTGGAATCTGAAAGAGAGTCAGTCCCCAGACAGTTAGCTTGTCTAGTGCCAGAAGGTGCTTCATGAGTGGCTGGGGAAAGTGACCAAACAACTGTTCAAGAAATGTGTGATCTAAGCTTCTTAGAAGCAAACAACTTGACGTGTTGCTCACACAAGGGCAATAGCGACACACAGCCATGATGGGTAATCTACTGTTCTTAATTTGGTTAACAAATCCTCTCAGTGGAACAGAACCCATAGCTGGAACTGGGAAACGAGTCCCACAAATGAGTCCGCTCTCCAATATCAAGATCCCACCATGGGCTACAAGAGGGCCTACACCTATGAAATCCTCTCTAAAATAATTATGGTTATCCCATTTATCTGCTGCTGACCTCTCTCTCCATTGGAGAATTTGTTTCTCTTTTTCAGATGGACACAGAACCTGAGGAGAGAATCAGTCCATCACACATCACCAGGGCCCCAGCTGAAACCATAGAGTAATGGGAGAAATGAGCAAGAGTGCTGCTTTCTTTATTAACTTGGCACCAACACAATGGTGAAGGAGATAGACACAGATAACACTCATCTTCTGCCAAACCAGATATCCAGGGACACATAGGCTTCCAAGACCTCATCACTTAAGTAGACCTAAAACGATCCCAACATGGCTCAGGGAAATTCATGGAAGAGGGGCTGGAAAGACTGTTAGAGTCACAAGTTGGGACATTATCCACAGAGACATTACCTCTTCCCCATGACTTATGGCTACCCCCACAATGCTCAACACACATTCCCCAATGAGGAGAGTCCCCTTGGAGGGGGGAGGACAGGGAGGAGGCTAATGATGGTACCAACATGACTATATACACACTATGTACATAAGTAATAAAAAAGAAAGAAAATATCAATGCTTTAGATACTTTATAAACAAGGGAAATTCATTTACAACAGCTCTGAAGCCTATATAATCCAATATCAAGTTATTTGCAGATGATATTGGTAATAGTGTCTTCCCAAGTTTATGAACCTCATTATTATACCCTATCATCACAGTATGCAATTTCAAAGGTGGAGCCCTGATGGAGGAAGTGTGTTGTTGGGGGTGGGTCTTGATAGTTAATTAACTCAACTTGCCATTGTTAGCTGGCACACTCTCCTGCTGCTGATGTCCACCTGATGTTGACTAGGAGGTGATGTCCACCCTTTGATCATGCCATGTTTTTTCCTTCCATCATGGTGTTTTCCCTCAAGTCAGTAAGCCAAAATAAACCCTTTCCTCCTGCTCATTGTACCAGCAATGAGAAGGTAACTGCAACAGTGTCCAATCATTATTTCATTATCCTTTACTCGCATAAGTGCCATTTCCCACCATATTTCACTAAAATATCATGACTAACCATCATAATTAATCCTACTCTACTCTTTTGCCTTTTTTCTCATGCCCCTGTATACAAATTGTAAGTCAAAATAACATTAAAATAATAAGAGATTTAACTAATGCTTACCATATTTCTATAGTCCATTTATTCTCTCAGTTATTTAAAAATATTTTTATTTATTTTTAAAGGAAGAGAGGGGAGGAAAAGAGAGAGAGAGAGAGATTGGTCTACTAGGGCCTCTTGCCACTGCAAATGAACTCCAGAAAGAAGCACCACCGTATGCATCTTGCTTTATGTGGGAACTTGGGAATTGTACCTGGCTGGAAGGCTTTGCAGGAGAGTGCCTTTAACTCCTAAGGCATCGAGCCGTTATTCTATCAATTCTTATTCATTCCTTATTTTCTCTAAAATCCTAAAATTACTTCTCAAATCTAATTTAACTTTGCTAATGTATTATGTACTTTTCTCATCACTATGACCAAATATCTGCAAGAAACAACCTAAGGCATGAAAAATTTATTTTGGCTCACAGCTTTAGGGACTATCAGCCCACTGTGAGAAGATGACAGGACAGAGAGGCTGTATCTGTGGCAGTGGAACTATCAGATGGTGTTGGTGCCTGTGGTTACAGAAACAGGAAGCAGAAAGCACAGCTGGAACCAAGGGCAGGCGTAACCTCCAAAGGCCTGTCTCTTTTGACTTTCCTCTGCCAGCTAAGTCTCAACTCCTCAATGTCCCATATCTTCTAACCTAGTGCTACTGTCTGGAGACCAAACACACCAAATATGAACCTATAATTCAAGCAACAACAGCTAAAGACCTTCCTTCCAATTCTATGAATATTATAAAAATATTAAGCAGAAACTTCCATATATTCCCACCATCATATTTTCATCTATGCCTATACATTTTCCCAAGGAATCTACTTTTCCTTCTCTTTCAGTGAGAAACTTATCAGCGATCCTAGCAACTGACATACTCTATAGTTCAGCACGGCTTCATATCTCCTTTCCTCTAGGAAAGGATGAAGTCCCCACAACTATTTACATCATTAGTTTTGCCCATAAATATGATGTTTCTTCCTAGTCTCCCTCCTTCCTCTTTGTATTCGTCTCCCTTTCCCTCCATCCTCTCTTTCTTGAGGTCTCACTATGTAGCTCAGGCTGGTATAGAACTTGTGATCCTCCTGCACCAGACTCCCATGTACTGGCAATCTAGGAGTTTACCCCCATAGCTATCTGTGGAGTGTATTTCAATAAAAAAATAGTCTTATTACTTTCTTCTTTAAAAGAAAAGATCATTTTTTGATACTTTTTTCCCTTTCAGGTCCTAATCTATCCCATTCTTTCCAAAGAAAATATCTTGGAAACCATTGGCTGTATTTGCTGATTAAAATTTTGCTTCTCTCATTTAATCTGACATCCATTCTGATATCTCCATAACCTTCACTAAAACTTCTCCTGTCGCGATCACTATAGTCTTCTATGAAGCCAAATCACCATAGTCATCATGCTAGATCAAATTGTGGCATTTGGCATAATTGATAATCCATTGGTCTTCCATCCTGAAACTTCATTTTTCTGCTAGAATTCTCTGTTGTTTTCCCCTTTACCTTCTCTAGCTACTTCAAAATCTGCCTAGTTAATGTGTTCTAACTTGTCAGTATCATCATGTGGAGACTTGATGCTTGGACCTTTTCTCAATTTGTGCCGGGTCATTGATGATATAATTGAGAACCATGCCTCTAAATTCAACCTTAATGTGCCAGGACTCTAGATCAATGCTAAAATGTTTGTCTAGCATTTACAAGCCCCTGTGTTCAATTCCCAGCCCTGCAAAATATAACAAATTTTCATAGCTAGTTTGTATCATTCTTGACTCATGCACTCACCTATATATTTGACATTAACTTCAAGCTGTCTCAAAATTAATATGTTCAAAACTGTATTTACTTGTTTTTTATCAAATAACAGCACCATTATTTGAGTTATTAAAGTCATCTCAATATAATCCTCCTTGAATGTTTGATTTCCGTTATATTATATATCCAATGACTGAGCATATTTAGAGTCACTTTTAAATATCACTACCTAAAAATTTTAGTCAAAGCCATCATAACATCTCACTGAAGTGCTACAATAGACTACCCTAAGTTGTCTCCTTGGTTTGATTCTTTGACCATCTGTGTAATATTCAATGATGTGTTAAATCACACCACTTTTCTGCTCAGTGCCACCCTTAACACATTTATAACTGGCTGTGAGAAAAGCATAAATCCTTATGTCAGAGAGGCTTACCCAATTTTGTCTCTCTGTGACTCATTTTCTTCTGGCTCTGGTATCCACTATTCTGAGTTACACATTTCTAGTCATGCAGGTTCCTTGATGTTCCTCAAACATGTCAGGCAACCACCACCGGGCATCTTACAACTCTTTCTGGTCATTGACTTCACAGATACTGACATGCATTACTCTCCTGCCTTAAGTCTGTTAATATCATCTAAAGTAAAATTTAATTACACTAATTCATAGTACCACCTTTCTCTATACAAAACAATCCTCATTTGCTTTCTTGGCTTTAATTATTTTCTTATCACATATCATAATATAACCTTATGTGAATTAATTTACTTGGCCTTCGCAGTATTGGTTTCCCCATCTAGAATGTCAATGAATAATACTGTTTCCTAATGTGCATTTTTCTTATGTTTAGCTTGAGTTAATCTTTTCTTTTTTTTATTTCTAATAGAAATTGGCTTGAAATGGTAAATCACTACTGGTAGCAAAACCAAGAAAAAAATAACCAACTTCTGTTGCCAAGGTTTTAAATTTGCTGTCAACTAAGATACCCAGCAGGAAACAACCTGACATAATGCTCAAACAAGTGCGGTAGTGGCACACAGCCATGGTGGGCAACCAACTGCTCTTGATTTGGCTAATTGATCCACTCAGTGGAATGGAACTCATTGCTGGAACTGGGAAATAAGTCAAAACCATGTACAAAAAATGAGCACAGTCTCCAATCAACATACTACCAAATGTGGGCTAGAGGAGGACCTACACACATAAAATTCTCTCTAAAATAACTATGGCCATCCCATCTATCTAGTACTAACTTCTCTCTCTGTTGGAGAATTTGCTTATCTTTTTCAGATGGAAAACAAACCTGAAGGGAGGATCAGCCAATCACACCTCATCAGGGCCCCAGCTGAAACCATAGAGTAATGTGGGGGAAGGGCAAGAGTACACTGTTCTTGGGGATCACGACACCAGAAAAAGGCTGAAGGAGACAAACAGAGAACATCCAACTCCTACTAAGCCAGATATCCAGAGACACAGAGGTGCCCAAAACCTCATCACTGAAGTAGAACTAAAATGACCCCAATGTGGCTCAGGAAAATTTGTGGAAGAGGGGACGGAAAGAATGTTAGAGCCACAAGTTGGGGCATTATGCACAGAGACTTGGCCTATCCCCCATAACTCTTGACTACCCCCACAATGCATGACCCACATTCCCCATTGATGAGGGTCCCTTTGGAAGAGGGAGGACAGGGAGGAGGATAATGGAGTCACCATTATGAATGTAAAATTAGAATAATATAAATTAAAAAAAAGAAAAAAATTGCTGTCAAGAATCAGAACCATAAATTCAACTTAAAAATCCCATTGTATAAATCATAATTTGTATAAGACTTATTCCATAAATGATTTGTGCTTTCACTCTCCTAGAAACATGGGACACTTAAATGCAGGGAGAAATCTTAAAGCAAGAGAGAAATTCACAAATCTAGATTAGCTAAAAAGGCATTTCAAACTAAAGTTTTACATAAAGTAAGAAGAAAAAGAGACCAAAATATGCTTTATCTGAACTTTATAACTTAAAAAGGAAGGATTGGAAAAGAGTGGTAGGCACACAGACAAATCCTACAAAAAAATTAGCAGTTAAGCTTTAAGTATGTAAAATATAAAATGTATACTCATAATCATATATAACTTATAATAGAGAGTTAAAACTACATGTTTAATTCCTTTTCTACTTCCTTTGCTTAATTAGTTAATATATGCTATGGGTCCTAAAAAAGAGATGATACAAGAGATGAGTATCTTAAATTATACATCAAAAGTTGCAACAGAAATTTAATGTCATGAGAGATCATTGAGTCAAAAAGCACAGAAACAGTACTTAGTAGGCTGCAGTACTTTATTAATAAGGCTCAGTCAGACATTGCAAACTGGGGAGTGAGGAGACACAGGAGAGGCAGTGTGAAGAAGACTGTCCATCTGATATAATAAGAAGCCCATTGAGAAGTCTCTTGACAAAAGTGGATTTTTTCCGTTACTTTTTGTGTTTTTGAGATCAATCATCAACTGTACTATTAGTTCATGGAAGACATGGACTGAGAATTTTTACCATAACACAGGAATTTTTTAACATTTATAATAATAGCATATTAGTAATGAGTACAGATTGCAAACCAGATTAGAGTGACACTAAGAGAGCAACTTGGAGAGATAATAGTGATAATAAGGAATCTGATTTCATTGGTTAGAAGAGAAATGCTGTGGTAGTTCACAAAGGTATTATCCCTAACAAAGAGAGTGAAGAAGGACTTCTACAAAGAAAACTATAATACACTGAAAAAAAACTTTGAAAAGACCATAAGAAATTGGAAAAAGCTCTAAATATTCATGGATTGGCAGAATTGATGTTATTAAAATGGCCATCCTACAGATTCAGTACAATCCCTCTCAAAGTTCTAATCATGCTCTTCACAGAACTAGAAAAACAATTCTAAAATTCAAGGAGAAGCACAGATGACCTTGAACAAACAAAGCAACCCTAAACAAACAGAACAATAAGGAGATATCATAATAAATGAAATAGTAACAAAACCATAATATTTCAGCAAAAAGTAACATACCCAATGTAATAGAAGACCCCAAAATGAACCCATGTATCTTCAACCATCTGAATTTCAAAAACTGTGTCCAAAACGTATGTTGGATAACTTCTACAAATGGTGCTCAGAAAACTGAATATTTACATTTAGAACATTAAAACTGGATCACTATCTTTACTCTGTAGCACAATAAACTCAAAATGGATCAATTATCTTAAAGTAAGACTTGAAACTTAGAAACTATTAGAGAAATCCAAAATAAAAAAGTTCAACATGTGGTTATATGCAATGACTTTCTCAGAACTCCATTTCCTCTAAAAATGATAGTAAGAATTGACAAAATGAATTGCATCAAATTATGAGATTTTTGCATATCCAACTAAATGAGAGTGAAACAGTCCTACTGAAGGAGAGAAAAACTTGCCATCTATATATCTGACAGGAAATGAATGCATATTTGAATTAATATAAAGGCCATCAAAAATAAACATCAAAAGAACAAACACTTCAATCAATAGGGGGAAAATAACTGATGAGACAGTTCTCCAAAGTACAAATATGCAAAAAATACACAAACTCATGTTCAAAATCTTTATCCATAAAGAGTATGCAAACCAAAGCTACACAGAGACTCCATCTCACATAAGTAACAAGGAATTATCCAGAATACCAAAACAACAGGTGCTGGCAAAGATAAAAGATGCATTGTTGGTTGGAATGTAAAATACTCTAGCCACTGTGGAGATTCTACATGGTGGTGCACGCCTTTAATCCCAGCACTTGGGAGGCAGAG
The DNA here is from genome assembly GCA_036365145.1 of Orientallactaga sibirica. Classification (NCBI taxonomy): domain Eukaryota; kingdom Metazoa; phylum Chordata; class Mammalia; order Rodentia; family Dipodidae; genus Orientallactaga; species Orientallactaga sibirica. The sequence continues at coordinate 29,286,924 of JAEOAD010000021.1, read as the reverse complement.
GCAGGAGGATTGTCGAGAGTTTGAGGCCACCCTGAGACTATATAGAGATTCCAGGTCAGCCTGAGCTAGAGTGAGACCCTACCTCGCAAAACTAAAAAAAAAAAAAGAAGAAGAAACTAAAATTGAACCACCATATGATTCAGAGGTCCCTCTCCTTGCCATATACCTGAAGGAATGAAAATCAGCTTATAATGAAGATACCATATCACCATGTGCATCACTGCATTGTTCATGATCATCTATGATGAAATCAGTCTAGGTATCCACTAACAAATTAATAGATAAATAAACTGTGCCAAGTAAACAATGGAGTGTTAAAAATTAAGGAATTAAAAATTCAGTGTTAAAAATTAAGGAAATCATGTAATTCTAAGAAGATTGACTGAGCTAGAGAATATCATATTATATAAAATACATTAGACTCAGGAAGACAGATATTATATGTTTTATCTCCTGGGGAATCCAATCCAGATAGTATGGAAGTGCAAGAAGAACTATTAATGTAGAGAAAGGAGATAGGGGTAAGAGAAAAGGAGATATCCAAGATGGGTATGATTAAAATACATTATTTGCATGCATGACTATATCATAATTAAATCTACTGTTTTGAACAGTTGATAAATGAAAATAAAACAATAATAAAGAGAAAAGGATTGTCAAGGGATTTGACCCTCATTTTAAGTCAGGGCAATTAGAAACAGGTCTGTAATCTGTTGAAAAATGTATAGCAGAGATTTAAGTCATGAAGCAGAGGAATAAAACAAGTAAGTATATTTGGATCAGTGTCCATGAAGGGAAAAGATATCATCTAATAGATCTGATGGGTTGTCAGAGTCAGAAGGGAAGGCTGAGTATTGGTAGGATAGTAGATGTAGTGGGAATCTGTGTGAGTTCTTTGTAAATGCTTGCCTTGATTTTCCTTCAAGAAATGCCCATCTTAAAAAACCTATTAGAGCTGGGCGTGGTGGCACACGCCTTTAATACCAGCACTTGGGAGGCAGAGGTAGGAGGATCGCCGAGAGATCGAGGCCACCCTGAGACTACATAGTTAATTCCAGGTCAGCCTGGACCAGAGTGAGACCCTACCTCGCAAAAAAAAAAAAAAAAAAAAAAAAAACTATTAGTATAATTTTACAATCAGATATCTTTTCCTTCTTATATGCTTTTTATATGATCTTGTATTTTCCGTATTATTTCATATATTATTCCATATATATTCGATATATTAACCAAAAGCACCTTTTGAAAATGAACAGCTTTAAGAGTTTTTGTTCTTTGTAGTTATGCAGTTCACAGAACTTAACATACACAATGTGATCTTTTAGATTACATTGAATGTTGGATTCCAGTGCAGAAATACAGTCAGTGTAATATTTATTTCTCAACCTTTCTCTCACATATAGCAAATAAGGATTTGGCGATAGAGCACAAATCTCTAAAAGATTTATAGAAGAAGATGCCACAGGAAAAAAAAATAAGCTATTGAGCTAGGTGACCTAAAATAGAGCCAAATCTAAGGACACAAAATAATCATATTTTTAAAGGAGTCATTTTGCTATTGGCCAGGATTGAGTAAAGGCCAGACTTAACCCTCTAGCTGAAATAAAATAACAAAGTGTATGAAATAATGGCTTTCCAGGCATTCAACATTAGACAAGTCATAGTTGTCTTTTGGGGGAAAGAAACAAATGAGATGAATATGATAATTTTCAGATTAGTGTCCTGAGACAGTTTTATGCCTTGTTTCTGGGATGATGCAGTAAAGCTGAGCAAGCAAGCTGCTGAATAGAGAACTCAGAGAGTTAAAGTAACTCATCAGGGAGCAGAGTGAGGACATTCAACAGGAAGATCATGTCAGAAACAGGCATCAGGTTCTCATGAATGTGCTGCCTGAAAGCATAACAGTACAGCCTTCTGAGCATTTAAACATTTTATGTTCAAGAATCAAGAGGAAGAGTGCATGTGATATACTCACAGATCAAAGGTGCAAATCAAACTCCACAGATAAAAACACACAATATAAGGTGGAATACACATTGAATGGCAATTTGAAAATGGTAAAAAAAAATTGTTGACTTAAATACATAGCAATAGAAAATAATAAAAAAATAAGTTTTGGAGCAAATTCAAACATCCTACTATCAAAGAGTGTTAAAGAAATATTGGTCAAAAAGTGCAAAATTTTATTTGGGTAAGACAGGTCATTACATCAGTTAGACAGAATCAGAGGGAGAGAAAGAATTACATGAACTACTTAAAGAGAAACAATTCTCATGTTTGAATAAAATATAAACTCACATATTAATGAATAATAATAAACTCAAGATGGATTGGACATAAAGACACTATTAGAAACTTCTTTTCATTTTTTAAAAAGTTTTATTTTTATTTATTCATTAAATAAAGAGAGAGGGAGATAATGGGTGTGCCAGGGCCTCTAGCCACTGGAAATGAACTCTAGATGCATGCACCACTGTGTGCATGTGGCTTACATGGGACCTGGAGAATCAAATCTGGGACCTTCCGCTTTATAGGCAAGTACCTTAACTGCTAAGCCTTCTCTCCGCCCTATTAGAACTTTTTGTCTGAACTTTTTCATTGTTGTGATTAAAAACTCCTGAGTATAAAAGCTAAAGAAGAAAATGTTGAATGTGGCCAATAATTTCTGGAGTTTTAGTCTACTGCTGTGGCTTGTGATGAGACAGTTCATCATGGTGGAGAGGGTATGATGGAGCAGACCTGTTAACTTTATAGTAGGAAGTAGCGGGTTCTATCTTTCTAAGATATGTTCCTATTCACCTACTTTGTCCAGCTAGGCCTCACCTCCCAATCATGTCATGTTAGGAAGCCCCCATGGTATTAATCTATTCATCAGGTAAGAAGCTCTAGAATTCAATCACTCCCCCAAATCCCATCAGCTGGTGACTAAGACCCAATTTATGAGTCTATAGGGAACATTTGTATTATAACAAAAAGAAAATTTCTAACTGTTGAGACCCTGGGATCCAATTACTCCACAAAATCCCATTAGCTGGTATCTAAGACCCAATTCATGAGTCTACATGGAACCTTTGTATTATAGCAATAGTAAATGTCTAAAACTGTTGATAAAGACAAAAAATATCCAAAGATACCATAGGAAAGAAGACATACTGTAAATAGAGGACAACCACCAGAGATTTCTTTATATAAGAAACAATGCAAGCTAGAATGCCATGGTATTTATATTTGAAATTTAAATGAGAAATATTAAATGTCAGGTTGAAATTGTCTACTCCATCCACAATTATCCCATCCACAAGTAAGCTAAAGAATTTTCAAGACATAAAACATCTAAATAAATTTGCTCTCAGAAGACCTGCATTTTATACAATGTTAAAGGAGGTCTTGAAAAAGAAGAAAAATAATACTAAATGAAACCTGGATCTACACAAAGGACTTACATGCGTGACAATAAAGTGCAGAACTATAGAGAACGATGTGAAATTCACAAGTTAGGTAAGAGTGACAAATGTCTGGAAACTAAAGGAACAAAGCCCCCACTAGGAAAAAAAAACGTTATCTCAACATATAAGGAAATGAGATGTAGTTAAAATTTTTCCCAGAATCTACTTCAAAATTAACTTCAGACATCACTTGTGAATTTTACAGAACAGTAAAGAAGGAAATAATACTAGTTCTATATAAACTCCTCCAGTGAATTCAGAAGAAGAAATACTTTACAATCAGATTTGAAAATTCATAGAGTTGCTTATGAGAATGTTAAATGCAAGGAGTCAACAGTAGTCTAAAGAATGTTAAAAAATAACAAAATTGGAGAAGCCATAGTATCTCTACCCCAGATTTGTTACATAGCAACAGTAATTATCAAAGTAGTTTTGCCATCTCTCTAATTATATATACACATATGTATGTATGTATATATATAAATATAATCACTTCAGTATTACAGTATTATTGTAATTTCAGAGCAATAAATGATTTCTTGTATAAGTAAAATGATCACAGATCCATATCTTGTATTACTTATGACTAACTCAAGTTAGACCAGAATATAAAATATAAAACAAATTATAAAATCCTTCTATAAGAAGATAATGGGAGAATGTCTTTATGACCTTTCTTAGGCAATGATTTTAGTGACACATAACTCAAACAATCAATGACAGAAAGTAATTAAATTGGACTTAATAGTGCTGGGATTAAAGGTATGTGCCATCATGCCTGGCTAAAAGTCCTAAAGTTATTGATGCCAAACACATGACTGCTTAAATAGCAATGTATTAATTGAACTAGCAAATAGTTAATTAAAGAATGAAAATAAAGATAAATATTAGAATTGGCCAATGTATGAAATATATGGTGGTTCCCATCTTTGTAAGAAGCAATATCATAATACACTTTGAATGATATCTTAGGAAAATAAAGAAATAGAGAACTTCAAAGCACTACACAAACACACACACAGAGACAGAGGAAGAGAGAGAGACTTGAAAATTCCCATGCAATAAATCACTAAGTTAATAATGATATTTTACATGTAAACATCATATTAATCATTATATTTATACTACCAAAGGTATATTAACCTTATCAAATGTCAAGCAAAGCATTAGAAAGTAACTAAGAAACACAAACTTTTAAAATAATTCCTGGGGTATTTTTAGGTATGCAAGGATTTTAATAACATGACGATATGTATTTGGTGTGAAGTTAAACAATAATTTTAAGTGCAATATATTTTCAAATATCAAAAAAAATGGAAAAAGTATGGGAAAAAAACTTTTGTTTTTTGAGTGATTTTTTAAAAATTTAATTTAATTTTGAAAAAATTAATTAGCTTAACAGGTTATTCTTATTATAATGTCAATAAGTTGAGCTGGGAAAAGAGCTCTTACTGCTCAAGCATGTAAACCTGAGTTCAATCCCCAGCACCCATAGAAAACTCCAGAAATCTGTGCATGACCACGTTTGTTTATAATCCAAGCTATGAGAGGTAGAGACAGAAGATCACTGGGGCTTTCTGAGAGTTCCCAGTTCAGTAGAAGATTCTGTCTCAGGGAAATAAGGTGGAAGAGTGACAGAGGAGGACATTCAATGTCTTACTGTGGCCTCCACACATCAGCTCACGGGGCACATGCATCTGTATGCACATGGATACACCACACACACACACACACATGTTCCATATACTATATACCCACGAGAAGCCAATGTCAGTAAGTAAATTTGGGGAGCTCACCATGTTAGATGGTAATTGTTTCCTTCTTTAAAATAGGTACAGAATAGTTACTTACCTATATGAGGTAAAGAAGATTTCATATTTGTACAAATGACTCAACAGGAGATTTGACTTTGCTGTGGAATTCTGTTGAAAATATTAATTAACACAAAGTTTTCCACAATAAGAAAAAATAGCTAGAGCCTAGGCAAAGGGGGAAATAAAGACAGAACCATTCCTGCAGCTCTTAGAAAACTGTATATACTAAATCCCATTCAAAGGATTGGCAAGGAGGTTAAGATGAATTTACTTCTTACAAAGACTCTTACAGTATTTCTAAAATATGCCAAGTTAATGAACATTACTTTTTCATAAGAATAAAATATGCTTCATCCAGGGGTTGAGTTAAATTGGATATTTAATAGATGTAGTATATACTTATATCCAACTTTAAAGGTCAAACTACTATTTCTCACCTTTAGGACATATAATGAAGACTTTGTTTTAACTTTGTATCTAACATTTACAAGCAAAATTTGTACTTTTAAGTACCTGCAGAGGGAAGAACTATATGCTGCTATAATGATGATCAAGGAATTAAAATTCTAAACTACATTCCAAATTTGTGTTTAATTTTAACAAACTTTTGTTTATCAAAAATATATTTAACATATTTTTATTTTATATATTCTTTGTGAAAAGACCTGTCCTAACTTTAGGAGATGTCAAAGGAAAAATAAAATTGCTCATGAACTGAGAAGCATAGAAATATACAAACAACTTAAAAATGGAATCAGTCACAAAGGTACATAAAAAGAATCATAGCTGCATGGAAGAAGGATGTTTAACCAAAGCTCCAAGTTAGAGAAGAAGAGAAGTGAGGAAAGGAATTTACAGAATTCAAAATATTTAACTGAGATTGTAAGGAACAATCTGACTCAATGATTGATATAGGAAGGGCAGCAAGCAGAGTCAAAATTCAAATGAAAGGTAGCTACAAGCCCCACCTACCCCTCTTAGAAACACATTACCATGGAACATTGGAGGTATTGTAAATAATGAGCAATCACAGATTCACCCACCACTTTGCATTTGACTTTTACATGGGGTAATGGGATATTGGACCTGGGCTACATGCTTTGTAAGCAAGTGCTTTTATCCACTAAGTAAGAGCCATCTTACAGCCCCTATTTTAGATTTTAATATTGGAATCAAGGAATGTCTTCATGATATTCTGCAGCCTGGAAGTCACATAGACCCTGAGCATAGAAGGATCCAGCTCTTGGTTTAGTGCTGAATAGTAATCATCTTGACATGCTATATAATATTTTCACAGGATTTCTATATTTCCACTTTGTACTAGGACCTATAAGCTTCATAGTCAATGCTGTCTGAGACATAAATTAGCATGAGCAGTTCTGAGGATTACCCCTGGAAGATAGCTCTGATGTAGCCTCAGTGGCACAGCTTAGACTTTGTTTGCTTCAAAATAGTAGCCTTTAGAAATTTTAGCTGAGAATAGACATGGTAAGTTGTGCCTTTTGTAACACTAATGCTGACTAAAAGAATATATGAAAAGTGGATGAGGCCGGAGAAAGAAAAATGTAGATGTGCATCATTCAGAAAACAATCTTTGAACATAAGATTAGGATTAGTAATGGAAATGAAGTGGTAAAAAGTTCCATAGAACTTAAGAAACATTAATAATAGGACTAATAATTAGGGACTATTTTAAACTATGCTATTCCCCAAAATACTATTCAGGAGGAAGGTGACATTGGTTTGTCTTCAACTTGATGAATTTCTGATTAACATACAGTGAGAGCATGACTGAGATATCTCTAAGTGATATGATCTGAAGGATTCCAAATGTTCCTCCTCCAATTTCCTCTATGGGGATAGGGGATTACAAGTGGCACTACTATTTACTACTGGGGGTTAAAGTATTATGAAAATAGGGCCACTGGAAAGTCATAAGCAAGTAACCTAATAGTGATAATCACCTACCTCCAATCATTTACAGAGAAGAGAGTCTTCACATTGAAAGGAAAATGTGGTGGTTTGAATGAATGTCCCCCAATAGATTCAGGAGTTATATTAAAGCTTGTAATTTAGATCTCCATCCACCTCACTGGAGGTGTCACTGTGGGCAGATCCTGGGGTCCAGCCCTAAGGCTAATCTGACTTCCAACCTAAGATTTGCAAAGTGCTGAGTTCTGCCTGGAATTCCTGAGTCTGCTTGCTTGCTTTGGTGGTGATCTTTCTCTCTGCTTGGTCCAGTGAAAGTGGGTCAGCTTCTTCTGCCATTATGGCACTTCCCCTCAATCTGTAAGCTTCAATAAATCAGACGACATGATTCTATACATAAGTGACCTGAGAACCTCCATCTCAAAACTCCTAGAGGTAATTAACTCCTTCAGCAAAGTAGCAGGATGTAAGATCAATGCAGAGACATCAGTAGCCTTTCTGTATGCAGAAGACAAAAATATAGAAAAAGAAATAAGCAACATTGTCCCATTTTCAATAGCAACAAAGAAAATAAAATACCTTGGAATAACATTAACCAAGGAAGTGAAAGACCTATGCGATGAACACATAGAAACACTCAAGAAAGAAATTGAGGAGGTCCTATGAAAATGGAAAGACCTCCCATGCTCCTGGATAGGTATAATTAACATTGTAAAAATGGCAATCTTACCAAAATCACTATATAGATTCAATGCAATGCTGATAAAAATCCCAACTTCTTTCTTTACTGAGATAGAAAAAACTATTTCAAAATTCATATGGACAGGCAGAAGGCCTCGGATATCCAAGCATATCCTCAGCAAAAGAAACACCTCTGGAGGTATGAATTTCTGATTAACATACAGTGAGAGCATGACTGAGATATCTCTAAGTGATATGATCTGAAGGATTCCAAATGTTCCTCCTCCAATTTCCTCTATGGGGATAGGGGATTACAAGTGGCACTACTATTTACTACTGGGGGTTAAAGTATTATGAAAATAGGGCCACTGGAAAGTCATAAGCAAGTAACCTAATAGTGATAATCACCTACCTCCAATCATTTACAGAGATAGGCATACCTGATCTAAAGTTATACTACAAAGCCATTGTAATAAAAACAACATGGTACTGGCATAAAAACAGGAATATAGACCAATGGAACAGAATAGAAGACCCAGACTTTGGGTCAAGGAACTACAGCTACTTGATATCTGACAAAGGTCCTACCAACGCAGAATGGAAAAAAGACAGCATCTTCAACAAATGGTGCTGGAAAAACTGGATAACCATATGTAGGAAATGAAACTCGATCCAAACATCTCACCATGCACAAAAATCAAGTCCAGATGGATCAAAGACCTTATTATAAAACCAGAAACTCTGCTACTACTGGAAGAAAAAATAGGAGGAACCTTCCATGACATAGGAGTGGGAAAAGACTTCCTGAACAAAACCCCAGCAGCACAGGAAATTAAACAATTACTCAACCATTTGGATCTCATGAAGCTGAAAAGCTTTTTCACTGACAAATATACTATAACCAAAGCCAGCAGATTATCCACATAATGGGAGAAAATTTTCACCAGCTATACAACTGACAAAGGCCTAATTTCTAGAATCTACAAAGAACTCCAAAGCCTAAACAATAAATGATCAAACAACCTACTCAAAAAACAGGGCAGAGAACTGCACAGGGAGTTCTCAGAGGAAGAAATACAAACAGCAAACACACATTTAAGAAAATGTTCAACATCCCTAATCATCAGGAAAATGAAAATTAAAACAACTATGAGATTCTACCTTACCCCAGTAAGGATGGCTAACATTAAAAAAAAAAAAAATGAAAACAAAGGCTGGAGAGGCTGTGGAGAAATAGGAGATTTAAGATTTTAAGTGTGAACAATTCAAGCACGTTTATTTTGTCCTGGAATTAAGAATATGGCTGTGTCCTGCATACCTGGTATTGGTTTCAGAAGCAGGAAAAATGTATGGAGTGGTCATGAAGGGCACACAGTTTCAGGAGCTGTTGCTTTGTTTCTATTACAAGAAATAAGCACTGCTGAGCTACATGATGGTCTTGCAGCTGGAGTTAGGTAGTACATTTAAAAGAACAGCACATAAGAAACCAATTTCATCTCCTTGCTTATATAACCAACTAACCCTTTATAAGATGGTTTTTTGGAAAAAAATGATGCAGAGTTACTTTAAATTTCTTAATTATCAAGTATATAAATCATGTTAATTAATATGCAATGTAATCAAGGATTTCAATGGCTTTAGACTTTCTGTAGAAGATTAATGTCAAAGTTTTATATCTAATCTAAGTCTATCAGTGCTTGGCTAATTTCAGCAGCATTGAAGGAACATCAGCTAATATACCTTTCCTGAAGATGGGGTTGAAAAATGAATATTGAGGTGAAGCATTAGAGAATGATATAGGTGTCTGTTTACAAAATGGTTTGACCTTTTGCATTAAGAATCTTAGACAGAGCCGGGTGTGGTGGTGTACTCCTTTAATCCCAGCACTTGAGAAGCAGAAGTAGGAGGATCACCATGGGTTTGAGGCCACCCTGAAACTAGATAGTGAATTCCAGGTCAGTCTGGGCTACAGTGAGATTCTACCTTGAAAAACAAAACCAAAACAAAACAAAAAACAAAACCAAAAGAATCTTAAATACACGTATCCATTTATTCTCATGTACCCATCATAGATCCTTTCCTTTGTCAGACTATTGTAGAGAAATTTCTCAGTAAGTAGAACAACAAAAATGAAGATGAAAAGTAGGAAATAAAATAGTAACAGGAAAAAACTTTGTAAAACTTACACTTTCTAAAACTGGAAGTAGAGTTTTTATACAGATACCACAGAGATATCCAGAGGGAGGAAATTACCAAAACAAGGAGTAAAGAAAAATTGCTGGAACCAAAGAAAAGTTTTGGGGTTGAAAGTGCTCATCCAGGGAGTGTCATGAGGAAAGGCACTCACAAATAAAAGAAATAGGAACAGTGGATGAAGAGAAGATCCTAAAATCTAAAAGAGATAGAAACAAAGATGAGAAAGGGTGAAGAAATAGAAAGGATGAGGGAGGGAAAAGGAGAGATAGAAAGTCTAAAGTTTTGTGTTTTTATTTAATTAGATTGACATCAAATTTATGATGGTGAAAATGGAAGTTAAAATAATGTTTCAATGCTTTCAAACTACTGGGGAAAATTTCATCAAGACGGTACTAGGAGGAATGAGTTTCCTGAAGAGCTATTTTAAAACAAAATATGAATTGGCTACATTATTGAGTATGCTTAAACATATTGGAGAAATATACATCTATGATATGGAATTTGTGAGTAACAAACACATTTGTGAATAAGTTATGAGATATAAAAATAATGGTGTTAATGAGACTATTGAAAATAAAGCAGCCAAAACTAAACCAGCTATTAATTCTAGTATAAACAAGATTATACAAAAATAAATGTGTATGTGGTTTGACTATGAATAATATTTATACAGTATTCATATGCACTTATATAATAGATATCAAGCTAACACTTAGAAACATAGATTATCTTGGAAGTGTGGAGAATGGGAGGAAAGGGTATGAATTAAAGAATGAAACTCTTATTGTAATAAGTCAACAATTAGGTCTGAAACAAGGGAAAAAAAGCAATATGAAAGCATAAATATTTTACATGGCACTAGATGTCACAATCATAGGAAGCAAACAGAATATTGAACATAGTAGCCCTTGGGAAGTTAAACTAATTGGTGAAAACTAAAATTTCAAAATAGTGTGTTGATAGGATAATTATACATATGTTTTTCTGCAGACAGATTTGTATCAATAGAGGCAACAAAGTTTGTTGGTGAATGGTCTAATTAGTCACTGGCAAGTAGTACACTGTGGCCCATATAAGGATCTACAGAGGAAAAAGCCATAAGGCCTGAGACTGTAAATAGAGGGTAAGAGCAGTTCATTGACACATTTGAATTATTAAAGGGTTTTGACGGGTTTCTGTCTGTGATGTCAGCCTGCTGTCTCAAAACTGCCCACCAGTCCATGAGAGGACCCCAAGAAGACATAAATCTGTTAAATGATCCTATCGTCATATCTGACTATTAAGGGATGAAGAGTCAGTCCCACTTTCATCAATTAATTCTGTTTCATGAATTCAGAATTTTCAGTTTTAAGAAATGCATAGGAGCTCATTGTAACTAAGAAATGTTACTTTTGGTACTAAGAAGAAAGGCTTAGAAACCACTAATTTGTCAGTCACCAAACTTTGTAGCAAAATATCCTGACCTCTTAATCATAGACTCATAAAAAGGTTGTTCAGTTGGCTCAAGTACAATCAATCAATCAGCAAGCCAATAAATTATTATTTGATCCATAATTACAAAACCACTGCTTAGAGTGAGAGACACAGAGGCAATTAATTCAAGAATTATTGACTTTAAAGTATTTATTAAAATGAGAAGTGAAATTTCACATAGTGGGATTTTATGAGGAACAATCTATGCTGGAATGTCATGAGCAGAGAAAAAGTGAAATTTTGAGTAAATAATTTTTGAAGTGCAAAAAAAAAAAAAAAAACAAGACCCTGATTAATTCAGTGATGTGCTTAGAGCAAAACAGAGATGCAGAAAGAGAATGAACCAAGCAGCCTGTCTGTAATGCTGCCTCTGTCTGTACTAATAGTTTCCAGATCATTGGTATCTTTAGAACAAACTACCCTTTATTTGACCTCATGTGAGAAGATATTTGTTCTTTGCAAACAAATGAGCCATCAAATGTAAGGACACAAAGACTCTATTAACTTTTAATGTGATAGGCATTCATTTGCTCATATCCATGCAGTGTGCAAGGTCAGCAGTACCATGTTCAAGGGTGATGGACATTGTTCTGCTTGTTTTGAGATAACAGTGAATTTAATGAAAAATTTGTTTTATGTGTTAGATAAAACAATCAGAATCCATATTCTTATTTTGCCTGTCTTAGGAAAAATGGTCAATGAAGCTAATTTACTATCTTATTAATTAAACAAAATAAGCATGAAAACTTAATTCCACTGGGCAGAGTAAAACCTGTTAATCAATCAGTAAATAGATAGCAATGATGACTATTAGGGACAAAAAATAGTGGTCAATATATGATTAATATCTTACTTTGGGAGTAGGAAAGTCATACTGAATTGAAAAGTCTGAAGAATATAAATAGAGTGAGCATATTCAAGTGGGTAAACTTTTTCTGTGGGGGGATAGCTTGAGGTAGAGTCTTGCTCTAGTCCAGGATGAGCTTGAATTCACTATGTAGTCTTTGGGTGGCCTTAAACTCATGGCCATCCTTCTACCTCTGCCTGCCAAGTGCTGGGATTAAAGGTTGTACCACCAGACCTGGCATAACAGTGTAATCTTTAACCCTTTCATTTTAGACTTATTATTAGGAATTGGCTTACTTTTTTTTTTTTTTTTTTTTTTTTTTTGAGAGAGAGAAATGAGAGGGAGAGGAAGACAGATAGAGATGGGCGTGCCAGCATCCTCTCAGCTGCTGCAAATGAAATCTGGATGTGTGCGCCCCCTTGTGGTCAAGTGCGGCATTGTGCCCTTGCATCACTTTGCATCTGGCTAAACATGGGACCTGGAGATTGGAACTGCTGGAGATTGGAACCAGCATTCTTAGGCTTAGGAGGCAGGTGCCTTAACCGCTAAGCCATCTCTCCAGCCCTGGCCTACTTTTCTGTCTCAATAAAACACCAAGGGACACACATTCAGGTAAGACCTAACTCAAGAATTGGGCTAAGAAAGGGAGAGCAAGAACCCATGAAAGTGAAATTTCACAATATTCATCAACAGGATTGTTTCCTAATTTTGTAGGTAAGCTACGGAGCCATGTGTTTTAGTATGTTCCAGCACTGATTAATTTTGCAGGCATGGGAGACACTACAAAAGAACTCTGGAAGGTATTACCATCTTATTTTTCCATTCTTATTTTCCATTATTCTCTCGTCTGGTACACATGGTTTGTAAACTGTTAATGTCCTTGGCTGCTCAGTGCTTTTAGTGCATGTTCTTCTCATCATTTAGAATTTTCTCTTCATTCTCTATGAATTCTTCTGTTGCAATTTTTTTAAAAAGGTCAAGTTCAAATCCTATCTTTTCTATAATACTTTCCTAATCCCCTGGGCATAGCATACTTCTAACACAGAGAATTTGTTCTTTATGCTTCTATCTTGAAAATTGCATGCATTCTCAAAGCATGTTGTATTTTTCACATTGAACAGCAGCATATGTGTTGAATACTTATTTGACTTTTGCAGAATCAGGTTTGGTTTATCTCTAACAGTTTCAATCTCTTGCCAGGTATTAAACCTAGATCCTAGCTCAATGCCCATTGTCTGATTACTAGTGTTACTTTAGAAGTCTCACCATGATTAAGTGAGGGTGAATTCCTATGTGCTGCATTATAGCCTGATCCATTGCCCCCTTCAGTGTGCTTCCCTTCCCTTCCCAGTTCACTAGGAAATTTTCTCTAAGTTACATACTTCTTAGTGCATCAGTATATGCCTGTGATCCTGTCCTGATTATAAATAGGGCACACTTTCTCTCACGGTGTGATTCAATTCAGATATAAATTACTCATTAAATTTGTATTTAATGATTTTATTATCCATTAATGGTAATTATCTTGGTTGTTTCATTAGGGACTGTGTAGTGCTTATCCAATTCTATCATGCTTATTTTTCAACTTTAATACTTCTATAGAATACTCTTTTCATATCCACAGGACTTTTGGGGTCCTAAAAAAGTACTTTTTCTTCAAAATGGCAAGGTAAAAACTTATTTTCCTTCACTTGTCACTTTTTAAAATACTGAATTAGTGCTCATCCAATCTTCAATGTTGTCAGTATACACTGAGTTGTGAGTTGTTTCTCCCTTGAAAAGATTATACACTTGATCTTAGCCAAAAGGTGGAGAAGCTATGAAAGATCATTATGAATGCATAGCTTTTATACATTAAATTTCTTTTAATTAACCACAGTCTTTTTATTTCTCAAATGTCCCATATTTGAACAGTGAAAGTCCATTTAAACTGGTTCTTGCCATTTTGAGATTGCTTCATTTCCTTTTCATGGCATTTTTACTTTTTGGCATAAAATTCAAGATTATCTTATATCTTTCTTAAATTAGATCTGAAACCAAGTAGAATCATATGTCACAATGGAAATATGTTCTGGCAAACACATTCTCCAGTGATTTCCTCATTCTGTGGGGGATTACAGTGTTCTTACATGTTCTTGAGACAGCTGCAATGGACTAGATATGCTTATGGGACCACTGCCCATTTTGCTGACTGATGCTGTTTTGTGATGCTCCCTTGAATTTCTTAGAAGCAGTAATAAACACTCCCGAAGACAGCTTCAAATGAATGTTCCCTTATTTTCCACAAATTTTACCAGAAACAACTCTTAAAGACAAAAATATAAATATGACCATTGGGCTATGTCATCACATGCAGTAACCATGTAGAAAGCCATATAGAGACAATATCTCCAAACACACCCAATATGACCAGTATGTTAGTGAAGTTTATAGAGTTTAGTTATAAAAAAAGGCATCTACCAGTATGAACATACTATGCTACAAGCTCTCCAGAAAGAAAATATAAATTTCTTTGTAATGCAAGTGAGTATAAATAGAATACACCAATGTTTTGATTTGGTTTTTACTAATTTACTTTATTTTTTGTAAACGTATGATTTTGATATGTTCTTGGCCATTCTTTCCTCTTCTCTTTAATCAAGGAAAAATGTACATCTTCATTTACCTTCTTTGTGACTTTTACAATTCCTACAAATATTTACAAAGATGCTACCAGTTCACAGAGTTCTCATTCTACCTTGAAACATAAATAACTGCCTTCATAACCCCAAAAAGCATTAGTTAGACAGGAATTTCACTCATCACCTTTCTCCAAAGCATCAGGTGTAATATTTCAAAAATGATTATTTTTAATTCAGAAAATGAAGAGAACCTTTCCTTTCTCAGTAATTATTCAGTGCCAATTATCTATGGATTTGCAGTAGACAATAGTTTTTTGTTATGATAGAAGAAACTTGCTAGGTGGCAAAGAATGGTTTCCACTTGCTAAGTAATGAAAGATCTTGTGTTTCTCTTAGAGTACGTGCCCAAGCCCCACACTTCCTACCTCGCAAAGTCATACTTAACCAAAGAAAGATATTCACCAGGCTCTCAGAGGATTTTAAAACAATAGAGTTTATGACAGGGATGGCTTGTATTTATGTTCAAACTTTGTTTTTCTTCTTAGCATTTTTCAGCAACATACATGAAGTATTAACATAAATAATCCTGCAAATGAATAAAATTGAGAATTTTATGGAAAAAAATATGACTCGTTAAATATGCTAGGTTGAAATCATGTGTTTTAAGCAACTACACAGTTCAAGTTAGATAGAATTTACAAATTCATTTTCCTCTCATTCAGGAATCCTATATATTTACTCTAAAAATATGTAATGTCAGTATATTACGTTTCTCAAACCACTGTACTTGACAGAATACAAATACCTCCTCTTCTCCTTAGCTTTCAGACATGGGTGAGATAGGCTTAGAGGTTATAGCATAATTCAGATACTATCACTATTGAAAAGCACAGTGTAAGCTCTTTACTGGACTGGCTGGTGTGAGCCAGATGTAAAAAATAAGTAGAAGCAAATAGAAAATCAAATTATCTATTTAGCATGTCATTAAGCAAAGTTTTTCTGCCAAATAATCCTGCTCACAATATTTGTAACTATATCCCAAGACTATATGTGCCAATCTAGTTTAAAAATGGCCATTTAAGGGCTAGAGAGATGGCTTAGTGGTTAAGGTGCTTGCCTTCTAAGCCTAAGAATGCTGGTTCCAATCTCCAGTGGTTCCAATCTTCAGGTCCCACGTTTAGCCAGATGCAAAGTGACGCAAGGGCACAATACTGCACTTGACCCCCAAGCGGGTGCACACATCTGGATTTCGTTTGCAGCAGTTGAGAGGCTGCTGGCGCACCCACCTCTGTCTGTTTTCCTCTCCCTCTGTCTCTCTCTGTC
The DNA here is from genome assembly GCA_036365145.1 of Orientallactaga sibirica. Lineage (NCBI taxonomy): Eukaryota > Metazoa > Chordata > Mammalia > Rodentia > Dipodidae > Orientallactaga > Orientallactaga sibirica. The sequence goes on along the minus strand of JAEOAD010000021.1, from coordinate 29,270,594 downwards.
TTTCTCTCAAAAAAATGGCCATTTAATAGTTAAATAAAAAAGAGACGGAGAGTTTTCTCTTTAAATATTGTTTATGAAACCATCAATAAGAAAAATTTTCATTAATGCAAGTAAGTTGAAAATTGTTAAGAAACAGTTATCAAAATGGCAAATCTGTGCAATTTAATATTTCTTCCATAAATTGTTGTTTAAAATGAAATTCTTATTTTACTTTGCCTTGATAAATAATAACGGAATCGTTTGTTACTGAAGTTTATGTATTTCTTTCCTGAGATTTTTTTTCTAGATTTTTCTCAACTGTACATCAAGTGTGGGTAACAAATAAAGAAAAGAAAAAAAAACTAATTCCCCCTTTGCCATATCTTTAAAATTTTAAATTTGGATGTGTGTGTGTGCATGCTCATGTCTGTGCATGTGCTTGTGTATGTGAGTGTGTGAGAATGAGTGTTGAAATCATGGAACACATGTGGAGGTCAGAGAGCATGTGTGGAGGTTTTTCATTCTGCTGACCTTGGCTATGCTCACCATGAGCTACCAGGACCTCCCATCTTGCAGTGAGAATTGGCAGATAACAGAAATGTTCCTCATTACCCTAATTATTAAATTAGTCTCATATTGACTAGGTTGGGCTCCATCTTCTTAATAGTGGTCTCACAGATCTGGGACTAGAACCCAGGGCCTTGTGTATGCTAGGCAGGCTCTCTGTCACTGAACCACACCCTCAGCCCAATTCTTAGTTTAATTACAAAATAGATATTTTTTGCTTATAAGCCTGGTAAATCAGGAGTATCTTTATGAATGCTATTTTTCTTCACTTTCTCTTAACATTTTGTAGAACTTTAAATCTATATTTAATGATTTCTCTAGCAACCAGCACTTTTAAAAATATATTTTATTTATCTATTTGAGAGAGAGAAAGAGGCAGAGAGAGAGGAGAGAATGGACATGCTAGGACAACCAGCCACTGAAAACGAACTCCAGATGCATGCACCACCTTGTGCATCTGCTTATGTGGGTCCTGAAGAATCGAACTGAAGTCCTTTGGCTTTGTAGGCAAACGCCTTAACTGCTAAGCCATTTCTCTAGCCTGCAACCAGCACTTTTTGACCAGTTGTTAGTAAAGTTTGTTCCAAGATTGTTTCTGAAAAGTATCATTATTTTTTTTGTCAGAATGACATTTAAAACAAAAATGTCAGTAGACCTGGTAATATAATTTAAACATGTATGATGGCTCTTTAAGACACAAACTAGCATTTGAGGGCTTTAGTGATAATCTTAAAAATACAAGTTGTGAACTTGCTTTAGATAATAATATTGTTGAAAAAACAGAATTGTAAGAGTATGATTTGAAAAGGCTTTGCTTAGTATTCATTTGAGGGGAGAAATTTGAACACTTTTATTCTACATGTGAGGGCAGTCTACTTTTCCTCAGCATAGTTCTTTGTATTTTTGACATTTATTCTTCAAATGCCAAAAGCTCAAGGAACTAGTTTAAATGAAAGTTAAGAAAAACATATAATTGATTACTTCATTACTCCTTTTAATAAATAAAGATACCTTTGTATTAGAAGAATGCAGCTTCATTGATTGAAAATAACATATCCTGTGGCCTTTGGCAGATCTGAGATTTGATCCTCTTACCATCATTTACTCAAATCAGTGATTCATCTTCATGAGTTGAGGAATACGGTTATCTTTAGAGTGAATGATTTCTTTCCACTCAATTTCTTCTCAGTCACCCACCTTACTTTTCTCATTTTAGATCATTTTTTTTTTTTTTTTGGAAGGTTAGATCAGAATCATGCTGCCCTTGAGGACCATCATCATAACATGTGACCTAAGCTTTATCACGAGCCAACTTCCCTCTCCCAGGATTTGTATCTTGAGTACAGAATTCAAAGGAAGGAAAATAGTTACACTTTGACGGTTTGTTTATCATATACATTGTCCTGAGGTAGAATGTACTTACTGCCTGCCCTTGGGACAAGGCATCCTTTTGTTGTTAATTGATTTCTAAAACTGAGCTCCATGTCTCAAGTCAGATGAAGAGTGTTACAATCAGCTTGGAATAGGTTTTCCACCTTCTGTATCAAACAATATCAATTTTTGTTGCTTGGGAGCAAATGCCCTTACACACCTACTGGAATCAACTGAATAATGATTACTGAAACAACATTTTCAAACTTTTTGTACTGATAATTTTTATACATGTACATAATGTATTTGATCCTAATCCCCTACTATTGCCTTCCTTTTTCCACCATCCGCCTTGCACTGAACTCTTTCTTCTTTCCAGCTGGTCCCTCTTTTATTTTGATTTCTTTTTTTCCTCTTCTACTGGACATAACAACATATTAATGGGCCCAATATTGGGCAGGTTTTGTACTTGTAAGTTGCTGTGAAGTCATGAAAGCAATGGCTGCTTCATGTGTTCCTATTTCTCTTACATTTTTTCTTCTCCCTTTACTACAATGTTCCTTGAGCCTTAGAAGGCCTGATCGAGTATCTTCTCTAGTACTGAGCATTCAAGTGTCACTTATTCTTGGCACCATGACAAGTTTTGAGTTTCCTCAGTAGTCACTACCATTTACAAAAAGAAAGTGAGAAAAACACTAATATGTGGGTATAAATATACATATTTAGAGGGCAATTTTATGGGCAGAAAAAATGGATACATTTAGTCAAATAAAAGTAGCACTTCCCCTTTAGGGCCTATGACCAAGGTCATAATCAAATATATCAAGTCTTTATGTCTAAATTTTAATTAGTATATAATGTGGATGAGCTGTCTTTGTAGATGAAATTGTTAAGTATTTTGAAATGAGCATATTATAATAGGTATCCTTATAAGAGAGGAAAAAACACATGCCCACATGCACATGCACACACATGGGAAGTCAGATGAAAATGGAGTTGGACATTGAAATGATGTAGCCACAAAACTAAGGAATGGTGTACTTGAAAAATGTAAGAGTTTCCTCTTGAGTCCTTGAAGGAAGTGCCAACAGGTTGCTGTTGGGTTTCTGGTCTATAGTCCTAGGATGGAAAAAAAAACAAAACAAAAAAAAACCCTCTGCTTGTTGAAGCCATAGGAAATAATTTGTTAGAGCAGCCATAGAAACAAATATATTTTCCTTACACTTTACAAAATGAGTATTACATATAACCTATCAAACTTCTTTTCCATATACCACAAAATCTAGTGTCAACTGTCTTTTATATAATGTGTCTAATACATATGAAAACATGAATGGTGCCATTATTATCATTATTGCTGAAGTCAAATTATGCAGTTCATTCATTTAAAAAATATGTGAGAGGCAACAATAATATGTCCAACATTATACGAGGACCTTGGAGCATCTCAAAGGAACTTGCTTTGATGTAGAACTTTTAGAACTCAGTCTTACCAGATACATTGTGGGAAGCACAGACAGAAGAAATGATATTCTCCAAAGCCTGTGTTTTGTATGCACAATTATGATGAGTCCCAGGAAAGGCAGGTCTCCACGTTTGCCTGAATAAAGAGAGGAAGAGAGATGAATCCAGTATGGTTTTATATCACAAGAAACCCCTTGGGACATTTCCTTTTCTGATAGTAATCTTTTCAATCTTGTTATTTAAACCAATCAAGAATAGAACTAATAGAATGGAACAGAATAGTATGGAACAGAATAGAATGGAACAGAATGGAATGGAATGGAACGGAACGGAATGGAACAGAACAGAATAGAATGAATAGAATAGAAAAAGAAATAGTATGGACTTCATAGATTTTCTGTGGATATTAAAGAAGTTAAAGTACTAAAGTATAGTAAAGCAGGTGTATATCAGAAACGTTAATGTATTAAAGATGATGGTGAAAATCATTTTTGTGCAATACAGAGAATAACATTTTAAGGATGTACTATTAAATGCACATTTAAACATGAAAACCAAAATAATAATAAGTAGGAGTTAAGAGATGAAACACATTTCTTTTGATTTTTTTAAAGACAAAGTTAATGTTATATAACAGAATGACTACAATTCACATCCAAACCTCTTTGGTTTATGGTTAAAGGGTATTTAACCTATTTGGTTCATGGTTAAAGGCTATTGTTTTGGATTAGCTTCTGACAGTGTATCAACCATATCAGACCACTCCAGAATGTAGTCACATTTAAGAACCATGTATTAATTCAACTTTGAAGTCATATAGAAATAAAATCAGTAAAAAAGCCAGGTGATTCCAGGCAACTGCAATGAGAATCAGGAAAACTCTGCATTTTAATCCTATAAGAAAATTACTTTGGGCAAATATGATGATTCATGCACTTCAGAGGCTTTGGTAAGAGGATAGCTGTGAATCTGAGGACAGCCTGGACTATAGGTGAGTTCTAGGGTCAGTTTGAGCTAGAATGAGACACTTTCTCTCACTCACTATCTTTCCTTCCTTAAGCCCTTCCCTGCTGCCTCCTTTGCACAGCTCATCAAAACACTGACCTCACTGCAGACTAGAACTTTGGTGTAGAATCATAGAATCATGTGTAGATGTCAGTAATTTAGTGCTAAATTGATTGCAATGTTGTATTTTGACATTCCAAAACCATTTTTTTTTTTTTTTTTTGTCATTTGTGGATCATTCAAGTGTAAAAATGGTGATGGAAACTGGGAGGTTTTGAGAGCAAATCAGTAATGAAATAAAAGGGTCCATCTGATGGGCTGGGGAAATGGCTTAGCAGTTAAGGCATTTGCCTGTGAAGCCTAAGGACCCTGGTTCGATTCCTCAGAACCCACGTCAGCCACATGCACAAGGGGGTGCATGCGTCTGGAGTTCATTTGCAGTGGCTGGAGGCCCTGGTGTGCTCATTCTCTTTCTCTCTGTATCTTCCTCCCTCTCTCTCTCTGTCTCTCAAATAAATAAATAAATAAGTAAATAAATAATTTTAAATATGTATATATATTTTAAAAAAGGGTCCATCTGAGAAAAGGAGTTTGAAGTCTCTGTGATACTCTTGACAAAGCATGATAAATTGAGCATGTATATTTATTATTGATTCTGATACTACTATTACAAATAAGTAAGCGAAACTTATGGACCAGTGAGCAAGAAGTTCAATGCTTTTGGTTAATGAAAAGCATACTTATGGAGAGGAACTGTTTTTAGCAAATAAAGTAAAACCTCTGGTTGGGGGAGGGGTAAGCAGGAGGGTATAAAAACAAAGTAGGGGGGATGGAGAGATGGCTTAGCAGTTAAGCACTTGCCTGTGAAGCCTAAGGACCTTGGTTCGAGGCTCAATTTCCTAGTACCCATGTAAGCCAGATGCACAAGGTGGAGCATGTATCTGGAGTTCGTTTGCAGTGGCTGGAGGCCCTGGTGCACCCATTCTCTCTCTCTCTCACTCTCAAATAAATAAATAAAAATAAAAATATTTTTAAAAAGTAGGATAAAGTTACAAGGGATTTCTTTAAATCTAGGAGGGCTTGGGAAACTATGGTCCTTTGTTCTTTCTCATCATTGTACTTTGCTCCTACCAATAATGCTTTACCTCCACCCTGACAGATGCTGGCAATTTCCTCCTTGAGAAGCTTATTCAGTAAACAATTGATACTGCAATACCACACACACAGAAGCAGGGCATAGCCAATACTGGGAAAAAGATATTGTGACATGACATTCTTCATATAGAAAACAAGTAATTCATCTTTCCCTCATTCCCACCTTCCCCAGAATGAATACTTCAGTATTAGATAGAAGAGATTATCTAGGTAAACATAGATGAGTCAATAGATTGACTGATGAAAATAGGATATTGTTTTTGCATCTATGTTCTCAATGAAATATGAAATAAGAAGCATGGCATATATATAAATATAACACACTTAGTGGTAGAGAAAATTGAAAACTGCTGCCTCATCCAGGTGGTCAAGACTAACAACCCAGTGGTAATTCATGTTGGTAGCTAGGTATGTTGGATATGACATGGTGATAATGGTACCACCCCTCTGCAGGCTTCATCCAACAGGCCCATAACTACAGTGGCATCAGATATATCTACTTTTCACAAGACACTCAAACTAAGACACAACAAAAATATATTTATGCTTATAGAGAGCATAGCTGTGTAGAATGGTATCTGAAGCTATGATGGAAAAGAATATGGCATCATTGGTTCATTTGGCTGTGGTAAGCATGAGTCTATGAAGGTGAGCATGTGACCCAGAATAAAACGATAAATTCTAATTAAAACTCATCCATAGCCAGGCATGGTGATGCACACCTTTAATCCCAGCACTTGGGAGGCAGAGGTAGGAGGAATTCCATGAGTTTGAGGCCACCCTGAGACTACATAGTAAATTCCAGGTCAGCATGAAATAGAGCGAGACCCTACTTCAAAAAAAAAAAAAAAAAAAAAAAAAAACAAATCTATCCACAAGTGACAATAGATCCCTTCCTTACTAGTCAACTTTCAAAGGAGTGGAAAGTTCTCTAGTTTCCACCCGAGTAAGAGATTATCAAAAAATAACAGTGGGGCTGAAGATGGCTTCATGGTTAAGATGTATGCCTGTAAAGTCTGCAGACACAGGTTCGATTCTCCAGGTCCCACTTAAGCAAGTTGCACCTGGTTGCACCTGGTGGCACATGAGTCTGGAGTTCGTTTGAAGTGGCTAGAGACCCTGGTGTGCCCATTCTCATTCTCTCTCTTATTTCTTTCTTTGCCTCTATCTCATACAAATAAATAAATATAAAATCTTTAAAAAATAACAGTGAATTCAGTTTCATTTCTCCTTATGGGATGCTTAAACAGGAACACATGTTAATGTTGATAATCAATCAACTTTCTGCAATATAGCAATAAAATCAGGCTCCATTGGTCCAGAGAAAAAATAAGAATTTTTGGTAACTGTTTGTATAAGTAGAGTTGAAGCAGTTAATTCTTTGAAGTTGTTCTAGTTTTCTGCTTTAGAGCTGAGAAAAGTAACAATTTCAAAGAGCCAGATTAAATTTCAGCAGAAGTACAACTATTATTTTATCTGTTTTCTGGCATTTGCTAATCACATTGTAATGGCACCTCAATTTTAAAGCACTTTACAGTTTTCATGGGGTTGACCTGAGGTAGAAAGAATATGCATTATTATTGCAATTTTTCCAAAGTTAATTCAAATGCTGACAGGACTCAAATCACTTTCTTTATATTGTACAGTTAATAGAATTCAGACTTCAGTTTTACAATTTTCTGATTTCAATCCAGTATCCCTCTTGATTACATTGTAGACCTTCTGATTAATGTTGATACTGAAATACACACATTCTTAAGTGTTGGATCTTTATTATTTTCATTAGGCACTTTTAAATCTAACATTTGTAGATCTGTATTGGCTTGGAATTTTAAGTAAACGTCACCCACTAGTGTATGCACTCTGTAAAGGTAGGACTATATTTTGTTGCTGTCACTACCCAGGTTCAACTCTGTCAGTTTCAAACAAATAAGTGGATACATTTCAGAGTGTTTTTATATATGAATTTATTTACCACTTGTTAATAACTATGCCTTAGATATTTGAGCCCTGTACTTAGGATTAGAATATATATTTAAAATTTTTATTTGCTTTCTCCATTAGAAAATAAAATAATAAAATCTTTGACATTAAAATTATGTACTACAATAAATTTTGTTATGATTTAATTGCTTGTGGTGAATTAAGCTATTGGTCCTCATTCCTCATTCTACCTTTATATCTGTCACCTTTATTATTTCACCTAGAAATGACAACACAATTTCTTTCCTTAAAATAGTTTCTTTGATATTGTGGTCAGCCAGATGGTGCTTAAGGCATTTTCATAGATATTTTGCATTGGCTGATTGCTCCCCTGTGCTCCATCTTCTTGCCCCTGTCTCTCCACTGTACACCTTTCACCCTCAGTATACCCCTATCACTTTAATATCTCATGTGCTGTAATATTTTCCCCATCCCCAAATTAAAGCTTCTTTCGTTCTGTCCAATGGGCTCCTTTTAGTTTCCTGGCATTTATCCACATTTATTCCCAACTAGAAACACATATTTAATATCTAGAATCAATAAATTGCATATGAGAGAGAACATATGGCACATGTCTTTCTGGGCCTGAGTTACCTTACTTAATACAATGTTTTTCTAACAGTCTCAACTAGCTTTCTTCTTCTTCTTCTTCTTTTTTTAATGAACTAAAGAAAGTGAGAACAAGAGAAGAGTATCCACTCTATCCCCACACTCCTTTTTTAAAAAAAAAACATTTTGCTTATTTATTTGAGAGATAGAGAAAGAGAAAAAGAGACAGACAGAGAGAGAGAGAGAGAGAGAGAATGAATGGACATTCCAGGGTCTCCAGCCATGGCAAACAAACTGCAGAGGCACGCACCACCTTGTGCATCTGGCTTAGGTCAGTCCTGGGGAATTGAACTGGAGTCCTTTGGTTTTGCAGGCAAGCACCTTAACTGCTAAGCCATCTCTCCAGCCCTATCCCAACACTCTTATTTAGAATAGTACTTAAAGTCTTAGCCAGAGCAATAAGATAAGAGAGAAATAAAATGTATACAAATAGGAAAGGGAGAAGTCACAGAATACTTATTTGCAGATTATCTATACATATATATTCAGAAAACTTTTAGATATGATAAACACATTAATCAAAGTGGCAGGATACAAAATTAATATACAAAAGAATCAAGAGCTTTCTTATATGCCAATAATGGCTATTTTGAGAAAGAAGTCAGAAAAACAATACCATTCACAATTGCTTTCATACATTCACACCACTTTGGAATAAACCTAACCAAGAACACATTATAGAAGATCCTAGAATATAAAAATACCTTCCATGTCTATGATTAGAAGACTCACTATTGTGAAAATAGCTATACTCCAAAAAAGTACAGATTAAATGTAATAATCACCATTAAATTACAATGCATTTCTTCACATAAATAGAAAAAAATCTTAAAATTTGTATGGAAGCACAAAAGACCACAGAAAGCCAAAGTAATGCAAAGGGAAAAAAATAACAGTATTATTATACCTTATTTCAAGTTGTACTCCACAGTCATAGTAATCAAAACAGCAGTGTAGTAGAACAAAAACGCATACATAGATCATATATAGAGGGCCCAAAATCATCCCATACAGCTACATCTACTTAATTTTTGACAAAGATGTCAAAAATATACACTAAGAAAATCCAGGCTCTTCAATAATGGCACTGACTGAACTGAATATTTATATGTAGAAGAATAAAAGTAGACCTATACCTCTCACTCTGTATGAAAATAATTTGCAAGGTGATCAAAGACCTTAATATAAGAACTAAACTGATAGAAGGAACTCTGAAACTGATAGGATAAATAAACAGTAGGGAAGGGAAGATGTTAGCAAAGACAAGGACTTTCTGAACAGAAGTGTAGTCTCCAATGATTGACAAATGGTTAATGAAATTAACAATCCTCAGTACAGCAATGGAAAAAAGAAATCAAGTGAAGAGCTGGCCTACAAAATGGGAGAAAATCTTTTCTATCTACACATATGACAGAAGATTAGTAGCTAAAATACACAAATAAGTCAAAAAACTAAACATCAAAACCCCATCAGTAAAAGGGCTAATAAATGAACAAATATTTCTCAAAAGATGAAGTACAGTGCTCACTTTAGCAGCACATATTCTAAACCTGAAACAATACAGAGAAGATTAGCATGGCTCCTGTGTTAAAATGGCATGCAAATTCTTGACAAATTCCATATTTTTCTCAATTAGTAAAATAAAATTTCAAAAAGAAGGTATACTTTGGTAACAAAATATGAAAAAATGTTCAACTTCACTAGCCATTACAGAAATGCTAATTAAAACTGCATATTACCCTGGCCAGAATGGCATTGATTAAGACAGCAAATAATAACTGATGCTAGCAAGGATGGGGATGGGGACAAAGAGTTTCTCATTACTGTTAGTGGATACATAGCTTATTCCAACCACTATGGAAATCAGTTTGGAAGTTCCTAAAAAAAATCAAACTAAAATAGACCTATCATGTATGTTTCTATAACACTCCACAATATTCACTCAAAATACTCCACACCAGTGTATCACAGAAATGCATGTACATTGGTATTCATTGCAGCATTATTCACAGCAGACAAATGATGGAACCAACATAGGTGTCCATCGAAAAGAACAGATAAAGAAAATATGCTTTTTACATGCAGTGGATCTTTTTTCGCCATAATAAAGAATGCAGTTATGTCATTTTTAAGAAGAGGATGCAACTATTGCTAATCATATTAAGCAAATTAAGACAGTCGCAGAAAGACAAATATGTTTTTTTCATTTATGCGTTCCAAAATTTACAGATATATAAAGTTATATCTGTGCTTATGACATGAAAGTAGAAGGGAAACTAGGGAACCAAGGGGGCTAAGGGGAATATGTGCAAGTACATTATACACTTGCAGGAAAATACCATGTGTAGCACTGTATAAAATAGAAGAATTTTTTAAATTAAAGGATTACAATGTGGCCACTCCACTTTGCCCCCAATTTTGTCCCTACATCTACTTTGCTTACTGGGTCTTCCTAGTTTTTCAGAAAGGAGGCTAGAATAGCAAGTTTCCATATTTGTCTTACAAATGTCAGAGAGCTAAACTTGCCATAAAACAAAAATAAAAACTCTGCTATTTATCGTATAATATTTAAATGAATATAGAGGTGACTATTGTCTTATATTACTGACCAATCTTCTCTGAGGTGCTTTCTTTTTCTTATGTTTTAATTAGAAAAGCATTACCCATACTGTCTCTGATTAGAAAGTATGGTTTATTAAATATCTTCATTTATATTATTTCTAGGCTCTCTCTTATGAGTCTTGAAAAAATACTATCTTGATTATCCACATCACCTCAGAAACTAAGTTTATCTTTGAAAATACATATTGAAGTACTTGGGAAATCTCCATTTGTGGATGTGGATGCCAAGTTGAAAGGTTTCTAGTTATTTTCATAAGGTTATATAATTTATAAGTAGAATAACTAGGTTTAAATCAAGGCCAGTTTTATTTCAATAGCCCATGCTCTTCCTACAAAGCCACATTGCTTTTATGTTAAATCAAGTTGAAATTCCATTTGAATTCTCTCCTTTATTCTCTTGATGATATTTGCTTTTAAGTGCCCTTAGAGTTCTTTATGTACACTATTAAAATTTCATGATTTTTAGAAAAAAAAAATCACTGGCATGTTCCAACAAAAGCATAAAAGTAGCTGTTTGAAAAGAGCAACATGCAGATAAAGACTATTAATAACAAAATACCCACACAGGCTGACACTCTCTTTCTTTCCTCTATCTTTTAGGCTTCTCCACACTTTGCTGTTGCAGCACAACCTGCCAATCTGACGTGACTGTGGTTTGTGTTCACAGTCCAGATGAATGGCGGGTGGACCTAAATGTAGCAAAAGTGATACCCTTAAAAATATCAAGTTTGTAAGCTCTCTCGTAGGTGCTGAAATTCTAACATTTAGAAAATATCACAGCAAAGCATTCAAAATAAATGAGTTATTGATGGAGAAGGAGAACAAAATAAAAAGTGGTTTTCTAAAACCCTAGCCCATCTCTCAGGTTGTTTTCTTTAAAAGTGTAGCAATGACCTTATTCAACATCTTGGCTGCTTAGAAATATCCCCAGCACTCATTGATTTTTGTCTAGGCATTACCTTTCTGCTAGAGTATATATTCTCCAAAGTATTCATGCATATAGCCTCTCTTTCCACCTGATTCTCTTTACCTTGGTACATTACCCAGCACATTAAAATTTCCATCCAGGAGAGAACCTCTCATTCAATCCCAGCACTTGTTCACTGCCCCTGCAGAGGCTGCATGCATTGGCAAATGAAAAGCAATGGGTGTGAGTTTAGCCTAGCTTCTATTTTCATTACCAGGTAAGTAGCAGCAAATGCTATTTGAGTGAACACTGTGTTCAAAGGGGTCTACTTTTAAAAAGAAAACAGAATTTACACATTACTTTCTTCATAAGGGGCTTATGGTAAGACCAAAGGGAAGCTGCTTTTTTGATGCACAAAGCAATCCAAAGGAGACAGGTATAATAGATGTGTTTATACTTATGCATTTGAACATTTGCTGCACATGTAAATAAATACTACTAAGGCCAACATTCATGCACATGGTTGGATGCACTGAAAAATGACTTTGATGCTAGTAATATAAGTGGAGTGAGGTGTTGATCAGACATGGAAAATATAACAAATAAAGGAGATGATAAACACATTGAGAACTATAGCAAGACAGTCTCTTCTGTAAGTGTGAGAGTTTAGTAAGCAAAGGAGGCCAGCAGGAGACACAGCCCTGTGGCCATTTTGTCTCAGTAGTCTCACATGATCTTGTGTTCAGGGGTTTTAAATATTCACTTAGTTGTGCTTGCTAGCAAAGACAAATACATATAATTATCAAAAACATATTATTAAAAATTATAAAAGAAAATAAACAAAAGCTAAAATTAGGCAAGAATCTAGATAATATGAAGAACCAAGCCCTGTTAAGTGAGGAAACTAAGGTTATGGATTTTGAGGAAGCTGTTAACCCTTCTCCCCATTTCTTCAGGTCACCCTTCACCAGAGTATTGAAACTTTGACAGCTGTGATTGTTGGCCGTTTTTAAAGTAGTATCAAAAATGGCTAAGGACAAAGCCGGGCCTGGTGGTGCACGCTTTTAATCCCAGCACTCGGGAGGCAGAGGTAGGAGGATTGCCGTGAGTTTGAGGCCACCCTGAGACAACATAGTGAATTTCAGGTCAGCCTCGGCTAGAGTGAAACCCTACCTTGAAAAACAAAATAAAACAAAAAGTTAAGGACAAAAAACAAACATGGCCTAAGAGTCGGAGTGGAGGGAAGTGAAGCTTTTCCCCAGTGAGTGCAGCGTTGGTCCATGTCTACTCACTTTTAAAAGTAGTGATGAAGACAGTAGGCTCCAAAATGAATTCACTAAGTGCAACGGTTTGAAATTAACTTGTTTTCTTCCAAAGTTTACCACGTGACCAGAAGTTTATGAAGAGGGGTGAAGAGATGGCTCAGTAAAGTGCTTGCTGAGAAAGCAAGATGACCTGAGTTCAGATCCCTAGCATATAAAAGAAAGCTGGGTGTGGTGCACACACCTGTAAGTGATTGTTTAATTGCTTACAATGCTTGCTTTCTTCCTTCCTCTGCTGCCTGCATTTCTTTCATCTATGTTGTGATGGGTCAGTTATGGGAAAAACCATGTCTTGGCCAGGACTGCTTAGCTACATATGCATCTTGCCTTCTATTTAATCCTAAACTCCAGTGCCCAGAAGATGAAGTTAGGGGATCAGTCTACCTCTTTGTTCTATTCCCCAGTAAGACAATATTGAATAAAGCTCCTTCTTCTGCTTCTCGCTATTACTTTGTCCATTTAATTATCTATTATCAGTAGGTGGTCAAACCTAGCTTGTTGGGGCTTTCAAGGCCCAGGATCTGACAATAGAAGACAGATTAGTGGTTACCTTGGAACAGAAGAATTATGTAGAATTGAAAAGAGGATAAATACACCCTGAGGAAACTCCTAAGGATGATAGGTATGTCATTATCTTTACTATTATGATTGTTTCATGTTTGGATACATTTGTGAAAATTATGAACATACATACCTTAGATATTTTACAGTTTTTCATATTTCAATTATACCTCACTGAAGCAATTAGCTTGATGCAAGGTTTCTGTTGGGAGAAGAAGGTACTTTGGCAGCTGCGGCACATACCCAGGGCAGAACCATGGTTTCTTTGCCATTAGTCGTCTGTTCTTCCAGCCTTCTGCCTGGGCACCCAACAGCTCAGCTAAGAAAGAAAGCAGACTTCAGAGGAGGCCTGTTGATACAATTCAGAGACTAAACTACCTGGGGTGCAACAGGAGGAAGGAAAGTTGAAACTATAAGTTTATGCAGAGGCCATATGGCATGGGGAGTACTTGATAAAACTAACACCTTTTTCCTAGAATGTTGTGGGACTCAGTACTCTGGCCAGTAACTAAAGGTTTTCATATCTTTGTATCACCATGAGGGACTTTATGGAACACGTTGCAGAATGGCAGATATTCTTTTCCTTCATAAGATTATTTTTGCATATGTATTTATATGTGGAATTCACTTTGTAACCTCAGGGTAGTCTTGAACTCATGGCAATTCTCCTACCTCAGCCTCCCTCTTGCTGGGATTAAAGGTGTGAGCCACCACTCCCAGCCTGGCTTTAGTCAATTTTGACAACTGGTGTTATCAGTTCATTTAATCATCAACAATCTAGAGGAATGATGTTAAAATCTACAATAAAAGTTTCATATCATAGGACAAATTTTACAAAAAGATTTACATATTTGTCCAATAAAACAAAATTTTCCAAATATTATGTAATTTAGTAGAAATGTACCACAATTCCTTTTACTAGAATCATTCCTACTGTTATAACAATGGTATTTGGTAAGTGAAGGTTATATTCTAATGGGAAAAAAATTCTTTAGAGATTGTTTCCAACATTTAATACTTGAAAGTTAGAGTAACATAATTAAGCCTAAAACCATTTGGAAATGGAAGGTTTTCTTTTAAACATTGTCTCCTTCTTTGAGTTGATAGTGGAGAAATGATAATGAAAAAGGGTAAATGCTAAGCCAGGCATGGTGGCATATGCCTTTAATCCAGTACTCAGGAAGCTGAGGTAGCCTAATTAAGTCAAAGAAATTCCATTATCTGATTCTGCCTTCCTTCTCTGGGTTTGGGTAGGAAATGGGAGAGGGATTGTTCATAAGATGTTTACTCCAAGAGGAGCATCTCCCATAACTCAAGGGTTAATTTTTTGGGGCATATTAAAGTAAAATCCTTCTTTGACTTTTAACACATGCACTCTGAATTCTTTTTCTTGAGGCAAGCCCAATGGACTGGCCTTTTTTATGCTATAGAGCAAGAGAGTGTGTGTGTGTATGGGGGGGGGGAGGGAGAGAGAGAGAATTGGTGTGCCAGGGCCTGAAGTCACTGCAATCGAATTCCAGATGTGTATACCCCCTTGTGCACATGTGTGACCTTGAATGCTTGTGTCACTTTGTGCTTCTGGCTTATGTGGGATATGGAGAGTCGATCATAAGTCCTTATGCTTCACCAGCAAGTGCCTTCACTGCTAAACCATCTCCCCAGCTCTGCACTCTGAATTTTGATCAATTCTATTCTGAACTTTCATAACATGTAGGATATCATATGTGACTTTCAAGTACTTTTCTATATAAACCTTTTAAATGGTTTTGTTTTTTCCTGATCTTGAGTTATTTTTGCATGTGTCTGTGCTTGGCAGTACTTAACTGAATAACCAAGGGGAACTCTGCAGATCCCCGGTAATTCTCTGAGCAGCTCTTTCCTTTCTGGGACTTAACACTGAAAATCCCCAGCTGCCTTGGCTTTTTGAACACACAAATCCTCTATCTGTGGAGATTATAGGTCTCATTTCTGCTGTCTTCCTTGCTCTGGGCCCTGGAAACTTTCAACATGAAGTAATTATAGTGCTCATAACTTCTGCTGTCATCTTTCAGGGTTTGTTATCCTTTGTTGTCTAATGCTCAATGTCTTGAGGGCTGTTAATTCATAGGCTTTTCTCTGCTTTTTAATGGTAAATTGATTGTATACCCTTTTTGAAAGACAGACTTCATTATTATTCTTTTATTATTTATTACATTTTATATTTTATTTATTTGAGAGAGAGAGAGAAAGAAGCAAATAGAGAGAATGGGCACTCCAGGGCCTCGGCCACTGCAAACAAACTCCAGACACATGTGCCACCTTGTGCATTTGGCTAATGTGGGTCCTGAGGAATTGAGTCTAGGTCCTTTGGTTTTGCAGGCAAATGCTTTAACATCTAAGCCATCTCTCCAGCCCCATTACATTTTTAAATAAGCTACATGATAACACAGCGACCTATTGTTATCTGTATTAATAGTAAACTAATAGTATAATTAACATAAAACCCTTAAATGAGCCAAAATTATTGAAATAAAAATAAAAAGGTTAAAGTTTAAAAGTATCAAAATGACCCCATAAACTAAGGATATTCATTTTAGTAGTGATTTTGAACAATTCCTCAATTTTTTTCTTGTCCCTAGCTCATATTTTCCTGAAGGAATAACCCAACCTTGAGTACTCTTTATAAAGAGAAAGTATTCACACAGGTAAAGGGGAGGCTAAGTGCTTTGATCCTAGTGCGTACTGTGGGATACAGAAGCTACTGCTCAATGTAAGCAGAAATATTCAAGCAGATTTCCATATAAATATGAAAACGTCAGGGGTAACCATAACAACTCTGGAAGTATTTGAAAGAAATGTATCAAGGGAACCTGAGAGAGACTGGCAAAGCTGTGAACAAACTATCCAGAATGGCCGAGAGTTCCCTGTATTTTATTTTCCTTGTTCCAGTGTTTTGTTCTATGTTCTTCTTAATACCTAGTTCTGCTGAGTTCTTTCAGACCACGATAAGGGCTAAAAGACAGTAGATGGGGGATTTATTGTCCCACCATATTTCCCACTCCTACTTTGTTCAGGGAAGCACAACCTCTAGTAGTTCTATGTTTACTTTCTAATGAGGAGCTGAAAGTGTTTTGAAGACAGTGCTAAACAGATTTAAAAATGAATTTCTAATGACAAAGTTCTATGAGTTTACCCTCTGATTCCTCAGGAATAAAATTCTGAAATTCTTATATTAGAAAGATAAAATGTTGCAAAACCAAGGTGCTCATTTACTTTGTGGTCACTTTTGGATTGCTGCTAAATAATATGTCACATCATTTAAAAGCTTAAAAGGTGCAATTTACAAAGCACAACAAGTTCAATGCTATGGTGGCATTTTCAAGAATAATTGTCTACAATTCAGAGTAGGAAGTGAAGAATAATTTTTCCATTCTACCTCTATTATAGAATTTTATTTTTTTAAAGCCATATGATCAAAAGAAAAAAGAAGTACACAGGTGAGTTCAGAGCATATGCAGGGGAAATCTATATGGAGAAACTGAATCTAGCATTCTAAAACTGCAAATTGCCATCTCCTTTCTATAGACATAATAAGTGATCCATCTCTCATCAGATATTGAGCTTTTCTACTGATTACTTTTGCTATAAAGAAAGGGTATTTTTGGAATAAAACATGTTTTTTTTTCAGTTAGTGAGATGTTCTATTTTTTGAATATAAAATTTTCACAGCAGCTAGAATTTCTTAATACTAAAAGAGTTGAAATATAGTAGATGCATTATAAGATCCCAATCTTGGATAACACAGTTCTCATCTCAAAGTGGCTATATTGGAAACAGGCATGACCAATTCACAAGATATGGCCCGGCTTTTACTTGTGGGTACTCTTGCAAGGTTCTGCCTCTCATTCATCTGGACTTATGCCAAAAGGGTTGTCTATACTCATAAAGAGATAAATAATCATTAATCATTTAAAAGCACTGTTTTGAGAAATCAGAGAAAATCTGGATTTGCTATGACTACTTGTAAGGAGGGTTGGAATACAATTTCATTATGTGAGGGTCAGTTCCTAATCTTATGAAAGTTGTGAAGGTTAAATGTATGCAAATATTAAACATATAATACATATTCCATAATTTTTATTATTTTTAACATTATTTTTGTTATCTTCATTTGTGTAAAATTTAAGAAACCATTTTTTTACATTTTATTTACTTTGTGTACATAATGGGTTCTTTTCATATTTGTTTTGGCTGCTAACAGCTAAGTTAGTATACTCACAAATATAAATAACCTTAAGTTCAAAATCACAAATCAGTTTTGACATCTACCTTTTTTCAGATTTCTTCTTTCTCATGTCAGAAGTTCCTTTATGACTCCACCATACATTCAACTAATACTGATAAGCAAGTCCTTGTTACTCCAATTATTGCATAGAAAATGCTATTGTTACATTTAAAGTCTGTTATATTTCAGTGGAATGAGTGGACTTTGCAATTTGTTCATGATATTATCTTTTCAGAATGCTTAAGATATTTCCAGGAAATTTCTAAGATAAATCAATATAAAATATTTTGGTAGATATTTTAAAACATGATAACACAAGTGGGGCATGGTGGCACATTCCTTTAATTACAGCACTTGGGCACTTGGGAGGCAGAGGTAGGAGGATCACTGAGTTCAAGGCTACCCTGAGACTACATAGTGAATTCCAGATGAGCCTGGGCTAGAGTGAGACCCTACCTCAAAAAAAAAAAAAAAAAAAAAAAAAAAAACACATAAAATCAGATCTTCATTTTAAAACAAAGTTGCATATAGTGAGAAGGATATGTCTGTGCTTTGCTGCTTTTTCACAGGAAAAATTCTGAAAACTTCAACTGTTAAAGTAAAAAGAACAGTGAACAAAGCAGGTAACATCAAAGAGACTGGAAGAGACTAGTAATGAGGAACCCCAGACATTACACTGCACTACAGTAATCAGTTAACAGGGCCTTAGGAGATGGCTCAGCAGTTAAAGGTGCTTGCTTGCAAAGCCTACTGATGTGCATTCAATTCTCCAGCCCACGTAAGGCTGGAAGCAAAATGTGGTGCAAAAATCTAGCATTCATTTGCAGTGGCAAGAGACCTGGTAAGCACCCACCCACCCACACACAGAGAAAAAGATTAAATAAGTACTTTTTAAAGTTAATCACTGAATGTCACACTGCTGTCTAGTATCTAAATATTAACTTTGCAGATCTGGGATCAGATCACTCCTTTCTTAAAAGCTCACATTGGAAGTAGTAAGCAATACAAAGTAATAACTGAGAAAACAATTGGAATGTGATAGGAAGTTAAGGAAATGAGGAGGAGGATGTGGCATAGATTAAGACAGAAGCAAATCAAGCGTCTTGTAAAAAGCGTTATCCTTCAGTAAACTGGAGGTCATGGAAGTGAAACATGAGATGTGGCAGACTACAATTAATTTCTATATGAAATATGGGACAAAGAAGGAATGTGTAGTGTGAGGAATGATCAGTTTTGGTTTGGACAAACTGAGCTTCATGTTCTGTTAAAAACTGTAGAGCTACTAGTAGATAGTCAGAGAGATGGGTCTGGAATTCACATGAGAATATGGGAATCATCAGCATCTAGGTAGGCAGACGAGAGACATGAAGTTGGCTTGAAGAAGCAGTGCTTTGTGTACTAGATGGCCAGGTGGCCTCTGGTGCTTGTAATGAACTGTGTTGTTCAGGAAGTCAGGAGAACATCAACATGAAGACATCCTTGCAGTCCACACCAGGGAAGGCTGTACACTTGTCCCTGGAATTGCTGGGAGACAGCAAGGAGGACATTGAAAGTAAATGTATTTGTTTTCAGAATCAGCTGGGCCTGGCCATGCACAGCTTTAGCCCCATTCATGTGGATAGCAGATACTAGAGAACTGCGTAGGATCACAATCATGTGGATGATCAATGAAGGGGAATACCTGATATTCTCCTCTGCCCTCGAACATGTGCACACAAATACAATCACACAATTGGTATGCTTGTGTGTATGCATACATGTACACATCACCCCATATGCACTACACACATGCAAAAGAAAGGAAGGATGGGAGAATGGAGCAGTTTTTTTTTTTTTTTTTAATGTTATTTGTGAACAGAATGAGTGAGTATGGGAGTGCCAGGGTCTCCTGCCACTGCAAATCATCTCTAGATGCTTGTGCTATTTTGTGCATCTGGCTTTACCTGGGTACTGGGGAATTGCACCTAGGCTGACAGGCTTTGGTAGCAAATGCCTTTAACTGCTGAGCAATCTCACTAGCCCAGGAACTGTTTTATAAAGGAATGGGATAGGAATTAGCTGCATAGTCACACAGGAGAATTCAGATCTCTGAGAGATGATGCCCTTTGTTATAGGTCACTGTTAGGGATTTCCTGTTTTCCGAGGTCCTCCCCCTTCTACTACAATACCATTTGGGTGACTTGAGGTTAACTACTGGCATCTTCCTTCTACATATACCTCGTGTTTGTTTAAGCAGCAGAGGGCAGGATTGTACTCCCCTGAGAACTGCCCCTATGTTTTCTTCCAGGAAGAAAAACAGGCATTCCTCTTTAAAAGGGGAAAAAATGATTTCCAATACCTTTTTGTGTGGGGTTGCTAAGCCATTTGCTGAAGACCCTTTCTCCCACAATGCCAACTTCCTGAATCAGAAATGTTGGGAGGATGCTGGGGATTTCTGGAAAGAATTCTCCCCACTCCTGCCAAGTCTTTGGCAGTGTCATATAGAAAAATGAACTCTGAAGTAATTCTTTCTTTCTTTGAGGGAAGGGCTGACTTTGTATGTGGCTCCCACAGAAGTCACAAGAACTCTGGTAAATGATGCATTTGCCTTTTTAAATGTCTTTCTTCATCATTATTCTTTTGGAAGTAGAACACAAATACCCCAAACCAAAAGAGCTAGACTATCTCATCTGTAATTCTAAGTTCTTTTCAGAAAAAACCTACATCAGTCAAGATTCAATGTGGTTACAGAAAACAAAATCCAATTCAGCCTGACTTTATCAAACCTTGCTAGCTTGCATAGCCAAGTCATGGACAAGAAGGATGAGTTTGATTTAGAGATATTTAGATGCAGAGGTAGACGTCCATCTTTCACACTTCTCTTGGATCACTGGCTGTGTTCTCTTCAGTGCTAGATTTTCTCCATGATCTGACAGGATAGCTTTAAGTTTTGATTCTAAGAGATGAAGGTCTTCTCTATGTCAAATAATATTGCATCGTGCCAACATATCACACATCAGTTTTTTGTCGATGAGAGGGAAGAAATATGTTCCCTGTCAGTCATATATTCACCTATCCCTTGAACCAATCACTATGTCTGGGGAGATGAGACCTACAATTTGACCAGTCTAGGTGACACCCCAACTTTATGGCATAGTTGCAATGCCTGTTGTCACAGAAGAGGAACTCAATAAAGAATATTACAAAACTTCAAACCTCTGAATTTAACCTCTGTGTTTAACTGACAAACAATATTAGAAGTGAAAGCCCTTTTAAGATAAAAGAAATAATTATTAGGCTTTAAATAGTGTCATAAATTTGAGGTCTTTATCCCGTGCATGGTAAGAACATGGACAAAAGACATCTAGCTGGAGCAAAGAGCATCCTCTGTATTTATCAGAGAAGCCTGGACTTTCTGCTGCTTGCTGTGTGATACTAGGAATGTTACTTAGTCACTTTGAGCATCAGCTCAGTTCTAAGATAACACTTTTACTTAACAGCAGGCATTTTCTCAGAGAATTAACTTAAAACAAAACGTGAAGTTCCTTGAAGCCTGCCCACACAGCTGATCCATACAGCTCCTTTTTCTTTCTGCCATGTCCAGGTCAGATGGGAAAACTGACTGTGCTGCACAGTATTTTCACATGCTGTTGTGAAGATTCCACACAGATATAATGACACTTTTTCTAACCTGTTCAGAGGCAAGTGCTTAATGAATTCATGCTGTCTTCTCTAAAATGTTTGTGCACATGACACTGCTCAGTTCTGACCCTGATTTTTGTCTCATCATGTTACTATCTTTCTCATTAGAAAGAGCTGCCACTGTGTTCTCTGTAAGCAATGAGGCACAGAAAAGCAATGAGGTGAGAAATCTTCCTATAGGTAATACATGAGATGTGTTTGAATATGAGTGATTGAATTAACTTGTGACATTCCAGGGTCCAGGCCCAGAGGACAAACATGTAATAACTATGCCTAGAAAGGATGTTTAATGATTGAAATAATGTGACTCTTGAATTGTTTTCTATGAATTTAATCCCCTACTCTGACTACTGCTAAAAAGCAGTATGAGAAGTATATTTGAATTTAAAGGTCTGTATTAACTTGTGACAGTCCAGCATCCAGCCCCACAGGACAAAAATTTAGTAATTACACTTGGGAAGGATTGGATGTATTGTGAAATAGTATGCTTCATGGATTATTTACTAAGGATGTAAAACCTGGTTCTATTATTACTAACAAGATGCCCTTAGTACATTGCTTAGCCATTTTGAGACCACTAGCAGTCTATATCCACTATCAGTCTATATCTACCAAAATAGATATATTACTACCTTGGTTGAAAAAAAAGCACATAAGGATGATGAAATAGAAGATATGAAGAACTTTTAGACCTTAATAAAGCATACAATGTCAAGAACTCAGTTTTTGCAGAGATCCATGACCCACAAAAACCTTCAAATATCAAATAAACAGACTGATAGGGACATGACTTCTGGCCTTAGTTTGAAGACTAAAAATATTTTTTTTAAGTAGGGCTATGGTCTTTACAAAGCTACCATATGAGTTATGATATGGAAACAGACAGCTGCTCAACCAGGATTAGCATCAGGCTATAGCTGCATAATAATTCAAACTTGTAGCTGAAAAAGAAAAATGCCCCAAATATGAATAAATTATTATTTTGACCTGAGGGTAGTATCTAGATAAAGACAGCTATCAGATCAATAGATATGGAAGAAACCAAGGCAAAAAAAAAAAAAAAAAAAAAAAAAAAAGGAAAATGGAAAATAAGGAAGACTGAAAGGACAAAATTCTGGTAAAGCTAATGTAAGAAAAAGACAAACAATAGTAGCAAATGTCTGCCACCCACAACTTTCCATAGCCACAAATGCCTATTGCTCACAACCGTCTATAAAGGTAACATCAAGGACAACAGCCCATAAAATTAGGAAATGGGATTATTTAGTAGAGTTTTGTGAAAGCCATGAACTTACTCCAGAATGTTTATTTCTGGATCTATTATTTACCTGTTAGTATAAGAAATCAGCCCATTTTATAAAGTTTTCTCATCAATCAGTTAGATACGCAATGGAATTTACTTAATTGAGTTTTGTGAGTCAAATGGGTTTAGAAGAGTAAAATGACTTAAAATAATTCTTTACTCATATTAGATACTATAAATAATTTGTGGGTATCAATATTTGACTTTGAGAAAACCCACTCTTACATATTTTAGTGTTTATATAACAATCAGAAGCTTTATATAAAATTAGTCCAATTTGAATCTTCAGAGAAAAAAATCAAAAATAGTAGAAAAAGAAAACATAAATATAAAAGTGATTTTTAACCCAATGAAAGATACAAACAACTTGATGTAGATAGTATTCATAGAAAAGTCCATCTAACAAATGGATAATACATACCAAGAAAGCTCATATTTGGCATTAAAAATGATTCAAGGGTTGGAGAGATTTTTTTAGTGGTTAAGGCACTTGCCTGCGAAGCCTAAGGACACAGCCTAAGGACTCCTTAAGTGCCTCGTAAGCCAGACACACAAGGTGATGTAAGCACTCAAGGTCACATATGTGTGTACAAGGCGGGGCATGGATCTGGAGTTTGATTGCACTAGCTGGAGGATCTGACTCATTAATTCTCTTTCTCTCTCTCTCTCCCTCTTACTCTCGCTTTCTTGTCTAAAAAAAGGCCAATCTGTTGAGCTTTGCTCAAAAACAAAAATGACTCAAGACACATAAAATGTATTCTTGGACTAAAAAAGGAATTAAATTAGAAGTCAGCAATAAAAAGATCTTTAAAAATCTTTGAAAGTAGTTAATCTTGATTGTCAACTTGACAGGAATTATAATCACCTCAGAAACAAACCTATGGGTGTGTCTATAAGGAGTTTTTAGAGTAGACCTACCTTTAATATAAGCAGCACCATTTCATGGTGTGTGGGTCCTGGACTCCATAAAGAGGAGAGAGTGAGCTCATCGTGGGCATTCATCTCTCTGTTTCCTGACTGTAGACCAAATGTGATGAGCAGTTTTATGCATCTGCTGCCACGCCCTCCCCTCCACATAGCCAACATTCTCTCACACTATAAGCTGAAATAGATTCTTCTTTCCTAAATTGTCATAGCAATAAGGAATGAAACTAATGCAGGGACTTAATTAAAGGAAACAAAGTATATTTTGAGATGAATCAAACAAAAAGTATAGTAGAGCTGATTTTTGAGATGATGGTAAAGGAGGAACTGGGGGGAAATTCAGAGCACCAAATGCCTCTTTAACAAAGAAGAAAGGTCTCAAAACACCTTACAAAATTAAGAGTGAAAGAGCAAATGAAACTCAAAGTAAGTCAAAAGGGAAAGAACATGAGCTGGAGAGATGGCTTAATGGTTAAGGCACTTGCCTGAAAAGCTGAGGGATCTAAGTTTGACTCTCCAGAACTCACATAAGCCAGATGGCAAATATGTCTTCAATTCGTTTGCAGTGGGTGGAGACCCTGGCATTACCATCCCCCACTCTGTCTGATAAATAAATAAAACATAAATAAATAAAATATTAAAATGGAAAGAACAAAGGTCAGAATTGAAAACAAAGAAATAAGGCAATAGAGATAATTAAAGATCCTTAAAAATCAATAAAATTAATAAGCATAGCAGAAAGATAAGGAAAATAAGAAGGCATACTACTAATGTCATCAAGAAAAGATGTTATGAGACAATGTGGTTATAGATCTTAAAAGAATTTAGGGAATTTAGATGAATGGTAGAGTACTTACCTAGTGAGTACAAGGCCCTGGGTTTGGTACCTAACACTGGGGAAAAAAAGAATTTCAAGGTAGATCTGAGGAGATAGTTCAGTGGCTAAAGCACTTATTTATTTATTTTTATTTATTTATTTTTTTTTGGAGAGAGAGACACAGAGAGACAGAGAGTGGGGGGGGGAGAGGGAGACAGATAGAGATGGGCGCGCCAGCCGTGTCTCAGCTGTTGCGAACGAAATCCAGATGTGTGCGCCCCCTTGTGGTCAAGTGCGGCATTGCGCCCTTGCATCACTTTGCATCTGGCTAAACGTGGGACCTGGAGATTGGAACCAGCGTTCTTAGGCCTAGGAGGCAGGCGCCTTAACCCCTAAGCCATCTCTCCAGCCCTAAAGCACTTATTTTGTAAGCATGAGTACCTAAGTTCAGATCACCACAACCTATGTAAAAAAGCCAAGAACTGAGGTGGATATCTGTAATGCCAGCATGCCTCCAGTGAGTTGGAAGGTAGAGACAGATCAATTTCCTAAAAGCTCAAGGATCCACTGTCCTGGAGATGAGCAGTGAACAACAAAACAACAACAACAACAACAAAGTATCTAACTTTTGCCTGGAATGGTGGTGCACACCTTTAATCCCAGCACTGAGGAGGCAGAGATAGGAGGATCACTGTGAGTTTGAGGCTATCCTGAGACTACATAGTGAATTCTAGGTCAGCCTGAGCTAGAGCAAGACCCTACCTCAAAAAAAAAAAAAAAAAAAAAAAAAAGAAAGAAAGAAAGAAAGAAAGAAAGAAAGAAAGAAAGAAATCTAACTCTCAGGAAACTAGAAATAGAAGTGAATTTCCTAAATCACATAAAAGGCATTCAAGAAAAATTTCTAGCTAACATTATATTCAGTTGTGAAAAACCTGTCTTCCTTCTGAGAATAGGAGCAAAAGGATATGTATCCCCACCATTATAATTCAATTTTCATTCCCAATCGTAGTGAGGGTAGTAAGACAAGAAAAACAAAAACATTCCTTTGTGAAAGGAAGAATTATATTGTCATAGCTGTGTATGTAATTCTTTCTATGTGAAAATCTTTTGAACTTGGAAAAAAAGATACAAGAGCCATGTTTAAACCCATAGTTTAGCAAGGTTCCGGGTTTCAGACTACACAAAGATTTTAATGTTGTAATAAACTATGATAAATTTTAATAGAAAGTCAACTTTTATTGAATTACTGAATCAAGTACTTAGAGAATAGTCTAGCAAATAATGTGGAGGAGTTGAGTGACAAAAAGTACAAAATAGACCCAGGCGTGATGGCTCACACTTTTAATCCCAGCACATGGAAGGCTATTACCTCTCTCCCAATGAAGATACTTATTTTGTTTGTTTTTATTGAACATTTCCATAATCATAGACACTAAATCATGATAGTTCCCTCCCCCTTCACTTTCCCCTTCACAATTCTACTCTCCATCATATCCCCTCCTCCTCTCAATAAGTCTCTCTTTTATTTTGATACCATCATATTTTCCTCCTATTATAATGGTCTTGTGTAGGTAGTGTCAGGCACTGCATGGTCATGGATATCCAGGCCATTTTGTGTATGGAAGAGTGCATTGTAAAGAGTCCTACCCTTCCTTTGGCTCTTACATTCTTTCTGCCATCTCTTCTGCAGTGGGCCCTGAACCCTGGAGGGTGTGATAGAGATGTTTCAGTGCTGAGCACTCCTCTGTCTTGTCTTTTTAGCACTATTATGCCTTTTGAGTCATCAGGGGTCACCACTATCTAAAAAAAAAGGTTCTCTAACCAAAAGTGAGAGTAGCATTAATATATGGGTATATCCATTAAGAGAAGTGCTTAGAAGGCAGTTTGGTGAGCATAATATATACATTTAGCCAGATACCAGTGGACATTAGACCCCTAGGGCTCATGACATCCCCCATCATAGCTTTTCAGTGTCAGGCATCTATTCCATCCTGTTGAGCAGGCCTCCAGTCTAATTAGAGAGTGGTTGGTTTCAACCATAACAGATATGCCACTATTGCACCTGTTGGTTCATTTCGCCTGGCTGGCCAAACTTAAGACTTGCAATGTCCACTGTTGTTTATTTCCACTGATGACTTCTCTCTCTCCCATGGAGCTGCGTGTAGAATAGCTTTTTCCAGCTTTCTGTCAGTTGGTCTATAGGGAGGAGGTTTGTCAGTTAGCTCCAGCAAGATTTCTCAGTGACCTTGCAGCATAAGCATGAGGAGTCACCAGCAACAAGATCTGACCATCTATTCCTGGTGGGAAGCCAAGAGCCTCAGCAATGGCCTGTAATGTTTTGAGGGCTCCAACAACCTCTTTGGCCAACAACTCACTGGAATATGTCCCATCCCTGACAATGAAAATTTTCTAGTAACAATCTATGGCCTCTAGGTGCACCATTGTCAATAAAAGTAGGCTTCCATATGACTTATTCATACCACCTTAGATTTTGCTTAACCCTCCCCCCAACTCTTCCTTTACTCATTCTCTTCCCCTGACCTCACTTAGGCTTTTCCATCCTCAATAATCTGTTCTTCTAATATTTGTAGTTTAATGGCTTTTTCAAAAACATAAAGATGAGGAGAACAGAAGTAAAAAAATCTAACACAAGCCAGGTCATGGTGGTGCACACCTTTAATCCTAGCACTCAGGAGGCAGAGGTAGGAGGATCGCCTCAAGTTCAAGGCCACCCTGAGACTACACAGTGAAACCCTTACTTCAAAAAATGAAAACAAACAAACAAAAAAACCCAATATGTTCTTCCAAGTTGACTTCGTGCTTAATGAAAGAATAGTGAATAACAATCTGGAATCAGGATTACCAAGCCCATTTTGAAACAAATGCATCACTTTACTAAAATCTTTCCATCAATGTTTGATCTCAGTAAACATCACCATTTATTGATATCTTTGTGCAAAGTTTCAATATTATCCTCCTTCATTATGATCGGACATTAAAAGGAATCAAACTGTGACATTTGTCAACATTGAGATTTTGGGGGCTGAAGAAATTTCTTTCTACATTTTATCTCCTTTGTAACATGTATTAATCATTTTGGAGATTTTAATTTTCATGGTCTATTTAACTCACTGTTGCTGTTTGTGATTCACTGTGTTCAGTAACCTCACTGTGCATTCCAGGCACATCCCTGTGACCTAGTTAATGAATGCCCCGAATGCTCTGAATAGATTTATGCTGATCATATGCTGCATTCAAGCCAGGGCACAGGACAAAGCCCAAGAGGGGTTCATTTTCTCCCCCAGCTACTGATTTGCTATGTACACTTGAATATTATATTTAGTCTTCTCACTTAACTCCTCCTTTGCTAAACAAGGCTAATGATGTTGTATTTTAATTGTGTGGTACTTTGGTAGCCTTGTCAAATAAACACGATGAGTGTAGATGTCATTACTTATAAGTTCTAGAAGATATTTAATGGGGATTATTTTTCTTTCTCCAGAAACTATTTCTATAGAAGTATACCAATGAATACTAAATATTTTAAAATAAATTAAACTTTCACTGGAAAGAATCTGAAATAGGTTTACCTTGATGTTTGTCATCAGCATTATTGTAAATGCCACTTACTGTAAATAGCATATTGTAAATACTGCAAATATCCATAGGTCTTATACATTTCATGTTGTCAATGATTTACTGAGCATCCTACCAGATGATTTTTCACTGTCCATTAAAATTGAACATAAGATGAAACAGCTACCATAAGATGTTAATTGCATAAAACTAACTTAACAATTAATGGAAGTGTGAATTGTGAATTTAGCTAATAATATTAATAGTGTAAGTTGGATATTGACAAATCATTCTATCAATAGTGATCAACTAACCATCTCATAAATGTGGTCAAAATAAGATTGAGTTCTCCTACTTAAACAGAATGTTTATAAAAATAAAAACAAAAAACACCTGCAAAAATAACCAAATACTCTAGAAACATACTCCTTTCTTTTTTTTTTTTTTTTTTTTTTTTTTTTTTAGGGTCTCACTCTAGCTCAGGCTGACCTGGAATTAACTATGTAGTCTCAGGGTGGCCTCAAACTCATGGCAATCCTCCTACCTCTGCCTCCTGAGTGCTGGGATTAAAGGCGTGCGCCAACACGCCCGGCCATACTCCTTTCTTAGTTGTGTCATATTGTATTAGTTTGGTAATACCAAGCAACATTGACTTGGTTCAACAAAAAATTTAGTCTAGGAATACAGAGATGGCTCAGAGGTTAAAGGTGCTTGCTTGCAAAGCCTGACAATATAGATTCAATTCCCCACTATATATGTAAAGCCAGATACATAATGTGGCACATGTGTCCAGAGTTTGTTTGCAGTGGCAGGAGGCCCTGTCATGCCCATATTCTCACACACACTCTCTCTCTCTGTCTCTTTCTGCATGTAAATATAAATGAATTTGTAAAACTTGAATCTAATTTCTGTTGGCTTAAGATGCCAGTGAGAAAATGACAGAGCTTATAATAAAAATGTTCATCACTATGCTTAAACTAAAAAGAAAACTCTTTATTTCTACCTATAGAACAGCAGGTAGTCAAACTGGAAATAAGTGCTAGAGTTTAGAATAAGAATTAGAATTGGGAGGAGTTTGAGTTCTTAAGCATCAGATAAACCAAATCAGGTATGTGACTTTGGATTAGAGGTTCTAATAACTCCCCAGAAAAGAGAAACATTGGGCTATTGTAACCAGGAAATAAGCCAAGGAATCACTATATCATCTGTAAATATAGGCTTGGGTACCTCAAATCTTCAGTCCAAGGCTAGAGCCAAAAGTTGAAGTGCTTTATTAGAATGCAACCTTGAACTGTTTTTTAAATGTGTGAAGAGCTATAATGTAAAGCAAATTAATGAAATAAATGATCTGTAAACAATAAAAAGTCTTAGTCATAGTCTACTTCCCCATGAAACTATCCTGCAGGGATATTTCCATAATCCATGGTTCACAAAGAACCCCAGAAGAGATTACTTTCAGTAACAAGGAACCCATAGATAAAAATTACAAAGTATGCAATGAAATTTATTGCCATGAGTTATAAACAACTGTGAAAGTGAAAGTGAAGGAACTACAGATATTAGAGTAACTGGGAAACAATTGAAATAAGTATTTGAAAATGTTGAAAAAGATAAAAAGATAGACTAAATGAATCAAAACATGAATATTTAAAGTGCAGTGAAATAGAAAGCTGAAACCAAATACATTAACAATTATAATTTCAAAATTCTGCTGTTCAGTAAACAGAAGCATTTATACAACTAGAAAGAATTATTGAATTGAAAATATATTTGAGGAAAAATATTCTGTGATTTAGAATTAATATTATTAAAACTGTCTATAATATCTAAACAATACATACTTTCAACAAAATTCAAATATTATTACTCACAAAAAAAGAAAAATTATGAAACTTAAATGGAACCCTAAAACACCTCATACATCCAATACAATCTTTAAATAAAGGAATGAACTTGGAAGCAGAACACTTCCTGATATCAAAATGTACTGGAAATCTATAGTAATCAAAGCAGTATGATGTGGCATAACAGCAGACACAGAGAGACATGAGACGGTATACAGATAAAATATGTCCATTCCATCAACTAATTTTCTTAAGGTCTCCAAGAAGACATAATGGAGAAATAACAATAAATTCAACAAGTAGCATTTTGAAAACTGGATGTGCACTTTATATACAAAAATCAATTAAAATGGATATATATATATAAAGATCTGAACCCAAAATGCCTAGAAAACATGAGGAAAAACATCCCTTACAGGGGCCTTGGCAATGGTTTCTTGAAGCCATAACTTCTTAGAGTTTGCAGTGTTCCATTCCAGGCCCTTCTGGCTTTTAGGGTTTCCATTGAGAAGTCTGAAGTAATTCTTATGGGATTTCCTTTATAAGTAATGTGTTATTTCTCCCTAATTGCTTTTAAGACTTTCTCTTTGTGATTGATGTTTAGAGTCTTAATGATAATGTATCTTGGAGAATTTCTCCTTTGGTCCAGTCTGTTTGGAGTTCTGCTAGCTTCTTGTAACTTGATGTGATTTACTTTTGAGAGAGTGGGAAAGTTTTCTTCAATTATTTGTTGAATAAATTTTCCATTCCTTTGGTCTGTTTTCTTCCCCTCTGGTATACCCGTTATCCTAATGTTTGGACGCTTAAAGATGTCCCACATTTTCCTCATGTTCTGTTCACAGAAATTTTTGAACTTGTTGAATTTTTTTGACTCATCAACTGTTTCTTCTGTTTTGTCTTCCAGTTCCGAGTTTCTGTCTTCCACTTGGCTGACCCTATTCTTTAGAGCTTCTAGAGAATTTTGGGCTTGTTCAACTTGGTTCATATTTTCTACTGATTTTTTATGTATAGTTTCCATCCCTCTGTTGAGTTCCCTTTTCATGTCGTTTTCTGATTTTCTTAATGCTTCTTGGAGTTCATCCTTGCATTTTTTTATGTCTTCATTGAACTTAGCCAGCTGGTTATTGAGGACGTCCTTTTTTTTTTTTCTCTCTCTCTCTCTCTCCTTCAGATCACTTAAACTGTCTTTGGAACCCTTCCTGGTTATTTTCTATTAGGGCTAATCTAGCAAAGATAATATTCATACAATTATTGGCTCTTTGTTGAGTTTCTTAAAGTTGTGCTGTTTGCTTGGCCAGGGTTGCATAGCTTGTCTCTTCATTTTGGGGTTCTGATCCCATTGTCTCTTCTATGATTTGATTAGAGTCATCCATTGTGGGTCTGGACAGTCTAGCTGGATTTACTAGGATCTGGTTTTTCATGCTGTTGCTTTTTTGCTGTGGTCTGCCCATCACAATGGTTCAGACTATCTAGAGTGTGGGATGCTAGCCTGCTGGCCTGGAATGGGGTGGGGAGCATTGGTGAGTGTCAGAGCAATGGTCTGGAGGAGTTCAGAAAGGCTGGCATGGAGGACTCTGGACTACTGGCCTGGGTCCCTGATTGGAGGTGGGAGGGGGAGGGGGAGAGGCACAGGAACACAACCACCCTAGTTGGGCTCAGGAAGGCTAGGGAGGCACCTTAGTGGTGATGGGGCTCTGTCCAGCAAGGCAGCAACTCACCAGTCAGGTGCACACTTGACTGGAGATGGGGCTCAGGCAGGCTAAGGAGCGACCTGGCCTGCAATGGTATGGGGCTCTGGCTGGCAAGGGCAGCACCTGACTGGCAATAGGGCTCAGGCCAGCCTGATGGGACCTAACCTGCAATGGCGCAGGCAGTTGTGGCTGGCAAGGGTGGCACCAGATCAGCGATGGGGCTCAGGCCTACTAGGGCCACACCTGACTGATAACGGGGCTCAAGCATTCTTGTGTGGATCTGTGATGGTATGTGTTGGGGAGTGGGGTCTCTGGCTGGCAAGTGCAGCACCTGACTGGCGATGGGGCTCAAGCTGGCTAGGAGCCCACCTAACCAGCGATGGGGCTCAGGCAGGCCTGGTGGGACCTGACCTGTGGTGGCACATGGGGCTCTGGCAGGCAAGGGAGGGACCTGACCAGTGATGGTGCTGCCTGAGAGCATGGGAATCAGTGGATTCCCTATTTTTCTGGTCCACCCACTCCCTCTGGAAGCATGCTAATGCCAGCAAACCCCTTAAAAAACCCCTTGAACCTTAAGAGTATTGCTTTTACCTCCCTGTGAGATGAGGCGAGGTTAGGCAGACACCATCTTGCTCCCCTTGTCTCCATCGCTTGTAATTCTTAGCCTTAAATTATAGCTCCAACTCAATGTAAATTCTACTAGTTGATCTAGGACTAATGAAGCTATTTACAAGAGAGAACCAAATTTGACCAATGGATGAATTTTAAAATATCTAATAAGAAATAATAGCATCCTTGCTATAGTCTGAATGTTGGTCCTCCCACCTTCAGATTTATAGGGCAGCCTAATACCCAGTGAGATAGTACAAAGATGGAGCCTTATAGAAATGGTTAAATTCTGAGGAGTCTATCCTCACAAATGAGGTTAGTGCTCTTGGAAGAGAAATTTTTCCCTTCTAGTATATGAGGAAAAAAGAAGTTACCATGTGAAGAATGGGCCCTCATGAAACATTGAGACTACTGGCACCTTGCTTCAGCAAAATGAAAAATACATGTATGTTGTTCATAAATTACTCATTGGGCTGGATTAGTTGGCTAAGTGGTTAAAGGCCCTTGCCTGCAAAGCCTGACAGCTCATATTTTATTCTCCAGTACCCACATAAAGCCAGATGCACATAAATTACTCATCCTAGAGTATTCTGTTATATTAGTACATACAGAAAAGACAGCACCAATGATTACAAAAAAATTATCCTAATGCCAAAAAGTGAAGGTAGCCCTATATTAAAAGGTAAAATACACACTTGACTAAAATACACACTTAAGATATTGCATCAGAATTGTAGGAAATACTTAAGAAATTGCCCTGTTCGGCCCTGGGATGTTAAAATGCTAAGGTGTCACAATTAGTAAGGAAAACTACAGAAGTGTGGGAATGTTGAGGAACTCCTGTATCCCATCCCATGTGACATCAATTATTCCTGTTATATTAGAATATGATTAGTGAATTTTGATCATCTCTGTGACTTTGATAGAAGAACAAATCCCTCCAAACAACTTTTCACCACCTTTAATCATGGTATCTTATTTCTACTCAAGAAACAGTACCCTAAAAAAAAAAGACATCTGGTCTACCTGATTTTATCATGCCAAAAGTCAAGGTACTCCTCATTGGCTTTAGTTACTACTATCTACCTGTAGGAGTGATCTTTCTAAACAGGAAACATTGTGATGGACATTATGTCTCATTTCTGTGTTGTTTAAACTTTGGCAAATAGAAATAGAAACCATATTACATGTTAAGCAAAAAAGATGAAATGTACTCAAACATTGCCATAAAATAGATCAAATTCAAGGATAAGAATATATCTGGTTTGTTACAGCAGTACTTAGCAGGAAAAAGAGCTTTTCATATGAATAATAGCCACATAGCTAGTTTCTGGCTACCTGTAACATTCTAGGTCAGTATAGAAATATAAAGCAAATTCAAAGGACAACCTGCATGGAAGGGCCTTCAGTCCTTCCCTGCATAATCTTGCTGCCAGCTCACTATTCATGTAGCAGTAGCACTGGCCTTTTCTTTAGTGTGACTGCCAATTAGATGATTTTGAGACATTTACTGCAGTCATACAATAGGGCAATCTATCAACTGGATTTTTTACAATAGTGTGAATGATAAGGAAGTCCTAGTCCTCTCCTGATGTAATCATAGCTGGTTTGAAGCCTTTCTCTTTACCATATTAATTGATTTAATCACAAATCCATGGTTATCTGTGATCTACTATGGGTAACTCATTTTCTGAATCCTGAATTTCTAGCCTGCATGAAATCATTGTTGCACAAGTGACCTCTTACATTTTAAAGGAATATAATTTATTTTACTGAGACAATGATTAGAGAGATGAGACAGGTAGAGTAATGATCCAAAGGAGAGTCTCTTTCCTTTGTCATATTTCCTTTGTTTGACTATACATATCTACCTTTTTTCTTCATTCTAAAAACTAGCTTCCTCTACTTTGCCTCAGGCATGGTTGATGATGGCGTGCCTGACTTTGAATTAGAATTATGCTTTTAGTTTCATCAACAAATGCATTTGATCAAATCCCAATTACTTAGAGTAAGAATATTGGTTCTGTGTGAGCTATATTCATCCTTTTTCCTATATGCAATGGCTCTGAGAGGCAAGATAAAGTTTGAAAGTGTCATTTCTCTGTTAAATCATTCATTTCTGCCATATTATTTAGGAAGTTATAACTTTGATTGAAAGTGACAGAAATTCAACCAAATTATCTTATGGCAGTTTGGAAACATAAAACAACCAAAACAGTTTCTGTCTTGCATATAATATAGTTTCCACCATAAAGAAAAACAAATTCTGGGGCTGGAGATATTGCTCAGTTGTTAAGGCTCTTGTTTGCAATGCCTGATTGACTGGGTTCAATTCCCCAGTACCCATGTAAAGCCAGA
The DNA here is from genome assembly GCA_036365145.1 of Orientallactaga sibirica. Lineage (NCBI taxonomy): Eukaryota > Metazoa > Chordata > Mammalia > Rodentia > Dipodidae > Orientallactaga > Orientallactaga sibirica. Next base: position 29,235,982 of record JAEOAD010000021.1, on the reverse strand, counting down.
TGCACAAAATGGAGCATGCATCTGGAGTTCATTTGCAGAAGCTAGAGGCCCTGGCACTCCTATTCTCTTTCTCTTCCGCCCTCCCTATCTTTCTCTCAGTGTTTGCAAATAAATAAATAAATAACAAAAATAAAATAAAATTTAAAGAACTATTTCTAAGCAGGTAGAGCACACTGTAGTTAGGAAAGTTTCTGCAAGAATTTGGAAGTGTAGAAATAGTTACATGAAATGGAGTCATCCTAGAGGGGTGAAGATGCATCTCTGAATTGCCAACTCAGGCAGCTCCAATGGACCCTTTGTACCTTTAAATATGAATTCATCTCATGACTTCAGGTGCCAAATCATAATATTCACAAAAACAGGAGCTACTTATACTTACCCATAGTTCAGGCCTGGAGAGGGGTTTGGGGAAGAGCACACTTTATCACTCATGCTCTATACTTCCATATGCTTCAAAACCTTATATATTTGAGATGCACAACACCTTAAGAAATACACTGTTAATTCTTCCATTTTTCTCTCTTTATCTCACTCCTTTCTTATTTCCCCTCCTTCTGTTCTGCCCTCCCTTCCTTTCAGTACAGTTAAAATTATGGAAGCAAGCTGTAATCACATAGTTTAGCAAGTAAATGTCACTTGAAATCCCATGCTTCCTACTATACGATGTGTCCTCTTAGCAAATTCCCAGAGGTTGTGGATATTAAGTGCTTTTTATGTTAGTCAAGATGAACTTGACATTTTTATCTTTTTGTTCCTAGATTATAAAATGCAGCATGAACTTTTTAAGCAGTAGCAGCTGAGTCACCAGATAGCCCTATGTGGTAGGGTCCAGCTGCCACATAATCACACTTTGATACCTATGGTGAGATCTGCAGAGGTTCACAGTATACTATTCACAGATCAGATGCTCAGAAAGCAGTTTCTGGATAATACTGAATAGCTTACCAGCTGCTAGTATTGTCTATTCTACAGCTGTTCATGTGTGGAGTAGATAATAAGAGAGTACCTGCCTGTAGACATTTATTCAAGGATCTTTGAGGGAGGAAGACTGTAACACAATATTCTATTTCTATTTCATCATTGTTAATCCTTTCATACTATGGCATTGTCACAAAGGAAAATAGATCCCAATGATGATGAATAACTCATGGAAGGAATGGTGGAGCTAAAACCTACTGGGTACCTTGAAAGCCATGTGTAGCAGTTACCTTTACATTGCTGGAACAAAACACTTGATTGAAAGATGCTTGTGAAAGGAAAGAGTTTATTTCTGGCTTGAAGTTTTAGGGGAAGTTTCTTCATGCTATATAAAAGCACAGCTTGGTATAACATCTTGCCACAGCAGCTAGAAAGAGGCAGCAAGAGCAAGCTAGTTGGCACTGGCAGGCTGGGCTAATAAACTTCAGAGTCTGACACTGGTGACATACCACCTTCAAGACTCCACCTCTCAAACTGCCACCAGCTGGAGACTGAGCATGAAATTTAATCCAGACACCTAAGGCTATGGGGTACATTATCTATTTAAACTACCACACTATTGATATATCATTGTATTGCTTATTAAATGACTGACAAATATATTTCTAGAATCATAACTCCTTTTCTTTGATTCAATGAAATCCAGTTTTCCTATAACTCTGAGACCCAGGTGACTATCAAAACATTTTAATTGAGATTTAATATCCATTTAGTTTATAATTATATAATATTTGAAAATATCATGGTCACTTATAAAAGATCACAATGATTAAAATATTAAACATCATTATTCAAACATTTGTTCACTCTTATCTGTGTAAAGAATCTATGGATTTTTCTTTCTGTACATATGCTTTTCAGAATGCAATGTAAATAGAATCATACAGTATGTAGTATTTTTAGTTCAGCTAATTTGAATTAGCATAAAAATTTTGAGATTTACACACATTATTACATTTTCCAGTTATTTATTCTCTCTCTGTAGTCCAAGCTTGCCATAAAATGGTAATCTTCATTTCTTGGACTCCTGAGTGCTGATACCACAGGCATGTGCCACAATACCCAACAGAAATTTGTTCTTTTTAAAAATAGTTTATCATTTATTTATTTATTTGAGAGAGAGAGAAAGAAACACAGAGAGAGAGAGAGAGAGAAAGTGTGCACCAGGGCCTATAGCCACTATAAACGAACTCCAGATGCATGAGCCACTTTGTGTGTTTGGCTTATGTGGGTCCTGGGGAATCAAACCAAGGTCCTTTGGCTTTGTACAAGCACCTTAACCACTAAGCAATCTCTCCAGCCCCAAGAACTTTGTTCTTTTTATTGCTGATAAATATTGCATTTTTGAATGTCTGAATTTCCTTATGCATTCATTAGTATATAAACATTAGAAATTTTATAGGTCTTAGGCAAGTATAAATAAAGTTACTAGAAACACTTGCATAGAGGTATACGTGAGCATGTTTTGATTTTATTTGAACAAACACTCAGGAGTAGGATTGCTGGTTAAAAAATATATATGTATAATTAGCTGTCACAATGATTTTAAAAGTTGATGTAGCATTTTAGCACTACTAAAGTAAGATAACAGCATTCAAATTGCTCCATAATCTCACTGGTTTTCTTTTAAGCTGCTCTAATGCTATCTTAGTGCTAAGTGGTATGTCATTATAACTTCAATCTACATTAACATCTAATGAGGTGAAGTTTTTTTCCTGATATTTTTGTCATCCCTGTCTTCTTTGGTGAAGTGTCTTCAAATCTTTTCATTGCCTGGCAGTATTCATTTCATCTGCTCACCTTTGATGGGCAGGGAGTTTAGCTTAGAAACAGAAATATTTAAAACACACTGGCAGTGATGTGTGGACCTTTCCCCAAGAGAGTATTTTCCGATGAATCATCATAAAAAAAGATTTAAGACCCAGAGCCTCATAATAAAATAACCCAAATATCCAGATGGACAAGAAAGAATGAAAAGAGAGAAGGAGGGGGGCTGTCCTCAACCTGCCAAGTCTAGGAAGGTCTCAGAGTAAAATCATTCAATACCAGCATCAAGGTAACAGAGACTCTAGACTTTCCTGGAGAAGATAAAGCAGCCATTATGAAAACAGGCCAGTGAAGGAATATGAGGATTTTGGAAGCAAATGAAAACTCCAAATTTCAGAACTAAATTCAAATTTTATACCTGAAGTATTTCAATAGCTGAAATTTCAAATAAAATAATATAATAGATTAAAATCAATACAGAGCTCAACACAAAAATGGAAGGGACAGTGGAGAAATCCAGTAACTGAACTGGAGATAAGCCAAAAGAAATCCTATCTGAACAAAAGAAATACTTTTTTTAAAGCCTGAAAAAATGAACAAAGCCTCAACAACATGCAGAAAATATTTTTTAAACTCAAAACTAAAAAAAAAAAAAAAATCAGACCCTTTGAATTCTACCTATAGAAATTTATCCAAAAGAAATTATCTGATATGTGAATATTTATGTATAAAATATACCATTCAGGATTAAGTATAAAGAACTAAAAATTTCTTGTATAGCATCATAATACTGATTGAGGAAATTGTCAAACATTGAATAAAATATTATATATGAATAAAAATAATATTTTTTAGAAAATATTTTTTCAGTACTAAGGATTGAACCCAGGGCCTCAAGCATGCTAGGCAAAAACTCTACCAATAAGTCTCATCTCAGCCTCAGCCCAGTGTGTGTGTGTGTGTGTGTGTGTGTGTGTGTGTGTGTGTGTGTGTGTGTTTGTATATATATATACATATATATATATACATATATATATATATATATATATTTAATGGAAAGTAAACTGTAAACTTACTTTAAAATAAAAGTATAATATTTTCTTGTATGTGTGTTGATATCTTATACATGTGTAATCTTCTGTTAAAAATATATTTAATTGTCGGGCTGGAGAGATGGCTTAGTGGTTAAACACTTGCCTATGAAGCCTAAGGACCCTGGTTCGAGGCTCAATTCTCCAGGACCCACGTAAGACAGATGCACAAGGGGGTGCATGCACCTGGAGTTCTTTTGCAGTGGCTGGAGGCCCTGGCACACCCATTCTCTCTCTCTCTCTCTACCTGCCTATTTCTGTATCTCTCTCTCTAAAATAAATCAATAAATAATAAAACATTATATATATATTATATATTTAATTGTAAGATATATAAGCATCAAGATAAGAATTTTGAAATTATTTTGTTATGGCTAGAGTGCATATCTCCTTGACACTTTCCCTTCATTACTTTTATAGATAGGAAAATACTATTAAAATTTATGAATATGTTAGACATTGCTTTCTGTTTGTACTTCTTCCTTTTCTCTTATAACCTCATCAACTTGTGGTTCACTTTTTTGTAGCAACATGAAACAGTGGGAGCATTAGAGCAATTTAGAAATAGTACCCAGTTACTTAGAAGCATTTGGTAAAGCAAATGTGTCCTGAGTTCCAGTTATTTTAATATATCCTAAGGACACAAAAATAAAGAAACAATGGAGACTATTCTTAAGCAGCTTGTTCCATATGAAGGAAACCATTTCCTTTGTATAAGCCACACTGTAATTTCATGTTACAGTGATAAATGTTTAAGGAAAGCTAAAGTGAGTGTTTAAATTCCAGCTGTGAGTGTTGGTGATTTCAGAAATAAGTAGAGAGAGATACCCTTGGTTGAGCATTGCTAAACATGGGCTGGGACTGTGAGGAAGCTGGCCTGGACTGTTGTACATGGCCAGGGACCTTGGGCTGTGGGGGTTTGCAGCTGGCCTTATCATTGGGAACCCACTTTGGTGAAGAAGACTGGCCCTCCCTGCCCTCGGGCAAGGTTGTAGTGTGCCCTGTCTTTGCCTAGAGTGGGCAAAACCAGCGGGTCCTCCCCTCTATCCCAAAAGCACCTGACCATTCCATAGTCAGGCTTTGCCCTCCCCCACAGTTCCTGACCTTGTGGCTAGCTGCCCAAGAGACCCTTATAAACAGTTTCCCTTCAGCTGTAGCCACCCAATATGTGGCTGAAGTCATGTAGCTTGTAAACAGTCTTCCTGCAGCTATAGCTTTCCAATATGTGGCTGAAATCATGTAGCTTTTTCCGCCACTTCTGTTATCTCCCTTGTAGCTCCTCCCTGGTAACTTCTGCCTTCCAACCAATTAGATAGCAACCCATAAACCTATGTATCCAATCACCTTATAGTCTGTATGTGCATTCTCAACCTTTCTCAAGTGTTTATAAACCCACTCCCCTTTTAAATAAATAGAGCACGTTATCCATCAGACAGCCTCCCGGGTGGTTCATTGCCCATCGCACTCACCCCCTCCAAGACTCTGCTTTCCCCAAACTCCTCGTCAGTGGACAACCCCTGGGAACAGCAAGGACCCACAACCCTTCAAATATGAACAGTATATGTAGAAGAACACCCCTTCTGGTAACAAGGAGGAGAAGGGTGGTGACAATAAGGACAGTGATTGTGTCTGATGCTTAATGTAGACTTGGATACAGACATTCTGTTTGTTTGAAACATAACATTTTGTTATTTAACCTCTACAGTATTTTTGTGCTATAGGGATTTTATGATTTCATTTTTAACATGAGGATTCAGAAATTGAGAAACACCAGGCAAGTTGTCCAAGGTCTTTCAATGTACACATATTTGATCAGAGATTCACATTAAATCTAGCTATTCCATGGCTGACAGCTTAATCATTGTAAAATTGGCCTTGGTGCCAATGTATAGAACACTTGGGGAAATAACTACATACATCTAGAGCAATTAGATCCAGAAATTAAATATAAGCAGAGTAAACCTCCACAGAGCAAGAACTTTGAACACCCTAATGCAGTAATTCCACTTGCTACATCCTATCTCCTTGAACCAAAATGAGAAGTACAGATGCTGCAAGATGCCATTTGCAGCAGGGATTTAACAATGTAAGTTCAGTGACATTTTAAAGTGATTATATCTAATGTGTTTACAAACCTGTTGTCACTACCACAGTAAGACTTCCACTGAAATGAACCCTGGTCAGATGTCCAAAATCTTCAGATGTTAGCACAGACATCGCCTTGTTGTTGTTGTTTTTCTCCAAACTGAATGTTGGAAGGTACTGAATGCTTCAACAAGATTGAAAATTTCCTGATAACTGGACTCCCTAAGTGGATATGAAACTCAAGGGTGTTAACCCCCATAGTATGATGTATTAAAATAAGCAGATATTATTAATTCAATATATGTTATTTATTTTTAGTCCAGAAATTCTCAGATCTTTGCTCTCTATCTAGTTAAGCACATAGATACCAGATTTATGGAGAAATACCAGATCATAAATCTGTTGAAATAAACTACTTCTTAGACAAATTCCTCACTAAATTCCCTTTGCTGTCAGCATAGCTCCCAAACTGATAGATACAGTTCTTGAGAGACAAGCATGGAGCTCTGCTATGCCCTGGGTACTTGCTGCCAATAGGAGCACAGGGAGGCTTGCTCCATTTCAATTTTTACATATTTTCACTCCACTCTTGTTTCTCTCAGCTGTCAACAGTCTTGGCCCTGGGAGGTTTACTCTAGCAGACTTGCATCTAATTTTCAGGGGTGAAAAAATAAACCAGGAAATTTCCACAAAGCTCTAGGCTATGTAGGAAATGGCTCACCTTTCCATCAGTCCTGTTGTATGAATTATGACTTTCCTGCTGGGAAGGGTGATGACTCACTAAAATCAGATGCAGCTATTCCCAATCGCAAACTTGCTATAAATAAGCTGGTAGCTGTGCTAAATTGGAAAAATTGTTTTTGATATGTGCCAAAAGAGAGTAAACAGAAACAAGCAAAGCTTATAAAATAGACAATAAAAGGAAAGTGCAATGGCCTTTTCTTTCTGTTTAAATGAATGGCTTTGTGTTGTTAGTGGGTGGATTTATGCCAGCCATGATTCCTTACACCCATGTGAGTCACCATGTGTTTATTCCACACTTAGGGCAGGGACCAGGCTCTGCCAGCTGTGTACTTAACACTGGGATTCTCAACCTGGAATACTCTTTAAGATTTCTATGAACCTTAAAGAATACCCAGGCCTCTATCCTGCATCTTTCTAGACTGCCATCCTGAAATTGTAATAAGCAAAGTAGAACAGTTAGACAGGTGTCAAAAACTCAATGGGAAGAGGCAATGTCTCTGTGCACATAATTAATGGCTACCCCTACAATGCATGACTCACATTTCCCAATGAGGAGGGTCCCTTCAGAGGGGGAGGACAGGGAGGAGGCTAACGATGGCACCAACGTGAATGTATTTACATTATGTACATAACTAATAATAGATAAGTAAATTTTTAAAAACTCATTGGGCAAGAAGTTCACGTAAACAAGAATTTTCAGTCTCACTAAAAGGATATTTTCTATTACTTTTCTTTACATATGCATCCCCTATGGATTTTTTCTGTAGAGAAACATGAATATATGTAACACATAATATTATAACACATAATATTTCTCCTATTTAGCTACATTGTAAACAAAATTATTAAGCAAGTATTCATTACCAATGACAACTGGTACAAGCTTCAGTAGTAAAAATATGTAGGAAATAGTAAGAAATACAGTGAACTAGTGAGTTCAAGTTATAAACATACAACAATTACAATTATTTTGTACCCTAATATTATCCTATGTCATACTATATATACTATACTGTATGACACTGTACTATATTACAGTATAATATAGTAGTGCTCCAGCTGATTTTTTTAATAAGAAAATTAAGGAAGACCTCACAACTTTCTTTAAAAATAAAAGGCTGATTCTACCTACACAATACTGGCATAATAGGAGGGGAAAATGATGATATTGAAATGGAAGAGAGAGTAGGTGGAAAGAAAAAAAGGATTCAGTGGAAAGGAATTCAGGAGGGGCAGAAGAAAGGGCAGTGGGAGAACATTATGCTCCTGATATATTATCTGTATTTATGGGGGTTGCCAATAAAAAGTTAAAGAAAAATACCATGTTTCTGAGAAAACAGCAGAAATTTAAAAAAAAAAAGTGAGTGGGGGGAAAGGGCTAGAAAGTCAAGAATATGAATGAAAAACCTTGTGAGCTCCCAAAAAAATGGAACTACTACCATTATTATACTGCTATTATACTCTGTCAGTCCTTGTCTTGATTTACTTTTATTTTTATTTATTTATTAGACAGAGAGAGAGAATTGGCATGCCAGTGCCTCTACAACTGCAAGTTAACTCCAGACACATGTGCCACCTTATGCATCTGACTTATATTGGTTCTGGGGAAATAAACCTGGAGCCTTAGTTTTTGATGCTAAGCCATCTCTCCAGCCCTCTTGATATTATTAGTCACAGATTTGAAGAAAAATTATGTTTGCCTGAAACATAAGAAATGTCTTTGCAGTTTATATATTTCAAACCTTAAATTTTTTGAGGATATAGATATTTTTAAGTATTTTTTAAGTCTTAGAAAGCATGCATTAGCATAAGAAAAGACCTCTCATTTCATCTCCTCAGGCCTTTAAAACCTAAAACCCACAATCAGACATAAGAAGTGTTGTTTATGACAATGGCTTTTGCCTAAGATCAAATAAGAGTTAGAACAGTGAAAAAAATAGTAAATGATTTAAGAAATAGTATTAAATGTAGTTCTTGCATTTTTATTTTCTGAATCTGTAATTTCATCACTAGTTTTCTGTCTCTGGTTGAATTTGTTGTCAAGATCATGATGAATGGCCAATGTAGACAGAAGGACAAACAGGCAGAGTTGTATTCATGAAAGAAAAGCAACAGCCCTTTGAGAAAGAGAGGGGACCTTAAACTGGATTGCCAAGATAGGACCTTCATTTAGGGATTTTATATGTTGTAGAACAAAGAACCTAGTTTGATTGGGCTTAAGGAGAGTCCTATAAAATCTCAATTAAGTCTAGAGTCTCTTTCCCTTGTAGACATTATGCTGAATGGGAGGAAATGGTTCATCTTGGATGTCTGAAATAATTTATAAAATTCCCAGATTTTTCTTATTAAGAGTGTCAGTTGATGCCCCAAGGGTGTCCTTATCAGATGGTTTCAGATGGGGAGTTCCCAGCTTCATGTTTTGACTATCGGATGCCCCTGTGATATCATAAGTGTTTGTCAGAGCAGGTAGATAGTTTTGTTCATTTGGGCCTGCAACCCTAACTAATTACACATAAGAAGGGGTTTTTAATCATTCTAAAACTTTTGTGTTAGAAACTCAATACCAGGTGTAATAGTGTTGAGACAGATTTTATTGAGTGTGGTTGAAGTCATGACTCACGAACAGATTACTGTCACAATATAAAAATAAGCTGGCTGGAGTGAACTCTCTCTGTTCAACTCTTATGACATGAGGACAGCTTTCATTCTTTTTTTACCCCTCTATCTTCTGACAAAAGAAGAAACCAGAAAAAAAAAAAAAAAAAGTCTGTATGTAATACAAAATGCTGGCATCCTGAGCATGGACTATTCAGTTGCTGGTGTTGTGAGAAACACATCCAGGGAATTCTAACATAGCAGCAGGCTGTGGTCTAATAGCTTGAACAAAAATTATAATTCGTCTCTTGCTCAATTTTTGACTAAATAAGCAAATAATGGGCTAGAGAGATTGCTCAATGGTTGAGGTACTTGCCTGTAGAGCCTAATGGCTTGGGTTCAGTTCCTCAGTATCCATGTAAATCCAGATGCACAAAGTAGTGCCTGCATCTGGAGTTTGTTTGCAGTGGCTGTAGGCCCTGGCATGCACATTCTCTCTCTCTCTCTCTCTCTCTCCACTCTGTCTCTCTTCTCACTATCTCTCTCTGCTTGAAAATAAATAAATGAAAAAGTCTTTAAAAATAAGCAAATAGGGCTGGAGAGATGGCTTAGCAATTCAGGTGCTTGCCAACAAAGCTTAAAGACCCAGCTTTGATTATATGATGGTACATGTGTCTGAAGTTCTTTTGCAGTGGCTAGAGGTCCTCACACGTCCAATCCCTTCTATCTCTTCCCCCATCTCTTTCATAAACAAGTAAATAAAAATAAAATATTTTTTAAAAAATTAAGCAAATAGCTTAATGGTAAATAGGGACCTAACATGTGTGCTTTGTGTATATACATGCATGTATTTGTGTGAATGCATTGTATGTGCAGATGCACATGCACATTTTGTGTGCATGCATGGGGAAGGCAGTGGGTTATGTCAGAGGTCTTCCTCAGTGCCTCTCCACCTTATTCTTTGAGGCAAAGTCTCTCATTGATCCCAGAGCTTACCAATTTGGCAATAATAGATAGTCAACAAGCCCAGGTAATTCTCCCATCTCTATCTTCCCAGCACTGAGACTACATGAGTGTGCCACCACATCCAGATTTTATGTGGGTGTTGGGGATTCAAACTCAGGCTTCATGTTTGGATGGCAAGTACTTTACCCACTGAAACATCCCTGCAGCCCCAGGAGCTGTATAAGCTTCTCTGAAGAAAGCACAGCAAACAAAACATTCTTATACATTTGAGTTTTCCTACTTATGACCAGTGAGATATCTAAGGACAGATCGAATTCATTAAAACTTTTTTTAAAAATCACACTATTTTGAAATTTTCCTTACTTCCTGGTTGAGATTTTGGAATTGGTCCAAGACAGGTTATAGGATCTGTCCATATTTATTAGCGTTAAAGGGACAAGATGTACAATAGGTAGGAGGATTCCTAGATCTTTCTTATCCCTCTTACTAAGCCAAGCACTTAAATTTTCCTCCATCCCCACTTCCATAAGTCCTTCCTCATCAATGTTCCTGCTTTCCTTCTTGCCTCATTACTTGCTGTACTGCACTCAGAGCTACTCTTCTAAAACAAAATGTCATTCATCACCATGTTTTGAAATCTTTCAAAGTCCCTCCACTGACCTCATAATAAAGTCTAACTGAACCCCTTCAGTTCCTGGGTCCAACCTAGCTTTCCAACCTCATCCCCACACCTCCCTCCCCAGCTAACTAGCTGGTCTTAATCCATAAAAACATTGTCTATTTTCCCCCAAATCTCTAGCTTATCTTTCCCAAATTTCACAAATGTTAAAATACCCCAGAACATTCTTTCCATTTCCCTTTTGATCCTCATTATTTCTATTTATGTTCAAGTCTCAGTTTATACATGTTTTCTTTAAAAGAAATCTTTCTGAACCCTTCCTTAAGTCTCTGCTTACTTTGCTGAGCATTAACTTTGACACATTGCTACTCGTAGCTCCCCATCCTCACTGAATCATAAGAAACATGACAGGATACTATGTTTATCTTATTTCTCCAGTGTCAATCATATATCCAGGAACATAGAAATAATTAATGCATGTTTGCTGAATAAACATGCAGTGTAAATTTTCTTAGAGAATAGAACAATAGGGGAATGAGCTGGGCCCTCACTTTTGTTTATATATTATAGAGTTAATATATACATGGTGTTCTAAAAACAATTTCTTCCATGAACAGAGAGCTTTACGTGATTCTACTTGCTTCCTAAACCATGAATTTCTCACAGAGATTCCAAGAGCAAGTTAGGGCAACAGCCATTATCAACATGAAACAGTTGAGGAAATTGAAGCTTGCAGAGAGGCCATGTGACTTAATTAGGAGTTGTGGGGCAAGGCAAGAAACACAAATTTCTGCTTCTGAGACCAATTGTTTTTCTAGTTGGATGTCATTGAATTTTCCATGCTTGCTATTTCTCTTTGTTTGTATTAGGAATGCATATATTTGTATGCTTAGCAGCTGATCCACCTTCTCATTTACGGCTAGCTCAGAGTCCATATCCAATCAGGACAGAGCAAAGCAGTCCACGCATGCTCCAGGGGGAAAGAGAGAAGGTTTTGAAAGATAAAACTAGCCAAAGAAACCTTGCAAAGAGTCTGAGCTACTCGCAGAAAATGGAGTTTACTCTCCTGATTCTATAGGGTCGCTATGTATACAGAAGCTACCTTTCCCCATGAGTTTGTAGACAGAGAAGTATCATATACATCTATGCTTCCCTGAGGCTCATTTCCTTAAGTCTTCTTGTGTTTTAACTGGGTGCATATAGATAGCAAATTCTTTTAAAATATTTTATTGCCCTATTTATTTGAGAGAGAAGAGAGAATGGGCATAACTAGGCCTCTAGCCACTGTAAATGAACTCCAGACATATGTGCCACCTTGTACATCTGGCTTTATGTGGGTATTTAGGAATTGAACCCAGGTCCTTAGGCTTTGCAGGCAAACACCTTAAATGCTGAGCCATATCTCCAGCCCATTATTTTTAGAGGGTGTTATAGTCTAGTGGTGTGAAGGATAATTGATGAGAAAATAAATAAATGTAAGAGGACAGTATCTGTTTAGAAAAGTGAAGGTGTGGTACACAACACAGTGGTAATGTTCTTCAGATAAAGTGATACTAAAGGACCCATGAAGGGGCAATATTTAGGCTGTGACCTGACAGATAAAAAGGAGCTTCAGGGCTGGAGAGCTGGCTTAGCAGTTAAGGCGCCTGCCTGCTAAGCCTAAGAACGCCAATTCCAATCTCCAGTTCCATGTTTAGCCAGTTGCAAAGTGATGCAAGGGCACAATGCCACACCTGACCACAAGGGGCGCACACATCTGGAGTTCGTTCGCAGTAGCTGAGAGGCTGCTGGTGCGCCCATCTCTATCTGTCTTCCTCTCCCTCTCTCTCCAAAAAAAAAAAGGACCTTCAGAGAAAAATATGAGAGGGAAAAAAAGCACACCAGAGATAGATGGATGAGCAAGTGAAGACCTCTGAAATGAAAGAGCTGCTACAGGCTACAGCTCCTCTTTCTACATTCCAGTGTTGACTGAGGTACCTGGCAAGAGTAGGAAAGAATCTTTAGCCCTTGCAGTCTGGAAGCATCTTACTACTGGGGCTTTGGCAAGGAATTGTGAAGCCAGTGATTCCTTCTTATGATTTATTTCCTGTTTTCTTTCCCATTGTGCTAGCAGGTTCTGTTCCTTGGAAAGCTACTTGGAACCCACTCAGTCTTCCATATACTTTGCAATTATATACAAGAAGTGGTAGAATATGCAAACATGTCTGGAAAAGTTGAACAATTCTTGCAAGTTTCATAAAGGGAATTCACTTTCAAAAAAATCTCAATGGACCTTGCTACTTAGAGAAAAGAAAGAAAATAATTTTATATAGAAACAGATTCGTTACTGGCATCAGTGTTATGATCAAATTTCATCTGTCCATGAGAAGCCAGATTGATTCAACATATGCAAGTCAAGTAACGAGATATATATAGTAACATATCAAAGGATAAACATCACAGGATCACATCTACAAAGAGTACTTGGGAAAATTCAATGTCATTTCATGATGAATACTCTCAGGCCACTCAGTACAGAAAGAATTTAGCTCAATATAAGAATGGCCACATATAGCAAATCCCCAGTGATCTTCATACTCATTGCTAAGAAGATGGAAGGTTTTCTGCAAAGATCAAGAACAAGATAATATTGTCAATTCATTCTTGCCACTTCTAATGAATTGAAGGTCTTTACCAGAGGATTAGGGGAGAAAAAGAAACAAAATGCATTAAAACTCAGAAACTAACAAGCAAAACTATCTTTGTTGCAAATAACATGTATAGAAATCCCTAAGGACTCCATCAAAATTGTCAGAATGAGTTAACAGAATTAGTAACTTTTCAAGAATTCCAAATCAACATGCAAAAATCAATTGCCTTCCTATATACTAATAAATAATGATCCTAGAAGAACATTAAGGAAACAATCCCATTTATAGTGAGCATCAAGAAAGAATGAAGTATTTAGGAATAAATGCAGGTGGAAAGACATGTAAATTGAAAGTCATAAAATATTGATTAAAAAGAATGAAGAAAGATACAAATTAATTAAAAATACATCTTATATTTAATATTATTAAGATGGTTGCACTACCAAAAGTAACTTGTGTAATGTATGAAAACATTTATAACCCATATATCTGATAAGGTATCACTATAAAAATACATAAGGGTTCCTTTAACTCAATAGCAAACTATTACTACTACTACTACTAACAATAATAATAATAACAACATCTTGCTCACACAAATGCAAGAGTGGCACACAGCCATGGTGGGTTACCAACTGCTCTTGATTTGGCTAAAGGATCCTCTCAGTGGAACAGAACCCATACCTGCTACTGGAAAACAAGTCAGAACCATATCCAAAAATGAGTTTGCTCTCCAATATCAAGCTCCCACCCACAGTGGGATACAAGAGGGCCTATACCCATTAAATTCACCCTAAAACAATAATGGTTATCCATGTACCTTGCACTGACCTCACTCTCCATTGGAGAATTTACTTCTCTTTTTCAGATGGATGCAGAACCTGAGGAGAGAATCAGACCTTCTCACCTCACCAGAGCACCAGCTGAAGCCATAGAATAATTGGGGAAATGAGCAAGAGTGCTGCTTTCTCAGTGAACCTGGTATCAGCACAGGGTTGAAGGAGATAGACACAGAGAACACTCAAACCCTACTAAACCAGAGATCCAAAGACATAGAGACTCCCATGACCTCATCACTGAAATAGACCTAAAATGATCCCAACATGGCTTAGGGAAATCATGGAAGAGGGGGCATAAAGACTGTTAGAGCCATGAGTTGGGTCATTATGCTGCACAGAGACATTGCCTCACCCCCATAACTGATGGTTCTCCCCACAATGCAAGACCCACCACCCTGAGCAGGTTAGGCAGAGAGAAGGCTAACGATGGTACCATCATGGTTTATGCATTATATAGAAAACTAATAAAACTATTAATAATAATAATAACATCCTGATTTCAAAATTGCAAAGCATCTACATAGACATTTTCAAAGAAAAATAGCTGACAATATAAGAAAAGGTTCTTAAACTAACTAATCCTCAGAGAAAAAGTATCAAAACTCTAGTAAGAGATTATTTCACACATGTAAAGTGGCTATTATTTGAAATAGATAACAAGTATTGGTGGGGATGCAAAGAAAATAGAACCCTGTATACATGGTATGAATATAAAATAATACAGGTCCTATGGGAACCAGTAAGGTAGTTCCTCAAAAGTTAATAGAAGGAGAGAGAGAGAGAGAGAGTGGTAGAGAAGAGAGGAGAGAGAAAAAGCACATAGCTAAGCAATCTCATTTGAATGTATATTCAAATGGATTTAAGACAGGATCTCAAAGAGTTATCTGTACTCCCATGTTGTTGCAATGTTTCAATAGTCAATATGTGAAATAATTTTGATGCTATCAATTGATCAAAGAATAAATATACACACAAATTGGAATATCTTTATCCTTAAAATGAAGGAAATACTGTTATATGCAACAACATAAATGTAGATGGATAATAAGTGAAATATGGTCAAAAGGACAGATGCATGGTCCCTATAATATCATATATTAATGTAGGGCCTTTTGGAGGAACAGATCCTTTCTCAGCTCTGGTGTGCTTAACCCAGGGGGCTAAGAGGCTAGATAATCAATGATTGACAATCAATCAGCCAATGGCTTTTGAGTTCATTGTCATACACTGAAAAAGAATTAAGGAGCAGTGATATGTGGAGCAAGGTGAAGGTAGATTTACTAAGAACAATTTAAACCCTTAAGCTGGAGGTTCTCAAGAGAGAAAGAGTCAGAGGAGAGAGAGAGGAATAGAGACTGTCATTGAGCTGCCCAGTCTACTGGTAGGCCTTTATGGCCTTATGGCTAGAACTGGATACAGTCTGTGGTGATCTTTATTCTTTACACACATCATTGGCAGAACCTGTGCCTGTTGCCTGAATCAAACCAGGAGCTCATCACATGTTGTATCTAAACCAAAAATGGGCAGGCATCATGACTATCTTGTCCACTCTCTCTCCCAACTGGTTGTACTCTTTCCAAAGGCTATTGACTTAGTCATACTTTTTTTGTCCTTAGGCTACATGAGCTTGTAATTCACCACAAATTTTCAGCCTTAGTGCTTATAGCAAGCTAACTCCTATCTCATTCCTTTCTGGAGAGACAAATCCCTACTTTTCATTAGCACATAGGGATGAGGATTGATATGCCTGCTATATGTCAACAAATTATCTGAGCTAGGTGGTTATGGTGCACCAACACTGCCAGGGAATCAACTGGCTAGTACAATCCAGTAATGAGATCTTGGTGCTTGATAAGGCCAGTTTCAAAGAGGTAGTTAAGTCTCTCAGAGTTATTTCATGATAAGTGAATCCTCTCCAGAGGGCCAGGGTAAGCACAAAAGTGCATTCTAGCTCTCTGGAAGAGAGTGTTGTTGTATAAGATGACAAATTACAATGGATTCACAGTTCCCAAGGTATAGACCCCTTGATTGTCTATTGCCTTGGTATATGATGGTTTTACAGATATGTTCAAACTCTTCAAATTAAATATGTTGAATGTATTTAGGGTATTTTGTATCACAATTTCAATTCAGTAAAACTATTAAAATATGGATTCAGACATACACATACATACACAAAATAACTCTACACTATCTAGTTAATTAATTGTTCATATAATAGGCTTATTTATTTGAGAGTAATGGAAGTCTTTTAGGACCATTCACCTTCTTATCTTTAGTGGCCTATAAGTCAGGAGACTTTAAGACAATTTTGTTTGCAGAAGAATCAGTTTTCCTGGACATAGAGAATTAAATTAACCAAGAATATCACAAATATCTCTTCATAGGTAAACTTGAACAAAAGCAACTGAGATTTCCTGCATCTTATTTTAAGTCCACAGAAGCATACTGATATCTTAAAATTCACTTTGAAAGTGTCAGTTACATGAGCACAATAAGAAATCATTATCTGAATTACTTACTCAAGTGGATTTCATCTTTAAACACAAGAAGATAGGAAGCAACTAAAAACTCCAATCTCAGTGTTGAACTGGATTATAAAATGGTATTACTTCAGACTCCTAATTCTTAAGGAGACATCTGATGAGTTTTATCACTTATCTACCTGAGCCATTTGTAACACATTAGCCTTGCTTCCCCTGGAAGGTCATTCTCATGGTTATATAGCCAAACTTCCAGGAAAGCCAGTGATCTGTCATTTTCCCACTGAGTTTAATCATATTCACTTCAGGAAACTGTTTGCCCTGGGAGTGCTGAGTTTGTTTTCATGCTATAATTTATCACATGAGACAAAATATCCATTTATATACTGTCAAAAAACCCTCCAGGATAGAAAATGAGATAAAAATCATATTGTTTCCAAACCTAAATCAATGCTTTCATCATTTAAACATGTCAAGTCTACAAATATACCATACCAAGCAAAAAAAAAAAAAAAAAAAAAAAGAAGAAGAAGAAGAAAGAAAGGGATTCAAAGTGTTTGTTATAAAAAAATTAAAATGCATTTAAGTGACTGTGAAAGAGAAAGTGGCATGCATGTATTCCTTACAATGATTTTTGTAAAGCATTATTTTGTAAAACTCTATATTAAAGAGACAGAAATGGTCCATAGAAGTCTCAGTATAGGGCCAAAACTATGCTTCTGAGAAGAAGCCTGCATTCACAGATCTCCTCTACTTCTTCCTTTTCCACAGACAGGGACACAGAGAGCAGCTTTCTGGATGACTCTACTTATAGGCTCATGGGGAAATTGTGTCATTGGGTCTGGTAGGTATCATTTTTGCCTTCTCTACAGAAGACACCTGTTTACTAGATACTCTGACATATAGCAGGCCCATGGTCCTTACCAGACATTTTATGAATAATGCTCTACAGAATCCAGCTCAATAGTTTAAAAGAATAACAATGACACTGTCTCAACTGTTTCTGTGGATTAAGTGGGATGGATCTTCTGCTCCATAAAATTTTGGCAAAAGGCTTTACCTATCTAAGGGCTTAGACAGAGACCCAAGTGGGTTGATTATCATGGTTGTCAGCATATGCTTGCTTTAAGAGTGAAGTTTTCTACTACAGTAGCATGGCCCTTCTGTCAAGGTTGGATTTTTCGTAGCACAGGGGCTCAATGCTAAGAGATTTTCCTGATAGAAAGTATTTGGAAGGGAAGATACCAGCCTTCTAAAGCCTCACTTTGGAAAGATATAGTATACCACTTCCCTGTTTCTTGTGCAAGTCCAGACTTAAGGAGAACAGTAAGCTATAATTCTTGGTGTCATCTCAGCAAGACACGTGGAGAGAGGAATTACGAGGATATAGGTAGAGTCAAGCTCCTACCAAAGGCATCTTTGGGGCTGAAGAGATGGCTTGGCGGTTAAGGATCAGCCTAAGAATGCTGGTTCCAATCTCCAGGTCCCACGTTTAGCCAGACTCAAAAAGTGAAGCAAGGGTGCAATGCCTCAGTTGCCCACAGGGTGCACTTGTATGTAATTCATTCACAGCAGCTGAGAGGCCATTGGTGTGCCCATATTCTCATTCTCTCTCTCTCTCTCACACACATCTTTCTCTATATATCTCTCTCAAATAATAATAAAAAAAACAAAAAAGATACCTTTGGTATTTTTAGAAAAGTATCTAACAATGATCCTAAAATCTTCCCATTAGGGGACACTTAGCAAATACCACAGGCATTGTGGGTAAAGGGATTCTGGTGACATAGAACCAAATATTTTATAAGTAGATAAATATATGGGAGACTGTGTTGCAAAGAAACGTTGATCCCAATTTCACTGAGATAGCATATGCAAGTTGAATGACCTCAGTGAGATGATACTCAGCTTCCACTTGTACAACACACAAACCAGATTGCTGTCTGTAATAAATGCTATCTTCCTATGATCTATAATTGAATTCTCTCTCTCTCTTAGCTCCCCATTGTCTAGTAGTACTACGTCCCCATGGTGTATAGTAGCACTACCTTCTCATAGTCTGTAGTAGGACAACCCCATTGCAGTCTGTAATAGTACTACCTCCCCATGGTCTGCAAAGAGCATTACCTTGGGCTGAGCAGAGTGGCACATGCCTTTAATCCCAGAACTCAGGAGGCCAAGATCACTGTGTTTGAGGCCAGCCTGAGACTACATAGTGAATTTCAGGTCAGTCTGGGCTATAGTGAGACCTTACCTTGAAAAACAAAACAAAATCAAAACAACCCAAAACACAGAATACTACCTTCCCATGGTGTGTCATAGTACTACCTCCTCATATTCTGTCTATAGTCTATATAGCAGTACTACCTCCCATGGTCTGTAGTAGTACTGCCTCCTCATAGTCTGTAAGTAGTACTACCTCCTCATAGTCTGTGGTAGTACTACCTCCCCATGGTCTGTCAATAGTCTATAGTAGTATTACTCCCCCCATGCTCTGTACTAGCACTGCCTCCCCATCCACTATAGTAGTCCTCTTTCCCCATGGTCTGTACTACTGATGAAGATTGAACTCAGGTCCTCCTACTTGCATGACAAAGACTGGTTTTATTGAATGCATTATATTTACCTACATGGAACAAGCCAGAATTCCCTGCTGAGGACCAGGGGCTGCTATCAGACTCCCAGACCACCAAGATGTCAACTAGTAGTCCCTCCCCATGGTTTCTACATGGTGCTACCTCCTCATGGTCTTCAGTGGTACTACCTCCCCAATTGCCATTTTAATCATTAAGAGCAGCATATCAGTGTGTCTGAATTTTACTGTAAAAAAGAATGTAGAACATCAGGCAAACTGTTTTATGACACTAAGACAGACTTATACATCTCAATGAATCAATCTGCACCAGAGCTTTAATGGTAACTAAATAACATATTTGTGACAGATGGTAAACCAGATGACTGAATATGCATTACATTGGGTCCTTGCCAAACAACTTTTTAAACACACAGTCTGTCAAACAATTGGAAATGACTCATGGATTTATCAAATGTATTATATTTACAGTAAAATAAAAGTGACAAATAACTATATATGCCAAATAGAGTATCTTCTGTGGGGAAAAACTTAGGTTGATATGACATAACTTGTGTCCTCATAGTGATTTCCTGTGGTTATTTAAAAGTCACAACCCAATGCTGCAGTGAGCACAGCTTTAGCATTCTGATAAGATGAAACAGGGCTGGAATACCAAGTAGATGTGAGGCAAGTGTGGTCTCTGCAACAGAGAGGACTGCAAAGGAAAGCACAGGAGAAAAAAATAAGGAAATAAATAAAATTTTCCATGGTGGATACTCATGAACCTGTTTAATTGCAAATCTACTTTAAGAGCCAGATGCTATGCACCTTAAGTTCCTTTAAACACACACTGTCAATAATTAATTTTCTAAAAAGTACACAGCATATTGGAAAATTTGGAATGGTGGAGGTGAATATAAAATCTTACCCCAAAATACACTTTGTTTCTTTTTAAATTTAGGCATTAGTTTATTGCTTTATTCATTTTTGTACATGTGTATTGTGTGATGTGCATGTCTGTGTGTGAGTGCCAAGAATGGGGGATGCACATGTGTGTGGAGACCAGAGGTAGGGTGTCTTACTCAAACACTTTTATATATATATATATATAAAAAATTTTCAATATAGTGTCTCACTGTAGCTCAGGCTGACCTGGAGTTCACTATGTAGTCTCAGCCTGGCCTTGAACACACAGCAATCCTCCTACCACTACCTCTCAAGTGCTGGGATTAAAGGCGTGCACCAACTCACCCAGCTCCACCTTTTTTGGGGGGGCTGGGGTGTCGAGGTAGGTTCTCACTCTAGCCCAGGCTGACCTGGAATTCACCATGTAGTCTCAGGGTGGCCTCAAAATCATGGCAATACTCCCACGTCTGCCTCCCCAGTGCTGGGATTAAAGGCAAGTGCCACCGTACCCAGCTCACCTTACTTTTTTTTTTTTTTTTTAATTTTTATTGATTTTTAATCTTACATACCAAAAAAAACCCCACCTGATATTTCCCTCCCCTCCCCCATTCCACTTTAGAACTCCAGTCTCCATCATATCCCCTCCCTTTCTCCATTAGTCTCTCTCCTAATTTGATGACATCATCTTTCTCTTCTATTTTGAGGGTCTTGCAAAGGTATTGCTAGGCTCTGCAAGATCATGGATATCGAGGCCAATTTCTGTCTGGGCAGCTGCATAGTAAGAGGTCATATCTTTCCTTTGGCTCTTCCATTCTATCCGCCCCTCTTCCGCAAATGGTCCCTGAGCCACTGGAGGATGTGACAGAGGTGTTTCAGTGCTAGGCACTCCTCCATCCCTTCTTCTCAGCACTATGTTGCCTTTTGTGTCGTCCCAGTGGTCATCACCATCTGAAAAGAGAAGCTTCTCTAGCCAGAAGTGAGAATAGCATTAATATGTGGACATGAACATTTAGTGTAGTGTCCCCAGGGCAGCTTGGTGGGAATAATATATACATTTAGTCAGCCATGAGCAGGCTTATACCCCAAGGGCTCATGACCTCACCTACCATAGACTTTTACTTAGGTTTTTCAGTACCGGGTATGTATTCCCGCCCGTGAGAGGGCCTTCAGTCCAATTATGGAGCAGTTGGTTACCCCAAGAGTAGACACGCCACTATTGCACCCGTTCAGTCATTGGGCCTGTCTGGCCAAGCTTGAATATTCAGCATCCACTATTTTCACTGTTGATGGCTTCTGTCTCCCATACGCTGCGTGCAGTGCAGCTTTTTCCAGCTTTCAGTTGGCTGGTCTACAGGAGAAGGTTTTCTGCTCAGCACCAGCTTGCTTTCTCAGTGTCCTTGCCTCTCAGGCATGAGATGTCTTCAGCAATAGGGTCTTACTATCTATTTCTCTAGGGAAACCAAGGGCTTTGGCAAAAGCCTTAATGTTTTGGAGGCTACCGGGACCTCCTTGGCCAACATCTCACTGGAAGGAGTTCCATCCCAGGTACTGAAAATTTTCTAGTAACAGTCTACATCTTCTAGACGTGACCTTAATCAAAAAAGTAGTTTTACATATGTCTTATTGATAATATCTTGAGTTTAGATTGTCCCTCCCCCTGCCCTTTTTGTATGCATTCTCTTCTCATGGCCTCGCTTAGGCCATTCCCCTCCCTGTACTCAGTTCTTCTACTTACATATGTGTATTACCATACACTTAAGTCCTACCCTTTCTTCCCTCCCTTATAGCCTTTTACCCGCTTACTGGTTTCTGGTACCTATTTTTGGTTCCAGTTCATACACAAGTCTATACATTGGTAGCTAGGATCCACATATGAGAGAGAACATGTGACGTTTGGCTTTCTGAGCCTGGGTTACCTCACTAAGTATAATCCTTTCCAGATCCATCCATTTCCCTGCAAATTTCATAATTTCATTTTTCTTTACTGCTGAATAGAACTCCATTGTGTAAATGTACCACAACTTTATTATCCACTCATCTGTGGACGGACATCTAGGCTGCTTCCATTTCTTAGCTATTGTGAATAGAGCAGCAATAAACATGGTTTTGCAAGTATCTCTAAGGAAGTGAGAAGAGTCCTCTGGATATATGCCTAGGAGTGCTATAGCTGGATCATATGGTAAATCTATTTCTAGCTGTCTCAAGAACCTCCACACTGATTTCCACAGTGGCTGGACCAGCTTACATTCCCACCAACAGTGTAGAAGTGTTCCTGTTTTTCCGCATCCACGCCAACACTTATTGTCATTTGTTTTCTTGATGGCAGCCATTCTGACAGGAGTGATATGGAATCTCAAAGTGGTTTTAATTTGCATTTCCCTGATGGCTAAGGATGTAGAACATTTTTTAGATGTTTATATGCCATCTGTATTTCATCTTCCATGAATTCTCTATTTAGTTCCGTAGCCCATTTTTAACTGGGTTGTTTGAATTCTTGTTATTCTGTTTTTTGAGTTCTTTGTATATTCTGGATATTAATCCTCTGTCAGATGAATAACTGGCAAAGATTTTCTCCCATTCTGTAGGTTGTCTTTTTGCTCTATTCACAGTGTCCTTTGCTGTACAAAAGCTTTGTAATTTTATAAGGTCCCAGTGGTTGATTAGTGCTTTTATTCTCTGAGCAATTGGAGTTATATTCAGAAAGTCCTTGCCTATTCCAATATGTTGAAGAGTTTCCCCTACTTTTTCCTCTAGCATTTTCAGAGTTTCAGGTCTGATATTAAGGTCCCTGATCCATTTGGACTTGATTCTTGTGCAAGGAGAGAGACAAGGATCTATGTTTATCCTTTTACAAACAGATGTCCAATTTTCCCAGCACCACTTGTTAAAGAGGCTATCTTTTCTCCAATGAGTATTTTTGGCGTTTTTGTCAAAAATCAGGTAGCTGTAGCTGTCTGGATTCCTTACTTTTTAAGATAAGGTTTCTCAGTGAACCCAGAGTTCACTGATTTAGCTAGACTAGCTAGCCACGAATTCCAGGGATCCTCCTATCTTCATCTCCCCAGTGTTGGGATTATAGGCACATGTCACTATTTTTATGTAGGTGGTGGAGATTGAGCTCAGGTCCTCATACTTGAATGGCAAACATGTTGCTGACTGGATTAATTGAATGTATTGTATTTACCCACATGAAACAGACCAAAGATACTTCCCTGCTGAGGTCTAGGGGCTGCCACCAGACTCCTAGACCACGAGAATGTCAACAACTCCATTGTTCCACCTCCAATCCCAGCCAAATAGTTCCTTTTTATCCAGATTCCTATGCAAGCTGAGAGACATCTGGATCAAGGCTGAGACAAATGGTGCTAAGACTCTGCGTATAACTAGGAAGGCTTGTGGAGATGGCCTTCTTTTAATATTTGAGGTTTTCTATTCTTATTCTCTCTCTTTCTCAGCATAATATAGATTAACTTGAACGCAACATGAACCCAAAGTCAAATCAGCCCAATAGTCAGCACTTCCCCTCAGCTCACAGCTTGATACAAGCCCCCTGGAGAGCAGACGCGCATAAAGTCTATAAAGGTTTCATCAGCTTTGTCTTTATAGAACTTCAGGTTCCAACATGGTCATAAATCCTTGTGAACTTGACAAGAGACAGGTACTTGATTGCAATCACATACATACAGAGGACAAGATCTCTATCAAGGCTGTCTCACTGCTGGGCTTTAGCAGTCATGATGGCTTTATGACCACATAGCCTCTGAGCTTGCTATACATGGAGGTGTGTGAATGATCTAGGCTGAAACATGAGAAAACTATTTTTTAAGTTATTAGGGAAAGCATCTTTTTTCCCTACTCTTCCTGCTAGGACGCTCAGTAATACAAACTATATCATGTCTTCCCATTCCACCCCAAGCACTGTTCATGGTCTGCCAGCAATGACAGCCAACCAGAGCGCTGGCTTTTGACACCTCTACAAGGTGATTCTCATGAATTAATTTCCAATTCCTTGCTGGAGAAATAAGCCAGAAAGAGAAGAGTTTAGAGAGAACAGAGGGGGATGGGAAGACAAAGAGGAATTAGAAGTGCAGCGAGTCAATGGTTCACTGTCCATATTTTGGCATCTTTTCTACTAAATATTACAAGCAATTATGTAGCACCCAATTTTTATAATAATAAATTTAAATAGCATAATTTTACTTTTACCCGAGTATCATATATATTTTACTATTTCTAGACATGTAGTTTACTTGAAATTTGTTTTTTATGCTAAAACCAAAATGAAATATAGAATCTTTGACATCTTTTTGCATATTTCTTTTGGAACTACTTTAAGATATATGAAATGATTAAATCAGTTGATTTGAACATTTTTACAAATCCTTGATTCATAGAAATCAACTCTTTTCCAAAAGAGTTGTGCCAATTAAATTGACTGAAGATGGTATCTCAAGTTCTTTTCCGCATGGAATTTATACATTAGGTTTCTTTCACTAGTGTTTATTTTATGTCAATTATCTCCAGCAACAAGCACATAGTGACTTTTTTTTTTCCTCAATGTATTTGGTGACAACAGGAACTGGTCAGTTGCTAAGAAATTCATATCAAAACAGGACCTATATTTATTTAACTTCCTTTCATATTGAGTTCCTTTAAGCTTGCAAAAGATAGTAGAGAAAAATAATGCAGGGGGTTGGGGAGGAGGGCCACCAATTTCTGCAGATACAGAGTAGCTACAGAACACCATAACAAAGATAGCAGTTACATTAAATAGTTATAATCTTAGTAGGAAAATTCCCAAACCTTGCAGAAGAGTTGATAAGAAACTCAAGGATCCATGATTGAAGTTTTCACTTTCTTATCTATCATTCATGATTTCTTTTTCATTTTGAGAGGAAACACAAGAAGATTCTGGCTAAGTGTTAGCCATACAAATTGTATTGGATTTTTCCAAAGACACAACACTTGAAATTATCTGATGAATCTACATTACCTTTTCCCCAGGACCATGAAAAGCATCTTACACATTGGCTTTTTGTGCTTGGTACAATAGGGGGTTGAGAAACATAGTTATATCCATTTTTTATTTCATGCTTTCTAAAAATTAATTTAGCTGAAATCATAAACTAATATTTAAATCCTTTTATCCTTGAGTCTAAAACACACCTATTCAATGACTGATTTTATCATAAAAATATAGGTGATCAAAACTTCCTGTTTACAAACTATCATTTTTCCTCAATTGCCTTCTCTTGGACCAAAGCAGTGAACACAACTGTTATTTTCTAATTCTAGCACTCTGATCAATGTTTCACATTTAAATAAACTGCAAATTCTTCTATTTCATAACTTATTTTATTAAATTCCTTGTAAGTAATTTGTCAACATGACAATTAGAACAATTTTGATTGCATTCCACTCATTCATGTCCTTAGTGTCTTCCCTTTGCTATTCTCTTGTCTCACATGTCTAATTTTCTAAGTTAATGTTTATTAGAGACTAACAAATATAAAAATCCATTTTGACTGTGCAAGAAAGCTGAAATATACATATGTATGTATTTTCCCAAATTTCTCCTTATATTAGTCATTTTATCACTATTATCAAATACCCAAGAGGATCAAGTTAGAAGAGGATTTAAGTTGTCTCACAGATTCAGAGGATTCTATCCATAGATTTTGGTCCCATGTTCTTAGGCAGAATATCATAGACATAGAAATATTTGGCATTATTGACACTTCTTTACATCATTGTGGACAGGAAGCAGAAACAGAAACATGAAGGGATTAGGGTCAAGATATACCAAAGGATCGACTCTCAATGACCTCCTTCCTCCATTCTGGTCCCATCTCTTAAAGTAAACAAAACTTGCTAAAATTGTGCCACTTATCAGGGTTCTAGTCATTAAACCACAAACCTGTGGAGAATATATGTCCTTTGGCCCCCAAAGTCTATTGTCATATAACAGTGACAACTGCATTTAGTCCATCTTCAAGAGTCTTGAAATTCTTTTTTTTTTTAAATTTATTTTGTTTATTTGAGAGAGAGAGAGAGAGTGACAGAGACAGGGACAATGGGCATGCCAGGGCCTTCGGTCACTGCAAATAAACTCCATATACATGTGCCTCCTTCTGCATCTGGCTTATGTGGGTCCTAGGGACTTGAACTGGGTCCTTTGGCTTTGCAGACAAGTGCTTTAACCACAAAGCAATCTATCCAATCCTCAAAATTCTTAATAGTTCTAACATTGTTCAAAAGTTGGAGTCCAATGTCTCTGCTGAGACTCAGTGCAGATTCTTTGATGTGTGTGGTAGTTTGAATAGATGGCCCCCAATATATTCAGTGTTTTATTAGTTTGTAGTTTGCATCTGCAGCCACCTAGCTGGAAGCAGTGTCACTGGGAGGATCTTAAGGTGTGGTGATGAGTTTAGGATTTCAATCTAAAGATATGCAAAGTGTGCCTAGCTGGAGTTCCTGAAGTGTGCTATGCTGTTTGGCTTTTCTGTCTGTGTTTGGTCCTGTGAAAGCAGGCCAGCTTCTTCTGCCATTATGGAACTTCCCCTGGACCTGTAAGCTATAATAAATCCCTTCCTCCATAACTGTGCCTGGTCTGGAAGTTCCTCTCAGCGAACCTGAAGCTGTCTGCTACAATGTGAGTCCCTGTAAAATTAAAATGAGTTGCACAGTTCCAAGGTACAGTGGCACAAAATAAATATTCCCATTCAAAAGAGAGGAATTAGAGAATGGCAAGGAAATATTAGACCAAAGAAAGACTTCCCAACATTAAGATGTTAAATCCTATTTTGTAATTTGAGGAATGTGAGGGTGTGATGTGAGCACTAATGAGTTAGAGCAGTTCCACCCCAATGGCTTTGCTATTTGCAGCTCCTATAGGCTCTCTTGCACTGGTTCCACTCAAAACAGTGGTTTTTTTCTTCAGTAGACCTTCTACACTCCTAGGATTCAGAAAGAAAGAAAGAAAGAAA
Source organism: Orientallactaga sibirica (assembly GCA_036365145.1). Lineage (NCBI taxonomy): Eukaryota > Metazoa > Chordata > Mammalia > Rodentia > Dipodidae > Orientallactaga > Orientallactaga sibirica. The sequence goes on along the minus strand of JAEOAD010000021.1, from coordinate 29,208,718 downwards.
GAAAGAAAGAAAGAAAGAAAGAAAGAAAGAAAGAAAGGAAGGAAGGAAGGAAGGAAGGAAGGAAGGAAGGAAGGAAGGAAGGAAGGGCGGGCTTGGGATTCACCATCATAACTTCATGCTTCACCCTGTCTGAGGCTGCCTCCAGGAATTCCAACCCTGTCACATTTCCAGGCTTCCCAGATCTTTTATGATTTGTTGGAAGCTCCTACTTCCCCTGCAATTCTTGCATTGTGAATGCATACAAATTAACATTTTATAGCTATGTCAAGGTCTGATGTCAGCCCAAGAAGTATCTGAGACTGACCCCTCCCCCCACCACCACTTTGGCCATTGCTTCAGGGGCTTCTGAGGACAAAGATGTCAGAATCCAAGAAAACCTTCCCTAGGTGTCCCTGTTGGAGTGGCATGCCCTTGTAGCTTTCTGTTCTCAAGACAAAAATCTTTCATATGACTTGCATATCCTTAATCCTTTGATGGGAGGGGTCTGGCCAATTCCTAAGATGCTGTTAAGGTATTGTGGTAGTTTGAATAGATGCCCCGATATATTAAGTGTTTTATTAATTTGTAGTTTGCATCTGCAGCCACCTGGCTGGTGGCAATGTCACTGGGCGGATCTTAAGGTGTGGTGCTGGGTTTGAGATTCCATTGTGAAGATATGCAAAGTGTGCCTAGCTGGAGTTCCTGAGGTGTGCTGTGCTGTGCTGTGCTGTGCTATGTGGCTTGTGGCTGTGGCTGCTCTTTCTGTGTTTGGTCCTGTAAAGGCAGGCCAGTTTCTTCTGCCATTATGGAACTTCCCCTGGATCTGTAATCTTCAGTAAATAATATCCCTTCCTCCATAACTGTACCTGGTCTGGAAGTTCATCTCAGGGAACCTGAAGCTGTCTGCTGCTGGAATCTTTCCTAGTGTCACAAGGTAAGCTGCTTGATTTCTCTTTGATACCAGTAATATATTTGACAGCCATAACTTCCTTGCCCACAACTTTCAGCTTGTTCCTTTTGTAGTCATATTGTAATGTTTTCCAAAACATTCTGCTGCACTGTTTTCTCCTGGTTTGCAGTGTGGCTAAGTGCAGTCACCAGTCACTATGGCATAGCCTGAATACTATGCTGTCCTGAAAGATCCTCTACCAAATTAATTAGTCTATTAATTTTAAACTTAGATTGCTATAAATTCTCAGGACACCAAAAAATATAAACTTATTGCCTTAAAGTTCAATTTTTAGTAGAGTCCTCACTGGCACCCGAAATCTCATGAGCCTTTGCCACCATATCTTGGTTACAGTGTCATCTTCTGAAGGTCTGTCAAGTTTCCCATCAAGCTCTGTTTACAGCATCTTAGGCTGTCTTTCAAAATCTTTCAAATCAATCGTACAAACCAGTTCCAAAGCTTAAGACTCACATTATCAGATAGTGAAAGAAATAACACCACTTTTGTGATTGCAGTTTTCTGTATTAGTTTTGCATCATGGTAACTAAAATACCTGAGGAAAAACACACAAGGTAGAAAGGATTTATTTTGGCTCATGGTTTAAAAGGGTTTAGTCCATGTTTAATTGGCATTGTTGGAGCAATATGACAGTAGTGAGACTATGTGGTAGAAGTACTTCTGCACTTCACTGGAGACAAGAAACAGGGGGAGAGAGAGAGGAGGAAGAGAGAGAGGGGAGATGGGGGAGAGAGAAAGTGAGGACTGAGAACCCATTATAACTTTCAAGGTCATTGACCTACTTTCTCAGGCATCTCCTAAAGCTTCTAAAATCTCCCCAAAGAGTGCTTTCAGATGAGGAATTAGATTTTTTTTCAAGTTAGTGTCTCACTCTAGCCCAGGCTGACCTGGCACTCACTCTGTAGTCCCAGGTTGGCCTCAAGCTCACAGCGATCCTCCTATGTCTGCCTCTCAAGTGCTGGGATGAAAGGTGTGTGCCATCACACCCAGCTTACACTGTTTTAAAAACCATCTGTACATTTTTTATTTGCAAGCATGGGGGTTGGGTGTGGAGAGAGAGAGAGAGAATGGGTACACTAGGGCCTGCAACAGCAAACAAACTCTAGATGCATGTGCAACCTTGTGTATCTGGCTTTACTTGTTAACTGGGAAATCAAACCCTGGTCATTAGGCTTTGCAGGCAAAGACCTTAACCAAAAAGCCATCTCTCTAGGCCCAGAATTTTTTTTAAGCACATAAGTCTGTGGGAGACATTTCATCTCTAAGCCATAATTATCACCTCAGTATGAATCATTTTTGATTCCTCTTATAGGCCATATAATAACAATTTATGCATGAACATAGTGAAATATTTAAATCTAGAAAACTGAAGAAGTCTTATTGTCTATACTTAGTTCCTCCTAAGTTTATGATTTATCTAATGAAATATTATCTTTAACATCTATTCTCTTGTGTTTGCTTAATTTTCCAATTTAGCAGTTTTACAAGTTTATATTTATAAAGGATAATAATGTTCTAAAATATTGAGAAAGATATTAAAATACTGAGTGATTAAAAAAACCTTCTCTTGGGAGCTGGAGAGATGGCTTAGTGGTTAAGGCACTTTCCTGTGAAGCCACGGTACATGCATCTGGAGTTCATTGTAGTGGCTAGAGGCCATGGCACACCCATTTGCTTTCACTCTTTCTTTCTTTGACTCATAAATAAATAAAAATAAATTTAAAAAATAAAAAAACTTCTCTTGGTACTTAAGTTCTATATCAATAATGAGTCCTAATGAAATTTACTTCAGGCATGACACACACAGTTGTTTGTTCACATTATTATGCAATAGCTATGATTATCTGGTTAGAAGTTAGCTAATACTTTTCTGCTTAGGGCAGTTTTTTTTTTTTTTTTTTTTTTAAACCAGAATTCAACATCTTGACTTTTACTCTCATTCTCTCCTGTCCTCACTTCCCTTATACACACTGTAAGCTTCATACATTTACCAGCTAAATGATTTTCTAGATGTAAGTTTTGTGGGGAAGAACTTGTTTGGACATGGGAAGATATCCACTTGGTTCTAAAAGCAGCTGCATTTTGTCAGGTCTGGTGCAAGGTATGCAATTCCAGCTACTTTGGAGACTGGGGCAGCTCAAAATCAGCCTGACCAACTTAGTGAGACCTTGTCTGAAAACAAGAAGTAAAAATAGGGTTGGTGGTACAGTTCAGTGATAGAGTGCATGCTTGGCATGATTGAGGATGTGGATTTTGTCCCCAGCATGGCAAAGAAGCAAAAAGAAAAAGGGAGGAAGAATGCTAAATTAACTCCAAGGTCTTAGGAGGCTGTCAGCTCTTCTTGAACCACATCATGAGTCAGGGTAACATCATGCAGCTCCATGACTAGAGCAGCTGACTGAGGAGAAACAGATCTGAGGAGAATGGATGGAGCTGGAAAGGCCTGAGAGTATTCGAGCTATTTTTACTATTCCTGATTCCTCTTTGGCTGACAGCACAATGACATCCTCCAAGGATAGTGTTGTGATTCCAGGACAAAACAGAAGGAAACAATTTCAGATCAGCTTTCCCTTTGGTTTAATGTGAACTTAATGGTTCAATGAATCATCTTGATTGAGCAGTTTCTAACACCATTGTGGTAGAATGGTACTTTTTTTTTTTTTTTTTTCCAGCCAGCTACAAAGTAAGTTCTACAAAATCATGAACTCAATGCTAAATATAGCAAGGGGGAACTATTTCTAGACGAGCATGTGATTATTCTTTCCCTTTACTCATAATTGTCATTCATATCACCTCTGCAAACACATCTAGGAAGTCACTCGTGCTGGTGTGACTTTGGCACAGCTCTTTCATATTTGCACCATTTTCCTGTCCTCTGTGGCATTCATCAACATTGCATTCTCATGATTCCTTTGTGACTCACTGTCTCCATAGACTCAGAGATCTTTGGCTATAGAAATAGGTTTTGTCATATCATACTTGTTGCTGTATCTCCAGTTATGAGCACAGGTAGGCCAGTAAGAAATATTTTTGAATGAATGAATAAATAGAAAATTGAAAAAAATGAATAAATCCATGATTACAATATAATCCCAAGTCTCCAAGATTTCCATAGACTACCTGGAATGTGCAGTCTTTGTTCTGGTACACAAGTAGGGATGTAAATACATACAAGTATGTCATTTTCAAGATCATATTCCTATGTTTGGCAAGTGTATTAGCATCATAAAATGTCCTTAATCAGAAAAATACTAGCTATCCAAAACTTTGTGTGTGTGTGTGTTTTAACACAGGTGCACCTAAGAATGTACTTTCATTTATTCAGATATTTTAACATAAGAGCACCTGAATTAATTTTTAGATAATGGCCTTTGTTTTCATTCTCCTCCCTCTCCCATTGTATCATAGAACTCATGCTTCATTAGTTGGAAACAGTCTCCAATCTATATTGATCCTGAATTCGTGTGTTTACTCAGCCTGAAAAATAAAAAAGAAGTGTTTCCACCACAGTTGATTGCAATATAAATTAAGCACCAGCTGGGCTTATGACTCAGTGGTTAAGGATTACTGCAGTTTTATGATATGGCACAATTCCAGCTGTGAAATCAGTCATGTATAATAAATTTTTAAGAATGAACAGAAGTTTTTATTTCCCAAAGGATTTCAGAAATGTGAGGGAAAGTTTTGGAAGGAAAAACAGATTGAAGGCAGCCATCTTTAGACTGCCTTCTCTGAGGTCTTGGCTTCCCTGTATGGGCAAAGCTGTCCCTTTTCTCATGAGTGTTGAAGACGCTGGCTGGGCACTGTCTGGTTTTGTTTAGCTTGTGATGACTGGAAATGAAAACACTAAGGCAGAGAAGTTGATTGGAGCATCTACCACACTACTTCCTTCTTTAGTTTGTGAGTGTAAATAGCTATCAAACACCTTTACACCTTATTCAGCTCATTAGTCTGTCATAACCTTGGTTCTGCCACTACCCAGATGACTTTAAGCAAACTGCCCCTTCAACTAAAATACCCTCTGTGACTATATCCACACATAAAATCAAGATACTTGCCTCTTATTTCAGAGTACTGGAGTGACGATTAAGTGAAATAATATTTATATAGCACTTGAAAGATAGGCTGGTCTGCAATCAACATTCCACAGATAACCATTACTATCACTTCTTTTACATATTCTTTTATGAATTACTGAACATCCTGTTTGTGCACAGGTCAAAGTATATTAAAAACTTGATGGCTGGAGGTTGGAGTGATGGCTCAGAAGTTAAAGGTACTTGTTTACAAAGCCAGCCAATCCCAGATTCAATTCTCTAGCACCCACATAAAGCCACAAGGTCATTTGTTTGCAGCAGCAAGAGACTCTGGTATACCCATATACACACACACACACATACATACATACACACACACACACACAAATAAATAATTTTTTTAAAGAAAAACCTGTGCCAGTATAAAGGTGTGCATACACCTTTAATCCCAGCACTCAGGAGGCAGAGGTAAGAGGACTGCCCCGAGTTCTAGGCCAGCCTGAAACTACAGAATGAGTTCTAGGTCAGCATTGGCTAAAGTAAGGCCTCAAAACACCTCAAAACAACAAACAAACAAACAACAACAAAAGAAAACCTGACAGCTGGATTACACAGACAGAGTTGGAAGCTGGAAGTGGTCCATCTTCCCTTCACCTCTGTTCTACTTCCCTAAATCATGAATTATCTTTACAATCTTGGGCCTTGCATTGGTTTGTTAGGTTGCCATGAAGACACATCATATCTTTTTTGTATTAACAAACCATTTTCTTTTTCAAAATGTATTTTCTTATCCTACTGGAGGATAGAAGTCCAAGAAGAAGGTTTGTGCAAGATTGACTTCTGCAGAGGCCTTCTCATTGGCAGTGGATGGCTATTTTCTCCCAGATGCCAGCCTGCTGTATATTGCAAGCCAGTGATCAAATATCCTCTTTTTGGAAGGAACCCCAGTCATATTTGATTGGGGACCTATAAGGCTCACTAAAAATTATCTCTTTAAAGACCTTACCTCTCAACAGGGTAGGACCCTGACACATGAACTGAGGCAGGCATATTTTAGCCTGTAGCTGAGTTTAGCAGTTGGGCTGAAATACGCCTCTGATAGTTGTGTTTCAGTTTCTACAAAGCAGCTGCCCCTTCAACCATCCTGCAAGGCTAATCAACATAAGAATGGAGAGGTTAGATTGTTGTGGGTCTACAACCAAATTATATTGGGCTATCTTAGTCCCCTCAATGGAGGTTATTCACTAATTTGTATCTTACCTAACATTTTGTGACTATTAAGTGAATCCTTTTGTAATATATGGATCACCACCCTACCTTCCACATCACGAAAGCCACAGCAGAGTCCCCACTTTGCTTGTGACAAGGCTACCTGATGTTTCCACCAATGTATTTGAAGAGTACCTTGGTTTATGACTTTCTTTTGTTCTGTAACCATAAAAGCTTCATGAAGTTATTCAGTGGGGGGAGGTCAGGGAGGAGGCTACCAGAGGCACCAACATGAATGTAAAATTAAATGAAACAAAAAAACATTGGGACATGGGATTTGGGGTAAACTAAACCTGTGATCCTTGGTCCTGGCTACTTCTATTTCTCTCCAGAATCAACGATCTCTTACCCCTTTTGAGGTGGGAGCTATGGTTTTCTGTTAACACTTGTTTCAAGTACAGTCTGATAAATTTCATATTCTTTTTTTTTAAAGGCTGGCTTTGAAAACATACAATCTTTTAAAAATATTTTATTTATTAGAGAGACAGAGAGAACACCAGATCCTCCAGGCACTGAAAACAAAATCCAGACACATGCGCCACCTTGTGCATCTGGCTTACTTGGGTATTGGGGAACCAAACCTGGATACTTAGGCTTTGCAGGCAAGCACCGTAAGTGCTAAGTCATCACTCCAGCACCAAATACCACATTCTTTACCTGCTGTTTTTCTCCTGGAAGAATACTGGAGGAGAGGAGTAAGCACAAGCACTAAGGATAGTACAGAGAGTTCCAGCATGCAAGGGTTAGCTTTTCTTTGTGAGAACATTTCAATGCCTTAGAGCTAAGTGTATCAGTTAACTTGTTACTGAGACAAAATACCTGGAAAAAATCAGTTTAAGGGAGGAAGGACTTATTTCAGCTTAACCTTCAAGGTTACAGTTCACCAGAGAGGAAACGCATGATGCCAGAAGCTGGTCACATTCAGGCCAACAATGAAGTAGCCAAGCACAGTGACAAATAAATTCTACTGTTTAACTAGCTATCTCTGTCTGTCTGTCTGTCTATCTGTCTGTCTCTCTCTCTTTTTATACAGTCTGGAACCCAGGCCATGCAATGATGATGCCCACAGTTGGAGTGGTCCTTTAATCTAAACTAACCTAATCCTAATCTATAAAATCCGTTATAAACATGAACATTTGTTTCCATGGCAACTCTTAATCCTGTCAAATTGACAATTAGAAATTAACTATCACATCAAGCTTGGAAGAACTAAAAAAACTAAATTTGGGGAGAAATTATCATGTTTTATTGTGTATAATTATGAAAGTTGTCAATAAAAAAAAAAAACTAAATTCACTTTGCCCTAACCAGTAGAAAGTCCATGTCTGCCCAAAACATCCATCTGCTTTCTTCAAACAACTTTCAATACACAAGGAAGTAGGTTACAGTATTGCTAAGGCCAGAAGCTTGAGTGGGATTTCATATTTCCCTAAGCCCTCTAGGAGGAAGACTACCAGTATCCTGAAAGTAAAAACACTTAAACTCCACTCAAAATGTTCTGCTAGTGACACAATAGTCCATCTTTCTCAGGATCCCTTTTCCTCACGATGCCTGATCACCAGTCCTGAAGCAGCTTTGCTATCTTTGCAGAAACCTATCCTTCAACAAGTTTAATGTTATACAGTCATATGCATTCTATATACACAATTCATCTAACTTTGCTTTCTGTAAAGAGTAGGATACAATGAGTGAAAAGAATATAGGCTTTAGGTTAAGATAATGGAGTAAGTTCTGCTTCTTTCTTTCAATTTATTTTGGTTTTTTGAGATGAAGTCTCACTTTGTAACCCAAACTGATCTTGTACTCCTAATGTTGACCAGGTTGGCATCATACTCATGGTGTTCCTTCTGCCTCAGCTTCCCAAGTACTGGGATTAAAAGTATGCACCACCACACTCTACTTTTTTACTTCCTTTTTTGAGTAAGTGACTGCCAAAAGCCTACTATGCACTGTATAAGTTAAATATTCATGGTATACAAGTTTGTAACTTATACATACTGTTCTTCATATTTGTTCATATTTTTTGTTAATCAACAATATTAGCAAATTACCTTGTAGAGCCCTTACAAAATTGAGTGGAATAACATTTTCTTTTTTCCTTTTATTTATTTGAGAGAGAGAAAAAGAGACAGGGGAGGGAGAGAGGAGGGAGAGAGGTAGGAAGGGAGTTGAAAATGGGCACAACAGGGCCTCTAGCTACTGCAAACGAATTCCAGACACATGTGCTTTCATGTGCATCTGGCTTATGTGAGTACTGGGAAATTGAACCTAGATCTTTAGGCTTTGTAGGCAAATGCCTTAACCCTAAGCCATCTCTCCAGCCTGAGATCCACATTTTATGATCTCATGATAGCCTAGCAGAATTTGCTCAAACTACCGGAGTCTCCAGGTGAAGCACTAATCCTGCTGTGAGTGGAAGTGTGGCTGAGTTATCAGCATCTCACCAGCAGACTCAGCTTTCTGGATATTCCCACGACTTGTGTACATTCTGTCCAAAGTGCCACTGATAGGAAAGGCATGTCCTGACACGCCTGGGAATATGTTTGTTGTTTCATGAGACTTGGCTTGTATAAAAGAAATGAGAAAGGCCTGACATGGCCTTTTGTTTTGAGAACATTCTTTTTCAGCCCTTTCCTGGCAGTATGATTTCATTTCTGCAGAAGCTTTCTAATGCATACCACTGTAACCAAGCCTGGTTGTGCACTGAAAACCTGGCTGTGTTTTCAAGGATGAGCAAACAAAACAAATGAGGATGAATCCAGACCCCTTCTAGCCCTTCTCATGACTCGCACATCTATGGTGCAAGTTGAATTGCTTTTCCTTTCTCTCTTCTTAGTTTGTTTCTTAGTTTCTTTCTTTCTTTCTTTCTTTCTTTCTTTCTTTCTTTCTCTCTCTTTCTCTCTCTCTTTTTCTTTTTTCTTTCTCCTTTCCTTCCTTGCTCATTCTCTTCTCCTGAATGATAACAGAAAACATACAGAAATTGTAAAAACAGTCAATTTTCTTTCACAAATCATATATTCAAAAAATTTTATAAGTACATTAAGAAAATCAGAAAAGGTATTGAAGAATATTTTTTTCTGAAAGAGACAGAGAGAGACAGAGAGAGAAGACAGATAAAGATGGGCGCGCCAGCAGCCTCTTAGCTGCTGCAAATGAAATCCAGAGGTGTGCGCCCCCTTGTGGTCAAGTGCAGCATTGTGCCCTTGAGTCACTTTGCATCTGGCTAAACGTGGGACCTGGAGATTGGAACCTCTGGAGATTGGAACCAACGTAATTAGGCTTAAGTGGCAGGCGCCTTAACTGCTAAGCCATCTCTCCAGCCCTGAAGAATATTTTTAAATACACATCCATATACATGAGAAAAACAATATGTAAAACTCTCTTGAGTTGAAAGGCATTTCCCAACATGCATTTTTTATGATTACATAATGTGCTTTTATATGGAAGTAACACAATTTAATTAACCAACCTTCTATTGATATACAACTATAATTTTATCCATTATAATTAATGCTACAGTGAATTGCCTTTAGCTGTTTCATTGTATAGTTATGATTATTTCTTATACTACCTGTCTAAAAATTGAACTGCCAGGTTCAAAATATGCATGGCCTAATGGTTACTAGGTAGTTCCAAAAAAATTCTCTTCAAAAGGGGTACTTATTTTCACTCTTCCCAGTATAGGCTACTGAGAATACATATTTTCAGGTGGCATATTTGAAAAAAATTCATGAAATAGAAATACAATGGTTTAAGTTTTATTTCTTATTTCTTTTTCACAAAATAAGACCTTTGCTCATTTTTCCCCCTCAAGTATTCTCCATTCTTCCTCTCAGACTGCTGCTTGATTTTCTTCCCATCTATCTCTCCATGTGTGGTCTCTGGAGCAGGCCCTTTGCCCAGCAGAGACTTTATTCTTTATCAGGAAGAATGTAATGCCTCATCTGACCCTGACTTGACACAACTAAGGTTTAGCAACAAATGCCTCTTATCTTCCTTATCAGCAGAAAGGTCACAGGTGAGGTGATAACTCTAAGTGCTATTTTTGATGATAGAAGACTGACATTCCCTTTTCATCTGAAATATAACAAACCCTCATTGTTTTCTCTCTTCAGATTCACTTCTGGGTACCTTTGATTTATTATGTCCTTCTTGGAATCCTGTATAATGATTTGCTACTATGTATGTGATAAGGGAAACAATGATGTTGCTTTTGTCTTACAAAAGATAAATATCTTCCGTATTTGAAAGAGTGAACACTCCAACAACCTGAACTTGGTGCTACCCATCACCATCCCTCTGACTCCAGTGCAGATTAGCAGAAGAATTCCACCATCCTGGCCTCCTGGCTTCCACCTCAACAGTAAACACATTAGGTAACATAAACCTAGATCCACACTTTCAATACAGCAGCCACTAGCCACATGTCAATTCTGAAGTTCCTATAAATTAATATCAAGTAAATTAAAAATTCAATCCCTCAGTTACATTAGTAGCTACTTTCTAGTGATCAATAGATAAACGTAAGTCATGTCTATCTTAAGCTGAGCAGATTATGGAACATTTTCATTATCACTATAAATATTAGATATCATTCTGAGGCAGTTTAGGGGGTGACAGGGCCCACCAAAAGTAAAGGCAAGGTATGTCTTTGAGCCTGTCATTGCAGTCTTTGCTAGAGGTCAGAGAAGTATATAGTTTGTTTGTCTCTTTTTGCCTAAAGGCTGTTTTTAAACTCAACCTGAGTCCATCTCTATAAAGGAGTTCCCCTTTCCTAGAAGACTTCCCTCTCCTCAATTCCTGAAAGGAGACACCCCCATGTAGAAACCTGACATCAGGGCTGGTCAGTTTCACCCTATCCAGGAGCTAGAAAAGACCAATCTGGGTGCAGTTCATAGGATCACTCCATGTTTTTGAGCCTGTGGTGAGGCCAAACATCATAATCAAAGGTACAATTGACAGAACTGTCCAAATTACAGTGTCCCAGAAGAAGAGAGAATAACATGATTGGACCAGGTCAAGTTACACCCTTCAAAACAGGCCCCAGGGACCTATTTTCCCCACCACACCTCCCCTTCCATAGTTTCACTGTCTGCCAGTAGTCCTCAAATTTTGAATCTCTCAGTGGATCAAAGTGAAACATTCATCATCCAATACCTTCCCCAAAGCCCTACTTCGGAATACTTCTGGCAACAGGTTATCAAATCTTTAGTTCGTGAGCACGTGGGGGAACACTATATATCCAAACCATGACAAGCACCTTTGAGGCAGGAGAGAAGTGGCAGGGGGTATCTGGAAGGCCTGTGTCAAACCTTATAAAATGAGAATATTTATTCATAACTGTCAAAAGAGGAAGGCTAGAATACCCTAAATTGAAGCCAATTAAATCCAGCTGCCACAGGTGCAGACATGTGACACAGGTAGTTTTATGTAAAACTATGTGTAACAGAGCAAGGGAGGAAAAGCCTACACTGCACAGATAACCCAACCACTATCTGCTGAGTAACCTAAGAGCTCCAAGGCTCTGTATGGCAGGGACACCGAGCTACTGAAACTTCTCCCTGTTCCAACCTGCTCTGTGCCTCGGAAGTACACCTTTCCTTTATAAATTCTCCTGTTCATTTGCTGCTATTTACGTGTCTCTGTCCAATTCTTTATTCTTAGACACAAGAACCTGGACCTCCTTCATGTTCTATAATTGTAAGGTGTTTTTAAACATAACAAGACTCATTTCAATGTTTCATATGTAAATTTCTTCTACTCAAAACTCCAAGCCTTTCTCCATTTCACCCTTACTCAACTTGGGTTACTTAACATCCACTGTTCATGAAAATCTCTTTGTTCTCATTTAATACTTGCCTCAACATGCTCTTTTCAAAAGGTAATTATCATTAAGTAGGTTAGGGGCATCAGAATCATTGCTCCCAGATAATAACTCTTGCAATGGGGTGTACACTCAGTGAAATATGAATTTGTTTCAGGCTAATCTCATAGAGACCAAAATTTACTTTACACTTCATCTTTGCTAAAAATATGCCCATGTGTACCAAATGCTACAAAAGGATGTCTCTGAAATAAACTAAAATGCTTACATGTTCTACCCAAGTGTACAAAACATCTCTTACCAAGAAGACATTAATGAGCCAGAACAGATGAAGATATGATGTCTTGGGTAAGTGGATTCCATACGATGGTTCTTATTCAGAAAAAAAATCTTTTAGGCCACAGCAATTTATTCTTTGTGAGTGGTCTTTAGTCAAGTTATTTCCCTATGAAGTAACATTTAAAACACTACGGTTTTTATTTTTATTTATTTATTTCACAGAGAAAGAGGGAGAGAGAGACAGAAAGAATGGGCACACCAGGGCCTCTTGCCATTGCAAACAAACTCCAGACACGTGTGCCCCCTTGTGCATCTGGCTAATGTGGGCCCTAGGGAATTGAACCTGGGTCCTTTGGCTTTGATGGAAAATGCCTTAACCGCTAAGCCATCCCTCCAGCCCTGAAGTACATTTAGTTTGAAGGGATGAATGGATGTTAATCTATACTCAAAAGTAATGATAAGTCATTCTGAGGACATTAAAGGAAAAATGCCTAGCTGCTATTGAAATATGGAATAACATAGATTCCAGATTGCATGATACATCCTGAGTATTTAAAACTGATGACTACCTGACAGTTTGCTAAATATACATGTTTATAATGCTTGGGCTAAAGAGATGGCTCGCTGGATAGGCACTGGCTTACTACTTGTTTTGCTTGCTATTATCAAATACAAGTGTGAGGACACAAGTCACAATCTTCAGAACCCACATAAAGCCAGATACAGTAACACATGTCTGCAATCCCAGCTCTATCACAGTAAGATGGGAGGTAAAGGGTGAAAGTCCCAGGAAACTCACAGGCCATCAAGCCTGGCATATGTGACAGCAAACAGGAGACACTGCCTCAGTCAAGGTGAAAGGTGAGGCCTGATACCTGAGAATGTCTTCTGACTGTCACATGGGCCAAACTCATACACATACTCATGCACACATAAATCAGGCATATACACAAAGATACCTATTTTTCTATCTATCTAATCTACCTATCTTTGGTGAATAGTGTGAGAAGAAAATACTAACCCAAATACAGCCCTTACTATCCAGATGCTGAATGAGAACATGATTTTTTTTATTCATGCACATATATTTATATATTGTCATTAACTTTGAATATTTTATCCTGTACCACATTATTTTTAAAAACTTTATTTTATTTTATTTATTTATTAGAGACAGAGAGAGAGAGAGAGAAAGAGAATTGGGTGTGCCAGGGCCTCTAGCCACTGTGAAAGAACTCCAGACATATGTGCCACCATGTGCATCTGTTTTATGTGGAACATGGAGAATTGAAACTGGGTCCTTAGGCTTCCCAGGCAAGCACCTTAACTGCTAAGCCATCTCTCTAACCCTGTACCACATTATTAACATTAAAAGCATTCATTGTATGCAGGGTCTCAGTGAAATCTCATTCCCAGATCTACACATACTAGGAAAGCATTCTGCATGAATCTTTAGTTCCTTATGGATTTAAGATGAACTTTTGCTGCCAATATACATAGGCAATTGTGAACCACTAATGATGGAGTGTCTGTGTTGCTATTTACATGATCCAATAATTTTACTCAATCAATGCCTTTTAATTTGGTATTTTTATCATCAAATATTTGTTAAGCATTCACTTTTAAACCAAGCTTGAAAACATTATTTTAAGAAATATAAGTAGCACTAATTTCATTAAGATAACTTGCAAAACTGTTTTTTCTATCTAATGCTACTAAACAGTGAATCTGATGAATTTGCAGTAGTTTTGCACCTCAAAGGTGATGAGATGAAGACAGCAAAATGCTTACCTTGTCTGTGGGCAAAGGGTGGCTGACCTCAGTAGAATGCTGGTTTCAAAGGGAGCCATGAAAGAGCTTTTGGAATTGTGAACTACTTCAAAATTAAAAAATATATAAATTCAAAAGCTACTAAAGGGGAAAGAATATTAGTTTAATGAAGGACCTTGTTTATAATATGTATGTAATTTTCAAGAATACTGTCAAAAATTTCTTTATATATTTTGTTGAACTCTATGTTTGATTCATATTGACTACAACAAAGCTGTTTCTGACCTGCTTTTGACAGGCTGGATGGTTAAGGTGCAATTGGGAAAGTTGGGGCAACTGTTTGCTTCAAAGCTCAACAGCCTTTATTTCATTTTTGCTGTAGTCACAATGTGTAGATCTGATGGTAAACACAGCTGTGTGTGTTTGTCAAAGATTATTCCTAAACTGTGTTCATCTTTAACTAATCTGAATAAAATATTAATTTACATCATAATGATGGGATTTAAACACTCACACAAACCTTCCTAGAATGACAAACTCATCAACCATCCATGCTAATATTTATGATGAAAAAAATCTATTGAGACTAGGGACTGTTCTAGAGGTATTTTTGAGGACAGTAGGAATACAGAAATTGTCCTGTACTCTGGTAGTCACTGTGAGTCCTGTGAAGCCTGGCTTTTTAAGAGGCATTTACCATGAGCTTAGAAAACTTGTATCCTTGTATGAGTAACCATTTCTTAAGGAACTACATTAGATTCCTTATAAGTATTATCTCTGCCTTTAAGCAGATCAGTACCCCGTCTCTTTCATCACTGGTTATTTCTGCACATGAATATAAAATGATATAAAATGAAATAAAGTGCTTAAAACAATTAAAATTAACATTTTAATTACTATCAGTTATGAACTGATTTGCATGTGTTAACTCTCCATTATGCAAATGATTCAATTAAGTAATGTATACTAATAATTCCATTTATTTAAAAAGAGAAAACTGAGCTTGAGAAAGAACAATTGAATATATTGTTCAAGACTCTGTACTCAGTTACTGGCAAAATTAGAGTTTTAATATATGTTCTTGAATTCCAAGGAGCCCTCGAGCAGGTACTTGTTTAAGCACATTGTCCATAAAAGTTTTTTTATGAAAAAAGCATCAAAGGATAATAAATACTTTCTCTAAGATAGCTCAAGCACCATTTTTCTAATGTTATAAGATAATAGTACACAGGTGGATGTGTGGAGTTTCCATGGGTTCTAGTGAGCTGCTATTACAGCCATAGAACTTGGGGAATCAGGGCATTGTTGCCTTAGCAACAGGATGTGAGGAAGCCTGCTTAGGGAACTTCCATGCCACCTCCCATGCTATATTAACAAGACAAACAAACTGTGGGTGAATGTATACAACTCAAAGCCAGGTGCCTCTGAGAAGAGGAATGTATGGAACAGCAGTATTACTAATTTCCAGTGTGGGCACCCTGCATCCCATAAGGGTGGTCATAGTGAGTTAAGGTCATTGTGTTAGGAAGAGGCCCATTAATTCAGTACTCATAAGTGATTACTCAATTAAATGGGACCATAAAACCACATTCATATCTGTGATACTTTTGTTCCAAAGTTATTCATAAGATTATAAAACAAATAAAATATAGTGTCCTATAATACTGATAAGCTTCAGGATGTATTGTTATTGCAGAAATTGTAGTGAGTCTCTTGCCTTCTTGAAGGAATAAATTCAGTCACAAGACATATAGTTTGAGCAGAAGTATAGAAGTAAAGCTGAGCAAATCAAGCACTTGGGCTGCTCCAAGGTAGGAAGTGGAGGGGGGGTGACATAGTAGGCTTCTTTATTGTATATTGTAAAGATATTTGTGCATATTTATCATGTGTAGCATATTAATGTGCTAAGATGGCTCTTTCTCTATCCCAAGTCATTGATTTTCCTTTAAGAATATTTTCTCTCATGTTCCTCAAAAAAAGAGGATGTGGTGTCAAAATCATATTAGTAGTAATATCACTATAACCTCAGTCACTTGTGGCTTTAGACACATTGTGTGCAAGTGAATGCCCCGGCTCCTTAGTTTTTGATATAGTGGAAATAACCTGGCAGTAGTCTCATGGATGCTTCAGAACAGAGATCGTCAGCAGACACAGTTAACAAATTGTAACTGCAGCTTTCGTTGGTTGCCTCATGTTGAACTTCCTGTCAATGAGGCAGTTTGGGGAGGTCTTCGAGGAATAGACAAAGGAAGTTTTTTGTTGTTGTTGTTGTTTTTATCCTTTATTTTTGAGAGGAAGAGAGAGAAACAGAGAGAATGGGCATTCCTGAACATTTAGCCACTGCAAATGAACTCCAGATGTGTGTGCCCCTTATGTGTGACATTGCATGCTTGCATCACTGTGTGTCTAGCTATGTGGGACCTGGAGATTCAAACATGCTTTCCTAGACTTTGCAGGCAAGCGCCTTAACCACCAAGCTGTCTCTCCAGCCCAGGGGAATTCTTATAATCCACTCTGATTTATAATTTAGTCTGTTCAACTGGGTACAAGGGCAGCAGTGTCTTGTAAATGTTGCGCAGGGGCTTCCTGGGAGCCTTCCCTGTGTGTGCTACGTTGCTTTACCACATCCAGGTCCTACCTTTTATCTGGTCAGCTTGGTTCTCTCACATCCAGTTGCAAGTCTGCTTATTTCACTTTCTCGGTATTCCTGATCTCACCATTTTAACTCTAATATCATTATTTGTATTATAATATTATTATTCAGAAAAATAAAAATAAAAGACTTTCTTCTTGATTTATAAACTATAGCTAAAATTGGCTTTGGAATCAGAGATAAATGCATCTATACTTAACCTTGCCACTTAGGTATCTATATGACATGATATTGCTATAAAATGGAGATAATACTTTCTAGCCAAAGTATGGCAAGGATCAAAATGAAATTAGATCTGTGGTTTAAAAACAATATGATTTTGGTCCCATAAGACTGTTGGATATACATAGAGTAGTTGCATACAATTCTTTATTAAAAATCTACTGTAGACATTGCCATATAAGAAAAATACAGAGTTATGTCTTTGAAATGACTTCTACCTTAGAAAATACTTAATCAATGGAAGAAGAGTTTAGTTCATGAAAGATACATATGATTAAGAAACAAACAAAAAAAAAGCCAGGTGTGGTGGCGCATGCCTTTAATTCCAGCACTCGGGAGGCAGAGGTGGGAGGATCGCCGAGAGTTCAAGGCCACCCTGAGACTATATAGTTAATTCCAGGTCAGCCTGGACCAGAGTGAGACCCTACCTCACAAAACCAAAAAATAAAAATAAAAATAGATAAATAAATAAATAAAAGTGGTAATCAATTTATGGAATGGTAGAGTTACCTCTGTGAGCCCACTCTCCTTAAAATAAAATATGGACAAACCCCATAGAAATAAATGATTTCACAATGTAAGCAATTAACAAAAGCCACAGAATGAACTTAGAAACATCTCCCAAGAGACCAAGAGGACATCATTAACACAGAACAGCTTATAATATTTTGTTGGGGTTCAGCAATCACAAACGAGAAAGTTACAGACAACAGAAAGTCCTGCTTGACTTTGAAGTGCTGTTGAAGAGTGCCACCCCTAAAACACCATCTTGCCAGACTTGAAGATCCCTGGAGAGGTGTGAGGTCAGGTGTGGCTCTGAGTTCAACTCAGCAGAGGAGCAGAAATACTGAAAACCTCTACATGTTCTGAGAATGTGAAAAACTGAGCACCAGTTCAGGAAGCCTGATTGCATACCTAACAAAGTCAGGGGGAAAAGATAGAAAAGATATTTAAATAAATCTCACCACCCATGGACCATTAAACTAGACCATCAAAAGCCCTAGAAAGCCAGGCCTAATAGGCACATATAACTGGTGGAAACCATTCCTACTGCTCTATGCTATTCCAAGTTTTTGAAAGCTAAGCTGTTTTAGTGGTCACTATGGCAACAAAGAGCACAGACTGAGGGAATTTTTGGTAGGCTTTCACTTTTCTTTCCCAGGTTGGCAGACCCCTTTGATTGGTCCCTGTGTTTTTCACATTTACATACCCAGCCAATAAGGATTAATTGGGTCTATTTAAACCCTTGCATTACACTGGCTCCATCTGAGCCTCCTCAGATGCATTAGACTAGCTTAAGCTAAGAACCTCGGACTTACATTTACCTCTTCCTTTGGAATCAACCATGTTCCTTTCCGCACCAGGGCATTGAATAGAATCAGCTGAACTGCCCACTATTTCATGTTCAGCAGCAAACAAACCCTTCATGTGGCTTGAATGTCGCGTCCAGCACAGCCTTTCGTGTTAGTGTTTGTTGATCCTCACCTGGGGTCAGCTTGTGAGATGGTGCCTCGCTGGAGCAGATGTGTCACCAGGAGCAGGTCGAGCACTAAGCCTAGTGCTTGGACAACTTTCATCCAGATATGTGACTACTTCCTGATCATGCCATGCTTTCTGCACCACAATGAAACTTCTCAAGACTATAAACCAGAATAAACGCTTTCTTCCCATCAGCTGCTTTTGGTCAGATCTTTTGTCCCAGCAATGACAACTAACTGCAACACTCCTTCAAACAAGGTGACTTAGGAATCACAATATAAGTTTAATCAGCTGTTGTAGAAACAAGTCGGATATTTCTGTTTATCACCTGGGAGAATTAAAGGCAATATTCTGGGCAACTTTCATTCACTAGTTCATCCACTCTTTCAGCTGTCTACATCAAATTCTGGTTGAAAGAGAGAAAAAAAAAAAGATCATGCATACCTGAATCTTGATCTTAAAATAGTTATAAATTTATAAAGATTTTTTTTTTTTTTTTTTTTTTTTTTTTTTTCCAGGTAGAGTCTCACTCTAGCACAGGCTGACCTGGAATTAACTATGTAGTCTCAGGGTGGCCTCGAACTCATGGTGATCCTCCTTCCTCTACCTCTCAAGTGCTGGGATTAAAGGTGTGCGCCACCACACCCGGCCATTTTACATTCTAACAAATGTTTCTCTTGAAGAGTTAATAAATCAATCCTGATGAAGGTTCTGATGAGCCTAAATAATGTGTTTGCCTTCCTTGTGAAGTTGTTGGTGGGGGAAAAACAGGTTGGGGGAGTAGAAAACACAGGACTGCACGACTGCCATTCTCATTGTCCCGGGAGGTCATTATTTCACTACTTTAAATCCTGTTCAACTTATATGAAGGACATAAAAGACAGCATTTGTTAAATGCTGCACATATGGTATAAATGAAGGGTTAACGGTATTAATGGGATTCTGAATAGAAACTATTTTTCTGACTGGAGATGATCAGCAAATCTTTATTTAAAAATTGTCATTTTATTTGAAATTAAATGATTTCTAAAATGAGTTTCACCAGGTAGTGAGGTAGAGAAGGACCCTCACAGAGGACAGCTGGGCAAAACCTGATATTCCCTCAAGATGCAGCTGGTGGTAACTGGGGAGACAGAAAAGGAGAGTGGAGAAAACCATCCCCTGCTTCTCTCTTATGGCCTTCCTTCCTTTTCACATAATCCTGTGGAACATACATATATAATTGAAAGAGAGAGACAGAGAGACAGAGTTAGGCCTCCAGCCACTGCAAGTGAACTCCAGATGCATGTACCACCTTGTGCATCTGGCTCATGTGGTTCCTGGAGAATCGAACCAGGGTCCTTTGGCTTTGCAGGCAAGCACCTTAACCTCTAACCCATACCACCAGCCCATTTTGTGTATATTTTTTAATTTTCACCCAAAGCAGCCTTGTTTCCATTTTCCAGCCGGCTAAACAAAGAAATGAGTAATGAGTCTGACCACTTGGGAACTTCCAGCTATGGGTGAGGTTTTTCCCTCCGTCTGGCCCATCTGGCAGTTTTTCCAGGCCCTCCACGTGGGATCTTTAGCCACGTGGGTGACTTTCCTTGGCTCTGTACTTCCCTCAATAAATATGTTAATTTAATAATTATCCTTCTCAGTTTTTTTTTTATTCAGTTCTTTTATTAAAATTAGAAACAAACCTAGGGTTTGTAGTTCAAGGACTTTCCTGGAACCAGAGCACCTGTTACAGTTGGCAACTCTGACAAAGGGACAATCTTGAGAAAGAAAACTATGATTATTATCTTGTGGGAGAAGATGGGAAACACGTTTTCCAGATGTGAACACAACTTGGAATAAATGCAGGAGTCTTCACACTTGGGCCTATCTTGCCAGTGGCACAGCTTCTATGCCATGATGTAAGACACGGTACTCTGCCTTGGGAGTTGGCCTTTTTAGGGTGAGCATGAATATCCTATCTTGGGCCTTCCTTGCTCCAAAAGGCACATAGACTCGCTATGTGTCTGTTGGTCCTCCCTGTTCCTGAGGGTCATTGGCCACCGACATCTCAGGCACAGAAGGAGTTGGGGGTAAGAATCAGGGTCCTGGATGGGTGAGTGGGACGGGCAATGCACACTTGGGAGGCAGTCTGATGGATAACATTCATTTATTCAAAAGGGGAGGGGTTTTATAAACACTTGAGAAAGGTTGAAAAGGCACATACAGACTATATGAAGATTGGATACATAGTTTATGGGTTGATATCTAAATTGGTTGAAAGGCAGAAGTGTAAAGGAGATAGTGGCAGGAAAAGCTATATGACTTCAGAGTTGTGAGGGAGGAGCTGTAGAATGGCAAGAAAAGCTATGTGACTTCAGAGTTGTGAGGGAGGAGCTGTAGAATGGCAAGAAAAGCTATGTGACTTCAGCCACATAAGGTTCTTTTGGGCAGCTAGCCACAAAGTCAGGAACGGTGGCTTTTCAGCTTCATGAGTTCCCAGTGGTTGAGTGATTGTTTAACTTCCCGAGATACTGGGGTTTTGTTCAGGAAGTCTTGTCCCACTTCTATATCATAGAAAGTTCCTCCTACTTTTTCTTCCAGTAGTAGCAGTTTCTGGTCTTATATTGAGGTCTTTGATCCATTTGGACTTGATTTTTGTGCACGGCAAAATGTGTGGGTTGAGTTTCATTTTCCAGCATATGGTTTTCCAGTTACTTGTCTTTTGCTGATAATTTCTAGGTTAAATTAATTGAAATAGGTATATGTATTGTTTTCAAGACTGGTAATAGGTTCTACCTGCATTTATAGTTATTAGGTATTTAAAGGGTAAGATGTGCCTATTTCCTATGCTTCAGATATGACTTATGCTGACACAGGACAACTAAGTTTATAAAGTTTGGACAAAATGACTTTATGCTCTTGTGCCATTCTTTAAATAGATCTATTTCAGTAATCAAATGTGCTATATATGTACACACATCCAGGTTTGTGTAACATCCTTTCTAAGTGTATTAATAAACTATGTAGACGCCAAAGTCATCTTCAATCATTGGAGCTAAAATGGCCAATATTTTGTTCTGTGCTCTCAGGTCAGGAGACCACTGGAGATGATGGGATATTTCTACACTGGCCCCTGGTAAGTCACCTGTATTCCTGATAAGGGAGGATACAGAGACCCAGAAACAAAACATTAGTGTACAGTCTGAAACTGGAGAGTCACAACTGAGGAGAAATCAGTCCTCCTGGTTCTCAAAGAAGGGAAAATTACTTGGCCAGCATGGTGCTGACTGATTCTAACAACACCACCAATATTAGAGAATCTATAAGGCCACTCCAATGTCCTAAAGTCTCCTTTGGAGAGCCATTAGTGACCTCTAAAATGATTAAATTTCAATGATTAAATTTTGGCTATCTGCTTGGTCTTAAATAATGTATAACCACAGATAACGGGATGCCTCAAATATATGAATGGTCTTTTAAGTAACACAACAAGAGCTTTCCAAGAGGGGAAACAAACAAGGCCTTAAAACATGGTGTCCCCATCTCTAACATTTCAAATTCTATGATAAGGAAAAACAACCATAGATGTCAAAATGGTTATTTTCAAATCTAAAATATATATGGATGACTATGACTAAGGGTTTCTTAATTTAAAAAGACTTCTTACACTGGGAACAATGGTGAATCTCTTCTAACTTGTGCCAGGCCTCAATGGCATCTAGTGACTATATATATGATACAAACCTTTGGCCGTGGCTACCCCCAGGACAAATTTTAAAATGTAGACTGTGGAAAGATATTACATAAAATATGGTATATTCACCATTATTGAGGTTAAATTTTTTTGTATATACTACTGATAACTGTTAATATCTCATCTGTTTTACAAGCCATACAAAAACAGATTCAGGCCGGGCGTGGTGGTGCACGCCTTTAATCCCAGCACTTGGGAGGCAGAGGTAGGAGGATTGCCATGAGTTCGAGGCACCTTGAGACTATATAGTTAATTCCAGGTCAGCCTGGGCCAGAGTGAGACCCTACCTCGAAAAACTAGAAAAAAATAAACAAACAACCAACAACAAAACAAATTCAGGCCATGTCAAACACTACTGTGCCATTTGATGAATAATCCTGGAAGAAAATCTCAGCCAACTCATGCTCAGATTTTCCTGAGACAACCCAATTCCATTTACCTGGCTTCCCTTGAATGCTACCCAAGGCTTAGAAGTCCACAAGAAGTACCCAAAGGCTACCAGTTTGCTGCATGCTTACTTCTCATCAACTTCTTTCTTTTATCCTTTTCCCCCAGCATTTTCTTCCAAGTCTATCTTCCTGCACTCCACAGTACACTTTTGGTGTCCTTTAGAATAGTTCCCCATTCTGGGAGAGACTATCTAACTGCCACAACTCCATGTCCCATTCAGCAGGAAATAGTTCATGATCTGATACCAATACCCCCTGTCCTCTAACTGCAGTTAGAGTGTCTTGTCATGAGAGGGGAGGATGAATAGGGGTACAGGTAGGGTGACTGGACTCATCAAGGTAGAAAAGGCAAGAAAGTTTGCACTTTCTAGAAATCAAAGATGATCTGAGTTCTTATGTCTTGTCTAGTTCCCTCGACCTGTTTTTCCACAAACAGCCTGGACCCCTCAAGGGAGGGAGACCTTTCATAGGATTTAATCATTGTGTTTGATCAAGTTCAGCCCCTGGAACTTGGGGTCAGGGCTAACCTCTTCCTGAGACAGCCCCTAACCCTAAGGAACCAGCTGTCCTTCTCGTTCACCTGAGCTGGTAGACAGCCCACCACTATAAGGTTATAAATCCCTTTGCAAGAGGAGGGCAGGTGCTCTGACCACTTGGGAACTTCCAGCTGTGTGTGAGTCTTTCCCTTGGCTTGACCTGGGCTGGCTCAGCCTTGGCCTTGTTCCAGGCCCAGCTGGGAGAACCCCCTAGCCCTTACTGTCCTCATTGGCTCTTTATCCCTTCCAGCTCCCCACATGGCAGTAGCTCCTTGAATGTTCTTTTCTCTCTTCTCTTTCCATGATTTTTCTAGGCCCTCCACATGGATTCTCTAGCCATGACGGTGCCTTTCCTTGCCTCTATACTTCCCTCGATATATATAATAATTTTTAAAAAATGAAAAATGAATAATGAATACTTGAGGGGTCACTGAGGAACAGAGAGGCTCCGTGTGTGTGTGTGTGTGTGTGTGTGTGTGTGTGTGTGTGTGTGTGTGCATGCATTCCGTTATCATGCAACCACCATCCGAAGCAAGTAACCACAATTGTTAAGGGCCATTGAATGTCAGGATGTTGTCCAAGAACATTGGCTCAAAGTTATTAAGCACTCATTATAGTTTTATTGACACTTTTACAAGGAGAGCTTAATAAGACCAGACTGCTAAATCTCATAGCCTATGAATGTAGATAACCTGTTTTGTTCCTTTTAAGGACAATGTCAGAGCTGAGATTCTTGACACTATGAATGCCCCTTCCTCCCCCCTCACTCCTTCTCCCACACAGTTGTTTCGTTATTGCAAATAACCATCTCTAAAAGTTTTCTAATTCATTTCTCACTAAAACAAGGAAAAGGAGAATTGCCAAATTTAGATCCTAACATGGCCATTTAATAGCCTTGGCCTTGGGCAGATTACTTAAGATTTTCATTTCTCTGTTTCCTTTTATTAAAGTTAGGCAAACAATAGTGCCTGTCTCTTAGGGCTGTTATGAATTCTGGATGAGTTAATACATGGACGTCTTTGAAACTGAGTTTGAAATGAGCACAAAAACTTAATTAAATCTGTTATTTACCCTGAACATATTTTCATCCCATCTGAGTGAAACAGGAGGGTAGGACAAGTGAGGTCGGGAAGACTCCCTGCTGCAAAGCCATACAAAATTAGAATAAGGCTGGACTGGAATACATTTCTCCTGACCAGCTAAAACCAACTAGTATCATTTGTGCAGGGAAAGAGGCACTCTATGGCTCATTATAACTCTAAAACACACACCTCTTAGTGGAGACTTATGATGCTAATAAGATATGTAGTGTATGAAGTTGTGTGTAGAACTCCATGCAATATATAGAGCATGCTCAAGAAAGCCCATATGTGGCAATGAGACCAAAGTGCATCCTAAGGTAGCACGAAATCCCCAACTTTTTGTACAAATGAATGTGCCAACTTGTGCATCTGGCTTATGAGGGTCCTGGGGAATTGAACCTGGGTCCTTAGGCTTTATAGGCAACCATCCCCCTAACCACTGAGCAATCTCTCCAGCCCCAAACTGGTATTTTTTTAAACTGAATCTGTCCAGTGCCAAACTACATGCTCTTATGCTCCATCTTTTACTGAGTTAATAAAGGAAATGTTGAGACATAATAGAAATCAGAGAAGATGAACAAAAGTTTGTGGAAAAATAGTTTGTATATATGAAAGAGATGACACTATCAGACTAACATGAAATAAGAAAAAAACTCCACAAAATTTCACAGAGGATTTCTGTCAAACCTTCAACGAACTCATGTCAACACTAATCAAATTTTCCAAGAGCAATTAAGATGAAAACTAAAGTTTTCATTTAATACTTGCTTTATATTTATTTTTCACTTTATATTTCATTTATGGACATTGATTCAAAATTCCTAAATGAAATATTAACAAGTACAATTCAATAGTGCAGGAAAAACAATTCACTGATTCCGTAGTACAGGAAAACAATTCACCAAGACAAATGATTTATTTTAAAAATGAAGGGAAGACTCAATAGTAAAACCAATAATTATAATTCACCATCTCAATATGATTAAGGAAAAATCACATGATGAAAAGTTTAGAGACTTGACAAAATTGGCAAATATATTTTTTGCCTGCAAAAGAATCTTTAATATATATTATTACATTTACATACTACAAACATTTTAAAGTTTTTAAATTTCAAGACTGAAAGTTTACTGTTTTGACTTTTCAGCAAATTTAGACATGCATTAAAGGTGTAGCCACAAATAAAAGCACATGAAAATATTAAGATAGCTAACAAAGAAGTACAACCATATATGTGACCACCATGGGTGAACTTAAAATTAAAACTTAACTAAAAGTTAAGACAAGTGGGTGCTGGAATGATGGCTTAGTGGTTAAGCACTTCCCTGTGAAGCTAAGGACCCCAGTTCAAGGCTCAGTTCCAGTACCCACGTAAGCCAGATGCACAAGGTGGCATATACATCTGGAGTTCGTTTGCAGTGGCTGGAGGCCCTGGTTTGTCCATTCTCTCCCTCTCTCCTGCCCTCCATCTCTCTGCCTCTTTCTGTCTGTCACTCTCAAATAAATAAAATAAACAATTTTTTTAAAAAAAAAATTAAGACAGGTGGGGTATTGGGGTAGCTGGTAACATGCTTTCCTAGCATTCAATACCCAGAATAATAAAAACAAATGAGCACATGGGTCAGGTATTTTGTCCCTCTTCCATGGGACGGTACTACCCACATTTTGGGGTTATCCTTTTCTCCTCTATTCAATACACTCAGAGGTGTGTTTCCATTGTGATTCTGAATCCAGTCAATTTGATAATGAAGATTAATAATGTAATAATGTCTTATTTTTAAAATTTATTTATTTATTTGAGAGTGAGAAAGAGGCAGATAGAGAATGGGCTTGCCAGGGCCTCTAGCCACTGCAAACAAACTCAAGACATATGCATATCTGTGCATCTGGCTGTATGTGGGTGCTGAGGGATTGAACCCAGGTTGTTCGGATTTGCAGGCAAGTACCTTAACTACTGAGCCATTTCTCCAGCCCCACCATGACAACTACTACATGGGCCAAAGATATATTTGGAAACTTATTATGTAATAAAGGTTGTGTCTCAAATCACTTCAGTAAGTAGGTGAAAACTAGAAGAGTCATATGTAAATTATAAAACTGTTTCCATAATTTGTATCTTAAAAAGAAATCAAATGCAAATTAATCAGAAATCTAAATGCAACAAAAGAAATCATGTAAATAATGGGAAATAACAGAATCCTTTTAAACAGGGCTGTGAGTCTAGAGAAAGTGTTTTTATCTTGATTCAAATGCTTAAAAAAAGAAAAAAAGTATTGATAAATCCTAGTACATAGGAAAATAATAGACTACAAGGTATTAAACATGGAGAAATATACCTTCACTAGTAAGAGAAATAGAGATTAAAGCTACACTAAGATATAATTTCTCACATATCATGTTGATGACAATTAATGATGCATTCTGTTGATCAAACTGTAGTACTTCTGTGTGTGTAGGAGGACAAATTGGTAAATCTGCTCTAGAGAGGAATTTGGTAATATGGAACAATGATGTGTGTGTATTTGCTGTCTCAGAACATTCCCCCATCTAGGAATTTACTCATAAAGTCAGTAGCAACAAACGGGAAGCATGTCACAAAAATATCCATTATAATATTTTACATCAGAGTTAAATATAAGAAATAAAGAAATGTTCACTAACAGGAGACTTGAATATTTACTCCTATTGGATGGTGCTCTGTGGCAGTAAAGAAAACTGAGGACTGTTGCTGTAAATTATGATGTCATCTCCAAGGAGAGAGAGAGAGAGAGTGTGTGTGTGTGTTGTCTTGTTGAGAATGTGTGTTATTTTTTTGATAATGAGTTTTGGCCTCAGACACATAATGGTTATTCTCCCTCTGCCTCCTGAGTACTGGAATCACAGGTGTATGCCACCATGTCCAGCTTTCAGGGTATACTGTTATTGAATTAGCATGGTTCAAAAGTATTTATGGAATGCTACTATTTTTGTAAGAAAGAAAAAATAAAAATATATGATTGTTTTCAACTAACTTGGAAATAGAGTATAGGGGGATTGGGATTACAGAAGAAATAGGTAAAAAGATTTTATTTATTTTGAGTTTTGGACAGGAAAATATTTTATGTGCCAAAAACAGTCATTCATAAGAGAAGCAAACTCTAATACAAACGACCCTCACTATACATTTATTAATACATCTGGTTTTGTTACATGGCTTCATTACCCATATAGAAAAATTAATGCAAGTATCTTTTGAACACAGTGCACAAACTTTTAATTGGGTCTATTCTATGCACAGAATTCTTGAATCATACCAGAGTTATCATTGCTAGTAGTGATATTAATGGTAACTTTGGAAACTCCTGGAATCTTTTTCCACTGCATATATAGTTTGCACCACAGGTGACAAGAGATATAACAATAAAATGAAAAGTCAGAGAGAATCTGTGATTTATCTGAATTAGATGTATGAGTTTGAATTTCACATATGAATTCTTTTAAAGTTCATATATATTGAAATTCAGTTATATTTCTGAAGTTTGAAAGATTCATAGAATTTTGAACTATCACTTCAATCAAAATGCAACACAATTCATTCCTCCTCAAACTCCTTCAATGATTCCAGTTTCTAATAATTTCCTCTCTGTCCTTAACTCCTCCTCGCCAGCGCATAGCCATGATTATATTTTCAGAATATGTCTTCTCTACCTTGTCTCAAAGAAATACCTTGAAGCTTCAATAACTCATAACAAGAAGAACTACTAAAGCCCAGATCTTGGTTTCTATATATTATTTCCTACTAAAAGAAAGCAAGGCTTACTGTAAAAATGACTGATCTAGGTCATGGAAAGTACAAGATGAACACAGAGCATAACCTTGTATATCAAAAAAGGAAGGAATTGCTTAAAATTTAATGCAGTCCTGTCAAAATGACAAGGACAATTGTCTGAAGAAACTTACATAGGCCAATTATAAATATTGTGTGATTTTTTGGATACAACAAATATTATCAAATAAAAATCATTCAGGAATCCAAATGAGCATAAATAGATGCACACAAACACTGGGTGAAAAATTCAAAATGCAATCCCAAAATATTATCAAATAGATTATTTAGTATTTACACACACACACACACACACACACACACACACACACAAAAAAAAACCAACAAAGTGTAGCCTTCACCATGCTCACAAATGACACTAATAAGGAGATGGACCTGACATTCTGTGCTCTGAGTACATCAGCAATGCAGGATACAAGATGACCACCTGGAATCTCATCTTGGGGAAGCAATTCAGACAAATTCAAGCTGTGCAACATTCTAAGACCATTGGCTTGCATTCTTACAAGTCATTCAACAGCATGAAAGTTTAACAAAAAGCCATAAGAAATATTTTTTGAACAACTGAGAACATTTCAATGCAGACTTTTGTAGTAGTTATGCCTGAGTTCTTTATTTTCTTGGATGTGATAATGGCATCTCTGTTTCACTGAGAAAATTCCCATGTACACATAGATCCTAATGTGAATGCACTCATACTGGCCACATTTATTTTTACCACACAAAAAAAATACAACTCATTCAGAGAGAGCAAAAGTCACTATGGCAAAAATCTTAAAGATAAATCTGGATGAAGAATGCTTATATTAATTTGATAAAGTTTTCTTTAGATTCTTACGTTTTTGAAATTAAAAAAAAACTGAGCACAAAATTACTAGCATGGACAAAGCATGCTTATACATGTTTCTAATCCAAGGAGGCCAGAGTCAGAAGGGTATTTTACTTCAAGACCTACTTGGGCTGTATAGGGAGATCTTGTCTCAAAGGAAAAACAAAACAAAAAAACTGCAACAAAAATTCCTGGCAACAAAAATTACAAACCATACATTGGTATAGAAATTATGAAATATGGAAAGGATCACACAGAAAACATTTCAGCTATGGATAGTTGATATTTTCTGACCTTACATCTCTAATTTAACCTTATGGTAGTTGACTATAACACATTTCATCATGAAATTTCACATTATTATTTAACACACATGTTACATATAGTTAATTTACCAGATAGTGCCATCTTCATATCTGTTCTATTAGAAAGCAATAGTAGCTCTACTTTCCTGCAAGGAAAAAAAGACCCTTGTAACATAAAAATTTTGGGAAACACAGCCAGACGTAGTGGCACACACCTTTAATCTCAACATTTGGGAGCTAGAGGTAGGAGGATTTCTATGACTTCAAGGCCTCCTTAAGACTACATAGCGAATTCCAGTCAGCCTGGGCTAAAGTGAGACACTACCTCGAAAAACAAAAACAAACAAAAAAAAATTAGGGGAAACATTAGAACAGTTGGTTTAGTACTATGAATAGAACCAATTTAACTTAACAGTGGATAGAGCAAGGTACAATCAACCACTGTTCAATCTGCCTATACAAATGGTACTTTTGGGAGGGCTTAGTATTTTTGACTCAATTGGTTCTTTTACTTTTAAATGTATCATCAATTTATTCCTTTATTTCTTTAAATTTTTATTTATTCACTTGTATGTGTATATTGACATGCCAGGATCCCTTGCCACTGCAAATGAAAGCCCATCAGGTTTTTATAGTAGCTGGGAACTTGCACACAGGCCTTAGGTGGGTGTCTGGAGAATTGAACTTGAGCAGGCAGGCTTTGAATACAAGTGCTATTAACTGCTTAGCCATCTCCCCATCCCCCTCCTTTAAACCTGATGTTTTTATCCAGATAACTTGTGCAGAATAAACCTGTATTTAATCCATTTTGTAACCCCAAATTTTCCTTTCTGACAATTCTGCATAATAAGGATGATCAAGAGTAGGGACGTTAGGAAAACATTCTTCCCAACTTTGTGGAATATTTTAAGGGGATTTTCTTGATGTCAGTCAGTAGTGTGTGTGTTCATCCATTCAGTGTTGATGTGTAACTTGTTTCTGGATGGATGTTTGTGGCCATTCATAGGCTCACTGAGAGCCTTTGCTGTTTGTGAGGAACAGATAGTTCTGATGCGAAAGCTCTGCCTCTCTGCTTTCTCCTTGGGTGCTCTGCTGATTCCTTCCCTCTTTCCAGACAAAATCTGCATAAAGCTCCTAATCCCCAGGAGGAAGTTTCTTGTTTTAGGAAGTGTGCCCAGCAAAGTCGTAACTGCTCCCTTTAACATTCCAATTTCACCTCAATGGTATTGCTATGATATGCCACCCAATCTTCCAGAGGAAGTCCTTATGCATTTTGAGTAATGAAAGTATCAAGAGAAGCTACTTAGTAGGCCGCAACTTAGTATGTTGTTTAATGAATGCTTTGTTTTTTGATTTACTTAGTTGTCAGTAATGTCAAAGTCCTAGGAAAAAATGGATAATTAATAAAAAGAAAAATATGTTTATTTTCTAGAAAATCAAAAATTTTAAAAATATATTTTATTTTTATTTATTTGACAGAGAGAAAGAGGGAGAGAGAGAGAGAATGGGTGTACCAGTGCCTCCAGCCACTGCAAACAAACTCCAGATGTATGTGCCCCTTGGTGCATCTGGCTTACGTGGGTACTGGGGAATCGAATCTGGGTCCTTTGGATTTGCAGGCAAACACCTTAACCACTAAGCAATCCCTCCAGCCCAAGAAAATCAAATTCTTGATTGATCCTTAAATGAATTATAGAAGCTAAAATGTATGCAACTTTAAAAGCATATTTTGGTGAAGGAAGATGGCACAGCAATTAAAGGTACTTGCTTGCAAAGCCTACGGGCCTAGGATAAATTCCCCAGCCATCCACACAAAGCCAAACAGTCTTATTTGTAACAGGAAGAAACACTGTAGTACTACAGAAATAAATAAATGCATTTTAAAAAGCATATGTGGAATTATTTCATCTTACATATCACATCATCTCCTTCTATTAGCCGTGAATTGAATGAATTTGGTATATTTATTTTTCCTACACTTGGACAAAATACAATCACTGGGATACTTGGAAAAGGCATGAGGGAAACTTGAATTCTATGAATTGAAATCCAGTGAGATTCAAAGCTGAAAATTTTTCACAGAGCAATTTCTAAATTTTGTCTGAATTCCATTTGGTCTTCTTCCTACTTCATATTTTCATCTTCACTGTTTTCCAGCCAATTCTTCAGAAATTACCCATATACTAATTTTTTCCTGACGTTGTTTTCAAATCACTCAAGCAGTTTGGAAATACTTAAGTCATCATCTCAAAAAAATTATTTTCTTAAATAACCAAAATTGAAGATTTTATTCCTAAATTTTACCACTGGTTAATCTTATTTGGCTTTTCTCATGAGAAAAGCAGCTCTTTCTTGTAAGGAAACCACTTTCTTGACATTAAGTAAGTTGAGCCAAAGTATCTTCAAAACCAAAAGCATGTATTTCCTAATCTTTTTTATGGAAAAAATTATTCAAAACATCTCAACAGTGATTGCTAACCTGCTCCAGTTGCTTCCAAAAACCTTTCAGTGTAAAGCACTGTGTGCATATTATTGTCACAGTTTTCCTAATTAATGATTCACATTTCTTAATATTAATACTCAAAATATTTATATGTCATGTTGAGAGACTGGCATAGCATGCCTCGTAATTCTGCAGATTTAATTTCTGTCTAAAGTGACATTGTATACTCTATGGTAGGACAGTTATGTTTTTATCCTATTAGAACATACACATATAAACAAATTGAAAAATATTTATTAATATAGCAACCAAGCCCTATTCTGAATTTGATACCAAATATTAAACTTTATTTAAAGTATACTGATAGGAATCTTTTGGTAATCAAGGTTTATATAGTACAGTTGAGTCTGATTCTTTGAGTGAATATCACACACAGAAATATTCAATTCAGACATTCCTGAAGGCAGACTCATGAAATACTACTGCAGTTGTATGAAAACATGTTTCTCTCTCTCTTCTTTTCTTTCTTTCTTTCTTTTTTTCTTTCATTCGTTTTTAGATTTTGTTTTTATTTATTTGTTTATTAGAGACAGAGAAAGGGGGAGAGAGAGGGAGAGAGAGAGAGAGAGAGAATGGGCATGCCAGGACCTCTAGCCACTGTAAATGAACTCTAGATGCATGTGCATCTGGGCTTATGTGGGACCTGGAGAATCAAACTGGGGTCCTTAGGCTTCACAGCCATGTGCCTTAACCACTAAGCCATTTCTCCAGCCAGAACCATGTTTCTATAACAAACATAACTAGAAAATGAACAGAGACAGAACTGACTAAATTTGCTAGATCATATTTAAATTTCAGGTTTTAGTTACTTATGTAATTTTCAGTGTTCTTAAGCATAAAAATAGAATGTCACCTGTTAGCTCAATATATGCATTATTTTGTATTAACATACATAAAAAATTTGCCCCCCTTTAATTTAAGCTGCTCTCACTCTTGGTTGGAAAATCTGTTTTATTTTACAGAAGGCAGTGAAAATGGAGAAGAAACAAGATACATTGATAAGACAAAAAAGATACCTGACTGCTCACCACAAGACATACCACTTCTACCAAATCTGCCATGGCTAAGAGAAATTGCAGAGGAAGGAGCGACATGAATACTGCTCTTACTGCTATCCTGACAACCAGCTCCAGGGTGAGGGTGACAGACATGATAATCAATCAAACAGGAAATGACTAGACATGATAATCAATCAAAACCAGAGTTGGTAGGAGTACCTATCCAAACAGAAATCCAGGGAGGCAGAGGCAAAGAAAATAGTATAAATTGTTATAACCTATATAAAATAAAATTTTAAGAGCACTAAATCAGACTGCCAACAGGCACCACACCATATCTGTGCTGATAAGCCTTCAAAGTTAGACAGATAAGCATCTAACTCTTCTGTCTGGAAGTAGTTGTATCTGCTGGAACAAGCTATTTAATCATTATGGGCTTCAGTGTCTGTCATTTGTAAATGAGGATAATATTTCCAATATAAAGGCACCTCATGCCTTTAATCCTAGCACTTGGGAGGCAGAGATAGGAGGACTATCCACTATTGGTTGGACAAAAAAAAAAAAAAAAAAAAAATTTAAAAATGAAATGAGATGATCAAAACCTCATTTGCAGTATGTATCATCAAGTCTACTGGGCATAGACTGTTTGGACATTAAAGAGATGACCAAAACCTTAATCATTATTAATCATTAGAGCCTAGCCAAAACTGACACAATGTCCAACATCCAGAAAAAGCACTCAGGAACTCGTGCTATGTATTCTTATAATACTAGGAAAATCAGAAACATGATATGCTTTATTCATGTTTGCCTGCCTATCAGTAGTGATTTAAAATAGGGCCTATATAGTCTTCAAAATAAGGGTTGCCTCTTGTACAGAAAG
This sequence comes from Orientallactaga sibirica, assembly GCA_036365145.1. Taxonomy (NCBI): domain Eukaryota; kingdom Metazoa; phylum Chordata; class Mammalia; order Rodentia; family Dipodidae; genus Orientallactaga; species Orientallactaga sibirica. The sequence goes on along the minus strand of JAEOAD010000021.1, from coordinate 29,175,095 downwards.
AAGATTTTTCTCTTCCTATTAATTTATTCAATGATGTTATTAGAAGAAATATAAATATTTCAATGTTTTCTTCAATCTGAAATCTGAGCATGCATTAGGGAAATGCAGTCTCCCTAAGTGTCAGATGCATATGATCTCATAGAAGGGAGATTTCATCATAAGATTTGCCATTTTACATGTTCATGAAGTTGAGTAGTATAACATGTTTTCTATTTCGTAGAGAATATCAAATCTACCAATTGTGATCTTCATTGAAAAAACATTTCCCATGTTCTAAGTTAGTCTTGAATTTGAGGTTCCCTTCTTTTTTTTTTTTTGAAAAATGCCCTTTTGCCAACAAAGAATGCCTTATTTGAATGTATTTAAATTGGTTGTTACTTTTCCATTCTTTTCATTTGCTATAGTAGAAAATCTATGGGCCAGTGAGCAAAGCCTGTTGGTTCAGTAAAAGTAGCATTTCTCAGTATTTAACTGGATAAAATATGTAATTTAGAAAATTAACAAGTACATCACTAATTTTGCAAAACCTGCTTTCCATAACCTTGATATGGATGTAGTCTGAAATTACAAAGGAAGCAGGGCTCTGGTTTTCATGAAAAACTCACATTCCTTTCTGGACTTTTCCATGGTAATCCCTGCTAATAAGACACACCAAGTGATGATCAAAAATTATATTTAAGGGCTGGAGAGATGTCTTAGCAGTTAAGGCTCTTGTCTGCAAAGCCTAAGGACCCATGTTTGACTCTCCAGATTCTATGTAAGCCAGAAGCACAAAGGTGAGGCTATCACAAGGACACATATGCCCACATGATGGCACATGCATCTGGAGTTTGATTTCAGTGGCTGAGGCCCTGGCACACCAATTTTCTCCCTCTTCCTCTCCCTCTCTCTCTATAGAAATTAAAAAAAGAATAAAAAAGATGCTTCAAAAAATAATGCAAATGCTTCTTTATATTCCTTTTGTATGTCTTCAGTATGCAATACATAAAAGAAAGAGCATAAAAACAGCCAAAAGAGGGAAATTTTAAATCAAGAGGTTGCTTTTTACAACTCAATGCAAGTTACTTTATATTTAAAATATTTTATTTACTTGTTTGTGAGAGAGTTGAAGGGGAGGGAGGGAGGGAGAGCGAGAGAGAGAATAGGTGTACCAAGGCCTTTTGCCACTGAAAATGTACACACATATACCACTTTGTACATCTGGCTTTATGTGAGTACTGGAGAATTGAACTAGGGAAGAAAGGCTTGGCTGAGTCATGCCCACAGCCCAGAGGTAACTTTAAAAACCTATGGGAAGGGGTGGAAAGATGTCTTAGCAGTTAAGGTGCCTGCCTGCTAAGCCTAAGAACCCGGTTCCAATCTCCAGGTCCCACGTTTAGCCAGATGCAAAGTGACGCAAGGGTGCAATGCCACACTTGACCACAAGGGGGCGCACACATCTGGATTTAGTTCACAGCAGCTGAGAGACTGCTGGCCCGCCCATCTCTATCTGTCTTCCCTCTCCTGTCTGTCTCTGTGTCTCTCTCCAAAAATAAATAAAATAAAAAAAAAATTAAACAAACAAACAAAAAAACCCATGTGAAGACTGGTGTGATGGCACACGCATCTCATCACTTAGGAAGTAGAGGTAGGGGGAATCACTGTGAGTTCAAGGCCACCCTAAGTGAATTCCAGGTCAGCCTGGGCTAGAGTGAGATCCTACCAAAAAAAAAAAAAAAAAAACTATGTGAAATGGACAGTTATCTGGGAAATATCATTTTCCAGAATGATCAAAAATACAACAAGCTCTATTTGTTAATAAAGAATTACTCATTTATTTATCTCCTTTAAAGATATTCAAAGTTTCAAAGATTCACAAATAAAGCTCTTGTGTATTTTTCCTAGATTACTATTTACTTGCCTTATAATTCACTATAATTCTAAATATGTTAAAATGTAACATTTTTTATCTTCTGACTTTGGTGGACAGAGCTATAATAATGTAGAATTGATCTAGAGACACAGATATTAACCTCCTTCCCAATTTCTAATAAGTTGTTTATGAGGAACTTAGAGTTTTCTACTAGACAGTAATATCCATAATAAGAGCTTTGTTCTTTTCTTTCCAGTTCATATTTACTTCCTATTTATGGCCTTATCTCACCAGCTAGGATCACTTCAGTAGGACTTTCTGTATAATGCAGAATAGGAGCAGAGATGATAAAAATGCTCTGACATTCATATATTAAGAATGACTTTTCTCATATTTTTAATAATCATAAATGGAAACAGTTTTACAGAACAGTTTTGACTCATTGTTTGACATATTTATATGTCAAAATTTGAGTATTGAACTTGCTTGTTCCAGAATTATCCCAGCTTTCTTATGATGTACTAGCATGTTTACATGGTTGGATTTATTAATACTTTGTGTATCATGCTGGTATATTAATGAGTAAGATTAGCCTGTGATTTGCTTTTGTCATGTCTTATGAGTTTGTTATAAAAGTTAAACAGTCTATTAGAAGACTAGAGAACTATAAACATTTATTTTTCAGGATTTGTGAAGAATTACATCTATCTGCTTCATGAAAGCTTACTAGAACTTGTTTATAAAATCATGTGGGCTGGTTGATTTTTTTGTGTGGGAAAATTTCAAGATATTTATTCAATTTCTTCATTGGTCATTGAGCCTGTCACTTGTTAGGACACATTTTTCCTAAGAATTTTTATAATTAGTCTTTTTGATGTCAAGTTTTCATAATTTTATCTTTTTGCACTTCACTGAATCTGTGGTTATGCCCATTTTTCATTGGTAATATTGATTTTTGTGACTTTTCTTATTATTATAAATCACAACAGAATAGTAGCTATTTTACAAGTGTTGTTAATAGTCAAGCTTTTGAGTTTTTGTGTTGGTATTTTAGATGCAAATACATTTATAATCACTTCATCCTCATGGTCTGGTTATAATACTTAGCATTATGCAAAAATCCTTCTAACAACATAAATTTGCCTTTTAAAGTCAGTTTTATCTTATATAGGTTTGCATTTCTAATATTCTGTTTTTATTGTTTGAAATGTCATTATATAATAAAAGATGGAAAATCTTGCTGTAAAGCATCCTTCAGAAACGTAGAAATAAAAGACATACTATCTGTTTAGTACATTAGGAATAAAAAAACTTTAATATATTTACATAATGTACCAGGCTAAAGTGAATTAAATTTACCTAGCAAAAGTATACTCATTGAGTAAAAGTTAATACACTGTAGGAAAAAGAAGGTTGTCAAGAAAAGATGGCAAGTATTCCATTAAATGGGTGCTACTGCTTTCTCTTAGTCACATTTCTGAAATGGAGAAAAAAGGATGAGTAATTTGTAGACATGTTTATGTTGAAATGGGATCTCAGTATAGTTCTAAGTTTGTATTGAACACAGGATCAAGTAAGTAATCCTGCTGCTTCAGTCTCCTGAGTAGCTGGGACTATATGTGTGTACTATGTCTGGCAGCTGACAGACATGTTTCTACTCCAGAAATATATGCTAGGAAAAAAGTCAAAATATGCAGAATTTCTAAATATGGGAAAGAGTTAACCTTTTTGTCAGTGGTAATACCTTTTCTTGTATGTAAAAATTCTTCACTAGGACTATACTACAGTAAAGAGCCCCACTTTATTTATTAACCTAATGCCTCATGCATACAAGGCAGGTGTGCTACCACTGAGTTGTATCCCCAGCCCAAACACCTCTATAGTCAGGAGAAATTTTCCCTAAGTGCCCTACTATTCAACCTCAAGTATAAAAATAAAACAATTATATTGTAGGCAATTTGAATTGTGTCTAAGTAAGCAATTTGAGGCTTTTCACAAATCTGACTAGAGATTTTAGAACTGATGATACAAATTAAGTATAATATCATCAAGAGACCTGTACTAATCTTATAAAAGCAATGGAGATGCTAACATATCATTAAGCACATTTTTTTTTGTTTTATTTGTTTGAAACACTATGTAGCCCTGGATGGCCTTGACCTTGTATTCTCCTATCTCAGCCTCCCAAATTATGAAAGTTAACCTAAGCATGTACCAGCATGCCTAGGTAAGTATTTTTTTCTTGTTACACGTTTGGTCCATTGTTCTAGTGGTGAAATGGCAGTCCTTAAATGTATCTTGGTAAATTTGCTTGACTGCATTCTTGAGGTAGTTGTTCTCAAATGGTACTTTAGATATGAGGGTAGCAATTTCGTTGTGGTCAGTGTTTCCAATGTGATTTTGAATGGTGAAAGGTAATGGGATCAATGGATAATGGGCTGAGAGAAAGTTATCTCAAACTTCACAAATGCTGCATAACTGGTGAATAAAAGCTTCAATTTTTTATTACTCACATCTAAGTTATAATTTGATCCTGATCTCTTTAAAAATTCAGGCTCTTCTCCAAAGAGTCTGCAATGGTTCACTACTAGCGAGAGCTCTTGAAGCGTCTGAAATATTTGATGTTGTATTATTCATTTCTTCCTCCAGGATTCCTGTTTCTCGATATACTGAAAAATAAGCTTATGCACTAAAAGGGAGGAAGGAGGAGCTTTATCTTCATCTAACAGAGGCTGAAAATTAAGCTCAGCAATTTTCCTTCAAGCCTTGTCCAAGAATGTAAGACGAACTACAGGCTCTCCAAAGAGGATGGCGAGTTCTATTGAGTCATAAACAAAGGTAAATGCAGCTTGATCATCACTCCACTCAATGCCATTCCACTCAGACAAACTCAACGAATCCAGTCATTTGTTCAGCCTCATTTGCTTTTTATCTAGTTTCTAGCCCTCTTGAGTTCTTATGTTTGTTTTTTTCTTAATCAATTCTTTACTTCTGTAGTTATAATTTCTATTCTACTTTTTGGTGACTATTCTGGATGTTTTTTGTATGTCTCAACTTAATATCTAAAATTTGTGCCATAATATACATTCCAATAATGTAAAGAAATTGGTAACTCATTATTCAGATCAATCCTTTCATATATTTCATGCAAGTGTTGTCTAATAACTTCATTATATTCTTTCTTGAAATCCTATGTATTAAGCATTAATATTATTTTAAGATATTTGTTCAGATTTTACTATATTTGCCCACTTTATTTTTCACCAGTCCTCTAGCATCAGGGGCCTTTCTTCTATGAAAATCCATTATTTTGCTGACATAGATTATCTGTCTGGTCTGTTGGCACAGGCATATTTATAGTAATACACAGTTTTTGAAAATATTGTGACTTTGTGTTTCATCTTTATCTGGGGAAAAAAAGTCTAAATTAGAAGTTCTTTTTGTATACAGCCCTTCAAATAGATTATCTCCTTTCCTGATGATTTTATTGTTCTTACTGAGAAACCTACTTTCTTTTTTAATTTATTTTTATTTGAGACAGAGAGAGAGGGAAAGGAAGAGAATGGATGTGACAGGGCCTCTAGCCACTGCCAATGAACTCCAGATTGCATGTGCCACCTTGTGCATCTGGCTTACGTGGGACCTGGAGGATCAAACTTGGGTCCTTAGGCTTAGCAGGCAAGCACCTTAACCACTAAGCCATCTCTCCAGCCCAAGAGAAACCTACTTTCAATATAACTGTAATATATTACTAGGAGTTTTGTAGAGTTTAGGCAGAGAGTAGGTGAATGAAGAGATGGCATTCTGTGTAACTATATTCCTTTCTTTTCATTTTCAAAACAAGCATGGAGACTTTGGCTCAAGGTGGCACTGAGAATGTCTAGAACAAAGGAGCATGTTTTTCCTGACTCCCGCAGTGAAGAACAGATGACTGGGTCCATTGCCTCCACTAATAGCCAATTTTTGGTGGGTTGAACCACCAAGAAGTGGAAGCTGTTTTCCTACAGCATACACTATGACAGACTAGAATAACAAATATTCAATGTCTCTCAACATATGACTTCTTTATCTCTATACTTTATTTTGTGAATGCAATGAAACATATTAGAATACCTGCAGTATCATTCATGAGGCTTACTTTCTCTTTCGTAGGTGTGTCTCATCTGTCTGTGCTATACTACATTCTGTTCCTGCAAATCTTTCCAATTTGCTAACTTTCTCTTCAATTATATCTAACTAACCCATTTTAAACAACATTTATTTATTTATTTATTTATTTATTTATTTATTTATTTATTTATTTGTTTGGAGAGAATGGACACACCAGGGCCTCTAGCTGCTGCAAATGAACCCCAGATGCTTGTGCTACTTTGTGCATCTGGTTTTACATGGGTACTGGGGAATCAAACCCAGGTTGTTAGGCTTTGCAGGCAAGCTTCTTAACTACTGAGTCATCTCTCCATTCCTAACTAACCTGTTTTTATAATATCAATTGGATCATTATGATAAAAACTCTTGATATTTTTCAAAGTCTGTATCATTTCTGGTTATTTGCTTTCACATATGCAGTCCTGTAACTCTTTTATTCATCATATTTCTTTTTTTCCTATTTACTTGAAAATACATTGATTTGGGGGCCAAAAAATTAATCTAGGGAAAACTTGGACAAAAAAATTCAAATGCTTTCTTCCAAGGAAAAATTTCATTTTGTTTCTTTTCAAACCCTAGTTTTGGTGTCGTCTGGGACCAGTTTACAAGATGCTGAGGTTAAGTTGCCCATTTTGTGTATGAAGTTTGAACCCAGTGCCTTGAATATCTTAGTCAAATGTTCTACCCTAAAGCTATTACCCCAGCTCAAGTTCCTTCATTTGTAGGTAATATAATGCTCATTCTTTTGGTTATAATCTTGATATACATATATATGTGTGTGTGTGTGTCACAGAAAAATCTAATTAGAAACATCTTGCTCAAAAATTAACCTGCCATTTAATTTGTTTTATGAGCCCCTTTTGTAAGATCCCCTATATTTGATACCAAGCAAAATAATAAGATACATTTTAAACTAGAGAGAGGTGGGTTGCAACAGGTGTTAACAGACTGGTCTGCCTTTGTGCTCACCTTCTATTTTAGCTTCTTCCTGTTGCTGTTCCTACTGGTAAAAAGTCAAACATTCTTTTAAAAGGGGTTATAATTGCTTTATAATAAATCATTTTTCAAGATTGTTATAAAATAAATTTGTAGAAGTAACATGTTTTCATGGACAATATGCAAGTTTTGAAGTCAGATAATATACTTTAAATACTTGATTTGTGACTTTGGGCAAATGCTTTACAGTGCCTAGGCTACAAAACCATAATTTTCTCATTTTAAATACAACTAAAAATTATCTCACCAGAGTGTTATTATATTTGACAATATATATTGAATCAGCACTAGGCACTAAATAGTAGATGCCTTTATTTACAGTACATATTTTTGTGCATATATTATTTATGTATTTATTCTATTAATTTCTTAGAATTCTAGTATAATATATGAACAGATGGTAAGTGCTTTCTTAAGCTGTCAGATAGTAAGAGCAAAGGAGAAATAATTGTCAACTTTATGTTTTGATTTTTAATTAAGAAACAATAATTGAGACATGTCTCATCTATCACAGGCGGGTCTCAAGCTTGCTATGTACCCAAGAATGATCTCAAACTTCTGATTCTCCTGTCTTCACCTCTGGAGTGCTGGGATTACAGGCATGCTCACCCACACTGCCTGTTTTATTCATCACTGGTGACTGAACCCAGGGCTTCATGCATGCTATGCAAGCCTTCTGCTAACTTAGCTATATATCCCTCGCCCTGAGACTTGTCCACTTTAATTTTGAATGCCAATGTACTCCATAAGTCAGAATTTTTAATATTAGTTTAATATTGATATATATTAATAAGGAAACACTAGAATCTGAATTAATTTCCTAGATACTTGATACATTTGCCTTCCTTGTAGATTACCTTTTGTTCTGTAATGAACTGAATAACAGATATTAAACTTGGTTTTGATATTAGTATTCAAGTAGCAAAGTAATTTCCTTCCCCTGCCAAATGAAGGAAGCAACCTAGCCTGGCTGTGAGCTGAGAGTGTTATTCATATTTCAGTCATGTTTCCTGTTGCATGCTGGACCAGAATTCAATATTACAGTATTGATAGAAATAGTCCACAGAATGGACTGATGTTGTGAATGTAAACAACACTGACCTTAGAGGAATGAGGTCCAGATTGTTGGCTGGCCTGGCTTCATTCCTCATGGAAAAGACTATAATTCAGGTAACAGAGAAGCTTTGCAACTACCTAGTGGATGGTTTTCCATGCTCTTTGATTTTGCATCTTCAGCAAGTTAGGGAGGTAATGATTTTATTTGGTTGGGCAGTTGATAGAAAAATTGTATATAGTAAAACCAAATTGAACTTATGTAGGTATTTGATACATACCTCTCTTGTATAGTCAGGATTTTGATGTGTACCAAATGACTTTTTTTTTTTTTTTTTTTTTTTTTTTTTTTTTTTTTTTTTTTTTCGGTAGGGTTTCACTCTGGTCCAGGCTGACCTGGAATTAACTATGTAGTCTCAGGGTGGCCTCGAACTCTCAGCGATCCTCCTACCTCTGCCTCCCGAGTGCTGGGATTAAAGGCGTGCGCCACCACGCCCAGCTCCAAATGACGCATATTTTATTAGCAAATTCAAAGATGGTATTAATAGTCAATGTGATGGTTAATCTTGACTGCCAACTTGACAGATTCTGAAGTCATCTTTGACAGTGTCTGTGAGGATGTTTCCAGACAGCATTAAATGAGGTGGGAAGGTGTGGTAGTTTGACTATATGGCCCCCAATATATTCAATGTTTTATTACTTTATAGTTTGCATCTGCAATCACCTTCCTAGAGGCAATGTCACTGGGGGCTGGTCTTAAGGTGTTAATGGTGGGTTTGAGATTCCATTGTAAAGATATGCAAAGTGTGCCCAGTAGGAGTTCCTGAAGTGTGCTGTGGCTTTTGGGCTATTTTTTTTGCTCTGTGTGCTGTGGTGGCTGGTTGGCTTCTCTCTCTCTGCTTGGCCCTGTGAAGGCAAACCACTTCTCCTGCCATTATGGAACTTCCCCTGAATCTGTGAGCTTCAATAAATAATATCCCTTCCTCCATAACTGTGCCTGGTCTGGAAGTTCATCTCAGTGAACCTGAAGCTGTCTGCTACAGAAGGCTTGTTCTCAGATAGAGCAGCATCTTCCAGTGGGTGACCTTGATATAAAGAAGTCTAATGAAAAAGCAGTGCTGCTCACCTTTCTTCCTGAATAAGTGTGCTTATCACTGCCTCTACTACTCTTGTGCAATGAGATCAGACTCCAACTTCACCAGACTGCCAAAGGAGACTGAAGATCACAGATCCTCCACAGATCTTTTGGCTCTTAGGCATCAGATTGGGACTGCTAAAACATCCAACTTCACAGGCTGTGCAGCTACTAGGTTCTTGCCTCTCCAGTATGTAGATGGTCATTGTTGTATTACCAAACCCCTGTCATGGAAGCTAGTCCAATAAGCATGAGTTCATACCTCCAACTATTTCTCTCTCACCCCCCTTTCTTTTTTATCTCTCTTTCTCTGTCTCTCTTTCTCTTATTTCTGTTCCTCTACAGACCCTACCTAATATAGTCAATATGCATTATTTACCTACATCATCTCTTTGGATTTTCATATTACCTACAAAATATCTGTTATTATAGTCTGTATTAATGAAAACAGAGAGACAGAAACTGATTATGTTAGAAATGGCAAGTGGTACAATAGGAGAGAAAAGTGGTCTCCATTAAAATTCTTCTAATCAGATAAGATATTGATTATATCTCTTATTCCTGGTCCATCTCCGCAGAATCTTGGCAATATCTCCAGATCATTTGATTGGATATGTAAGTGAAATGCTTATTAAATAACTCAGAGGACAGGGAGCAGTGAGTTTGTTCCATAAGAGAGGCAAGACTGTCAAGTATTTGAGCAAGCTGAAGCAATTAATTACATTTCAAAAGACTATAAGAGACATAGAACTTTGGTAAATAAAAAGAAATGTGGAAATGAGGAAAGATAAAAAGTTTAGTCTAGCTTAAATTTAAGATACTTGAGTGTGACTGATACTTTTTTTTTAAGATACTTGATTGATGATGAAGAGATACATAGACAAAGAATGTAGATCAAAAATACTTTCTCTAAAAAGCAAGAAAATAAAAATATGATTGAAAATTTGAAAGGAACTTTTAAAATATAGTATTTTATTTTATTTATTTGTGAAAGAAAAGGAAAGAGGCAGATAGAAAGAGAAAAGGGGCATGCCAGGCCCTCTAGCCTCTCTGCAAATGAACTCCAAACACATGTGCCACCTTGTGTATATGGTTTACATCAGTACTGGGGAATTGCACCTGGGTCCTTTGGCTTTGCAGGCAAGCACCTTAACCACTAAGCCATTGCTACAGCCCTGAATGGAACCTTTTAAATATAGTAAAGAAGAAGAAGATTCAAGAATGGGAGCATGCATGTGTTACAAATGGGATGCTTCTGAGAGTCCACGATTGGTGGGAGTCTGGAGATGGGTCCTTTTGACTGTCATTAGTCATCAGTCTGTTGATGTCATAGCTGTGGTGCCCCAGTGTCCTATTCTTCTAGAATCATCCTTTCATTAAAAACCAAATAAAAAGGGAGCTGAGAGATGGATTAGCGGTTAAGGCACTTGCCTGTTAAGCCTAAGTACACCCTCTAGATTCTCCAAGTCCCACTTTTAGCCAGACGCAAAGTGACGCAAGGGCATAATGCCACACTTGCCCACAAGGGCACATGTCTGGAGTTCATTCATAGCGGCTGAGAGGCTGCTGATTTGCCCAGCTCCTCCCTCCCTCTCTCTCTCTTTCTCTCTCCTAAATAAATAAATAAAAATGAAAATAAAAGATTTCAAGCTACCATGTTTCTAATCACAGAAAATCCAACGCCCCTTGCTTTTCACACCTGAATCAGGACTCCAGCTTATACTACCTCTGTTGCCCTGCCATATGGTGGAACAGTATTGCAGTATGGTTAAAAACATGGGCTGTGATATTGGACCAATTAATTTAATATTTTACTTAACTGTTTTTTTCACTGAAGGCTAATGGTTAAAATTATTCAACCTCACTATACCTTAATTTATTCAACTATAAAATGATTAAATAACATATACCTTACTGGAGTGTTGGTCATTCACAAAAATGTTTATTAATCCCTTATAATACATTCACTTTGTAAAATTCCCAACTACTCTGTCCTCTTGGAAAGTTATTAAAGTCAATAATACTTCTACCTACAAAGGACAACTTCTAAGGTGGGAAGGATGGCTCAGGCAAGTCAAGTGCTTGCTATGACAGCATGAAGAACTGATCTGAGATTTCCAGAACCCACATAAAAGCCAGACATGTCAACACAAGCATGCAATCCCTGGGCAGGGGAGATGACAGGATAATTCTGGAAATTTGCTGGCTATGTAGCTGAATCAGTGGGTTCCACATACAGTGAGGAACACTGTGTCAAACAATAAGGTTATGAGCAATTGATAAAGGCAGCCAAACCTCTGGCTTCCACACACATGCCACACAATTATGTGCACACCTGCACATTCACAAACATATACACACATATATAACACACACATCTGGGAATAAGATCGGCAAGCCCCACGCATTCCCCTGTAAGGTGACAGGCCGCTGTGGCTCTGTACTGGTGCGCCTCATCCCTGCCCCCAGGGGCACTGGCAATGTCTCTGCCCCTGTGCCCAAGAAGATGCTGCTGATGGCTGGTACTGATGACTGCTACACTTCAGCCAGGGGCTGTACTGCCACCCTGGGCAACTTTGCTAAGGCCACCTTTGATGCCATCTATAAGACTTACAGTTATCTGACCCCTGACCTCTAGAAAGACACTGTGTTCACCAAGTCTGCCTACCAGGAATTCACTGACCATCTTGTGAAAACCCACACCAGAGACTCAGTGCAGAGGACCCAGGCTCCAGCTGTGGCTACCACATAGGGATTTTATACCATATAGGGTTTTTACACAGAAAAATAAAAGAAGATTAATCCTGTTTATAAAAAACACATTATTTCACTAAAAGCAAAGCTATCATGGAGAAATGAAGGGGTACTAAAAAACATCACTTCTCTTTTTTTCCCCTCAGGCTGTTTTCTGCTCATTAATATTCTCTCCTATTTTTCGCATTGGCAAATTCTATTTATCATTATTATGTTTATTGGAGCTGTTACATTCTCATTGCTGGGACAAAATACCTGACCAGAAGTTGCTTATGGCAGGAAAAGATTGTTAACAGGCTTCAGTTTTGAGGGGAAGTTTTATGACACTGGAATAAAGCATGTCCGAGTAGGAGCTGGGGTACCACATCTCCAAGAAGCAGGAAGGAAATAAATAAACTAAGTGAGCCATCTCTTAACACCCAGTATGGCTTCACTAATCAATTGCAAAGTCTGCCCTCATCCAGCAAGTATTCACTTCCCAAAGGCTCCAGCATCTGGGGACTAAGTAGGAAGCTTAATCACAAGCACTTGAGGTTATGGGGACATTTTACATTTAAACTACAGCTATAGACTCAACTTTATCTCACAATGCAAAGTGCACTCGGTCCAATTTTAAAAGTCCTCACAGTCTTACTCCCAACACTGCTCAAGTTCAAAAGTCCAAAGTCTCGTCTGAAACTCTATATAGTCTCTTGACTTTCAGGCCTGGAAAATCAAAACACAAGTTACATACTTCCCAAATATAATGGCACAAAGTGAACCTTCCCATTGTAAGAAGAAAGTATAGCTAGGAAAGATTGAGCCAATGCTAAGTAGAACGCCAGTAGGGCAAATATCAAATCCTGCAGTTCTATATCTGGCATCTGGGACTTGTGATGAAGTTCTCTGGCTCCAAAAGTCCCGATTCCAACCCTCTGTTCTGCTCTTGCTTTCCAAACAGACATACCCAAGCCAGAGCAAGCAGCTTTCCTTGGCAGCCATCCCATATGGAAAGTGCACTGCAACTCCTGGTTCATCTTCACAGCTCCATGCAAGGATTTCAAGCCTTCTTCACATTACTGTCTTCAGAACTGTGTACACTTTATGACCCTCTTTCCTGCATTTCTTATGCTTCCAAAATTAGTACCAATTAGACTTCACCATCAAATTTGTAAATCTGCCTGTATGGGAGCAATAAAGCTTGACCATGAGAAGCAGGATACTCCTTCAGCATTATTCCTGCAGGTCCCCACCTTTCAAAATAATTTGCATTCTTATTAGCTTGAGTCTCCAATAAGTTAGGTTTCACCCTCGGGGCACCTTTTCCATTGTCCCAGTGCAGAACAGTTGGCCTAAAACAATTCTCATTTCTATGACTTCAAACTTGCTTGCATTTCTTTCTGTGTCGACATCTTATTTTTCATCTTTCTGCTCAAGATTTCCACCAAATACACCATTCTATTACTTCTAAATTCAAATCTGCTCAAATTCTCCAGACACAGGAAGAAGGTAACCAGCCTCTAGCTCAGTCCCAACTAGGTCTTTTTTTCCCCTTTGAAATTTTATAAGCTGACACCTTCACAGTTCATGCTTCTCTCTACATTGCTGTCTTTCAAACTCTCACCAGAATGCCTCATCAAGCTCTGCTTACAGAACTGTAAGCTTTCTCTGGTCCACAATTTCAAATCCTTCCATATTCTTCCCACAAACCAGTTCCAAAAGATCCAAACCACATAGTCAGGTTCATGGAAGTAAGACCACACTTGTTAATACAAAATTTCTGTAGCAGTTATATTTGTGTTACTAGAACAAAACACCTGACCAGAAGCAGCTTATGGGAGGAAAGGGTTTATTTCAGGCTTAAAGTTTCAAGAGGAAGATTCATCGTGGTGGAAAAAAAATCATGGCAGAGAAGGCCGCTGGGGTGTCACATCTTCGCATCAAACAGGAAGGAAATCATTTAAGTGAGCCAGCCCTCAATATCCAATAAGACTAGGCTAATCAACCCCAAGGTGTGCCCCCAGCAACACACCTCTAGCAATGCTGCACCCCCAAAAGGGTCTACCATCTGGGCCTAAATAGGAAGCTTAATCACAAACATTTATGGCTATGGGGGACATTTGTCATTCAAACCACCACAGTTATTCTCCTCAACTTTTTATTTTTTTTATATTTTTATTGACAACTTCCATAATTACAGACAATAAACCATGATAATTCCCTTCCCTCTTCCACTTTCTCTTTCACAAATCCATGCTCCATCAAATCCCCTTCCCTCTCTCAATTAGCCTCTCTCTTTTTTTGATTTTCTTAATTAACTTTCTTTTTAATGGAAGCAATAAGTACAAGAATATTAAGAACTCATATATATTTAAAAACAATGATAAGATTTCATGAAATTACATAGAATCTCTTTTAGAAATATCTGATACTACTGCTGTGGTTTGAAAAGCAAATTTTCAATGACTCTATAGCATCTAGGGGTATACAAGGAATAGCTATATTACATATTTTAATAACAGTAAAATTATCAATAAAGCCATGATCACAAGATGATAAAAAAATAAAATTTATAATCCCACTATGATGTTACTGTGAGCAGTCCTCCTTAAAGAGGGCAGTAAAATGCAAAAACATAGGAATTCTGACAGATCTGAGAACAGTTCACTTGGGAAGGCATGATTTCTGAAAATAATGATTCAATAGATTGCTGAAAATGATGCTGTAATGATGAAATGATGATTTTATGGCTGTGAAATGTTCTGCTATTTAGGAATGGAACTATAACTGCATGCAGACTGGTTGGGGGTTGGGTTGGGTTGTGTTATGTTATTCAGCATCAGAGTGAGACACTGATCCAAAGCAAGACAACATATGTGTCAGAAATCCACCCTCACCCATAGTTGTGCCTTTGCCTCTTGGCCAGTTTAGCAACCTTCTGTCTTCTTTCTCTCAGCTTTGCCTCCCTCTTCATCCTGCACATTGTTGATGTGCTTTGTACCAGAATTTCCTGTTTGTTCATTATTCTTTTTCTTGAGAAATGAACTTCTTGACTGAAGAAACTACAAACTGTTTATTTTTCTCTGTGTCATATTGCCTGATACATAGAAAAGAGCAGAGTTCCTCAAACTGCAACCTGAAACCATGGAATCATGCAGAAGAGGGAGAAATAGGACAGAGCCAAGAGCCAGAACAAGTGCTGCCTCATAGCCTTCCACTGACTTCAGTGAAGGTCCCTAAGCCTTGCATATTAGAATGTACATGAAGAAAAATTATGTTACACTAAGGAATGAGTAAAGAAGTGGCTCACTAATAGAAAGTAAGCCTGACAGAGGAGCCAGACTATCTATTTTCTCAAGTATTTGGATTGTAAATAAGTTTGTCCCTATAGCAAAGTGAATGGAATTATGTTGTTACCTTTCCTTGGAGCTTGTTCTATTTTGAACCCCAAGACACCAAGATCTTGGACACCAAGATCTCAGTGTCTTCAAATGGCCCTGGTATAGGTAAGTTTTTGATAACCTTTGGGATTTTCCAAGTACATGGAAACACAGTCACTATGTCTACAATTCATTTTTCAGAAGTTGATATAACTGATGCATGGTGTGAGAAGATGATTATAAATTTATTCCCACCCATCTGCATTTTAAAGGGCCTTACTCATGGCAAGGTTACTACCCACTTGGTTTTCAGTCTCAACTTTTACTTTACCCACATTTGCTTTTATTCCAGCTTATACTAAACTATATCTTATCTCACACACTTCTCGTTTAAAAGACCTTTCTGTGCTGGTTATTTTTCTCATAGCAGTCCCCATATTTCCTGCTAAGGTGATCCACTGAGGGGTAGGTTAAAAACATTCCCTCCTGCTGGCTGGGTATTGTAGAGCTTTTTATATTGCTCCATGTTTGTGCTTACCATTTACTTCTGTCCCTCCAAGGATGCCAGGTGCTTGTTGCTAAATACTGTGCTTATCATTTTGTTATTTTCAGCACTGAACACTTTTCAGACTATATAAGTGTGCATTTATTGAATTAATGATTAAACACTTAGTTCATGGCAGTAGCTAAGGTGGACATTTTTAACAGAAGTTGGGAGGTAGAAAGGTGCCTTGTTTTTTTTTTTTTTTTTTTTTTTTACTCATTCCTTCCACTATCATTTAAATGTTAACCTCATTTCTCAGAACTCACATGACACCCCATTACATACAGAGCCCACATGGCTCAAATACTTTATCATGAGCTTCTCAGCAACCAGTAAATGGCTTTAAGGAATTAAATTCTATTGCAAAGAAGTTCACTAAACATTTCTCTGACTTATGTGTAATTACTTGAGATGGATAGGGCTAGTTGCTTTTGTAATGAAATAAATATTACATACTAGAAACCAGATATTATATTTGTGTCCAGCATGCTATTGTCCACAGTTGATTCTGAAATAGAAATATTGGCTTGTTAATCAAGAGCTATGGGAATCCAGTGTACCTACAATATTGATATCTGGTCTTTCTCAGCACATTTTTCAGTATGAATTCCAGATTTTCAGACTACCTCTCAGAACCCACCTGGAGCACTGCAGTTGTCTGGCAGCTAATTTCTTTAATTTCTCTGTGCAGTAAGGGGGAAATGAACATTCAACTGCAAATTTAAATGCTTTAATATAATGGAGGCTATTAAATATTTAAGTGTGAATTAAATGGATATTTGTGTAGTGATACATTGAGTGCTGAGACCAAGGAAATGAGCACTGAGTCCTATCTCAGCTAAATCGAGTCTTTGGCACATTGCTTGGGAGCTCAAAGATCAACCAAGTGTCTTAAATTGTGTGCTAATTTTCTGGATGAACTTATCCACCTATAAATTAGGTCAAAGTACTTGGACACTTTGATATGTGGCTTACTCTTCCACCTACATCTTAGGAATAAGGAACTGGAATCTTTAATGACTGGGGAGTAAATTGCAAAAACATAGTTACAATTTTAGATCTGAGGAAATTTTGAAAAAAAAAGTTTTCTTCCACCTTTAATTCTCTGCCAGTTGTGGTTTAGTGGCAAAATGTCTCCCATAGACTTGTGTGTTTGAATACTTGGCCCCAAGCTGATGGCACTGTTTGGGAAGGTTGTGGAACCTTTAGGAGGTGGAGTTTTGCTAGAAGAAGTGGATCATTAGGGGTTTTCCTTGAATTTTTAATAGCCAAGCTCCATTTCCTATTTGTCCTCTACTTCTTGGCTGTGGATGTGCCTAGTCAGCTTCCTGATTCTGCCGCCGTACTTTCCCTGCCATGATAGAACGTATTCCCTCAAAACTGTCACCTATAATTAACCCTTTCTTGCCTTAGGCTGCTTTCTGTAAAATATTTTATCACAGCAAGATGAAAGTAACTAGTACAGTGCCTTTCACCCAGAGGCAAATCTGCTAAGCTGCAGGTGTGTTGTCAGAAGGCCTTCAGATATACACAGTGTACTGATTACAGCTTCATATCTTGGCTTCTGCTCTTTCTTTTTCAGGAACACTGTCCCAGAATGTTCTTATATCTTTTCTTATCTCAAATAACCCTGCTATATCTTATATATTTTTTTATTTATTATTAGTTATGGACATACTTAGTATGTAAACACTCATGTTGATACCATCCTTTCCCTCATCCTTGCCCCCCTCCAAATGGACCCTCCTCCTTGGGGATTCAGGTCATCCCCATGGGGACTGTGGGTCATGAATTGTGGAGGTAGCTATCAGTTATGGGGGAGAGGCAATGTCTCTGTACATAATGTCCCAACTTGTGGCTCTAACAATCTTTCTGCCCACTCTTCTGTGAAACTTCCTGAGCCAAGCCTCTGGATCTCTGGCTTGGTAGGTGTTGAGTGTCCTTAGTGTCTATTTCCTTCACTCTTGTGCTGATATCAGGTTCACTAAGAAAGCAGCACTCTTGCTCATTTCCATAATTCCTGTATGTTTTCAGCTGGGGCCCTGGTAAAATGTGACAGGTCATTTCTCTCCTCAAGTCCCACTTCTGTCTGAAAAAGAGAATCAGATTCTCCAATGGAGAGTGAGGTCAGCACAGGTTAAATGGGATAACCATTATTGATTTAGGGAGAATTAAGAGGGTGTAGACCCTCTTATAGCCAAGACTAGTGGGAGCTTGACATTGGAAAGCAAAATCGTTATCTGCATATGATTCTGACATGTTTCCCAGTTCCAGATATGGTTTCCTTTCCACTGAGCAGATCCAGTAGCCAATACAACAGCAGTTTGTTACCCACCATGGCTGTGTGCCACTATTGCACTTGGGTGAGTTTCATGTCAAGTTGTTTGCTTCTGAGTGGCTTAGAAATTGAGTTGCTTAGGTAGATGTTGCCCACTTTTTCCCAGTAGCTCATGAAGCACCCTCTAGTACTAGATGGGGTAACTGTCTGGGGACTGGTTCTCTTCCAGATTCCAGCCAGGTCTCTCCATGTTCCATACAAACAGCATATGGTGTTTTCAGCAGTCGGATCTTACCATTAACCTCTGGTGGGTAATCAAGTGCTCTGACAGAAGTTTGTCTTGTTTTGAGAATCCTTGTAGGCCTCTCTGATCAACAGTTCATTGTGGGCGTTAACTGCATCCTGGTACTGGGAGTTATAGGTCAGTACCAAGGGAAAAGAAAGAAGAAAAAGAAAGAAAATAGAGAAAAAAACAGGAGAAATTTAAGGGTAGGCTTCATCTCACCCTGTCCAGGGCCCTTTGATTCAGGTGCTCCCCCTAAGGTCTTGTTTAGGGTTCAGCCTTTTAGTCTGTCTTCCAGGATATATGATTCTATGGTAACAGTTCCATCTGGGTTCAGTTTTGTGACCCCTTACCTTTACCCTCCCCTCAAGCCCTACCCTCCCTATTGTATTAGCCTTGAGATGCCTATTAGGTATGTCAGCATCTTGGGCTGATCCAGGTTAGGAGCCGCAAATAAGTGAGACCATGCAATGATTGTCTTTCTGTGATGGGGTGACTTCACTGAGTATGATCTGTTCCAAGTTCAATGACTTTTCTACAAATTTCATTGTGTCTTTTTTTCTTACTGCTGAGTAGAATTCCATCATGTAGATATAACACATCTTAGTTATCCATTCGTCAGATAATGATCACCTGGTTGATTCCAATTGTTAGCTATTATGAATTGAGAAGCTATAAACATGGTTGAGCAAATATCTCTGAACTGAGGCATGGAACTTTTAGTAACCCTGCTCTGTCTTTATGACTTAGGTCAATTTTCATTTTCTCTAAGAACTTTTATTTTTCAAGCCTTTACTCAGAACATAGTAGCTTAATGTATCTAAGAAATCTTTTTCTATTATCTATTTTTACATGCCTCTCTACACTGACCCTGAGTCATAGATCCGCTCAGATTTGTCACTATACCCTATTGCACAGCACCATGCCTGAGACACAGTTGATGCTCACTGAATGGGTGCTGAACTGTGCAATAAATACTCCCATTACCTGCAATCCATTTCTTTCTTCCCTACTTTCTCTCATCAGGATGAAACAATGAAGTAATATGTGTCAATACCCTAAGGTACCAAAAGATATCTTCAATTAAAAGTCTGACAGCAGGGGCTGGAGAGATGGCTTAGCGGTTAAGGCACTTGCCTGCAAAGCCAAAGGACCCAGGTTCATTTCCCCATGACCCAGATAAGCCAGATGCACAAAGTGACACATGTGTCTGGAGTTCATTTGTGGTGGCTGGAGGCCTTGGTGCACATGTTCAATCTCTCTCTCTCCCCCTCTCTCTGCCTCTTTTTCTCTATCTCTCAAATAAATAAAAATAAAATTAAAAACTTAAGAACAATTTCTGAAGAGGCTGGTGTTTAGCCTCAACAGTTTGAAGGCACTGAGATGCCAGAAATGCTGGCCAAGCCTGAGAATAATGAGAAAGAATTTCAATCTGTGTTGGAGCTGGACTTTTGTCCTATGAGCACCAGGGAAATCAAGGTACAATACCTAATGCTGGAAGTGCTGATATTGTACATTTTACTTCTCTTACTGTCGGTGGGACCAATTACAAAGAACAACAGCAAGAGTTTTTCTCTGATGAGGTTGACTTATGGAAAAACAATTTTTCCCAGTACTCTTTTTGTTGCTTCTTGTTTCAGTTTTTAAAACAATTCTATTTTCTTTCT
The DNA here is from genome assembly GCA_036365145.1 of Orientallactaga sibirica. NCBI lineage: Eukaryota > Metazoa > Chordata > Mammalia > Rodentia > Dipodidae > Orientallactaga > Orientallactaga sibirica. The sequence goes on along the minus strand of JAEOAD010000021.1, from coordinate 29,155,025 downwards.
AGTAGAAAAACAATCATCTTATAGGGGTGTCCAACTCATAGTTCCATGAGCTACATGAAACCCAGGTTAGCTATGAATGTAACCTGACTCAAAATCATAAACTTACTAAAAACATGAGATTTTTTTTTGTAAGTTGATTGCAGTTTTCTCATGTGAACTGTGTGTGTGTGTGTGTGTGTGTGTGTGTGTATAGATAGATAATAGACAGACAGATGATAGATTGCAATTTAGATTTTAGTCAAGCTGTCTCTCTTTCCCTCTCTACACTGCTGTGACAAGTGTCCTAATAGGCCCAAATGTGAGAATTTGTAATTCTCACTGTTATGGAAATTGATTAAGCCCCACTGCCCTAGGATTTTGGTAAGAAAAGCAACCTCCTATATCATAGTCCAAGGGAAAAAGTCCAAGTTTCTGCCTGTGGCCCTGGGTGGAGACCTGACATTTTAAGTTTTCATTTCTCTGAAAGAGTTTAGCAGGGGCTCCAGATACCACAAAATCCCAGTCCAAAGAAAGAATGACTGCTATCATGTACACTGTGTCATAGAACACCACTCTTCCATTACTGGGCACTCCAAAACTGTTTTCCTTTCTCTTTAGGTTCTGCCATTTTCTCACCTGGTGTTGAATAAATCTTGTGATCCCAAAAAATAGTCGATCTCAGAAAAAAAAAAACCTTTATGATAATTTATATTTATATATAAGCTATCTGCAGTAGAATAGTTTCTTCTGGTCTACAACAACTACATTAAGGGCCTTTTAAAAGCAAGGATTCTGTTGCAGAATGGTTCTAAATTCTGTACAGGCCCTTCTGTCAAAAGGCAGAGCTGTTTCACAGCCTCTCCAATATAGGTGGGCCTATGACTTCTTCAACAAACACAATGAATCAGAAGCATGTTGTATGACCTAGCTCAGCTTCTGAAAAGATTTTACTGCTTCCTCTGCTCTTGTATTAGGAACTCTTCCACCACTGGGTGAACAAGCAGCCCATGATAGCCTACTGATTAAAGAGACCACATGAAAAGAAGCATTCCAGTCATTCCAGCTATCAAATCTGTCTCAGAAGGTTCCAGAAGCAGGACATACAATGAATTCTAGTTGTTTTAGGCTACTGTGTTACTGGGCACTTAGATTCTTGTGCACTGCCCTCCTTGATTCCAAAATAAATTAGAGAACAAAAGTAAATGAAAATGGATTTATTTATAGTGTGGCCAAACCAGGGGAAGGAATTAGGTGTTTCCTCCCCAGTATATATGTAGCAATCTTACAATCTGTAGAAAACCATGAGGCAAAGGCCAGAAGATATGTAGATGTAGCAGTGAGTCCGTTTAGCTATTCTTTTCATGAGGGAAAAATGACTGGGCATCAGATTGACTCCGCTGTCAACTTTCTCAACATCAAGGGTGTCAAATGTGGCTCTTTAGAATTTAGAATGCCTCTGTCCCATCAGGGGTCCTATCCATTCTGTCTTAGCATGGGATCACAGTTATACTGGGATGATTAATTGTGATTGGTAACTTGACTAGATGGGAAGATGCCTAAGAGATCAGTAAAGTACACTTCTGGGTGTGTCTGTACAGAACAACAAACTGAGCAGTAAGACAAAACCTGAATATGGACAATAATCCCCAGCATGCTTCTGGCCTGGATGAAACCGGAGCAGGAGGAGGAAGTCTGCCAGCATGGGCACGAGCTCAATTCTTCTTCAGTGAGTTTATCTTTAGCTAGTACCATTGCCCAAGGACACCAGACTCCAGCTCCTTCAGCCAGCCTTTCAGGGTAGACTCACACCAGTGACTCTGCAGGGACCTTGCTGACCTTCAGTTTGGACTAGGACAGCATTACTAGTCCTTATTCTGAAGCTTCAGGATTCTGGAACTGAGAAGGTACTGTTTCTCTGTCTCTTCAGCATGCAGGATATTGTAGGATCATTCACCTGCTGATCATGTAAGTCAATTGAATGCACACATGTGCCCACACACACAATACTTCTTCTTAGTGTGTTTTTGTTTTATGGTTTGGAATTTCCCAGGATGTAGGCTATAGAGAAAGTCTCAACCAGTAAACAGGACATGTGTTCCTTCTCAATGGCAATAAGCCGCTAACATGTGCTGTTGGAGTGAGGCTTGGTGGGGAGCTAAAATGTTTCTTATCACCAAATCAAGTTCTTCCCAGACAACCAAGATGTTAACTTCCAAGTCACAGGACATTCCAGGCCAACAAGTCATGTAATGAAAATGTATCTGTAGCAGTAACTATCCTTGTGAGAGGCTGAGTTCATGTTAGGTCAAATTCCATGTTGATTCTCATCCAAAGCAAGCATATCTCCTGGAGGTCACATTACTCCCAAGCCAATCTCCCACAAAATGCTGAATTTTAGATATGTGTCAGCCTCAGTGTTAATCCAAAGACTTTTATCATAGGAAGTATGTCCAGAGGCTTAGCGACTGTGTAGCACTGAGTTTTTGCAATGCTGATGCTAGCTGAGGCCAGATGGAATGAGGTGAATCCGTGACCACCCACAGTGATGACCAGGAGGTCGTTTAGGATTGACAAGTGGCAATCAGTGTATTTGTGGTCTATAGACACCATTGTGTATTTAGTAACCTATGCAGGAATAATTTCAATAAGAACAAGTGAACAGATTGACATGCAGCTAGAGGAAAATAAGGCAAAACTCTAACTTCCATGATTTAAATTTTTGAATTATTTGAAAACTATATAATCCTGTGATTAGCATATATAGAGTATAGAGGTTTAATCAAATTTACTGCATTGCACTAGAGACAGTGTCCTTTTTTTTTGGAGAGAGAGAGACAGAGACAGAGATGGGCGCGCCAGCAGACTCTCAGCTGCTGGGAATGAAATCCAGATGTGTGCGCCCCCTTGTGGTCAAGGGTGGCATTGTGCCCTTGCATCACTGCATCTGGCTAAACGTGGGACCTGGAGATTGGAACAGCTGGAGATTGGAACCAGCATTCTTAGGCTTAGGAGGCAGGCACCTTAACCACTAAGCCATCTCTCCAGCCCGACAGTGGCCTATTTTTGCATAGGATCTACATTATTTGTTTATTGTTACGCTACTATGACTATGATGTGAATTTTGGATTCAGAGATGCAAGAGAAATTTAGCAAAATATTACTTCTAAGATCATGTTTTCAGAGATCAGTGGTGTATCTGTCAACAAACTGAGTGGAGGACATCACCCTCAATGTGGGGAGGCATCAGGCATCATAGAACAGGAAGGGAATCCTGTCTAGATCCTCTTTCAATGGGGAGTGTTTACTTGTGCTGTCAACCACCAAGCTTCTGTTACACAGTCCTTGGTACCAGCAACCAGGTACTGGTTCTCTCTCTTTCTCACTCTCTCTCTCTCTTGCTATCTCTTTTTCCTCCATCCTATCCTTCTAGGTCACAGGAGTTTTATTTTGGCCTGTAAAATTAGAAACTTGGATAAACTCCTATCCATATTTTACTCTTAAATCATAGCTTCTCATTTGGTTCATTCTTGAAAATGTTTTGAGTACATAGCTGGAAGTGACAGATCTTTGGAAGTCTTGGGTCTAATGCCCATAATTGCTAATTGTCAGGGCCTTTCATGTGTCCCCCTAACTGTGACTCCACTTCAGCATGCATTTTCTCCACACAAGTCTACTGAGAATCTAAATGAGAGCACACTTTGGGGAAGCAGAGACTGTGAAAGACTGTTTGATAGTTCCAAACCTGAAGCATATCTCAGCTCATTTAACTATCACATCTCTATGAGGCAGGCACAGTATGGTATATTATCACCTGAGAAAGAATGTTAAATACAGAAAAGACAAGTAATTTTCCCCTCTGCTAACATTTTAGAGGGGCATCAGGTTATATCATTTTAAAATTCCACTCATTAAGACAATCCTCATTTCTAAACCAAATCATACCTAGCTTGTTTCTAGCTTTCATGTCATGTGGTCAAGTTCATTTTCTGCAGAGGTGATCTTATCAAAGTACAAGTGATATCAAACATTGTTCAAAATCCTTCAGTGGCTTTACACCATTAGAATAAAACGTAAGTTATTCTCATGGTCTTTAAGACTGATATAGTTTGAATCTGGAATATCCCCACCCAATTCATCTTTTGAGTGCATAGTCCCCAGGTGGTTATTCTCTTTGGGATGATTCTGGAGGCTTTGCAAGGCAGGACCTAACTGGAAGAGGTGGGTCTTTAGGAGTGGGTTTGCCGGGAGTATGTTACCACTGGCTGCTAACTTTTTGTTTCTTCTGTTTCCTGGCCCACAATGAAGTGAACTAACACTCTCTCTCTCTCTTCTCCAACTCATCCTTCTAGATCACATCAGTTTTATTTTTACCTGTGTATTTAGGGATTTAGATGAACTCCTGTCCATAATCTCACATTTTCTAATGTTCTCTTGAGTCAAACCATACCTTCTCACCATTATGGACTGAATCCTTTTAAACTATGATCTAAAGTAAATCTTTCCCCCATTAAGGTGTTTTTGATAGACATTGTAACAAGGCAACATGAAAATAACTAATACAGGGATCTTTCATGATCTCCCTACTGTACACTTCTTCCTAGCCACTATTATAGTCCTCACTTTAATAATTTGTCAAAATTATTCTCTTCCATGATGTGTGTGCCTGGGACAGTTTCTCTATATGCCTGGCTGCCTATGTTCCTTTACACATAACTTCCCTTTAGTCTCTATCTCATTGCCCTACATTATTTTTAGTATGATTATTAATTTATTTGACATATAATTCTTATCCCACTAAGATATAAATTCTACTTATATTTTGGCACTTATAATAATGTCGAAATTTAAAAGTATTAAATATAGTTTTTTTATAAATTAAGAAAATAAATTAAGTATTCATCTGGGCATACAAAAAGTAAGTTAAAGGTAATTTGGAAATTCATATTGTTTATTTTATTTGTCATTTCACTTAAAGATTAAAAAGATAAATTTGATCCTTTAGAAACATTTCTTCTCCCAAGGAGATAAATGTGTTTTCTGAACTACATCTTATAAAAAAGCCTTTCAAGAAAATGCTTTGCCTTGAAAATGTTCAAAATCCCTAAACCATTCCTTTTGATTATTAACCAGATAAGCAACCGTGTGAGGTCTAAGCTTGCCATCCTGTAAGCCAAATGCATGGAAGGAGTGAGTAGGGGGATCTCACCAAACTTTCCACTGTTGTCCTTAACCTGGTATTGTTCCAATCCTCAGTTCTTCTGTAAGCACCCTGTTGGTAAAAACAATTGTGTTCTCCCCTTTGGCTATCACATTGATTAAATAATGAACCCCAAAGAATTAGAATTTTCTCAAGAATAGCATGATGGGGGATGAGAAAGGCTATCTTCTTTCTCTAAACCTAAACCTCATGTTAGTACCTGAAAGACACAGTAGTCACTGGACTCTCTTCTTGGTGTGGTCATAGTGAATAAATCTCCTTCCTCAAATTTTCATGATCATTTGTCTCTTTACGTAACACATGGGGAGAGCTGGCTGAGACTAGCTTGCTGGGCCTACCAGAGTCCAGGCATTGGTTCTAAAATCTCAAGTAACATTTCAGATTACTTTTTCGTCTTTATTTCCCATTAACCTGAACTCAGAGGGTTTTGCTGTTTTACTTCTTGTCTTTTGAGGCTCACCTTTCAAGAGTCTGGCTTACAGGAAGTATCCTGCCTTTGTGTCAGACTATCCCACCTAATGCATGGATGCAAGCACACTGAATCAAACTTCAAGACCATGCTCAGTTACTAGCACCCAAATTCAGCTTTTTCTCTCTTTCTACTTTCTCTTCAGAAGAAAACAATTTCAAGACGCTGGTACACTCCGGCTTACCTCTCAAACCTTGCTCATCTCTGATCATGTGGGTCTGCTTGCCTTGGGTTCACTGACTCTGTGTGGCATGATTTCTCACTCCTCTTTGTCCTGGACCTGCCTCCTGCCCTTTCTACTTCTCCCTAGATACCTGTGCCTCACAATTTATGTCTTGATTACTATTATTTGTGGAATGACTTCGTTCCATGTAAGAGTCTTACCTCCCTGGTCTCCTGGCACCTATGTTTTGCCACATCTTGTCATTGTTAGATCGCAGTGGAATTCTGTGGTTTCTCAGCTATACAGTCCATACACGTGAGATCCTTGAGACTAAAGACTTAGATTTGCTTTGTTCCCAGTGCTTAACTACACTGCTTGGCACATACAATGATATTGCATTCAATTACTTGACTATTGGCACAACCTACACAGAAATAGAAGTCATGCATTTTGTTTGTTTTGTAGCTTGCTTTAAGATATGAGAGTAAACAATCAGTGTAGATTAGCTGGCCCCAGCCTTATCTGCCTGCCACCTTCCTCATGAACATCTCCTGAGACTTAGCTCATACTGTAGCAGTATGACTTTCTTTCTTTCTGGAATTGCCTGGCTTCATTCATGCTTTTATTATGTTTATTTATTTATTTTTTAAAGATTTTATTTTTATTTATTTATTTATTTATTTATTTATTTATTTATTTATTTGAGACAGAGAGAGTAAAAGAGAGAGAGAGAGAATGGGCGCGCCAGAGCCTCTAGCCACTGCAAATGAACTCCAGATGCGTGTGCCCCCTTGTGCATCTGGCTTACGTGGGACCTGTAGAATCAAACCAGGGTCCTTAGGCTTCACAGGCATACACCTTAACTGCTAAGCCATCTCTCCAGCCCAACTTTCCATTACCATATAACAGCAGAAGCCCATATTATGTACCCGAGTAGTAAGCACTGGCTTTACTATATCTGAGCTACAGCAATTAACCTGATCACATCTTTCTGATTTGTAAGTAGGGATAGCATTATTAAAATTGTGCTTTTTAAAGTCTAACAGAACTCTAGTCAAGGTTGAAGAAAAGACTAATTCTATGTTCTAAAAACAATTTAACTTCCCTGTCTATTGTAAAATGATTTAATTTCCAAGTGCTACCAATAATAATGAGTTTAGAAGAGATGGGCCTGAATTACAAAGTCTCGCAATTCAGAAAGGAATTATAATCTCACCCCCCTGTGTCTGAACTTTGGAAGGTGTGTGAGTCAAAGACTTAACAGCCTACCAGGTAACACAATGGGTCAGTTGTTCCTGATTCAGAGTGAAAGTCCTTGCTTTTTTACTTGAGATGTGAAAAAGATAAGAATTTCCTGTCTTTGTTATTACCTGGTATTATTATTATTATCATCATCATCATTATTGGTTTTTTGGGGAGCAGGGTTTCACTGCAGCTCAGACTGACCTGAAATTCACTATGGAGTCTCAGGGAGGCCTTGAGCTCATGGGGATCCTCCTACCTCTGCCTTCCAAGTGCTGGGGTTAAAGGTATGTGCCACCATGCCTGGTTTACCTGGTATTATTTTTGGCTTTTTTTAGTCCATGAAAACTTTATGTGTGGGCTTTCTAACTCACTGGAGTGCTTCAGTCTCTGTCTCCTAAAGCACTTCTATGGATTCCAGAACTGTATTTTAATGGCACAATTGCTCCTTTCCAAAATTTACGATTCTTTACTACACATCTAGATCTCATTTCACTAGCTCACACATCTACCTGAATTCATATTATATAATTATATTTCTCTGGGGTGCCTTATCTTTACAGATTCCCTCATTCTTACCCCTCCCAAATCTATCCAGCAATGTGATAGGATCTTACTGTTCTTTTGAGAATCTTCTCTCGTGCTTCTCTGTATTCTTTTCCTTGTCCTGAATCACATTGGTTTACCCTGCACCAAATAAGATACTTTCCCTTCTTTTTGAGCTCAAAGTTGTTTGTCCTCTTTTGAACTGGTTTTGATAGGCAAAGGCAAGCTTTATCTTGTTTCTGTGAGTTGTTTGCATATCTGTCTCTTATAGCATGTCGGTGGATCCTTGAGAAATGTTTCCTTTGTCTTTGTGTCTAGCCCTTTGTATGGAACCTAAATATTTGATGATCTTGGTTGAAACTTGTCATTTATGCAGTCAGGGCACTGGTCTAACCATATGCTGGTGGCCAGGATCCCTTGTGTGTTATAAGATTACATGATCAAACATAATATCCTATATACTAGAATAAGTATTTAATCCTTCAAGAAGTAAAAAAATGAATTTGACACCTGGTGAATGTTTACAAATTTAAAAAGCAGTCAACCTTAGACTAAAAGAAAAATTTTAAGGTTTCAATTCACTTGTTCCATTCTAATATATTTCTTGAGTAAACCTACTTATTAGGTAGCTATATATTTCAGCAAAAAAGTAAATTGACTGCTAAATAAAATCCTATTGTATTCCACATTGAATGAAATTGGGGGTGGGCAGAAAGGGATGGAAATAAGTGGTGAGATGGGAATCAACAAAAACAAATTATATTTGAAAATGGCAGAATGGATACAACTAAATCTCTATATGCAAATTAAAATCTGTATGCCAACAAATATAAATAAAAAAATTGGTAAGCCAATAATGTTAATTTTTAAAAATATATATTTTTAAAATTTTATTTATTTGAGAGAGAAAGAGACAGATGATGATAGATAAATGACAGATAGATGGATGGAGATAGAGAACAAGAGAATGAGCATGCCAGGGCCTGTAGCCACTGCAAATGAACTCCAGATGCATGTGCCACCTTGTACATCTGGCTTCCATGGGTACTGGGGAATCCAACCTGGGTCCTTAGGCTTTGAAGGCAAGTACTTTAACTGCTAAAGCATCTCTCCAGCCCTATTCTATAAATTTAATTTCGGGCAAGACAAGTGGATCCATGCAGATAAATATAAATAATAATTTTTCTAGACCATTTTTTTGTTTGCTTTTTGAGGAAGTGTCTCACTCTAGTCCAGGCTGACCTGGAATTCACTATGTAGTCTCAGGCTGGCCTCAAACTTACAGCAATCCTCCTACCTCTGCCTCCAGAGTGCTGGGATTAAAGGCTTGCGCCACCACACCCTGCAAGACCATTGTTAATTTTAAGCCAATTCAGTTGTGCTATCTTAAAGATATGCACAGAAACATTGCCTCACCCCCATAACAGATGGCTATCCCACAATGCAAGACCCACAGCCCCTGAGGGGGAGGAAAGGGAGAAGGCTAATGATGGTACCATCATGGCTGTATACACATTATATAGATAACTAATAAAAAAAAGAGTATTTCCAGAACATGAAAAAAAAAAGTCATTAAAAACTAACCAACATTAAAATTTATACCACATTCATTACAGGAACATCACAAGGCTTTGTAGGAAGTTGAATGGTACTGTCATTTGTGTGTGTGTGGGGGGGTGGTGGTAGCATCTCACTCTAGACCAGGCTGACCTGGAATTCATTATGTAGTCTCAGGGTGGTCTCGAACTCATGGCTATTCTCCTACCTCTGCCTCCTAAGTTCTGGAATTAAAAGCTCTCTACTGTCATTTTAATGCTACTTTTTTTACTTAATTTTTTTTTTAATTTTAGCTTACTAAGAATTAGGTTTCATTATGGTGTTTATATACAAGGTACCTTCACAATAGTGGACAAATATCTGACCAGAAGCAGCTTATGGGAGGAAAGGGTTTATTTCAGGCTTATAGGATTCATCATCAATGACAGAATAAGCTGGCTCACTCCCTCATATATCAGCATAGCCCAGACAGAAAATTCCACATCAGAAAGCACTAATGGCCAGCAGAAATGAACAGCTGGAGTTCCAAAAAACTCTGAACACACGTTGGTGCTGAACTTAAGATCTGACACCAATGACATACCTTGCAGCAGGCTGCTGAAGACTTAAATTGCAAGCTTAATCAAAGCAAATGCCCTGACAGGATGTACACACCAGTGCAATAGTGACACACAGTCTTGGTGGGTAACCAGTACCTTTCTGATTGGCTAAGAGATCCACTCACTGTAAAGGAACCCAGATCTGGAATTGGGAACCAGGTCAGAATCCTATGGATACAAAGATTATGCTCTCCAGTGTCAAGCTCTCACTAGTCTTTGGCTACAAGAGGGGTTATGTACATCAAATTCTCCCTAAATTAATAAGGCTTATCCCATTTAAACTATGCCAACTTCAAGCTCCTTTGGAGAATCTGTTTTTCTTTTTCAGAAGGTAGTGAGACGGGAGGAGATAATCTACCCCTTGAACTTCAGCCAAGCCACAGCTGAAACCACATAGGAAATGGGGAGATGAGTATGAGTGCTGCTTCCATGCTGACCCTGATAATCAGTGCCAGGGTGCAGGAGACAGACCCTGAGAATACTCAACACATACCAAAGCAGAAATCCAGAGGTTCCAAAGAGCTCACCACTGAAACAGACTTAAAACTCTCCCACCATGGCTCAGGGAATTTTTCGGGAGAGGGGGCAGAAAGAGTGTAAGAGCCACAGGTTGAAACATGCCCAGAGGCATTCCTTCTCCCCCCAAAACAACTGACTGCTGCTTCCACAACACATAACCCACAACCCCATAGGGAAAACCTGCAACCCCACCGAGGAAGGTCCACAGTAGAATGGGTCATGGATGAGGGAAAAGGGGGTACGAACATATGATGTATCCATGCAAAATGTGTAGCTAATAGTAATCGTAGTAGTGGTAGTCGTAGCCATAGTAGTAATAGTAATAAAATACCTTAGGTTATGGGGACTATACATTCACATTCAAACCATCACACCCTCCTTCCTGCCCGCATTTTGTGCCCTACTCCCAACTTAGCCTCATTTCTGCTTTCATTCTAGAGGTTTCCTTTTGTTCTCCCCCCCCCATCACCTATATAATGCTATTTTCATGAATGATTATCTTGACTTTTTAACTATTCAAATAATTCTTCAGGTTGAAAGTTGTAACAGACAGCTTCAGGTTCGCTGAGATGAACTTCCAGATCAGGCACAGTTATGGAGGAAGGGATATTATTTATTGAAGCTTACAGATCCAGGGGAAGTTCCAATAATGGCAAGAGAAGCGGCCTGCCTTTACAGGGCCAAGCAGAGACCCAGCACACTGAGCAAAACTACAGTCAAGCCACAGCAAGCTTCAGGAACTCCTATTAGGCACACTTTGCATATCTTTACAATGGAATCTCAAACCCATCACCCACACCTTCAGACCGGCCCCCAGTGACATTGCCTCTAGCAAGGTGATTGCAGATGCAAACTATAAAGTAATAAAACATTGAATATATTGGGGGCTATATATTCAAACTACCACAAAAGTGGAAAAAGAAAAACAGGAACACAGTGTACCCAAGGAAATATAAACACATCAGGTAAATTACTTGCCACTCCAGTTCCTAGCCTCAGGAGCTACATTCTGACCCTGCATGTTCACTGTGTATGCTTGCTCTGAACAGATAGAATGGAGCTGACCCTGCATGTTCACTGTGTGTGCTTGTTCTGAACAAATAGAGTGGAACTAACACTGCATGTTCATTCTGTGCACTCACTCTGAATAAATAGAGTGAAACTAACCCTGCATGTTCACTGTGTGTGCTAGTTCTGAACAAATAGAGTGGAACTATCCCTGCATGTTCATTCTGTGTGCTTGCTCAGAACAGATAGAGTGGAGCTGACCTTGCATGTCCACTGTGTGTGCTCACTCTGTACAGATAGAGTGGGGATCATCCAGCACTGCCTGTGTGTTAGTGATAGCCACTGAAAAGCAAGATTTAAAATAACTAATACCTAAGTAAAATATATATGTGCAAATTGCTTTATGCTATTGAGTGAATTTTGCCTGCCCCCAATTCCCAAGTTAAAGTCAAAGCCCCCTGTGAAATTATATTTTGAGACATAAATTTAAGAGGTAATTAAGATTAAATGAAATCTTAAATATAGGATCTTGATGTGATGTGAAGAAACCCCAACAGGAGTTGGACAATGAAATGCTATAGACACATTGCAACCTTGTGTATGTGGCTTATGTGGGTCCTGGGGAATCGAACCTGTATCCTTTGCCTTCACAGGCAAATGCCTTAACAACTAAGCCATCTGTCTATCCTCTAAGATTTATTTTAGATAGCACTACACTATGCTAAAAAGCCTTACATACTTATTTATACCAGAAGTGGTCCAGATCCCCAGTATATGATAGAGTAGGAAGCAGAAAGAAAAAATTAGATGAGGGTCTGACTCTAACAGGAATTAAGCTTTGAACTTAAGTAAGATTCAATTTCCTCATTTGATTTTTTTTTATCCATGCAAACATGTTCAGAGGAAAACTTTTTCCCACTGGAAAACATTTCTGTTTCTAAGGAGAAAGTTTACAGTGCAATGGTTGATTTTTTTTTTTTTTTTTTTTTTTTTAGTCTGTGGGTAAGAAACATAACATGTTCAGTGTTTGCTTCTGAGCATTATCTCAGAAGAGCACTGAAGTGGATCCACATTGCCCCGTTTTATAGGTAAGAAAACCGAGAGTATTGTGTTATTTCCTCAACAACGCGCACACAGAATTAATAGTGTTAATAGTTACTTCATCAGTAACTTCAAAGCTGACCTCTTTCTATTCTAAGCAAGACAGAAATTTTGTAGTTATGTGGCCAAGTTTATTCAAGGTGCCACACATGTCTCCATGATGACATTTATAAGAGTAGTCAGTGCAGTGTCTTACAGAATTGGTGTTTCTATACTTCTGGACCTCAATACCTAAGATAACTATAAAATTTTATTTAGCCAGGGCTATTTCTAATTAAATATGAGGAGCCATGCCTCATCTTGTTTCTCGCCTGGTCTACATGCAGCCTTGTCAAAATGGTAGTAGGATGACTTTTGCTCCAATGGTCTCAGATACCTAACAGACAATTTAGCAGATCTCATCTTTCACTTATTTAATTCATTTCTGTGTAGCTTTTAAGATGGGTGCCACACATGCCTGCTTCCAATTTATACCTCATCTATTCTTTATGAGTTCTGGGCCTTCAATATTTCTTCAATGGCTGTAATGACAACAATATTACTCCACATACTCCTACAAGGTCCTTTTTGACAAGAAGGATTTGGGCTCATTATGTAGGTGGCCAGATAAGCTATTATTGGTCTTTTGTGTCATGAAACATAATGAGAGCACTGGAAATGTTGTCTTATTCTATTAAGAAGCCTTTGAACTTATAATTTCTCTATGCATAAGACTTCTGCATGGTTGAATTGGCAACACCATGAAAAAGCCAAAAGCATGGATTGCAGCAAAATCTCCTTCAATATTAGTTATATTGACTTGTGAAAAGAAATATAGTAATACCTTCATTTATTCATTCACTTATTCATACAATCATTCATTTTTTAAAACTCAGAAATATTTACCTTTCTAGTGATGTGATCACTTCTGAGGCTACATCATCAGTACCCTGCCTCTGTCCATAGGGAGCCTATAGTGTGGAATGGGTATATAGATAAATAAGAATAAAACGTCAATTCAGAAATGTGCTCCAATGGGGCAAGCGTTCAGATTATGGGAGCCCTTAGGAATAACACTTTCTATAATCCTATGAAGTTAAAGAAATACCATTTTACTCGATTCCAGCATGTCATTAATGACAGATGAGACTGTAGCAGAAAGCAAGGGGACTCTCATAAAGAACCTGGCATGGAATATTGAATTTTTTTACTTAGTCCACTGTGAAGTGGAAGCCATTAAAGGCCTTTTAATTATGAGCACAACAGGACCTGATGTGTACCTTTACAAAGCCACCCTAGCTCCATTAAAGAAATACAAAAATATTCAATCTTTGAAGATTTGATAATTATTTTCTTAAAAAGTAAGGAGGTAAGGTAAGATTTATCTTAATCAGAGTAACTGGAGTGACGATGGAAGGGTAAGATTAGGAATGGACTGATCCTGACTCAGATGACTCATTATTAAAAGGGAAAAGCCTTCCTTTTTTGCCTCTCATCTGAGGACCAGAAAGGTTGACCACTTATTATGAATGAGAAAACCACTCTTGTGGAAATATGAGTGATTGAGCACAAAATTAAGGAGAAAGATGGTATTAACTGGCAGTAGGCAGAGAAAATATTACTCAGTACTTGCAAAGTGAGAAATGCTCCACCATAATGCACCTTTATGCCCCCATAATACTCTGCCTTATGTAACACACACACACCATAAACTTTCATCAAAACACTTATACTATCTTTAATCACAATTACCCCAAGCTGGAAATAATCTGGAAGTCCTTCAGTAGATGAATGGGTAGACAAACTAAGATGAGCAAAGGAATATTACTCAGAAATATACAAAGGGGTAACCTACTGACTCACACAACAAAATGTATCGGCCTAGTATATATATTGATGAATGGCAGTTCCTAGAATCAAAAAAATCTATATATTCTACAAATCCAGGTATTTGAACATTTTTGAAAACACAGAACTACAGTGATGTGAAATCAGTGACTGTCAGAGGTTGTGGATGGGCAGGTGTGATGGACTATAAGAAAGGAATATTTATAATAGTGGAATTTTTGCTGTAGCACTATTGATGACATTATGAATTTGTCACAACCCATAGGATTATACATTTATAAAAAGTTATGATTACTTTGTTCACATTATTAAAATCAGCCAAGAAGGAAGAAGATGGGATATATATGCTGAAAACTGAATCTAATTATTCTAGAAATGCATGATTCATCTTAGAGAAGGGGCGGAGGAAAGACCTGATGTAAATAACTGTGGAGATTATTTTGGCTGGAGATTGTATAGCTAAAAAAACCTCCTCCCTTTAGACCAGCCAACTGAAAGCTGGAAAAAGCTGCACTGCATGCAGTGTATGGGAGACAGAAGTCATCAGCAGTGAAAACAGTGGATGCTGAGTATTCAAGTTTGGCCAGACAGGCCCAATGACTGAACAGGTCCAATAGTGGCTTGTCTACTCTTGGGGTAACCAACTGCTCCATAATTGGACTGAAGGCCCTCTCTATAGGAGGGAATACATACCTGGTACTGAAAACCCTAAGCAAAAGTCTATGGTAGATGAGGTCATGAGCCTTAGGGGTATAAAGCCTTCTCTTGTCTGACTAAATGTGTATATTATTCCCACCAAGCTGCCCTGAAAATACTACACTTAGTGCTCACATTCACATATTAACACTACTCTCACTTCTGGTTAGAGAAGCTTCTCTTTTCAGATGGCGATGGCCACTGGGATGACCCAAAAGGCAACATAGTGCTGAGAAGAAGGGATGGAGGAGTGCGCAGCACTGAAACACCTCTTTCACACCCTCCAAGGCTCAGGGACCATTGTGGAAGAGGAGGTGGATAGAATGGAAGAGCCAAAGGAAGGGTATGTCCTCTTACAATGCAACTGCCCAGACAGAAATTGGCCTCGATATCCATGACCTTGCAGTGCCTAGCAATACCTCCGCAAGACCCTCAAAATAGAAGAAAAAGATGATGACATCAAATTAAAAGAGAGACTAATGGAGAGAAGGAGGGGATATGATGGACATTGGAGTTCTAAAGTGGAATGGGGGAGGGGAAGGAAATATCAGGTGGGTTTTTTTGTATGTAAGTATAAAAGTTGTCAATAAAAAATATTTAAAAAAAGAACTGTAATCTCAAACCTGACCTGTCAGATGTTGAGAATAAGTGGCTACTGAGTGTTCAACTCTAACCATCATATCTCTATTAATCCCTCCACAGCTCAGGAAATATTGCAGAAGAGTGGTGTGGAAAGAATGCAAGAGCCAGCCAGAGCATGAGGAGAAGGGCTTTGAACACTGCCTTCCAGACATGAAGTGTCGCTGCATTCATAAACTTACAATGATTGTTATTACCTACACAATATCAGGCCCATATACATTCTTTCATGAAGGGTGAAAGAGGGTATGAAAACCCTATCCCTCCCTGAGGAGTTATTAGCAGTTAATGGTCTCTGAGGAAATTAAAGACATGTTCTTCAGTGATGTAGAAAATGGCAAATTGTAACTTTTCTAGCAAATAATCATGCACCCAGACTCATGTAGGAAAATCTATCTGATAAAACTCAGTGGGACACACACACACACACACACACACACACACACACACACAAAATACATCAAAGTAAAAGAAGGTCTAGTTTAGGAATAAGGGATATATAAGAGAGATGGGGAAGGAGAACAAGAAAATGTAGTGGGAGGTGACTATGTTTAAGAGACATTATACACATATATAAAAATTGTTAAAAACATTAAAAACAGAATAAAAGAACTGTAATAAACATTACTCTATTTGAATATATTTTTCACAGAGGTCTAGGTTCACAATTTTGAAAGTATATGCATACTAGAACTGGAAAAAGTAAGTAAATAAATTTTATAGAAAACAGGGGTTTATTTGTGTCAGCTAAGAAGGTACAATAAGCTAGCATTATGCTAACATAGTGTTAAGTTAGAGTTGGAAGTATAAATATAAGTATAATTATTGTTTTAGATACCTAGATGTATAAATAATTGTAAATATGTGGGACACCTGGATTACTTATCATATCATATAATTCCCACTTCTAGCTACTGCAAAGGTTTACAAGAAGCAGTGCTTCTCTAATAGTAAGCAGCAGCTAGATCGGTTTCTAAATATCATTCTCCAATTAAAAGAACCAAGACTTTGTAAAGATGACTGATTTTTAGCCTGGGACAATGAAAACAAAAGATAAGCCAGGAATCCCATGTCATAACAGAAAACAGGGAATGTTTAGTGGGATATTACCAAAGGACACAGAACCAGCCTGGAAAGTGTACAGATGGAATAACTTGAGCATCAAAGTACGTAATGTAGTATTGGGTTATAGTCCTAAACTAATGCCTCTCATTATGTTCATATCCTAATTCTGGAATCTGAGAATGTGTTACATGGCATGCTAATGGAGAATTAGGTTAGAAATAAATTAAGGATTCTAATCAGTTAAATTTGAGGTATACAAGTTATTGTTGATCTTCCAGCTAGACACAATACAATCACAAGGGTCTGTGAAAGAGAAAGAGACAAGGAGAATCACCATCAGATGGAAGGAAAATGGTAGAAGCCATTGCTGCCTTTGAAGACCAAGGCCATGAGACAGAAATACACACAGCCACTACAGCCTATCCAAAGAAGAAAAGGGATTATACAACAGAAAGGAACATAACCCCTTAACCCAATGAGAAAGTATAAGAAATAAAACAGGAGTAAAAACAGTTATTGTTGCTTACAACAGGACTGTGTCAGACACAAAGTCATCAAGGTAAGTTTTATTATTTTTTTGTTTTTTATGTTAATTAATGAATTTATTCTTGCAACAGATAAAAAATTATTGACTGCCCAAATTCAGCTCTACCTCAGTGATATGGAAGTGAGAAAAATGCAGTCATAAGCCATAGCATCACACAATCTTTACCCCAGTAAAGGAATGATGAACCAATAATCATAAATTATAATGACCTGGGGAGAGGTTGTAGACACAGCCAGGCTTCTTGGCATGCTGGCTTATTCTATTCCTTTTTAAAAAATTAATATTTTTATTAGTTATGTAGATCGTGTGTATATAGTCATGCTGGTGCCATCCTTAGCCTGTCCTGTTACTTACTATGCTGGTACCATCCCTCTCCTCCCCCCTCTGAAGGGATTCTCCTTGTTGGGGAATGTGGGTCATGCATTGTGGGGGTAGCCATCAGTTATGGGGAAGAGGCAATGTCTCTGT
Source organism: Orientallactaga sibirica (assembly GCA_036365145.1). NCBI lineage: Eukaryota > Metazoa > Chordata > Mammalia > Rodentia > Dipodidae > Orientallactaga > Orientallactaga sibirica. The sequence continues at coordinate 29,137,382 of JAEOAD010000021.1, read as the reverse complement.
GCATAATGTCCCAACTTGTGCCTCTAACAATCCCCCCTTCCATAAATTTCCCTGAGTCATGTTGGGATAGTTTTAGGTCTACTTCAATGAGATCTAGGGAACCTCTGTGTCTCTGGATATCTGGTTTTGTAGGAGTTGAGTGTTCTCTGTATCTACTTCCTTCACCCTTGTGCTGATACTAAAATAATTTGAAATGTGCCCACCAAAGTCTTATAATAATAGACTTATCCATATTAGCCAAAACCTGATAAAGAGCACATGTATATCAATGTATGAGTAGACTGACAGAACATGGCACAAACACTTGAGTTCTTAGCAATTAAAATTATCATGCTACTGGACAACACAACAGCATAGAAGAATTTCAGAAACATGCTGAGCAAAGGAAGTCAGACCAAATGACTATATACAATAAGAGCCTATTCATATAAAATTAAATAAGACCTATAAGAACATAAAATGTTGGCTTCCTAGTGTTGGAATCAGGAAGAAGTTGATTATGAAGAGGTGGTTTGGGACATCTTTCTCCTAGCTAAAATGATATATTACTTTTTCAAGATTCATTACATTGTACATTTAAAATGAGTGATTTTGGGGACATTATGTCTCAAAGCTGGTTTTAAAATAAGTCATTTAGAAAATTCCCTTTAGCTCCTTCCAAACAAATGTTTTATTACACTGAATTTGGGGAAAGAAGCAGATAACTACCAAATATGTAGTATAATTTTATACATTATACTAGAACTAGACATGTACTGTCTAGTCAAATATGTAGCCAATAAGCTTAGTCATACTTGAAGTCATTTTTCTGAATATTCAATTGGTCTTATGAGAGGCACCATTTAAGGTATTGTTTAGAGAAGTATTACAGTCATGGAAACTCAAGTACCATTAAAGATTTCTACACACATTAGAGGGGACTTTGCTGGTGGACTCTGGTTTGATAATTAAGTAGCATTTGCTAAAATCAACTTTTTACAACAATGCTTTTTAATGAAATTCCTGTGAAATCTCAATCATATTTCTATCTGACATCACTTCCTGCAAAAATGCAGGTCATAGCCAGGCGTGGTGGCGCACGCCTTTAATCTCAGCACTCGGGAGGCAGAGGTAGGAGGACTGCTGTAAATTCGAGGCTACCCTGAGACTACATAGTTAATTCCAGGTCAGCCTGAATGAGAGTGAGACCCTACCTCGAAAAAAAAAAAAAAAAATGCAGGTCATAAGTAACATGACCTAATACTCTATTCTGTGTATTATGTTATTATGTTTGTCTGAGGTTGCGGCTTCTCCATTGTGACAGTTTCTGGATTCAAAAACCTATAGAATTATTTGATATCTTAAATTGCTTTCCTAAAGAAAAAACAATTTTCAATAAATTTTACCCAGATTTACTTTTTTCCTGCACTGAAATACATTTTTCTTCTGAAAAGAGTTAAGTATTATTCAGAGAATAAAGAATTGAACAAAAAAGCTTATTGATATAACATGATGGCTCATTATAAACGTTAATATTTGCAGCATTTACTGTACAGTATACTGGTCTAGAGCCATTTCAAAGCCATAGTTTAAATAGAAGAAACACAGTTGAATTAGAAGTGAAGAGAGATTTGTTTGATCAACCAGTGTTGGAAACCAGTGTTGCCTTGGGATCAGAGCTGCACAGTCAGTTTATTGCATTGCCCTTGGTCTTCTGGAATGTCCTGTCTTAGCTTATGTCTCTCCTTGGACATACAAACCATGAATTCAGAAAATATGCCATGTTATGAACTGTGGTGTTAGTCTGAGCTCAACCACTGTTTAGGCTCAAATCACGAGGTAACCCTTAGTCAGCCACTTAGGTGTTTCCCTGAACCAGTGGTTTCCATATCCAGTAGCTGTCTTCCAGATTTACAACCACAGTTCCAAGAAATGAATTAACAGGACAAGCTACAACCAGAATGGCTCTCCAGAGAGCAGATTTCAAGACAGAGTTTAACTGTCAGTGTATGGTAGTCCTGGAGGTGGACCAGCTCTGAACTGTCACCCCTACTCTCTCAACAGCTGGGGAGTCTGGGCTACAGACACAGAGGGGCAGCAGGCACAAAACATCCAAGCATCATCACCTTATTATGATGGCTCCAGCCTGTGGTTTACATGCTCTGAAGTGCCTGTGGGTGCTCTTCTATTCAGTACAATATGCATCAGAGAAAATGTACGAGGTAGAACTACTGGTAGTGTAAAGGGCTCTGTTCTCTTCATCTCACATATTTTGTCTCTACTTGGATCCTATGTTAGGCAGGGTTCTCTAGAAGAAAAGACCCAAATACATACAGTTGGTTTCATATATATATATATATATATATATATATATATATATATATATATATATATATATATATATAATTTGATTATATATAGAATATTTATGTGTATATATGTATATATTATATATACATTACATAAATGTATATTATATATACATTTATATAGAATATACATACACATGCATAATATATATGTGCATGTATATGTGATTAACTTATGCAACATGGCAATATGGCCTGGGGAGTCCAGCAGTGGCTATCTTCAGGCAAGAGAGGCTGAGAACCTGGTAACTGCTCACTCCATGGAGCTGGATGGCTCAGCAGTCCCAATCCCACACTGAAAGCCTAGAAGCTGGAGTCTGATGGTAGCAGAGGATGGCAGCACTAGCCACAGCCACCCTTTCTATAGAAGCACAGGCAGGCAAGCAATGCTGCTTCTTCCTAGGGCCTCTTCATATTTGAGTCCTCATTGGAAGGAGCCCCCTACTCTGAGAGCAGATCTTACCTCTTTAGTTCATCTTCTCTGGAAACACCCTTACAGAGACACCCAGGTGTTTCTCCTAGGTGATTTCAAATACTTTCAAGTTGAGTTAAGTTTAACCAATAACTCTTCATTTTCTGAACTTCTTATAATTTTCTTAACGTACAAGAGGTTCTGAGCTAGGTGAACTCCCCTATTCCTTCCTTAGCCTTTCCTGACTGGCTTCAAGAAAAAAAGAAAACCATGTTTGTTTGGTACCTTTTTAGGAATCAGAAAATTCTATAAAATTTTGCATCAAATGATGAAATCAAACTCAGAGTGAGAACACGATGATACAATGTTTATAAAAATGAGGACTAAGAAACTGTGAGAGATGAGTGAAGTAAATGCTGATGATTGGCTTTTTAAAAGAATTAGAGGAAAGGGTTCTGTGATGTTCAGAATTTGAAATAAAAATCGATGAAAGGAAATTTTATCTACTGATGACAACATTCATTAAAGTTTCAAAACCAGTAAAATTATAAACACTTGACAGAGAAAGAAAACATTAAAACAAAACAAAATGGTATAATGAAAATCTTAGTGACTATAAGGTTAGCTTTCTATGTCAAGAGTTTAATTAAATATCAAGCAAATAGCTACCATTATTTAGAAAGGAAAGAGTAATTTCTATATTCCAAAGGCTCATCCTGACTGATGTTCAGGAAAGGCATGTGATAAGAAAGCATGGGCCGTTGAGAGCTCGACTTGCTACAAATGCATTGAAATAGTTCAGTGAAGTTTTAACAGATTATTTTTGGCAAAATTTTCAATCTTAAAATATTTATGAGTCACACACTGCTGTAAAATAGAACCACAGTTTGTACTTTCTCAATTTACACAGAGGACTTTATACAATTTCATTAATTCTCTTGTTTTTGAAAGAAAAAAAAATATATATATATTTTGCTTTGAGGGAATTTAGGGGAATAGTTGACCTTCCCCATGCTGTTCTCCTGATACAGTAATTGTGTTCTGCATGTTGTGTACCACCTACTTTGAGACAGACTGGGAAACACTGTGCTTGGGATCCAGCCATCTGATTCTCATAACTGCCTTTGAGCTTTTGCTCACAGTCAGAGGTCATCTTATCAGCAAGATCTAGAAGAACAATGAAGTATAACACCTCCCAGAGGCTGCCTATGGAGAGGATGAAGTCTAACACCTACCGTGACTGCCTATAGAAAAAGGATTTAGGGCCACAGCTAATTTCAACTGATATTGAAGCCAATAGAACATTTTTGGAAAACTTAAAAGCGTTTGGGTGGTTCATGGCATGTTTCTTGCCAGGGGGTCAAGATCTATTCAGAGAAAGATTTTGAAAAGATTCCACAAACTTCAAGATTATTCTCCCTATTTAAGGGGAAGCAAAAAGGTCTCTAAAACTCTTGTTTTCAGCATCCTGCCTTTTTACTGTTTATACATCTCAGGGGTCATTGGTGTGGCATTGTCTTTAAGAAAGAAAGATGTAGGGCTGGAGAGATGGCTTAGCGGTTAAGGCACCTGCCTCCTAAGCCTAAGAATGCTGGTTCCAATCTCCAGGGGTTCCAATCTCCAGGTCCCACGTTTAGCCAGATGCAAAGTGATGCAAGGGCACAATGCCGCACTTGACCACAAGGGGGTGCACGCATATGGATTTCGTTCACAGCAGCTGAGAGACTGCTGGCGTGCCCATCTCTATCTTCCTCTCCCTCCCTCTCTCTCTCTCTCTGTGTCTCTCGAAAAGAAAAGAAAAGAAAAGAAAAGAAAAGAAAAGAAAAGAAAAGAAAAGAAAAGAAAAGAAAAGAAAAGAAAAGAAAAGAAAAGATGTATAACTAATTGGGTTATAACTGCTTACTATGGATGAACAAAACTACAGCAAGGTTGGGAATTGCCACATCCTAAAAGAAAACTATGTGATAATATGTTTTTTAAATGATTCTGCTTTAGGATATCATATTTTGTAGTACTTTACTTTCATTTTAATATCATGATCTTTATCATTATTCACCAATTTCTTTTGGAATAGGAAAGAAAATTAAAGTGATTTTCTTTGAGGTTGCAACAAAATTTCCACTTCAACAATACATATTACTTTTCAGTTTCCAAAGTTTTCATATTTTTTCCACTGTCTCTGTCCATTCAAAGCTGTGTTTTGTTTCTGGCTGTCAGACCTAAATCACAAAGGAGTATCATGAGCTGATGAGAACATCTTTGCTAGTCGGACCCAGTGCTGTTATTTTGCTTTTCATCCTCGTGGAACAAGGTAGATGATAAAGAGTTTAAACAAAGAAGTTTCGTTATATGCAAATAAGAAGGTGGTGTAAAAATTCGCTAGGATATTTCAAGAAATACATTTTTTAATATTTATTTATTTATAAGAGAATATGGCCATGCTAGGGCCTCTAGCCATTGCAAGCAAACTCCAGATGTACAGATGCATGCTCCACCATGTGCATCTGATTCATGTGGATTCTGGGGAACCAAATCTGGGTCCTTTTGCTTTTCAGGCAAGTGCCTTAACTTCTAAGTCATTTCTCCAGCCCAGGAAAAACAAATTTTTCCCATGCATAAAATGTGATCATGTCACTTAGTCTGGGAAAGACATTGATTAATAAGAGCTAATTGTTATCCTCATTTTGTGAAACAAAGTAAAACATTGAGCACAGTTAATTGGGACTTTGTTAGCACCCAACAGTATAGAATTTTCATTAGTGGAACTATATACTAAATTCTGATTTCTAATCTGCTGTAGTGGTTGATTTTATGTATCAAATTTCTTGAGTCCTAGGATGCTCAGGTATTGGTTAAACACTATTTCTGGGTGCGTTTATGGTGATATTTTAGATGAGATGATGAAACTAACATTTGAATTGGGAGATTAAGCAAAGCAGGTCACTGTCTCCAATGTGTTGGACCTCATTCAATTAATTGAAGGCCTGGATAGAATAAAATAAGGAGCAAAACAAAAATTTTTTTTTCCTGCTTTTTGTTTTCATGGTGAATTGGTGGTGTGCAGAGTCTTGCTATGTAATCCAAGTTGTTCTTGAACTTACTATATAAAGGCCAGGATAACCTTAAACTAATGGCAGTTTTGTGTTAGCTTCCTAGATGCTGGGATTATATGTGTATGTGTGTATACAACCACACTTGACTGAAAAATACTTTCTCTCTGCCTGACATGGTCAAGCTGGAACATTTCCTCTGTTGAACTCAGACTGAAATTGTTGGTGTTGGCTATATTGTGTCTTTAGATTGCTGGCTACAGTTTGGACATTTCAGCCCTGAACTGTGTGAGCCAATTCCTTACAGTAAGTCATATATATCATTACATCATATATATATATATATATATGTGTGTGTGTGTGTGTGTGTGTGTGTGTGTGTATTCTATATATGATATATATATTAAGGGATAAGGGGAAATTATTCTATTGGTTCTGAGCCTTTGAAAAACCCAGATTTATTGTCAGTTCCTTCTTTTTTGGACAATTTTTGTTCCTAAACCACCCCCACCCCAGTCCCATGATGTTCCACCTCACCATGGCCAGAAACAAGGAAACCAGGTGACCATACACTAAAACTCTGTGCAAATGTGAGCCACAATAAATCTCTTATTTTAAGTTATTTTTCTCAAATATTTTGTAATAATGAAGCAAAGATGACTAACACCAAGATCAAGATGATTATTATTTTCCTCACTTTATTTATGAAGACATTGCTTTAGCAAGGTTAAATAACTTGGCTAAGTGAGCAAGGAACCAAGCTAAGGATTTAACACTGTTTGCCTACTTGCCAGTGTGTTGCTGTAACTAGCACAGTTCTCTACTCAGAGCTATCTTATTTGTAGAATTCAATTAAGGGCCAAGCCCTGGCCAGCCAGCTGCTGTTCAGCTACACTAACCCCAATAGCAGCCTCTTGCACTGCTGCAGACTTACTTAAAAGCTAATGTCACTTCACATCATTCGCGCCTTATTGGCTCAACAGTGAAGTTAGGAGCCTGGCTGCCATCTGGAATGATGTCCTATCTAGAGCAAAGCAAACTGCTCACAGGGGAAGGCTACATGGAATCTCCTTAAGCATAGTCTTGTGAAGAGAATAGTGTGCCTCAAACTCTGAGGAAATTAGTTTAGCCAGGCCTCGTCATAGACCAAGGAACAATACTGGAATTCAGGCAGGCAGCCAGAATGCAACTTCTAGAAGTATTCCCACAAACCATCACAGTGCTAATATTGCATCCAGAGGTCTTTGTGGAGTTTAGCTGTGTGTTTTACAATTTCGTACACAGGTGTTTTTTACACTTCCCTATCCTATGATCCCTGTGGATGTAACCTGCATCTGTTCACTGAGGGCTTGTCAGAAATGAAGCCTGGGGTATCAGCCTGATGGAATAATAACCCCTTGCATTTCCTTTCATACACATCTATTCACATGCTTGGCCAGCTAATTGCTTCTGTTAGACATTTCAAATGAATCTTGAATTGCTCCCCTAAAAAGAATGGAAAAGAGAGAAGGGGTGAAAGGAGGGAGGGCAGAAAATAGTTTATCCATTATCCCTCACCAATACTGCAAACAAGCCCACTCAGGGCTCTCCACTTCCTGCATGCTACCTGTTCTGCTTCCTCTCCCTGTTCTCCACACACTCCCACTGTTGGCAGCTGGCCTATGGTGACCTTTCTTTGTCAGTTGCTCCCATATCCTTTCTTCCTTTATGTAGAATCCATATTTTTCTTGCCCCAAATTTTAAATTCCCAGAGTGTTTAGAGCTCTTCAAACATGGACATTGTTTTTCTTTTCTCTTTTGAATTCTCCTTCTGGTCACTTGTTTCACATTCTTCTGCAGACTCCTGAGAAGTCGCTGTGTCTGTCATGCTAGCCTCTGCAGAGGATTGTTCAACATGAATGCTTTCTGATTTTCTTTTTCCTCCAGTATCTGACATCTTCCCCTACCTCCACCTCATCTCACTCTTCTATTCTCAATTTCTCATTTAAATAGCAAATATTGATTGAGCAGTGAGCCTGCCAGGCCCTGCAAAAAGAGAGAGTTGTAAAATATACCTGGCTTATCAACTCCTATCAGGACTCTGTGAATGAATTCTGACTGTTGCTGCCAGACCCAAGCCTTTCTTTCTCTTTCTCTCTGAAAATCTTGCAGCATGTCCAGCCATTCAAGCCTGAAGTGCCTCTTAGTGCATCTTTCCAGCATCAAACTATCTGTACTTGCACCATAGCAGATACAGACTGGACCAAAGATGCTTGGAATTGTTGGCTGATACTTCTGGGGAAATGGCTATCGTCCCATGAAAGTCATATGAGAGCAGTACTTAGTCCTCTTGCAAAAGTACTTGCAAGCTCAATGTAAGCTATTTAGATCAGTCACTGGGCCCCAGAGTTTTCCCTTGTGTCAGGCAAGTCCAGAAATCCCCTACTCGCTGTGGCATCAATAGAGTCCTCTCGGGAGTCCCTTACTTTCTCCGCCAGGTCTCTGTGGCTGTATTCTATTATAAATGATTCCTCTCTGTGGCTATATTCTTTTATAAATGACTCTGAATCTCCCTTTAGAAGGAACCATGAACCCCTCAGTCCAATTTACTCTAGAAACCTCTTTCTTTTATTTTCTTGTTTTTGTTTTTGTTTATTTTGGGGGGCAAAAGTCTTACTAAGCTGGCATGATCTTCCTGCTTTAGCCTCCTAAGCACTGTGATTACACTCATGTGCAATCACATACCTGGCTTCTCTGTTCCTTGTATTTTTTATAGGGTTAATTTTTTTGTCAAAACTTGGCAAACAGTTCTTTCCATTTCATCTCTTTGGCTGAAAAGAAGATGCCACAGACTAATGATTCCAGAACATTTTTGAAGTGCCATGTGCCAGCCAAAGCCTTCTAAAAACATTTTTTCATTTAAGCCTCTTATCATTATGAGGTACTGATAGCATCTCTGTTTTGCAAACTGAAGCAAAGTTGTGCAAAATGAAGAACTATGTTGTCCGTGTTGTAGAACTTGGGTACACAAACCTGTAGTTACCCACTATACAACCCCCATAATAACACTAGCTCCATCCAATGTCCCAGGTTGGGATAAGGAACAAAGGAAGCTTTTTCCATCCAAGCTCAGAGGCTGTACCCATAGAAGCTATTCCTAAACCCACCTTCAGGGTGCTAGAGCTCTAGTCATTGAAGATGCACCCTTTCTGCTCTCTTCAAAAGACTTGTCACAAAATATTGGGAAAGATATTGTTAAAGTTAAAAATAAATTTGATGTGAAAAAAAGGGCACATGTATCTGGAGTTCATTTGCAGTAGTAAGAGGCCCTGGCATGCCAGTTTTCTCTCTCTTAAATAAAAATATTTTTTTTAGAATATAAATCTTTTTTCATAAGCATGGCAAGAAATCATAACAATCTTTAAGGTTGTTGTAAAGAAAATAAATTCTGAAAGGATACGCTTAGTTTTTTCCTCATCTTTGACTCTCCCTAGTTCTGCCCATTTAGGTAGTAAATTAAGAAGAAGGATAAAAGAAAAATAAGGTGGAAGAAGGAAAGGGAAGGGAAGAGCAGGAGAAGGGAGGGAAGAGAAGGGAAGAGAGGGGAAGTAGTTGGAATAAAATGCCACCTTACAGGCCGAGTGTTGTTCAGTGATCCACAGTGCAAAAATTCCCTATAACTCTTCCTCATAGGTTTGCTGACTTAGCTCAGCTGGTTCTGGATCTGCCCTGAGACCCACTATGGAGGGCACCTGATGTAGCTCAGACAGGCCTGTCCTTCAGAGGCTCACCTCTGTTCACTCACCACCCTTGTTCGGAAGCCTTCTCCGTCCTACCAGCCATGCTGCCTCTGGCTTGGGCCCTGCACTGCACTTCCTGCCGCTGCTTCCATAGCCCCTGTCTGCACTATGTACAGTTGACACACAGTCCCAGGAGAATACAGTTACTGTGCAGGAGTAGGACTTTGATTTGGCTGCTGCTAGCTGGCATGAGAACAGCATCAGTGGTGTACATTGCCAACTGCAGGGAACGCATGTCAAGTGGCCCTGATAACATGCCTGTCGCTTCACCAGGCCTGAGTGAAGAGCTCCCCACAGCTCTCATCTAATAAATCACTCCTTCCAGCATGTTCCTTTAAACATTTCCACCTGTGGTAGAGATGTCTACAGCTATAAAGCCTATTCTGAAATATTCCCTTGAAAAATCTACTTTTAGGCCTAGCATTTCATCTTGGAAGTCCGGATCTATGACATCAGAAGACTCCAGTTGAAACTTCCTCCTTACTATTTTGCTATAGAACAAGAAATGAAAGCATTTTCCTCTCAAATGGAGGAAACAGTCACACTCAGGAGAAATAGTTCTGATTGTATTCCAGGGACCAAAATTCAGTCACTGAGTCCTCATAGAGAACAGGAAGTTCAGTGTCCCTACCAGGGCAAGCAGGTGGGCCTGCAACATGCACCTGTCTCTCCCACAGCACAGTAGTGACATCAGAGTCTGTGCTTTGGTGCAGACTGGCTCAAAGGCCGACTGTGCTCTTCACAGTAAGTACAGCAGTCTAGAGAAACAGAGCTTTTGGGAGGAAGTCAGAGCCACACACTTGCCTTCAACTTTTATACTCAAGGAATAGAATGTGTCTATTTTCTACAAGGGATGCTCACTTAAAAGAATTATAGCTGCAAGAAAATTCTGGAAACCTAGAATCTATATGAGACAAGAACAGCTCAGTTGAACATTGGAGGCTGAAGTGACAAGAAAGGGGATGACAACAGCTTTGCATTTACATTTTAAATGTCAAAACCTGAAATCTCTCTTAATATATTTTTCCATGTTACATTCAGCACCCTCTAAAGAGAAAAAAAATCAATTTGAAGGTGAGAAAATATATCTTATTTATTCAGTATTAGAATGTAAGTACATTTCAAAGAGAAAAAAATCAATTGTTTGACAGGGCACTGGAAACTCTTGAACAAACAGAAATATTCTTTGAGGCAGAATATTGAATTAATTAATTCTATTGTAAAATTATCCTAAAGCAGGAATTGTGATGGACATGTTTATTGTGAAAACTGTCTGAAAATATCTGTGGTTGACATAGAGAAAATGACAACCATTAATAAACCTGATGAATTTTTCATATTTAAAGCTTTCTTTGTTGTTTCTGAGTTTTTATTACTTAAGCTTTCATTCCTTGCAAGTAAACAGTGTACATGTGGGGAAACTGAGTTGGAAATTAAAGTGAGGTTTACAGATATTTAAAACACAATTTTATGATAAATTCTACCTGAGTTACATTCTTCATAAGAATAAATGTGTGAGAACACTTTCCTTTTTTTTTTTTTCCAACTGTTGGAAAAGGACATCATGGAGTGCTGGATATAAACAGCCAAATATGGCTGGGTTTGGGGTGCACAACTTTAATACCAGCACTTAAGATACAGAAGAAGGATCACTGTGAATTCAAAGGCAGCCTATGACTACAGAGTGAGTTCCAGGTCAACCTGGGCTAAAGACAGACCCTATTTCAAAAAAAAAAAAAAAATCACACACACACACACACAGAGAGAGAAAGAGAGAGAGAGAGAGAGAGGATAATACCTGCCTTGTTAGTTTTTATTTTCTGTCCCCATAGAAATAATGAGAATTCTTTGGGATGGTTCAGAGGATTTGACAGTTTATTGGATGGTTGCAGGACTCGACTGTATTCAGGATGTGCCTGTATTCTATTGTTAGAAAAATCCATTATATTTTTCTATTAGGATTGATAAAAGCAGCTGTTATAATTGTGTGCTGATTCAGGACCCTGGGACTTCAGAGCTATATAAATGTGTTTCTTCAACTCATTTAATTTTTCCACCTTTACTTACTAATTTGAGCAAGAAATAAGACACTGATGCAACAAGAAAACACACAAGAGCATCTAGGAAAGCGAATTTAGCAAAAAGCTACTCTGCAGTTTTTCAGGTTATGAGTACCAGATCTTCCCTGGAAAAAGAATACGGTCATAAATCATCAATCTATATAGAAATCTATATAGAAATCTATATAGAAAACTGGAAGTTTGTGTGTTCATGTGACCTGTTCTCTCAGGATTCAATTGCCCTGATCTTTTTTTCCTTGAGCTCCCTTTGTCCCTGCATGTGAATCAGCTGTCAGTTAAGTTCAGAACACAGTAGCCTGTGCCCCTGTTGTTGGTTTTAATGCCTTATCTAATTTTGAATCTAAACAAAATAATTATCCATTTCCATTAACCAGGTAGTATTCAGTATACTTTAACATGTCTTTTTGGCAGACCATAAAAATATCCAAACAAACAGCCAAGGCTCTTGGTTGCCTACCAGAAATACATTGTAAGATCCTTTTGCTGAAGACTTTCCATGCTTTGGCTGCAGATCACTGAGAAATCAAGCTAGAGTTGAGCTCGAAGCCTCCTTCTTTTTGACTAGCTGTAAGGATGTTGGAAAGAGCTATGCTACCTGTTGGGGGAGAAACATCATCTATAGTCATAACCATTAGCACATCCTATAATTTTTAAGGTTGGGCAGCCAAGTCAAATATACCTACAAGTGCAGCGGTGGCATGTCTATTATGGGGGAAACACATTGCTCTTTGATTGGATTTGAGGCCCACTTCACAATAGGGAATTCTTGCCTGGTACTGAAAACCTAATCCAAGACCTATGGCCGGAGATCGGGGGGGGGTGATTAAAAGCCCTATGGAATTATAGTGATTATAGTGATAGATATATATATATATATATATATACACACACACACACACACACACACACACACATATATATACACATATATCCCAACAAACTACCCTATAATACCTATATTTATGCCCATATATTAATGCTACTCTTACTTTTGGCTAGAGAAGCTTCTCTTTTCAGATAGAGGTGATGACAAGGATAACTTAAAACTCATCAAAGTACTGAAAAGGGACAGTGGAGTGTTCAGCACTAAGTAACACATCTCTATCATACCCTCTGAGGCACAGGGACCATTGCAAAGGCGATAACAGAAAGAATGTAAGAGCCAAAGGAAGGGAAGGAGTGCTTACAATGCTGTTACCTAAATGGCCTTGATATTCGTGACCACAGAGTGGCTGATGCTACTTACACAAGATCTGAATAATGGGTGGGGGGCGGATAATGACATCAAAATAGAAAAAAGACTAGTTAGAAAGAAAGGATTCAGTGTGGGGGGGTTCAGGAGGGAGTAAAGCAAGAGTGGAACGAAAGGATTATGATTATGGTATATTGCCTACGTGTACAGATATTGTCAACAAATGGCTTAAAAAATCCAAGCGGACCTAAATATCAACAGCTTGAGTAATGACTGTAAAGGAAATCATTTACTCATCACATCCCTGTCTTTAAATTTCTCTCATAAGGATGATCATTTTAAAACTCACTGCATGTCAGCCCAGTAATAGGTCATTTTGTCACTTCTCTTATGCTCTTCATACAGTTTTCCTATATGTGGAGTGCCCTTATCTACCTCCCAAATTACTGCCATTTACCCATCAACTCTCAGGTAAAGCATAACATTTTGTTTTGTAAACTTGTCCCTAATTCCCTCAGGCCTGTTTGGTTGAACTGTATCTGTTCAAGCATTTTACTAGTACATATGACTATGAAATCAACTATACCTGTAACAAAAGAGATTAATAAGAAACAAACAGAAGTTTGCTAGCATATCTACTTCATATATTCATGGTAGTTACTCAAAAATTTCAAACAGATGACTGCAATGGTTGAAATATGTTCCCAAACTGAATGTTGAAAATTGAATTCCCAGGACAGAGGTGTTAAGAGGTGGAGCACAAGGAGGTGTTCACTGAGTCCACGCCCTTATGAATGGGTTAATGCTAATTGTATATGGACTTGAGGCTATCCGTGTGCTGTCTTGCTTTTTTGTACTCTCTTACCATCTAATGCCTTCCACACTGCAAGGACAAAATTAGAAGGCACTCACTGGGTACAGAATTGCTGACTTTTGACTTTCCAGCCTCCAACAGTGTCAGGAAACAATCTTATGATTGTAATTATGCAATCTCACATACTCTATGATAGCAGAATAAAACAGTTTAAGTCATTAGCTCAGAATTCCAGTTTAAATACTTTGGTCAACACAAAAGAGAGTACTTGTCCCAAAGAAGATTAGATAGCTTATTCTAGAGACAAATATGAGTACAGTAGGCTGGGAACATAGATTTAGGTTGCCCCCACTCCATGGTCCAATGTGGTAACAATTTCATGAAGATTTTATAGTTACAGAACAAAAGAAAGTCATAAATCCAGGCCCATCAGGTAGGCGGGTTACAGCAAAGAGGGTAAAATCTCCACCATAGGCCTAAGATTCTGTCTGTTAGTGCAGTACAAAAAAAGTTGCACCTGATCAAATGATAGTCACAAGGATGTCAGATCAGACAGAGGTGGATAATAAATTTTATTAACAGGCTAATGGTAGCCCAAGATAATTTGTCTCTGATCCTGCAACATTTCAGCTTTCTGTGATCACAGGAGTTCTATCAGCCTTGTTAGACATAGGTATAGCAGATGCAGCACTTTTCTGGAAACTTTAATTGACACTTCCATTCCCTAAAACAAAGAAAAAAGACTGGCGGGGAGGCCAGTTATGAGACAGTAACCAGGCAAAGTAAGGTAAATCAATAAGCATAAGGCTTTGTTAATGGGGTACAGTTAAATCTTTTTGGTAAGAGTTTCTTGTGATTTCTTTATCATTCTCTTGCAAAAGGGAGAAAGATACTTTTGAAAAGGAAAGAGTCATAAATGTTAATTTACCTTACAAAAGGATAATTTCTACTTTCCCTTCAGAGCTTTTCCTGTACCTGCTGATCTTTGAGAGAAAGAAGGAAAATAAATAAATAAATAAATAAATAAATAAATAAATAAATAAATAAATGGAAAGAAAGAGAGAGAGAGAGAGAGAGAGGCCGGGCGTGGTGGTGCACGCCTTTAATCTCAGCACTCGGGAGGCAGAGGTACAGAGGTAGGAGGATTGCCTACAGTTCGAGACCACCCTGAGACTACATAGTTAATTCCAGGTCAGCCTGGACCAGAGTGAGACCCTACCTCGCAAAACCAAAAAAAAAAAAAAAAAAAAAAAAAAAAAAAAAAAAAGACAGAAAGAAAGAAAAAAAACAGCTCAAAATAATTCTGCCAAAGAGGCATATTTTTAGTCTCCTACATATGCAATAGTCAATGGATGTGTAATGGTGACCATCATGCCCCACACTAATAAAAGAGAGACACGGCCTAATAAAGCCATAGGCATTTGATTCTAAAACCTCACGTAATAGTTACTGGGCTTTCCAATGTCTGTGTACTCAATCCAAACCCATCACTATTGTCTCTTGTTCACTTATTCCCCTCGGTGTCATTTATGTGACCTATGATGATGTGGCCATCACCATGGACTCCCCATCAATAGTAATCTTGGTCAACACATAACTCCCCTGGCATCACTTCCCAGTGGTGCTGGCCTTGCCACTGGCTGACACTGATTCTCAGGAAGCAACTATGTCCCTACAGAAGATAGTTGTAATGTCCGAAGACATTTTCAATTGTCACAGATAGGGAAGGGGTTGCTACTGGGATGTGTAGGCCCTTGAGTCTAGTAAACACCCTGCAATACATTCATATGCCCATACAAAAATTAGCTAGCCAAAGTATCACTATCAATAGTGCTTAGAATGGGAAAGAGTGCTCCAAAGTGAAAGAATATCTTTATCACCAGCATTGGAGGAGTGTTATCTATCTAGTTTCCCAAAGATGGCCTGATTCTTTCCACAGTTGATGAGACAGAACATCTATGTACAACTTACATGAAACATTTATTACACACAAATAGGCAACAAGAGAACAGGAAAGTCTGAGACTGATTTGCAATTCTATCTGAAAGTCTCAAAAACCCTTCCAAGGCAGAGGAAATCTTGAGCTCATTTATTCTACCTACAGCTAAAGATAAGGTGGTTAACTTTGGAAGCTTTAGCCCAGACAGGCTGAGGTGAAGCACAAGGAGTCAGTCATTCTAGGAGAATGTGGGACAAGGTCTGGTGTACACAGCACATCCTACAGACAATGTGACATTGCACAAGTGGTAGCACAGAGGCCTGAGTCAGTCCAAGGTCAGCTGGACAACTGTCTTGCACTTACTTATATTGATGCTGATATCTCAAGCTATCATGGGAAAGAAGATGGTGAAAGGAAAAACCATAGCTTACAGTGAAGTGACATGGTGGAGAGGGAGACTGAGAAAGAACTCAAAAAGACAAGTACTTTGCTGACAAAATTGTGCTGGCAGAATAAATTAGTGCCTGCTAGCTTGAGGTAGCCTGGAAGGACAGAGCTAGCTGCTCACTCTCTAGAAGATTCTAGTAGAAAGTTATAGGAGTCTTAATTTCTCAACCTCTACCTCTGGTCCATTCTAGAAAATAAAAGTGCAAAATCTTCCATTTCATTTCCTAATTAGCAATTTTGAATTTTGAAAATGAATACTTGAAAATAACTAGCTTTCAAACCACTAAGCACAAATAGTCTTTAGCTTAAATGCAACCAATTAACAGAGAATAAATAGAACAAATTCTCATTGTACCTCCCATTGCACAGTTTTGTAGTTTATAAAGCAATTTTATATTCATTAGTTAATTTAACTTTGTCAATAACTTTCTGTCCTAAATAGGAAACTAAGGCTCACAGGAGTTGAGTAATTAAATCTATTTGAGTTACAACAAAAGTTATTCTCACACTTTTTGCCTAATGCTGATAAAATAAATCTCTCCCAATTTATACTGAACCTTTAGAATTTAGACATAATATCTATTCAGTATAAATTGTCTGAGCTAACTTAAGGGAAAGTATCCTGGAAGACATTACAGCAAGATCTAGGACTGAAGTGTTATAAGAGGTAGTCAGATGAACAGGCATGGGAGGTTTTACAGACAGAGATTTGTAAGCTCAGAAAAAGAAAAGTTAAGTGCTGGCATTGAACTGCTCACAATGCATGAAAATTCAGTGTTGATTTGAACCTGAGAGAGGAGCACTGACTTGATGATTCAGGGGCTTGTAAATCAATCTTAAAGAACTGAATCCATGCATGATGGCTCATGCCTATGATCCCAGAACTTAGGAGGTAGAAGCAGGAACATTAGGAGTTCAAAGCAAGCCTAGAAAATTCCAGGACAATTTGGGCTACCACAGACCTGGAGTTTGGACTACTTTCCTTCTGCTGATCTGTTGGACTAGCCTGTACTGTCCACCCATCTCTGCAATACTGATATCTCTTTGAACAGCTTAAAAATGTATCGAGTTATTACAAAGAAGGAAAGGATTTTTGATGAACAACAGATCAGATCTGACTGGAATACTTTCTTATCCCTTTCCCCATAATTGTATGCCAAGACATGGAAGAAAGCTAAGAAAGAAAAAAAAAATCTTTGGCGACAAGTATAACTGGGTTGAAATTTAAAGTTTGCTACATGGTCAGTGCTGGACTTTGAACTTGTTAATTAGCCTCAGAGTCTCAGTTATCCCATAAAACATGTAAAATAACTCTCCTCCAAATTGTTCAGATATTTTTCTGAAAATATAACAAAAAGAAATCAAGTTCTTGGAAGCAGAGTTAGAATAAATGTCATAGAACATTTATTGTTTTCTTGAAGATAGATAAAATAAGGTATTCCAGGAAGTATTTTTAACATATAAATATGTCCAAAATATTGCAAATGATATAGCCATACTAACAAAGAATGTATATTGTTTATCTGTAAATCAAATATAAATTGGCATCATTATGTTATTGTTGATTCATTTCATTTTGCTAAATCTCACAACCCTATCTGAAGAAAAGTAGATATGTTTGGACAAATTGGAGCTAAACCTGAAGGGATGAATGGAATAAGAACGGAGCCTCTCTAGGTACAGGAGCTGGGTGGAGGGCATCACTTACCCAGCAACCCCATGATGAAATGATCAGGTCCCACAAAATAGCTACTCATGTGTGAGAAACCCATCACCCTGGCAACAGTGATGGCTGATTTATAGTTGGAACACTACAAATAAATATGAATATGAATTAAATATAAATTTACAGCTAGAATGCACACAAGCTTAAGGAAAATGAAAAATTGGAATTTGGGTAGATGTTTGCAAAATTCAGACCAACTACTGACTTTTGAACCCTCTTCATATAACAGATAAAGTGAACTCGTTAACAAGAATAAGTAAAGGCTTGTTTGGTCAAGTCTTATATGGTTTTTGAAGGAGGTGGTATGGGCTGGGTAGACTATCTGAAAATTAATAATGTAACTGCTATTGTAAGGACTAATATTGATTCTATTTCTTCATCCTCAGCTCCCTGTCCTCTCTCTTCCTCTTTCTTGGGACATCCGGTGCTCTCAGGTTGTTCTGGATTCTCATTTTAGCATCTCCTTCCTCACTAGTCAACTGAAGATGTTTTCTCTCCTCTGAGCACTGAAGTGATTGTACCTCATTCCTCATTCAGCAGATACTCAAGTATTCTTGCTCTATGTCATGAACCCACTTTGTGACAATGGATGAGACACTGTGAAGAACACAAACAGGTCATTGTATAGAAAGAATGTGCTCTGGCTTGCCATAACCTGAAGCCTATGTGAGCATGAATGGTTCTGAGGCATCCCCTCCCAGGTTATCTTCAAAGAACAAGGGATGAGCAGTTTCCATAAAACAAGTCATCATCCTTATGTACTCTAAAGTTTGGATGAATTTGCTTAATTCAAGTAAATAAAATGCAAATGATGGCAAAGTGACAAGCCAATGGGGAGACAGTTCAAGAGGGGCTCTCAAGAAGTCATCACACAAACCACAGAACCAACTCCACCACAGTGAAAGCAAGAATGTGAGAAAGATGGACCTTAGCGATGCCCCCTCAAGCATTTTGGTCACAGGACCTCTTTGTATTCAAATTATATTGAAACCCTCCAAAGCTTTTGCTTACATACTTAATTTTATTAAAAAAATAAAAGTGAGTTATTAAAATTTGTATAAAACTAAAAATAACATACACATATTTATATGAATGATTTATCTTTATAAAACAATAGCTAAGGGCTGGATCGATGTCTCAGCAGTTAAGGCACTTGCTTGCAAAGCCAAACAATCCAGGTTTAATTCCCCTGTTCTCATATAAAGCTATATGCACAAAGTAGCACATGCATTTGGAGTTCTCATGCAGTGGCAGGAGGTACTGGTGCACCCATTCTCTCTTTCTCTCTCCCTCTTCCTCTTGCTCAAATAAATTAATTAAAAACAATAACTAGATTACTAAAAAAGAAGCCTGGCATATTTTATATTTTGGCAAGTAATATACAGCTTAATAAAATTTCAGGTTCTGTGATGAACATATAATACAGTGGCAGAGCATTGTTTAGCATGTGAGAGGCCCTAGGTTCAACTCATAAAAGAAATGAAGGAACAAAGGAAGAAAAAAAGGTGAGAGAAAATAAAAATCTCATATCTGTTTCTGTGATTAATATGTTATCATATCACATTGCAAAAGTACACAATACACTCAAAAGGCAAATAGCATCTTGCTATTTCAGAAAGTAGTTTTTATCTGGGGATGCCCTGAACAGGTTTCAGGAATCCCCATGGTTCCCTGGACCACACTGTGAGATCCACTAACCTGAAAAATGGGAAATTGCCTGTGGATAGGATCGAGAAAGGAGAGGAAAGTAGAATAACTTTGACAAAAGTTCCCCACTTGACATGTTTTTACAAATCCACTCTTGACTACGAGTCCCTGCCAGCTTGCAGTGATGCTTGGTGTGCTCAAGAAATTGCAGCGAGAAGGCAGAATGAGCCTCCTGCTCTGTCCTCCCTTTGCTAATACCTCCGAAGTTCTGAATGACAATGAGGATGTGAGTCTTCCCAGGATACCAGACACTGCCTCTTTCCTAAGACCATGGCCATAGGCGCCATGTTTGAGCTACCTTTAACATTGTGCGACCACATACCTGATGAAAAGCAGCTTGTGGGAGAAATGATCTATTTTGGCTCACAGTTGGATGTGTGGGAGGAGTCAGGGTAATATGGTAGCAGGAACAAAGACAGCTTGCTCACATAGTGGTGGTCTAGGAAGCATGGAGAAATAAATGCTGGTGCTGACCCAGCTTTCTTCTTTTTAGTCGGGACCTCTAAACATGAGAAGGTGTCCCATATTTAGGGTGGATCTATCCTCCTCAGTTAAACCTTTCTAGAAAAGTCCTCACAGACAATGACCAGAGCTGTGTGTTCTAGAGGATTCTAAATATGGACAGGTTATCAGTCAAGATCAACCATCAGATATCTTCACATTGAAACCAGTTGCTGACCACTACCTTATGTCAACCTGCTCTGACTACCACCCTAAGCCCAACTGCTCCGACCACCACCCACCTGCTCTGTTACATTGTTTTCAAGCACAAACCCCTGCTTTTTTTTTTTTTTTTTTTAACTAGGTTTTGTGACTCCCACAACCCTCTTCAGATCACTGGGTTGTTTAATCTATTTAGGTTGTGGAAGAATTTACTTCTAATGCCCACTCAGTGCTAGTCTCTAGAATACACTGCAGTCTCTAGCCCTGCTCAGTTCTAAAGCCTAGAATTCTAAAGCCTGGTTCAAATCAGGGCTTAGTTGCCCCCTTCCTCACCCTTGCTTGGAGTGAATTGAAACAAATTAATTAGCACAATGAGCAACTCAGAACCTCAGAGATAGATCAGTAAAACATCTGAAATGAACAAGGTCCTGTTTATATATATTCCTAACCATGACCATGAGGCTTTTTTCCCACTTGCAAAATAGATTTCTGCATGTTTACAATAGTACAAATTGTAGTCTTGTTTTTCTAAGCAAAAGATACCTTTTGATGGATGGATTGAATGGCTTTTTCCTAATTACCTAAAATCCTCTTTCTTATACTGTATGTGAGCTGTGAGTGAGCAAGTGATGACCAACAGTGTCCCAGTAATCTGAGTACAAGATTGTACCTTGACCTTGAAGGCATAAATAAGGCTACTTTGGAATCTAAGTAGATCAGATGGAATGACCTGACAAAAGAAAGTGGAGGAAGATTTTAATTAGCTACAAAAGTTGGGAAAGATGTTCTTGATCAGGCGGAAGTATCTCTGCACAGTAGCATCACTGTCATATTTCTAACCAGTCCTGACAGGTAGTTATTATATTTAAGTTTCAAATTTCCTCAATTTCTATTATTCCTAAATCAGACCATAATGAAGTCTCTGGGGATAGGTTAGACAGGTATGATCTAAAGAAATATTCCATCAAAATGAAAAAAGGAGAAAAATCTTTAGTCTTTGCCTTTGTATAGAAAATAGCAAAGCAATAAAAATAGCAAGAAAATATTCTCATCTCACTAACTTTCTCATCGTGCTTAACTTGAAGAACTTGGAGCACAGAAAGGGATTTACAGGGGTCATTGCTGGATAACTGGGGGACATCTTAATCAGATGATGGTAGAGAATTCCCAGTTAGGTAAACATGGGAGGTACCGTTTCCAAAAGGGCAACCCTCTGGAAAAGGGGATGTCATGGTTAACCTTACTTGTCAATTAGTGTCAATAACTTAGATTGAAAAGTGCTGACAAGATGGGTAAAGCATACCTGTAAGTAAGTGTATGTGGGGCGGGGGCAATTAGAACATGAGAGCTCTGATAGAATCAGTATCAGTGGCGGTGCATAGAAGACACGGCCCAGCACTAAACCCACAGCCTGAGGAGTTTCCCTCCCCTCTTAGGGACTTCCTCTCAG
This sequence comes from Orientallactaga sibirica, assembly GCA_036365145.1. Classification (NCBI taxonomy): domain Eukaryota; kingdom Metazoa; phylum Chordata; class Mammalia; order Rodentia; family Dipodidae; genus Orientallactaga; species Orientallactaga sibirica. The sequence goes on along the minus strand of JAEOAD010000021.1, from coordinate 29,115,774 downwards.
GTAAAGCCAGATGCTTGACTTCAACACAAAAAAGAATGTCAGAACAAGCCAGTATGAAGCAGAGCTGGAGTTTATTAAAAAGAGATTTTTAAACATAGATTTAAGCATGGGAGTTCAGAGAAAGAGAGGCACTCGGGAAAAGAACAAGAGGTGCCCATGTGAGCATAGACATGGACTTCCCAAGGTGAATCCCATTTATGTGACTATAGAAAAGCCATGCAAATGGTTTTGGTGGTGTCTGAAGTTAATCTAAAAGTTGCTAAGGAATCTAAATGAGCTTATTGGGCAGTACCTTCCATGCCCTGGATGCACTGGATAGGATTACAGCTGATAAGGTAAAACCCTAGGTCACATGAGTTACGAAGGCAGTTTTGTCATTTTTATTGTAGAAAAAGTTTTAGTATCTGTGAGATTTCCAGAAATTACCCAGGAAAGGAGTAAAGCCATCATTCAATATCATATAGGCATAGGTCCTAAGCATGAGCTATTGGCATTTTGACATGCTTAAAAGGAGTAGCATCTGTATGTCAGAAACTTTCATAGCAAATATTAATTGTGCTGGAATTGCTGATTCTCAACTTGTGAGAAACTTCAATCAAAAATTCAAAGTTACAGGTTACTTTTCTTTCCCAAGTCATAATTTTCCATCTTTCTATCTGATTCAATGAATGGATCAATTCTTTGATGGATTTGTAATATGAAAGTATTAATGGGAGATGGTGGAAAGTAATATAGGTGGTGGAGCTTATTTAAAGGGAGGAAATCACTCATGGTTATGTCTGGTTCTTTGTGACAATATCTCACCTGAGCTGCTTTCTGAATTCCGCTTTTACTACTTCCTGTCCTCCATGATGTGAGCTGCTCTGATGTGCTTCCTGACTCCTATGTGCTAAACAGTCATGCACACCCTCCTAATGTGGTTTGAATGAAAAATGTCTCCTATAAGTCCATGTGTTTGAACAATGGATCCCCAGCTTATGGCACTGTTTTGGAACCTTTAGGAGAAAGTGGCCCACTGGGGATCACATCTTAAGGGTTCATAGCCCAGCCTCACTTCCTGCTTATCCTCTGCTTCCTGCTGAAAAACAAGAAGACACAGCTTCCCACTCCTGCTACCATGCCCTCTCCTCCAGAAACTGCCACTCATAGTTCTAAGCTATAATAAACCTTTCCTTCCATCCTTTGCTTCTGGTGAGGTATTTATTTACAGCAATGAGAACACATCTATATAATGGTGGAATAAATCCTTTGAATGAATATATGAGCAAGTAATTCCTTTCTTACATTGTTTATGCTAGGTATCTCAGTTACACTGTCAAAAACCCTGATTAAAACAGAAGCCTCCATCATTTAATTGACAGCATGGAACACTGGTAAATTATGAGTTTGTTAACTTCAACAAGCTAGTCATCACATGGAATCTAACAGTCAATCACAGGTAGACTTTAATTAGAGGTAATATAATGGCAAACCCTGGAGGCAGGTTATCAACTTTCTTCTAACAACCCAACAATATTCAAACATGTCAGTAAGTTACCCTAAGTGACCTGTGACATGGGTGATATGAGACATCAGGAAAGTTAGTAAACATAATATTGGCACAAAGAGATGGAATTTTCACCCAGTCTACTAATATGATTCACTCTAAGTTTAAGCAGTATTTTTCCTTTATGATTTTAGTTTCATAAATCAGCAAGTAAGACCTTCTGTATTAGTCAATTTCTTGTTGCAGGTAAAATACTTGACAAAAATCAGTTTAAGGGAGGAAGGGCTTATTTCATCTTAAAATACCCAGTTCCAGCCCATTTTGGCAGGGAAGACATAGTGGCAGGACTTGAGGCAGCTGGCCACATTCAACATAGTGAGGAAGCAGAGAATAATGAATACTGGTATTAGCCAGCTTTCTCATGCAGCCCAGGACTACAAGGGCATGGAATGGTGCTGTCCACAGTTAAGGTGGGTCTTTCCACCTTGATTAACCTAATCAAGATAATACCTGACGAGTGATGCTAGGTCTAGTCAACTTGACAATCAATATAAACCATCACATCCTCTATGAACAAATCACATACAAGGTAGAAAAATCAAAGACTAGATGTCTCTCCCTGTTGTTCTGCACTTCTCCAAGTACATCTAAGGACAGACAAAGTGGCAGAAGGATCTTATTGGAAGGAGATAGTGACATAGATTACAAGTACCTATTGTCTGGAAGTTGTTTCTTCATGAGTGAGATTAAGGAGAATAGGTGGGCATAGGAATGGAGATAAAGGATGAACAGGGAAGTAGATTCACTCTAAGGTATTAACAAGAAATAAGAAATACAACAAAAAACAACAAGAAAAGAACAGGAATGGGAAGAAGAACCCATATTAGGAAAGGCAATTATAGGCCAAAGTCCTTTAAAAGACCAAAGGTTTAAGAGGTCATAAGTAAGTTTTTTATGTTCATAAAGGAAAATTATTAAGAAAATTAATGGAATCAGGACCTAACGATACATGACTACAGAGAGAATTAAGGTAGAAATGGTAGAGAATAATCTGAGGTAACCACTTGTTTTATCTCCAACAAGATGCATTTTATAAAGGTTGGTCTGTAATTTCTACCTGCTAGAGGAGTATTTTAAAACATAAAAATGATCTGATTATAAACATATATGTATGTATATTTACAACATATTTATTTGAACCATAAGTAAAGCCAAATAAGAAAAAGATGACCTTACTGATTCAATGCCTTACAGAAAATAATGATGAATGTTAGAAACTAAAGAGTCAATTATGATATGTTTTCTAATGCAATGGTATGTGTCCTGTTCAATGAAGAGATTCAGGGGGAAAAGGTCTACCCAAAACATGTGGATGGTCCTAAGAAATTCTTATAGAAGATACTTTCCTATGGAAGACTTCCAAAATCTTACCTTCATTCTCCTTTCCCTAGTCTGCTCTCATTAATTTGTTTAGGTTTTTATTGTTTGTGCACTGTTTCTTTCTTCTATGTAGACTTCTACCATTCTCTAAAAAGACTTAAAGCCTCTAGCAAAAGTAACAGAGAAATTGGTCTCATTACTTGCTTCTCGGCCCTTCTATAAATCACCGGTGTAGGTAATTGCAGTAATTTCCAGCTTAGCATGTACCTTCTCCCCATGTAATAGGATTAAACTCCAGCCTTATCATGCTTCTGTTATGGTTCATATATTGAACTTATTTCTCACTCTCCACCTTTGATTAAACACTATTTGCATCTCAGTTCTGACTAGTTCTGTTTTCATTTGTTATCTCACAAGGGATTCTGCAGCACATTCCTTTTTCATTGTATGGAAAGTACAGGACTATTTCTGGAATGTAGTATGCTGTTTAACTCACCATATTCCATGTGATATACATACATATATATATATATATATATATATATATATATATATATATACACATATATGTGTATTTCTAACATTGTTTAAGTAGAATATCTCCTTTGTCTTCTTATGAAAACTAAAAAAGATCTTTCAAAGCAAAAAAAAAAAACTTTAGAAGAAAATTTATTTGGACACCTTAAGTGACTTGAAAAGTTTTAAAATTGTAGTGATAAATCCTCCTTCCCTGCTGCTCAGCATTAATGGGCTTGAAAAACAATATCATGACTCACAAATGGCAATTTTCACATTGATCCCTGAATGCAGGTTGGGAAAATTTAGCATAACCATATTATATTTCTCCCTTAATACTTAAAAAAATACTTCTTTAGACTATTTCAGAGTCACATTCACCTAAATCAATGTGAAGAAAACCATTCAAATAATTTAGAGTTTCTTTCAAGGATCAGGAAAATGCCCCAGCGGCTGTGCTGCTAGTGATTAGTTTTAGACATGGTTATCTCCAGAAAGAAAATAATGCTTGATCTGGGAAAAGAGGGCTCCTCAATACCAGGCAGCATAACAAGAACATTGAACCAAATCTTATTTCCCTGTTCACATTTCCCTTGACTCTTCTGTATATCTGTAAAATGTGTGTCAAATATACTGTGGGATCAAAAGTGCATGTGATGGTGAGTCTTTATTGTCAACTTGATTGCATTTAGAACCACCTACAAGATTGGTGAGCATGAGTCTGTGAGGATATTTCCAAAGATGATTTATTGAGGAAGACCTATCCTTAATGTGAGTGACACTATCCTGTGAGTAGGGATATAAAAGGAGGGAAAAGAGAAAGCCACTTCAGTGCTAATTTCCCCACTTCTCTTTTTCAAGGCCCATTGTGACATTTTGTATCATCATGCCTGTAGCAGACAGCTTCAGGTTCGCTGAGATGAACTTCCAGACCAGGCACAGTTATGGAGGAAGGGATATTATTTATGGAAGCTTACAGATCCAGGGGAAGTTCCATAATGGCAGAAGAAGTGGCCTGCTCTCCACAGGACCAGGCAAGAGAGCAAAGCTACAGCAAAAAGCCACAGCACACTTCAGGAACTCCCGCTAGGCACACTTTGCATATCTTTACAATGGAATCTCAAACCCACCATCACACCTTAAGACCAGCCCCCAGTGACATTGCCTCTAGCAAGGTGGCTGCAGATGCAGACTATAAATTAACAAAACACTGAATATATTGGGGGGCTTATATGCCTTATATGCTTATATGTATCTACAATCTTTTCTGTTCTTATGACAACCCTCTGAGTCTTTAGAGCCTCTTTGTCTTACATCCCTGAGAGAGACCCTGTGCAATAAAAGTGGCTGACTTAAGTGCTCTTCCAAGATCTATCTCTGAGCACTTGGCTTCTGTTCCCCTAGTGGTAAAAAGTTTCACTCATTCAAATATTTGCTAAGCGTCCACTCTATGCCTAGAAATGTTCTAAGCAGTCTACCCTGTACGTCATTGAAATAGCTAAAGGGATCATTTCTTGCTACTTTGTGTAGGACTTTCCCTGTTTTCAAACTGAAAGTCCCATATCCTGGGCAAATCAAGGTAATTAGTTTTCTAGAGGAAATGTTTTTCAACAGAACTTTCATATAAGACAAGGCTTAACATTCCCATAGAAAACTAAACAAGACTTTATCAGTAATAGATCAAGTTGTTACAGGGAAGCATACATCCATAGCAATAATAGAAGACAAAAGATCACAGAATTTCTCCAAAATGTTGAGAGAAAATAATCATTAACCTGATTTAAAGGTAGAACATGATAACATGTGTAAAAATTAAGTGGAAATAGGCTGGAGAAATGGCTTAGCAGTTAAGGAGTTTGCCTGTGAAGCCAAAGGATCCCAGTTCGATTCTCCAGAACCCACGTAAGCCAGACACACAAGGGGTGAATGCATCTAGAGTTCGTTTGCAGTGGCTGCATGCCCTGGCGTGCCCATTCTCTCTCTGTCTGCCTCTCTTCTATCTCTCTCTGTTTGCAAATAAATAACTAAAAATTAAAAAAAGAAACATGTCTTTTAAAAAATATTTTTAAAAAATTAAGTGGAAATGGCAAAACACACACAGCAGGAAATAGGAAAAAAGAAATCATATTCAACAGTTAGAACAAGTGAGTAAAAAGAAAACCAGGAAGAACTACAAAACAAGAAAAATGGACAGATCAAATACATATCTTTCAATAATAACTCTTAATATCAATGGCCTCAATGCCCCAATCAAAAGACATAGACTTGCAGACTGGATTAAAAAGCAGGATCCTACCATCTGTTGCCTTCAGGAAACTCACATCCGAATAAAAGATAGAAACATTCTTAGGGTGAAAGGCTGGAAAAAGATATATCAAGCAAATGGACCCAGAAAACAAGCAGGGGTTGCCATTCTAATTTCTGACAGGATAGACTTCAAACCAACATTAGTGAGGAGAGATAAAGCAGGTCACTTTATACTGATTAAAGGAACACTCCAACAGGAGGATATCACAATCCTAAACATTTATGCTCCCAACACGGGGGCCCCCAATTACATAAAACAAACACTATCGGACTTTAGGTCAGAAATAACACCTAACACAATAGTAGTGGGTGACTTCAATACCCCGCTCTCATCACTTGACAGGTCTACCCAACAAAAAATAAACAGAGAAACAACTGTATTAAATGATATCATGGAACAAATGGACCTAACAGATATATACAGAATATTCCATCCAAATACTGCAGAATATACATTCTTCTCAGCGGCACATGGGTCATTCTCTAAAATAGACCATATGATAGGACACAAATCAAATCTCAACAAATACAGGAAAATTGAAATAATCCCTTGTATGCTATCTGACCACAATGGGATTAAACTGCAAATCAACAACAAGAAAAACTACAGAGCATACAGAAATTCATGGAGACTAAACAGTACATTATTGAATGACGCATGGGTCATTGAAGAAATTAAGAAGGAAATCAAGAAATTCATAGAATCAAATGATGAGAACACAACATACCAAAACCTGTGGGACACAATGAAGGCAGTCCTACGAGGGAAATTTATAGCTCTAAGTGCCTATATTAAGAAACTAGAGAGTTCACAACTAAACAATTTAATGCTTCACCTTAAGGCCTTGGAAAGAGAAGAACAAGGCAAACCAAAAATCAGTAGATGGGAAGAAATAATAAAGGTTAAGGCAGAAATTAATGAAATGGAAACCAAAAAAACAATCAAAAAAAATCAATGAAACAAAGAGTTGGTTCTTTGAAAGGATTAACAAGATTGACAAACCCTTAGCAAATCTGACCAAAAGAAAGAGAGAAGAGACAAAAATTGATAAAATTAGAGATGAAAAAGGCAACATCACAACAGATATCAAAGAAATTCAGAAAATCATACGGACATACTTTAAGAATATATATGCCTCTAAGTTTGAAAACCTGAAAGAAATGGATGATTTCCTTGATTTATATGACCTACCAAAATTAAATCAAGATGAGATAAACCATTTAAATAGACCTATAACAACCACAGAGATCCAAGCAGTCATAAAAAGTCTCCCAATTAAAAAAGCCCAGGCCCAGATGGATTCACTACTGAATTTTACCAGACATTCCTGGAAGATCTAACACCAATGCTTCTCAAACTTTTCCATAAAATAGAAGAGGAAGGAATTCTACCAAAATCCTTCTATGAAGCCAGCATCACCCTGATACCCAAACCGGACAAAGACAGATCAAAAAAGAAAACTATAGACCAATCTCCCTCATGAACATAGATGCAAAAATTCTCAACAAAATACTGGCAAACAGAATACAAGAATATATCAGAAAGATTATTCACCCTGACCAAGTAGGCTTTATCCCAGAGATGCAGGGATGGTTCAACATACGCAAATCCATAAATGTAATACACCATATAAATGGTCTGAAGGACAAAAATCACATGGTCATCTCAATAGATGCAGAAAAGGCATTTGACAAAATCCAACACCCCTTCATGGTGAAAGTACTACAGAAACTTGGAATAGAAGGTACATATCTCAACATAATAAAAGTTATTTATGACAAACCTACAGCCAACATAATACTTAATGGGGAAAAACTTGAAGCTTTTCCTCTAAATTCAGGAACAAGACAAGGGTGTCCACTTTCTCCACTATTATTTAATATAGTATTGGAAGTCTTAGCCATAGCAATAAGGCAAGAGGCACTCATAAAGGGGATACAAATCGGAAAGGAAGAGGTCAAATTATCATTATTTGCAGATGATATGATTCTATACATAACAGATCCTAAGGACTCTACCAGCAAATTATTAGAGCTGATAAACACTTTTAGCAATGTAGCAGGATACAAAATAAACACACAGAAATCAGTAGCGTTTCTATACACTAACAACAAACATGCAGAGGATGAAATCAGGGAATCTCTCCCATTCACAATTGCCTCAAAAAAAATAAAATACCTTGGAATAAACTTAACCAAGGAAGTGAAGGATCTCTACAATGAGAACTATAAAAAACTAGAGCGACAAATTGCAGAAGACACAAGGAAATGGAAAGACATTCCATGCTCCTGGATTGGAAGAATCAATATAGTGAAAATGTCAATCTTACCAAAAGCAATCTACACATTTAATGCGATCCCCATTAAAATCCCAATAGCATTCTTCACAGAAATAGAAAAAACAATACTAAAATTCATCTGGAAACACAAAAAAACCTCGAATAGCCAAAACAATTTTGCATAACAAAAATCAGGCAGGTGGTATAACCATACCCGATTTTAAGTTATACTACAAAGCCATAGTAACAAAAACAGCATGGTACTGGCACAAGGACAGACAGGTAGATCAATGGAACAGAATAGAAGACCCAAATATTAATCCAGACAGCTACAGCTACCTGATTTTTGACAAAAACGCCAAAAATACTCATTGGAGAAAAGATAGCCTCTTTAACAAGTGGTGCTGGGAAAATTGGACATCTGTTTGTAAAAGGATAAACATAGATCCTTGTCTCTCTCCTTGCACAAGAATCAAGTCCAAATGGATCAGGGACCTTAATATCAGACCTGAAACTCTGAAAATGCTAGAGGAAAAAGTAGGGGAAACTCTTCAACATATTGGAATAGGCAAGGACTTTCTGAATATAACTCCAATTGCTCAGAGAATAAAAGCACTAATCAACCACTGGGACCTTATAAAATTACAAAGCTTTTGTACAGCAAAGGACACTGTGAATAGAGCAAAAAGACAACCTACAGAATGGGAGAAAATCTTTGCCAGTTATTCATCTGACAGAGGATTAATATCCAGAATATACAAAGAACTCAAAAAACAGAATAACAAGAATTCAAACAACCCAGTTAAAAAATGGGCTATGGAACTAAATAGAGAATTCACGGAAGATGAAATACAGATGGCATATAAACATCTAAAAAAATGTTCTACATCCTTAGCCATCAGGGAAATGCAAATTAAAACCACTTTGAGATTCCATATCACTCCTGTCAGAATGGCTGCCATCAAGAAAACAAATGACAATAAGTGTTGGCGAGGATGCGGAAAAACAGGAACACTTCTACACTGTTGGTGGGAATGTAAGCTGGTCCAGCCACTGTGGAAATCAGTGTGGAGGTTCTTGAGACAGCTAGAAATAGATTTACCATATGATCCAGCTATAGCACTCCTAGGCATATATCCAGAGGACTCTTCTCACTTCCTTAGAGATACTTGCAAAACCATGTTTATTGCTGCTCTATTCACAATAGCTAAGAAATGGAAGCAGCCTAGATGTCCGTCCACAGATGAGTGGATAATAAAGTTGTGGTACATTTACACAATGGAGTTCTATTCAGCAGTAAAGAAAAATGAAATTATGAAATTTGCAGGGAAATGGATGGATCTGGAAAGGATTATACTTAGTGAGGTAACCCAGGCTCAGAAAGCCAAACGTCACATGTTCTCTCTCATATGTGGATCCTAGCTACCAATGTATAGACTTGTGTATGAACTGGAACCAAAAATAGGTACCAGAAACCAGTAAGCGGGTAAAAGGCTATAAGGGAGGGAAGAAAGGGAAGGACTTAAGTGTATGGTAATACACATATGTAAGTAGAAGAACTGAGTACAGGGAGGGGAATGGCCTAAGCGAGGCCATGGGAAGAGAATGCATACAAAAAGGGCAGGGGGAGGGACAATCTAAACTCAAGATATTATCAATAAGACATATGTAAAACTACTTTTTTGATTAAGGTCACGTCTAGAAGATGTAGACTGTTACTAGAAAATTTTCAGTACCTGGGATGGAACTCCTTCCAGTGAGATGTTGGCCAAGGAGGTCCCGGTAGCCTCCAAAACATTAAGGCTTTTGCCAAAGCCCTTGGTTTCCCTAGAGAAATAGATAGTAAGACCCTATTGCTGAAGACATCTCATGCCTGAGAGGCAAGGACACTGAGAAAGCAAGCTGGTGCTGAGCAGAAAACCTTCTCCCTGTAGACCAGCCAACTGAAAGCTGGAAAAAGCTGCACTGCACGCAGCGTATGGGAGACAGAAGCCATCAACAGTGAAAATAGTGGATGCTGAATATTCAAGCTTGGCCGGACAGGCCCAATGACTGAACGGGTGCAATAGTGGCGTGTCTACTCTTGGGGTAACCAACTGCTCCATAATTGGACTGAAGGCCCTCTCTACGGGAGGGAATACATACCCGTACTGAAAAACCTAAGTAAAAGTCTATGGTAGGTGAGGTCATGAGCCTTGGGGGTATAAGCCTGCTCATGTCTGACTAAATGTATATATTATTCCCACCAAGCTGCCCTGGGGACACTACACTAAATGTTCATGTCCACATATTAATGCTATTCTCACTTCTGGCTAGAGAAGCTTCTCTTTTCAGATGGTGATGACCACTGGGACGACATAAAAGGCAACATAGTGCTGAGAAGAAGGGATGGAGGAGTGCCTAGCACTGAAACACCTCTGTCACATCCTCCAGTGGCTCAGGGACCATTGCGGAAGAGGGGGCGGATAGAATGGAAGAGCCAAAGGAAGGATATGACCTCTTACTATGAAGCTGCCCAGACAGAAATTGGCCTCGATATCCATGATCTTGCAGTGCCTAGCAATACCTTTGCAAGACCCTCAAAATAGAAGAGAAAGATGATGTCATCAAATTAGGAGAGAGACTAATGGAGAAAGGGAGGGGATATGATGGAGACTGGAGTTCTAAAGTGGAATGGGGGAGGGGAGGGAAATATCAGGTGGGGTTTTTTTGGTATGTAAGATTAAAAATCAATAAAAATTAAAAAAATTAAAAAAATAAAAAATAAAAAATAAAAAATAAAATAAAATAAAATAAAATAAATTAAGTGGAAATGAACACACTTTACAATCAAGAAAAACTGAGTAAGAATAGTTATTTCTGAGTAAACTTACAAAAGATATAATTAGAAAATAAAAAAAGAAATTGAACCTGTCACACTTGACAAACAAAATACAATTATGAGATAGGAAATAGATACTGCACTGAAAAAACAAACAAACAGATGTTGACTGTATGAAATAGCAATTATTTTAGGGCTAATGTGTTTTTGTAAAGATTAAATGAAAATTCAGTTATTATATTCAGGGAAACCTAAGATCTCAATAAATTCAGAAAAGCATTTGCTAAATTTCAACTCTAATCATGACAAGTTATCAGAGAAGGAAAAGGAAGAAATTTTTTTAATCTAATAAAGTGCTAAGTTTTTATAACTATATTAGCTGATGATACACTCACTTAACACACAGCTTTTCTCTAGCAGAGATTTTTACTTAAAACAAATACAATTATACCACTTACTGATAACCTAATTTTTATGCCTTAGGCATGATGAGGTAATGTTTGAGGCAGTGATGATATAATTCCTACTGGTAACATCACTGACTATCAGCTAAGAACCCCCAAAATCTGAGTCGGTGTATTTCTGTAAGAGAAAGACAGTCATCTCCTCTAGATTCCTAAGAAAACAGGTGAAAATGCTTTGCTTCTTGGCCATGTTCTCTGGTTCTCCTTTGAATGAAAATAAAAATCATTCAGAGGAGAAAATTAGGTTTATTTATCACCAAAAGAACATCTCCACAGATCTCTTCCTATATTTGAAACTAAACACAAACTCTCCAGAACTTACAATCAAATCAATCATAAGTTAATTTTCAAGGTTTGTTATTTTATTTCAGGTCCAAAGGTTTAGAAAAATTTGTACAGAAAGCTCTAACTGTGCAGAAACATAAAAAAGGGATTTTTACAGCCACACAAGTACATCTATTAGAGACTCTGAACAAGTAAAATTTACAAGTATTTGATGCAATATCATGAAAAATAAAAGGTTTTTTTGTTATTTCCACTTGTACTGAACAAGTACCAACTAGTACAGTGAGAAAATCTAAAAAGAAAAGAAAGCATGTTAAGATGAGAAAACAAGGACCAGGCGTGGTGGCACACACCTTTAATCCCAGTACTTGGGAGGCAGAAGGAGGATCGCCATGAGTTTGAGGCTACCCTGATACTCTATAGGAATTTCCAGATCATCCTGGGCTAGAGTAAGACCTTACCTCAAAAAAAAAAAAAAAAAAAAAAAGAAAGAAAGAAAAGAAAGCAAGAATATAAATTATGATTCACTTTGTCATGCTTGTTTACACCGACAATATTAAAAACAATATAAAGTTTTACTAGAATGTTATGAGTTCAACAAGTACACTAAGAAAAATAATATGAATATAAAACTTCAACTAAGTTCTTATGAGTAACATAAAAACAATTATAAAATGAAATCATATAAAGATATAATGCCAATGTTGGTAGGAATATGAGATAGACAAAAATAAACCTATAAGAAGTATATATGACATTTACTTCCAAATATAGAATGTTCTTTGAGAAGATTTTTTAAATAGTTATGAAGCTGAAGAATATAACATTAATATGTCAGCCTTCTTAAAATTCTTCCATAGTTTCAAAATAATTCCAACCAAAGTTTCAACAGAGGTTTTATCAAGTTATAAATAATTTCTGAGCTTGACATGGAAAAGCAAATGGAAAAAATTACATGACAATTTTCAACTAACAGAAGAATAGTCATGACAATTTTAGAAGAGTAGATATTTGGGAACTTTATATAATAAATATGGAAGCTATAGTGTATTAATTGAAAATCCAAGTGCCAGTATATCATGATACATTCCAATGAGGTGTTGGTGAAGGAGGCTACAGAGGCTCCTAAAGCAACATAGGCTATTGCTATTGCCCTTGGTTGCCCACCAGAATTAGATGATAAGTCCTTGTTGCTGAACATACCACACACTTTCTTGCAAGGAATTAAAAAAAAAAAAAAAAAAAAAAAAAAAAGCTTCCTGCCTGTCAGCTAGCTTTCTTCAGGACAGAAGGTGCTATCGAAGCTGCTAGGGGAGAAAAGTCATCCACAATTCCACCCAGCTCTGGACCCTGTGTCTTTCCCAACCAGCCTGCAAAGCAAAGTTGCACACTGGTGCAACAGTGATAGGAGAGTTATGGGAGTAACCAACTGCTGTCTGATTGGATTTTAGGACCACTCGACAGGGAGGAACTATAAATCTGGTCAAAGGTCTATATAGTGATGGAGCCAGTTTCTAGGATGGACACCAATATTGTAGTTACATTACTGAGACAATATGTCAAACTGCCTTGAAATATTTGATTTTGTTCCTACAGAATTGTACTGCTGCAGCGTTGAAGTGTCTTTATGCAAAGGGCAGAGGTTAATACAGGATGCCTAGCTGGCAAAATTACCAAAACTAAGCACCTAGCATGTGCTCAGTTCTAACCATGACATCCAAGCCATATTCCCCAAGGCTAAAGGAACCTCACTGAATATGGGATGGAAAGACTATGAGAGGGCTGGAGAGATGGCTTAGCGGTTAAGGCGCCTGCCTGCTAAGCCTAAGAACCCGGTTCCAATCTCCAGGTCCCACGTTTAGCCAGATGTAGTGACGCAAGGGTGCAATGCCTCACTTGCCCACAAGGGGGTGCACACATCTGGATTTCGTTCACAGCAGCTGAGAGACTGCTGGTGCGCCCATCTCTGTCTCCCTCTCCCTCTCTGTCTCTATGTCTCTCTCCAAAAATAAATAAAAATGAAAAAATTTAAAAAAGAAAGAAAGACTATGAAAGCAGAAGAATGGAAAGTAGGGATGTGGAATTCTGTCTTCAGGATAAGAACAGTCATCTCTATTCATGAACTCAGCAGATTTGGTTTCCTGCACAAAGTTGAGCCTGTCAATATTTCATCAAAGATGAGGAGGCCCATGAGACCCCAAATCCCCCAGAACAAATAGTAAATACTGACAACTGGTCATTGTTGGGAGAGAGGGTATCATATACTGTAGTGGTATAGACACAGTGGCATGCCCATTTTCCAATAAATAACCTTCTACCCATGATCATGCAGGCAGCTCTAATTTAATTCAGTGGGTCAAAAGAAAAAATTACAAAGCATAAAAGTAGGATGGAGACTTACAACTTATAGGAAGAAGGGTTTCATGGGAAGGGGAAGGGAAAGAGAAAGGGTAATTAGGAGGAGTAGGATCGAAATGAATTGTATACATGTATGAAAATATCAAAAATATAAGTTGAGAACGATGATAATTTAGAGGATTTATTTCATGACATACATAAAAATTAGTTAACATACATTAAATTCCTTAAGTGCAAAAGACAAAATATTAAAACTTGCAATGAACAATATGGGTAAAGAGGCTGGAGAGATAGTTCACTTGCCTTATAAGAATGAGGATCTGTGTTCTATCCCCAGTACCCACATAAATTCCAGCCATGGTGATACATGCCTGTGACCTCAGAGTTGGGAAAGTAGGAGGATACCTAAGGCTCGCTGGCCAGGAAATCTAGTCTAACCAGTGGCTCTATGCCAAAGCAAGGTACAATCTCACAAAGAAATGGATGGTGAATCTAAGGACAACACCCGAGGATGACCTCTAACCTCCACATGCATCTGCACCTGCATACACATGCACCTTAAGGCACGTGTGCACTCTGCCCACACAAACACTTACATATACACATATACCTGAGGACAACACTACAACCTCCATGTGCACATCCACCTGCATACACACATGCACAGCCACCACCCCAAACACACTTATATGCACACATATGCCTGAATCAGAGGTTGTCCTCTGAGCTTCATATACACATGTGCCTGTACACACACACATATATCCCCACATACACATATACCTAAACACAAACACAAAGTTGCCCTCTGACCTCTGCACATTCCTCCACCTGAACCCACACATGCACCACTCCCCTACCTGAAGACAAGACCTGAAGTTGTCTTCTGACCTCCACTTGTATATGCACCTGCATATACGCATGCACCACCCCACCACACACAAACATTCACATACACTCATACACTTTCCACATATTCTTACATAAAGTATTGTGAGTGAATCTTTAGAACGTTGAACTATGAAAGAATTATTTATATAAGACCTAAAAAAAACCAAACCATTAGGGACAATAATGAACAAATTCAGCTAAAATTAAAATGGTGTGTGAAATAAAAGATACTAGAAGAAAGTCTACTAAGCAAGCCATACTTTGGAAGATATTATATGGAATATTCACTTTTAAGAAAAAATTGATATTTAAGATTTATAGGGGATCCTTGGAAATAGAAATAAAAACACAACCCAACAGAACATAAGAAGGGAAGACAATAAATATATTGGAAAAATTCAACCTCAACATTAACCAACACAAGACAAATTTAAAAAGATATTTTAATGAACATGACATTCACATACACATGAAATTGGTTCTGGTAATGGCACAGCTTTGGTTGGATGTGGACTAGCAGGCACTAAAAAGTGCACTGTGTGTCTTCAAAAATCCTATTGTCCAAATCCTGGCTTTGCAACTTCCTACCCACTCGATCTTGTACAAGCTACTTAATAATCCTTATGCATCAATCTTTATATGTTTGAAACAAAGATAATAATAAAGTACAATTATGGAAGACTAACGGAGAAACAAAGTTTATTACACAAAATAATACTGTATTTTGTACATGATGAACACATAACAAAGATTAGCTGTGAAAGTACAAATTGGCACAACCATTTCAGAGAACAATCTGCCAGTAGTCAAATATGCAAATGAAAATAAATAAACCTGCCTTGATCTAGGCCCTATAAGCTTTGTAATTGGTCATCAGTCACTGACTTTGAAGAGAGGTCCTGAGACTTTTCTGGAACTTTGACTCCTTTGTGGATATTTTAAACTAACCACTAACTAATCAATATCAAAGAATCACTCCAGTTGACTGGGCAATGTTCATAGAATAATTCCAAATTAGCACAGAGCACTGCCTCATCAAAAGGAAGTAAAGTTGAGTCCGTATGCTGCTCTCAGTGGCACACAGCTGAAGACCACATTAGATTATGACTGCTCAGCATGTCTGGCTGCTCCTGGCTATGCTCTTTAACCTAGGCAACCATACAGAAGTCATTTCATGTCTCTGAGTAGGCTACCACTTCCACCAAATTGTACATTTTCTAGAGTCGTTTCCATTTTATGGAACCTCTGGAAAGACCACTTGAGAGATTAACATTAAAGATGGTGGAAACTACTGGAAAGCATTGGTAGTACTTTAATGGCCTCTCCTACCTCCAAGAATTCAGTAATTAAACTTGAAATGACTAATTTTCAGTGTTCTTCAATCTCTAAATCAGAAAGAAGTTTTGCTGGCAAGGGAAAGTGTTGTTCATATCTTTAAAACTATTAATGTCCACATCCTTAAGTGGATTAGATTTGGGCTGCCCAGTGGGAACAACAAAATATTCAATTTCGCATTATTCTCCATGGGGCATTTCTCCTCCTGATGAAATGAATGGCCCTTATACAGTATTTTTGACTAGTGTTATAGCTACTTTCACATTGCTGGGACAAAACATAACCAAAAGCAGCTAGTTGGAGGAAAGGTCTTCTGTGGCTTGCTGTCTTGAGGGGACACTTCATGATGGCAAGAAAAGGGCCCTAGAGAAGACAATGGGCATGACTTCTTGCCATAGCAGGTGGAAAACTGCAGTAAGGGAGTGAGTTAAACTTTGGCCAGGGGGAGTTGGCTGTATACTCCAAAGCCTTCCCCCAGGAACACACCTTCTCCAGAAAACACATAAGTTTATGTGGGGTGTCTGATTCAAACCACCAGCTAGTAAGAGATTCAATTGCCAATGCATAACTTTGTAACAACTACATTTTCTCTCTCTGAGAGCATGGCCTATTTTCCATTTATTTTATATTGATTTTTTATAATATTTTTATTTCTTTATTTTCAAACAGAGATAGATAGCAAGAAGAGAGGCAAGAGAATAGGCATGCCAGGGCCTTCAGCTACTGCAAACAAACTCCAGATACATGCACCACTTTGCACATCTGGCTTTATATGGGTACTGGGGAACTGAACCTGGGTCATTAGACTAAGACAGTTCTTCACCTATTTGCTCCTATCTTCAACAATTGTTCAATTGTTGGTATTACTGAATATCATTTTTTTTTTAAGGCGTGAGCCACCACGCCTGGCTTTTGGCTGTTTTTTTTTTAATATACTTTATTTACTTATTTATTTATTTAGGAGAGAGAAAGAGGCAGAGAGAGAGAGAGAGAGAGAATGGGTGCAGCAGGGTCTAGCCACTGTAGACAAACTCCAGATGCACGCACCCCCTTGTGCATCTGGCTTATGTGGGTCCTGGAGAATCGAACCAGGATCCTTTGGCTTTGCAGGCAAATGCTTTAACCGCTAAGCCATCTCTCCAGCCCCCATGAATATCATTTTTATATGATGTTAAAAATTAATATACCCTAGATCACTAAGTAACCTGATATTCTGTGTTGGCAATTGCTTTCCTGTATGTCATTAAAAATTCTCTCCTTACAAAATTCCTCTTTAAAGTTAGTCTAGCTATATTAATGCAACCTATTACCAAATAACAAACATATGTAATTTATCATTCATCTATGTTTAAGGGTCTGCTTTGTGTGAGGGACTGTCCTAGTAAACAAGACAGTGATGCTTCTTGCCTTCAAGGAGCATATAGATGAGTGGGCATGAAAACGAAAAACCAGGGCAAGGGGTTTAGGGAGAACATTTCTGAAACCAATGGAATAAAATATATTCTCCTAAGACCAAGATGAAATTATGAGTCACATGTGTTTCAAATGATATACTTTGATAAAAATACCATGGTCCCATCTAAAATATTCTGTCTTGGCAAAGGAGAAAGAATGGATTTAGTCATTTCAAAAATATTTTATAGTCCATAAATCAAGAAATCAAAGAATGACAAGAATGTAAAAACAAAGAGCAATCAAATGTACTTCATTTAATCAAGAGTAAACAAGTTGAATGCTAGGGATAAGGCTCAGTCAGAAAGCATGAAAAATTGAGTTCACATTCCCAGTACCCACATAAAAAACTGAATATAGGACTGGAGAGATAGCTCAGTGAATAAAGGTGATTGTCAGGCAAAGCCTGACACCCAGGGTTCAATTCCCCACTATCCACATAAAATCCGGTGCATAATGTGGTCACATGCATCTGGAGTTCATTCGCAGTGGCAAGAGGCCTTTACATTCCCATGTACTCTCTCCCTAATTCATATTCATTTTCTCTCTCTCCTTGCAAGTAAATAAAATATTAAAATAAATAAATAAAAACTGAGTACTGAAGTGTGTGCCTGGAGAGGCAGATATATGAGGATCCCTGAGGCTTGATGTCTAGCTAGTTTAGCTGAATTGGTGAGTTTCAGAGTCAATGACAAAGCGTGTGTCAATAAGGAATAGGGAAGAAAAATTAAGAAAACCAGTGTTGACCTCTAGCTTCCACATATACATGCACACACATACACCTACACAAATGAATACACACAAACATGTACACTCATACACACCACACACATGTGCACACATACACTGAACATACTTGACATGTTCATAGAATCAATGATTATCTAAAAAACTTTTCCCTAAAATATTTGCTTTTTCTTTATTTTTGCATCACAGATTTGTCTGCATTCCTAGGAAAATTCCAAAAACAAAGGGAAAGTTGGTAGAATACATCACTGTGGTAAGACGACTATGTCTTTTAGCTCAAAGCCACTTTGATTAGAGTGAATTCAGAGAATGTCAATGCTATTTTAATGTGCTTTCTCAAACAGAACAAGAAACTGGAGTTGCTAGATTTTCTGCCTCTCCAAATTCCTCTCTCTAGTCCCTTACACATGCATCAAGTGTTTCTCATTATTAATTATTGATCTATAATGACAGACTCTTCTTCACACACATTTAAATTATCCTTAGAACAAAATATAGTCAGGATATATATGTCTTCTCTAATATTTACCATTGGAAACCTTCATGAATGGTTATTTTATGCTTAAGAGTGAATCCAGTTTTAAATATGGAGAAAACGTTTTATTATAAAATCCACTTTTTTTTTTTACTCTGGAAATAATTTCAAAGGAACAATGTGAAGCTTGTCTCTCATATTTGACAGAATAAAGATCACAATAACATGGCATTTGTCATTCATATAATACAACTCAAGAAAGTGAAAATTGGAAAAATCATAACACTGGGTTTCAAAATTACAGAGGAAAAGAAACTGAATTTCTCCCATCAGAGAAATTCTTTCATGCTAAATTACTTTTATTTGTTACTGTTGACTTAGGGGCTTCTAAGGAAACACAAAGCTTAAAAGTTGTTTGTCTCATTATCTTTCCTGAATTCACACAATACTAATACAATAGCATCCTTTCAAACTGATATCGAAATTAAGGCCCTATGCATTCTACTAGCCATGTATACATTTGAAGATGGCTAAGAAATTATCACTTTGAGTACAGTTAAAGTATTACTTTAATTATCTCTGACATACACAGACACAGAGATTAGTTTAAGGAAGTAAAATTCATGTCCTAGAAAGAAATCTATGGAAATAATCAAACACATTTTAGTGCTTATATTGCTACCCCATGGAAAACATTTTACATGATATATCTCAAGTCATCATTATAAAATAAATGCCCAAGAGCTACCTACTTTCATTATACATATTACAGATGAAGAAACTGGTGCTTAGAGAAATTGGTTGTTAGTCAAAATCATGCAATTAATGAATGACAGCTTAAGTCTCCAGCCACCCCTGGTTCTGATGGTCCTACAGTCTGCAAGAATCCTTTACAAGTCATTTCTCTGTATTTCATGCACAAATAAGGCCATTTTTGCTGTTGCATTGTGGAGAGAAGAAAGTGACTAAGGCTTAAGTGTAGGTAAGAAATTTGAATGCCTCTCTAGCCAGCAGAGTTTTAGTTCAAAATTCTTATATCTCTTCTTTGCTTCCTCTGTTTGCCTCAGCTCTCCCAAGTTCTTTCAAATAAAACACTTACATAAAGCTCTGCTATAGAGTGAGTTGTCTCCCCCTAAGTATACATGTTGAAGTTCTACTTATCACCCTTTTTCTATACACAGTGAAATCAACCTCATTCAGAAACAGAATCTTTGCTAATACAACCAGGTAAAGCCAACATCATTAGGGTAGGCTATAATTGAATATGGCTGGTGTCTTGACAAGAAGAGAGCCATGTGCACAGAGAATTCTGTGTGAAGACACAGACAAGATAAGTGAAGACAGAGGCAGATAGTAAAAGTTAATCTATGACAAGTGAAGGAACATGTAAGGCTACTAGAGACAGTAGAAGTGATAAAAAAGATAATCTCATAAAAGATTTAGAGAATACCCACCCTCTGACCCCAAAAAGAAAAAAAAAAAAAGCCATTTGATTTAGGACTTTTAGCATCCAAAAACTGTAGAGAATGATTTTTGTCATTAAACAACAGAGTATACAGTAACTCTCATAATGGGAATAGGAGCTTAGCATTGTATTGGCTACCTCTGAGCAGGGTTTAATTGAGTAGAACATTATCTTCAGTTCTTCCAGGGGAAAAAAAAAATCTCAAAACTTTATTTTTACTAAGGAACTTATTGAGGATATTTTACATATCACCTTAGGTCTGCCTATTATATACACAGTGACAATCAGCTGTGGGGAAGATAATAGAGAAAGATCATGCATGTTTGCAGTCTAATAGTAACATTAGTTCCTGCTTTTTTTCTCCTATTTTCAGCAATCCCAGCCCTAGTTTGGCAATGTTAAATTATATGCTATCAAAAGATTAGGTGATCCTTCCCCAACACATATAATTTCTTCAAATTGCTGTGATCCAAACTCAAAGCTCTCCAGAATTTCCAATCTTGTTGAGAGAAATCTACCAGAGGCACAGCTAAGGTTAGGGGTAATCTTTTCAGATGTTCATATCACCAGAGCAGGTCAGTAATGCAAATTCTCCATTTTCTTTGCAGTGCTCACACAGTTAGAATTGGGCAGTAGAGAGAATTCTCCATAGATAAACTTTTACTTTGTTGATTGCTGTCATTTCATCTTTATTATTTTTTATTTTTTGTTGAGAGTTTTTATTACAATTTCAAGTATTATAGACAATAAACCATGGCAACCTCCCCTCACAACTTTCCCTTTTGAATCTATTCTCTATCAGTTTTGTATTTTGTGTACATGTTTTCATTTAGTTCAATCAGACAATACAATTATCTCAGTTTTGTAAGTGGAGAACCTGAAGTACAATAGAGAAAAATGACTTCCCAAGGTACCAGCATTGGTTAATGATAGATTTAGGGGCAGCCATAAGGAGTTCTGAACCACACTATCATCCGTTTATCTGCTATTTATAGTCTAATGCACATGTCCACTCTCTTCTATTCTTCAAAAGACGTTTAAGGGTATCGTGCATTTTATAACGTTCTGTTTTAATAAGAAGGAAATGCCTCTCTTTTTTTTTTTTGATACTTCACTTTCTTTCTTTCCCTCTTTTCCCTTGCATGGTAACATAGCGATTAATAAGGCAGTTCAAATCTCCATGATGCCACTCCCCAGCTGAATGGAGTGGGACAGATAACAGCCTCTTGAAGCTGAGAGCTTCTGGGAAGATCAAATGTTCTTATGGGTTTAAAGTGATCAGCTCAATGTCTGGCACATCACAAGCATTGAGAGAGAGTCTTCTGTTGAACTTCAGTCTGTCTCTCACACACACAGTGTCTTGAGTCCACATCTAGCCTCAGAGATACAGGTGAGGAGAGCAAGGCCCACCTATGAAAGTGACTTACATGGCCAAGGTGACAAAAAGTTGGATGAGAACTTTCAAGGACACTTAATACCCTCCTTATTCTCTTTCCATTAAATGATACTTTGCTTTAAAACCACCACCAAGTAGTCTACTGTGTGTCTTCTCAAAGTGATTGTGAAAGTCATTGTAGTAGTGAAATCATCTTGTTGCCTCCTCTGTGTTTCTGGCAACCTGAGCCTTATCTATAGTCATTATTCACTTCAAAATAAATTTAGCATTTTGATTTTTTCCTTCTAATTGCATTCCATGCTTAAAACATTATCTTTAAAAAATATCATAATGCCATTTTATTCAGTTTGGGGTTTCCTTTAATGAATATGCATTAGCTTTATGAGAAGTATCTCTTTTCCTGAGAAGGAAGGTCAGACGAGCAAAAACAGGGAAGGCATAAAATAATTTACAACATCAATATGTGTCCCATAAGAAATCCACCATTTCCTTGCATTTAACCAATGCGCAGAAGATACAACCTTTGAATTTCTGAATTATGTATATAGTATTCAATAATTATGAGGCTAATGACATTAGTATTCATGTTATATTTGAGAAATAGTTCAGAGATTATTAGGAAAGGTTCAAGAATAAGGATGCCTTCCTTTGGGCAGCTAACAACCTAAACCTGGTATACTCAGCTACTTCCTGTGTATGGGTCTCCAGCACAGAGTAACGGAAGCCTGCACCAGCTGCAGAAAGACTGATTTCTGAAGCATCTTAAATACTGTGTCTGGCTCTTGTTACAGTGAAAAGAACAGCATCTTATTCTGAAAGCACTGACATGTTAATATCCTTGAATGTCCTGCATACCACCAAACACACTCAAGTACACTAGATGCCAAATCCTGTGTGCTGCCAAACAATCTACCATAAACATAAAATTTCCCAGGAATATTTAATAAATGTTATGCATGCAGAGTATTTCAGAAAAAAGCAGTGAGGTGCTTTCAATGCAAAAATTGTCTTCCTTAATGCTTTGTAGAGATCATTGAGAACAAGAACAAAAAAGTGGAGAATGGAAAATGATAATTCCGTAAGTATAGCATGTGAATTGATCGGGATTTCCATTTGGTTGTTTTAGAGATGGGAGACAACACATCACAAACGTCCCTACCCAAAATTATACTCAGCAAATGGGAACAGGATTTCTTATGACATTGACTGGGAAATCAATATTCATATGGGTAAATTTGCTTTTTCTTCTGAGATTTGTCCTTCAAAGGGCTTCACAGACTATTTGCTGATGTCTGAAGATAATAATGAAGTAAAAAGAATGTCCCGTAGGATGAAAAATTACCACTGATTCATAAAACTCGCCAGACATTAGAAAATGACAGAAAGGGGCAGGCTTATAGCCAGAAAGGTTTGCTAGCTGCTCCACTTTTCCTCAAGTGCCCTTTGGACTTGGAAGTAATAAATCCATGGGACAGGTACCTTTACCCCTCTCTTTAAAACTGCCTAAAATCACAAGTGAGTTCAGGTGAGTGACAGTCTACTTAAGAGCATTTCCTAAGGGATATGGGATATTTCTGGCCATGCCACTGTGTAAAGGCACACAGCCAGCCCTATCCTGAAATCCTGGTGCTGAAGTACAAGCCTCAGCTCAGTAAACATTTGAGCTCTGAAGATGACTGGCAGCCCTCTGCTCAGAATGAGCTTCATGAGGAATTCCTGGCTGGCCCTGAATGGCCAGTGTATGTCACTGGGTCATCCATGGTTTGCATATCCTACTTATTATACTAGAAGGTTTGGAGTGTTTCACTGTTGTGCTTGGCAGGGAGTAATATTTATAGCATAAAAAGCATGACCTCCCTGTCACTTGACAAAGAAAGAGTGGGATATGGGTTGCTAGAACTGTAAAGAAACATTTATCAGATTAAAGGTGCCAGAAGACAAATACAAGAAAGAAAACCTTATATCACACAATGTCCTTTCTACATGTCATCAAGCTCCTTACTGAGAACTGAACATAAGCTAGGCCCTGTGCAAAGATTATGTGGCCTTGCTCAAAATGGAACAGGCTGCAAGTGCCACAGACTGGATATTAAAGTCTGTCTGATAATAAATACTAATAAATATGTTTATTCAAGTTGTACTTAACTCTCTTGTGCCCTGAAAAGAATTTTATTTCTTAAATTTTAATTCTTGAATTTATCTTCATAACAACTCTGGAACTAAGAAGAGCAACCATTGTTGTATTCTGTCATTTATTCACTGATCCATGCATAGATTTATTTACTCGGCAAACATCTACCAAGGGCCCACTATGTGCTTGTCATTATACTTCATTGGAGAGAGACTGGGATTCACAGAAGTTATGCCTTGGGGATGGGATTCTTGTTTTCCTATGTTCCGATGTTTTCATTTTTCATAGTTCTCAATCCAGAGTACAGCAGCTTAGTTACTCAGACATCTCTTCTGTCATAGACTGTCACCATCAACAACATACTACATTGTGAGTCATCAGCCAAACCATATCAGGAGACCTCAGTAATTAGGAGCAGTAGGCTGAATCTGTATGAAAATAATGCCTGCATGCTTACAATGTATAAAATGAACACAAAGTCTACTTGTAAACAGTACCTCCACTCTTGCTGTATCTAATGTAGGATTGAATCCTGCTTTTGACTCTGTGGATGAAAGGTCACTTGGTGACAACCACCTGAAATGTAAAATGTAGCTTTCCCATATACAACTTCTCTTTGGAGTTGTTGTTACCTTATTTACTTTGAAAATGTCTCCTTTTGAGAAGCTGATGAATGTGGTCAAACAAAGGAATATCAAAGCAATCAGCTGGGTATAGTGACATATCCCTGTAATCTAAGAACTTGCGAGGCAGAAGCAAGAAGATTATGAGTGCATGGCCAGCCTAGGCTATGTAACAAGACCTATCTCAAGAAACGAACGTCAACTGAATAAAGAAGAATCAAAAGCACATCTTCAAACTTTAGCCAGTTCTGGGTGCCATGATCTTTCATGCCTCCCACAACCCATTTGTGGAGGGCCAAGGTCACTGTTCCAGGAAGAATGAGGGGAAGAAAGGATTCAAGTGCCTGACAGGACATCACCAGTAGTAACAAGAAGGAGAGATTAAGTAAACTAACCAGAAATTAGACGTACTTAATTTGCAGAGAAGGAACAACACCTAAGCCCCACCTGAGTATCTTGGGAAAAAAAAAGACACTATAGTGATCTTATTCTTGACCAGTGATGAACCTTGGTTTGTGTAGAGATCCCCACTGCTCAACTTTTGAAGTGTTTCAGAATCTGTATTTCCTTTTTTCTACCTTGTTAATGCTAATCTGACATTTTATGATTACTACAGTTATTTTGTATAAATAGTGTCTTTATGTCCTGATGCTCCATTTAATTTCTGTGCTTTTTGTTAATCTATAAAGAAATGATTTTGTTTACAGTCTTCAAACTGTACCAATATGTGGTAGAATAGGTATTCCCAATAGGTTTTTTTAAGCAATGAGTCTTTCAATATTTTATTTTTATTTATTTGACAGAGAAAGAGAGAGAATGGGTGCACCACGGCCTCCAGCCACTACAAACGAACTCCAGACGAGTGCACCCCCTTGTACATCTGGCTTATGTGGGTCCTGGGGAATCAAACCTGGGTCCTTTGGCTTTGTAGGCAAATGCCTTAACTGCTAAACCATCCATCCAGACTCCCAAAAGGTTTTTAAGTGATCAAGTATTTCTGATAATATCTTTCCTTATGATACATTTCTTAAGAAGCACTGTAGTTGAGAATTTTTAAAAAAAAATTGATGTTTTGGTGAAAGGTAATGAAGGCATACTGAAAAGAATAGTGAATCTAGATTCCATAATGTCAATTTTAATTTCACTACAAAGGATTGGATGACTTTAGCCAAGACCCTTAACTTTAGTGAATGGTACCTGACCTGTATAGTGGAAATAAAAGGGAAGTATTTTCAGGTGCCACTGGTGTAGGTATAAATGATGTATCTTCTTGCCAGGATTGGTGGCACATGCCTTTAATCCCAGCACTTGGGAGGCAAATGTAGAAGGATTCCATGAGTTCAAGGCCAGCCTAGGACTACAAAGTGACTTCCAGGTCAACCTGTCCTATGTGAGACAGTACTTCAAAATAAATAAACAACAAAAAAAATGTGGCCTCCTACTGATGTTTCATTGGAATTGGATTTGCCTCCATTTTATCCCTAAATCTTGTGCAGTTACTTTTGCAAGTCCTTGATTATATTAAGCATCTTTTCATTACTATAACATAATTCCCAAGATTAACAACTCACAAAGAGAAAAGGTATGTTTTAATTAAGAGTTTTGTAGCTTGCTATCCATATTCAATTAAACTCATGGTTTCTGTGTTTATAGTGAGGCAGTACAGCACTGAAGTGAGCATGTGGGAGAGGAAGCTTCTCACCTCATGGCAGTTGAAACACAGGGAAGAGATTAGCATCCTACAACTCCCTTCTGGGGCAGGGCCCCAATGACCCAAAACCTCTCATTAAGCCTCACCTCTTGATATTTCCATCTTCTTCAAAAATTGTCATGCTGAAGAGCAAGCATCTGACATGTGGTTGGCATGGGTCATGACAGATATGAACTACAGAATTAATTATAATTCAAATAAAATAAAGACAGCCCATCAGCTACAGTATACTAAAAGGTATCCTGTACTACCCTTCTTGCTTTGCTCCATGAACCTCCCTCTGTCACCAGCTATGATGAAATTCCTAGGCCTATTTTAAAGATACTCACTGTTAACTGGTTCAGAATGCCACCTCTCATGCTGCTAGGGTACCCAGAGTATTAAGCTGCCGGTACCCATTTGTACATCCCCAAAATTTATACAATGAAACCAATCCCCAATGATACAGTATTAAATAAAGGAAGAGTCTTTGGATGTTCTTCTCTCATTAATGGGATCAATGCCTCTAGGAACGAGATCCCAGAAAGCTAACTTTCTATGGTCACGTGAAGACAACAAGAAGGCATCATTTATGAAGAACATGGAACCTCACTAAGACACTGGGTCTTTAAGTGCCTTGATTTTGGACTTTTCAGTTTCTAGACTATAAAAAAAAATAATTTTCTGCTCTTCATAAGATAACCAGTTTATAATTCTTTTATAGCAGCCCAAGCAGACTAAGGCAATGTTCCCTTGGAAGAGAATCCTTAGAAATCTGAAATATGGGCCTTTGTTCTCCCATCCTCAGATGAGGAGATAGGAATTTGCTTTTTCATTTTTGATGAGTCTAAAGTATTTTATTTTATATGCTAAATAACTAAAAGTGACCAATGCTTCTGAGTCTCTTAAGTCTTGTAATATATGCTACCATGCTCTGCTATGATATGAATGTAACCCTTTCTCTGATATGCCTTGTTCCTTACATGTGGACTGTCATGCAAAATGCAGCTCTGCCTCACCCAGTTGTCACCCTGCACCTATTTCAGTTGAATC
Organism: Orientallactaga sibirica; assembly: GCA_036365145.1. Lineage (NCBI taxonomy): Eukaryota > Metazoa > Chordata > Mammalia > Rodentia > Dipodidae > Orientallactaga > Orientallactaga sibirica. The sequence goes on along the minus strand of JAEOAD010000021.1, from coordinate 29,088,620 downwards.
CCAGTAGCACCTGCTGCTCAGTTCCCACAATAAGACACACTTTTCAAAAATGTTGTGAGAATTAAGTGAAATCATATGTTTGGGTTCTGTCTTTGCCATTGCGTAACCTCCCCCATCGCCTGTCCCCATATCAATGAAGATATCCCATCTGTTCAGATTTTTCAGCGTATAATAAATTGTCTGAGAAACCAGATGGATAATTAAGGCTGAAGAACATAATAGGGGCTATTTAACATCCCCTGGACACAACCCCAAATTCTGTCCTTGGAAAATTGGAGAGGGAAAGGTTATATATTTGTTAGCTATGAGTCATTCCTGTGGAAACTGAAGAAAGGAAATTTAACTTAAAAAATCTTGAGTTTTGAGTACAGAAACTAGCAGAGCTCAAGAGGATTTGCAATACACTTTAATCTCTGAAGACTGACATCAACAGAGGTACATCCCACCTCTTCACATTGTGTAACAATGAGAAAACAAGTGGGAGTTGTCAAAGAAATAGCACTTGACTTGCTGTTATGGAAGAAATTAATCAACCTGCCTATATCAGAAAGAAGTAAAAAGGTAAACCTGTGTTAAACTTCCTTTAAATTTCCTTCAAATGATAGCAAATGAAATGCAGGGCATTGAAACAGAGTGTGTAGTTCACTCCATTCCCTCAACTCTCCAACTCTCGCACCATGCAAGATTTTCTTTTCTTTCCTTTTTTAGTTAAAGGCATTTTATATTTAAATTTCAGACTGAAATCAAATAGTCACATATGCTAAAGATAAAATTTTGAGTAATTTTGGAGTTGGGGATTTCATTAGCTTTCATTTGAACGCTTAAACTCAGAAGTATTTCAGATTTTGGAGTTTTTTTTCAGACTGTTAATCATTTACATAATGCACAATGACATGGTTTGGAGATGTAAACCAAGTCTCAACATGAAACTCATTCATGTTTCATACACACTTGGTACACATAGCATGCAGTTTATTTTATAACTTATTCTTAGTGTGTTTATGCAGCCCAGCACATGAACTTGCTGTGATATTCTCTTGCAGCATCATGCAGGTAATCAAAATAATAAGTTTTGTATTTTTGCACTTTACAGATTTTAGATTTTTCTGCCATTTTCTCTCCACCAAAGTGGACTTCAGGCACATCAAACTCGTACTTCTAAAAGCTTTTATTTTCATTGACTCAACCAACAAGTCTTCTTTCAGTACTCACCAGTTTATGACTCTTGTTTTATTTTCTTTTGTGCCTACCTTTGTGACAAGATACAAAATCAACACATAACAATCAGTAGCTTTCCTATAAGCCAAAGACAAACAGAGAAAGGAAGGCTGTCCCATTTTCAGTAGACACACACACACACAAATTAAATATCTTAGAATATCACTAACCAAGGAAATGAAAGACCTATTCAGTGAAATATAAAAACCCTGAAGAAAGAAATTGAGTAGGACACAAGACGATGGGAAGACCTCCCATGCTCACTGAGTGGTAGAACTAATATTGTGAAAGTGGCTATTCCACCAAAAGAAATATACAGATTCAACACAATACCAACAATAACTCTAGCATCATTCTTCACAGAGATAGAAAAAACAATCTCAAAATTTATCTAAAACTACAGAAGGCCTGGGATATCCACAACTATCCTCAGTATCACCATACCCAATTCTAAGTTGTACTACAAAGCCATAGTAATAAAAAATGGCATGGTACTGGCATAAAAACAGTCATATGGATCAATAGAGAATGGAATGGAATGAATGGAATGGAATGGAATGGCATGGCATGGCATGGCATGGCATAGAATAGATCCAGGCCTTTGTTCAAGCAACTATAGCTACCTTATTTTTGACAAAGGAGCCAATAACACACACTGGATAAAAGACAGCATTTTCAACAAAAAGGGATAGAGAAACTGAATAGTCATATGTAAAAAAATTAATAATGTTCTCACTCTGCATAAAAATCAACTCCAAATGGATTAAGGACTTTAATATAATATTTGAAACTCTAAAATGAATAAAAGAAAAATAGGGATGTAATCCAAGATATAGGAGTGGGGAAAGCTTTTTTGTTTAATTTTATTATTAACAACTTCTATACTTACAGACAACAAACCATGATATTTCCCCCTCTTCTTCCTCACTTTCTCCTTCACAACTCCACTCTCCATCATATTCCCTCCCTCTCTTCATTAGTCTCTTTTAGTTTGATGTCATCATCTTTTTCTCCTATTGTGAGGGTCTTATAAAGGTATTACTGGGCACTGCGAGGTTATGGATATTGAGGCCAATTTCTGTCTGGACAGTTGCAGAGTAAAGAGTGGCACCCTTCCTGCCACCTCTTCTGCAATGGACCCTGAGCCTTGGGGGTTGTGATAGAGATGTTTCAGTGCTAGACACTCCTCTGTCACTTCCTCTCAGCACTATGTTGCCTTTTGGTCATCCCAGTGGTCACTGCCATCTGAAAATTGAAGCTTCTCTAACCAAAAATGAGAGTAGTATTTAACATATGAAAATGAGGATTAAGTGTAGTGCTCTCAGGGCAGTTTGGTGAGAATAATTTTTGCATTTAACCAGACAAAAGCAGGCTTTATTCCCCTAAGGCTCATGACCTCCCCTGCCACAGGCTTTTGATTAGATTTGCAGTACCAGGCATGTATTCCCTCCCATAAAGTGAGCCTCCAGTCCAATTAGAGAGCAGTTGCTTTCCCCCATAGCAGACATGCCATTATTGCACTAGTTTAGTCATTTGGCCAGTCTGGCCTAACTTGAAGCTTCCAGTGTCCACTGTTACCACCACTAATAACTTCAGTCTCCCATATGTCTACATGCAGTGCAGCTTTTTCCAGCTTTCAGTTGGATGGTCTATAGGGAGAAGGTTTTCAGCTCAGCACCAGCTTGATTTTTCAGTTACCTTGCTGCCCATGCATGCGAAGTCTTCAGCAATAGGGTTTTACCATCTCTTACTCATGGGAAACCGGGGGCCTTGGCAGTAGCCTGTAATGTTTTGGAGGCAACAGGGACCTCCCTGGCCAGTAACTAACTGGAAGGTTTCCAATCCCTGGCACTGAAAATTTTTCTAGTAGCAATCTTTGGCTTCTGAATATGACATTATACAAAGAAGTGGGCTTTCATATGTCTTATTCAGAATATCTTGAATTTTGATTGACTCTACCCCCACCTTTCTCTTACTCAATCTCTTCCCTTGGCCTCATTAGGCCATTCCACTCCCTATAATCTGTTGGGAAAGATTTCTTAATAAGACCCCAGGAGTTAATGAAATTAAACAATCATTCAACAAGTGGGATTTCATTAAACTAAAAAGCTATTGTATAGACAGACATACCATAAACAGAGCCAACAGACAACACAGAGAATGGGAGAAAATCATTACCACGTATACTTCTGACAGATGCTTAATATCTAGAATCTACAAAGAACTCAAAAAAACTAAAAGAAAATCAAACAATCCACTCAAAAAAAGGGAGCAGAGAACTGAACAGAGAATTATCAAAGAAAGAAATACAAATGCCCAACACTCATTTAGCCATTAGGGAAATGTAAATTACAACAACTTTCCACTATGGAAATCAGTATGAGGACTTCTGAAAAGGAAGAAACTTGATTTACCATCTGATCCAGTTATTCCACTCCTCTATATCTATCCTAAAGACTCCACTCTCTACCATGTTTTATCACCATTAATTCACAAAAGCTAGGGATTGGAATCAGCCCAGATGCCCACTGACTACTGTATGGATAATGAAGATGTGGTACATTTTCACAATGGAATTCTACTCAGCAGTAAGGGAAAAAGAAATAATGAAATTTTCAGGGAAATGGATAGACTTGGAAAATATCATCCGAAACAAGGTCATGCAGTTTTATAAAGTCAAACTCTGCATGTTCTCTCTCATATGTGGCTCCTAAAATGGACTAGATGGCGAGGAGGGTAAAATCAGTAAGCATTAGAAATATGGGCATATAAATAACTAAATAAGACCAAGAAAAAGTGAAAACAGGGAGGTCGGAGAGGTAGGGGTAATAGATAAACTAATAAAGGGAAATAATATTGGGGATGGGAGGAAAGGGAAAGTGAGAGGGAAACTACAAAAACTAAAGTAGTGAGTACATTAAGAAATGCCCTCCTGAATTCCAGTATACAAGATTCAATCCCCAATTAAAGTAGTAGATGGACCAGACCAACATGTCCAACAGAAGGTGGGAAAAGCTTAATCCTAAAACCACAGGCTCTGTCTTATGAATTCTAGGACCAGAACTGGGCACCCCTCCTCACAGCTAGCAGTTGGCCAGGGAGATTCATGAGGTCCCCAAATCAATTTAGGCCATTTCCAAGCACTTGGTTACCCAACAGAGCTAGATGGTAAGACCCTGTTGTTGAAGCCACCATAGGCTGCTGTCCCAGGACACCAAGAGACCACGTGGGAATGGAGAGGAAAGCCAACTCTGTCCTAGAAAATCCTCATGGTGCTGGAAGGTGTTTTGGGAGCTACTAAGTGACAATGGTGACTAACAGCATGAATAAACAGGAGGCCCTACAAACTACACAACCTACCAGATGAACAAGAAACACACACTTGTGAAATAATGGCACACAACCCATGGGGGTAACCAACAGCCCTCCAATTGTACATGATGGCTGCTCAGTGGGAAAGAACTCATATCTGGTACTGAGAATCAAGTCAGTACCCCCATTATTCTCTTCACCAAAATGTCTCTCAAAATTGTATGAGTAGCCCCATTAATCAAAACCTCTCTCACCCTTGTTGGAGAATCTTTTATTTTACAGATGGCAGATGATACTGGGGAGATCCAAGATCCACCAATTCAACAAGAAAAGATAGCTGACTGCTCACCATGAGAAGTGCCACCTCTACCACATTTACCGGGGTCCAGGAGAAACATCAGAGGGAGCAGCAACAAGAGTACTGCTCCCAGTGCTCACCTGACAACTGCCTCCAGGGAAACAGCAACAGACAGGGAGGTGAGCCAGGAGTGAGTGGTGGTACATACCTTTAATCCCAGCACTCAGGCGGCAGAGGTAGGAGGATCACTACAAGTTTAAGACCACACTGAGACCACATAGTGAATTTCAGGTCAGCCTGGGATAGAGTGAAACCCTACTTTGAAAAAAAAAAAAAAAAAAAAGAAAGAAAAGAAAAACTTGGAGGTGAACTGAAACATTGATATTGAAACAAATATGGAGGCTACAAAGGACTCAACACTCAAAACAAACTGTTAACACACCCAAGGCTCATGGATTGCTCTGGAAGAGGGAGCAGGAAGATTTAAGTGCCACAGTGTGTGTAGAAATATCTTGAGAAATAGTCCTCATTCCCAGAAAACATTAAGGACCTTACTGAGGAGGGCCTCAGGGAAATGGGGGTTGAGGATGAAGGGATATAAGACTATAACCTATGTAAAAATATTTATATATAGGGTTGGAGAGATATCTTAATGGTTAAGGTGCTTACCTGCAAAGTCTGAAGACCCAGGTTCAATCCCCCAGTATCCATGTAAGGCAGATGCACAATGTGGCACATGTGTCTGGAGTGTGTTTGCAGTGGCTAGAGGCCTTGACAGGCCCATTGTCTTTCTTTATATATATCTGCCTCTCTCTCTCTCTCTCTCTCTCAATTAAATAAATGAAATATTAAAAATATTTACATATAAATAACTTTAAAAAAACGAACCCAACATGGCTTAGGGAAATTTGTGGAAGAGGGGGTGGAAAGATTGATAGAGCCATAAATTGGGTCATTATGCACAGAGACATTGCCTCACCCCCATAACTGATGGCTATCCCCACAATGCAAGGCCCATAATCCCCAAGGAGGGAGGGCAAGGAGAAGGCTAACGATAGTACCATCATGGCTGTATACACATTATATAGATAATAAAAAAATTAAAAAATTTTAAAAGCACAGAAAAAGAAAAAAACAAGATATATAACCTTGAAAGAATCAGACAGGGGGCTGGAGAGATGGCTTAGCAGTTAAGGGCTTGCCTGTGAAGCCTAAGCATCCAGGTTTGAGTCTCGATTCCCCAGTACCCACGTAAGCCAGATGCACAAGGTGGTGCATACATCTGGAGTTCATTTGCAGTAGCTGGAGGCTCTGGCATGCCCATTCTCTCTGTCTCCCTCTGTCTCCCTCTGTCTCCTCTGTCTCCCTCTGTCTCCCTCTGTCTCCCTCTGTCTCCCTCTCTCTCTCTCTCTGCCTCTTTCTGTCTGTCGCTCTCAAATTAAAATGAAAATAAACCACAAAAACAATTTAAAAAAATAATCAGACAGGTCTTTTTACTAACATATGTCTGGAAAGTATCAATACTATATGCTATTAAATCTAAGATGCTCTCAATTGAAACATACATCATTGTTTAATGTATTGTTAGAAAAGAAAATTCCAGGGTGGAACATGTCACAGTACAGCCCTCCATAAAGCCAGGACAGTAAAAGACCACATTGTCAGCATAGAAGAACATGAGAAATAAACCCACGACACAATGAGGGAAGGCAAGGAACCATCCAGGCTCTGCCTTGGCACTGATGGAAGGAGAGAAATGAAGAAGTGCCTTGTGCTGACAATTGGACCCTTAGCTGTTCAGCATGAGGTCACCCTGTCTAGGTGGTCCCCAAGGGATCCTAGGAGGTGATGCTCCCAAATCTCTGACAGAAACAAACACAACTCCTCTCTGGAAAATCTCAGTTCAGCCCCAGGGAATGATGACAGCCAGACATCCTAAAATGTGAGGAAAGGGGAAAAGAGATGGAAATGCAGGGAAGTGGGACCAAAATGCATTGTATATATGCATGAAATTGTGAAAATTTTTAAAAGATGAAAAAGAAATTTAAAAACCACCTTGGGGCTGGGGAGGAAGCTCACTGGTTACGAGTGCTTACTTCCAAAGCCTCCCCTCCCAAGGTCACACCCCCAGCACCACACAAAGCCAGGTACTCAAAGTGGCACACGTGCATGGAATTTGTTTGCAGGGGCAAGAGGGCATGGTGTTCTTTCTCTCATCTCTCAAATAAATACAATATTTTTAAAAAAGAGAACCATTCTTCATTTCCTGGCATCTATGAGTTTTGGCAAAACCAGCAGCCATAGGCACCACATGTGGGCCAAGTTTATCCTATGCCAATAAGAAGAACTTGATTGTTCTGCCCAGAGTGATTTGCTCAGGCTAGTCCCTATACAACAAAATCTGAGGCTTTTGTTTCATGGTTTCCAGAGACAGAGTCCTCTCCATCCCCTACATATACATAAGAGATAGCATCATCATTTTGTTTTTGGCCACTGCCTTGCAACCACCATGGAAGTATATCTGAGGCAGCAGGTACTCAGGGCAAGAGAGAAACACGACCATATTTCAAACAAATATCTGGATTTTTTAAAGTGTTTTTATTTATTATTGACAAGAAACGAGAGAGAGAGGGATGAATGGGCACACCAGGGCCTCCTGCCAATGCCACTGACTAGCCTTCCCCAGAGACAGAAGATTGCTGACTTTAATAAACTTTGACCTCCATGAGGAGGAGGATGACTAGGAACTGAATGTTGTGGTTTGGTTTAGTATTTGCTACAAGAGCTACTGAAAGGGACTCTGCCACACAGTTTCTTAACTGCACTAGTCCATGCACTAGTAACAAGTGTTTGCAAATAATTCCATTATCTAAACTGTATTTGTAGATGCCAGCATAAAATTAATTGCCAAATGTTGTCTTATACCTCAACATCAAGTCAGATTCTATTTAGTAAAATTCCATGAAGTTCTTATGAGAAATTCTCTTGATTATACCCACATTTCAGTCAAGAACCTCAGGTAGCTAAGAACAAATTTGATCATATTTCCCAGATGATTTGGTTATGAAGAGATTCTTCTGATTCATCCTCAGTACATTTCTTTCCTTACTCTTCAACAACGTTGTTGACTCCACTTCCAAAAGGCATTTTTAATCCAGGTATTTACTTTGATATTCCCCGTTACTCCCTAAGGAAAACTGTCATCGGCCATCACACAAATTATTTAAAATATATCCTTACTAGCTTTCACTTCTATTCTGCAGTCAGAATGGTCATATTAGAACCATAAATACCAGACATTTCCTACTTAAATCTCTCCACTGGCTTCACAATGAGCTCAACAGCAAAATCAGAATCCTTAATCTAACCTGAAGGATGCTACACAGCTCAGTACTTTCTATGCATCAGATACATGTCAACCAATGTCATCGCCATCACTCTGTGTGGCGCAATCTTGCAAGAGGTCCAGAATTCTATTTACTGTACATACACCCCATGGATCTTTCTCTAAGGACTCTGTATTAGTTTCCTTTGCACAGATGTTTCTCTACCTCCTTGGCCATAGAAAATTATTTTTCTGCATTAAAGGAAATGTAACTTTTGCGAAGAGATTTTATAATGCCTTGGACTACACTAATGACATGTCACCTGCTTTTGTAGCACTAGGTACTTTGCCTTTATATCACTTTCATGGTAGATTATATTATATATGTATTTATAAGTTAATATCTGCCTCTCTCATTTGACTGTACACTCCAAGAAGGCAGACTAATCATGGTTGTTTGGTTCTCCATTCAATCCTGAAACCTAGCATAAAATATGAATTACAGTGAACATTCCATATGAATGAATCAGTAACTACATTTTCATGAGTCTTTGTAACAAAAATTTAGCCATGCTTCTGAATGCTGGTTCCTTGCTATCCACAAGGTCGTATGCCAAAGGAAAAGCTCAGCTGAGCGCTACCATCAGCCAGTTGACTCTAAAGCTAGTCACTTCTTGATACTAATTAATTCTTCTTTACTTGGTCTCTCTTCTATTATCTTATGAAGTAGATGTTTTTCATTCATGTAAATTTTATAAATGCTTTTAAAATCGATACATTTTTGCCTTATTTTAATTACACAAAGGAGAAATTGATTGCTTTATTAGATACCGAGCTAATGACTGAGCATCATAAAATCTATTTGATAGAAGCCATTTGAATTTTTTCTTACTTTCAATTCTTAACATTTTCTTTTTTAGCATGAAATTAGCTCAAAATATGTATAGATCAGAAAAAAGTCTGTGTTCCCATGGCAATAACAAAAAAAATGTGGAAAAAAAACCTGTGCCCAAGTCTTTCATTTAGAGTAAGGAAGCAGATGTAGGAAGAATTATTTTCCATATGTAACTCCCAGAGTGCAATTAAAATTCCTAGTGTAATAATTTTGCCTTTTAAATTTTCACTAGTAACAATTCAGAATCCTGGTAATCATCAGAAATCATTTAAACTTATTCTTGTGTATGATGTATAACAATGTGTGCTCTGTGAGGAGTTTTCCTGCTCAAATGGAGAAGGAGTCTCTCCTCTAGCAAAGGTCCTTTCCCTTTCTGCTCTATGTGATTGCTAATATTGATTGTAAATTTGTCAGGATCTAGAATCACTCAGAAGACAAACCTATGTCCATATCTATGCGAGTTTCTAGATTGAGTTAACTGAGGTAGGAAGACCTACTGTAAATTCAGGAAGCATTCCATTGGCTGGGGTCCTCAGCTGACTGAATAAGGAGGAGAAAGCAAGATGAGCAGCAACAATCGCCCCTGTTTCCTAATCGTGGTGGTGATGTGGACAAGTGCCAAAAACTTGCCTCCACAACTTCCCCACCATGATGGACTGTACCCTCGAAATAAATAAATCATTCCTTCTTTAAATTGCATTTGTCAGGTATTTTGTCATAGCAACAAGAAAAGTAACTAATACATTCTCTTTATACTCTGTTCCAGGCACCACAGACAGCTGCTGAACTCATGCTCAAAGCAAGAAAATATTCCCTCTCTTCTCTCCCTGTGTTAGAGAAAAGGTGGGACCCATATAAACACAGTGAAACTGTGATGCTTTAGTGAGGCTTAATAATGTGTCAAACATTGTACTGACCTTGGTAAATGCTATAATAATTAAAGCATGCCTTCCAGATGTGTAGGAGAGGCTTTGTAGGAGAGACAAGTGTTTATGACAATTAGAGACAAAAGAGTGTAGAGGAAAGCAGTGTATTGATACACAGAAGATAAGGTAAAGAAAGAAGCTTATGGAATATGTCATAGGAAGAGCAATGTTTTCATTGGAATCTGAAAATATGAGTAGGATTTGCACAGAAAAGAAGAGATGGGCCAGGCGTGGTGGCACACGCCTTTAATCCCAGCACTCGGGAGGCAGAGGTAGGAGGATCGCCGAGAGTTCAAGGCCACCCTGAGACTACATAGTTAATTCCAGGTCAGCCTGGACTAGAGTGAAACCCTACCTTGAAAAACCAAAAAAATAAATAAATAAAAATATGGAAATAACAATAATGTCCAACATAATCCAGGTGTCAACCGATTAAAATAAGTTCTGGATTATGTCCTAGAACTCCAAGCCTCACCCAAGTGTGCCTAGCATTTGAATTACTAGGCTTTGGGAGATAAAGTACCGAATCGTGTGGGAATAGATAAAACAAGGATGATTTTCATCCTTGTATGAGAGCATTTTGACATCTTAAAAACCAGTGTGGCCATGCCTGTCCATGTCTGTTAAATATCCATGCTAAGTTGGGTGGAAGCTCATGGGCAGTGAAAACCATCTGCCTGAGAACACAAAGGGCTAAGAGAGCATGAAGAATCTCAGTTGCTCACGATGGCACGTTGAAGCCCTGAATCCAAAGGAAAAGATACTGGTAAATCAGGCAGGGGCCAGTCCATCCTGAAGAGCCTTGTTTTATCTGCTTAAACCTTTTTCAGAGTAAAGCTGTTACAAAAGACTTCTCTGCAGGTGTGAGACAAGAGATGTGCTTTAGAAAGGCCATTATAGTTTTGGAATTAGGATTCAACTGCTGAAGGGAGATGACAAAAAGCAAGAGACACAGTGAAGATGCAATGGAAGACTTTTGTTTCAAAAAGCCTGGCTGACAGGTCTCTGAAATCACTCCCGGCCTTAACACTGGACACTGGATACATGACCAGGTCTATGTTCTAATACATTACTTGGACCCCAAGAGAACAGGGGAGGGGAAATGGTTTTAAAAAATACACCAAGTGAGAAAAGGGAAACCAAAACCCTAGCAATCTGAATAATCAGGAGCAGGGAGCTCTCAGAAACAAAGAGTAACTCCAGTTTTGAGTCCAACAGCTAAACCCAGGCGCAGCCCCAGCTCACAGAACTGAACCCACAACCTGCAATAAGTGGGAGCAGTGCACACAGAATTACCTTGGTATGGAGGATATGCCCATTTACTCCTAGAATCTATCAACTTTTCCTGTAGACATTGAGGCTATCATTTTAGAAATGAATATGTTCAGTGTTGTATCTTCTTTTACAGTTTAATTATTGTTTAAATATTATATGGTAGTATCCTACTTTAATGCATGGTATTTCCTTAAAGCCTGTATCATCCTGTAGGAACAGAGTAGCTGAAACTTTCCTTGGGTTATGTTGATCTGTCATATTTGTTTTCTTCCTTTTGCTTCCAGCTTTCCCAAGGCTTTACATTTAAGTGTTTCTCAGATAGAGCTAAGCTACTTATTTTCCAAATCCATATGAAAATCTTTCTATTTTAATTAGTGAGCTTAGTCTTCTTATATTTGCTGCATGTTTCTACAACCTTAGATGTCACTTTCTACTTTCCATGTTATCTTTTCTTGCTTTATTGATTGAAATGTGTTTTTGTTTGATTTTCAAGGAAACCAAAATATTTCTTACTTTAATATAAAGTATTAAGCTGAAGACAGTCAAAACGCACAATGGCTCTCCTCTCTCATCCCTTTGCCCAAAGCAGGACAGATGTTCACAAAGGCACAGGTCTTTCTGCCCTCTTCCAGGCTTTCTTGCCCAGGGACAGGAAGTAAATTTTCTTTTATAATATTTTCTTATCTGCTCAGCCATGGCCCAGGAAAAATCTGGGAGGAGATTTTTTTCCTTCCTATGGTTTCTCACATTTAGAAGCCTGGGACCACTTTCTTCTTTGTACTGTTGCCTCTCTAAAATGAACAAATATACAGAGAAAGAAGTCAGTGTGGCTGTTCCATTTTCAGTAGCACCAAAAAAATAAATACCTTGGAATAAAACTAACCAAAGATGTGAAAGATGTATATAATGAAAACATTTTAAAATTTAAGAAAGAAATTGAGGAAGACTTGAGAAGATGGAGTGACCTCCCATGGTCCTAGATAGGTGGAATTAATATTATAGAAATTGCAAATCTACCAAAATCAATATACAGATTTAATGCAATGCCCATAAAAATAAAAGCATCATGGAACTAAAAAATCCATAGCAGAGGCCAGTAAGTTAGAAAAAAGGAGGGAGGGAGGAGAAGGAAGGACTTAAGGGGATGGGATTGTATATATGTAAGTAGAAAAACAGTTTACAGAGAGTGGAATAGCCTAAGAGAGGCCAGGGGAAGTGATTGAGTAAAAGAAGGATGGGAGGGTGGGTCAACTAAAATTCAAGATATTCTGAGTAAGACATATGAAAACCTACATTTTTGAAAATGGTACATCCAGAAGCTATAGATTGTTACTAGAAATTTTTCAGTGCCAGGGATGGGATATCTTCCAGTGAGCTGTTGGCCAGGGAGGTCGCTGTTGCCTCCAAAACATTAAAGGCTATTGCCAAGGCCCTTGGTTTCCCACAAGAAATAGATGGTAGGACCCTATTGCTGAAGACTTCACCTGCCTGGGTGGCAAGATCACTGAGAAATCAAGCTGAGGCTGAACTAAAAATCTCCTCCTTAATGACTAGCCAACTGAAACCTGGAAAAAGCTGCATTTCATGCAGCTGTATGAGAGATAGAAATTATCAGTGATGAAAACAATGGACACTGGAAGCCTCAAGTTTGGCCAGCCAGGCCACATGACCGAACGGGTGCATTTATGCTCTTGCAGAAACCAACCACTCTCTAATTGGACTGGAGGCCCACTCCATGAGAGGGAATACATGCCTGGTACTGAAAATTTAATCAAAAGTCTATGGCAGGGGAGGTCATGAGCCTTAGAGGTATAAAGCTTGCTCTTGTCTGGTTATATGCATATATTATGCTCACCAAACTGCCCTGAAAGCACTACACTTAATGTTCATATTCACATATTAATGCTACTCTCACTTTTGGTTAGAAAAGCTTCTCTTTTCAGATGGCAGTGACCACTGGGATGACCCAAAAGGCAACATAGTGCAGAGAAGTGACAGAGGAGTGTCTAGTACTGAAACATCTCTATCACAACCTCCAAGGCTCAGGGTCCATTGCAGAAGAGGTGGCAGAAAGAATGTAAGAGCCAAAGGAAGGATATGACTCCTTACAATGCAACTGTCCAGACAGAAATTGGCCTCAATATCCACGACCTCACAGTGCTTAGCAATACATTCACAAAACCCTCACAGTAGCAGAAAAAGATGATGACATCAAACCAAAAGAGAGGCTAATGGAGAGAGGGAGTGAATATGATGGAGAGTGGAGTTGTGAAAGTGAAAGTTGGCGGTGGGAGAGAATTATAATGGTTTATTGTCTATAAGGATAGAAGTTGTCAATAATAAAATTATACATTAAAAATACGTGCATCATTCTTCACAGAGATAGAAAAATGATTTCAAAATTCATATGGAATGGCCGCAGGCCTTGAAACATATCCTCAGCAAAAAAAAACCAACCAACCAAAATACCCTCTGGAGGTATCACCATACCTGATCTAAAGCTATATTACAAAGCTATAGTAACAAAAGCAGCATGGTACTGGAATAAAAAGAGAAACATAGACCAATGGAACAAAATTGAAGACCCAAACTTTATGTCAAGTAACTACAGCTGCTTGATCTTTGACAAAGGTGCCAATAATGTAGACTGGAGAAGTGACAGTATTTTCAGCAAATAGTATTGGACAAATCGGATAATCATATATAGAAAAATGGAATTAGACCCACTTATTTCTCCATATACAATAGTCAAGTTCAATTAGATTAAAGACTTCAATATAAGATCTGAAAGTCTTCAACTACTGGAATTAAAAATAGGAGGTACTCTCAACAATACAGTACTGGGAAAAGACTTCCTGAACAAAACCCCAGCAGCCCAGGAAATTAAACAAGCACTCAACCAATGGGATCTCATGAAGCTAAAAAGGGTTTGCACAGACAAATATACCACAAGAAGAGCCAATAGATTACCAACTGAATGGGAGAATATCTTTTCCAGCTATACCACTGACAAGCCTAATATCTAGAATCTACAAAGAAACCAAAACCAAATAAAAAAAAAAAAAAAAAAATCAAACAACTTACTCCAAAAGTGGATCAGAGAACTGAATAGGGAGTTTTTAGAGAAAAATTACAAATGGCTAACACACATTTAAGAATGTGCTCAACATCCCTAACCATTAGGTAAATGCAAATTAAAACAACTAAGAGATTCTACTTTACCCTGGTAAGGATAGCAAACATTAAAAAAATCAAATGAAAGCAAATGTTGGCAAGTATGTGGAAAAATAGGAACACTCACTCACTGTAGGTGGGAATGTAAGCTGGTACAACCACTATGAAAATCAATATGGAGACTCCTAAAGAGGATGAATATGGAATTATCAAAAGACCCTGTTATTCCCTTATTACCCTTAAAAGCTCCACATCTCATTTCAAAGATATTTTCTCAACCATGTTTATAGCTGCTCAATTCATAATAGCTAAGAAGTGTAATCAACCCAGGTGCCCATCATTGGACAACGGGATAACCAAGATGTGGTAATGGAATTCCACTCAGCACTAAAAAGAAACAACACAATGAAATCTGTAGAAAATGGTCAAACTTGAAACAGATCATACTAAGTGAACTCACACAATCACAGAAAGACAATTGTCACATGGTTTCACAAATCTGCAGTTACTAACCTGGATCAGCCTAAGTTGCTGACATACCTGAATGGCATCTTGAGGCTTGGACAATAGGGAAGGTAGGACTTGGGGAATGGGGAAGCATGTGGGGGGGGGCACACAAAACTGAACACAAATTGAACTTGTACCATCAAAACCTATATCCTGGAAGTTAGACTAAAATACAAGCTACTCAGAAGCAAACAACCTGATGTGATGTTCACACAAGTGCAATAGTGACACACAGCCATGGTGGGTAACAAGCTGCTCTTGGATTGGCTAACAGATCCACTTAGTGGAAAGGAAACCATATCTGGAACTGGAAAACAAGTCAGAATCATATCCAGATAAGAATTTTGGTTTCCAATGTCAAGATCCCACTAATACTGGGCTACAAGAGGGTCTACACCCTTCAAATTCTCTTTAAATTAATAATGGTTATCCCATTTAAGCAGTGCTGATGTCATTCTGTTGGAGAATCTGCTTCTCTTTTTCAGATGGGAATGGGACCTGAGGACATAAATGACCCAGTGCTCTTCATCCCAGGCCCAGCTGAAACCACAGAGGAATTGGGGAAATGAGCAAGAGTGCTGCTTTCTCAGCGAACCTGATATCAGCACAAGCGTGAAGGAGCTAGACACTAAGAATGTTCATCACCTACAAACCAGAAACCCAGAGGCTCCTAAGAGCCCATCACTGAAGTAGACTTAAAACACACCCAACATGGCTCAGGGAATTTTGTGGAAGAGGGGGTGGAAAGATTTTTAGAGCCACAAGTTGGGACATTGCCTCTCCCCCATTAACTGACTGCTGCCCCTACAGTGCATGACCCACAATCCCCATGGGGTTGACCTGCATCCCCAATGAGGAGGACCTCTGCAGACAAGGAGCAAGGATGAGGAAAGGATGGTACCAACATGTGTTTCTCCATACTAAGTATGTCCATATCTAATAATAAATTTAAAAAGAATAAGTTGCTTCACAGCTACAGTACTACATTAGATCTGTAATATTGAATATAGTAGTTGTTAACTACATGTGTTTAATTAAAGTCTAAATGTCACCATTTTTCAAAAAAAAAAACAAAAAAACAAAAAAACAGTTTTGTTCTTGTCCTAAGGTCTATAAGCCATGACAGCAGCAAGTGCCTGGAGTGCCACAGTTGAACATACCTCTCTCCCCATAATGTGAGCTGCCTGCATTAATAAACTTGCTTATTTTTCTCTTGTTAATCCTTCCTTTGTTGTTGAGGTCCTGCCCGACTCTGAACTTATAAGGATTGAGAAGAAAACACTTCTTCCCTTTACTTTATATTTCATGATTTTTTCACTGTTTTAGAAGATGTACAGACTATTAGTAGCTACTCTTTAAACATATTACAAAATACATTTTGTGTTGTCATACTTTCCAGCATAGACTAATATTCTATCATAGACTAATACATTCTTGGGATTTCATGAATGCTAGAATATCTTTTGTATTCAGAATGAGGACTTTTCAATCACAGATGAATTTACAGTTATTATATGGCTTATAGCTTTCTTGGATAGTCTCAAGCTGGGGCTTGTTGACAAAAGGACCAAGTGAATAAAGGTTCATCTTCAAACTTCTATTAAAAAGGCTGAGATCAAGCTGTAGTAAAAACAAACAAGCAAAACTGGAGCAATGACACTTAGCAAGCTTCTGGATGGAATCTGGAGGATGTGGTATTCCACAAGGCCCCACATTACATCTTCCATTTGGGTGCTTCTGAACTGTGTTCTTTATAACCAAATGGTGTATGTAAGTACAGTGTTTTCCCAAGCTCTCTGAGCTATTCTAGTAAGTCATCAAATTTGAAAAGGGGTCTTGCAACCCCTGGTTGGTCAAGAGTGAACCCTTAAATCTGTGGGATCTGACACAAACTCCAAGTTGTGTCAAGTGTCCGAGTTTGAATTTAGTTGAATTGTTGGGCACTCAGTGGGCATTGTGACTTACATGCTGACTTATGTAATGTCCTTGCCCACTATTTTGTTATTTCTCTGTGTGTCGATGTACATTGTGAGTACACATGCAAGGATGTGCATGAAGAGGCCAGAGGACAGCTTCAGGTGTCATTCCTCAGGCACCATCCACTTTTTTGAGGCAGTCTGTCACTGACCTGGAACTTACCAAGTAGGACAGTCCAGCTAGCCAGTGAATACCAAGGATCCACTTGTCTGTTTCTTATCCCTGTGACTACAAGCACATACCACCATGTCAAGCATTTTTAACATGGGTTCTGAGAATTGAACTTAGGTCTTCATGCTTTCAAGAAAGTGCTTGTCAGCTTATAAGTTGAGCTATTGCTTCAGCCCTATTCTTGACTTTATTTTTATTATGTAGAAACTTTGTATATGTCATGTGGTGGTACCATCATTTCCCTCTTCCACGCCTATATTCCACTTAGGGTTCCCCTTAGCAGCACTGCCGGTATTCATCATGGCGTTGTGCTTTATGAGTTGTGAGAGCAGCAGTCAGTCATTGTGGAGGGAGGCCAATGCCTCTGGATATTCCCTCCTACCCTGAGGCTTTTACATTCTTTCTGCCCCCTCTTCCACAAAATTATGAGCCTCGGTGAGTATACCTTTAGTCTACTTTAGTGTTGAGCTCTCAGTAGCTTCTGAATTTTTTCTTTAGTGCATTTTGAGTATCTTCAGTGTGTGTCTCCATCACCCTGATGCAGGTTGTCAGGCTTACTGTTGAAGTAACACTCTTGCTTATCTCACCAATTTTTCTATGGTTTCCCCTGGGCCCTAGCTGCTGTTCAAGGGGTGGTTCATCTCCTGCTAGGGAGTTGGCTATCCTTTTCCTGTTGATTTGGGTTGTCTTTGGTTCTTGCTGCTCTCTGAAAAATAAAAACAGATTCTGCAGTGGAGAATGAGATCAGGATAGGTTAAAGTGGGTAAGCATTGTTAATTTTGATGGGTATAGCCTCACTTTGGCCACAGACTAGTGGGAGCTTCTCATTGGAGTCTGTAATCTTGGTCTACATAGGATTCTGATTTGGTTCCCAGTTCCAGCTCTGGCTTGCTTTCTACTGAGCGGATCTCTTTGTCAGAGTGTCATTGGTTACCCATTTAGGCTGTGTGCCACTATTGCACTGATGGGTGGGTACATCTCATCAGACTGGTTGCTTTCATATAGCAGGATCCCCTGCTTTCTCACAATGTTGTTGGCTGTTTTCCCCCAGCAGTCGTATA
Organism: Orientallactaga sibirica; assembly: GCA_036365145.1. Lineage (NCBI taxonomy): Eukaryota > Metazoa > Chordata > Mammalia > Rodentia > Dipodidae > Orientallactaga > Orientallactaga sibirica. The sequence goes on along the minus strand of JAEOAD010000021.1, from coordinate 29,070,481 downwards.
GTGCTTTTTAGCACTATTTTATTTATTGTGTATACTGTAGAGGACAGCAGTATAAGCAGTAACTCGAATACTGCCTGCAGCCTTGACTTAATTAACTATTAGCATTATTATTATGCAAATATTTGTTTACATTTATGAAGATTAGATTGTTGCTCTATATTCATTTTTTTCTTCATTCTGCGATGATTTCCCTTAATTACAAAATGCATTTATCTTCAGAGTTTTCTTATTAAGTTTCCTAATAATAAATATACTCAGTTTTGTGTGGCTGTCTCAGTTACAAAGTGAGTGACAATCCAGTTATGACTAGTTATGACTAGAACATCAGCTCTCTAACACCTAAAGTGATGAGACACCTTATGAGTTGCTTCCTGTGATCTTTAAACAAAACACTGGTAGGACTATCATATACATATCATATAATTATCATATAAGTAACATAAATGATATCTTATTATCATATAAATAAGAAATATAAACATCACTTGGGTGGATTAGCTGTTTCCCATTCCACTGAAAGCTAAGGAAATATAAAATGTAGGAATTAATAATTCTTGCCTTAAAACATGGTCAGAAGTACAGGGAAGTTTTATGAGTACTCTAAAAATTGCTCTTAAAAATCAGCCAAAGGACTGACATAATTTTAAAATTAGATGGAGACATAGATCTGGAGTTGCCTAACTATAATACAAGTGAAAATTATAGCCTTGGCAGAACATTTCCATGAGATGTGAAGCATGTTAACCTATGATTTTTGAATTATCCTGGTAATGTGAAGACCCTGAATTTCCCAAACCAATAGACCTCTCTTGTTAGAAGAAAAAACTTTTGTCCTCCTATGTGTACAATCTGGTCTTGTCTTATATGAAAACTCTGTTTGGCCTTACCTGACATGATAATCGTGCCCATGACAAAGATTAGGAACAAGGTATCTTTCCTTTTTTTTTTTTTTTTTTTTTTTTTAATTTTTTTGAGGCAAGCCCAGTACACTGCCTTTTTTTAAAGCTCCACAGGCAAGTGCTTTAACAGCTAAGCCATCTCTCCAGCCCAGGTATCTTTCTTTTGTATGTAGCTAGTTGCAGAGATACAGGCTCAAAAGAACGTACCTCAGTAAGACCAAAAGTCTTCTCCAGTCCAAAACTAAACTTGACTCGGATTGGAGATCAGGAGCTGCCCTCTGTTCTTTACTTCTGGGTTTTTCTTCCTTCTAGGATTTATTTATTTTGCCATACCAGCAGGCTCTTCTCTCTGGTCTATCAACCAAAGTCTTCTATGTACATTTAAGTTTAATCAATCCAACTTGAAACCTAATTTCCATACAGGCCAAGGACAAGCTCTTCCTCAGAATATAAAAATCTCAATACAGAGTTCTCACTGGCCACCCATTTCTCCCCTTATAATATATAGTTATTCTATCAGTTCTGTTTTCTAGTGAACCCTAACTAATACAATCTTCTCCATCTTATTCAGTACCAGCTTTGAATAAACCTGTTTTCTTCCACCAACTATATCTCCAGGGATTTCTGTAGAGTGGAGAGCAGTACCAACCTCAAAGTCCAGTAACAGAACTGCTTTGACCAATTGTCCAAATAATCCATATACTCCCTGTAATGTTAAAACAAAGGCACTAGCAAACAAAGAAAACTTTACTCGAGACTAGTTCAATAAAAGAGGGCAATTAAAGTTATAGTTACTGAAACAAAAGTTGGGGAGATTTCAAAGAAGTTAGGTGAACTACTGTAAATGTGTTGAGGACTGGAATGATTTAAGGGGAGACTAGTTAACGTGAGAACACTATATTTGTGAACTGTCACTTTAATATAACCCTCTGGCTTCCACCCTTCAGTTTTAATGATTATATTTCAATTGGATGGGTCCCAGATCTCTGAGAAAGACTTCTGGGGTTGTAAAGTTGGCAAAAGGCTGGGGAGGTTTGGCTTCCAAGAGACAGAAAGAGAATTTGCAATTGCAAGCTTCTGAAGGTAAATTCTCTAATTAGCAAGAAATTGAAGTCAGTAGGAGTGCTATTGTTGTGACAGGCCCTAGAAAAACCACCTCACACTGGGGGCATAGACACTAGCCAAGCTGACCAGGTATGAAGTGTCCAGAACAAACTGCATGCTGTAGAGAGGAAGCCAGATCTTAGTACAGTTTTCTAATTATGTTACAAAGCTATGTCCTCACTGGAAAATAACTCTTCTTTTGATGAACAATTACTAACTTAGAACAGGTTTGGAGATCCGAATCCCTAGCCATAGTCTCAGAAGTGAGTGAGAATCTTGAGCTCTTCTGAACTCAGCTATCCCAAAGCCATAGAATCAGCCTTGCACAGCAGTACTGCCTCCACAGGGCCAAGAATGAATATGAGTGCCAGCATTGTTTCATTAGAAGTTTTGAGAATATGTATCTTTAATGGCACATAATTTATTAGTGTTGACTGTAATGGAATTATAAACGCACTAATGCTCTTATTAATAAATTAACTCATATGACCACTGAATTGTGAAAAGCAAATTATAATAATACAGTGTTTAAGCGGGCAAGTTTTCAAAGTTTGGAAACATTAAAGAAAATAATCTTGAAGATTTTTGAGGTTTAAAAAAAAACACTTTTCCTTAGTATTTGATGTTCATAACCAGTTCGGGTCTGTAAGATGTATTTAAGTTTCACGAATGGCTTTTCTTCAAAGGTTTTTGTTCCATTTGTATTCCATTTGCACCAAGTTTCTGATAGTTTGAGGATTTTCTTTATGCAGTTTGTGTGTGTTCAGGTTGTGATAACATTCTCACATACCTTTGTAGTACTGTCATGGGGTGGTTGTGGAATAAGGAAAATGGTCCAAAATCTTTCATGAGTATTCTGTACCATGATTCTCCCAAGAACTGGTCCTACATAGATGTTCATTATAGATTGTGAGCATATGTGAATACATGCAGTCTGACATACTCGTGATTTATGGCTGATGTTCATAATTCATGTTTGCCAATCAACATCAAAAGCCTCAAATTTCCAGGTCATGTTTATGCACTAAAGAAACAAGGACCATCGAGTTGTAATCCTGAGCAATGTGGAATCAGGTAAGGATGGAGATAGGCAGGTAAACAAAGCCATTTGCATTTGCTCTGAGGACTGGCTTAGAGGATTATAAGCAAAATATGAGTATCATATGCAGTTTTAGCACCCACTGTGTTCTGACTTCAGATAAGTCAGAGCAGTGAGCCTCAGTACAGCATTATTAATGAAGAAAATATCCATGATGTAATATCAAGCAGTTTGATGTAGCATTTCCATAAGTATACATGTCATGATGCCATATGTTCTCACAGTAGACATGGAACCTGTACCAGTTATAAAGAGAGTGAATCATGGTCCAGAGTGTTTCAGAACTTGTGAGAGTTCTCCTTTTTTGAAAATTATGTATAACATATTAAGTGTGTGTGTGTGTAATTTTTTTGATGTAGGGTTTTGCTCTAGCTGAGGCTGACCTGGAACTCACTGTGTAGTTTCAGGCTGGCCTTGAACTCACAGCGATCCTCCTACCTCTGCTTCCCTCCCAAGTGCTAAGATTAAAGGCATGTATCACCATGCCCAGTGGGAGGGGAAAATATTTTACACTTGTATCCTCATCAAATATCTGGTTTTTCCTTCTTTTTCAACCTCTTTTCTCGGTGTCTTCTCAACTACTTTGGGTCTATTACTCGTCATCCTGGATCCTGGTCCTTGGTCCTTCTCTGTGTCAAGTTTTGATTTTTACCTTTTGGTCCTTATGAATATTTCCTACCTACCTAGTCAATCATATTTTACATATTATATGTGATATATAATATATACAATAACATACAAAACACATATAATATAATCATATATGTTTATATATCTAATATCTGACAACCTCCAAATTTCAGCCCAATGTAGGATTATATTTATCTGCTTTGTGCCTGGCTGTATCCTAAAACAATGGTGGCATAAATTTAGTTCTCAATCAGAATTAGTTAAAGGAGTGGACACCTTGGACAAAGGGAAACTTAAGGCTACATCTGGAAAGACTAATATAAGTTAGACTGTAATGGATTGTATTACCCCCTAAAGCCCATTCTCCTGACCCACATCATTTTATTTGAGACATACCTTAGCACCACATGGCTAGGGAGCAGAGAGTTGGGGCATCCCCACACTGAAATTATTCAAAATACCCAATCCTAAACCCACTTATATGGCTTATCTGGCTTCTCTCATGTCCCCCTTTGATGTCACATAGTGGATTCTTGCATTGCTCCTTCCTCCCATCACCAGAGGCTGAGCTCTGGACTCTCCTCTGTGGTTCTGCATGGTGAAAATGAGGAAGGAACAATCTCTTCAAAGATAATCATCTCCTGGGTCTTTCATCCTATACCTGAAACAACAACAAAATCTTCGTATATTTTATAGTAATTCACTTTCCTATGCTCAAAAAATACACTATGATACTTATCATTATAATTTCATACATATATATTGTTCACATAGTGAAATCCCTTTCTTCTGTAATTGAATTGGCTGTAGAGAAATGAGCATCAACTATTACAAAACTTTTCCTACAGTGCTACAAGCTGGAATGGTTTCACAGCTTGAGAATGCTCCTTTAAATTGGCCTTACCTCAGAGCTAGACATTTATCCATAAATCTGCTCAGCAGCTGTGCTACTGCCTCTCAACCCTGTGACTTTCCTGTCACCTCATTCAATGAATCCTTGCTCTTTCTGTCACCAGCAGATCCATCTGCTCTTAGCTGTACTCCCCCATCTCACCCCTTCCCATTTCTCCCAAGTGCTAATCCCTAGCCATAACCCAGCCCCAGGGTGGCCTGAAATTCCACATGTGCTCCCTCCTGTAAAGCAGAACAGGATTTGCTGTTCCTATTTGCTGATACAAAGCTATCCCTGTAGTGCATGGATTGCTAAATCAGATATAGTCAGAAATGACATAAAAATTTCCAGAAATTATTAAAGCTAATACACACTGTAATTTCAGACATGTGTCTACCCAACATTTCTCTTCAGGAGTCGATAAAACTGAGAAGACATCATACACATGTTAAATTGCTTTTTGAGTAAGTAAATGCAGTGCTGGTGGGTGGTGAAGAGAGTGTAGGTTCTTCTCACGTGAAGCCAAATTCAGTTATGATTGAACACTTATATCTCTCCTTTTAAAAAAAGAGTGAAATGTCTTTAACATACTGCATAAATGTATTGATTAGTTTTGTAGACTACGTTAATATCAAAAGGTGACTCTTGCTAATGATTTTCTCTTAATAACCTAACAAAATGCCAAGATACTTTGAAACCAACCATGAAACATGGCAAGGGCCCTCTTCCTGAAGGACTATGGACTCTTTCTCCAAAGGACACTCATGCTAGTGTGGCTCTGGATTTTCTCCAAACTCCATGTATGAAGGCTTGCTTCCCAATGTGTGGAACTAATGGAAGGTAGTGTTAACATTTAGGAGATGAGCTTAACAAAGGCAATTAATGTTAGCTTAATATTAATTCAATTAATGTGCAGTTAGTCTGCTCTGGAGTTACAGGTAAGAATCTGGATCTTTCAAGACTATTTCCAAACTTAACTGAAATTTATAGGTTATTTAAAGCAGATTCAATTCTGAGTCATTTAAAATGACTCATAAAATAATTCATTGAACACTGTTCCTTTAATGGTCTCCCTATACAAAGCAGGACAATTTGACATGGAGAAAATATATCAGAATTAAAAACACAGTATCAGTGAGTCATAAAATTGACAGATGAGATTTCCCAGTCGTAGACTAGGTTTTATCAGATGAGAATATTTACTAAAGGATTGCATTACCTATTGGCAATCCCAGTTGTTGAGAGGTGGAGACAACGGATGTCTGAACAAGATGGCTAGTTACAGTAGCTGAATCAGTGGGCTGAGTTCATGCTAGATACCATGTCTTAATATTTATCTCTTATTTAAGGTGAAGAGTAAAATGTCAAACAACTCACTCTCAAAATGGGGCAGAAAACTGCACAGGGAGTTCTCAGAGGAAGAAATATAAATGGCCAATACACACTTAAGAAAATGTTCAACATCCCTAATCATCAGGAAAATGCAAATTAAAACAACTATGAAATTCCACCTTAGTCTAGTAAGGATAGTAAACATTAAAAAGCTAATGAAAAAATTGCTGGTGAGGTTGTGAAGAAATAGGAATCCTCATTCACTGTTGGTATGAATGTCTTACATTCCATAGTGGTTGTACCACTGTGGAAAGCAATATGGAGACTCCTAAAAAGGATGACTATAGACTTACCAAGAGACCCAGTTATTCCTTTATTGGGCATTTACCCTAAAAGCTCCATGCCTCAGTTGAGAGCGATTTGCTCAACTATGTTTACAGCTGCTCAATTCATAATAGCTAAGAGCTGGAATCAATCCAATTGACCATCATTAGATGAATGGATAACCAAGATATAACATATTTGCACTATGCAATTCTACACAGCAGTAAAGAAAAATGACACATTGAAATCTGAAGAAAAATGGTCAAACTTGGAACAGGTCATTCTCAGAAAACTCACCCAATCACAGAAAGATAATCGTGACATGGTTTCACTCATCTGTGGCTCCTAACCTGACTGCCCAAGATTCTGACATACCTAATAAGCATCTCAAGGACTGTACAATAGGGAGAGTGGGACAGGAGGGGACGGTAAGGGGACACAAAACTGGACCCGAATGGTACCATAAAATCCTATATCCTGAAATACAGACTAAAAGGTCGAACCTTCATCAGGTCCATAGAGGGAACACCTGAATCACAGGGCCCTGGTGAGGGTATGATGAAAACTAACCTTGATCTTCACCCGTTTCTCTCTCTCTCTCCCCCTCTTCTCTATCTTCTCTCTTTCACTTTTATATTGCGTATCTTCTCTTCCTTCTTTTCTCTTGGCACTGGCCTGTAACTCCCAGTACCAGCATGTGGTTAACATCCACAATGAACTGTTGATCAGAGAGACCCTACAAGGTTTCCCAAAAGAAGACAGATTTCTGTCAGAGCACTTGATGACCCACCAAAGGTTAATGGTAATACCTTATTGCCAACGCCACCATATGCTGTTGGTACAGAACATGGAGTGACCTTCCTGGAATCTGGAAGAGAGCCAGTCCCCAGACAGTTAGCTTGTCTAGTGCGAGAAGGTGCTACATGAGTGACTGGGGGAAAATGACCAACATCTGTCCAAGCAATTTGTGGTCTAATCTACTCAGCAGCCAACAACCTGAGGTAATGCTCACACAAGTGTAATAGTGGCACACAGCCATGGTGGGCAACCAACTGAACTGGGAAACAAGTCAGAACCATATCAAAAGAGTGAGCCCGCTCTCCAATATCAAGCTCCCATCAATCGTAGGATATAAGAGGGCCTACACCTATTAAATTCTCTCTAAAATAATAATGGTCATCCCACTTATCTGATGCTGACTTCATTCTCCTTTGGAGAATTTGCTTCTCTTTTTCAGATGGATGCTGAACCTAAGGAGAGCATCATCCCATCGCACCTCACCAGGGCTCCAACTGAAACCATAAAGTAATGGGGGAAATGAGCAAGAGTGCTGCTTTCTTGGTGAACCTGGTACCAGCATAAATGTGAAGGGGGTAGACACAGAGAACACTCAACTCTTACCAAATCAGATATCTGAAGACACAGAGGCTCCTAAGACCTCATCACTGAAGTAGACCTAAAACAAACCCAAGATGGCTCAGGGAAATTTGTGGAAGAGTGGGCGGAAAGATTGTTAGAGCCACAAGTTGGGATATTATGCACAGAGACATTGCCTCTTCCTCATAGCTGATGGCTACCCCCACAATGCATGACCCACGTTCTCCAACAAGGAAGGTCCCTTTGGAAAGGGGTGGACAGGGAGGAGGCTAATGATGGTACCAACATGACTGTATATACACTACGTACAAAACTAATAAAAAACAAAATAGGGCTGGAGAAATGGCTTAGTGGTTAAGGCGTTTGCCTGCAAAGCCAAAGGATCCCGGTTCGATTCTCCAGGATCCACGTAAGCTAGATGCACAGGGGGCACATGCATCTGGAGTTTGTTTGCAGTGGCTGCAGGCCCTGGTGTGCCCATTCTCTGTCTGCCTCTTTTCTATCTCTCTCTCTCTCTGCATGCAAATAAATAAATAAATAAAATTAAAAAATAAAATAAAATAAAATAAACAAAGCTCAGCATGGTAGCAAATGCTTTTAATCCCATCACTTGGGAGGCAGAGATAGGAGGATGTGGGTGAATTCCAGAACAGTATGAGAGTATATAGTGAATTCCAGGACAGCATGGGCAAGAGCAAGACCCTACCTGTAAAAATAAAATAAAATAAAATAAAATAAAATATAATATAATATAATATAATATAATATAATATAATATAATATAAAATATAAAATAAACAAGGGCTGGAGAAATTTCCCAGTGGTTAAGGCACTTGTTTGCAAAGTGCCTAATGGCCTGGGTATGATTCGCTAGTGACCATACATATGGAGTTTGTTTGTTGCAGCAAGAGGCTCTGGTGTGTCCATTCATTCTCTCTCTCTTCTTGCAAATAAACAAATAAAACATATTTTCTTTAAAAAAAAAAAAAAAGATGGAGAGTGAGAGGAAACCACCTTTTTCAACCTCTGGTCTCCATATGTATGTGTATGCACACACACAGACCCCCCCACACACACACGAACATGTGAAAAATGATGCTATTTGTTGAACATTTATGAGGGTCCCAAGTTTGATGGCTGACATCTGCCTAGTGAAATGAAAACAAAATTAAGTTTCATTGTTTTGGTACGCTGTGGAAAGGCGTCTCTCTGTTCTTAGGGTGCAGTACCTGATTCTTCATTGACAAATACATTTTCATCATAAGGCTAAAAGGCAATAGGCATTTGAAGTTATATAGTCCTGCATTCAAAATGCATTTCTCCTCTCGAGTATCAAATGTACATGACAAGCGCTCCCTTAAATGTGTCATGGGGTTCATGAGAGCATCTTATCATATGCTACTCTTTTGGTGTAGGTCCTGGGCAAATAAAATGGCAAAGGTTGAAATATGCTTCTGACTAGATTTACTGCATCCATCTTTGTCAATGGAAAGAACCTACACAATAGAATTGTGTTCAGATATAAAGAAAAATGAAGCTATGAAATTTGGAGGAATATGAGTAGAACTGGAAAATATTGTACTGAGTGAGGTTACTCAGGCCTAGAAAGATAAATGCTACATCCTAGCTTAAAAGTTTTAGGTTTGTGTGTTTAAGTTGATGGGAGTGTCTATAGGGGAAAGAAAGCGTGAAAGAAGCTATGAGAGAGAGGACAAAAAAAGGTTTCAAGGATGGAATAGTAAAATCCCTGTGATGTGAAAGTAGAGAGAGGGAACAGTAGGGATGAGGAGGAAATGGAGCAGAGGAGTCAGTGAGGGAAAATTAACCAAAATTAAGGATGAATGAAAAAGACACACACGCACATACATATATACACACACACGCACGCACGCGCACGCATGCACACATACGCACACACACACACATACACATATACATACACATATACACACACATACACATATACATATTCATACACATACACACATATACATATATACACATACATATCTACACACATACACACACATATACATATATACACATACATATCTACACACATACACATACACATATACACATATACATACATACACATACACACACGTACATATAAGCACATATACATATATATGCACATACACACATGTACATATATGCACATACACATACATACACATACACAGACATATATATATATACATACACATATACACATATATATACATATATATAACATGCACATACATACACATACACAGACATATATATACACATACACATATACACGCACACACATACACATATACACACATACACGCATACACACACACACATATACACACATATATATACACATGCATACATACACGCATACACACACATATACACACACACGCATACACACACATATATATACACATGCATACACACACACATACACACACATATATACACACGCGTACATATATACACATACACGCATACACACACACATATATATACACGCGTACATATATACACATACACACATACACACACACATATATATACACATATATACACATACACGCATACACCATACAAATATATACACATATATACACATACATGCATACACACATACATATATATACACACACATATATACTAACATACACACACACACACACACATACATATAGATAATTAGACAAAAACCCAAGTCCTAACCAGGAGATACCTCCTTATGAATTGTTAGTCAGGGAGGTCACAGAGGCCCCTAAAACAATATTGGCCATTGCTACTGTGCTTGGCTGCCAGCCAAAACTAGATAAGTCCCTACTCTTGAAGCCTTCACATCCTTTGGTTACAGGATGTAGAGAAACCAGGATAGACTTGAGCTGGAAGCTTCCTCTCTGCTATCTAGTATTCATAGTGCTGTAAGGTACTATGAAGTCTGCTGGAGGGAAAAAGTCCTCATCACTCCTACCCAGTTGTGGACCCTGCATGACTGTTTGCAGAGTGACTCACACCAGATCAATGTGAAAAACATCCAGGATGGCTTGCCATCACCTCAGCTTTTGTTACATAATTCATACCTTTCTGTGGACACTGTTGCTGCTAACAATATTCCTTATGCTTTTTGGGAAGCCATGGAATTGTAAACTTAAGTAAGAAGAATTCAGGTAGCTATCCACTATCACAAGGTCTAATTCAGAAACATGTGGATTTATTTGAACAAAATTGTTTTATTATTAAAATCATATCCCTTTCCAAACATATATAGCTAAATAAAAGTATAGTGGAATAATAATGACATGTAGATTAATCCTTAAAAATTATGAATTTTGGTGAAAATAATTTTCATTCTTCTATTAATTCATCCAATCAATATCATTAAAGGGAATATTATGAGTCTAGAACTTATCATGCATTAGAAAGCAGTTCTTCCCATCCCTGCTTTATTAATTATTGACAAAATTTATATATATATATATATATATATATATATATATATATATATATACATACTTAAGTTGTATACCATTATTTGGCACATATATATATTAATTTTAAATTTATTTTTTATTTTTATTTGAGACGGGGGGGAGAGAGAGAGAGAGAGAATGGGCATGCCTCACACTGCAAGTGAATTCCAGACACATGCGCCACCTTGTGCATCTGGCTTATATGGGACCTGGAGAATCAAACTTGGGTCCTTAGGCTTTGTAGGCAAGTGCCTTAACCATTTAGCCATCTCTCCAGCCTCCAATTTGGCATATATATATCCATAATCTCAGTTACTGTTTATGAGAACACAAGACACTTAATCATATCCTCAACCATTTTTATATACACAATATAGTACTGACAAGTATAATCACAACATGGTATGTGCATTCTATAGAACTTAGTCATCTTATAATTGAAATTTTAAAATATATTTTATTTATTTATTTATTTGAAAGAAAGAAAGAGGTAGAGAGAGAGAGAGAGAGAGAGAGACAACGGGCTCACTAAGGCCTCCAGCCACTGTAAACGGACTCCAGATATGTGCATAAGTGAAATTGTATGCCTTTTCCCCACTGCTCTCATGGGGAAATCCTTGGTAGCAATTTTATTGTATTTTTGTGTCAATATTTCTACAGTACTCATATAAGTGTGGTGATACAGTCTTTGTCATTCTCTGCTTGCCAAATAAGATTTTATATAAGTATTTACATGGTTCTAACCATGACCAGACATTGTTTAATATATTAGACACACAACAAAGAAGAAAACAAAATCTTTATTCTATTACATGTATGGTCCAGTCCTAAAGCAATGAATAAACAAGTAATTAAAGAAAGAAATGCTATTTGAAAGAAACACAAAAACAAAACATTACAATGTAATTTTCTTTCTGTCAAATTAGTAAGGATGTCAGCACTTGAATATGGAAAGCAAGTTAACTTTCAAAGAAATTAACATGTTCGGGGCTGGCAAGATGATTCAGTGGTTAAAGGTGCTTACATGCAATGTCTGATGGCTCAGGGTCAGTTCTCTAGAACTCACATATATCTAGATGCAAGAGGCCATGGCACATCCATTCTCTCTCTCTCTCTCTCTCTCTCTGCCTGCCTGCCTCACTCTGTCTGTATCCAAAACAATATTAACAAATTTCCCTAAGAAAAAGGTAAATGTCATTAAAACAAGGGGATTGGGGAGAGAGTCCAGTGGGTAAAGGAAGTGCATGTTGTACAAGTATGAGGACCTGAGTATGGCTCACCAGAACCTATGGCAAATGCCCAGCATGTGACACAGGCCTGGGATCTTAACAGTGGGGAAGAGAGCTGGCTAGTGTAGCTCTGGGTTCATCAGAAACCCTGTGTTACATCAGGTTTGCATTGCTGGTAGAAATCACCCAACCAAGAGTAGCTTTTGGGAAAAAAAAAAAAAAAAAAAAAAGAAAAAAGGTTTATTTTGTCTTACAGACTCGAGAGGCAAGCTCCATGATGGCAGGGAAAAAGACATCATGAGCAGAGGGTGGACACCACCTGCTGGCCAACATCAGGTGATCAACAGGAACAGGAGAGTGTGCCAAACACTGGCAAGGGGAAACTGGCTATAATACCCATAAGTCTCCCCCCAACAATAAACTGCCTCCAAGAGGCACCAATTCCCAAATCTCTAACAGCTGGGAACCTAGCATGCAGAACAGCTAAGTTTATGGGGGACACTAAATCAAACCAATTCTGCCCCGGCCCCCATAAACTTTTAATCATCCATGATGTAAAATGCAATGCATTCAGTCCAACTTTCAAAGTCCCCACATTTTTTTTTAATCAATCCCTAATGATGTTCAAACATCCCCATAATCTAAGGTCTTTTAACTGAGTCATCATACCAAAAAAAATAAAATCACCCCCAAAACATATTGGCATAGAATAAACATTCATATTGCAAAATATGGCCTTGAGTATTACAAAGAAATATTCATCCAATATAAGATTTTTAAAAAGGTCAAACATCAAACTCTGTAGCTCCAATCCAACAACTCTAGTCAATGACAAATCTCCAAGTCTGATCATTCTAACCAGCAATAAGTCTCTGAAGTTCCAATTCTGCCCCTCCAGCTAGGCTACTCACAATACTGGAAAACTTCATCCAGGGCCAGCAGCTTTCCTTAGCAGCCATCTCATTGTCCGTACATCTCCACTGGGTCTCCACTGCAAACCATGGTTCATCCTCATAGCTCTATCAGGTCTCCATGCAGGCAGTCCTGCTTCACACTGGCCATAGCCATTTCCAAAACACAAGACAGCATTGCAAACTCAATGACCCTCTCTTTCCTGCATTTCTTATACTCCACAATATGAGATAGGGTACCAATTTGTTAATCCGGGGGCGGGGGGAGAGAATAAAACAGACTTTGAAAAACAGGACACTCCTTGAGCATTCAGCCCTCTTCAAAGGAGTCTAGATTCTTCCTGTTGCACCAGTCTCCAAGGTTGTAATCTCCCATACAATTGCAGCTGAACAGGCAGCAGTATTAGCCCAAAGATTTCATTTTTCTTTTCCATATCCCTCGCACACACCAGTCTGATTCTATTCACTGCAGCCCTGCACAAGTTCTCAGGACATGAGCATAACAGTAAGTCTCTCACACAAATTGCTTCTAGCCCATTCCAAGCAAAGCTCTTTTTCACCCTCATAAGCCAAACCTTACAGTTCATAGTTCTTACTGCATTCAAGTCTGAGTTTGACCAGAATAGTCCATCAAGCTGTACTTACAGCACTGCAAGGTGTCTCTTAGACCATTTTAAATCCTTCCACATTCCTCTTGAAAATCAGCTCCAAAAGGCAAAAGCCACACAGTCAGGCATCTAGCAGCAATCCCATTTCTTGGTACCACTTTACTGTTGCAGTCAGGTTTGCATTGCTGATAGAAATCACCCAACCAAGAGCAGCTTGTGGGAAAAAAGAGGTTTATTTTGGTGTATATCCTCGAGGGGGAAGCTCCATGATGGGAGGGGAAAACAATTGCAGAGCAGAGGGTGGACACCACCTCCTGGCCAACATCAGGTGGACAACAGGAACAGGAGAGTATGCCGGAAACTGGCTGTAATACCTATAAGGCCACCCCAAACAATACACTGCCTCCAGGAGGCATTATTTCCCAAATCTCCATCAGCTGGGAATCTAGCATTGAGAACTCCTAAGTTTACGGGGGACACCTGAATCAAAACACCACACCCTGTATCAAAAAAATAACATGACAAATGGCTGAGGAAGACACTTAACACTGGTCTCTGCCCTCAGCACATGCACCTATATATGCACATTTACTCCCAAACACACATGCATCTATATGCATGTAAACATACATAAACACATGCAAAACAAAAGATATGACACAGGTTCTTCTAAAATTTGAAAAAAATAAAATGAAAATTTCAGCAACTAAATATAAGACTAAAATACCCCTAATGCTCATACCCTTATAAAGCTCTTTAGCTCTTTTTATTTTACTATGTTTTATTATAATCTGATTTTACATTATTATGTATTATTATTATTATTATATGTTGCCTTTAACGGATTTTATAGACTCCTTTTTAACCTACTACTCTATGGTATGTTGGTTTATGTAGCATATGTAGTATTTTATTGACAGTAAGATGTCAGTGAATAGCTTACCCTTTGTTAAATTTTAAGAGCTGTGGTCAGCTGCTAATGGAAATACTGACAATTATTCTGATAAAAGTTCTTTGCAAGACACATTCCATAATAACCACTGATGATCTAAGACAAACTTATTTTACCTAAATTGTCAAACTCTTCATGACTGATATGGGGATGATGGGTTTATTTTTACTATGAAAATAAACCTCTATGTGTATTATGTGTACACTGACCTTTAAAATACTGATAGAATTAAAGCCAGCATTATGAGTCTATTTTTAAGAGCATCTAAACAACATGAAGATAAGACAGACTTGTATATTGTTCTATCAGTGTCTGTAGTCATGCAAAATCCACTTCGGATGTTAAAACAATGCACTAATTTTAAAGGTGGCTTAGAACATTCTTTTGATTTTTTTTAACTTCATAAGGACAAAATTTACATAGTATTTCAAAAACATCTTTTACTGTCATGTCATGATTTTATAAAATGTTTGAACTAAGCAAAAAAAAAAAAAATAAACATGGTAGAGCATTTCTTTTGACATTAACTAATATTGGGAGATTCATAGAAAGCTGTAGACTTACTAGAAAATTTTCAGTGCCTGGGATGGGATACCTTCCAGTGAGTTGTTGGCCAAGGAGGTCCTGGCAGCCTCCAAAACATTAGAGGCTTTTGCCAAAGCCCTTGGTTTCCCTTGAGAAACAGATAGTAAGACCCTATTGCTGAAGACATCTCTTGCCTGAGAGGCAAGGTCACTGAGAAAGCAAGCTGGTACGGAGCAGAAAACCTTCTCCCTGTACACCAGCCAACTGAAAGCTGGAAAAAGCTGCACTGCATGCAGCCGTATGGGAGACAGAGGTCATCAGCAGTGAGAACAGTGGACACTGAACATTCAAGTTTGGCCAGACAGGCCAAATGACTGAATGGGTGCAATAGTGGCTTGTCTGCTCTTGGAGTAACCAACTGCTCCATAATTGGACTGAAGGCCCTCTCTACGGGAGGGAATACATACCTGGTACTGAAAAACCTAAGCAAGTCTATGGCAGGAGAGGTCATGAGCCTCAGGGGTATAAGCCTGCTCTTGTCTGACTAAATGTATATATTATTCCCACCAAGCTGCCCTGAAAGCACTATGCTTAATGTTCATATTCACATATTAACGCTACTCTCACTTCTAGTTAGAGAAGCTTCTCTTTTCAGATGGCGATGACCACTGGGATGACCCAAAAGGCAACATAGTGCTGAGAAGGGACGGAGGAGTGCCCAGCACTGAAACACCTCTGTCACACTCTCCAAGGCTCAGGGACCATTGCAGAAGAGGTGGCAGATAGAATGGAAGAGCCAAAGGAAGGGTATGACTTCTTACGATGCAACCGCCCAGACAGAAATTGGCCTCAATATCCATGACCTTGCAGTGCCTAGCAATACCTTCACAAGACCCTCAAAAATAGAAGAAAAAGATGATGACATCAAATTAAAAGAGAAAAATGGAGAGAGGGAGGGGATATGATGGAGATTGGAGTTCTAAAGTGGAATGGGGGGAGAGGAGGGAAATATGTGTTTTTTATATGTAAGTATAGAAGTTGTCAATAAAAAAAGGAAAATATTGCTGAAGACTCAATGAATGACTATTAGAACATTTATACAGGAAGTTTGCTTAGAGTTGTCTGAAAATCAAAAGTAATATGTCAATTTATTTCATATGCTGTGCTCCCTACTTTAAGAATGCAATAGCATTCTTTGAGCTATTAAAGGAAAGATGTCTTAGACACAAAACACTATTAAGTAAAAAAATGCATTATAGAAAATCTCTTTAATGGTAATTACTCTGATAAAACTAATTTAAGAAACATTTTCTTTAAAAGTTTTTGCAGATAAAAGTCACAGGTGTGGCATTTCATTTGAAATTAATTTATCATAACATTAATAAGCGTTTTTACAACACAAGCTGAATCCAGATGTTATAGTGTTTTAAGATGTTATAATTTTATTACTTGAGGTAAAATGGTTACTCTGTTTTTACCTTTTTTAAAATAAATTTTATTTCTAACTATTTGCATATATTTGCAATATGTATGGGTGTTCCAAGATCTCTTGCAGTATCATGTCTGCCTTTATGTGAGTACTGGGGACTTGAACATGGCTCAGCAGACATTGCAAGGAAGAACCTGTAACCACTGAGCCATCTCTCCTGTCCCAGATGTTTGATTAAGAGACTGGATTAAGAAACACCCAGGAAATTGAAGAGATTGCTCGATGGTTAAAGTCACTTGCTTTTTTTTTTTTTTTTTTTTTTAAGAGAAATGCCCCGGTAATCTGGGAAACATACCTTTGGATGTGTCTGTGATGCCATTTCTGGAGACAATTAGCTAATAAAGGCTCTGGCCTAATGGGTTGATGAATTCCTTGATGACTTTATAATATGGTAACATAATGGGGAGGTGGTGAAAGTTATGAAGTGTGGCCTCATTGGTTGGAAGAACCAGGTTACTAGGGGTATACTGTTGAGTTATATCTCCCTCTGATCTTTTTTTATTATTCTTTTCTCTTCTACCTGGTTGCTATAATGTCAACTGACCTGCTCTGACACAGATAGATGTCATGTCATACATGTTGGACAGACACCTCTGAAACTAAAATCATAAGTCAAAATAGATTCTTCCTGTCTCCAGTGGTTTTTGTCAAATGTTTTGGTCACAGTAATTAAAAGCTAACACCGAAAATTAGATTTGTGAGTATGGATTTTTAATTTCAGATAAGTGGAGTCATTGCTGTAATTAAATGTTACTATAGAATTATTTATCATTGGAATTGGTTATTGAAAGAATTTGGATTAAATTGCAACATATTGTAGATAAATCCTGAATATTGTAACTAGATGGTTCTTGGGAGAGCTCAGAAGGCCAGAATGTCAGCAGAAATGTGAACAATAAAGACTGTGCTCATGAAGGTTTTTGTGGCAACAGTACTTCACAGGGAAGTTGACTCTTGACCAGTCATGATATATGCTGGCAAATAATTTGTTAACATTTTGTTCCTGTGATGAAACTTTGTGGGAAGTTGAATTCCAAGATGTACTCATGAATTTAGTGGAGGAAACTGGCAAGTTGAATTCAAAGATAGATTATTAAATTTGGTGGATAGAACTTCATGACAGCATTGCATTCAAGTTCAATATGACAAATTCTGGCTTTATTTAGAAATTTATAGCAAGGATAAGGAACAAAAGCAGAGTAGAAAGGTCTGAAAATATGTCCTTGTTGGATGGAAAAGGAGTGATTTGAAAGGTGAGAGTAAATGAGTGTGCTTATTAAGAGATGAGTGCCATTACTGAGAAGCCAAGCACTTTACATTGGAACAATAGGAAAAATGGCTGGAGGTCATCTCAGGAGTTGGCCAGATCCCAACCATTATAGGCTTGAAAGTGGAAAATTACCAACTCATTTGAAAGACTTTCATTTGAGAATAGAGGGCCTCCAGGACACCATGGTCACACAGGGCCACCTAGGTATTGCCCAGATCCAGATATCCAGGTATTCACAGGTCACTAGCTTTGGTCCATGATGGCCTGGATACTGTGTGAGCATGCAGCAGATTTGGACATTGACCATTAAACAGGCTTGCTGAATGTATTCAGCTTGTGCCAAGATTTCAAGGGATGGCCTAGGAGACCAAGCAATATGTAGCAGGGGCAGACTGTCTGCAAGGAGGCCCTAAGAAGGGCCTCATGAAGCTGTGAGGGTGATTCTAAGCCACCTTAGATGACGGAGGTTCAGAAACATGGAATATCTGGAGAAAAGCTCTGGGAAACAGGTGGGACCAGTCCAGGAGAAAGGCTATATGAGCTATAAACAGCAAGGCCACTGGGTATGGGCTGCCCAGCCATTTGGAATTCAGATCATGATACCATGTGTCCAGTGCAGGCATGAAGCTGTGGGAGCTAATATGTACCTTGCTGTGTTTGGTCATGCTTTGGACCAGTTCTCACTTCCTATTCTTCCCTCCTCATTTGGAATGGGAATGTTTACTGTGTGCCACTGTATGTTAGAGGAATGCAACTTGATTTTTTGCTATTTTATAGAGGCTTACATCTAAGATTGGCAGGAATCTCGGAGAAAACTTTGAACATAGGCTTTTTATATATTATTGAAACTGTTAAGAATATAAGGATTCTTAGAGATGGACTAATGAATTTTGTATTGTGAGATGGATATGAGCTTTCTTAGAGAGGTAGGGGTGACATGTTTTGGTCTAAGGAATTGTTTGGGTGTCAACTTTACAAGGGGTAGAGTTGTATGAATAAACTTGATTTTCAAATTGATTTGATTAAGAAATAAATTGGTAAAGAAGGAGATTAGTGAACCCATACCTGTGGATGTGCTGGCATTTCTGGAGGCCATTAGATCTGGAGGAAGTTGACCTAATCAATCATTTGATGGAGTCATAATATGACAGCAAAGTTACTGAACCAGTTCACATTGTAATGCATAACGGTACATGTATTTCACTACACTTTTGCCAAACCTGATTATATAATTTTCAATGCTTTATATTATACTTTTGTCATTTTATATTTTTCAAGTTAGTTAGTCTTAATAAGTATCTTTTAGCAACTATTTAACTCTTAAAAGCACGTTTTTCCTATGAATATAGTTCATTATAAATGTTGACCTCTTTATTTTTAACCATCTTCCCAGGGCTGAGGAGCTGACTTAATGGTTAAAGGCACTTGTGCTTGCTTGCAAAACCCATCATGTGGGTTCAATTCTCTAGCATACATGTAAAGTCAGACCCAAAGTGATGCATACCTCTGGCATTTGTTTGCAGTATCAAGAGAGCCCCCCAATACATACAAATGCAAATAAGAAATAAAATGAAAAATAAATATAATCTTCACAAGCCTGAGTGCATGATTTTGAACCCTGCTGGCAAAGCGGGTCCTGTAGCTTCTACTCAGTGATGGCTGAGCACATCAAACTCACAACTCCCTTTCTCCTGGAAGAGTTCTAGAACAGATCTTTTTTTCCTCATTAACAGTGCTACAGACTGTTCCCACATCCTTTCTAAATATCCCTTAGAGCAGTCCTGTCTAACAGAGGGAATCTTAATGCAAAGAAAAGCACCAATGAAATCCATGCTATCCTATCATTTGATAGGCTGCAAGCATGTAGCAGGGTCAGAGGGGAAATAAAATACAAGGTCCATGGGTCTTGGATACTTAAAATTGTCTAAATGGTGTTAAGAATAAACTGCTCACGTTTATTGAACCAGTGCTTTGAAGGTAACAAGACAAAGCACCCAGCACTAGTTAAATACTGCTTACAATTTCCTTGGGGATGGAAGCCTGCCAAGTCTCCATTCTGACAATATATCAAATCGATCCATACAGCTTGTACGTGTGCATGCAGGCACGATGCTAAGACAGTCTCTTTAGTAAATCAAGAATAAAGACTGTGCATTTATATATTTAATAAGATGCAGATGTAATTTGGATAGTGAGGCAACATGTAAAATCATGAAGATGAACACAAATCCTGAAAGTACTAGTTCTTTCCTTCCAGCTAGCTAATTAATGTATATGATGATTTAGACCAATGGAACATTTTACCCAGAACTAATTATCTTGATACAAGTCCCAGAGTTACCCCATGGAATTAAACCACATATTAGAAGAAATAAGTATTGGAGATTGTGGGTGTTACCTGTCCTGCCAGTCTTTCTAGGCTAACATGAGGCAGGAAGATTGGTTGAATGTATTCTTAGTTTAACAAAGCAGTTATGCTCATGGGGGGAATGTTTTGGTTTCCTTTTGCAAAGCACAGTAGTGTTTGGAAGTCCAAGAAATAATACCACAAAATGATTTGGATATTCTGGAGAATAAAATTATCTCATATCCAAGCCATCTGCTTAGATGTGACCTGCTTCAATCAGAGGTATCTAAGAGAGGGAGAGCAGCCATACCTAGGTCACAGGCCAGACTCACACAGACAGCTGCAGTCAGTGTTGACCTTTGCGAGAGGAAAGTTGAGAGGAGAGGGCCTATTGGTGAGATAGCATTTACCATAGGTCAATGGACTAGAAGTAAAATCTTTTTCAGGACACTGTAATGAAATTTTCAGTGGTAGAGAGAGCAAAAGATGGCTGCATTCAAGGACAAAAGTCCACTGACCCTTCTAAGAAAGCCACTGTACCTGGAAAGCATGTCAGAAGAATTCGTGCTGAACTCACTCATCACCAGCAACCAAAATAATGAGCCAACAAAAGGGTCACCCTGAGACAGCAGCTGGTTCACTGTGTTTTATGGCTGGACTACTTTTTCCCTTTAAACAAAAGAAGTACATATCTGTCACATTATCTTTCAGCTTCAAATCTGTGGTAGTTTGAATGAAATTTCCCCCATGGGCTCATGTATTTTGAATACCTGGACCCCAGCTGGTAGCAGCTTGGGAGGTGGAGTCTTGCTGGGGGATGTATGTAACTAGAAGCAGATCTTAAGGTTTATTCGTATAGTCCTTACTGGGTGATCATAGCTCTCACTCTTGCTTCTACCTTTCAGCTGACATAACAAAATTGGATGCCCAGCCTCTGCTCTAACATGATGAGACTTTCCAAGACCATAAGCCAAAAGAAACCATTTCCTCCCATCATCTGCTTTTGTTCAGAATTTTTGTCTCAGGAACAAGAAGATAACTGCTGCAAAATCCATCCTTCTCTTTTTACTGCATTGTAAGTATGTCAAGTACATTTTTCCACAGTGCAACATAAACTAGTTTCCTACCCATTTCTACCACTAGAAGGCACTATTGTGGGATGGATGGAGGAGAGACCCGACTACTTGTGTTTTTCCTCTTACTATCAAGCTTGGCTCTACCTACAGCTCCCCTCCCCAATCCCAGATCCATACTCATCTCTTCCTCAGAGGTCCAGCAACAGCCAGAGACACCCCTCTTCAGAGAACTGAAAACATACACAACAGGTCCGTTCCCCCTCCTTTCTTCAGGGTAGTGATGCACACCTCAGTGACGCCCTTTCTTACTTAAATCTTCCAAAATCTTTGTACCTAATTTCCTGTATCACATCTCTGTGTAGAAGGCTTAGTGCATTCTTATCCATGTGTCCAATAAAGAAGACACCTTTGGTTTGGCTAATGCACTCAAAAGAAGAACAAAACAATATAAATGTATTAATTGTGCTTTTTAAATTGCCTAATTTATTTAAATAGTAAGCATGTGCTGATTGCATCTATCCAGAAAAATCTGTTTCTGGTTCAATGATTTATACAATACACATATACAAGTTAAATTCAACCTTATCATTTATTGAACAGTGTAGCACATATAAACAAACTGCTATAATTTCATATAATTTATTTGCCTCCAAGTTATTTACCAAGTTTTAGCCCTTTTTTGTAATATAAGTCTCTAAAGATGACCGTAGACCCCTTCTCTATACATATCAACATCATAGCCTCCTTGTACCCATGCACTCTATTGGGGTGGGTATGGTGGTTTGAACTTTATTCCTAAATAAACTAAGTGTTTCCAACACTTGGTCCCAGCTGATGGCAATTTGGGAAGTGGAGTCTTGCTTGAGGCAGTGTTTCTGGGGATGTGCTTTGGGGTGTTAAAACCCAGCTTCCCATTGCCAGAGCTCACCTCACTTTCTTGCTGCTTTCTTCCAGCTGCTATGACAAAAAGTGATGTCCAGCCTCTATTCTACCATCTTTTCCTAGCATTATGAAGCCTGCCCAAGAGACTGAAGACAAAATAAACACTTCCTTCCAGCTTCCTTCCTTGGTTGGGTGTTTAGGCCCAGTGATGAAGGTAACTACAATAACTAAAATTTTCCTGGGTTCCTGTGTACTAAGTCAATATGGGCTGACTAACAACAACCTGGGTTGACTTGACATACTCCACTGCAAGTTTTCCTGCTTGAGCTTCAGAAATTTTAACAGGTCCCAGTAGTGACTGACAGGGTATATGTCTTGAGTTCCATGATATGCCTAGTTTGAATAAATCCAATAATTCTGAGCTCAAGCTGAGAATGCAATTCTTTGAGTGCCCAGCTACAAGACCAAGTGATGAGAGGTCATCTTTCTCTGCATATTACCCACACCGTGGCTCAGAGACAGTCACACAAACAGTGGAATTTTCTCCATTCCTTCATGTTGGTCTACCTAGCCTCACAGTTTCCTTCAATTCTTGTGGTAATTTCTATCTCACTATGTCTCTTATATCAGGATTTATTTTAGATCTCCAATCAGGCCCTATTTCACTCAGTACTATATAGTAGGACTTAACATTTAAAAAGCTGTACACATTTTGAAACTAATAAGTTCTTACTTATATTGTGAAAAAAATACCATTATATTTTCTGACAATTTACATGATATATCTTTAGGCACTGTTAAAAGTCTACAAGGTGGTGGTGTTTTCCCAAATATATTTACCCCCATTAACCCAAATGTAGAGAAAAAGTATCTAGCTAATCAAATAAGATGGCATGACTTATCCATTTCTTTTTGTTTTGTTTTGCTTTGTTTTGTTTTGGGGTTTTCGAGGAAGGGTCTCACTCTAGCTTAGGCTGACCTGGAATTCACTATGTGAAGTGTCAGGATGGCCTCAAACTCATAAGGATCCTCCTAGCCTCCAGAGTGCTAGATTAAAGGTGTGTGCCACCACGCCCGGCTAATTTATTCATTTCTTAATAAATGACTGAAAAGATAAAAATTTTCTGAAATATTTTTCATAAATTAAGGTATATTTCAAAGTGCTGTCATTTAATAAGTACATGAATATAAGAGAGGAAGTATTCTTTTTATATGAATCCAAAGATCCTTACCTGTATCCTAATTCAAGGTCTCTTAATCTCTAACCATCTGCTAAAGCATTTTTCTAAATCCTTACTCTTTAATCTGTTTACACACACAAATGTCTTCATTAACCCCACATTAAAAGAAATTATACCGTGGTTTATCCTTTTTGTGTTCCCCATCAATATAAGATTTTTAAAATTACACTATACTTTCTCATTCATTTTGATCATATTACAGTATAGATAAAGTAAATGTTCTTGTTTATGTACTGTTAACCTCCTTGCCACTGGAAGGCTCATAGCTGAGAGTAGCCCAGCCAATATGGTTGCTGCCTCAATCTGATAGCCCAACACAAAAGGGAATGCCACAGAAAAGTAAGTCATAACTGATGTTTTCTGCCTTGTACTTCTGAGTAGACAGGAACAGACAATTTGAACAAACAGAGAAACTGGCTTTACTAGACTTTATGATGGATTGCACATTCAGAATGAAGAATGATGATACTATAAAAGTGCCCATATTTCTCATTAGAATGTTGTAGGATGTGTTGTCATTCTTTGAAATAAGGGATATAGGTTAAAGTGTACAAAGAAGGGAAAGATGAATTGTTTGTCTCATCTATATTAACTTGAAGTACTTGCAGGAAATTGAAATACAGATGCCAAAAGTAGGAGTGAATGCATGTGCTTGTATCTGCTATGGAATAAATGTTTATGATCCCCTCAAATTCATACATTGAAATGTAATTCCCCATATAATGGTATAGAGAGGCTGGGTTTTGGGGAAATAATTATGTGATGAGAGAAGAACCCTCATAAGTGGAGTCAGCACCATTTAAAAGGAGACCCAGTGCTGGAGAGATGGCTTAGTAGTCTCTTATTCCCTTGAACATAAAAATTTCTCAAAGGAAGTATCTGCTTTCCTTCTCCTCTAATATTTCATATTTTTTTGAAATGATACCATTACATAACCCAAGTTGACCTCCAACTCACTATGTATGTAAAGGTGATCATGAACCTACTATCTTCCTGCTTCAGCCTCTCCTTGTTGAGATTACAGGCATGTACCATCACACTCTTATTTAACTTCAATTCTGCTCATCAGAAGCAATTGTATAAGGACATCAAGCAACTCCACCTAGTAGTCAAGGTAAAATGATACCTCTGTTCTTAAACACATACAAGTATTTTGAACTGCTTCACTACCTTTTCTTCTTGAATTTTATGATATCACAAATTTGGTTTTCGTTATAGTTCATTGACTAATTCTTCTTGGCCCAAGTTCACATCTTCCTCATCTGAAGCTCTAAATGACATAAGGATTCTAGATCTAGACCATCTTTCATTTCCCATCCTCATTCACCCAATTCACCATTCAAATACTACATGTATAAATGACTCCCAGATTTTCCTCTTTTATGGTTATTAGTTTCTCTGTGCCATCTAGTTGACATTTCAAAGTTAACATTTCTTAACAAATCTTTAATGTTTCATTATGAAAATGTTGACTGATGGAATACAAAACACAGATGAAAATGTTAATAAAAGAGAAATGTATTCTTTTGTAAAGGTAAGAAATGAAGAACAATGAGAATGCAAGCAAATATCAAGAATTGGTAGGCATGAGAAAGAAGCAAGCTTCTGCCTAAAGGCTTCTATTTTCCTACTATATAAAAAATAATGGGAAGCAAAAAAAATAAATAAATGGGAACACTTAGGAGGTCTACTTGTGGCTATATATTTTGAATTTAAAGTGACCAATGAGGATTAGAAGCAAAAGAGTGATTTAATTATATTCATTTTTAGAAATGATAAATCCTTCATGATAGATCATTAATTATAAAACTTTGAACTGAAAATTGTGAAGCTCATTTAGGGAAAATATCAATCATTAATGAATCCAGAAAAAAATAGTAATCATGGAGAATATGATAGCAAATATACAACCTTTCATTGACTCACTAATGTACTAACCCTCCACCCTCAGTCTTTTCAAAGGTGATTCCATCATTGCATTCCCAGTGTTTCTTCTGATCATGCAGAAGGGAAGAATTTCAGTGGGGAAGAAATGGATAGATCACTGTCAATATTACAAAAATGGTATAAATTATATTTCTGGCTTTTTCGATGTTAAAGATTGATTTTTTTTCTTTTTTTTTTTTTTTTTCATTTTTCAACTTTTCAAGGTAGGGTCTCATTCTAGCCTAGGCTGACCTGGAATTCACTATGTAATCTTAGAGTGGCCTCGAACTCATGGTGATCCTCCTACCTTTGCCTCCCGAATGTTGGGATTAAAGGCGTGCACCACCACGCCCAGCTTTTGTTTCATTTTTGACCTCCCATCTAATTATAATTGATCATCTAGATATCACTAAATGTAACTTCTTGATGAGACAAAAAAGTCCATCATTTTTAGAACAATGTTATATTCTAATATTGCTGTCCCTATATATCTGTGTGGGTCTAGCTCCGGGAACCTCAATGAATCCTCAGGTGCTCAAATACTGTATATAATGGTATCATACTTGCATATAAATTAGACATATTTCATATACTTTAAGTCATCTGTAGATTATAATATTTAATACAATGTAAATACTGTGCAAGCAGCTATTATACTATATTACTCAGGGTGCAAAGACAAGAGAAAAATCTGTGCATGTTCAGTAATATGCACTTTAAAAATTATTTTGCACCATACAGTTGATTGAATCTGGCTGTGGAAACATGCTTGCAAAGGTCTAACTAAACTTCACTTGGTTGATACTCTTACCTTTTTCTTTTAAAGCTTTTTTAAAAAATTTATTTATTTATTTATTTATTTGGAAGCAGAGAGAGAGAGAGAGATAGATGAGAGACAAACAGAGAGAGAATGAGCACACCAGGGCCTCTAGCCATTGCAAACGAACTCCAGATGCATGTGCCCCTTGTGCATCTGGCTTACGTGGGAACTGGGGAATTGAACCTGGGTCCTTTGGCTTAGCAGGTAAACGCCTTAATTGCTAAGCCATTTCTTCAGCTCAATCTTATCTTTTTTAACCAAAGATCTCCATGTTACTCTGGGTATTTATCTCACCTCAGGCCTTCCTTCTCTTTCCTATAGTATTTGGTGTACCCAGTTTATTTCTAGACAAGCTTTCTGTTCTCATCTCCTTGTGAACAAAGAAGTTGTCTGCCTATTCCCGTCCTTCAAATGTTTGTAATCCTCAGTATTTTATTCAGGCCTTTCCTGTATCATCCTACGTATTCATGCTTGAATAGGGCCTAGAATGTAGCAGATATCAAATACATTCTGGATTAATGAATCTAATCAGTCATCAAGTTTTATGCACTTTTCCCATTCAAATTCAAAAAATACACATTTTTAAATAGCAGCAGAAAACCAACTTAGTAAGCAAGTAATTGTTAATTTGTATATAATTTGGTAGTCAAATTATAAAAATAAGATGACAATTTGTAATAAATGCTTGGCATGGTTGCAAATTTGTACTTATTGTTACCCATGTGGTTGATGTTAAGACTTCAGTAAGACCATAAACTGCAAAAGGCTGAGAAGATGTCTACTTTTTAAATTTTATTTATATTTATATATTTTTTTATTTTAGAGAAAGCAAGAGAGACAGAATAGTTGAACCAGGGCCTCAGCCTCTGAAATTGAACTCCAGGCACTTGTAGGACCTAATGGGCATGTGTAACCTTGTGCTTGCCTCACCTTTGTGCATCTGGTTTACGTGGGATCTGGAGAGCTGAACATGGGTACTTAGGGTTCACAGGCAAGCATCTTAACCACTAAGCCATCTCTCCAGACCAAGATGTCCACTTTTTTTCTTCTCTCTCCAACAATTAGCACCTGCTTAAGAATATGCTCAATAAATATTTGTTAAATCTGTAAAATAAATGAATGGAAGAGGAATAACCTTAAATCTCATTTTTCACAATGTCTCAAAGGGAGAAAGTTGGGTAAATTGACAAGACAGTAAGAAGTGTCAAAGCCCTGTTAGGTTTGGAGCAGTGATTCTAACACAGGGGTGATTAGATTGGACAAGTGACTGAAGGTGAACATCAGAGTTGTCCCTAGGTAAGTGCACTATCTAACAGTAAGTAAGGAACTTCTGACATCCACCAACACAATTTATGCGTTCAAAAATGGAGGTCAATGTCAATAACCATTAAAATTCATTTAAATAAAGATATCCTAGAGCAGGATTGTGGGTTGAGGCAAGGAATTAGAGAATGCCTAATTGTGGTGCACAGGCATGGATACATAATAATATATTCTTTAACTGCAGAGCCCTTACTCCAGTCCAAGTAATAATGTATTCTTGAAGGGAGATTAAGGTGCCTGCAGCTCTCCTCCTGAGCTAGGTAAATCTAGGCTGACCACCAAAGGCCTGGGACTGAGAAAAGTTTTAGGATAAAATCAAAACCATTACCAAATTAAAGTCACTTTGTGTTCCTTGCATGTTTCCAGGAAACTATAAGCTGCTTCTGAGCTGTTGTTAGATGTTTTTCTGATGTTTTCTTTTGTTAATTCTCCTTTATTAATGTCATATCCTTGCTGAAACTCTTTAGTAAATACTGCCCAAACTTTATCCCCTCCCATCTTTTCAGGTTGATCTTCCATCACTCCTCTGAACTGTTGGCAATACTAGATTTACTACACCTAAAGATTGCCTTTCATTTCTGTCCCTTTGCCGAGTTCTTGATTCTTTTACTTTAGTAAAAACAATGAGCAAGTATCAAGCAATATGCTGGGATAATAAATATAATGGGAAACAAAACATATGATGGAGAGTATATTTTCTATTAATTGATTTATACAACTTTACTAACCATAGCAGTTCTTTGAAGTTAATTATATTATTACATTCACTTACAAATGAAGAATAAGTGACATTGATATATCTACCTAGATCAAACAAAATAGTAAATAATATGGAAGAACTGTACATATTAATTGAACAAATGCATAATGAGTAGTTACAATTTGCTTTCTATGTAAGCTTACTTTCCTATGCTAATCATGGCTAAACTACTCAATTTCAATCAAACTGGGTCTACCGCTATTTTCTAGCATTCTTGTTTGTGACCCTATATCCTCTTGCCATGAAAGCTCCTCTCTTTCTTTGTCCCTTCCTTATTTTCCTTTCCAGGTCACACTGAAAACAGCTTCTCCAAGACTTCCACCTCTACTTCAGAGCTCAGCTATTTCTCCAGTCTGGCTGATACTGCCAATGGTCTATAAAATCAAATCAAATGCTACCACATGTTAGTTACTTCTTCCATCTGTTAGCATGGATGTCAATGTGTGATGGCAGGAATCATCACATCACATGTCAAACCTACCAGTGCTAGTATCCTGTGTGTTTCTACCAAGCGAGATGAAAATTCATTTTCATTAAGTTGCTTTTGCTAAAGATTTTCTATTCCCCAACCATTTAAAAGATACTTTCTAACTTTGAACTTCTTAATATTTAGAGATGCTACTTTTTAAATAAAATTAATTAGACAGAAAATTTAACCATTACAAAGAGGTGATTCAGGTGGTGCAATGGTTTGGATGAGTATCCCTGAAAGTCCCATGTGTAGAAAATCTCCAGGTTTTTACTACTGACACTATTTAGAAGTAATGTGGACCTTTAAGAGGTGGAGCTTAGGAGGAGGTCCTTATATCCTTGAAACATGTCCTTCAAGGGAATAGTGGATGCCCTTCAAGGGAATGGTGAGACCCTACTCATGTTCTCTCTCTCTCTTTTCTCCCTGACCATTTTGAAATTAGTCATTCAACACACTCCTATTATGATGCTTAGCTCTCTCCAGAGTGTCAAACCAATCCACCTACCCCAGTCTGCTAGTCTTGGAGTTTAACCTTCAGAACCATGAGCCTAAATAAACCTCTCCATTTTGGAAGTATCCTTGGTCAAGTATTTCATCATAGTAACAGAAAGCCAACTGATACAAAGGAGATATAAAAATGATAGAGAATTCCAAAGCTGGCACATATCTTTCCTTTCAAGGTCTATTAAAGTGTTTCAAGTAAAATAGGATAAAGGGAAGGAAATTATTATTTCAAGTTTTGTGCTTAAATTAAATTAATAACATGTTCAAAAGATTGGCATTGAAACATAAAACATTTTATTATTCTTATTATCATACATGAAGAAATAGCCATCCTTTCCAAATGTGACCCAATTCTCATTGAATTCATTTCAAACTATCTTTGTTTCTTTTAATTATACATGTCCACCTACTTTCTAAGTCCTATTATTTGACTTACAACATCCCTATTTTATGACACGTCTCTAATGTCTTGTAATCCCTTCAAAGAAATTTAGTGACACTATCTGCCACAGAATGTCACAAGTCCACAGCCTTGACACCCCTGTTAACCATGCACAAAGCTGCTGATTCTCTGGCTCAAGTCTGGCCCGGGCACCTATATTTCCTTTTCTAGGCTTTGACAGCCAACTCCACTGAAAACTTTGCCCCTGACATTTTTCTTTAGAATTTCAGGTCAATTGGAGTTCAGTAACTAGCAGGATTATCCCTTTGTTTTCTCTATGGCCAAGGCTCTATCCTGGGAGACTAACAGCCTAGGTAAAGAGCAAGTGGAGAGCCTGGCTTTGTGTGTGATGAGCATCTGCAGTAAGCCAGTAGGCAGATGCAGCTCAGAAAGAGCCCTGGGTCTCATGGTTACAGGGGTTGCATGTGCCTCTCATTTCTGTTCCTCAGCATGCATGTGATTGTGAGCAAATAGCACAGCACCCCTCTCTGATACTTGCTTCCAGTCCTGTAAAGTGAACATGGCAATACCTTAAAGGGGGGTTGCTGCAATAATTAAGCAAGGTAATGAGTGTAAAAATATGTAATGGGGAAAGATAGGTGCAGAAAATATAAATTGTCTTCAAAATATAAAGAATGTCAGTCCCTCCTTTCAGCATACATTAAAATAAAACTAGGTCTACAGGTCCCCTAAGCTAGAGTCAATACGCATTAAATAAAAGCATTCAGAAGTCAAAACACTGAAAACTTCAGAGTGAATAAAGTCCTGTGAACTCTCATAAATAGACAAAGCAATGAGCTAAAATGATACCAGGAAAAATGGTTTTACTCTTCACCTGACAGGTTCCACATGGTTTCTATCTGTACAGCATTGCAATTCTGTCCTGAGGAGGGAAGGGCATGGATAGGCACTGAATCTGCCTATCTCAACAGGCAGAGCAATTTATAACTGGGTGTCACTATTAAATGGATTTCAAATTAATGTTCTACTATATTTGCAATCCCATTGTGGTTTTTTCATCACACTTCTATTCGTTACTTCTGTAGTTCGGAGTCGGTCCTCTGCAGCATTGTGTGCCCCAGCACATCCTCAAAATCATATGCTTCATATCATTATAATGTGGAAAGAAGCCTAAAGTCCATCCTCTTTACCTCCATGGGTCCCACAATTTATGTTGTTGCCTAGAGGACTTAGAGGACTTTTATATGCAATCTTAGTGCACTGCCTACTGCCCAAACACATATCTTCTAGATACTAACATATGTACATTATATATATCCCAAAGTCTAAAGTGCTGGTCATTGGTTCAAAAGCAGCACTATTCCTTGAAGAGTTAGTTGTCAACACTTGGGTGGCCATTCCCTGGTGTTTCATTCATAACCAAGATTCTTCAAGGAAAATTATATATAATTTAGGCTGCTTCAGTCATGAAGCAAGATAGATATACTTAAAGTTCTACTCTTTGAGTAAAAGATGGGGTCAAAGAACATGGAAGCAATTGATTCTCTTTGGGGAGATCCATGCTTCCTGATATGTTTGTGGTCAGATTCAGAGCAAAGTGAGAGAAGAAGTCCTCTAACTGACTCTCCATGATTGCTAAGACCAAGCTGTTTACTTTCCCTCAAGCAGTACATGCTTACCATTTGCAAATAACCTACAAAAAATGAATATAAGCAATGAACCAAAAATGGTTGAGAGCCATGTGCTTCTTAAGATGGAAAAAATATTAGTGTCAAGAATGAAGACCCAAGCCCAGAATTTTAACTCTGAACAAGTCTCAGTCTTATTTCCCAAAACAGCTATATATTTTAATTTCCATACTGGTATAATCCTATGCCTAAACCTTATGTTAAACAAGTTTCTGATACAGTAGAAAAGATCATTGAGCCTACCTAAGTTTCCAGACACACATTGGTATAGGTAATACAACATTCTACATTATTTGTATTATTTGTACAGAGATTCAAAGACAGTATCAATAAAAAATAAGATCAGAAATGATAACAGTAGAACAAACCTAAATATTATAAAATAGGTAAATCATGCTTGCTAATCCTCTTGCTATCCATGAGCTGGAAAACTATTACAGTCATTTTTAGTGTATGTTCAAAATGTAATTATCTTTATGTATTATCAAAGATAGTTATAAAAAAAGTCTGAACCAGTACAGTGGCTATATACATATCATCTTAATTCTAATCATGTGTATGTATGAAAAGTAATTGCACCAAAATGTTCAATTTTTGTAAAATTACTACAGTTTACAAATTAACCTTGATTTAGTCCTATGTTGCTCTCACATATTATTTACAAAGCACTGAGCTACATACTGAAGGTTATGTGAAGAAAAGTAATGTAAAATTATGCTCGTGAGACACTGAAGGTGATGCCAGTAACTATAGCTAAAATTATGAAAAAGAATACAGTGCAAGTGATATTAATAATGTGCTTAAGAATTATGAGTAAAACTCAAAGATGGAAAATTCTAGATAGAGAGTATTTATAGAATTATTCCAGCAGGTGGATATTGAAGAATGGGGGGATTCTGGACCACTGACATAGAAGATAAGTCAATAAGTACTTTCTGAGCACTAATTTGGACTTGGAAATTATGAACACAGCCATGAGCAAGACAGAGATTCTTGCCCTAACAAAGTTACTAGATTAGTGAAAAAGACCATAAGAGTGAAATTATGAAATATGTAATAGTGAGTTACATGGTGGTTTGATAACATGTAGAAGGAGGAAGACCATCAGGAGAGGTCTTCTTGAGTACCTAAAGAGCAAAGAGAAACCCTGGATATGCAGTAGCAGTTAGAAACCCTGAAAATTGGATAGGCAAAGAGAGGCAGATAAAGTGTTCTAGAGAAGAAACAGCAGTGAGTACAAAGAAAAAGAAGTGAAAGAATTGTAACACTTCCAGAAACAGATGAAGATTGTGCTTAGTGCAAGAGTGTGAAGAATACCAAGAGATGGGGCTAGAAGCAGCATTGCCTCAGATGGGCTTCTCAATTCTGCTTCTACAGAGCAATAGAATCAGTGAAGGAATACAATAGGGATGCAACACGACTACACAGTTTTAAGAGCAGAGATAATAAAGTACTCACTTTGCAAGAATGAGGATCTGAGACCATTCCCCAGGACCTATGTAAAAATCTGTTATATACTTATAATCTCAGTGCTATAGAGGTAGAGACAGACCCTTGTGGCTCAATGGAAAGCCAGTCTATCCTCTTTGGACAGTTCCAGGTTAGTGAGCAACCTTGTCTAAAAAATAAAGTGAGCTTTTGCTTTGGCTTCCTGACTGACTAGCCCCTGGGCCCCAACTCCAAGTTCCCTGGCACTAGAGGGTACATGCATGGAGAAAGAAGGCCAGAACATCCAGTTCATTTTGAAACTCCCAGTTTCTCAGCCCTGGTACCTCTGCTGTGAATGTGTGGCAGTTCGGACTGTGCATGCATGCTGCAGAAGCAGGCCTTTTGCTTCAGCTTCCTGATTGTCCAGCCCCTGGGTCCCAACTCCCTTTTTCCATGAGTAAGAGGGTGCACAGGCAACTGTGTAAACTGCCTTTTGCTCCTGGCGCCCCAGATTCCCAGCTCCTAGTTCCCCATCTCCCAGTTTGCCTATGCTAAAGAATGTATGCAAGCAGAGTGGCTAGGCTTGAGCTCCTAATTCAGCAGGTACATTTATTTCACATGAAACCTCTACAGTCTGCAAATCTGTAATAATCCAATCTAATTCCATTCTGATTCAAATTTAAAACAGAACACTCACTGAAGATCCTCCAAGGACAAGCACTTACTTCCTCCGTAATAAAATAAGATTCTTACCCCAAGATGGGTGGACCAAAACAGAAAAAGGACAATGAAAGTCAGAAAACTGAGGATGTGTAGTTCCACAATGGAAGTCTCCAATGAAAACAGAGAAAACAATAGAAATTGATCCCAACATGAAGACACAACAAGCTGTGTGACCCTGACCAAGAAAATTGCTGAAATGGAAGCAAATCAAAAAGCTAACAACTGCATAAATGAAATTGAGCAGAATCATCTCTCAGAACACACAGCTTTTGACACTGGGATTGACTTAATTAAACAAAACCATAAAGGTCTCAGAAGATACATAAATAAATTGGAGATGAGTCAACAAATAGAGGATCTCAAAAAACAGCTGATTAAGCTTAATGAAGACATGGTCAAATGCAAAAATGAATTCCAGGAAGCATCAAGAAAATCAGACTTCAAACCAGGGCATGGTGGCGCATGCCTTTAATCCCAGCACTTGGGAGGCAGAGGTAGGAGGATCGCTGAGAGTTCGAGGCCACCCTGAGACTACATAGTTAATTCCAGGTCAGCCTGGACCAGACTGAGACCCTACCTTGCAAAACCAAAAAAAAAAAAAAAAAAAAAGAAAGAAAGAAAGAAAGAAAGAAAGAAAGAAAGAAAAAAAAAGAAAATCAGACTTCAAACTGAAATCATACCTCAAGAAAGAGAAGGACATCATACAACAACAAAAAAAAAAAAAAAAAAAAAAAAAACTGTAGAGCCCCTCACTAACTGAATCACTAGTTTAGAGGACAGAACCTCAGAGCTGGAAGACAAGGCAGAAGAAATTAATTGGGAGTCCCA
This sequence comes from Orientallactaga sibirica, assembly GCA_036365145.1. NCBI lineage: Eukaryota > Metazoa > Chordata > Mammalia > Rodentia > Dipodidae > Orientallactaga > Orientallactaga sibirica. The sequence continues at coordinate 29,035,949 of JAEOAD010000021.1, read as the reverse complement.
AAACTTTGCTAAGTCCAAAAAACAAATCTAACAGACTATGACGGAACTGTGGGATACCAAAAAATGAGCAAACATCCAGATCAGTGGTATACAAGAATAAGATGAAATCCAGGCCAAAGGAAAAGAGAACATATTCAAAAGATTATTGAAGAAAATTTTCCCAATATCACAAAATAGAGGCCCATCTAGATACAAGAAGCTTATAGAATACCAAACAGACATATGACCAAAGAAGAAACTCTCCAAAGGACATCATAGTTAAAACTTCAAACAATGAAAACAAAGAGACAGTGTTAAAAGCATCAAAAGAGAAACAACTCATTACATACAAAGGCAATCCCATTAGAATTACCCCATACTTCTTAATGGAAATCCTAAAAGTCAGAAGGGCCTGGAATGAAACACTTCAAAGCCAAAAAAATTATGGCTTCCATTCCAAGCTACCCAGTGAAAGTATCCCTCATAATAAATGGTGAAAGGAAAGCCTTCCATGTAAAAAGTCAGCTCTATGATTATATGATCACAAAGCCAAACCTACAGAGGACACTTCAGGGAATACTCCACATAGAAGAGTCAAATAAGCAATCTCAATATACTACAAGAAGAATATCATAATAATAAAAACTAGACCAGGCTCAAACAAGCGCAAAGCCCCCAAAGCACCAAAATCCATAAAAGAATACCATCATTGCATAGTTTAAATTGAACCTCATAGTTATAACCTTAAATATTAGTGGTCTTAACTCATCCATCAAAACAAACAAGGCAGGACTGGAGAGATGGCTTAGTGGTTAAGGTGTTTGCCTGCAAAGCCAAAGGACCTCAGTTCAATTCCCCAGGGCCCACGTAAGACAGATGCACAAGGTGGCACATGTTTCTGGAGTTTATTTGGAGTGGCTGGAGGCCCTGGAGTGATCTCTCTCTCTAATAAATAAAAAATAAATAAAATATTTTTTAAAAGACACAAGGTAACAGGATGGATCAGAAAAATGGACCTTGCTATCTGCTGTTTTCAAGAAACTCATGTCAGCATTAAAGGCAGACACATCCTCAGGCTGAAGGGATGGAATATGATATTCCAAGCTAATGGAAATAACAAACAAGCAGGTATTGCTATATTAATATCTGATAAAATAGACTTCAAACCAAAAGTAATCAAAAAGAACAAAGTAGGCCACTTCTTATTCATCAAAGGAATGAGCTAAAATGAGGATGTAACAACCATAAATCACCATGCATCAAACACAGGTGTACCACACAATTTATAAAATAAAACCTACTTTACAACAAAACAGAAATAAACACCAACAACATCAGAGTTGGGGACTTCAATACTCCACTATCATCAATAGACAGATCATCCAAGCAGAAAATCAACAGGGAAATAATAGAGCTCAACAACACAATAGGTCAACTAGATCTAACAGAAATCTCCAGAACATTTCACCTCAATTCTATAGAATACACTTTCTTCTCAGCAGCCCATAAAACTTCTCCAAAATAGATCACATATGAGGCTATAAATCATGCCTTCATACATTCAGAAAAATTGGCATAACTTCCTGTATCATGGCAGATCACAATGCTTTAAAGCTGGAAATTAACAACAAGAGACACATCAGGAATTCCACTGGCTCCTGGATACTGAACAACACACTTTTAACAATGAATGTATTGTTGAAAAAATAAAAAAGGTAATTGTAAAATTTCTAGATTTGAACGATAATGAAAACACACCTTACAAAACTTAGGGGACACAACGAAAGTGGTCTTAAAGGAAAAAGTTCATAGCAGTAAATACCTCCATAACAAAGACATGATGATCTCAATAACCTAAACATCCCCCTAAAGGCATAGGAAAAACAAGAATCCAACCCTATGAGCTCCACATGGAAATAAATAATCAAGATATGAGCAGAAATTAATTAATTGAAAACTAAGAATACAATTAAAATCAATGAAATGAAGAGCTTGTTCTTTGAAAAAAATAAACAAGATTGATAAACTTTTGTCCAATATGATCAAAGGCAAGAAAGAGAAGTCTTAAAGTAACAAAATCAAAAATGAAAAAGGAGAGGTCACAACAGACAGCAATGAAATTGGAAGAATCATCAGGACTTACTTCCAAAACCTCTACTCCACAAAATTGAATAATCTGGAAGAAATGGATGGATTACTAGACACATACCACCTACTAAAACTAAACTCAGAGAAGATTAATCTCCTAAACAAACCTTTCATATCCAACAAGATTGAACAGGTAATCAAAAACCTTCTTCAAAAGAAAAGTCCAAGACTGAATGGCATCTCAGCCAAATTCTATCAAACCTGCATTGAAGAACTGAAATCAATTTTCTCAAACTGTTTCACATAATCAGTAAACAGAATGCTCTCCAGCTCCTTTTGTGAACATAGAATAACCCTATTACCAAAACCAGACAGAGATACAGGAAAAGAAAACTATAGCCCTATATTTCTGGTGAACTTAGATGCAAAGATCTAAACAAATCATCAAAAACCCAGTTCTACAACACATCAACAGCATTACCTACCTAGATTAAACTAGCTTCATCCTAGGGATGCAGGGATGATTCAACATATGGAAGTCTGTTAAAATAATACACCACATAAATAACTTAATCACAAGAACCAGGTGGTCATCTCAATAGATGCAGAGAAGGCCTTCAACAAAATACAACATCACTTCATGAGCAAAGCTCTGCTCAGAATAGGCATGGACAGTTTATATCTCAACATAATAAAGGCTATATACAAAGCTCTTACAGCCAAAATAATAAAGGGGGAAAGAATCAAGGAGTTCCCACTGATATCAGAACAAGCAAGGGATAATAATTCTCACCACTGTTCTTCCACATAGTATAAGAAGTCCTAGCCCAAGCAATAAGACAGGAGAAAGAAATAAAAGGGATATAAACTGAGCAGGAAGAAGTCAAATTAACCCTATTTGCTAATGACATGATATGATATGACACACAAGTGACCTGAAAGTCTCCACTTCAAAATTTCTAAAGGTGATAAATTCCTTCAGCAAAGTGGCAGGACACAAAATCAACACATAAAAATTAGTAGCCTCATGATATGCAAAGGACAAATATACACTTAAAGGAATCAGTGAGGCTGTACCATTTTCAATAGCCAAAAAAAAAAAAAAATCAAATACATTGGAATAATACTAACCCAGAATGTGAAAGAATTATATAATTAAAACATAAAAACACACAAGAAAGAAATTGAGGAGGACATGAGAAGATGGAAAGACCACCCATGCTCCTGGATAGGTAGATTTAACATTGTGAAAATGTCAGTCCAACCAAAAGCAATATACAGATTTAAGGCAATGCCCATAAAAATTCTGCATCATTCTTCACAGAGATAGAAAAAAAAAATCTCAAAATTCATATGGAATGATAGTGGGCTGCAGATATCTAAACATATCTTCAGCAAAAGAAACACCTCTAGAGGCATCACCATACCCAATCCAAAGCTATACTACAAAGTCCATAATAACAAAAACAGCATGGTACTAACATCAAAACAGAATATAGACCAATGGAACAAAATTGAAGAAGTAACTATAGCTTATTGATCTTTGACAAAGTGCCAGTAACATAGACTGGAGAAAAAACAGCATCTTCAACAAATTGCGCTGGAAAACTTGATAACCATATATAGAAAAATTAAACTAGTCTCTCTGATCTCACCATACACAAAAACAACTCCACGTAGATTAAAGACATCCATATAAGACCTGAAATGCTTCAACTACTGAAAGCAAAACTAAAGGACCCAGTTTTGATTCCCCTGGACCCACCTAAGCCAGATACACAAGGTGGTACATGTGTCTGGAGTTCGTTTATGGTGGCTGAGTGTGGGTCTCATTCCGTTCCTGTTCCCCCGGGGTCGTTGGCCACCGATGTCCCAGCGAGGGAGAGAGGAGTTGGGAGGGAAGCAGCAGGATCCTTCCTGGAGCAGCGGGTGAGTGTGACACACGAACACATGATGGGGCAATGAGCACCCAGGAGACCATCTGATAGACAGCACTCGTTTATTCAAAAGGGGCGTGGGTTTATAAACACTTGGGGAAGATTGAAATGGCATGTACAGACTATATGGCAATCGGATGCATAGTTTATGGGCTGTTATCTAGATGGAGGAAGGACTAGTAACTTCAAAGCTATGGGGAAAGGATAAGGGAAGGAATGGGGAAGGGTCAGGGAAGATAAGGGGAAAGGCAGAAGGCTGTGACTTCAAAGACTGTGGGGGATGAGAGAGAGATGGTGAAAGGCTACATGACTTCGGCCACATGAGGGTCTCTTGGGCAGCTAGTCACAAGGTCAGGAACTGTGGGGGGCAAAGTCTGACTTATGGAATGGTCAGAGCATTTTGGGGGGAGCACCTCGCCAGTTCTGCCCACTCTAGGCGATGACAGCTCACTATAACCTATAACATAGGGAAGGCTGTCACCGTCACCAGGGACTTCCTGACAGAGGGCCAGCTGCAACCCCATAGCCTAGGGTCTCTGGCCATGTCCAATAGTTCAGGTCAGCCTCCTCACAGGTCCAGCCTGTTACTAGCAAGGCCCAACAGCTATGGCGCTGGTGTGCCCATTCTCTCTTCTTATCTATTTGCCTATTTCTATCTCACTCTTAAATAAATAAAATAAAATAAAATATAAAAAAAAATTAAAGACTAAAATAGGAGGAACTTTTCATGGTATAGGAGCAGGGAACGACTTCCTGAAAAATACCCCAGTATGCCAAGAACTTAATCCCTCAGTCAATAGGATCTCATGAAGCTAAAAAGTTTTGTGCAGACAAATATACCATGATCAGAGCCAACAGATTACCCACAGACTGGGAAATTTGTTTGCCAGCTATACCACTGACATAGAACTAATATCTAGAATCTACATAGAACTCAAAACACTAAACAATAAAAAATAATCAAACAACCCACTCAAAAAATGGGGTAGAGAACTGGATAGGGAGTTCTCAGAGGAAGAAATAGAAAAAGCTAATACACACTTAAGAAAATGTTCAACACCCTTAGCCATCAGGGAAATGCAAATAAAACCAACTCTGAGATTCCACCTTACTCCCATAAGGATGGCAATCATTAAAAAATCAAATGGCAACAATGTTGGGAAGGATGTGAGGAACAAAGAGCCCTTATTCACTGTTGGTTGGAATGCAAACTTTGCAACCACTATGGAAATCAACATTGAGAATCCTAAAAAAGGTGAATACAGAACTATCAACAGATCCAGTTATTCCCTTACTGGGCATTTACCCTAAAGGCTCCACTCTGCTTACAGAGATAATTATGCAACCATATTGGTAGCTGCTCAAATCATAAAAGCTAAGACCTGGAATCAACCCAGGGGCCCATCATGAGATGAATGGATAATGAAGTTGTGGTACATTTACACAATGGAATTCTACTCAGCAGTAACAAAAAGATACAATCAAATTTGTAGGAAAATGGATGGACTTAGTATAGATCATACCCAGCAAACACAATTACATAAAGACAACTACTACATATTCTCACTCATCTGTGGTTCCTAACCTTGATCAGCATGAGTTGCTCGCTAAACTGATAGGTAACTTGAGGCCCAGATAATAGTGATGGAAGGATTTGGTGGGAGGGGAAGAGGAAGGAGAAAGTGGGGTAATAAACTAGATTACCCACCTGAGGTAAAAGGTAAGACCCCATTGCTGAAGACACCATATGTTACCTACACAGAACTCAGAGATACCTGGCTGGAATCCCGAAGAGAGCCAGTTCCCAGACAGCCTATCTAGTGCTGTAAAGTACTACATGAACTATTGGGGGAAAGCAGCCAACATGTTGTGAGCATGCAGGGGTCTAAGCTACTAAGAAGCAACCAGCTTGACAAGAAGTACACACCAGCACAATGATGGCACACAGCCTTGGTGGGTAATGAATGGGTTTCTGATTGGCTAAAAGATCCACTCAGTGGAAATGAACCCATATCTGGAGCTGGGACCTGGGTCTGAATCCTATGGAGACAAAAATTATGCTCTCTAATGTCAAGCTCCCACTAGTCTTTAGCTAAAAGAGGGGCTACACCATCAAACTCTCCCTAAGTTAATAATGCTTATCCTATTTAACCTATGCTGACTTCACACTCTGGTGGAGAATCTGTTTTTCTTTTTCAGAAGGTAGCAAGACTAGAGGAGATAAACCATCCCTCACACTTCAGCCAAGGACCAGGTGAAACCACAGAAGAACTGGGGAGATGAGCAAGAGTGCTGGCTTACAACCAGTGCCAGGGTTAAGGAGACAGACATTTCAGATACTCAACACATACCTAGCAGAAATCCAGAGGCCCGTAAGAGCTCATCACTGAAGTATATTTAAAACACACCCAACAAAGCTCAGGGAATTTTGCAGAGGAAGTGATATAAATAATGTAAGAGCCACAGGTTGGAATGTCATGCCCAGAGGCACTGCCTGGGCACTGCTGGTCCTACAATGAATAACCCACAACCCCATGGGGAATACCTGCAACCCCACCGAGGAGGTTCCCCACAGTGGAATTGGGTCAGGGAGAATGGAAAAGATGGTTCTAACACATAATGTATCCATACACAGTATGTTCTTTAAAAAATAAGGTAAGTGACCCTCTGTTGTAATAACACCTGAGGTTTTCCTCTGGCCTCCACATGTACACACACACACAGTAGTATTGACATTGACAATGTACATCTGCAAAGTGTTGCCTCTTGATGTTACTCACAGATATCCTATAATGTAGGTAATGCAGCTGCCACTGGTTCCTCTTTTAGAGTAAGAAATAAGCCAGGCATGATGGCACATGCCTTTAATCCCAGCACTAGGGAAGCAAAGGTAGGAGGATCACCATGAGTTCGAGGCCACCCTGAGACTACATAGTGAATTCCATATCAGCCTGAGCTAGAGTGAGACCCTACCTCAAAAAACCAAGAATAAAAAAAAGGAGTAAGAGCTAAGGTTAGGGATATAGTGCAATCAGAGCATGGAAGCATGTCTTCTGATGGTCAAACTAGATTTTTACTACTCTGATGATAAAGATTTATATAAACGGAATAGAAAGGGAGGGAGGGGGACTTAATAGGATGGTGTTGTATATGTGTAAGTAGAAGAACAGATTAATGGGGGTGAAAAGGCCTAAGTGAGGTCAGGGGAAGAGATTGAGTAAAGAAACGGTGGAGGGAAGGCTAATCAAAACCTAAGAGGATATAAAAAAGTCATATGGAAACATACTTTTCTGGACAATGGAACACTCAGAAGCCATAGATTGTTACTAGAAAATTTTCAGTTCCAGGGATGGGATACTTTCCAGTGAGTTGTTGGCCAGGAAGGTCACAGATACCCCAAAACATTATAGGTCGTTGCCTAGGTCCTTGGTTTCCCACCAGGAATAGATGGGAAGACCCTATTGCTGAAGATTCCACATACTTGGGTGGCAAGTTCACTGAGAAAACCTGCTAGAGCTGAGCTGAAAGCCTTCTCCATGAGGACCAGCTGACAGAAAGTTGGAAAAAGCTACGCTGCATGCAGGTCAATGGGAGAGAGAAAACACCAGTGAAGGTACTCAACAGTGAACACTTCAAGCTTTAAATTTGGCCAGCCAGGCCAAATGAGCCAACGGGTGCAATAGTGGCATGTCTGTTATGGGGGAAACCAACTACTCTCTAATTGGACTAGAGGCCGCTCCATGGGAAGGAACACATCCCTGGTACTGAAAACGTACAACAGGGGTAGTCATGAGCCCTAAGGGTGTAATGTCTGCTGGTGACTCACTAAATGTATATACTATGCTCACCAAACTTCCCAGGTAAGCACTTATCTTAATGTCCACACCCGTATATTAATGCTACTCTCAATTTTGGTTAGAGAAGATTCTCTTTTCAGATGGTGGCAACCTTGGGATGATTCAGAAGGCACCATGGTGCTGAGAAGAAGGGACAGAGGAGTGCTCAGCACCGAAACATCTCAAACCTACCTTCAAAGGCTTAAGGTCCATTGCAGAAGAGGGGGCAGAAAGAATGTAAGAGCCAAAGGAAGAGTAGTACTCCTTACAATGTGCTCCTCCAGACACAAAATGGCCTGGATATCCATGACCTCACAGTGCCTGACACTACCTACATAAGACTATCATATTAGGAGGAAAAGATCATGACATCAAACTGAAAAGAGACTGATTGAGAGGGGGGAGGGGATATGATGGAGAGTGAAGTTTCAAGGGGAAAGTGGGGGAAGGGAGGGAAATAACACAGGATATTGCCTACAATTAAAGAAGCTGTCAATAAAAATAATAATAAAAAAAGAAAGTTTTCATCCCATAAGTCAAAAATCATTAACATTCAACACATGTGCTATTGAATTCCACTTCCTACAAGTAGAATAGAGGTGTTAATAGTGAATTATGGCATGTCTCCCTACTGGTTCCGTATGCTGCCTCCAAATTCTTGTCAATGTAATACATCAGGTAGCTGCTGCCCATGAATCTGTGTTGGTATATGATGAGAGATATTTTCAGCACATTCTTCAGACATTTGTATCTTTCTTTTTTTCTTTCTTTCTGTCTTTCTTTCTAGACAGCAATAACAAGAGTGAGAGCAAAAGCAAAAGAGAGAATTGGCGTGCCAAGGCCTCAGCCACTGCAATTAAACTCCAGATTCTTGCACCAACTAGTGGGCATGTGTGAACTTGCACTTGCCTCCCCTTTGCACATCTAGCATATGTAGGATCTGGAGAGAGATAGAACGTGGGTCCTTGGGCTTTGCAGGCAAGGGCCTTAACCCCTAAGCCATCTCTCCAGCCTGATATCTGCATTTTTAATCAGGTCTCTAAAGATTCTACATTTTTTATGTGAAGTCAGTCATGACTGTTTTGCATCAAAAACTTATGAGATTTTGAAAGGCCAAATTCCTCACTTATAGAATGAATGACTATCAAGGCTGCTTTGAATTTTACAGTAAATAATTTATGAAATTCTAAGCATGTGGGCCTGGTGAGATGGTTCGGTGAGTAAAGTGCTTGTCTTTCCAGGGAAGGAACCTCAATTCGGATTCTCAGAATCCATGTAAAATCCCAGTTGTATTGATATGTGCTTTTGGTCCCAGACCTGGGCAAGCAGAGAGAAGAGGATCCCTGGGGCTCACTTAAACATCCAGTATTATTTAATCACTAAGTTCCAGGCCAATGAGAAATCCTATCTCAAAATAGGTAGACAACATTCCTGAAGATAATGCCTGAGGTTGTCCTCTAGCCTCCACATGCCTGTGCAGACATGTGCACATACACACATGTGAACATGCATATACATACACTCATATAAGCATAAATGCATATTTTTGAAAGTCCAGGCATGGAGTAGGATAGGATATTCTAAAGCAAGATTGACTTTTTCATTGGCATGCAGTCTCATCATATAGAATTTTTCTTTCCTTACTTTGAGGTTCATCCCAGCTAATCAGTTATGTTTAAAACTTAAGCTGATAATTAGAGTACTAAGGAATATTAATTGGTTCTTTAAAATGTAATGCATGAAGCATTTGCAGGCAAGAGCATTTCTTTCTTTTAGCCTCTTATTATGCTTGGATCATGCAGCTGCATACAGATGATGAGTCAGAGTGGCTTAGTATTGAAAAGCATGAACTTTGGTGTCAGAGAGCTGAGGTCACCTCCTGATTCATCCTTCACTCGGGGAAATCTTAGTTAAGGTAACATCCCCAGGACTAGAATTTTTTACATAGAAGCACTATACCTAACTTCCTAAGTGTTGTATGAATTGAAAATAACATGTATGAACACTTTCACAGAGACTGACACTTGGAAGATAATTAATGTTAAATATTCTTTGAGGATTTTTAAATCTAATTCAAGAATTACATAGTTACTTATTTGTTCCTACACTTTGATGATTTAAAATGCTGCCTTTTGGTTCTAGAAGCATTTCTAGGGTGTCTTGTAAGTACTGAATACCAGCAGATCTTACCCCATTCCTTTAAACTCTTCTATATAAAGAAACCCTTGCAGTGTATAGAGTAAGTTGTTATGTGCCTTGGGACCATCCTCTTTGGATTTAAACACAGCTCACATGGCTACCACAATAATGCAGTGCTATTCCTACTCTGCACTCCAGAACCACCAGATAAATGGTTAAGCCTAACTCCCATATCTTCATTCTAGAAGGGAGCTCTGTTTGTAACTTAATAAAGTGTGGGAGTTTCAACTGGATAGAATACTTATCCTCTAAAGCATCACTGTAGATCTGAAAAGCAAACATCACTAATGAGAACTCAATACCTTCAGATCCTGCTGAAATATGCTGAGCCTCTGCAAAGCAGAGTCATGAGAAAAATTGTTTTTCTAACCCAAGTGTAAATAAAAGCTGGGATGCTTGTGGTAACTAAGGAGCAGGGAGGGACAACTGTGGCTTTGGGCACTGACTCTTTTCCCCAGCCATGCCTCTGGCCTCTCAACACCTTTCTATGTCTTTAGTGTCTATAGCTATAAAATGAGGACAACTATTGAGAGTTATCATGAGCCATAAAAGCTAAACAGTCAAGAAGTTGGGAAGCTCAATGGATGAGAAGTGATGAAATAAAGTGTGACAAGTGTGTTTATGAAGTCAGGACTGGTCCTGAGTTAATGGCTACTACAGAGGGGCTTTCTGAAAAAAAACATGTTATGCCTCCTGAATACCAGCCTCCCTTGCACTCCAAGTTCCAGCCAGGTCTGGAGAATGAGGCATAGTACATAAATGCAGGAACTGGTAGAAAGAAGAGAGAAAATGATTGAGACTTCTTACTAGGAGAAGTGGAAGAGCACTGGAGAACTGGAGTAACAGAATCATGAAAACTGAGAATATATTTCCTAGGAATGAACACCAATGCATGATACCGAGTACTTCCACAGTGCCTAGCACTCTTTTCAGTCAGTCAAGGAATCAGACTAGAGAACCAGATCAAAACTATCCCCTTCTTGTAAGTGACAAAATGGCAGTGCCATATGGTTAGGATAAGGGTACTTCCTTCTCTCAATTTGGTTTCCCTATTCTGTAAAGAGGAGACTTTGGAGTGGATGGTCTCTGGGATGCATTATAAGGCTGATATACTATGTTTCTGTTTGCTGGGAATGGCAAATACACTGCAGGTATCTGATGACTTCCTATCCACAGGTCTGGCAGACAACAGTAATCAATCATGATGCTTGTGAGCTGAGCTCAGATATAGCCTTTTGAAAGAAATAGCCACAAGTAATTGATCATAATTAGCCAGGAGCTCAAATTCACTTGCCACCACTTAAATGTATATTTGTATTCCAAAAGTATCTCCACGATTCTCAAAAATGACATTGACTCTAAAATATAGGTTCGATCCTTCCCCAAGGCTGCTGAATTGCTGCAGAAATTGTATGGGCCAAATCAGCCACCATAAATGGAAAATCGTACAGAGTCAGCTGATGCCTCATGAGATTTCAAGAAATCTTCAGTACAGATTTTCTCTTGTTCTTTATCTTTCCACAAGTATCACCTCATTCTAAGGTCTTAATGTTTCCTCTGATGTGAAAACTACCTTGAAAGTGGATTTAAAGAAAGAGACAGCATATGAAAAAGAGCCTTAGCTTCCATATCCTTAAAATGTGCATAATATTTTATAGGACTCTTGCAAAAAAATAATTAAGATAAAGGAAGTAAAATGCTTTAAAAGTATAAAGACAATGTAATGCTAGTAAAAGCTATGTATTAACTCATACCTTTAGAAATTTATTTTACAGCCAATTATGATTAAAAAATAAGCCACAGGGGCTAGAGAGATGGCTCAGTGGTTAAGGTGCTTGACTGTTAAGCCTAAGGAGCTGTGCTCAACTTTCCAAGTCCCACATAAAGCAAACAAAGTGACATAAGCACACAAGGTTGTGCATGTGCACAAGGAGTTGCATGTGTTTTGAATTCTATTGCAGTGGCTGCAGGCCCTGGCATACCAAGTGTGAATCCCCCCACCCACTCTCTCACATAAAAAAAGCTAGTCTGTTGGGCTTGCCTGAGAAAAGATGAGCCACAGGCTAACATTTTGGTGCCATGAAAGGAGAAAAAAAAAAGTGACAAGGGAGGCAGAAAGATAATAAACTCACATTTCATCAAATTGGCTTTCTCCTTCTATCCTCGGTGGGTTATTACTTTATCAAAGAAGTGACTTTGAGGTTACTTTTGAAAAAACTGCTAAGACTTTTATGTGTCCTTCTCAAAATTTAGAAGTTTTATGTGAGGTCTGAAAAACTTATTTCCTGTTCAGTTATTTCTTGGAGTGTTGTTACAGTTACAAAAAACATACAAGCTCCCAACTGCCACTTTATGGACACAGCAGCACAAAAACAGGAGAGAAGTTTGGGAGTTCTGGGGTACCAATAGACACCCCCACTGAATACCTGGGAGGAGATGGCTTAGAAGTACTTCTGGTCCTTTTGCTCTTGGGCAAGGTATTTGGAAGAAGTTCTTGGTACTTTCATCTTTGGTTCTTCCTGTCTAGGGCATCTGTCTTAGCCCATGACAGTGCATAGAGCCTGTGAAATCATTTTTCTATCATATTTAGAAATTAATCCCTATATTCCTTCAAAAGTCTACAAAAAAAGATACAGCAAACCATTATTTTGTCAGTAGCTTATTTACTGTGTATTTTATACAACTGATGTGACAGTGCATTGGAATGTGTAGGAGAAAAAAAAGAAAATCTTAATAAAGTGAGGGAGGTCAGAGGTTAATAAAGAGGTAAATCCAAGCCTCTGTTTCCTATAATTGTACAAGAACATAGAGAGTAGAACCAACTTAAATAGATGAACCCTCATGAAGTCCATATGATTTCAAGTTTACAATGGGAAAAAAAAATCAGAGGTTAGAGGGTCTAGCATCAGACTTCTCATTATCTCTCATTCTCAGGATGTCTTGGAATGGATAAAAACCCTGATCATTTGGTCTTACATCATGCTTTTTTAAAATTAGTTATGGAGATACTGTGTATATAGTCATACTGGAAGCATTGTTAGCTTCTTCCTGTCCTCCCCCCTCCGAAGGGACCCTCCTCATTGGGGAATGTGGGTCATGCATTGTGGGAGTAGCCATCATTTATGGGGAAGAGGCATGTCTCTGCGCATAATGTCCCAACTTGTGGCTCTAACAATCTTTCCATCCCCTCTTCCATGAATTTCCCTGGGCCATGTTGAGTATATCATGTTCCATTTTAAAACTGTGTCTAATGAGGCTCCAAGTAATAAAGTAGCTAATGAATGGTGGGCAGTGCACATTGTCCTGTATCTTCTGTCACAATGTCACAAAGGAAGAGACCTACATCTTGCACTTCAGAGAAGACAAGAGAAGTGTAGAATATGAGAAAAACAAGGTTCTCGCTGCCTGTTAAGACATAGTGTCATAAATTGCATTTTGATGTTGCAAGGAACATGCAACAGCATACTTTAGGCCACTGGTGACCTATTAGTTCCTATTATCCTCTTTCATTCTTGAGAGTACAATTCTTATACCAGAGATGTCACTGTAATTATCAAAGTATTTGAATGGGATCCATCTATATGACAGCATCGTGTTTGGTCATTTTTTTATCTGGACATTTTGTGAATAGATCACAGAGATCCCTGAGTAACATGTCATAATGAAAGTTAGTGGACAGTAGACTATATGGAGATATAGAAGTCCACTTAAAACAGAACCTGCATGTTGGAGAGATGGCTTAGTGGTTAAGGCACCTTCCTGCCAAGCTTAAGAAAGCCCCTTTGATCTCCAGGTCCCACATTTAGCCAGACTTACAGTGATGCAAGCGTACAATGCCGTGCTTGCCCGTAAGGGGGCGAACATGTCTGGAGTTTGTTCACAGCGGCTGAGAGGCTGCTGGCACATCCATTCTCGCTCTGCCTGTGTCTCTCTCTCTGTCTGTCTCTCTCAAATAATTTAAAAAAATAGAACCCGCTAAAATATTGATTCTGAAAATTGGGCAGCAAGATGAACAGATGAGAGAGGAGGGGAAAGAGGGAAGAAATGACTTTTCTCTGGAATGTCTTCTTGCCAAGAACCATGCTCAGCTTGGGGGAAACAGAAATAAAATTTTTAGTTATGTGAGTCTGAGCAACTAGAATCAGGGATTGTTTCCTGGTGGCTGTGCTACAACTATAAAGAAATGAAGAGTATTTGCAGAAGGAATCATGTGGGATTTGCATGAGAATCAAGAAAACAAAACAAAACATTATGACTTTTGGAAGTATAAAAACTCAGCATTTTTTTTTTTCAGAAGAAACAAGAGTAAAAGATGAGGATAATGTGGGAAAACACGTTGGGATAATAAACAAAGCAGTTAACCTTTTGGAGACTCACTTTTGAGTTTGGAAGAACAAGATCATAATTATGCCTCTCCCAAATATAACACAATTTGTGTGTGTGTGTGTGTGTGTGTGTGTGTGTGTGTGTGTGTGTAAATGGATACCTTCTAAAAATGGCAATAGAGTATCCCTGGACTTCTATATTTTGGATTATTAAAGAAAAGCTTGTGTCTGCTTTGGGAAAATGCCATGTTGATAACCCTGAACTTTTCTGAAGGTGGAATATGGGAAATGTTAAGCATAATATAATAAAGGCTGTGGAGTAAAACTTGGGTTGGAATTGAATTGTGGCTGTGTCTTACTGGATGCATGGCTTAGGGCAGTTGATTATTTTCAGTCTCTGTTACTTAACAATCCAAGAGAAAAAATTCCTGTTGAGCATGATTTCTCTCAGAATTCAATGTAAGAATTCTGCATGCTATCCAGTAATAATGGGTAATTTGTTGGTTAAGTGTAACTTTTAGGACACATTGATGAGAATTTAAAGACAGATCTCATTTATATCATTTCTTATATAATTGATGACAGTCATGTATACTCTCCCTGAGTTGTGTATGCCAAATATTCCAGACTTGTGCTTTAGGAAACATTTCTCACTGTAAAGAAGGATCATTATTATGCTTGAGCAATACACAATTTAAAAAAAAAAATTCAGAGTAATATTTCTAAGATGTTATTCAGTGGTACTTTATGTGGAAAAATCATGAAATTGGGCAAACTTACAATCTAGGATATGACACATATAAACACACACACACACAGTTTACAAGTTTCTTGTGGTTCACATAAATATCACTCAGGGAACATAGTCCTTGCTGTGGCATTGGGATATATGATAAAAAAAAAAAAAAAAAAAACTGAGGGCAACTTTGACCCATAAAATTCTAGTTTCCTAAAGCAAATCTTAAAGCATTAATGAACACCAAAAGCTTGCATTTGGAGTGAAAAACCTTTAGCTTTGTTCTTTCTCTAGACTTTCAAATCCCAGTATCTAAAGCTAATGAATTCAGAGTATAGGATAAACGTCAAGCCTCAGACCTGGGAGAGTTCTGTATTTAGTTCATTTGAAGTAAGGATTTAAGGTCTATAAACCTCATGAGTTATCTCTTAGTCTCCATTGAGAACACATTTCAATATATCATTTGATATAAGCTATTACATGACCTAGAACTGTGACCTTTTTGTGGATTAGGACTAATTAGGCTTTCAGGGGAATTTTTCTGTGAAACTAATGGCCTCAGGATCAGTAGGGAGCTGGCTATTTTTAACCATAAACACAAAGAAAATGCATGGACAAATATGAAAGAAAATCTTCACACCAGTTGACCCTAAAACATTTAACTTTTAGGATGCTTTTGCATGAGAATGCCCAATGTTAACTTTAGAAGATGATTTATGAACTGGACAGGAAATCAGTCTTTGGATGATTAAACAACTTCAGTCCACAACACAAACCTGAACCACCAAGTTGGCTTTAAACAGGTGCTTTTCCTGTTTTCTTAAATTTCTTCATATTTTACCTGACATCAAAATTCTTCATATTTCATTGAGTACCATGAGATGTTTGATTTGATGCATGCATAGAGATTATAATGTAAGATATCTATCTCCTCAAACATCATTCATCATTCCTTTGGGATGGAAATATTCAAAATATGTTCTTCTAGTTTTTGTGATGTATCCTGTATGTTACCATGGTCTGTGGTAATCCTACTGTGCAATCGAACAACAGAACCATTATTCCTATAAAATTGTAACAGCACCTGTTGATCAACCTTTCTCCATCTTTTCCTCCCTCCTGTTCTCCCCAACCTCTGAAAACATTTCTGCCTTAGAAAAATCAACAATCTAAAGGATTCTCAATATACATGAAATTATGTAGGTTTCTCTTTCTGTGCATGGCTTATTCATGTAACGTGATGACCTCCAGATCCATCCATGCTACCCCAAGGGAAGAATATCATTTTGTAACTGGAGATTCCTCAAGGTGATGTAGGATACTCAGACCTGGGAGTCCTCATCCTCCTTAGAATTAGAGTCAGTGTGGAGTTTGTTTTTGCACCCACAGAAAGTTCTATTCATTAGTAAAGATCTCTAGATAATTTAAAATATAATTTAAAAATATAATTGATCATTGGCCTGGTCTATTACAGCCCAATTGACAAGAAAGTCAGCTAAGATCTGATGCTTCATGCCCCAGTGCCTCACTCCAAACAGTCCTACCCCTATCTTCCTTCTGCAGGATTAGTGCTTTCATTAGCAGGAACTCAGTGAACAGTCCTGCCAAGTGTCAGGGGCTTAACCAGGTTAACTATGTTAACCCTCACTGTACTGAATTGAGGCACTCCATGAGTAATACATTGCTCAGAAATTTTGAACTTAAGTTTTGGCTGTTTGTATAG
Source organism: Orientallactaga sibirica (assembly GCA_036365145.1). Lineage (NCBI taxonomy): Eukaryota > Metazoa > Chordata > Mammalia > Rodentia > Dipodidae > Orientallactaga > Orientallactaga sibirica. Next base: position 29,019,126 of record JAEOAD010000021.1, on the reverse strand, counting down.
ACAGAGACTGCCTCACCATCCTTGCCATTCTATGCATGTCTCACTGAAGGACAGAGCAGCAGCAGGGAGGGAACTGAATCTGAAAGTTACTTCTCATCCCTGCAGGAAAATAATTCAAGATTTTTTTGAGGTGGGGGAGGGAAAGGCAAGTACTGAAATGGATTGACATGTTTATATAAAATGGGGACATAATTTTACTCTGCAATTAATTAGTCTGTGGACACTGGCTCAGCGGTTAAGGCACTTGCCTGCAAAGCCTAACAACCCGGGTTCAATTCCCCAGTACCCATTAAAGCCAGAAACACAAAGTAGAACATGAATATAGAGTTCATTTGCAGTGGCTGGAAATGCTGTCATGCCCATTCTCTCTCTCTCTCCCTCCCTTGCAAAATAAATAAATATTTTTGGAAAACTATCATCGAACCTCAATTGTACAACATCTTCAAAGGAAGACTAGCACAGCCCAAATTCACAGGTGATGGCTGACATTGACTTGGGTATGTAGCATGGCAAAGTCACACACTCCCCGAGAGAATTTAGCCAGCCCCAAATCCTTCCCTTACTTGTACCCTCAGAGTTTCTTCTTAGCTGTTTAATAGGACAAAGAGCTGGATCAAAGAAGAGTTACTTACTGAGTCCCTACAATGTAGTATGTATCAATCTAGGTGTACATTCTAACTTTAGACAAGAGACATGATCTTTCAGATTTCAACTTCCCCTTTTGCAATATGAAGATGATAGGATTTGACTTGAAAGGTTCCCAGAAATTCAGAGGTGCACTCACATTCACCAGCGAAGAGGGGGTGCTGGGATAGCTTTGCATGCTAGTTGCCCTGGGTGGGCCAAACCCTGGCCACAGAGGAGTGGAGGATGTCATTTCCTCTCTCAATTACCACTAATAATATTTGAATAATAACACCCTCTGCAGATGATTGGTGAGAATTCAATTACAAGGACTGTATATAGCACTGGGTCATTAACATGGTACTTTAAATTCTTCAAGTTAAAGATATGTACAATATAAATTTCTGCCACATATTTCCATTTTCATAGAATCTATAGTGTATGATTTCTGTCAATGAGACAGATTATCCCATTCACACTTGAACCTGTGGGAAATTCCAAATTGCTTTTATCAGCTTTAGTCAAAAAAGACAAGTTATTAAACATGCTGTTACAATTTCCCCCTCTATCCAATGAGACGATAGTTTGATAAACTTACAATGATCATTTAGTGGCAACCATGGTGTGATGGTTTATCTTGATTGTCAACGTGACTGATTTTGAATCATTTAGGAGGCACACATCTGAGAATGTCTCTAAATGTATTTCTAGAAAAGTTTAACTCAGGAGGAGAGACCAACCTGAATCTGAGTGGCATCAACTCAGACTGAATCAAAAGCGGGGAGAAAAAAGGGAAAAAAAAACTGAGTACCAGCATTCTATTCTGTTTTCTGACTGGATGCAATGTGACCAGCTGTCTCACCCTCCACTGCCACGCTCTCCCCTCTGTGATGGGCTGGATGCCTTCGTAAACAGTGAGCCCAAATAAACCTTTCCTTCCTAAGTTGCTTTTGTCAGGTATTTTGTCACAGCAACAAAGAAAAGTAACTAACCCTCCTGGCAACTCTGATATGGATAGATACGATTCTTGTTTAAAAAAGGGGGCGGGCAAGCTGGAGAGATGGCTTAGCAATTAAGGCATTTTGCCTGCAAAGCCAAAAAAATCTTGGCTCAATTCTCCAGGACCCTCGTAAGCTAGGGGGCACATGCATCTGGAGTTCATTTTCAGTGGTGGGAAGCCCTGGTGTGCCCATTCTTTCTCTCCCCCCCCCCCTTTCTCCCTCTCAAATAAATAAATAAATAAATTTTTTTAGAAGGTGCAAAAAGAAAGTGAAAATTTCAAACATTGTCTTTTTGTAGGACAAATGGAGGGCATTTGAGAAAGTGCTCTGAATTTTTGCCTACTTATGCCACACCCTGAGGGGATTGACCTTTGCCAGTAGCATGCCCACGTTTGATGTGGTGACTTACGGAGATATCTACCCGTTTTATTTCCCCTAATTTTTGTAAAGTGGAAAATATTACTACCACTATTTTTCCAGAGAATAAATTGAAAATCAGAGAAATTTGCCAATATGTTCAGTCATATAACCACCTCACTACAGACTGTAGACACAAACCATTAAAAAAGAAGTACATTGCTCATTCTCTTTGTACTTTACCTGGTAACTAATTTGGAAGAACTTTGATGCTGTCATCACCTTACAGACCATGTTCCTGGCATGTTATGCTAGGCAGTCTGTATTTAAGATTATTCATTCATGAAATACCTGTTTTTCACCTTGATTAGTTACTATCTTAGAATTGGGACTCTAATGATAACTATAGACATAATTTCAAAATATATGCAAATTAGAATGGTAATTACTGTTCTTAAAGAGGTACATGATTCTGTGCACATATAATGGAACTATATATTTAATGAGTAGGAGTGAGAATAAGGAAAGACCCTGGGGAACTGGCCACTGATCTGAAATCTGATAGGTAGGTGGCAGATATCCAGATAGAAGAAGAGGAGTGCTCCATACAAAGAATGTGGCATAAGAAAAGTCCCATGCTAGGAGAAGGAAGAAAGCATGCCACAAAAAACAGAGAAATCTAGAGCAGAAATCAAGGTGGGAGGAAGGGATAAAGTGTAATGTTTAAAACCAAAAACATGGAAGTGCTTTTAAAGATCAGTGTGGTGTTTTGTTTGAGGGTAAAGAGGTTATCCGTGTAACTGAGGATTGAAGCCAGGGTCCCAGCTTGCTGGGAAAGCCCTTTACCACTGAGTTACAATGCAGCCCATGACTATTATTCCAAGAGCAGTTTTAAGTATTTATTTATTTAAAAGACTAAGAAAGAGACAGAATGTGAGTGCCAAGGCCTCCTGCCATTGGAAACTAATCCCAGACATATCTGTCCCTTGGTGGATCTGGCTTTAGGTGGATACTGGATCAAACCCTGGCCAAAAGGATTTGTAATAAAAAAAAAAAAAAAAAAAAAAAAGAAAGAGGGGGGAAGGAAGGAAAGGAAGGAAAGGAAGGAAAGGAAGGAAAGGAAGGAAAGGAAGGAAAGGAAGGAAAGGAAGGAAAGGAAGGAAAGGAAGGAAAAAAGAAACGAATAAATAAAATAGTTTTAAAAGAGAGAAAGAGACAGGAAAAGGCAGATATAGAGAGAATGGGCATACCATAGCCTCCAGCCACTAGCCACTACAAATGAACTCCAGACACATGCACCACCTTGCACATCTGGCTTATATGGGTTCTGAGGAATCGAACCTGGGTACTTTGGCTTTGTAGGCAAGCATCTTAACTGCTAATCCATCTTTCTAGCCCTCTCCAACCTCTCAAGAGCAGTTTTAAATTCACAACAAAGTTTAGTAAAAACTGCAGAGTTATCCATATACCATATGCCCCTACACATGTACAACCTCTACCATTGTCAACATCTCCCACAAGAGCTGGACATTTGTAACAACTGAAGAACCCACACAAATGTATCAGTATCTCCCAAAGTCCATAGCTTACCTTAAGGCTCATGTCAGTATGATAAACATAGGAATTTACCTTACTAGGCTATTAAAATTACCTATTTTCCTTCTGAATGTTACACATATTAATATTGTAGCCATTGTACATCAGGCACTAGGGAGCCAATGATAGTAAGGAATGGTTCCTACACTCAGACTTAGCATCTTTACCAGAAGACAATAATGAAACAAATAAGGAAAATTTGATTCTATGTTGGAGGAAGTAAGAAATGCAAAAAGGAATCACACTATGATGATTAGTCTCCATTGTCAGCTTCACTGGATTAAGAATCACCTAGAAAGCCTGAGGAGGTGGCTCAATGGCTAAAGGCACTTGCTTGCAATGTCTGCCAGCCCAAGATCACCTCCCTGATACCTATGTAATGCCAGACCCAAAAAGTAGCACATGCATCCGGCATTCATTTGCAGCTGCAAGAGGTCTTATTATATGCACATGCACACACATGTAAATAAGTAAATAAAAATATTAAAATAAAATGTAGGGGGCTGTGATGTGACTCAGCCATTAAATGCACTTGCATGCATAGCCTGCTGGCCTGGGTTTGACTCCTCAGTACCCACAGAAAGCCAGACGTACAAAATAGCACATGTATCTGGAGTCAGTTTGCAGCAGCAGGAGGCCCTGATACACTCATACACACTCTTTATCTCTCTGTCTCTTTCTCTGCCTCTCTCAAATACATAATTAAAATCGTTTTCAAAAATAAAATGTAGGGGGTATAGTGCCGCAAGCTATTCCCACCCACCCTGAGGCTCTTATAATCTTTCCCACCCCTCTTCAGCAATGTTCCCTGAGTCTTGGTGAGCAAGGTAGGCATCTGATTTTAGTGTTGCTTTTGTTTGGGTGCTTTATCCCAGCAATGAGAAGGTAACTATAATAGAAAATTGCTATGGAGTGGGCTCATTGCTTCTAGAAACTGGATTGTGTGGCTTTGAGCTTTTGGAACTAATTTATAGGAGCAATGTGGAAGGATTTGAAACCTTAGCCTAAAAGATACCTTGCAGGGCTTATAGCAGTGCACCATTCTGGAAAAAGTTGAAAAACCTAAATGCAAAAGAACTGTACAGGCTTGCCTTATGAAGGGAAGAAAGAGCTTTGTACTGGGCTTACTGTGAGCAGCTTACTACATACTGCCTGTCATGAGAGCTTGAGCAGGGCTGGATTTAGAAGAAATGGACTGGTGTGAGCAGCCCAGCTGAAGGGTGAAAATGGAACCTGCCTCCCCCACCCCGACTTCACTGTGGGTCCCAGGTGGACACAAAACTGCACAATTTGATGTTTGATCTGCTTGTGCTAGATCTTTTGTTTTGGTTCAGTCTTTCCTTGTTATGATCAATGCCATCTTTATCAACATGAATGCTTCCTCATGCCATTATGTGTTTTGGGTTTTACAGACTTATAGTTAAGATACCTTGGACTATGGGAATGTTTGAATAGTGTTGGGATTGCCTTTAAAAAATAGGGACTTTTAAAATTGGACTGGATTCATTGCATTTTACATCATGAGTGGTCATGATTTTATGGGGGTCAGGGGCTGAATGTGGTGGTTTGAATCAGATGTCCCCGTAAACGCAAGTGTTTTGAATGCTTGGTCCCCAGCTGATGGCAATTTGGGAAGTGTAAGCTTGCCAGAGCGTGTTGCTCAAGGTGGACTTACCAGTGTTATAATCAGCTTCCCCTTACTAGAGTTTGGCTCATTCTCTTGCTGCTATTTTCCACCTGCTGTGGCAGAGGTCATATCCAGCCTTTGCTCATTCTGTGCTTTCTTCTACCATCATGAAGCTCTCCCTCAAGACTGTAAGTCAAAATAAAAAATTCAAAAAAGAAACTTCCCTTCCCATTAGCTGCTTTTGGCCAGGTGCTTTATCCTAGCCATAACTACAGTAGTAACTATGACAGTGTATAAGGTCCAGGTATAATGTAAAGCAAATAAGAGCCAAATATAATCTACAGTATATCAGATCCAAGTATAATCTAAAGTCTATAAGGTCTAACTCTAATCTACAATTTTGAGAAAGCCAAGACACATGGAAATCAATATTAAGTTAAAGCCCTAAATGAAAAGTCATACACCGCAAACTGCAGAAGCCACTTAAACGACCATGGATGCAAAAGTGCTCTTCAACTCCTGCTCGTGAGGTCACTTAGCTCCCTCTAAAGCCCCATGACTATACCTTGCTACAGCAAATCCCCACTGTTTGAAAAAATATGAGGCAAGCACAACTAAGCTATCTCCCCAGCCCCTAGTCTAGAAAATCTGAGTTTTTCCTCAATTTCTTGAAAACACATTATCCCAAGTAGAGCAGTCTATCATGCCACTTTAAAGAAAGGTCATATATCCGATATTCTCATAAGTACTGACACAAAAGTATTTTTACTTCAGAAACCATTCCTGGAGAAAACTGTTTAACTGGCAGCTATCTTAAAGAGCAGACAGGAAGGTAGGCTTCAAGGGCAAGGAGTGTGTGTTCTGTGTTTTCAATGTGAAATAGTAAGAAAAGAGACCTCAATGATAACTGCAAAAATTTAGAAAAAACATTTCTTGAAAGTAATGAATATGTTATACTAGAAAAAATGACATAATGAGTCGTCTCTGATGAAACAGGTAGAAAATCCTTTCAGAGAATTTCATGCACAAACCCTCTCCAGGGTGCCATGAGCTCTAACAGTTACATTTACAGTGACCAAGGATCAGCCTGTACCCTGCAGCTTTTTATATTACATTGTGAGAGGGGGGTTTATACAAAACCACGAAAGCCCACGTTTACAGTCAGATGTCCTTACTGAAGGCTTAGCACTGCACATTCTAATTTCTATTTAAGAATCTTCTAAGTAGAAGTAGGAATATTTTATGGATTTGGGGACCAAAAGGAGTTACTATGTAAGAAAGTATAAGGAAAACTGAATATTACTACTGATGCAGTCAGGTTCGCATTGCTGGCAGAAATCACCTAAGAGCAGCTTGTGGGGAAAAAAAAGAGTTTTATTTTGGCTTACAGGCTCAAGGGGGAAGCCCCATGATGGCAGGAAAAATGATGGCATGAGCAGAGGGTGGACATCACCCTCTGGTCAACATAAGGTGGACAACAGCAACCGGAGAGTGTGCCAAACACTGACAAGGGGAAGCTGGCTATAATACCCATAAGCCCACCCCCAATAATGCTCTACCTCCAGGAGGCTTTAATTTCCAATTGCCATCAGCTGGGGAGACTAGCATTCAGAACACTTAAGTTTATAGGGGACACCTGAATCAAACCACCACAACTACACACGTGCTATCTGTGATAAGGGGATTTTTCTTATAGAATACAGAAAACAGGTGAAACTCACAATAGCAGTGAAGAATGCTGATCCCAGGCCCAGCTTAGATAGACCATTGACTAGATCGCAGCCCAGTGATAAGGAACCAATGAATAAACAGTCTCCGTTTCATCAGTTATAAAATGAGTTAAAATGGTGCCTTGGTTTATTAGTTGCTGTGATTTTAGTTTTTTCTGATAAACATAGAAGTATTTTATTTGTCAAATTGAACTGATGTACAATATTCGGATTCTCTTGGATACTCTCTCACTTTTCAGAACAGGTAAAATGATTCCTGTCTTGATTCTCCTGTTTCCCTAAAAGGCAAGAGCTATTATAATTGTCTGTTTTTCTTTCAATATGCACCAATAAAGTTTCTATAATTTTTTTCTCATTTGTTCTTTTGATGTATATTTTTATGTCTTAAGCAATAATGTACATGCTAATGAATCTTCAGTCTGTTTGGTTGTTTGTGGTTTGCATGCACGAGTCTATGTATGCCTGCACACACATTTGGAGGCCAGAGATCAATATCAGATGTCTCTTTTCAGTCAGTCTCCACCTGTTTTGACAACAGAGTTTCTCTCATTGATCCAAGAGCTCACTTATTCAGCTAGACAAGCTAGACAGGCTAGCCAGCAGGCCACATGGACTGTCCTCAATGCTGGGGCTACAGGATCATATCACCATGCCCATCCAGGCCACATGGACTGTCCCCAGTGCTGGGGCTGCAGGATCATATCATCATTCCCAGCAGGCCACACAGACCCTCCTCAATGCTGGGGCTACAGGATTATATCACCATGCCCAGCCAGGCCACACGGACCCTCCCCAGTGCTGGGATTACAGGATCATATCACCATGCTCAACTTGTACATGCATGCTGGGAATCTGAACTCAGGTCCTCAAGTTTATGCAGCAAATACTTTACTGAGTGAGCCATCTCCCCAGTTCTGACTGTTGTGATTTTAAATACAATTAAATAAAATCATGAATATCAAACACTACGCTCAATAACCTATGCATATGATCTACTCTAAATGTTATTTAACAGTGCACTAGCAGCAGTGCTTGCTTACTGACCCTCACTGCTAATCCTAACTGCTTCTCTGAGCTCTAACTCAAAGCACAACTTTTCATCTATTTTCCTTTCTTTCCCTACTGTTGCAGTCAGGTTCGCATTGCTGGCAGAAACCACCTGACTAAAAGCAGCTTGTCGGAAATTAAAAAAAAAAAAAAAGAGGTTTATGTTGGCTTACTGGCTAGAGGGGGAAGCTCCATGATGGCAGGAAAAACGATGGCATGAGCAGAGGGTAGACATCACCCTCTGGTCAACATAAGGTGGACAACAGCAACCGGAGAGTGTGCCAAACACTGGCAAGGGGAAGCTGGCTATAATACCCATAAGCCTGCCCCCAACAATGCTCTACCTCCAGGAGGCTTTAATTTCCAATTGCCGTCAGCTGGGGAGACTAGCATTCAGAACACTTAAGTTTATAGGGGACACCTGAATCAAACCACCACATTCTGCCCCTGGCCCCCATAAACTGATAATCATACATTATGTAAAATGTAATGCATTCATCCAACTTTAACAGTCCCCATAGTTTTTAATCAATCCTAATGATGTTCAAACAATCCCCATACTCCAAGGTCTTTTAACTGAGCCATAAAACCAAAAATAATCCCCCTAAAACCCATAATGACACAGAATAAATATTAACACTGCAAAGGATGGCATCGGACAAAGCAAAAGCAATATTCAACTAATACAAGATTTAAAACAACCAGGGCAAACATCAGCCTCTGTAATTCCAAGTCCAACAACTCTAGTCAGTGACAAATCTCCAAGTCTGATAATTCTAACCAGCAACAAGTCTCTAGAGTTCCAATTCCGCCCCTCCAGTTAGGCTACTCACAGTCCTGGAAAACTTCATCCAGGGCCAACAGCTTTCCTCAAAAACTATCTCGTGGTCCTGGCATCTCTGCTGGGTCTCCACTGCAACCCACGGTCCATCCTCATGGCCCCATGGGATCTCCATGCAGGCATCCAGCAAACCTGCTTCACAGTGCCCATGGCCATTTCCAAAACACAAGACCGTGTTACAAAGTCAATGACCCTCTCTTTCCTGCATTTGTTATACTCCACAATACCAGGTAGGGTGCCGATTTGTTAATCAAGGGGGGAATAAATCAGACTTTGAAGAAGAGGGCACTCCTTCAGCGTTCAGGCCCCTTCAAAAGAGTCTGCATTCTTCCTGTTGCCCCAGTGCAGGTCAGCTGGCCTAATCTCAAAGGTTGTAATCTCTCAAATGCAGCTGAACCGGTAGAGTTCACCCAAAGATTTCATTTTTTCTGTGCCATATCCGTCTGCTCACACCAGTTCATTTCAACGCAAAACAACCCTGCACAACTTCTCAGGACACTGGCATAATAGCAAACTTTTCATACAAACTGCTAGCTCAGTCCAAGTAAAGCTCTTTCTCACCCTCATAAGCCAAACCTCACAGTCCATAGTTCTTACAGCATTCAGGTCTTTCAGTTCTGACCAGAACAGTCCATCAAGCTATACTTACAGCACTGCAAGGCATCTCTTAGGCCAAGATTTCAAAGCCTTCAAAGCCTTCCACATTCCTCTTGAAAATCAGCTCCAAAAGGCCAAAGACACACAGTCAGATGTCTAGCAACAATCCCACTCCTCGGTACCACCTTACCTTTGCAGTCAGGTTCACATTGTTGGCAGAAATCACCCGACTAAAACCAGCTTGTGGGAAAAAAAGAGGTTTATTTTGGCTTACAGGCTCAGGAAGCTCCACGATGGCAGGAAAAACGATGGCATGAGCATAAGGTGGACATCAGCAACCGGAGAGCGTGCTGAACACTGGCGAGGGGAAGCTGGCTATAATACCCATAAGCCCGCCCCCAACAATGCTCCACCTCCAGGAGGCTTTAATTTCCAATTGCCGTCAGCTGGGGAGACTAGCATCCAGAACACTTAAGTTTATAGGGGACACCTGAGGAAAAAGTGACAATATGCACCAATAAAGTTTCTATAATTTTTTTCTCATTTGTTCTTTTGATGTATATTTTTATGTCTTAAGCAATAATGTACATGCTAATGAATCTTCAGTCTGTTGGGTTGTTTGTGGTTTGCATGCACGAGTCTATGTATGCCTGCACACACATTTGGAGGCCAGAGATCAATATCAGATGTCTCTTTTCAGTCAGTCTCCACCTATTTTGACAACAGAGTTTCTCTCATTGATCCAAGAGCTCACTTATTCAGCTAGACAAGCTAGACAGGCTAGCCAGCAGGCCACATGGACTGTCCTCAATGCTGGGGCTACAGGATCATATCACCATGCCCATCCAGGCCACATGGACTGTCCCCAGTGCTGGGGCTGCAGGATCATATCATCATTCCCAGCAGGCCACACAGACCCTCCTCAATGCTGGGGCTACAGGATTATATCACCATGCCCAGCCAGGCCACACGAACCCTCCCCAGTGCTGGGATTACAGGATCGTATCACCATGCTCAGCTTGTACATGCATGCTGGGGATCTGAACTCAGGTCCTCAAGTTTATGCAGCAAATACTTTACTGAGTGAGCCATCTCCCCAGTTCTGACTGTTGTGATTTTAAATACAATTAAATAAAATCATGAATATCAAACACTACGCTCAATAACCTATGCATATGATCTACTCTAAATGTTATTTAACAGTGCACTAGCAGCAGTGCTTGCTTACTGACCCTCACTGCTAATCCTAACTGCTTCTCTGAGCTCTAACTCAAAGCACAACTTTTCATCTATTTTCCTTTCTTTCCCTACTGTTGCAGTCAGGTTCGCATTGCTGGCAGAAACCACCTGACTAAAAGCAGCTTGTCGGAAATTAAAAAAAAAAAAAAAAAGAGGTTTATGTTGGCTTACTGGCTAGAGGGGGAAGCTCCATGATGGCAGGAAAAACGATGGCATGAGCAGAGGGTAGACATCACCCTCTGGTCAACATAAGGTGGACAACAGCAACCGGAGAGTGTGCCAAACACTGGCAAGGGGAAGCTGGCTATAATACCCATAAGCCTGCCCCCAACAATGCTCTACCTCCAGGAGGCTTTAATTTCCAATTGCCGTCAGCTGGGGAGACTAGCATTCAGAACACTTAAGTTTATAGGGGACACCTGAATCAAACCACCACATTCTGCCCCTGGCCCCATAAACTGATAATCATACATTATGTAAAATGTAATGCATTCATCCAACTTTAACAGTCCCCATAGTTTTTAATCAATCCTAATGATGTTCAAACAATCCCCATACTCCAAGGTCTTTTAACTGAGCCATAAAACCAAAAATAATCCCCCTAAAACCCATAATGACACAGAATAAATATTAACACTGCAAAGGATGGCATCGGACAAAGCAAAAGCAATATTCAACTAATACAAGATTTAAAACAACCAGGGCAAACATCAGCCTCTGTAATTCCAAGTCCAACAACTCTAGTCAGTGACAAATCTCCAAGTCTGATAATTCTAACCAGCAACAAGTCTCTAGAGTTCCAATTCCGCCCCTCCAGTTAGGCTACTCACAGTCCTGGAAAACTTCATCCAGGGCCAACAGCTTTCCTCAAAACTATCTCGTGGTCCTGGCATCTCTGCTGGGTCTCCACTGCAACCCACGGTCCATCCTCATGGCCCCATGGGATCTCCATGCAGGCATCCAGCAAACCTGCTTCACAGTGCCCATGGCCATTTCCAAAACACAAGACCGTGTTACAAAGTCAATGACCCTCTCTTTCCTGCATTTGTTATACTCCACAATACCAGGTAGGGTGCCGATTTGTTAATCAAGGGGGGAATAAATCAGACTTTGAAGAAGAGGGCACTCCTTCAGCGTTCAGGCCCCTTCAAAAGAGTCTGCATTCTTCCTGTTGCCCCAGTGCAGGTCAGCTGGCCTAATCTCAAAGGTTGTAATCTCTCAAATGCAGCTGAACCGGTAGAGTTCACCCAAAGATTTCATTTTTTCTGTGCCATATCCGTCTGCTCACACCAGTTCATTTCAACGCAAAACAACCCTGCACAACTTCTCAGGACACTGGCATAATAGCAAACTTTTCATACAAACTGCTAGCTCAGTCCAAGTAAAGCTCTTTCTCACCCTCATAAGCCAAACCTCACAGTCCATAGTTCTTACAGCATTCAGGTCTTTCAGTTCTGACCAGAACAGTCCATCAAGCTATACTTACAGCACTGCAAGGCATCTCTTAGGCCAAGATTTCAAAGCCTTCAAAGCCTTCCACATTCCTCTTGAAAATCAGCTCCAAAAGGCCAAAGACACACAGTCAGATGTCTAGCAACAATCCCACTCCTCGGTACCACCTTACCTTTGCAGTCAGGTTCACATTGTTGGCAGAAATCACCCGACTAAAACCAGCTTGTGGGAAAAAAAAGAGGTTTATTTTGGCTTACAGGCTCAAGGGGGAAGCTCCACGATGGCAGGAAAAACGATGGCATGAGCATAAGGTGGACATCAGCAACCGGAGAGCGTGCTGAACACTGGCGAGGGGAAGCTGGCTATAATACCCATAAGCCCGCCCCCAACAATGCTCCACCTCCAGGAGGCTTTAATTTCCAATTGCCGTCAGCTGGGGAGACTAGCATCCAGAACACTTAAGTTTATAGGGGACACCTGAATCAAACCACCACACCTACTTTTTTTTTTTTTTTTTTTTGGTTTTGCGAGGTAGGGTCTCACTCTGGTCCAGGCTGACCTGGAATTAACTATGTAGTCTCAGGGTGGCCTCGAACTCTTGGCGATCCTGCTATCTCTGCCTCCCAAGTGCTGGGATTAAAGGTGTGTGCCACCACGCCCTGGCTCCAAATCTTTTTAAAAAAAACATTTTATTGGGCTGGGGGGATCACTTAGTGGTTAAGACACTTGCCTGCAAAGCCAAAGGACCTTGGTTCGATTCCCCAGGACCATGTAAGCCATATGCACAAGGTGGTATACACATCTGGAGTTTGTTTGCAGTAGCTGGAAGCCCTGGCTCACCCATTCTCCTCTCTCTCTCTCTCTCTCTCTCTCTCTTCTTTCCCTCTGTTAAATAAATAAATAAAATAAAATAATAAAAAAATATTTATTGACAACCACTGAACATATGGACAATATACCATGATCATAATCCCCTCCCACAACCCTCTCAAATCCTCTCTCCATGGAACTCCTTCTTTTCAACTACTCCCTCTTCTATTTTGATGCCATTATTTTTTTTTTGCTATTATTCAGGTCCTCTGGGGTCATGAATCCCACGACCACTTTGTGGCTAGCCAAAGTATTAAATGTTCTTGCCCTGACTCTTTGAAGATATTGCACCTTTTCTTCAATACATCTACTTTCCTTACTCAAATATATATATATAATATATAATAAATATATTTGAAGCAGAAAATAGTATTTCAAAATTACAAATACAGTATTACCCCAGATCCAACTACATTTTGGATTACTTATGCTTATTCCAAGAATCTTATTTTTATTCCAGCTAGTATTATGCTTCATCCATATGGAACAGATGTTCCCTATTTGTAACTTCTCACATAATGAACCCATGAAAGCTATGTATGACCAGCTTTCCCAGCCATCCATGTGCAGTTTTCACATTGGAAGAATGTAGAACTGGTAGGCCATAAGGAGGAAATACATTGCCTTAACATGAGTTTTCAGTTTATTGTTTAGAAGTTTCTAATTTACTAGAGAGAGCAAAATCTGGCTAAAGGAACTATTCTGTTCTATATTACATCACCATATATACAGATAACATATAGATAGATACATAGATGATAGATAGATAGATAGATAGATAGATAGATAGATAGATAGAGATATTTAGAGGCTGTAATTTATTTTAGTCTATTTTTTAACTTATTTATTGAGGAGAGAAGAGAGAGGTAGATAGAGAGACAGAAAATGGGTATGCCAGGACCTTTAGCAACTGCAAATGAACTCCAGATATACGTGCCACCTTGTACATCTGGCTTACATAGGTCCTGAGGAATTGAACCTGGGTCCTTAGGTTTTGCAGGCAAGCATCTTAACTGCTAAGCCATCTCTGCAGCCCAAAGGATGTCATTTTTAATCTTATTTGGAATATTGTTTTAATTATCTAGTCACCTAAAATGATTTATTAGTACTGGATTAAACATTGACCATTTAACAGTAAGCAAGATATATCTGAAACACAGAGCCAATCTCTAATAGCCCACTGGTACACAGGTAAAATTACTAACAACACAACAATGTGCATTCAAAAGCCAAGATGTGAAAAAAAAAATGCTTTCTGGGTAATTTGAAAGGAAATCTATCCCTGACCCATGAAGAAACAACCTCATCACACAATGATACTGAACTCATCTCTTCTCCTCTGTCAGATTGTTCCCAGGCTCCCTTGACATCTGTAATACCAGAACTACTACTTTCCCAGGTAATTGCCTCTATCAGTCAGCTGGTTGGCTTAAGCTCACTCAACCTTTATCTCGGCCTCTTTGCACTATCTGCAAAGGCTGGAAAACAAATATTCCACTTTCCAGATTCTCTTGCATATCGGCTCATGGCTGGAACTTGGATTATGCCAGTTAGAGATAATCACACGTGCTTTATTTTGAAAATGAGTTCCAGAAATTGAAGTGGTACATTAACACATTCACTACCCATGTAGACTGTAGTGACCACATGGGACTAGAGCCACCATCTTTAACAGTGACTTCCTAGAACACAATCAAGGTGACAGGAACCTGAGAACGGCAGTTGGAATGATGATTTCCTCATCTCCTGCCTTTTCAACTATGGCACGGATGGCAACTTTCTAGGTGGACCAGTTCTGTAAGTTGTCATTGCTGAAGGCCCTGCTGAAGGGCTGCCTCTCAATGCTTGGAACAATGTCATAGGAAACAAGTTCTCTGTGTTAAGTCCTTTTCTGCTCACGCTTGGCTGAATCATCTTTGCTATCTCCATCTGGACTTTACTGCAGCATATGTGAGGCAGGCAAGCATAGGGAGCTTAACTTGAGCTACACATACACTTCTTCCCTCACAATGATCTTGGCAACCAGAAACACCCACCTGCATCCAGCTGCACATGCTCTCCACTCAAAACAATGCAATCTGTCTCCCCTCATGCATGGCATGATTGTGTGAGCTAAGGATGATGAAACTGCCCTCAGAAGATTGTCCTAACTCTCTTGGATTTGTCTATAGTTTCACTATATATTTTTAAGTACTTGGCTACCTGCCTATCATCTAGTATTTTACATGATAAATCCACTTTCTTCTTTTACCCTATTCTTTCTAAACCCACTTTATGGATGAAAATTCTAAGGATCATGAAGGGTGTATGTCATAGGACACATAGCCAGGAATGAATGTTGTGTGCAGATTCCTCATAGCTTTGAATATTATGCTGCTTTCCACAGTGAGTTTCCTTCTAAGGAAAGAATACATTGACCAACTGACATTTAATTTTCAGGTTTTCTTGCCAATCCCAGTTGTCTACAAAATGAATAATTATGTCTGGTTGTCAGTTGATAGAGTATAATATATCTCTTCCACTCCCTCAGACATGATCCATCACTTATATAAGTGTTAAGAACTGAGAGTTAAGAACAGGTTCAGAAACACACATGTCTAACACACCCAAACCTTACTGTGCAGGGACCTAGCCTGAGTAGTAGGCAGGGCTCTGGATTTACCCCTTGTGGTTCTAACTCTGTAGCCTCCAAGTCTTTCTTCTCACTTAGCCCTCAAGAGGCTGATGTGGTTGACACATGAAGCACTGAGTGTGCACTACAACTGCGCAATGCAGATTTCTGAGCTATTTTCGGGAAAGGTTTGCTCCCGTGTTGTTCTCTCGAGAGTGATTTTCCGGAGGTTTAATACTCCCCAGCTCAGTCTTCTCTTGATGAGTCTCTCTTAAGCACAGGCTTTGTCATAGCAGGAAGTCTTAACAGTTACTTTGTGACACATAATTTCAGGGTCAAGAAGGAGGCATTTCTGACTCTCATAAAATCTTGCTTCGATCTGCTCTTGTCTCCAGAGATTTATTCACTTGAACAGTCACTTCCTACATATCCCATAATCCAAATGTCCCTAGGAAGCTGGGACACAAGGTTTATTAATCATTAACAACCTACAAAGTCTGAGTTTATCATGTTTTCTACCTACAGGAATTTTTTTACATTTTCATACTTTTAATTTTTAAATTTATTTTATTTAAATATGTGTGTGCGAGAGAGAGTGTGTGTGTGTATGGGCCTACCAAGGTCTCTTGGAGCTACAAATAAATGCCCCGCTGGCTTTACATGGTGCCTGGGGAAATGAATTCGGGCTGGTAGGCTTTCCACACAAGTACCTTTAACTGTTGAGCTGTTCCCAAGCCAGGATTTCTTTTAAATAAGTAAGGCTAGGGCGAGAAACCTCAGAGAACAGATCTGTATTCAAGACTCACAGCAACAATGGGGAGAATCAACAATTGATTCTCTCTAGTATATGTTGAATTCCATTCTCTTTATCTCAATTATGCATTATATATAAATGATGTGCCCCCTAATACTTAAATATCATTTATAAACCATGAACTCCTATGTAGAAATATTCATGTGTTCATCACTCTGTTCCTCCTGAGTACTTTGCAAGATCTCATTTCCCAAGTTTCTCTCTAGTCTCACATAGCCATGTGAGCAAACTCCCATAAGACATTTTCCATGTGATCCCTAGTTGTCACCTGATGCAAATGACTGAAGAAGAGGAGGCCCTAGGGAATGGTGAGCCATATGGTTGAAGAAGCTGGATTTAGGTCCTCCTTCTAAAGATACAGCCCTGGATGTTTATAATCTGTAATTTTAAAATTCTAAAAACTGACATTATCAAAATCTCAAAACTAAGGAAGACTGTTTTCAATTGTTTTCTTCTTTTGCTTTTGTTTTTTGAGACAAGGTCTTATTAGATAGACCATAGTAGCTTTGGACCCATGATCTTTCTGCCTTAGTCTCCTAAATGCTATGATTAGAGATATGTGTCCCCACATGCAGCCTTGAAAAACTTCCTTAAAAGACATTCATTTACATGTTTTAATATTTTTATTTATTTATATATTTATTTGAGAGAGAGAGAGAGATTGGAGAAAGAGGCAGATAGAGAATGGATGTGCCAGGGCCTCCAGCCACTGCAAACAAACTCTAGACACATGCACCACCTTGTGCATCTGGCTTACATGGGTCCTGGGAAATCGAACCTGGGTCCTTTGACTTTGCAGGCAAGCACCTTAATGGCTAAGCCATTTATCCAGTCCTCATTTACATTTTTAAAAATATTTTATTTATTTGTTTGAGAGAGGAAAGAGGCAGATAGAGAGAAAAAGAATGGGCATGCCAGAGCCTCTAGCCACTGCAAACTCCAAACACATGTGCCACCTTGTGTATCTGGCTTTATGTGGATACTGGGTAATTGAACCTGGGTCCTTAGGCTCTGCAAGCAAGGGCTTTAATTGCAGAGCCATCTTTCCAGCTTCTCATTTACATTTTTAAAGAGTTTTTTTTTTTTAAGAAGCACATAAAAACATGAAAGGGCTAGTGAGATGACTCAGGGATTAAGGCACTTGCCTGAAAAGCCTAAACACCAGAGTCTGATTCCCCAGAACCCATGTAAAACCAGATGCACAAAGTGGTGCATGTGTCTGGAGTTTGTTTGCAATGGCTAGAGGCCCTAGCGTGCCCAATTTTTTTCTTTCTCTCTCGCAAATACATAAATAAAACACATTTTTAGTGACAAAATATGTTATAGGCCACTTTATACCATAAATTAAGTCATAATATTGTTAATAACCTTTCAAAATAAGTTCCTTCATGAACCTTCTCCTGATTATCTCTTAAAAATAATTAGGTACGGGCTGGAGAGATGGCTTAGCGGTTAAGGCGCCTGCCTGCTAAGCCTAAGAATGCTGGTCCCAATCTCCAGCGGTTCCAATCTCCAGGTCCCACGTTTAGCCAGATGCAAAAGAGATTGCACTTGCCCACAAGGGGGCGCACACATCTGGATTTCGTTCACAGCAGCTGAGAGACTGTTGGCGCGCCCATCTCTGTCTCCCTCTACCTCTCTGTCTCTCTGTCTCTCTCTCTGTGTCTCTCTCCAAAAATAAATAAAATAATAAAAATTAAAAAAAAAATAATTAGGTATACAGATGATGAGGAGTAAAGCAAAAGAGATTTATTAAGTAAAAGGTGGAAAAGCCCTAAAGTGTCAGGGCAAGAAGGCAAAGGCTTTCAGCCAGCATCCAAAGAATAGAAAGAAATAGCAAACCAATCAAAAAGGTAAACTTCCTGGATTACAGCTAAGAGAAGCAGGCATGCTCAGCCATCGGGGTCTTCAATTGACTGAGAAAGGGGCTTCTCTGGGGGCATAGTACATTATCTCATCAAGGGGATAACTATTCCTAACACCACTTTAGCAAGTCCTCAGGTGAGGGGTAGTCTCTTGACCAGGCGAGTAATTGATAGGATCCATTGATTTAACTCTTGAGAGAAGCGAAAACTGCTCTAGTATCTCTACCCTCCTCCCTTTTCCTATTAGGGGACAGAGGTGGGATCCCTCCTTCAGTGAACTCCAAACCAGCTAATGTCTACCTACCTAAAGCATGATGATGATCTCCACAAATTCCTTCTTTGCTGACTCCTTTCCATAGTGGCTTGGCTACTCCCAGTTAAGTATGTTCCCAGCCACCCTACATTATCATCTTTCATATAATGTACCCTAGCACACTCCAGCTTTCTTATTAATCAATTTATCTTCCACTAAATGGTAATGATAGTGATTAGGAGCAAGGGCATCTTCTTCTGCAGGTAGGTACTAAGGGACTTGGGCCCAAAATAACATAATGCCAGTCTACCCTGATGAGACTAGAAGGAAACTCCAGTCTGACTCAATATGGCCACTGATTCTTTCTCCTGGAAAAAGTTCTCAGGCTTTGTTACCCCATTGGCAGTCTCTTTCTGAGTCTCTACTCACCTCCCTGACCTAACCAATCAAGGTCTTCCATATTCATTTGAATTGACAAAGAAGCACATCTCAATTAGACGCCTAATTTAGATCTCCAAGGCTATAAGAAAAGCCGATCCAAGTTGCCACCTGGCTACTGTTAACAACCCCTCACACCTTCTCAGATTGTGAGCTTTTTTGATTTACTTGAACTTTGTGTTGGACTTCCTTAAAATAAATCTTTCATAACCTACCCTTCTGTGTGTCTACACTTGTCAGTTCTCTGTTAGTTGTAAGACACGAGATCAAGAGCCGCTGGCTTGGGGAATTAGAGTCTTTGGTGTTCTAACCCCTAAGTTGCTCCTATCCAAAACCCAGAGAGGTGTTGTCATTTTCAATAGCCATAGCAGTAAGTTCTTGAGAAAAATTATTTTTATTATAAGTTAATATTACTGACACTACAGTACCTAGATGTCACATGAAAGCTTTTCCCTGGGGAGACATGAACACGTGTCTATTCACCTTTGATAAGTCATAGATAGTAGATCAAACCATGATTTCACCAAAACCAATTTTGGTGAACTAAATAATTTATTGGAATTACTTATAGAGCAGGGGGAAGGGTTGCTTACAATAGCATAGATGAGTCAATGGCAGCTGCAGCACCAAAAGGCCTACCCCAGTGTAGATGAGGACTCATGGAAGCTGCTTCTCTGGAGCTCATTGAACAACTTGCAAGCAGCTAAGCTGGTCAGACTCTCCCTATACATGCCCTGTATTTAATCTTAGGGTGGGTGGGGGGGAGTCGTGAAATCTTTTAAGTTTCAGCTGTTGCAGACTTGTTGACCTCCTGAGTCTCCTGAGCTTTCCTTCTCTCCCCAGGAGGAAAATTTTCAAGCCAGAGAAAATTGCTACATAACACTGGTCAGAGCCTGCCCCTCAACAGTTGTTTACTGCTTCTACAACCTTGGGGAAGGTTTGTATGATGTTTTAAGTTTCAGCTGTTTAGACTTGTCGACATCCTGAGTCTCCAGAGCCTCCCTCTTTCCTCAAGGAGGGAATACTTAAATTCCGAGGGATTTACTCTACAACATTAGGACATATCATTTGCCTGGTAAATATTAATAGAAAAAAAGACAAATATAAGAATGAATGGATTCTCTTTATGATCAGGAACTCTTTGGACTACTTCAAATATATTATTTAATCATGTAGCTATTATTATAACTACAGCAGTAAATTTTATTATATTTATTTTGAACATGAGGATCTAACCTGAGGAATGTCAGTGAACTGTCCCAAAGATTTAACAGCGAGTTAGTTCCTTGATAGCCAAGATTTGAATACAGGTGTGACTTTCAAAGGTAATTGCTATCTTTTGTGCCATTCTTGTGCACAAAACTATAAATTAGAAAGGAATACCCTTGGATTGGTTGATCTGTGGCAATCAAGAAGCATTCTATGTAGGCACAAATCTTTGGTTGGGACTAGAAAACTGGATAAGTTTTGGTGTCACTGAAAGTTGAAGACAGAATCTCATTCAAGGAGGATTTACACCAAGAAAACCATCCCTGAATAAAGTCATGGATTGTGAGAGTGCAACTATGTTTTCTAATTCACTTATTTAAGATCATAATTTAAACCTTGCATCTACCCATAAAATTAATTTGATTTTAAATTGCATGTTTTCAATTCTGAAATTAGAAATGCAATGTTCTGTGGTTGTAAATGGAAATGATAATGTTTATAGTGCAGAGAAATTACTTCTAAATTATTCATTTCTAGATGAGCAAAAAGATTCAATGCTTGCCACAAATCAGTTATTATATCAGTTTTCAGTGACTTCCTAGTTCCAGCTGAGAAAAGATTTTTACCAACATATCATCACATTTAATCTATTGTGAGAATTGCAGCTCTAGTATGAAAATAATAAATGTTTTAAGGTGTCAAAACTTGAAATTGAGTTCAATTTGATTTTAGGAAATAGAATTGCACTTCTCCTAGCTTCTAAAATTATTTTTCCTCTCATGTACGGGCCTAAAATCGCTTGTTTTTTTCAGTCTGTTCACTCTGAAAGGCAAGAGAAATCTGAGAAACAGATGTCATCAGCAGAAGGCTGGGTGAGTAAACCCTCTAGGAACGAGCTGGAGAGAATAAAGGCTACAGGCAGAATGACGTTGATGAACACTTACATAGGGCAGACAACTGGGCTGGGCATTTTCTTCTGCATGAAGCCATTTTCTCAGTAGAAACCATGACCTGCATAAGCAAGGTAACTTGCCTAAAATCTCACAAATATCAGAGAAAGATAAGAATTAAAACTTACTCTGAGCTGGGCGTGGTGTCTCATACCTTTAATCATAGCACTCGGGAGGCAGAAGTAGGAGGATCTCCGTGAGTTTGAGGCCACCCTGAGACTCCCAGATTAGCCTGAGCTAGAGTGAGACCCTACTTCGAAAAACTAAAAATAAAAATAATAAAAAAAAATAAACAAAAAAAACTTACTCTGCAATTTTTATTGGCGATTTTAGAAGCTTATTAACCCTTCACTTCACTCCCCCTTCCATTTAAAGCCTCATCAAAAAAAAGCCAAAGCTTGGGGAACCAAATGTGATGAAAATACCTTTACAGGCATGTGTTAGTAGCAAACCAGAATTGCAAAGCAGAGTGGGACCTCCAATCTTCCGCTGAAAAAACAAAGACCTTGAAAAGGAAGTGATAGGAGTCTCTATGCTGTAGGAGTGTGAAAACTTAAAAAGAGCAGAGACTTGATTTGCTTCTTAGGAATTGAGCTTGCTTCATGTGTTCTGTAAGGAAGAAGAAGCAAGAGCACTCCCTGCCTCTGGGCAAAGGCAAGAACAAGGGATCATGCTGCCTGCTCCAAGAGTATAGTTCTGCCTCCTGGCTTGCTGGCCCTCTGGGATCTAGCCACTCCTCCAAAGGGGGTAACAAATGAGAGGCACCTGTCACTCTTCCCATTCATCTACTTCTATGTTCAAAAAGAATGGAGTGAAGTCCTTCATGAAAATAAGAACAAGCACAGATTTTCTATAACATTTATCACTGTCTTCATGGCCTCATGTTTTATTTCTGTGAAAAAGCCTCTATATTAGAGCCTCAAGTTATGATCTGGCTCCAGGGCTGGGCAGGTGGCTCAGTTGGTAAAGTGCTTCTCATGCAACTTTGAGGAGCTGAGTCTGTATTTCCATGTAAAAACTGGGTGCAAGCTAGGCATGGTGGTGCATGCCTTTAATCCCAGCACTTTGGAGGCAAAAGTAGGAGGATCACCATGAGCTCAAGGCTACCCTGAAAGTACATAGTGAATTGCAGGTCAGACTAGGCTAGAGACAGATCTTACCTCAAAAAAAGAAAGAAAGGAAGAAAGAGAGAAAGGAAGGAAGGAAGGAAGGAAGGAAGGAAGGAAGGAAGGAAGGAAGGAAGGAAGGAAGGAAGGAAGGAAGGAAGGAAGGAAACAAAGAAAAGAAAAGAAGAAAAGAAAAACTGGGTGCATCGAGGTATGCCTTTAGTCCTAGCACTGGAGAGGTGGAGACTGGAGGATCCCAGGGGCCTACTAGGTAGCTAATCTAGCCAATCAGTGAGTTTCCGGTTCTGTAGAGACCCTGTCTCAAAACATGAGGTTGCCGGTTGTGGTGGCACATGCCAGTAGGAAATTGCTGCTGAAAGGCAGAGGCAGGAGGATCAGGAGTTTGAATCCAGTCTGGGCTATGCATTTGGGCTGGAGAGATGACTTAGTGGTTAAGGCACTTGCCTGCAAAGCCTAAAGACTCGGGTTTGAATACCCCATACCCACGTAAGCCAGATGTACAAGGGGGCACAGCATCTGGAGTTTGTTTGCAATGGCTCGAAGCCCTGGCCACTCATTCTCTCTTTTTCTATCTGCCTCTTTCTCTCTCTCATCAAATAAATAAAGTAAAATAAAATATTATAAAAAATATAAGGTATAGAATAACCAAGATATCCAACATCAACCTCTCGTCTCTACATGCACATGTACACATCTGCACATGTGCCTAAAAACACACAAATATACCCACAAACACAGAAACGCACACATGTACCCACACACATGCACGCGCGCACACACACACAGACATGCAACAACAACAACCCCCCCCCAAAAAAAACTAATCATGCACTACAGTGATAGGATAAGGGTGAGCCACCTTTTCAAATAGAGAAAACAACCTTGGGGAACATTTTTCATTTTGGTATTTCCCTTTAATATGTAATACAATAATAAATGGGTTTTAAACATTTTTGGAGAACTAAATGGTCTTCCTGTCTTGAATATTATAAAAACAATGTAGCATTACCATTTTTATGGCCAAGTTAATGCCTGCCTTGATTTCCAGAAGCTTTTCTCCCCAGAGAGATGGAGAGCAGATTTTCATTTTGTATTCTCTCCAGGACATAATTTAGCAGTGTGATCTTCACAGCATGTAGACTTGAACTAATAGTGTCTTGTGAAATAGTCTAGAAACCACCTGACGATTAGTGTGCATGTATTCTGCTATTGCAATATACCTCACAGCACTGAGCAGTGCTGAACGTGCTGGGAGATGGGCTACTTGGTAAAGTAAGAGACACAAAGTTACCTTATTCTTTAGGAGCCCATGTTGTTTCTTCAAGGATGCTTTCATATTTTTACCTAAACTTTAAGTTTGACATAAAAGAAACTGTAATTTACTTATACATATTGATGAGGTTATTTTTTCCGAGCAGCATAATTTCATCTGGTCTACATCTTGCTCTATTTATCCGAATCTTCTAGCTACCCACCACACTGCCCACTTGTTGTATATAACATCTTCCTCCAGCTTCGCACGGGTCCACACTCTAACAGTTAACCACCAGAACATAAGAGCTCAAAAGTATCCTTCAAAATATCCTTTCCCAGTTCTGTCAGATCCCTGGGACCACCCTAATCTCCCCAACATTCTCACCAAAAAACAGCATGAACAAGCTTTCTATGCCAAAGAAACTTGGGTCATCATTACACATCAAGCACCTTCTCTTTTTTTTTTTCTTTTTTTATGAGAGAAAGAGAAAGCAAGAGAGATAGAGAGAGAATTGGACTGTCAGGGCCTCCAGCCACTGCACTCAAACTCCAGATGTGTGGGCTACCTTGTGAGCATGTGCTACCTTGCGCACTTGCGTCACCTTGTGTGCGCGTCACCTTGTGTGTCTACGTGGTATCTGGAGAGTTGAACATGGCTCCTTAAGCTTCACAGGCACGTGAACTGCTAAGCCATCTCTCCAGCCCAAGCACCTTCTTTCGATGATAGCTACACAGCACAGTATTTGCCAGTTCACTGTGTTTGCAGTGATGGTCATGCAACCATGACTCAGATACAGTAACATTAATTTCTCTACTTTGAATACAAATTCTTTCTGTAGTTTAGTAGCAACCAACAGACATTAAATTCATTTATTCTCCCAATATCACCAATCAGATAAGTCATTTGCCCATCTCTAAGGGAAGCTAGGGCATTATTTCAACTGAAGGCTTTGTCCTGGAGATGGGAGATGAAGCAGAGGTGGTAAAAGCACTTCATGACCATCACAAATGGAACTCTGCCATCCCTGTGAATTATGTAGAGTTTATTAAAATTTTGAGAATGTGGAAATTGCAAAGTGGGTGGTTAAATCACAGCAATTTTCCAGCTTATGTTTTCACATCTATTTCTTAAAATATATCCTGCAAATAATATAAATTGAGACAGAAAATATAATTTCAAATATATAATTTCTACTATATGTGTATCCAATATTTATGTTTTAAGTGTTTAGTCATATAATAGGTTCAGTTATGCACAGTTTTAGGGCAGGGGAGATTGCTCAGTGGTTAAAGACTCTTGCTTGTAAAGCGTGACAAGCCCAGGTCAATTCCCCAAAACCCATGTAAAGCCAGATGCACAAAGTGGCACATGCATCAGGAGTCTGTGGTGGCAAGAAGCCCTGGCATGCCCATTTTTATTCTTTCTCTTTCTCTCTCTCTCTCTCTTCTTGCAAATAAATATAAATTTAAACAATAAATTGTAAAAGTAGACATATAAATGTAAAATCAAAGAAAAGCCTGGGATTTTGAACACATAGGTCTGTACATCACCACTTGCGGGTAAACAAGTGGCATCTAAAGTTCCTATTTAACTCGTATTTCCTCTGTAAATAGAAGTTAGGGCCTTTGACCATAATCAAAGTATAACTTAATACTATATATGTTTTCATTTCCTCTATTGTGCATTTGCTTTTACATTTATTTTTATTATTTTGTTAATTTAAAAAATATTCTAATTTTATTCGAGTAAGAGAGAGGGAGGGAGGAAAAGAATGGGTATGCCAGGCCTCTAGCCACTGCAAACAAACTCCAGACTCATGCACTACCTTGTGCATGTGGCTTACATGGGATACGTCCTAGGGACTCGAACCTGGGTCCGTTGGCTTTACAGGCAAGTGGCTTAACTGCTAAAGCATCTCCCCAGTTCTATGTTTATTTTTAAATCATTTATTTTTGACATTTTCATACATGTATAGTGAATTTTGATCATATGTCCTCCACAATATCTTCCTTATTCTACATCTTAAGACAAAAATGAACAAAATGAAGATGCTCCTTTTAATAATTTAAAATGATATTTATTTAGTATATTCATTCAAATTGCTCAGTGCACATTATAAAAGAAGACTGCATCAAATTTTGTACTATGGGATTTTCTTGAGGAAAAAAATGACTGGTCTTGTAGTTAAAAAAAAAAAATCTAAGTGAATTAGCTAAATTGGAAATCCAATCCCCAATCTCATTAATTCACATATGTGCTCTTAATTAAAAATTTAATTTGGAATTTTTATAGAGTATTAATATTCAAAGCACCCTGGAGATGCTAATGAAGGTTAATAATATTCTTTAGGCTCTCAGTCACAAATATTCAAAAGTGCATACTAGCGCAAAGTAAAGAAAAAGTTTTTTAAATGATAAACAAAATATTACCAATTGTCTTTAAAGTACTTTTAGTATACAGACAAAAGAGGATTCTTGGGGCAAAAACGTTGGCATCCATATAAAGCTTGGGAATACATATGTTTTAGGATGGGGAAATAGAACCACAAACATTTTAATTCATTGTGGTAGGCCAGCGAATTGATGATTTTTCTCACTGTTGTAACCAAACAGCTGACAGAAGTCACTGGCGGTAAAAAGGTTTTACTTTGACTCATAGTTTGAAGTTACACACCATCATGGTATAGCAGGTGTGATGCACAAGAATGAAGCTATTGTGTCTGCAGTCAGGAGCAGAAAACAATGAATGATGGTGATCAACTCCCTTTCTTCTTTTCATGCAGTCTAGGACCCCACCCCCAGTCCATGAAATGGTGGCATGCACAGTTAGGGTGAATCTTCCCACTTCAATTAAGCTAATCAAGAAACTCCCTCACAGCCAGATGTAGAGATTTGTCTCCACAATGATTTTAAATTCCATCATGTTGACAAGATTAGCCATTACAGCCAATAATGCTATTTTTTCCCAAAGATGTCCCTACATAATACTTAGAATGAAGTTACTGGGATAGAGAATCTTTGAAGATTTAACGAAAACACAAATGTGATCATGCTATACTGGTAACACTGCCCTTATAAGACCCAGAAAAGGCACAAAGAGATAAGTGTGTGCCATGGAAAAGCTATGTGAACGGGATAAGATATTAGGTTTATGCTGCCATACATTGCAGAAAGCCTAGAGCCAACAAGAGGATGCCTGGACTCTCTGAAGAGCCTTCAGACTGAACATGGCCCTACCAACAGCTTTATGGCTGATTTCTGGCCACCAGAACAGTGAGGGTAAATTCCTGTTGGCTGATGCTACTAAAACTATGCTCATGGGTGTGGCACCCTTTGAAAACTGATATGGAAGACCTGTGGATTGGTCCATAGCTCTATTTGCTCTGGGAAGATACAGACTTCAAATACAACATTAAAAGTTGTTTCTTTCTGGAGTGGTGGTGCACGCCTTTGATCTCAGCACTCAAGAGGAGGACCATTGTAAGTTCAAGACCACCCTGAGACTACATAGTGAATTCCAGGTCACCCTGGGCTAAGTGAGACCCGACCTAGAAAAAAAAATTGCTTCTTTTCCCACTGTTACCTCTCAAGGTATTGGGGGAGGGCTTGTTTTGCTATAATTTGTATCGAGTTATTATGTTTCCTGTAATAACTGAGGATCATTCTCCCTGACATGTTTCCATTTTGCTTCTCAATGAGAGAAAAGGATGGCAAGTCTGACCACTTTTTTCGGCTTTGCAAAGCCATTATTTATAGGGACAAAGGGTCCCTAAAGTGATATTCTCCAAGAGTAGCCAGATTTCTCCAAGAGTAACCAGAACTCAGTTCTTATTCTCCAGTTTAAAAATATCAGTAAGACTTCTTGTTAGAAGGGAAATGGACAAAGTTATGAGTTAATAATGAAAGCTATCTTGCTTTGATCCGAGTTATTTTTTATTTAAATTATACACTCTGAAATATAGACCATGAGGTTGAGTTCCTACCTTAATTCTGGAAGTGTTTATATGGAGTTTGTTACTTTTCTCTTCCTTTATTTTCTTAAAAATATTTATTTATTTATTGATTTATTTATTTGAGAGATAGTG
This sequence comes from Orientallactaga sibirica, assembly GCA_036365145.1. Taxonomy (NCBI): domain Eukaryota; kingdom Metazoa; phylum Chordata; class Mammalia; order Rodentia; family Dipodidae; genus Orientallactaga; species Orientallactaga sibirica. The sequence goes on along the minus strand of JAEOAD010000021.1, from coordinate 28,991,539 downwards.
AGAAAGAGGGAGGGCAGAAGAGAGATAGAGAGAGAGCCTCTAGCCGCTGCAAACGAACTCCAGATGCATGTGCCACCTTGTGCATCTGGCTTTATGTGGGCAGTGGGGAATCAAACCTGTGTCCTTAGGTTTTGCAGGCAAGTACTTTAACCACTGAGAAATCTGTCCATCCCTCTCCATTTTCTTAGTGTCAGGTTTTGTGAGTGCCTGTACTTGAATCTTTAAGTTTAAAACTTTGTTTCCTATCATAACTTTTTTCTACATATCACACCACATATGTTTGAAGTATTCAATATTTCATGTCATAGACTCTCCACTTCAAACAAATCCTTACTTCAGAAAACCTCAAAGAAGGAACTTTCCAACCACCTCCTCCTATGTGTTCTGTTCAATGTCAGGGCTGCAAAAGATCACCATAGACTTTGCAGCTTAATGTTATGAAAGTTTGGGGTGCTGTTGGTGACCAGTGGGTTCAGCTCGGTGCTTCTCAACAGCTGCCCAAAGAATGGCAAGTGGCCAATCTTGGGCTCTGTCCATTTTCACCAATGGAATAAGGAAAAGAAAGGTTCCTAGATATAAGGCTTTCATTCCTTAGTATGAAAATGAATTAGAGTAAGCAGGGAAAGGAAAAGTAGGAGGATCCTTACTTTTCATATTGAAGAGCTTACTGTCATATTGAACTGTATTAGCTCAGAGTCCTATGACATATGTATAAAGTAAATTCATGAGATAAATCAAAGGTTGCTAAGACATAAAAAATTATGAACCAAATGATCCACTGAATAAATGTCAAATAAATATATCAAAGAAAAATATAGCTGTAGCTAAAAATATCACATAGAATAAAGGTTTGAGTTAATCATGATGAATAAAATTTAGGGGAAAAAAAGCCAAGCGTAGTGGCACACACCTTTAATCCCAGCACTTGGGAGGCAGAGGTAGGAGGATTGCCATGAGTTCAAGGCCACCCTGAGAATACAGAGTGAATTCCAGGTCAGCCAGGTCAGCCTTGGCAAGAGTGAGACCCCTACGTAAAAAAAAAAAAAAAAAAAAAAAAAAATTGGAAAAAAAAGAAATTAGAAAGAAGATAGCTGTATTAGTTTTTAAAAACAACTGTTTGACAAGTGCCCTTAAACTTAGCTGAGTTGCTTGAAACAGCACACACTTTCATGTCAGTTTGTATGGATCAAAACTGCTTCATTGTGTTACTAAATACTCTACTTTGAGTCACACAGTTAAATGCCAATGTGTCTGTCATGTTTCGGATCTTACCGAGATGCTAGGAAGAATGTGTTCCAGGTTTACTTGGGCTGTTGGCAGAACAGTAGTGCAATAGTTACAAGAATATTATGGGAGTAAAGTACTGCTTTCTCTTTGGATTTGAGGTCCACTCCTTGGGAGGTATTTCACTCCTGGTACTGTAAAACTGGCCAAAAGTCTATAGCTAGGGTTGTAGGCCTTAGAGTAGACCCTATTGCTGTGTTTATACTAAATGAACAATGTGTCAAACTGCCTTCTAAATATCTATGTTTGTTCTCAAAGATTAGTACTGCTTGAAGCCTTGATCACAGAAGTTTCTTACTACAATGGCCAGTAGTTGAGATGTATGGCTGGCAAGATTGCTGAGAATAAATGACTACTATGTGCTCAGCCTCAAGAAAGACATCTAAATCAACCCTTCCAAGGCTCAGGGAACCTCATGGAAGAGGGGTGAGAAAGAATGCAAGGGGATAGGGAGAAGGACTGCAAAGCACTGTCTTCTGGACATGATGTTGCCATAACACTCATGAATTCACAGCATCTGTGGTTTCCTGCACAGTACTGACCTTGTCAGTACATCTCCTTTGATGGGGGAAGAACACCTAAGATCCCACATCTCGAAGAGTAGCTAATGGCAACTAAAGGGAGTTGGGATCACCAATGTTATATCCATTGGTAAGTTGTCTATTCCATGGTAAATAGCCTTCTACCTATGATCATGCAGCAACCCTAATTTAACACTATAGGGGGAAAAAAAATAGGCATGAAAGTAAGATAGGGATGAATGGGGAAGAAGAAAGTTTTTAATGTTTTAATGGAAGTGGGGGGTAATAAGAAAAGGACTTGAGGGAGATTAAAATACATTATATACATGTATGAAAATGTCAAAACTGGGCAAAATAATATTTTTAAATCCAGTATAATATTGTTTCTAGGTTTAATTTCACATAGATGCTTCACACATAGCTAACATCTTTATATGCATATACAGATACATAAAATTAAGATATTTAAAACTTGTATTTACTAGGTATTAATAATGGATATTTTGAGATTGTGAATTTTGAATTTTTTTTGTGTGAGAATTTTTACAATGAAAAACATGAGGTGGAAATTATAAGAAATGGAAGGAAAATTCCACATAAATATGTGTAGCAAACAATATAAATTCAGGTTGAAGAGATGGCTCCGCAGTTAAGAGGACTCCTGTGCAAGAATGAGGGCCTAAGAGAACTGAGAGATCACTCAAGTTCAAACCTCAGGACCACATAAATAGTTGAGCATGGCCACACATATGTGTAACCCAGTCCTACACTGAGCAGAAACTCGATAATTGCCAGAACTTCTGAAAAAATGGCAAGCTCCAGGATAAGTAAGAGACTCCAGCTCAAATAAGAATGGGAGATAAAACAATGAAATGAACACCTGACATTCCACTCCAGCCACTGAAGGCAAATGCATCCCACCACAGGAGATCACACCAGGTGCCACATGGCATACGTGCATACAGCCTAACACACACACACACACACACACACACACACACAAAAAACTAATTAAATAAACAAAAGAAAAACATTAATTATTCAAGCTATAAAATCTAATTGGTAAAGTTCATAAAAGATCTACTTATGTATTATTTGTCTGTCTTGGTATTTTCTGAGGTAATTATAAAGAAAGAGGTTGAAATAAACTGACAATGTGGGTATGGCAATCAGCTTTGTGTTGCTGGGAAAAACATCTAACCAGAAGTAGCTTATGGGAGAAAGGGATTTATTTCAGGTGTGTGAATTCCAGGGAATACCATCAGTGGTAGAAGATGCTGGATCTTTTCCATAGATACAAGCAGAGCAACACCTCCAAACAGCCAGCAAGCATCAACCCACCAGAGCTCAAACTGCTCTGAACACACCTCAGGGCTGGACTCAAGACCCACCCCCAAACACACCTTAGGACTAAACTTCAAGATCCACCCCCAGGGACATACCACTTCACCAGTAGAGCTCCTCCCACTGGAGATCCAAGATTCAAGCCTGCATCTAAGGGGCTGCTTGCTAAACCACTACAGTGAGACATTCAAAAGAACAGTGCTGCCACCTGCCAACTTGTGGCAAGGCTTTATGGCACAATGAGTGGACCTCATGTGGGACAGTATTCAGGACATGATAGGTTTACTCACAACAACCCATTCTCATGAGAACTAATCCACTCCCTTGAGACAGCATAAATCCATTCATAAATCCTCTCCCCATAACCTCATTCAACACCACCACCTCAATCCTGCCACACTGGAGACCAAGATTTCAACACATGAACCTTTGGAAGGCAAAATAAGCCACCATATTACCTAAACTACAATAGTAATTCACACTGAAATTATATTGTCCTTGAAAGGAAGAAGACACCTTCTTGTATGCCCATAATATATGTACAATATCTGACTAGTAAACAAGAAAGACAGTAATTTGCTAAAAGTAGAATGAGAACAGAACATATTGTCCTATGGCAATATAACAAAACAATTTATAACAAGAATGAATTGGGAAAAAATAAATGTAGTTGTTAAAACTTTAGATAAGGAAGAAATTAAATACCAAAATTGAAAGGAAACATTGCAAAACTAGTGATAATATATTTTTGAAGCAGGAGCTAATGCATCCCTGGCTGGGCTCTGACTTGCTATGTATGTGGCACTGGGGACCAAATCCAGGGCTTAGTGTATGCTAGACAAGCCCTTCCAACGCAGTTACATCCCCATCTCGGAAACTTTTAATATATCAAAACCCATGGATCAACGCTGCAGAAAATCTCAGAAGAGGCTTAACCTTTATAGCTATCAAATACACAATTGCTATATATTGGCTGGGGAGAAGGCTCTGCCATTAAAGGTGCTTGCTTGCACTTGTGACAAATTTAGTTTAAGATACCACCTCTTTTTTTTTTTTTTTTTTTGTCATCCTAGAATCAGGCAGTACCTCATTCTACAAAACAGAATGAATATTCTCATAGGATGAGAAGGAGGTAGACTGAATAGGAAGAAAAAAGCTAAAGAAAGCAGAAACAGAACATAGCATAAAGTGGGAATTTCTGAGTTGCTGTTCTGATAACGTTAAAACAGGAGGGATCATCTTATTAGGAAGACTTATTAAGAAGTCTTAGAAAACTGTCCTGTTTCAAAGTTCCATTTGATTGCAAAGCATACAGCACAAGTAACTTCTTTAGTTTTGCCTACTCTGCTAAGGTGCATGAGGCTAGTCCAAAACCATGGCCTGGCATAACTTCATTAAAAACTACCTAGATCTCAGCATAAGAAATAAATTATTAATTTGACTTTCCAATTAAATCTTTAAATTCACCAAAACTACAGAAAGGATTGTTAAACACAATATAATAGAAACTATAAAATTGAAAAGGCAATACAATTAATACATGGCACCAAAAGAGGAGAAAGCATACTCCAGGAAAAAAAAAAAATCAGATTAAAAAAGTCTGAATGCAGCCGGGCATGGTGGCTCACGCCTTTAATCCCAGCACTCGGGAGGCAGAGGTAGGAGGATCACCGTGAGTTCAAGTCCACTCTGAGACTACCAGGTCAGCCTGGGCCAGAGTGAGACCCTACCTCGAAACACCAAAAAAAAAAAAAAAAAAAAAAAAAAAAAATTCTGAATACAGAGAATTAGGCTGAAGCAAAAGAACATAGGACAAGAGTGAAGTGAATAGCCAGTGGAAACTCTCTAATAGTCCTTGAATATTTTAATGTTTGAATAAAGCAAATTACTTTTTTTAGAAAAACACACTTTACAATGGACATAAAAAATTAGATAGACCAATAACCATAGAAGAAATTAAGAAAGTTGTTAAAAACCTACCCATGAGGAAAAAGATACTAAACTAAGTTCATTTCACAGCTCAATTATTCTAAACCTTCTAAAGAGAGAGAATCCCAAAACTTTGAAACTCAACAACTATGGAAAGAAAAGTAGAAATATTTATAATTCTCTTTACAAAGACTATATATATTCCTGATCCTAAAATGTGACAATACACACACACACACAAACACACACTCCATAACTATGACACCTGTGTTTAATATTTATTAAGTATTTATTTTATACAGTTATTTGAAAATTATAAATTTTGACTTCAGATGCTTAGATATTTGCAATAATCTAGAAATAAAATTTTAAAGTAATTTTCAATTATCATTATTAAATTTGATTATTCAAGAAATGAAAAGACAAAGATTGGTTATTTTTTAAGAGCCTATCAATAGACATTTCCTCAAAAATGTCAGTGGATGTCTGGGGAGATGGCTCAGTAGTTCAAGTGTATGCCTGAGAAGCCTAAGGATCCAGGCTCTATTTGCCAGGTCCCACATAAGCCAGATGCACATGGTGCCGCCTGCATCTGGAGTTCATTTGCAGTGGCTGCAAGCCCTGGCATGCCCATTCTCTCTCTCTCTCCCCCCCTCTCTCTGTCTCGAATAAATAAATAAAAATATATCTTTAATTTAAAAAATGTCAGTGGATAAAAATGTTATCATGAACTTGATTATGATAGCAGTGAATTAAAGTGAGTCAACTTAGGGATCACTGATTCTAGGGTGAAAAAAATCAAACAATGTTGAATTCTAGGGCCAGGTGTCTCAAATTAGCAAACCAACCAAGTCTAAATGAAGTGTTAACTCAGGTGCTCAAGAATAAGGCCCTCCCTCATGAGACCATTTTAAGGTTCTTGGACACATGCTGAAGAACTTTTCCTCTTAAAATAAATTCATACGAACTGGGGAGATGGCTTAGCAGTTAAGGCTCTTGCCTGCAAAGCCAAAGGACCTAGGTTTGATTCCCCAGGACCCACGTAAGACAGATGCATAAGGTGGCGCATGCATTTGGAGTTCATTTGCAGTAGCTGGAGGCCCTGGCACGCCCATTCTCTCTCTCTGCTTCTCTCCTGTCTCTCTCAAATAAAAAATAAATAAATATTTAATAAATAAATAAAGTCATGAGTAAGAATCACAAAGTACCTGAGGAGAAGTAACATGATAATGTGCAAACTTTGAACATAGGACATAGGAGCACTTAAAATCAAGAAAACCAACATAATAAAGAATCTAAAATCAGGTCTAACATAGAGAAAAGATAAAATTTTAAAGAGATATATGTATTCAAATTACCCTTATTTGATAATTAACTACATTAGACTTCATATACATCATATATATTCAAATATAATATGTCTATCAAAACTAAAATGCTGGGCTGAGGAGTTGGCTCAGTGGGTAAAGGCACTTGCTTGCAAAGCCAGCGGGTCCAGGTTCAATTCTCCAGGACCCATTTAAATCCAGAGTTTAAAATGGTGTGTGTATCTGGAGTCATCTGGAATTCATTTGCAGCGACAAGAATCCATGATGTGGTCATTCTGTCTCTCTCTCCCTCCCACTCCCTCTCTCTCTTGCTTTGCTTACAAATAAGTAAAAATGGAGGCTGGAGAGATGGCTCAGCAGTTAAGGCACTTGCCTGCAAAGCCTAATGACCCAGGTTTAATTCCCCAGCACACAGATAAAGCCAGATGCACAAAGTGATGCATGCATCTAGAGTTCATTTGCAGTGTCTGGAAGCCCTGGTATACCCATTCTCACCCCCTCCTGCTTGCAAATAAATTAAAATGTATATGTAAAAAGTGAAATATCATTAAATAAAAAATAAAATGTTTGTAGCCAACAGCTAAATATATATATATATGATCAGTAAAAATTTCCACAGGTTTAATAACAAGCTAGCAAATATGTTTACTTTCTTTATCATTGTGACAAAAGACTTGACAGAAACCATTGAAGGGAAGAAGGATTACATTGGCTCATAGTTTCATAAGATTTCAGTCATTATGATGATAATAGTAGGGACAGCATAGTGGTGGGACAGACTCAGCCTGTGTTGACAGGATCATGAAGCAGCAGCTTCTCACATACTGGCAGTTTAGGTAACAGAGAACAAGACTGGAAGTAGGGGGCTCTCCTTCAAGGCCTACCCCCAGGGATTCAATTCTCCTAGCCAGGATTCATGTTCCAAGAGTTAGCAGTAGTGGCACACAGCCATGGTGGGTAACCAACTGCTCTTGATTTGACTAATAAATCCACTCAGTGGAATGGAACTCATTGCTGGAACTGGGAAATAAGTAAAACCATGTACAAAAAAATGAGCCCATTCTCCAATATCAAGCTCCCGCCAAATGAAGGTTAGAACAGGGCTTACACATATAAAAATCTCTCTAAAATAATTATGGCCATTCCATCTATCTAGTACTAACTTCTCTCTCCGTTGGAGAATTTGCTTCTCTTTTTCAGATGGACAACGAATCTGAAGGGAGGATCAGCCTATCACACCTCACCAAGGCCCCAGCTGAAACCATAGAGTAATGAGGGGAAAGGGCAAGAGTACAGCATTTTGGGTGATCATGACACCAGAAAAATGCTGAAGGAGATAAGCACAGAGAACATTCAACTCCTACTAAGCCAGATATCCAGAGACACAGAGGCTCCCAAAACCTCACCACTGAAGTAGAACTAAAATGACCCCAATGTGGTTCAGGGAAATTCACGGAAGAGGGGGCAAAAAGAGTGTCAGAGCCATAAATTGGGACATTATGCACAGAGACTCCCCCATAACTCTTTTCTACCCCAAAATGCATGACCCACATTCCCCATTGATGAGGGTCTCTTTGGAAGAAGGAAAACAGGGAGGAGGATAATGGAGTCACCAATATGAATGTAAAATTAGAATAATATGAATAAATAAATAAATTATGAATAAAAGAGTTACCAAACAGCTCAGACTCAAACCATAATAGCAGACTCTTCCAAATCCAGTAGCATAGGACCTTTGGCAAACTAGCCCAAAAGGAACCAAAAGCAACCTAAATATTCTTCTCCTGTTCTGAAGAAAAATAATCCTAAGACATTGTTAAGAAACATTTTTTCCAATTGCTATTGACAAAAATCCAAATAACACGTAACTTCTAAACCATTAGAGAGGGAAAGTGCAATTGAGTTCTAAAATTTCATCACCCTAGCAGAAGTCAGAGAAGACAAAATGAAAGAGAATGAAAAGTCACAGTAGAACACAAAATAAGATGGCTCAGGGTCACATGTATCATGATCTTGACCTAATGTATTGAATGTGTTAAATGAATCTTTTAAATAAATTATTCTCCAAAAAATTACAACTAAGAGTAATACTCAAAGCTACATGACTCCAAGAAAGCTGACGTCAAATAGACTGAAATGTTAAACTAAGGAAATACCAAGTAAAACAGCATAGCTTTAATCATAATTGGAAACTCTAAAAGATTTCTTTGAAGCTGAAAAAAATCAATCAAATAAAAGTATGGCAAATATACAAGTAACAAACACAATCTAGTATACAGAACTCTAAATCCAACAATGAATATACATATTGTAAAGTAATCAATAAATATTTATAAACTTGACCATGTAATAAATTTCAAAGGTAATCTCAACAAATTGCAAAGAATTGCTTTCATGTAAATACTCTATACTGATAATAATCCAATAAAGTTAGAAATAAGCCTCAAAAATACCTTCCTCTCTCCAATCTTATGCACAAACTAAATATATACTGCTGTTCATAGATTAATAAAGAAAATAAAAATTATAAATTATAAAAGATTTAGGACAGAATTATAAAGTTACTCCATGTTATCTCTGAGGGATGGTACTAAAATGCTACTTACAACATGAAGGATGTTTACTTTAAGCAAGAAAGAATGAAAATAAATGATATAGGTTTTCCATTCAATAAAGAGAAAAATATTGACATACCTTGTAGCAGACAGCTTCAGGTTCGCTGAGATGAACTTCCAGACCAGGCACAGTTATGGAGGAAGGGATATTCTTTATTGAAGCTTACAGATCCAGGGGAAGTTCCATAAAAGCAGGAGAAGCGGCCTGCTCTTCACAGGACCAGGCAAGAGAGCAAAAGCCAACGAGCCACCACAACACACAGAGCAAAACTACTGCCAAAAGGTCACACAGCACACTTCAGGAACTCCTGCTAGGCACATTTGCATATCTTTACAATGGAATCTCAAACCCACACCATTAACACCTTAAGAACAGCCCCCAGTGACATTGCCTCTAGCAAGGTGATTGCAGATACAAACTATAAACTAATAAAACACTAAATATATTGGGGGACATATATTCAAACTACCACATCCCTGCACAGGAAATGGAAGAATGTAGTAAGAATACAGATCAAAGGGGCAGGGATTCAAACAAAAGCAAAACTATCAAGGAAACTCTAGCTCTTAAAACCCAAATAACATATAACTCTCTAGTAAACTAGTTACTCTAGTTCTGGAAGAGGACGAAGCAGTCAGCACTAGCAAAACTGCTGAAAGACTTAACTGATCTGGTCTGTGCCTAATTCTGTAGTGGCAGCATGACTAAGGATGTTCCAGTCCTAGGACTCTCTCATTCTGGCGTACTGCTACTTCTACAGTATGCCAAAAACAACTGGATGCTCTACCCAAAGATATATGTGTCTGTCTGATGATCTCCTACAACATGATTCTACATAGGGAATGTATACATCTACATGAGAAGTGATACTCTTTCTGTTAACATGACTTTTTCATTATGCAAAAATTTTCCTTCCCCTCTCTAGTGTAATATTTTTGTATCTAACCTAACTTGACATTGAAATTCACTGTGCTGGGTATATCTTTTTTATTGTTTTGTTTCCAGGAAACATATAGGGAAGGAGAAGAGTTTGTATAATCCTTGACTGAACTGAACACACCAGGAACCATATTTTATTTCCCTTTATCGGGATGGGATTAGTGCCAAGTGTAGCACTTGTACTTTTCTTAGTCAAAGCTTAATTAGGACATGAGTTCAAATGCTCAACACCGTCCCAAAGCCTCCCACCACATAGACACTGCTGTGCCAGTTCCCTCCTTGTTCTGTTACATCACAAGTCCATCAAAGAATCTGTGGAACAAAATCCAGATTTATGTCTATCCTTTGTCAACTTGAGTTAAACAATTATCAATAGCCTCAGAAACAGATATGCAGAAAAATTGGACCTTGTTATAGATTATAGAAAACCTAACTTAAAAGGCATATCCCTTTGGCCAATAAGTGTTACTGCTGTTTTAGTCATTTCTATCTCAAAGCAATATCCTACACTTGAAGAAAAAGTATATAGTGATGTGGCCTGAATTTTGAGCTAGCTTGGAAAATTCCTAATGTTTCCAGATGAAGATCAAAGAAAATGCAGGGAAAAATCTTACTGTATTGTGCAGGAATTAGTTTTCTTTTAAATATTGTTCTTATATCACCTTGAAAATGGCAATGGAAGCTGTTTCAAGAAGACTGGTAGTGTGTGGTGGAATTTGGATCCTAGATTCTCTTTCTCTCTCTCTCTTTTTTTTTTTTTTTTAGCAGTGCAAGGTGAGATGAAGTAACAGGAGGAGAGGGGTGTGTGCATAAAGGTCCTCCACAGAGAACATCAATCACAACTACCTGGTTTGTAGTGAGCAGTGAAGCCAGGCTATCATCCAGTGAAGAATCCATCCTCATAAAAAGGAGACATATGCTTACATAGAGATATTATACATTAGCTTACCTTAGCTCTGCACTGGAGAATTTTAAGTCACTTGCCTGCAAAGCTGAATGATCCAGGTTCAATTCCCCAGTACCCAGAAATAGATCCACAAAGTGGTGCAAGAATCTGGATTTATTTGCAGCAGCTAGAGGCCCTGGTGCACCCATATTCTCTCTCTCTCTCTCTCTCTCTCTCTCTCTCCCTCTCCCTCTCCCTCCCTCTCTCTCTGTCTCTCTCTGTCCCTCTCTGTCTCTCTCTCTTTCTCCTGCTTGCAAATAAATAAATAATTTTTAAAAACTAAAACAAGAATCCTTGGAGGACCCAAGTTTGATTTCCTGAACCTATGTGAAATACAAAAAACAAAACAGCCATAGTGGCACTGGCAAGTAATCCCAGTGCTGGGAAGGCAAGACAGGAGGATTCTTGGAGCTCACTAGCTATCCACTCTAACCTACTTAGTGAGTTCCAGGCCAATCAGAATTCCTGTCCAAGAAAGGTTGATGGTGCCTGAAGAAGTGCCCCTGAAGTTGTAATTTGTTTTGCCAATGCAATTATACCTATATGCACAAATGTACATGTGCATGTACACACACAAACATGCACACACAGAAGAAAATAAAAAAGAAGAAGAAAAAGCCCCATGTTGGGGATTTAAAAAATCCTTAGATTTATTTTGGAAAATTCACCAATTTCACGACTAACTCATGTATTTCCCATATTTTCATTCTCTCCAGGTCAATCTCAATGTACACACTCCTGATAACAGAAAATCAAGTTTCTTGCATATAAAAACATTCAATCATTGACTAGATCTAGTTGAGATATAAAACTAAACTCATATTTCAACTTCTAAACTTCATGTACTTTTTGATAGACCTACGTGTTCTTAGTGTTGTGCAAGAACATTTCTAAACAGTTCTAATATTATTGCAATGCTGTTCTTCAGTTTCCTTATTCTTCCTACCAAACTTTAAAATTCTTAAGAAAAGTTGAAATCCTATTCCCTTTTGTCCCTGAAAATACATACATTTGCCCACTCAAAATTGTTTATTGAGTGAGGAAGATGGCTCAATCAGTAAATGGCTTGCCTTGAAAGCAGCTGGATCTGAATTCAATCCTTAGACCCTACATTACTCAAAAAGTGGGGGATGGGCTGAAAGATTGTTTAGTGGTTAAGCACTTGCCTGTGAAGCCTAAGAACCCCAGTTCGAGGCTCAATTCTCCAGGACCCATGTAAGCCAGATGCACAAGGTGGCAGATGCATCTGGAGTTCGTTTGCAATGGCTGGAGGCCTTGGTATACCCATTCTCTCTCTCTCTCTCTCTGTCTGTCTGCCTCTTTCTCTCTCTGCTTATCTGTTGCTCTCAAATAAATAAATAAAAATAAACAAAAAAGTGGGGGATGGTGGCATACATTGGAATCACAGCTCTGGGAGGTAAGACAGGTTGGAGCTTGCAGACCCTCCAGGTTACACTACTTGGAGAGTGTTGAGCTAATGAGACACCCTGTTTCAAAACAAAAAGAAAAAGAAAACATGGACAATGCCTGGAAGAAATGACACTAAGATAGTCCTTTGGCCTCCACACACATGTGCAAACACATACATGCATACCCCCACACACATGTGAACCCCCACATAAATAAATGCATGCACATACACATTAAAAATGCTTCCCAAATTAATTCAAGTTGAATTCTTTTTATATTCTTAAATCAGATCAGTTTAATCCTTCTTTTCCATAACCCCCCAAAGGGCATATAATTTCTAGAACCTTCTGCAAAAATCCAAATACCATGAATACTGGTCTCAGGAAGACTCAGAGCAATGCAAAGGCATGCATTGCATGTGAGAAGCAAAAGACACTGGTCCACTGACCCTGCCCAGGCCACAGTGTTACGGATCCCCATCTGCTGATTGTTTCATGGTAAGAATAGGAAGATCTGAAGAGGATTTTGGAATTTTATCTCGCAGACAGGAAGTAAGTGCTTTAAAAGGTTCTATTAAGCAGTCTCTTTGTTTTCAGCATGTTGGTGTAGCAAGTAACTTTGTGAAGCAGATAAATGAGAGCATTGAGAAAGACTTATTCAGCAAGCTGGCTAGGTTTCTAGATCAATCAATCATATTGTCCTTGGGATAAGGAAGTGAATTTGAGTGACTGGATAGGTTGATGCGCCTGTAGAGCAAGCAGTCAGTAGTGACGCATCCTGGGCTGGGTCATTAGTTTCCTGACAAACCAAGCCTGGAGGAGAGCTTCTGCTCCAGTGAGTGACCTCCTGCAGTCAGCCTGTGTTTGTGACTAGACATTCCTAGCCTCTTTGAGGAGCCTTCTGAAGCAAGTGTCATCCAGTGCTTCGGAACTGAGATGCAGAATGATTAAAAACTCTATTATCTGACCCTCAAAGATGGTCAAAGAAAATATTCCACTAGAGGAACTTTTGTTTTTCTTAAAGAAATTCTGTGATAGCTAATCTAATGAGTAAGTCCCATAGTGCACATAAACATTGTAACTTTCTTTTAAAATCATTTCATTGCTAATTTAGAAAATGTAAATTAAAAAATCAGAAAATCCTGATCTGCTTTTAACAATTACATTTTAAATGATGAATTTAACTCAATTATTATATTCATTTTATTCTTCAAACACCTGTTTAATCCATTTAACCTATTTGCAGGCTCACACTGTGTTCTAAATGTTGACTTCTCATAAGAGTCCAAATTTTTCATTGACTTATAACCCTCCAATCTTCCTTAATTTCCTAATAAACATTAGTATGGAAACCGAATTTGAGAGATGCGTCTATTATATAATGACAGGTTATCTATTATAATAGTTTCTTAGCTATATGTTTGACATATTTCAGAATTGGAGATTAAAATATTAAAAGATGCTATTTCCAATTTCCTCTGAATTGAAACATTCCTTCCGGTAAGGAGGACAACAAATCAGAGAGAGCTAAAACTTAAAAGGTCTTAAGACTCTTCTCTGGATAGGGAGATGGCTCAGTGGTTGAAGGCATTTTCTTGCAAAACATGCCAGACAGGGTTCAATACCCTCACACCCACATAAAGCCCAATGCACCAACTGGCACATGCATCTGGAGTTCATTTCAGCAGCACAAGGCTCTGGTTTGCCCATTCTCTCCCAATCTCTCTCTCTCCCTCTCTTTCTCCTTATAAATAAATAAATAGGTTTTTTAAAAGGTCAACCCACCCCAAGTTACATAATCAGTTCTATAATCTTGAGCAAGAGACTCTCTGACCAACCCAGCTGCTTCCAAGTTATGCAGTAAGCTCCAGAGATGCAGTTTCTGTGAACTGTCATCTGTACTGGGGTGGGCTTTGCAGTGACACAATTGCCTTTTAGTCATCCATGCTCTGAAAGTAACCCAACAAAGCTCACTGATTTACCAAAATTGGAATAGTTGCATTTGTTCTTTGCTCTGTCACCTGTGCCTTGTGTTTGCATCTCACCAGGTGAAAAGTTTCATGCAACAAAAGCTAAAAATAAAACTTAAAACATGCCTGCCAAGGCTCAGGGGACATTGTAGAATAGGAGAGTAGAAAGATTATAAGAGCCACAGGAGTATCTTGACTCATACCACCCCCCCCCACTCACACAGACTGACTGGTGCATTCATGATCCCACTGTGAATACTGATAACCCTATTAAAGAGGGCCCTCCATGGAATGGGGGCAGGAGAGGGAACATAAGAGTATAACCTGATGGGAATATGACCAATATGCAATATGTTCATATAGTAAAGTTCACAATTAATTTTTTTAAATCACAGAAAAATAAATTTTCTCATAAGCTTTTATTACTTATAGAAAGAAATATTAAAGCATGCTAGGCACAGAGTAAGCTCTCAATAAATATTTGTTAACTAAACAACCCCTCAAAATCATCATCCTGTAAATAGATCAGGAAGCAGACAAGTAAAGGCCCCCAATAGTGTCCTTGTTCAAATCACCAAAACCTATGGCATGTATCATTTCATGTGGAAAGGAGTGAACATTGCAGTAGAATAAAAGTTTTTAAATGCTGACCTAACTGACCACAGAGTGCTATATATTAAAGGCCACTGGACTAACAAGGCAAAAATGAAGATCACCAGGGTGCCCAAGGGTGCTGGTAAGTGGAAGAAAAAAGCAGAACAGTCCGTGTCAGAGATTTATAGCACGAGAAAGACCCAACTAGCCACAGCTGGCTTTGAAGAGGCGAGGGGCCTGTAAACCACAATGCAGCTTCTCTCTGGCAAAGACAAGGAAGGAGATTCTTGCTAGAGCATTGCCAACACCTGGATTTTAGTGCAGCAAGGCCTATTTTGTATTTTTGAACCACAATCAATTTCTATTATGATAAGCCAAGTACCTTGTTATACCTCACCACACAATGTGCTTTTTTATAAGTATTTACATACTTTCTCTCATCTTAGGGAGGTAGTCTTGCTTTCTGCTATATACTCAAGACTGATTCAAATAGAGGGGGACCTTAATAAATGATTGTTGAATTAGATGGATTGGTTAGAGAGTTTTTACCCCTAACATTTTCAGAATTTCTTAAGGGTTTGATAGCAACAAGGTTTCCACAAATATTCAATGTATATTTCTTTAAAATAGCTCAATTATCAATTTTATAACTTTAGTTTGCTATCATATTTTATGTATGTTTCCATTGTCATCTATGTATTTCATTGTTCTTCAATCATGTGTAAATTTTCATATTTCCCTTCTTCTATAGAGTCACAATTATAAGGATGAATTTTTCCTTATACTTGTTGTGTCTATTATAAGGCATATACGTGTATGTGTGTGTGTGTCCATGTGTACACATGTGTGGGAGGCACATGGGAAGGCCAGAAGAAGATGCCATACAACCTCCTTTATTACTCTTCACCTTTCATTAAACAAGGTCTCTCACTGACCCTGGAGCTCACTATTTTTTGAGGGAGGCTAGCTGGTTAGTGAGCCTCCTGTCTCTGCTTCCCCCAGCACTGAGGTCACAGATGCCTGAGAACATACCTGGCTTTTTATGTGAGTGCTAGGGATTTGAACTCAAACTTTTGCTTAACGTTACCAAGTCCATCTTTGACCTGCATGAGACTAGCTCTCTACTTCTGATCCACTTTGGTTTGAGATCTTATACTGTGTACTATTCTTTCTTCTGTCTGAGGAGGACTGTCTATTTCTTGCCCTGGATTTTGATTTTTGACCTTTAATTAGAACATTTGCAGTTAGACATTTCTGTTTTTCTTTCAAAATTTGGACTTTCAAATTTCTTTTTTAGGAGCTTTCCTTGACTACACTATTTCAATTGGAGCAACAAGATTTGAGGTTGCCTAAAGGCTCCAAGCCTCAGATCAGAGACCATGTTTATAGCTGCTCAATTCATAATAGCAAAGAACTGGAATCAACCCAGATGTCCATCATTAGATGAATGGATAACAAAGATGTGGTATATCTACACTATGGAATTCTACATAGCAGTAAGGAAAGATGAAATAATGAAATTCGAAAAAAAAATGGTCGAACATGGAACAGATCATCCTCAGTGAGCTCACCCAATCACAAAAAGACAATTGTCTCATGGTCTCGTTCATCTGTCACCCCTAACCTGAATCCACCCGAGATGCTGCCAAACCTAATAAGTACCCTGAGGACCAGACAATAGGGAGGTGGGAGGAGGGGAGGGTAAGGGTAGGAGGGAGCGAGAGGGTGGGAGGGAGGGTAAGGGTGAGGGGACACAAATAGGGGCCCAAAAGGAAATGATACTATAGGACTCTATATTCTGAACAACAGGCTAAAACATTGATCCTTCAGCAGGCCCACAGTGGGGACACCTGAACCACAAGAAGCTGGAGAGAACATCATGAAGACCAACCTTAATCTTTTCCTGTTCTTTCTCTCTCTCTCTCATTCTCTCCCTCTCTCTCTCTCTCTCTCCCTCCCTCTCTTCCTCTCTCTCCCCATCTCCTCTCTATACTCACTTTCTCTTTTATATTACCTATCTTTTTCTTCCCTCACCTTCCTTGGCGCTGACTTATAACTCCCAGGACCAGCACAGGGTTAACTTTCACAATGAGCTGTTGATCCAAGAAACCTACAAGGTTTCCCAAAAAAGACAGATTTCTGTCAGAGTTCTTGATGACCCACCAAAGGTTAATGGTAAGACCCTACTGTTGAAGACAGCATACATGTGTGAGATCAAGCAAGGAGAGACCTGGTTGGAATCTGGAATAGGGTCAGACCCCAGGCAGTTAGCTAGTCTAGTACCAGAGGATGCTACACGAGCAACTGGGGGAAAATGACTGACATCTGTCCAAACAACTCACAGTATAAGCTACCCAGCCAGAAACAACCTGACACAATGCTCAAACAAACTCAGTAGTGGCACAAAGCTATGGTGGGTAACCAACTGCTCTTGATTTGGCTAATAGATCCACTCAGTGAAATGGAACTCATTGTGGGAACTGGGAAATAAGTCACAAAAAATGAGCCCAGTCTCCAAGATCAAGCTCCCACCAAATGTGGGCTAGAAGAGGGCCTAGGCATATAAAAATCTCTCTAAAATAACTATTGCCATTCCATCTATCTAGTACTAACTTCTCTCTCCGTTGGAGAATTTGCTTATCTTTTTCAGATGGATGACAAACCTGAAGGGAGGATCAGCCTATCACACCTCACCAGGGCCCCAGCTGAAACTATACAGTAATGCGGGGAAAGGACAAGAGTACAGCTTTCTTGGTGATCACGACACCAGAAAAAGGCTGAAGGAGATAAACACAGAGAACATCCAACTCCTACTAAGCCAGATATCCAGAGACACAGAGGCTCCCAAAACCTCATCACTGAAGTAAAACTAAAATGACCCCAATGTGGCTCAGGAAAATTCACAGAAGAGGGGGCAGAAAGAGTGTCAGAGCCACAAGTTGGGCCATTATGCACAGAGACTTGGCCTACCCCCCATAACTCTTGACTACCCCCACAATGCATGACCCACATTCCCAATTGATGAGGGTCCCTTTGGAAAGGGGAGGACAGGGAGGAGGATAATGGAGTCACCAATATGAATGTAAAATTAGAATAATATAAATAAATAAATAAATAATTTAAAAAATATTTGAGGTTGCTTTTATTTATTCTCATGCTTGTAGTAATGGTGAAAAATATAAATGAAAACTAAAAAGAAAACCAGGCATAACTCCTTTCTCAGGTCCTGAAAAGCAACTTTTCTCCAAGTCCTCACTGCTTTTCCTGTGGTGCCATGAAAATACCACCATCCGTGAAATGATGTATCTATATGTGGTAGCCATGCATCACTGTTATGTAAGTAAATTGGCAAGAGAATCTGATAGATAAGCCTGTCTACTTTCTTACGATAAATACACTCCCACACATATAAATCTATGCTTGTTTTTTCTTATTTTCCAATTCCCTCTACCTTGTGTAGCAAATACCAATCACTCTCACTGGCACATTCTTCACTCTGTGTCTTCTTTCACTTTTTTTCCCCTCTTGTCTTACCTGATTTTATACTTCTTCTGTTCCCTATTCTAAGAAAAGTCCTGATGCATTTCAAAAAATGTCCCTTCTAAAGCTGGGCGTGGTGGCGCACGCCTTTAATCCCAGCACTCGGGAGGCAGAGGTAGGAGGATTGCTGTGAGTTCAAGGCCACCCAGAGACTACATAGTGAATTCCAGGTCAGCCTGGGCCAGAGTGAGACCCTACCTTGAAAAACCAAAAAAAAAAAAAAAGAAAGAAAGAAAAATTGTCCCTTCTGTTACTGTCCAAATAATGTCATTTAGAAGTTATTACAGATTCACAGTAACTATAAGCATTCACTTTCATTTTTATGCTCTAAATCTCTTCAGTATAAAATTAAATGTTCTCACAGAAAGTGTCTCCAAGACATCATACTCAGTAATTGCTTGTGAAGAGTTCCTCGTTTGCTTTGCTTCTTTTCTTCTACCTTTTGAATAAATGTGTAAGTCACCATAGTTTACCTTGCTTAACACACAGCAGCAGTCTGAGAGCTTACCACATTTGCCTTTGGGCACACAATTAGATGAGTGAATCAATTTGGTTTCTGTTTTCACTTTTGTAAGTATAACTTCTTCCCCAGAAAAATAGCCAAGTAGTGTGATATCAGCTCCAAAGTCCATGTTTTTTCTAAGGAACCATTGCAAGGAGAGATGCAGTGAGATGATGAGGAAGCATTTCTAACTAGTTTAATATCAGTGCAAGGCCCATCCAATCAGAGGTTCCAGAAGGCAAGCACCAGAATATAAAGATACAAATTTATCCTGGGAAGGATTTTAAAAAAAGAAGAAGAAGCAGGAGTAAGGGAGAATGGTGGGAGATGGTGATATTGCTCTGACATATGAGAGGGTTACTGTTCCTATGGTTTTCTGACATAACAGCCCTGTCATGCCCAGACTGTACAGTCTAGCATTCAAACAATAGGACAAAAATGGTGTAGTTTCAAATGATCTGTGAACAGCTTCAGTTATTAAGTTACTACCTCTTGGCTCCAAAATAGCTTTGATTTGTGATGCTGGACCTCCAAACTTGCAAAGACCATTTTCCCTTTGCCAGCCAGCTGAATGTTGGGATTTGTCACAGGGGTCACTGAAAGGCCAGTATCTGCTAGAAAAAATGAAGAAAAAAATTTTCTTTCTGGGTTTTTTAAAAATAATTTATTATTTTATTTATATTATTCTGATTTTACATTCATATTGGTGACTCCATTATCCTCCTCCTTGTCCTCCCCCCTCCAATCCGACCCTCATCAATGGAGAATGTGGGTCATGCATTGTGGGGGTAGTCAAGAAATGTGGAGGATAGGCCAAGTCTCTGTGCATAATGCCCCAACTTGTGGCTCTAACACTCTTTCTGCCCCCTCTTCCGCAAATTCCCCTGAGCCACGTTGGGATCATTTTAGTTCTACTTCAGTGATGAAGATTTGGGAGCCTCTGTGTCTCTGGATATCTGGCTTAGTAGGAGTTGGATGTTCTCTGTGTTTATCTCCTTCAGCCTTTTTCTGGTGTCGTGTTCATCAAGAAAGCTGTACTCTTGCCCTTTCCCCGCATTACTGTATAGTTTCAGCTGGGGCCCTGGTGAGGTGTGATAGGCTGATCCTTCCTTCAGGTTCATTGTCTATCTGGAAAAGATAAGCAAATTCTCCAACGGAGAGAGAAGTTAGTACTAGATAGGTGGAATGGCCATAGTTATTTTAGAGAGAATTTTATATGCCTAGGCCCTCTTCTAGCCCACATTTGGTGGGAACTTCATCTTGGAGACCGGGCTCATTTTTTATACATGGTTTTGACTTATTTCCCAGTTTCAGCAATGACTTCCATTCCAGTGAGTGGATCTATTAGCCAAATCAAGAGCAGTTGGTTACCCACCATGGCTGTGTGCCACTACTGCACTTGTTTGAGCATTGCGTCAGGTTGTTTCCTGTTGGGTAGCTTAAACTGCTAGTTGTTTGGACAAATGTTGGTCATTTTCCCCCAGTCACTTGTGTAGCACCCTCTGGCACTAGACTAGCTAACTGTCTGGGGACTGACCCTCTTCCAGATTCTGACCAGATCTCTCCATGTTTTGTCTCACCTGCGTATGCTGTCTTCGACAGTAAGGTCTTACCATTAACCTTTGGTGGGTCATCAAGAGCTCTGATAGAAATCTGTCTTTTTCGGAAACCTTGTAGGTCTCTCAGATCAACAGCTCATTGTGAAAGTTAACCACGTGCTGGGTACTGGGAGTTACAAGTCAGTGCCAAGGAAGGTGGTGGAAGATCTTCCTGGTTTTTTCTTTGTGTCAGTGAGTGAATTACCACAGGTTGGTCTGACAGAATTTTAAAGAACAGTAATGACTCTAGAGGTCTGCAATGAAGAGCTTCCAAGAAGTTTTCCAGAAGGAATGGCAGGAGCTATTGGTTGAAACCAAACCCTCTGCTGAGAGGACTAAATCTCCGCTCTGCTGCCCTTTCCTCTCTTTCTGCAGGACTTGCTTCCCCCTTGTCTGGAAGGCTTCTAGCTACTTTCTGCATAATAAATAGTGAACTTCCCCTGCTGGTGTTCCTGTTACAGGGTCTGTGTCATTTCTAATAAGATGCCTAAACCCACCTGTCCCTTCAACATTCTGAGCTTAGATGGTTCACGCTAAAATTAACATGTATTTTTCCCTATAATCTCTGCCCTGCTGATTCCTCCTTCAAACCAAATTCCTTATAAGAACCAGGGCATAAAACCAGTCAGTGTGGCTCTAGATTCCAACTGTGGACAAAGTACAATTACATTCTACCAAGGCATTGGGTATCTTGAAAATGAGTATAGGTGTGCAACATTTTCTGTGTCATTAAACATCCTTTTATAGCTAGAGGGCCTCATAAAAGTGAATAAGATACAAATAACTGGTAAGGTTAATGAAAAGAAAGTATCATTCTAAACTTTATGCCCTAAAATGATAGTGAAAAGTTATTATTCTAAACTCTATGCACTAAAATGATAATGAAAAGATATTAACAACTTTGTTCCAATAAATTTGAAAATAAGATAAAACAGATAAATTGTCAAAAAAGATGTACCTCATGAATACCAACTAATAAGTGATCTATGAATCATAACAGTTTTGTTTGTTTTGATTTTCAGTGCTGGGAATCAAAGCCAGTACTTGACCATACTTGGCAAACACTCTACCACTGAGCTGCATCCACATCCCTTTTTTATGACTGTTGCAGAAAATAAACATAATTCAAGTCGTAGGTGATGTCAACTTTGGATACTGACATACACTTAAATGAATAAATATTTTAATATTATCTAAATAATTCCCAAGAAAAAAAGTAGGATAATTCCCTTACTAATTTTGAAGGGCATTATTTTGAGGCTGGTTAAGACGATACCTGTGAGGTAAAACACCAATAGTCATCAGCAAAACAGAAAGATGGCAACACAGGGCAGAAAACAAGACTGTTCTGCATACAGATTTCAGAGTCTCGCTTTCAGAGTCACAATGTAGAGCAGGAAGATGGGTATGGGAACTGACAGGCAAAAGTCGAACAAAGAGAGTACACCCGTTCACAGCACCCAAGAATAAAGTGTTGTCATAACAAATAATAAAGAAATTTGATGCTTGATGACCAACGAAGAACTATCCCAGAAATGGATGGTTATGAGATTAAAAAACAAATTATTGCCAAGTTTGGGGGTGTACTCCTTTAATCCCAGTACTCGGGAGGCTAAAGTAGGAGGATCACTGTGAGTTCAAATCTAGCCTGAGACTACACCACGAATTCCACATCAACCTGGGCTAGAGTGAGATCATGCCTTGAAAAAAAAACAAACAAATATGTAGTTGAAATTCTTCATGTTAACAGATCAACAATGAAAAAATAAACATCATGGGGCTAGAGAGATTGCTCAGTGGTTAAGGCACTAGCCTGCAAAGCCTAAGGACCTGGGTTCTATTTCCCAGAACCTATATAAAGCCAGATGCACAGGGTGGTGTATCCCTCTGGATTTCATTTGTAGTGGCTAGAGGCCCTGATGTGTGCATTCTCTCTCTATCTGACTCTTTTACACTCTCATAAATAAATGAATAAATAAATAAATAAATAAAATATTTTTAAAGCATTTCAATAAATGACAAAAAATCAAATGCTAAAAATACAGACTATTTAATGATTTTAAATGTCTTAGAAAACTACTTTTAACTAAGAAAAGTATTTGCAGAAAACCTACATGAATCATAAGTAATCATGAATCCCTGAAAATTTTCCTTTTCAGATAGGAATAAGACAAGAATGTTTCTTATAGCCTCTCCTATCCAACATTTCCTGGAATTCCTACCCCAGTGAGCACCCTGGTTATTTCGTGATGTGTATAATTCTGTGGTATGGCTCTGCCATGGAGTTTCAGAGATATGCTCTGATTCTCCCATGAGAATTTCCCATGTTATCCTCAATATCATGCTGCTATAGAAGCCAAAAAAAGCCCAGGATGCACCATATTTTCTGAGGCCAGGTAGTAGTGTCAGAAAACTTTCTGTCAGAAACCAAAGTGACCATTTGGTGAGAGTTAGTCATGATCAACTGGATCCCATCAGGATAAACAGTCAAAAGGCTGAGAAAACCCAAATTCCACCTCAAGGTAGCAAATATATCTCAGATCAAACAGGAATAGAACAAGGAGTCATACCCCACTCTCCCATTTCTCTTTCCCTGGATTTGTTCTCAGCTCATGCATAAGAAAACCAAGGGCATTCTATACAACCAGCTGAGTGAGGAGCCCAATCCTGAGATTGGTATATAGATATATAGACTTGGTGTGAGGTGTGAAATATGCAGGTGTGAGACTAGGGCTTCACTCAAGAATAGATCTGAAAGACTGGTAAGGAGAAGTCCTACTTGGTAGAGCATTGGGTGGTTAATCTTGTCATCCATTTCATGTACTAAGAGAACTATAATTCATACATACTGACACAGGCCTGTAATGCCAGCAATGAAAAGTTCAAACAAGAAGAGCTCGAGTTGCAGACAAAGCAGGCTACATAATGAGAACTTGCTCAGAGAGAGGGTAAGGGGAAAGAGAGAGAAGAAGGAGGAGGATAAGGATGAGGAAGAGACAGAGAGGAGAGGATGAATGAAGAAGAGAGGAGGTAGGGAGAGAAGAGAAGAAAGTACACTGCTAAAATTAAGTTAAATAAAATGCCACTCATTGGAAGTGGAAAATGTCCTGGATTGCTGGTAATGGATATAAAAGGGAAAAGAACAGAAGATGGACATGGGCCAAGGATATCTGAAGCAGACACATGTAGACACATAGATAGTACTAAACAGAAAGTTTGATGATCGTGTACCACACTTTAATGCCTGCTAGAGAAGACTAACTATGGAAGAGAAGTCACTAAGTAGCCAAAAAACCCTATAAGCTTCAACCATCTGATCTTCCCCTATCTCCATCACAGCCACAGAAGAGCTGGCACAGCAAATACATGAGTAAAGTAGCCATGGCAACAGACATGTACCTCACACATGGACCCAGTAGCATGAATTTCTGCTTTGTAGATGTATTGCAGTCACCATTGCTGCCTGATGTCCAGCCTGCAGGCAAGAGACACAGTAAGAGGTCAATATGGCTCCACTCCATGCTCAGCAAAGCTGATGGTTCTTTCTCATAGGAGAACCTATTCCAACTATGGGTTT
Source organism: Orientallactaga sibirica (assembly GCA_036365145.1). Lineage (NCBI taxonomy): Eukaryota > Metazoa > Chordata > Mammalia > Rodentia > Dipodidae > Orientallactaga > Orientallactaga sibirica. The sequence continues at coordinate 28,967,442 of JAEOAD010000021.1, read as the reverse complement.
GATTTGTTTGATGACTGGGTTTCAGTCAATGCTGCAGTCCTAAAACTTACAAAATGAATAGTTCACTGCCATGGCTTCCCAAGTAACATTACATCAGACCACTTGACAGTAACAGAGGTACAAGACTGAGCCCATGACCATAGGATTTACTGGCTGTATCACGTATCCTACTGCCCAGCAATGATAATTATCATTAGAATCTCGAATGAGGGTTGGAGAGATGGCTTAGCTGTTAAGGCGCCTGCCTGCTAAGCCTAAGAACCTGGTTCCAATCTCCAGGTCCCACGTTTAGCCAGATGCAAAAAGTGACGCAAGGGCGCAATGCCGCACTTGCCCACAAGGGGGCGCACACATCTGGATTTCGTTCACAGCAGCTGAGAGACTGCTGGCGCACCCATCTCTATCTGTCTCTCTCTCCCTCTCTGTCTGTCTCTCTCTGTGTCTCTCTCCAAAAATAAATAAAATAAAATAATAAAAAAAATTTTTTTTAAAAAGAATCTCGAATGAGGCACGGTTGCAGGTCCATTGTGGCAACAAGACTTTGCAAGGATATGAGTCATTTCCAAATGAAGTCTATGCATTTGTCTCACCATTGTGCTTTCAGGCTCTCCTACACCCAACTGCATCCATTGTGTGATTGAGCTTTTTGTTTCCTTGTATTAACTTGTGCACTGAAATATTTTTGTTTTCTTAACATGTTTTATGATAACCAATCTCCATTTTCTAGTTTTTGGATCTGAGTATGGAAGTTACTCTACTATTTTATATAGGCTAAAATAGGTATTTCTTCACTTTAATATGAGGTTAATTACCTTTTAGAGTTCATAGATCATTTGCTTGGTAAAATTTTTTAATTATTTATTTATTTGAGAGAGAGAGAGGGACATACAGAGGCAGACACAGAGAGAGAATGGGCATACCAGGACCCTCAGCCACTGCAACTGAATTCCAGATGCATGCACCCCTTTGTGCATCTGGCTTATGAGGGTACTAGGGACTCAAACCTGGGTCCTTAGGCTTTGCAGGCAAGCACCTTAACTACTAAGCCATATCTCCAGTCTTGCTTGGTATATTTTTGTTACTTGTGCATATAAAATATTGGTAGGATTTCTTAGCACAATGCCTGACATAGTGCCAGTCTGCATCAATATGTAGATGATACTATTAATTCCATCCTTCATGAAAAGTTGACTCATAATATTAGTATAACACCAAGTATCAGAAACCTTGTACTGTTCAATTTTAAGATAAATTGATGCAATGCCATACAACTTCTATTACTTCTAAGAAATATTCCTAAAGAGTTTTCACTATGGTAATCATTTTAAATCCGGAAGAATTAGCACAGTGAATGTCCATCCATACATCTCTAAGTATTTTTTCCAGAATTACCATTTGCCACACTCCTTTTCCTCCCCATGCATTTGTCCTCAGTGAAGTATTTCAAAGTACATACTGTGTCATCATCATCACTATAAGCAGAGCTGGGACGGCCTTCTCCAAACGAATATTTAACCACAAAGTCAGGTTGTCAGTGAGGATCAGAATGGACCTTTCCTCCCCTCTTAGAAACTTACATATTCCTGAGCCACGTATACATTGGGTCAGACTGGGCCCCTCCTCACAAATGCAGCACTCCCCAGGATAATTGTGTAAGCTTTACCCCAAGGGTTTCATTAACATCAAACTTCAGCTCCTAAACCATGAAACTAGCAACAGTGGCAGTGGCCTGTTGTGATTATCTAATGTGAACCCATGAGACCAAAGGATGGGGTGTTATTCAGTGCAGTTGTTTTTCTCCCACAACCAAGCACATTATTGATTGGATGTACTTAGTGAGATTTAGCTGTGCGTGAGACTCTTGAGACACAGGGAGGCTCTGCTGCCTAAATTCAGCACAGCACTGCCTGCGGCTACTTTACTCTTGCTAACTAGACAGAAAGAGCAAACATTTTACTGCTGTTAACTAAATTTAGGTAAGCCAAGAAAAACAAATCAAACAACAGTACCATACATGGAGCACCCATTCTGTGCTTAATTCACTTTAGTTTTGATGACATCATTGTATGATTTGCACAATGTGAAAAATGTCAAGCCACTGACTCATGCAAGTAAGTATTCATTTTTTCCTGAATAACTCAGATTAAGACCCCATTCTCTGGATGTGGCAGAAATATTCTCAGGTGGTTTGAGGTTTCCTTATGTTTTCTTTCCCTATTCTGGAGAAATACTTTGTCTGTCCAAGAACATCAAAGAGAAAGTAAACTCAACACTCATTCTTATGATATCTCTCCCAAATATTTTGTCTGCTAGAATTTTCTGTAATCTTCAAAATCCAAAGCCAACGTCTTTTGGAGTTCAAAGATTGTCCTTTGATATTTTTCTGTACTTTAACCTTACCATCTTGTTCCCCAGACAAGGTAGATTTATAATGGCATAGATGTTTGATGGGGGCTAGAAAAATCACGTAATCACTTAATCACTTAATTCCATAATAATAGTCTATCACTCAAATATCCTTCAGTCATCATGTGTCAGTCAGGATTCTTATATACAAGAATTTTGGCAAATTGAAACATAAATTACACAAGATATTAGATAATATATTGAGCTCACAAGATCTCTCAGAAAGCTGGATGAGCCAGACTTGCCAAGAGTGCAGAAATAAGAAGAACGGGTACCCATAGCCATAAATGAAATTGCTTAATCCCATGAAAACACTACACCCTTAGGCACAAACATGCATGTGTGTTCCAATACCACTGATTGCTTGGCAAAGCATTACAGACCCTAGAAGCTGATGTAGTTTCTGTTGCATCTTTCTCGCAGGATAGATTTTAAGCAATGGTTGCTTCTTGGCCTCACTAGCTCTTGAGTCAGCATCCTAAGTAGGGGCATCTAATTCATAACTATAACATATTCCTTAACACAGATTTGCTATGTTCTAACAGCAAGAAAGACTGTTGAGTTTTCACCTTCAGTGGTGGGAGTTAGTGGAGCTTTCACCATGACTTTACGATGGCTAATTCCCCAAATACAGTACATTCAACCCAGTTTGTACCACTGGCTCCATGTCCTCCAGGCAATATCCATGCATCCCCACTTCCTTTCCACAGTGGCCCAACAATGGTTGGCATGTCCTGTGATCATAAAGCCAAACACAGACACTGTCACCTCACCTCCCACCTATTTTACATGGATCTGGACTGGAACAACAGAGGTCACTTAAAAATGAAAGAAAGAGCAATCAATCTCAACAGCAATATATTTCCTTTATTCAGAGCACAGAACAATTAAGGGTGGACAATCTCTCCAAAGGATTAGAGACTGTGCACTAACACACAGCTGAGCTGGGTTTTTATGGGTCAGAGGAGGGGAAAAGGGAGAAAAAGTACAAACAGAACGAGTAGAGGGAAAGAAGAGGGGACCAGGTCATTTGCCCATTGAATGTTTGTCTTCTTATGGTTGTGGGGCAAGGGTCTCTGCATACCAGATGTTCTTATCAGAGAAAACATTTGAGGTATTTTGCAACCCAGAAAATTTCCAGGGGATCTATTTTTCTGAACCTCCACTGAGGTCAGCTTGCTTGGTTACTCCATGACTTATTAACCCTTCATTCCTGACCCTGAGGACAAGTAAAAGGATGAGGGTGGTAGATTCAGATCTTCAGTGTACTTCCTGCTGACTTTAGGGATTACTACAGGGGGTTGGGGTCTGCCTCCTTGGTCTGGAACAGGCACAAGTCTCGACTGAGTTGGGAGTTTCCAGGCCACCTGGTATGTCTCTTCTTGGTGTGGCTTTGTCCTTTGGTTGGTCCTGAGGGATGGATGAAAGATACTGAAGGGCACAAGAAATTAATAAAAAATTTTAAAGACCTGATTCTTGGTATATTGCTTGTAAGGGGGAGTAATGGGTTCCTGGTACATTAGTTTGACCATATCAATCCATTATTTGATAAACTTTAGTGTCCAGTTGATTAGGCAAGGTTAATCAATAGTCCTAGGAGTGAAAGGACAAGAGGAGTTGCTAGACCTATATGTAGGGTAGTTGGCCAGGCACTCCAGTCAAACAGCCACTGAAACAAGAACCACTGGCCTCCTGTTCCTCCTGGCAGTGTTCTAGGTTTTCTTTTACCTTTTTGTAAAAAAAAAAAAAAAAAATTGTTTGTTTGTTTGGGTTTGGTTTTGATTTTTCAAGGTAGGGTCTCACTCTAGCCCAGGCTGACCTGGAATTCACTATGTAGTCTCAAGGTGGCCTTGAACGCACAGCAATCCTCCTACCTCTGCCTCCTGAGTGCTGGGATTAAAGGCGTGTTCCACCATGCCCGGCCTAAAACAGAGATTTTATTTATTTATTTAACATTTGAGACTGAGGGGAAAAAAGGCAGCTAGAAAGAGAGAGAGTGAGCATGGGCATACCAGGGCCTCTAGCCACTGCAAACAAATTCCAGATGCATGTGCCATCTTGTGCATTTGGCTTTACATGGGTACTGGGGAATTGAACCTGGGTCCTTTGGCTTTGCTGGCAAGTGCCTTAACCACTAAGCCATCTCTTCAGCCCTCTTTTACCTTTTTTAAGGTATCTTTAGTAAGACCTGATTTTTCCTAGGGTCATACATAGTCCTCACTGTGACATGAACACTAGGTCACAACCTCATGGGTTTTATAATACCACCTGATAGTAGAGTAGGGTAATGGACTCTTATAAGTATCCTAGAGGTATGCCAATTTGTTGGTCCATGTGTGGCATTCCAAATTCACCTTTTACTGGAGCTGTTGAACCTTAGGGTGCTGGTCCTGCTGTGCTAAGTCTCACCACGATGGCTACCAGTAAAGGAGCTACAGGAGTCGGGGGATGGCTATAGCACAGCCAGGGTAGGAAGAATTTTAGTCCTATAGGCTCCACTGCAGAAGAGAGGCAGTGAGGGAAGGGGTCAAGGGCCGCCATGGCCATGGTAACAGTAGAGAAGGATAGTGACAGAGATGATGGGGTAGAGCAGAGGTGGATAGGGTGAGACCTCAGGAAAGGAGAAATCAGAACAGGCAGGCAGGGAGAAGGAGGACTAGGAGTAATGGCCAGGCAGAGGAAGTAGAGAGGGCTTAGCAAGAAGGTTTGGTCAGCAGAGCAATCTTGACAGAGCATGGGGCACACATGTAAATGGAAGAAAGCCTGGGCATATAAAACTTCAGATTCCTTGCCATTTCATCTGGCAAAAGTGTCCAGGTCAACGAGGACTCATAAATTGAAAGTCTTAAATTCAGGCCAAATATGATGATTTGTCTAATTTGTATTGGGGCCAGACCTGAGTAGAAAGTCAGATTAAAAGTTTGGCCTTGGGCTGGAGAGATGGCTTAGCGGTTAAGGCGCCTGCCTGCTAAGCCTAAGAATGCTGGTTCCAATGTCCAGCGGTTCCAATCTCCAGGTCCCACGTTTAGCCAGATGCAAAGTGATGCAAGGGCGCAATGCTGCACTTGACCACAAGGGGGCGCACACATCTGGATTTCGTTCACAGCAGCTGAGACACTGCTGGCGCGCCCATCTCTGTCTGTCTCCCTCTCTCTCTGTGTCTCTCTCCAAAAATAAATAAAATAATTTTTTAAAAAAGCTTGGCCTTGATGTCTGTCAGGCCTAATGGTTTTAGGTTTGATTTTAGACAGCCCAGTAGATTTACTTGGAAATAGAGAGCTTGGAGCCCATTTGTGGATTGGTAAGGCACGGGCTAGATTCTGGTACTAAGTCATCACCCAATTCCAAAATGGAGCTGAAAGAGAGATTCCAGGAGCAGGGAAAAGGTATCCCCAATCTCTACCCTCTGGGAAGCTAATAGCTGAAGACAAGAGAGCTGGGGTACCCCCTAGTCCCAGAGTACAACAGTCTAGGGTTCCTCTATACTGCATCTGGGTCTTACCATAAAGGCATCTTGGTGACGTGTTGGATGGATGGAAGGGTCAAGTGGCAAGAGGCCTCAATGCTAGAGGTCAGAGGGGAAAGGGAAGTAAGGAGGAAGGAATTTAAAAGACTGGAGACTAAGTTTACAATAAAACCCCAGCACGGACTTTGCACTGCTTACAAAGACTGCAAAAGCCAGCCACTTCATGTCGGGACGGACAGCTATTTAGTCCATTAGTAAACACAGAAGATGCAGTGTGAAAAGTAAAAGGGAGAGTGGGAGAAAGCTAGAGGCATGCATGGCCCAGCAAACATCTGAAATTCCCTGTTGAGTTCAATCAGGTCTCCCACGGCCCTTTTCTGGTAGTCCACAGCACAGGGCCACACTCCACCCAGGTCAGCTTGATTGGTCACTCTGTGACTTATTAACCCTTCACCACCATTGCTGTCTCCCATTCCAAGGTGGGAGCTATGCTTCAGCTTTCTGTTTAGAATATCCATCAAGGCACAAAAGACATAATTTTCAAATTTTCAGTACCGCTCTAGCTTCTCCAGCTACTATCAGAGGAATACAAGTTAGTGTTATTGGACAGACTTTAACCATTAAATGAAAGTAAGGAAAGATTCCAGGGTGTACACTGGCTGCTGTTCTTCTCTTGGACAAACTGTGTTCTCAGGTGAAGAGGTTATAGGAAGTCTGTCTAGATGGTCTTCAGGACTGGTTGCCACTAGCTACATGCTTGTGAGTGCATATCACACACTTCCCTGTATTTGTTTTCTTCCTTTTCTACTTCACTTTTCTTTTACTCTCACACTTGCATTCTTGAGATTTCAGTGGAGTGTTAGAAAGTGTCTTACTTAGGGCTGCTGTTATAGAATGTTATGGACTAAGTGGCTCATAGTGAATATAAATTATTTCTTACAATCCTGGATTTTTTTTTTGCAGTCCAAGATCAAGGCTCCTGTACATTTGACATCAAGGATGGGAGCACTCTCTGGTGCATAGCAATGCACTTGGAAGAGGTGGAGGAGCTCCTCTGGGTCTGATTAATATGAGCACTAACCACACCACCTCCTCCAAATCCCTGTCTAATACCATCACCTATGGCTTAGAATTTTAACATGAAAATATTCAGACTATAGCAGCAAATGGAATTTGTCTCATACTGTGTTTCAGGACTAAAAGCACACAGGGGATAAAGTGTATCAAAATATTACAACATGTATCACAATCAGCAAAACTTCAAAAATTAGGTACCTTTCATTCATCAGAAAATGAAGCCTCAGAAAAGTTAAATCATTTCCTGACCCGGGTGTGGTAGTACGTACCTGTAATCCCAGAACTTGGGAGACTGAGGCAAGAGGATAACAAGTTCAAGGACAATATAGGCTGCATAGTGAGAATGCATTTCAAAATAAGGCAGGGATGTAACTTTCATAACAAGTGAAGAGCTGAGTTTGATCCCCAGTCTCTCTCTCTCTCTCTCTTTATCTCTCTCATACACATACATCACATACACACACAAACATGACCTTTCGATTGACACTACCAGTTAATGACAGTTCAGCCAAAATTGGAAATTGAGTCAGAATGACTCTGTAGCTTATTTTCACTGCATCCGCGTTTACCTGCTCGTCTCAGAGTCAGACTGACAGGGCTACAAGTAGGCTCAGCTTTGAACAAATAGCATCAGCAGAGAGTTAACAGAGCATACCACTTTGCAAGGTTTAAGAAAAGGAAATGGGATTTGAGTACCATTGAAGAACTTAGATCTGTGAGGTAGCATCTTGTATTGATTTTTCCATCCAGAGTTTTAAGACAGATACACAAGGATTCAAGTTCTGGCTCTGCAACTTACTAACCAAAGACAATTTATCTTTATGCCTCAATTTATTCATCTGCAAAATAAGAAAAACTTCAGTCTCACTGAACCTATTAAGTACCTAGTTCCTATAAATCAAACAAGGCATTACCCTTAGTAGATCTAAGGAAAATCAATATGAAAGAATGTACTATCTTCTTAAAAGTTTTATACATTTTTGGTGTGTGTGCATGTATGCATGTTTGTTAGTGTTGGGGCATATGTGCCACAGTGATGATCACAGTGGTGATCAGAGAATAACTTTAGATGTTGGTCCTTACTTTATAACTTGAGACAAGGTCTCATTATCCATGACTCCATCTCCCATGCTAGTCAGCCTGTCTGCCGCTTTTTAGATGCTTCTCTTATCTCTCCTCCCCTCTTACCATAGGTGTACTAGAATTACAAATGTTCATGCTACATCATCTGGTTTTCCATGGGTTCTGGTTATCTGAGTTCAGTTACTCATACTTGCATGGCAAGTGCTTATTTACTAAGCTATCTTCCTTCCTGGCCCTCCAGATCACTTGAATACCCTGTATACATTATAATACAATAGCCACTCTGAAAGTTTCTCCTTCTTGAGATAAAATCCAAGCCACAAGGTTCCTCAGGGCTCTTGTAGGATAACAGAAAACTTTGCTTCTATTTATACCTGTTATAAAGTAGCATGCAGAACCTTAATTTGAAATGAGCAGTCTAAAGAAGAGAATGAATGAGACACCATTTTGCAGATCCCTGTGGATAACACTGAAGAAGATACACTCACAATTGCAGCAAAATCGGGTTCCTGCCATCCAAATAACTGAATACAGATCCTCAAATCTCATGGGAAACCAGATAATGTTCTGTGAGCATCTGTAACCCCAGCATGCTTATGGTGAGGAGGGAGGCAGAGTCAGAAGGATTACCCAGAAAATAGCAATGCCATGGAAGTTTTGTTTCATGCCTGTTTGAGAAAATGGTACTAGGTATTGATTCTAAAAGCCCATCTTAGCTTCACCTGGTTTCTTTAACCCTCCAAATTGTTGTATAAATACCTAAGGTCTTTTAAAAGTTCCCTTTTTCCTATTTTGAAGATCCAGAATATATTCTGTAATTAACAATCCTCATAAAGATAAGGGAACTAAGATAGAGCATACCATGTTCAAGATATACATATGTATCTTTAGTTTTTTAACCTTATAGATAAAGAAAACAAGGCTTTGAAAGGTTAAATGGTGATAATCTTGATTAAGTAATGCCCCATTTGCATTCAAATTTGAGTTTTATCTCTATCTCCATTTTCTGGGGAAGAAGACTCATGGAAGTTTTGCTGGATCTTAGATCCCACATCACCCTCCAGGGAATCTACTAAGATCAAAACTTTATTGAAAATTTGTCCATCTCCTATGTAGCCATTGAACCAAATATTCTAAGGACAGATGGTCTGATTGTACAAAGTGGGAGAATGAGTGGATTCAATTGTGAGTATAAAAATTAGTCATAGAAATAGATTATTGAAATTTCCTGTAAGAAAACAAAAGGCAGTCATGTGTTAGTAGCTAGAACTGGAAATGGTGATACACATTACTACCTGATAATCCTTTCTTTCAATTCTCATGAAGTATTTTTCTGAATATATGTTTTAACACTTTACATAACAAATCCCTCAAGTAATAGGACAGGGCTGATATAATGTTGATATGCTATGATATTTTACATTTCTGATCACATATGCCAGGTAGAATGAAATCTGATTATGAAACAATGCAATGCCAGATAGTCTACCTAAATGAGTACTGCAAGTGGATTTCTGCAGCCTCTTTATGAGTATCTTTTAGAAACAAATACTGGGGAGAAAACAAGCAGGGTACCATCTTTCAGCAGTTCTAACATCCATACAAAATACTAAGTCAAATTTCCAAAGAAAAATATTTCTCTGAATGTACTTCTGAGAGGCAAATTCACAAGTGAGTGTTCAGAGCCTCAGACTCCACGGAGATAAGAAAAGATATCCTAACAATGAACAGCTACTCTTTTTGTGTCTCCCAGAGTTGCCCTTCAGTGATTATTAATCACTACCAATTAACCGTTTTCATGTAGTTTTAGCTGTGTCCTTTCCTGTCACTTCTTCACAAATTTATATGATTAAAGGATGTTGTATCATAGTAAGAATTACAAGATTTATTGCATTGTTACTGTGCATTAGTTTCTTGGTTGAAAAATTCACATGCACTCATATTGTGTCCCCCAAGCATCCTGGAAAGTAAGAACTGTTACATAAACATGTCAAAGATCAGAACTGTGTGTTGGATCCTAAGCTAACTATGTCCACCATGACACATGTTTGCACGAAACCCCATTGTCACCAAACTAAAAATTTCCCATACCTAAGTTTTTTTTTTGTTTTTTTTGTTGTTTTTTTTTGTTGTTTTTGGAGAGAGACACAGAAAGACAGATAGAGATGGGCACGCCAGCAGCTTCTCAGCTGCTGCTAATGAAATCCAGATGTGTGCACCCCTGGTGGTCAAGTGCAGCATTGTGCCCTTGCGTCACTGCATCTGGCTAAACGTGGGACCTGGAGATTGGAACCGCTGGAGATTGGAACCAGCATTCTTAGACTTAGGAGGCAGAAGCCTTAACCACTAAGCCATCTCTCCAGCCCCTAAGTGTTTTTAAAATCATCATTCAAACAAGCATTAGTCATTTTGATCACCTGCTTTCCATATTCTATGGAACATCACCCAATATCTAATAACAACAGGTAAGAAAAATTCTAGGCCATAGAAGGAAAGAATGTTGTTGTTCTGGGAGATCCCTGTCCCAGAAATGGACTCCGTGCCCTGCAGCATGTTACCCAACAATTTTATCTACCTTACCTAACATAGAAACTCTCTCTCTGACTCACTCATACAAGGACCTCTGGTGCTATTCTCATTATGAATAGCAGCGGTAGCCTCAGACAAACTTCTGTGAGAGACAGATAGCACACACCGCCCCCCCCACGCACCAAGCAAGCTTCTCTATGCCCCCCAGGAAAGCCTAACTGTGCTATTCCTATCTCATGGTTTTATTTTTAAGCCCCGTCCAACCCAAAATTCTTCAAATTAATTTCCTACAGCCATGATAAGGACAAGATTTTTGATGGACAGGAAATAAGATACAAACTCACAAAATAAGACATTGTGAAATGAGATAATAAATTGGTTGTGTAATGAGTTGCAAGGCAATTTCAATAGCCTTTGGTGGTTGGAACACAAAATTTAGGCAGCTTTGCATCAGCTTGGGTTGACATTAGACTGTACTGTCTTGCCTTACACTGTGAACTTTTGTTGTATTGAATTAGTCTGGCCAAGCAGTAGCACCAGTATCTAACTGCCAATAGAACTAAGTATTTTATGTCACAGGCACCAAGATATCTAGGAAATGATGTCAGCCCATCCACCTCAACTTCCCACTAGATTGTCATTATATTATTAATACCTGTGAGCCTAAACAGGTAAAAGGGAAGATCATACATCCTAGATGAAGGATGGGATACCTCTGATTCCATTGTGGGCTAACATAGGAAGGCTGGCACCACTGGTTGGGTGATTTGGGTTGTGTTTGGAGGATTTCTCTTTTTTTTGTTTGTTTGTTTTGTTTTGTTTTTTGGAGAGAGACAGAGAGAGAGGGGGAGAGGAACACAGATAGAGATGAGCACACCAGCAGCCTCTCAGCTGCTGCAAACAAAATCCCAATGCATGTGCCCTCTTGTGGTCAAATGCAGCATTGCGCCCTTGTGTCACTTTGCATCTGGCTAAACGTGGGACCTGGAGATTGGAACCACTGGAGATGGGAACCAGCGTTCTTAGGCTTAGGAGGCGGACACCTTAACCGCTAAACCATCTCTCCAGTCCTGGAGGATTTCTTGTCTCTGTGAACAACTATGGTAGGCAAATTAACCTATAAGGCCTAACACTGGCCAGTGCAGTTGGGGAGGGTGCCTCTGAAAGAGATACCCTGGGTATCCTGCTGTCTTACTTGGATTTGGATAGTGAGACCTCAATCTGTGTGCTGAGTAAGCTATACCATTCATTAAGGTGACTAAAAGCAAAACATTTTTTATTCCTGTCTCTTCTAAGACTAGACAGGACCTGGCTGTCCTGAAGAATTTCTTCTCACTATAAGATGCAGGCTGGACCCTCCTCACTCTAACTCCTTCTCTAGCCACCACTCAAAAAGGCATTCCAGCCAGCCGTGGTGGTGCACACCTTTAATCCCAGCACTCGGGAGGCAGAGGTAGGAGGATCGCCATGAGTTCAAGTTCACTCTGAGATTACAGAGTGAATTCCAGGTCAGCCTAAAACAAACAAACAAACAAAAAAAAAAATAGGCATTCCAGATCCAAACTTCTGGAGAATAACAATAAAGGGGAAATGATTTGTTTACAGGAGCAAGCCCTTTTGCCTTTTTACCTAAAAAACAGTTTATATTAAAGTATATACCTCCAGAAACAAATAGGTAATTCTCATCAATTTTATTGATAGCCAGCAGCATTGACCAAAGGAGCAATGGTAACACTCAACTCACTAAATAGATTTCATGAAGCAAAATCATCTACTCCGCTGTCTGTTCTCCAGGGTTAGTTTTACTAAGTGGACAAACTAAGAAGACTTGGAAGGCATATTAGTGCTTCTATAGGATTTGGTTCTTGCATATGATTTATTGTTAGCTCCAAACTCAGGCCCTAAAAAAACACAGTATGTATAAAGATATATTAAATAAAATATTTATATATGAAAGACTAACTCATATGGTTCTAAAACATGTGATCATAAAGGGTTCCTGTATAGGAAGTTGTTGGTATTTTAATTTCCTGTTTGCCCCATTCTTACATTCAGGTCTGCCTAAATACCAGAACAGCTAGAATAGCTGACCTTCATACTAACATGCCAGAAGAAAGTGGTCTGGTCCAGGCTCATGACTCAGATTCAGGTGCTTATTTCTCATCTTCACTAGAGTCCTTTCAGTGCAATGCTAAATAATATGTGAATCTCAGTCCACAGGTGTGCACAGGTAGTGAGTAGGCCCAAGGTGCTGGTTCCTTCCCCACCTCCTAGTTCCCTGGTCCTGGTACCCCTGCTGCTGGCTTGGGGCTGTCCACACCCTGCCGGTGTGCTGCTGAAGCAGGCCCAGTTGCTCCACCTTCCTGATTTACCTGTGCCTGGATCCCCAACTCCTATAGCCCCCTAGAGTGAATACTCCAGAGCTCCTGGTTCCTTCCCCTTACTCCAGTTCCCTGGACCCAGTATACCTACTTCTGGCTTGGTACAGCCTGGTCCCTGTATGTGTGCTGCAGAAGCAGGCTTTTAGCTCTGGTTTCCTGATTGACTGCCCCTGGTATCCCAAATCTCTTTTGCCATGAGTCAGAAGGTGGAAGCTAGCCTCTTGCCTCAGGCTCCCCAGCTTCCTGGCTCCTATGTCCCCAACCCCTTGTTCCCTTGTGCTGAAGAGTGCATGGAAGTGGAGTAAGTATTCCACAGTACCCAGTTCCCAGCCTCCCAGTTCCCCAGGTACCTTTGATGTACTTGTACTCTCCACAGTTGGCTTATCTGCAGTTATAACTTCAACCTACACCAATCTGGTTCACATTTAAAAATCCTACAAGGACAAATACTTGCTTCCTCCTCTATAAAATAAGACTTTTCCCCAAGATGGGTAGACCACAATGCATAAAAACAGGAATATACACAAATGGAACAGAATAGAAGACCCAGACTTTGGATGAAGTAACTACAGCTACTTGATATTTGACAAAGGCCCTATCAATGTAGACTGGAAAAAAGACAGCATCTTCAACAAATGGTGCTGGACAAACTGGACAACCACATGTAGGAAAATGAAACTCAATCCACACATCTTGCTATGCACAAAAATCAAGTCCAAATGGATCAAAAACCTCAATATAAAACTGGAAACTCTGCTACTACTGGAAGAAAAAAACAAGAGGAACCTTCCATGATTTAGGAGTGAGAAAAGACTTACTGAACAAAACCCCAGCAACTCAAGAAGTTAAACAATCACTCAACCATTGGGATCTCATGAAGCTGAAAAGTTTTTCACAGACAAATATACAATAACCAAAGCCAACAGATTACCCACAGAATGAGAGAAATTTTTTGCCAGCTACACAACTGACAGAGGCCTAATTTCTAGACTTTACAAAGAACTCCAAAGCCTAAACAATAAATCATCAAACAACCCACTCACAAAATGGTGCAGAGAATTGTACAGGGAGTTCTCAGAGGAAATAATACAAATGGCAAACACACACTCAAGTAAATGTTCAACATCCCTTATCACCAGGGTCATGCAAATAAAAACAACTATGAGATTCCACCTTACCCCAGTAAGGATAGTGTAGCAGACAGCTTCAGGTTCGCTGAGATGAACTTCCAGACCAGGCAGGGTTATGGAGGAAGGGATATTATTTATTGAAGCTTACAGATCCAGGGGAAGTTCCATAAGGGCAGGAGAAACGGCCTGCTCTCACAGGACCAGTCAAGAGAGCAAAGCCAAGCCGCCAGCTACATAGCACACTGAGCAAAACTACAGCCAAAAGGTCACACAGCACACTTCAGGAACTCCTGCTAGGCACATTTGCATATCTTTAAAATGGAATCTCAAACCCACACCATTAACACCTTAAGACCGGCCCCCAGTGACATTGCCTCTAGCAAGGTGATTGCAGATGCAAACTATAACTAGTAAAACACTGAATATATTGGGGGACATATATTCAAACTACCACAGATAGCTAACATTAAAAAAGCTAATGAAAAGAAATGCTGGCGAGGCTGTGGAGAAATAGGAACACTCCTTCACTGTTGGTGGGAATGTAAGCTGGTACAACCACTATAGAAAGCAATATGGAGATTCCTGAAAAGGATGATTATAGACTACCAACAGATCTAGTTATTCCCTTACTGGGCATTTACAGTTTTCTTCATCATTTTGCTAGTGATTGTCACATTTATTCATACAAAAAGTATTTAACCAGTGAATGATTTGATTTAAACAAATGCCCTGATAAGTGAAAGAAGAAGTGAGAAAATAGAATGAAAATATGCTCATCTTCTTGTTTCAGAATTACTCAGAGAAGATCAGGTTTAACATTTCTATTTAGTTAATAAATATCTTGCATCTAACATATCATTTGTATACGTGATTACTCAAGTCCTATAAAGCAGACTGAACTGAAGCTACAAGCAAAGTGTGGGCATTTTAAAAAGCATACTTTTCCATTAAAGAGTAAAACCATCAACCTTCACACTGAATCAACTGATCAGTATGTGTGCTAATATTTTTCTATTTTGAAAAGAAATACAACATTGGTTCAAAACATATCTATCCATAGATCGCCAAGAAATAGGTAGTAAGATCTGAATATTTATATAGGGCTATTTGGTGTGGTTTGGTTTTAGGCATCTGTTTGTTGTTTTGGTTTTGTTTGTTTTTCATTCAAAAGGACAGAAGAGAAAGGAATTAGATAATATGCATCTGCTCTGAGCCAACCATGGTGCTAGTTGGCTCTTTCCAAAGCAACTCTGCTGATCTATATCATTGTAATTATTTGTAAAACGAAGACTCTGGTATTAAGTGATTTGCTCATGGTTAGATATGGCTTAAGTAATTGAGTTCATGTCTGTGGCCTTCAAAGCCCATGTTTTTGAAACACTGCTCTGCACTCCCTCTGAAGCACAGAAATGCACAACGAATGGATTTGAAAATAGGAATGGAAATAATATGTAACATAGTCAAACTGAGGGTGAAGAAATACCATGCAATGAGAAGTGTTCTGAGGGAGAAGTGGTGTGCAAAGATTACTGCATGTCTTTTCAAGGTGCACAAATCTGTACATTTGTATTAAGGTTTCTTCTAATGACCTTTAATAAGAGGTGTTCTAGTTCTAAGTCCATCAACGTGTTATTAGTCATGCTTTGGCTAACATCAGCATGGCAACCATTTATTCACAGAGTAAAATTGTGTTATTATTAATGAGTTACAATAGAAATGAAATCCTTTTCACTGAATGAATTCCCTACCATTTCTGACTCTAAAAATATTTCAATACAGAATACAATTATCCTCAGACTGGTTCTTCCCCAGTGATGTCACTGCTTAATCACAGGGCACAGATAGCCAAACTGAAGTGGTTTTTGTTGGCACTCAAAAAGCACTTGGCTGATAGGTTTTTCTCTGTGTTAACTTCCTATTGCTGAACTGAAGTGTGAGTGCTCTTAATTTTAAAGTAGCCCAACTAAATTGAAAAAATAATTCTGTTTCACCTACCTGTAAACATCTCAACAATGTTCACTACTCATTAAAGTAAAAAATTGCATTTATTTGACTTCTGATCTTTCACCTCAACCAGCAATTATAAGCCAATGTCACTCAGTCTCTAAATGTCATGGCCAAAACTTCACTCAGATTCAGCTGATTACCAAACTACTATAAGACACACACAAAAATTCAGACCCAATGTCAAAAGATTATGTACGAGATTTTTTTTTAAGCTACAAACAAAAAACTGAAATCATTATCAAGTAACTAAATTAAGAGTTTTTTTAAACACAATAAAGGTAGAAATGGAATTGTACAGAATACATTTTTTCTGTTTTGGGGCTGGGAGACAACTCAGCTGTAAAGGCATGAGGACCTGAAATCAGTTCCCAGCACCTATGTTTAAACACACACACACACACACACACACACACACCTGTGGGCATAGTCATGCATGCCTATTATCCTAGTTATAAGGAGGGCTAAATACAGGGTAATATCTGGAGTTCACTAATCAGCCAGTTTGATCAAGCAACTGGAAACTCCAGGTTCAGTGAGAGAGTCTATGTCAAGCAAACAAAGTACAAAAGTAATAAAAAGAGGTCTGGAGAAATGGCTTAGTGGTTAAACACTTGCCTTTGAAGCCTAAGGACCCCAGTTCAAGGCTCGATTCTCCAGGACCCATGTAATCCAGATGCACAAGGGGGCACATGCATCTGGAGTTCGTTTGCAGTGGCTGGAGGCCCTGCTGTGTCCATTCTCTCTCTCTCTCTCTCTCTCTCTCTCTCTCCCTCCCTCCCTGCCTGTTTCTGTATCTCTCTTTCTCAATTAAATAAATAATAAAATATTTTTTAAAGTAATAAAAAGAATATCCAATGTTCTCCTCTGCCCTCTGCACACATACATAGAGCATGTGCATCTGCACACACATGAGCATATACATCACAAACATGCACACACACACACACACACACACACACACACACACACAGAGTTTGCAACTATGGTCTCTGTTTTCTAACTGATTTTGATTCTTTTTTCTTTAATTATTTTTTTTTTATTTTTGAAGAGATACACAGAGAGAGAGAGACAGAGAGAGAGGGAGAAGGAGACAGATAGAGAATGGGCATGCCAGCAGTCTCTCAGCTGCTGCGAACGAAGTCCAGATGTATGCGCCCCCTTGTGGGCAAGTGTGGCATTGTACCCATGCGTCACTTTGCATCTGGCTAAACGTGGGACCTGGAGATTTGAACCAGGTTCTTAGGCTTAGCAGGCAGGCTCCTTAACTACTAAACCATCTCTCCAGCCCTTGATTCTATTTTTATAGAAAATGGCTGCATTATAAGAAGACTAAATATAGCCTTGGACAGAATTTAAGATTCTAACAGCCTGAGAAGCAAGAGTAAAAGAAGGGGTTGCTGAAAGAAGATGGCATTATTGTTAAGTAAATTCAGGAACATAATTTCTATTACCTGAAAAAGTATTTTTTCCATTAGTGATGGCTAAATCCTCATTTTTTTTCTTCCTAACAGCATATATGACAAAGAAAGCACTTCAATCCCTACAACCTATGGAAACATAAACATGGCCTTGACTGTCAATTAACAGAGCAGCAGTCACCAAATATAAGGGTTAAAACATGAAAGTGCTTTATAGATAATTCTGGTTAGGAAGTTGATTCTATCCCCAAAAATCAATGTTAGTGGCTGCCAGGGTGCTGTACTGAGGAGTCTGAGCTTTGTTGCAGCTCAAGAACATTTAGCAATGTCTCCATTTAGGAAAACAACTTTCAGCGATGGGCTGAAGTATGACCCTGGAAAGATATAGCCACATCCTAATATCCTTAACCTGTGAATACCATTATAGTTTTTTTAAAAAATCAAAAAGAGAGATGGAGAGATGGCTCCACTGTTAGAGATACTTTTTGCAAAGCCTGATGACCCAGGATCAATTCCCCAGTACCCATATAAAGCCAGATGCAAAGTGTCATGTGTGTCTGGAGTTTAAATAAATAAAATAGTTTTTAAAAGTCAAAAGGAAATACCTATGTGGCAAAAGTTGTTTAAAAAAAAAGAATTACAATCTTTGAGAGGCTCTTACCCTAGGCTGTCTTGGCCAGTTCTAAACCCATTTATAAGTGTACTTGCAAAACTGAGGCCAAAGAGAAATAGAATAGAAGAGAAGAGAATAGAAGGCAATGTGACCAAAGAAGCAAAGCCTAGGGTGATGTAGCTACTACACAAATAGTGGAAGCCAAGAATGTTTTCATCAGTTGAGTCTGCAGTGCTATATAGCTCTGCCAAAATCTTGGCCTCAGGATTCTAGTTCCCCTGAGTGAGAAAACAAATTGTCTGCTTTAAGCCATTTAGTTGTGCACCAATTTTTATAGCAGCCATGGTGAATAGACTACCACCTACCATCTCTGTAACATTTGTATTTAAAATAGGAAACAGACCTGAGATTTGCCCCTAGGCACTGTCACTCTCATGAGGCATAAACCATGTCTCTATCCCTGAAGACTGAGACTGTAGGGCTGAGGAAATGGCTCAGTGGCTTTAAAGCCATTTGTTTGGAAAGCTTGGTGACTCAGATTCAATTCCCCAACACCCATGTAAAGCCAGATGAAAAATTGCACATGCATCTGTAATCCCAGAGTACCCGTGACAATGGGAATAAGAGCCAGGAGAATCTGAAGTCTGTGGGCTAGCTAGCCTGATGTTCATGTGCAGTCTGGCAGTTCGTTGGCATCAGAAAGGCACCCTGTCTAAAAGAAGGTGGAGCATAGACACCTCAAAGTTGTCCTTGGTCCTGCACCTCAAAGTTGTCCTTGGTCCTGCACATGTGCATCATGGCACAAATCCTCATAGCGACACGCGCGCGCGCACACGCACACACACTCACAGACACACATACACAAATGGATGGACCTATACCTAAATTTGCACCCAGACCTAAAAACAGAATGGAAGCAAGAGATGCAGAAGACTCAGACTGGCAGACGTCCTAAGGGCATAGCTGGATTGAGAGACGACTGAGAAATACCTAGGAGATGCTGGGTCTGTGCAGGTATGCTGTTGATGATTTTTCCAGAGACTTTTAGGTCATGAGAGGCCTGCATTCATCGATAATTTAAACTCTTAATGGCTCCAAACTTTGGACTTTAGGACATGGTTCGAGGAAGTATGCCTGTGAAAGCATGCCCATGGGGGTCTACATTGTCCTGGCCTGTATCTACTGCTGTTCAGCTCTGTTTCCTGGTATCCATGTTGTAGACTGTCTTCCTCTGCCACACCCTCCTGCCACAATGAACTGAAACCTCTGTAATCTGAGGGAAAATAAGAAGACAATTCTGGTGCTGGAGGGATGGCTCAGCAGTTAAAGTCACTAGCCTGAAGGCCTGGATTCAATTCCCCAATACATGTAAAGCCAGATACACAAAGTGGTGCAAGCATCTGGAGTTCAAATTTGCAGCAGCAGAGCACCCTGGTGCACATATACTTTCTCTTCTAAATAAATAAATAATTTTTAAAAATAGACAAGTTCAAGTTCTATCCTTGCCTTCTATGCTGTTTGAGGCAGCGTCTCCTTGTTTGCGGCATTTTCCAGGAGAGCTAGCCTTTAAACTTCCAGGTGATTCTCCTCATCTTATCTACCCTTCTTATGAGGCGAACTGGGACACAGAAGCTTGTGCTACAGCATTTGGCTTTACATGGATGCTGGGACTCAGAACACAGATAGTCACCCTCGCGAGGCAAGGGTGTTATCCCCTGAGCCTTCTCACCAGCCTACTCTTCATCCTTCCAGTTTTTGTAATAGCAAGAAAAAATTGATCGATGCATGAATGTTAATAAAAAGGAAAAAGCTTAAGCAGGAAGAAATAGGTTGATGCAAACAGGCATTGGTAGCAGAATTAAATCTAAACACAGAACTTAAGAAACTAAATGATACCAACCCAAAAGGCTACAGTGAGTACAGGGAGAGTAGATAGCATGAATGGTCTCTGTGCACATGATTTAGGACTACATTGTGCTTATTTGAAGTCTGACATTGGACGAATTGCTGATTTCCTCTGAGTCTCAGTCTCCTCATCTTGAAACCAAGTGTGAAGTATCTGTTGCCCAAGGCCTTGGTGAGAACAAACTCAAGTTATTTACATGGAGCATTCTGAAGGCTGTCTATCGCTAGGTTCTTATTTCATAAGTTTTAGTCATTATTTTCATTAGGTTTAGAATTGTTACTGGTGAAAAGAAGCAAGATACAGGAATTCAAATAATAAACACAAACCACTGACCAAAGTTTGCTGTATCTCTGGCTGTCTTTTATTCCTGCTTTATTTCTGCTCAACAGGGCCTCAAAAGGGTCTAACGGGTTCTGTAAACCTTGGCATGCCATTAAGAATGAATGTTGCATAAGCTTCTCAAAAGTTACCTAAGGCTGTATTCTTCCAGTGTGGAGGCTGGCTATTCATTTCGGAAGTGATTGTGCCCAGCCCTGCACAGAGCGGGAGGGAAGATACCAGTACAGACTCTGTGCTTAAGTTATACTCATCTATTTTGGCAATTCCTTATGGTTCTCAGCTATTTCTGCTTCCACAAAGATCATAGTGCCCAAGCTTAAAATTGTCAGTTCTGGGGCCTGGAGAAATGGCTTAGTGGTTAAACACTTGCCTGTGAAGGCTAAGGACCCCGGTTCAAGGCTCGATACCCCAAGACCCACATCAAGCCATGCATCTGGAGGTGCATGCATGTGGCTGGAGGCCCTGGCGTGCCTCTCTCTCTCTCTCTCTCTCTCTCTCTCTCTCTCTATCTATCTATCTGCCTCTTTCTCTCTCTGTTTGCTGCTCTCAAATAAATAAATAATAAAATTAAAAAAAAATGTCAGTTCTATCCCTCTGAATGTAGAGTTTAAGGTAACCGAGACTCAGGCCAGAGTATGAGTTGACCAAATTCCTCACCTAGGGACATCTACAAACAGATTTCCTAAAAATTACAGAATTTAAGTGATTTTTAGGAAGAGGTGAGGGAATTTTCTCTGCTATCATTCCACTCTAACTTTCAGGAATGATAGATGACAATATCCTCACTTCTATTCTGTTGTACATATTCAGTTTAAGCAAAGTTGCAGAAGATTGTAAACTGAATGAAAATAGTTTTTAGGGCTAAAACTCTGCCAAATTACTTTAAATTAGATCCTCAAATGTAATGTTCACCCAATACCCAGGCACCAAGTATGCTTCTCTGGTACAGTTCAGAATCAGTAGGTATCAATAGAAAAGGCAATCCCTGTATTACATTTTTGCCAAGAATTTCTGAGGAAGCATGTACTTGCTGAAAGCTTTGAGTCACTTGGTTGAGCTGGTTTTCACAATAACATTGTGAAGTGCATTGCTAGGATCTTCAATTTACATAAAATAAATGGAAGGGACTCTTAAAGTTGCACAGCAGTCATCAGCAGAAAAAGGATTAAAAGGAAAGGCAGCCTCCCATTAGCTACTAAGCCATGTTGCTTCTAGGGGTATTACAATGTCAGATCTACTTTCACATGCAGAGCTTTCCACCTGCTGTTCAATAAATTCCAAGTCTAAAGGCCTCCTGATTTGACATAGAGAGATAACACTACAAAAGTAACTCACATCACTGCATGAACCACTATCCAGAGTTTAAAAAGCAATGCCTAAGCCAGCCAAACTCCCAAGACGTTCTACATGGAGAAGTGCAAATGCCTGTACCATCAGGGGCCTGGGTGTGTAAAAGTCAGAGAGAACAGAAGAAAGGGAAGCTCTTTGATTTCTTTTTTCAGATGTGTATGTGTGTATCATACAGGTGTGTGCATGTTTGTTTGTGTGAGGGCACATGAGCACGTGTAGGTGCTTGTGAACATGTGTGCATGTACATGTGGAAGCCAGAGGATAATATTAGGTAATTTTCTCTATTACTCCTTAATTTAATTTTTAAGACTAATTCATCAGTTCTTCTAGACTAGCTAGCTAGTGAGCCTGAGGGATCTACCCAACATTTTACACAGAGGCTGGGGATGAGAAATCAGATCTTCATGCTTGCTGCACCTAAGCCCACTCCCCAGAGTAGAAAGTTCTACTCTACATTTACTGCATATGAATTATGTGCCAGCCATAATGTGAGGAAAAGATGGATTAGATGATTCCTGTTTTCAGAAGGTTTGCCAGTGGTAGAGGGAGAAAGAACTGTAATAGTTGGTTTCACTACACGTGGAAAGTCAGAGGTATGAAGAGGTTACCAGGAGAACACAGAGATGGAGCCTCTCCACAGAGTGAAGGAATCACAAAGGCTCCAGAAAGGATGAGAATACTGAAATAAGTTTTGAAATATGATGTGGAATTAGCTAAAGCAAACAGACCAGAGGAAAAGTACACCCAAGGATGAGTCCACAACAGGGCAGCCGGAGTCATTAGGAAAGACAAAAATTAGCAAATAGATATGAGAAAAACAGGAACAACTCCATGGTGTCAAAGCAGAGGTCTCAGCTGGGAATGGGAAGCCAACGAAGTATGCAGAACTCATTGTCATAGACAGTCATGGAGGCCACTAAAGATAAAGGATATCTGTGAAAGTGGACAGTAGCATTTAAGAATATAAAAATAGTCAAGCATGATGAAATTCAAAACGAAATGATTCAAAACATATAGAATCATGAAATTAAGAATGAAAGACAATATTGAGAATGCAGTGAAATAATTATTACATAATTATGGGTATCATCAAGATAAAATGTCATTGAAGAGGAACCCTACTGTGAGATAAATGAGAAAAAAGTAGAGCATTTCTCTTCATAGTGGGAAGCTGTATACTTAAGTGCTAATAGGATTTGTCTCACTAGGAGCCATTTGAGACTTCTTCATGACAAATAGCTTTTACAGGACATTATCCCATTATTTCTCCAAAATAGGAGAACAATTTTATCCACACTTTATGTTCAACAGATATACACCTCTGTGTTAGTTTCTAATATTTAAATACTCAATTCTTGTTACCAAATTTGAAGAGCTGATTTATAAAAATGCTAGGACTAAAATGGAAGCCATCTAAGCTAGCTAGCTGTCATAGTGCTAGAAAGTACTATGTATGACAGCTGCTTGGGGAGAAGGTCATCTACAGTCTGAACAAATAGGGAATCCTATAAGCTAAAAAATTCAACAAGCCAGGCAAGATGTACCTGTGCAATAGTGACACATAAATTGTGGGGGGAAATCAACTACTCTCTGATTAGATATGAGTCTCCACTCAGTAGGAGGGAATGCAACCTAGTATTGAGAAACAAGTCAAAAGCCAGCAGCTTGGAAGGCCATAGACCCCAGAGGAAAGTTTTCACTGGTCTTTGGATAAACTGAAATGTTATATCAATTGAAAACCTTCTAAATGTATATATTTATGCCCTTTGATTAATGCTGATCTCACTTTTGGTTAGATAACCTTCTTATACAAATTGAGATGAATACCACTGCAGTAGTTCATATGTAAATATATGTCCTTCATAGCCTGAGATGATTTTGAGTAAGATTAAGCTTCCTATTTAGTTTTCAGCAGGCAGAGCTCTGCTCAAAGTGTATGTCACTGGGGGCACTTGAGTCCAGTCTTACAAGGTGTGTCAAGAGTCAGTTTGAGCTTTGGCTGTTCATGCTTGCTGGTTTTGATACACTCTGTTTTTCTCTGCTATGGATGTATGATGAAGTGAACCAGCTTCTTCAGCCATGATGATGCTTCCCCTGGAGTCTTTGAGCCTGAAATAAACCCTTTCCTACCATAATCTGCTTCTGGTTGGGTGTTTTTCCCAGCAATGAAATGGTACTACAACATAAAATTGGTACCAAGAGTGTGGTCATTGCTGTGATGAATCTGACTATGTGGGTTTTGATCTTTTGGAATGGGTAGGAATGTGGAAGGATTTGGTACTTTAGACTGGAGAAGCATTCCATTCCTGTATGCAGAACTTGACGTAGTATTCTGGTGAGAATTTAAACCTTTAAATGCAGAGAGAATTGTGGACTTTGAAGGCTTGGCTGATGAACTGTCAAAGAGGAAGGATAAAACTTTGTTGGAACTAGGATACTGGAAGCAAGGCTGGTGGTATACCTCTTGTGCCCCAAGAATTTAATAAAAGTTGAATTTAAAAGAAATGGGCTGGTGTGCTAGAACAGAAAGATATGAAAGATGTAAAGTTTATCTCAAGCAAGTTTGAAGTTACATGCACAGAGATTGGTTTTAGGTTACTTAAGCTGCAATTTTAGGCACATTACCACATCTAAGGGTAGTCCAACTGTTTTGCAGTTGGAAAATATATGCCATGAAGATTAAACCAACACATGGAAGTTTTAGGAATTCAAATTCTCAGGTTTTAGGAATTCAAATTCTTGTACAAGGAGAAAGATTCAAGGAATAATTCTATAAGCATATTCTTCTCCTAAAGGTCAAGCTTTGTTCTCCACTGGATTTACAAATTTGGCTATGCCACCCACTTGGTATTGGTTTTGGAAGCATGAAAAATTCAGGAAGGAGAGTTATGAAATGTATACTGTTTCTGGAGCTCTGAGATGTAGCAATGTAAAGCAGGATTGAAATCCATATATTGAAACCCAGTAGGCCATTGTATGGAACCATGAAGATGAGCTGGTTCCAGGAGATGCTAAGATGTGAAAAGTTGAAGCAGAGTTGAAATCACTGTTATGGAGACCAAGAAAAGCCATGGAGCTATAAAGATGAACCATGGTTTGTAGTGTAGCCCTAAATATTTTTTGTTTTTTACATACCAGGACTGTGGAACAGCTGCCATGGATTGCTGCTGGAACTAAGTGGAATTTTCCCTGGGCTGTGAGCAGCCCAACTGGTAAGATGGAATTGGAAACTTCTTCATCACTGTTTATGGCTTTTGGACTTGAAACTGCAGATGTTTAATGTTTACCTGCTGGTTATTAATTTTTCTTTGGTCCAGTCTCTCCTTGTTATACCTTCCTGCAATAGAAATGTTTACTCTGTGCCATTATATGTTGGAAGTATGTTAATTATGCTTTGATTTTATAGGAATCACAATTAAGGGACAGTTTTGAATCTCAGTTAAGACTTTAGACTTTTGAAACCTGCTAAAGTTATTGAAGACTATGGGAACTTGAAGTTAGACTGAGTGCATTTGGCATTCTAAGATGGTATTGAGTCTATGGGGACCAGGCGTGGAATATAGTGGCTTGAATGTAAATGTATGTCCTCCATAGACTTAGATATTTTTGGTTAAGATTCCTACTTAGTCTTAAGCAGGTAGAGCCCTGCTGGGGGATGTATGCCACTGGAGGCAGATCTTGAGTCCATCCCTAGGGTGTATAGAAAGCAGTTTGAGCTCTGGCTATCTGTGCTTGCTGGGGTAGGCTTCTCTCTCTGCTATGGTGGATAATGGAGTAATCCAGGTTATTCTGCCATGATGGAGTTTCCCCTGGAATCTATAAGTCTGAAGTAAACCTGTTCCTCCCATAAGCCACTTCTGGGTGGGTGTCTGTCACAGAAATGTGATTACTGAAACAACCAGATTACCCAAGACTTGCCAAAATGTCAAAAAGAAGAGAAATCCTAGTGCTTAGCACTGGCCAAGTCATCTCTACCACACTGCTCCAGGATCAGGGAACATGGTGGAGGAAGTGGCAGAATGAATGTGAGTGCTTCACACACTGATAGTCAAGCAAGAGAAGCCCCTCCGTGGAGATGGCAGCAGACATTAAAGACATTCGAAATTCATCAAATCAGAAAATAAAAAGCTGACAAGATATCAACACCAAAGGAAACTTCTTTTTCAAAATATCTTACTTTATTTGAGAGAAAGAAGGAGAGAGAGAGAAAGAGAGGCAGAGGGAGAGAGTATGTCACGGTCTTGAGCTGCTGCAAATCAACATCAAGACACATGTGCCACTTTGTGCATCTGGCTTATGTGGGTCTTGGGGAATTGAACCTGAGTCCTTTGGCTTTGCAAGCAAGTGCCTCAACCACTAAGCCATCTCTCCAAGCCCCCAAAGGAGACTTCTATCATACCCTCCAAGGCTCAAGGAACATAATAGAAGAAGGGATGGAAAGACTGGAAGAACCACAAGGTACATACATGTTCTTTGAAACACTGTCCTCCTGACATGAACTGACTGGGTTATTCATGACTCCTCAATGATTACCAGTATTCCCACAAGATCAGCATGTTTCTGAGCCCATCATCATTTTGACATGGAGGACAAAGGACAAATGGAATGAATGGGACAATAAAACAGAGAAAGAACTATCTTGAAAGAGGAGAGTTGTCAGGGGATGAGGGCTGGGAGAGGAGTCAAAAGAGGATAATGGGACAGGAATGAATCAAATTCAT
Organism: Orientallactaga sibirica; assembly: GCA_036365145.1. Lineage (NCBI taxonomy): Eukaryota > Metazoa > Chordata > Mammalia > Rodentia > Dipodidae > Orientallactaga > Orientallactaga sibirica. The sequence goes on along the minus strand of JAEOAD010000021.1, from coordinate 28,941,016 downwards.
AAGTTTTGATTCCTGTGGTGGTTTGATTCAGGTGTCCCCCATAAACTTAAGTGTTCTGAATGCTATGTTCCCAGCTGATTGTTGTGTGATTTCTGCCAGCAATGTGAACCTGACTGCAATGGTAAAATGGTTCTGAGGAGTAGGATTGCTGTTACACACCATGGGCAGTGTGAAGCAGGTTTGCTGGATGCATGCATGGAGACCAGATGGAACCATGAGGATGAACCATGGATTGCAGTGGAGACCCAGTGGAGATGCCAGAACCACAAGACTGCTACTAAGGAAAGCTGCCAGGCCTGGATGAAGTTTTCCAGGACTGTGAGTAGCCTACCTGCAGGGGTAGAATTGGAACTCCAGAGATTTGTTGCTGGTTAGAATTATCGGACTTGGTGACTTGTCACTGGCTAGAGTTGTTGGACTTGGAGCTACAGAGTTTGGTGTTTGCCCTGTTTAAATCATGTATTTCTTGAGTATTTCTTTGCTGTGCCCAATGCCATCTTTTGCAGTGTGAATGTTTATTCTGTGCCATTATGGGTTTGGGGGGGGATTTTTTGGTATTATGGCTCAGTTAAAAGACCTTGGATTATGGAGATGTTTGAACATCATTGGGATTGATAAAAAATATGGGGCTTTTAAAGTTGGATTGAATGCATTGTATTTTATATCATGTATGGTTATCAGTTTATGGGGGCCAGGGGAAGAATGTGGTGGTTTGATTCAGGTGTCCCCTATAAACTTAGGTGTTCTGAATGCTAAGTTCCCAGCTGAAGGAGTTTGGGAATTAATGCCTTCTGGAGGCAGAGTATTGTTTGGGGTGAACTTATGGGTATTATAGCCAGTGTCCCCTTGCCAGTGTTTGGCATACACTTCTGTTGCTATTGTCCAACTGATGTGGGCCAGGGGATTATGTCCACCCTCTGCTCATCATTTTCCCTGACATTGTGGAGCTTTCCCCTTGAGCCTGTAAGCCAAAATAAACCTCTTTTCACACAAATTCTCTTGGTGGGGTGATTTCTGCCAGCAATGTAAACCTGACTGCAACAGTTCTCAATTAAAAAAAAAAAAAAAACATTTTAAAGGATTTTATTTGTCCTTTACCCTTTACACAAGTGAATAGTATTGTTTCTTAGTAGTTAGGGGAAAGAGACAAATTGTATAATCTAAATCGCTGAGATAGTTATTAATAAGTGCAACTAAGGTGGAAAAACTTTGAAAATAAAATCTTGTGCCAGTCGGGCATGGTGCCGCAAGCCTTTAATAACAGCACTTGGGAGGCAGAGGTAGGAAAATCACTGTGAGTTCAAGGCCACCCTGAGAACACAGAGTGAATTCCAGGTCTGCCTGTGCTAGAGTGAGACCCTACCTCAAAAAAAAAAAAAAAATCTTGTGCCAATTCCAAGTATCTGAATTTTTTTATTGCTCCTTTATTGGCAGTTCAGTCCATTTTTTTCCCTTATTTCTCTCATCTCACCCAAGCCTGGGGGGGGGAGGGTTGCTATAGTTGGTTCCCACATCTCTAGCTAATTATTTTTATATTTTTATTTTTATTTATTTATTTGAGAGAGAGAATGAGGCATTTATTTAATCAAACTGAGGTCCTTTGGCTTTGCAGGCAGATGCCTTAACCATGAAACCAACTCTCCAGCCCTCTAGCTAATTATTTATTTATTTATTTAAGAGTGACGGACAGACAGAGAGAGAAAGAGGAAGATAGAGAATGGGCATACCAGGGCCTCCAGCCATTGCAAACCAACTCCAGATGCATGCGCCACCTTGTGCATCTGGCTTACATGGGTCCTGAAGAATCGAGCCTCGAACTCCAGTCCTTAGGCTTCACAGGCAAGCATTTAACTGCTGAGCCATCTCTCCAAGCCCTCTAGCTAAAATTTTTAACAAGTAAATTTAGGGATTTTTTTTTTCATAAAATGCATGGTGAGTCTCCACAGACAGGTGGATGGGTGATCTCTAAAATGACTTGGATTTTCTGTTATCACTGACTCACTCAATAATATTCCAAGGTGAAAGGTAAAGACAGTTTAAGGACACTTTGTTTAAATCCATTTTGGTAGTTGAAAAGGAATTCCTGCTAATGTAAAATATATATATATATATATATATATATACTCATTCCTGAGACAATCATATTATAAAATGCCTTCAGGCTTCTGGTCAAGATGGTGTCTGACTAAACACATCTCACCTGGAGGGGAAGGAAAGGCAAGACCTTTAGGGTTCATTAGGGTTCAGTGGGAGAGTACAGAGGAGCAAAGTAGGGAATCTGCTGATTCCCACCCTCTTGGGTAGCCCACCAGTCCCTCAATCCCTTCAAGCAGCTGTACTAGCCACAGTCCCAGCTGCAGGTTGCTCCTGCACTAGCTGCAGGCTAAGTGGACCCAGACCAGCAGGCTAGCATTGCCCTGCCCTAGGCTCCATACCAAGCTCCAACCCCTTGCTAACCTCCCCCCACCCTGTGCATCTGTGCATGGGAGTTCACATGTGAGCCCTGAACTTCCTCACCAACCCCCATGCTCAGGAGCTACACACACGAGCTCGTCCCCCTCGCTGCCCCCCCACCATGCACAGGAACGCTACAGCGAGCTCTGTCCCACTTGCTGTCCCACCCTCCATTGCATGAGAGCTCCACATGAAAGCTCCAAGCCCCAACCCCCTGGCCACCCCACCCCCATCACATGTGGGAGCACCACATGTGAGCTCTGTCCTCCTCACTGGCCCCCAACATGCGTGGGAGCTCCACAGGTGAATGCCATCCTCCTCACCACCCCACCCCCTCACCCATGCTCATGCAGGGGAGCTCCACATGCAAACGCAATCCCCCTGGCTGCACCACCCTCCCTCCCCACATGCACAGACCTGGACCCAGGCCAGAAGGCTATTCTTCACGGCTCCCTCCCCTTTCCCACCACCAGAGCTGGACCACCACCAATCCCCACCTGTACTTCACCTCACCCACAGCAGTCCCATATCCCTGCCCTGCCATGTCACAGGACCTGGCAATCCCAGCAACCCCCTGCAACATAGTCCCAGTGGACCTGCTGTCCCATGCCCTCATCCCTCAGTATGACAAAACCAAAACGCATTCCCATCCTTTGCCCTCCACAGCCCAGACACAACACCAGTCTGCTTTGTCACATTCCCAAACCCCTGTCTCCTCCGGCCACTTAACCACACAGTCCCATACCCTGAAAGCATTATTCACATTGATCAAGTAGGCTTCATCCCAGGAACATAGGAATGGTTCAACTTATGGAAATCTGTCAATGTAATATACCACATAAATAAGCTTAAATACAAAAACCACATGATCATTTTGATAGAGGCAGAAAAGGCCTTTGACAAAATAAAACATCACTTTATGAGCAAAACATTGGAGAGAATAGGCATAGACAGTTTATATCTCAACATAATAAAGGCTATATATAAACTCCTAAAGCCCAAATAATATTTAATGGGGAGAGACTAAAGGAATTCCCCATTTAGATGGGGTTTCCACTCTCTCCTCTGCTCTTCAACATAGTACTGGAAGTCCTAGTTCAAGCAATAAGACAAGAGAAAGAAAAGGGATACAACCTGGAAAGGAAGAAGTTAAGTTAGCCCTATTCACAGACAACGTGATTCTATACATAAGTGACCCGAGAATCTCCATCTCAAAACTCTTAAAGGTGATTAACTCCTTCAGCCAAGTAGCAGGAAACAAAATCAATGCACAAAAAGCAGTAGCTTTTCTATATGCAAAGACAAAGACACAGAGAAAGAAATAAGTGACATTGTCCCATTTTCAATAGCAAGCAAGCAAGAAAGAAAGAAAGAAAATTCCTTGGAATAACATTACCAAGGATATGAAAGACCTATACAATGAAAATATATAAGCACTCAAGAAAGAAATTGAGAAGGAGTTGAGAAAACGTAAAGACCTCCCATGCTCCTGGATAGGCAAAATTCACATTGTGAAAATGGCAATCTTACCAAAGCAATATACAGATTTAATGCAATACCAATGAAAACCCCAACATCTTTCTTCATAGAGATAGAAAAGTTGATCTCAAAATTCATATGGAATGGCAGAAGACATTGGATATCCAAGCATATCCTCACCAAAAGAAAAAACTCTGGAGACATCACCATACCTGATCTAAAGCTACACTACAAAGTCATAGTGATAAAAACAACATAGTACTGGCATAAAAACAGGATTATAGACCAATGGAACAGAATAGAGGACCCAGACTTTGTGTCAAGTAACTACAGCTACTTGATATTTGACAAAGGCCCTAAAAATGTAGACTGGAGAAAAGACAGCATCTTCAATATATGGTGCTGGACAAACTGGACAACCATATGCAGGAAAATGAAATGATCCACACATCTCTCCATGCACAAAAACCAAGTCCAAATGGATCAAGGACCTCAATATAAGACCAGAAATATTGCTACTATTGGAAAAAAAAAAACAGAATGAAATTTGCATGATATAGGAGTGGGAAAAGATTTCCTGAACAAAACCCCACTTGCTCAGGAAATTAAAGAAACACTCAACCATTGGGATCTCATGAAACTGAAAAGTTATTTCACAAACATACAATAATCAGAGCCAACAGATTACCCACAGAATGGGAAAATATTTTTGCCAGCTAAACAACTGAAAGAGGCCTAATTTCTAGAATCTACAAAGTACTCAAAAATCTAAACAATAAAAAGTCAAACAACCCACTCACAAAATGGGGGAGAAAACTGTACAGAGAGTTCTCAGAGGAAGAAATACAAATGGAAAACACACACTTTAAAATGTTCAACATCCCTAATCATCAGGAAAATGCAAAATAAAACAACTATGATATTCCACGTTACCCCAGTAAGGATAGCAAACATTAAAAATCTAATGAAAAAAAAATGCTGATGTGGTTGTGAAGAAATAGGAACCCTCATTCACTGTCAGTGGGAATGTAAGATGGTACAACCACTATGGAAAGCAATATGGAGACTCCTAAAAAAGATCATATAGAGTTACCAACAGACCCAGTTATTCCCTTACTGGGCATTTACCCTAAAAGCTCCATGCCTCCATTCAGAGAGATTTGCTCAACCATGTTTATAGCTGCTCAATTCATAATAGCTAAGAGCTGGAATCAACCCACATGACCATCATTAGATGAATGGATAACCAAGATGTAGTATATCTGCACTATGGAATTCTACACGGCAGTAAGGAAAAATGACACATTGAAATTTGAAGTAAAATGGTCAAACTTGGAACAGATCATTCTCAGCAAACTCACCCAATCACAGAACAGTAATCATCACATGGTCTCACTCATCTGTGGCTCCTAACCTGAATCTGCCCGAGATGCTGACACACCTAATAAGTATCTTGAGGACCGGATGATAGGGAGGGTGGGAGGGAGGGGAGGGTAATGGTGGTGGTACAAAATGGAACATAAATGGAAATGGTACCATAAAAATCCTCTATCCTAAAAGACAGACTAAGCCTGGCATGGTGGTGCACGCCTTTAATCCCAGCACTTGGGAGGCAGAGGTAGGAGGATCTCCGTAAATTTGAGGCCACCCTGAGACTACATAATGAATTCCAGGTCAGCCTCGACCAGAGTGAGACCCTACTTCAAAAAAAAAAAAAAAAAAAAAAAAAGACAGACTAAAAGGTTTAACCTTCATCAGGTCCTTAAAGGGAGCACTTGAATCACAGGCACTGGAGAGTGTATGATGAAGACTAACCTTAATCTTCTCCTGTTTTTTTTCTCTCTCTCTCTGTTTTATATTATTTTATATTATTTATATTAAATATCTTTTTCTTCCTTCCTTTCCCTTGGCACTGGCCTGTAACTCCAAGTACCAGCATGCAGTTAATATCCACAATGAGCTGTTGATCAGAGAGACCTACAAGATTTCCCCAAAGAAGACAAATTTCTGTCAGAATACTTGATGACCCAGCAAAGTTTAATGTTAAGACCCTACTGCTGAAGACACCATATGTTATTGATATGGTACATGGAATGACTTGGTTTGAATCTGGAAGAGAGCCAGTCCCCAGACAGTTAGCTTATCTAGTGCCAGAAGGTGCTGCATGAGCAAATGGAGGAAAATGACCAATATACGTCCAAGCAACTTGTGGTCTAAGGTAATGAGCAGCAACCAAGCTGACGTGATTCTCACAAAATTGCGATAGTGGCACACAGATATGGTGGGTAACCAACTGCTTTTGATTTGGGTAACAGATCTGCTCAGTGGAACGGAACTCATAGCTGGAACTGGGAAACAAGTCAGAACCATATCCAAAAAATGAGCCTGCTCTCCAATATCAAGCTCCCACCAATCGTGGGCTACAGGAGAGCCTACACCTATTAAATTCTCTCTAAAATAATAATGGTTATCCCATTTATGTGATGCTGACTTCTCTCTCCATTGGAGAATTTGCTTCTCTTTTTCAGATGGATGCAGAACCTGAGGAGAGAATCAGCCTATTGCACATCACCATGGTCCCAGCTGAAACCATAGAGTAACTGGGGAAATGAGCAAAAGTTCTGCTTTCTTGGTGAACATGGTACCAACACAAATATGAAGGAGATAGACACAGAGAACAATCAACTCCTACCAAGCCAGATATCCAGAGAAACAGAGGCTTCCTAGACCTCATCACTGAAGTAGACATAAAACAATCCCGACATGGCTCAGGGAATTTAGTGGAAGATGGGGCATAAAGATTGTTAGAGCCACAAGTTGGGTCATTATGCACAGAGACATTGCCTCTTCCACATTATTGATGGCTACCCCCATAATACATGACCCACGTTCCCCAACGAGGTGGGTCCCTTCAGAGTGGGGAGGACAGAGAGGAAGCTAACGATGGTCCCAACATGAATGTATTCACATTATGTACATAACTAATAAAAATAAAAAATAAAATGCCTTCAATTCTTTTAAACTTTAAGAACAAAAAGATTACATAGGGTTTAAAAACATATATATCCTATTTTGAAATTCAAACCTTCCCAAATTTCAGATTCTGATCTTAAGAGTTCTATAGTGAGAAACACTGATCAATGCAAGCCCCTTTATTGCTCGAACTTCCTAGTGTACTCAGGGCAACTAATTGAATGCAGAAAGGAAAATCATTATCAAAGTCCCACACCTTACAGATGCTTCTTCTCTCAGATTGGAGAGGGAAGTGTGCCCCCTGCCTTCGTTTCATCCTAAGCCATGAAGCTGAGGCAAGGCCCCTGAAAACTAAACCAAATCCCTGGTCTCTTCTACACACACACACACACACACACACACACACACACACGCACATCTTTGCCCAAGCTTCTGAACCCATCTATTGGTCCATTTGATAATGAATTTCAATTAAACAAATAGAAGAAGCTGGCATTTTCTTTCACCATTATAACTGATTTCTAGAAGTGTGTCTTTTGTGAGAGGGAGTCAAGAGGCAGGTGGTGTGACAACCACAGGTCAGATGCTCTACAAGAGAAGCTGCATAAGGAACCATGGTTTTCTCACTGCTTAGCTGCTGCCTGTGAACCAGAATTCACATTTCTACCACCATATTCTTGTTTAACATGGGACTTTTCTCCTCAGTATATTGGGCACTTGGACTATCTATGTGTTCCTAGTTAAACATCCTTAGTAAGGCATTGTAAACTGACACTTAGTCTGTATCTCTCTCTATCTCCCTCTGTCTGTCCTTTATAGCTTTTGACTTATATCCAACCTAAAACATCTCTTCTTACTTTTTCCTTCCCCCTTCATCCATCAGAGGAATTTCACCCAATAAATCTCCAGCATTTTGAGTCCTATTAAGCATCTGCTTTCACTGAAAGATTCAAATAAAAAGTGATTTTTGCTACCCATAACCCATCTAATGAGTTCAAGCCTTGAAGAGATTTCCTTCTGAGGAATAAACAGGGACATAGCTTTGTGTGTGTCATGAATATGAGAGTGACTCTTCAAGAGCTTGGAAAGCTGAAAGGGAACAGAGGTGTACAGGAGAGCAGGGGAGGGAGGCAAACCATGGTATGTAAGGAACAGATATGTTACGTGTAGGACAGGTAGGTAGAGAGTGCTTTCCTCAGACAGTACAAAGCAGTATTTCCATTGAATTAATATTAGCCTTGCCCTTATGAAGGGATACTTTCTACAACAAAGTCATTTTAAAAGACTGGGATAAAGAAAGCCAAAGGAAGGTATTTCTAGGTACTGCAAGACCTTCATAATAGGAGAAAAAGACAATGACATCAAAATAAAAGAGAGACTGATACATCACTGCTTAAAGAAAATTTGACTGTATCGCTGCTCTCTATTAAGAGCTTACAAAGTAAAGTTCTTCTAGATTATTTGTAAGTTGTATTGTAATAGTGACTCTAACATAACCTAACATGTAGCTAACAGTAAATAATGAGATCACAATTACAAAAGTGGTAACATGACATTTATTATATATCCCATCCCCCCTACTTTTTTTCTAGGACATTATTCAAAACTAACAAGGAAACAATGAAATAAGATCACTAACCCAGTTGTGAACATAAGAAAAGGATGAAACCTCAAGACACAAAATAGTTTGTTTATAAGTTGTCAAAATAAACATGAAGACAGAAATATGAGTGGGTAGATGCAGAGAGAAAAAGCCTTTAGAGGCAGAGAAAGAACAGCAAATTAAGCTTTTCAATAGATAGTGAAAGAAGGGGAATGCTTCTGAGGAGAAATCCTTTCTGGGCTGCGGTGTAAGCAGCAAGAGGAACAACTGACAGAAAGAGACTCTTGACCCCTGTAGTTTCAAGAGGCAGAATGGATGAGACTTCAGGAAGACTCTTGTAGACAGTCGTGTTTGTAGGAGCCCATCTGTTTGTGATTCATCGGTGAAGGCGTTTCATTGTAGAAAACCAATCCCACAGACCCTACATCCACTGCCTAGGAAAGACAAATGAACTCAGACAGGAAATTATTTTAACTAACTCAGAACATAGTCCTGGCTTTTCCTGATATGAAAGTCAAGGCAATATTCACATTCACTTTTAAAGGCTAGGATTCCGTGTGCACCGTGGTAAATTGAATAAATTATGCTAAAGACTAGAAGACCCTCAGAAGTAAAGCCTTTCTGACCACCTCCCTCTGCTCCAGTCTCCACCCACTCAAAGTACCCATAAAACAATTTATAAGGACTATAATTCCTCTTCCTCAAGGCAGGTCATAGAAATTAGAGTGCCTTTCCTCTAGGCTTACATAAAGCCTTCTCTCTGTCCCATGGAAGAGCCTCACTTCAGAAGAGGCCTGCCTCTCACCCCAGGGAAATGAAGTACACATAGAGCAGCTAAGAGGAATGTGGACAGGCTGTGATGGATTTCTAACCCTCTGTCTGTTCCCATTAGATGACACCAGTCCTCCATCTCATTTCTACCCTCCTCACTGAACCAAAGAGCAACAACAAAAAACATGATAGTTTTCCATGGGTCTTTGAGTCTTTATATGTGAAGGTTCCTGTATCACTTGAATTGTTTGAACAAATTTATTATGGTTCATTCTTGTTAATCAGTTTTTGGTTGTAGAATTTCTGGCCATGACTCCTATGAAGGATGAAGATGGCAGCATGGGATTCTCCATCAGTGCTAGGGCACAGAAGGAAACTGTGGCTACTTCTAAATAAGAAGGACAGAAATAGGTTAAGCTAGCTGAGGGAGGATTTAGTAATCTCAGTCCTGGGGTTACTTTCCCCTTACAGAAGATGAAGTTTTATAAGATTAAATTTGTTGAAATAGGTATCAATTAGGTCAATCAGTGAGTTTTATGCCTCAAAGTATTCATTTCTTGATGTTTAACATTATCACAAATTTAACATCCAGAAACAGCACACATTTATCTTGCAATATGCATTAGTTGAGATTCTAGGCATTGCTCAGTGAAGTCCTAAGTGTTAGACAAGTCTTCATTCTCATCTGAGGCTTTGGGGGTGGGGGAGGATCCACTTGTGACAACCATGGCTCTTGGCAGGAGTCATTCTCTGCACAGCACCATGCTGAAGGTCTGTTTCCTCTTTGCGGGAAGATGCTTTTACTTCTTTGCTGCATGGCCCTCTCCATAGGGAAGGAATCTTGCTTCTTGAAAGCCATAGGAGGAAAGTTTCCTTACAAAGTAGAAGGTAGGATCCCATTTGACATAATTATGCGCAAATAGCCCCATACATTCCCAGCCCTTTGACTCACTCTGGGAGTTACAATCAAGTAGCAGGTTTTCACACACAAGGGAACAGGATCATTGGGAGCTAGACTTCAATAAGGAGTGAAGAGCGAGAGTTGAGATTGTTCAGGCGATCTTAGAAATTGTCTGTCACATTCAATAATCAAAGAGAAAGACTTAATATTCTCTAATCTCAGATTCTAACATTGATCTTCAACTTGCTGTTTGACTTCTCTATTTGAGCTTACATCTCTGACTAGCTTGCTCTTCACAGCTAAATGAGTGTTCCCTGGGCAGAGATGATTAGATGAAATTGTCTGCTGGCTGCTTGGCTATGCCTTTGGTTTGTAAAACCATACCACATTCACATTCCAACCCCTACAAGTTCAATAAAGTGTCTGAAAATGAGTCACTGAATGCTTTTTCTCATTCTCCCTAAGCCCACTTGAGAGCTGTATTAAGTATTAAGGAAAAGCTTTAAAGAAAAAGAAAAAAAGACAATCTCTGAAAGACAGATAAGTGAATGAAATTTGGCACTGGACTTCAAATAAATCAGGGAGGCTATATTTAGAGACCAATGGAATTGCTTAATCACTCTGCCAATTCAACCACCTCACTAATCTTATCTCTAGGGTTGATTCCAGGTATACAAAGTGAAAAAGCATTTGAATTTACTGTTTCCATTGGCCAAGGCAGAAATCTCTTTTCAGAATAGTTTCTTTATTTTTAATTTATTATTACTAACAACATATTTTACATGGATTTGTGTTAGTACCCTCTTTTCACTCATCTCTGGCCCCATTCCATGGGAGACCCGCCTCAGTGGGGTTGCAGGTATTCCCCATGGGATTGTGGGTTATGCATTCTGGTAGCAGCAGTCAGTTTTTAGGGGAAAGCCATGCCTCTGGGCATGATGTCTCAACCTGTGGTTCTTACAATCTCCCCTCCCCAACAAAATTCCCCAAGCCATGGTGGGTGTGTTTGAAGTCTACTTCAGTGATGAGCTCTCAGAGGCCTCTGGATCTCTGCTTTGGTAGGTATTGAGTATCCTCAGGGTCTGTCTCCTTCACCCTGGTAGTGAGTGTCAGGTTTACCATGGAAGCAGCGCTTTTGCTCATCTCACCAGTTCCTCTGTGGTTTCAGCTGTGGCTTGGCTGAAGTAAAAGAGGGAGTTTGGCTCTGGTCTTGCAACCTTCTGAAAAAGAAAAACAGATTCTCCAAAGGAGAATGAAGTCAGCATAGTTTAAATGGGATAAGCATTATTAATTTAGGGAGAATTTGATGTATGTAGCACCTCTTTTAGCCAATGACTAGTGAGAGCTTGACACTGGAGAACATAATCTTTGTCTCCATAGGATTCTGACTTGGTTCCCAATTCCATATGGATTCCTTTACACTGAGCAGATCTCTTAGCCAATCAGAAAGCTATTGGTTACCCACCAAGGCTGTGTGCCGCTATTGCATAGGCATATACATCCAGTGAGGGTGTTTGCTTCTGAGTAGCTTAGACCTCTTTCCACTTAGCCACTTTCCACTATAGCTCATGTAGCACTTTCCAGCACTAGATAGGCTAACTGTCTTGGGACTGGCTCTCTTCCAGATTCCAGCCAGGTCTCTCCATGCTCTGTGTTGGCAGCATATGATGTCTTTAGCAATAGGGTCCTCCATTTTCCTCAGATAGGTAATCAAGTGCTTTGACAGAAGCCTGACTTGTGGGGACCTCATAGGTCTCTCTAATCAACAGCTCATTGTGGGCAGCAACCAACATCTGGTACTGGGAGTTACAGGCCAGAGACAAGAAAAATTAAGGCTAGGCTTCATCCCACCCTCTCCAGGGCTCTTCTTTTCAGGGGTTCCCCCTTACCCTAGTTAAGGGTTGTATCTTTTAGTTTATCTTCAAGGATAAAGGTTTCTATGGTACCAGTTCATTTTGGATTTGCTTTTGTGTTTGTTCTCTCCCATTCCCTCCCCCAAAACCCTTCCATCCCTATTATCTGGGCCTTGAGTTGCCTATCAATTATATCAGCAACACAAGTTGGTCCAGGTTAGGAACTGCAGATGAGTGAGACCATGCAGCATTTGTCTTTCTGTGATTGTGTGAGTTCTCTGAGTATGATCTGTTCCTACTCTGTCCACTTTTTCTACAAATTTCATTGTATCATTTTTTTCTTACTGCTGAGTAGAATTTCATTGTGTATGTACCACAATTTTGTTATCCATTCATCAAATTATGGGCCCTTGGGTTGATTCTAGTTCTTAGCTATTATGAATTGAGCAGCTATAAACATGATTGAGCAAACATCTCTGTAGTGAAGCATGGTGCATTTAGGATAAATGTCCAGTACGGGAATAAATGGGTTTGTTGTTAGCTCTATAGCCATCCTTTTCAGGCATCTCCATATTGATTTCTATAGTGGTTGTACGAGTTTACATTCCCACTGACAGTGAATGAAAGTTCCTCTTTCTCCACATCCTCACCAACATTTGTTGTCATTTGATTTTTCAACATTGACATCTGTGGTAGTTTGAATATATGTCCCCCAATATATTCAGTGTTTTATTAGTTATAGTTTGCATCTGCAATCACCTTGCTAGAGGCAATGTCACTGGGGGCCGGTCTTAAGGTGTTAATGGTGTGGGTTTGAGATTCCATTGTAAAGATCTGCAAATGTGCCTAGCAGGAGTTCCTGAAGTGTGCTGTGTGACCTTTTGGCTGTAGTTTTGCTCTGTGTGCTGTGGTGGCTGGTTGGCTTTTGCTCTCTCTGCTTGGCCCTGTGGAGAGCAGGCCACTTCTCTGGCCATTATGGAACTTCTCCTGGATCTGTAAGCTTCAATAAATAATATCCCTTCTCCATAACTGTGCCTGGTGTGGAAGTTCATCTCAGCGAACCTGAAGCTGTCTGCTACAACATCCTTACTGGAATAAGGTGTAATCTCATAGCTGTTTTAATTTGCATTTCCCTGATGGTTGGTTAGGGTTGTTGAACATTTTCTTAAGTGTGTGTTTGTATTTCTTCCTCAGAGAATGGCATGGATTTCCTCTCCTTCTGGTATACCTATGATGTGGATGTTTGGTTGTTTTAGGGTATCCCACAGTTCCCTCTTATTCAGTTCACATTATTTTTTGAACTTAGCAAAGTTTTTGAACTCTGACCAATATTTTCTGCCTTGTCTTCCAGCTCAGACGTTGTGTCTTTCACATGAGTGGTTGGTAAGGGGTTTTAGAGAGGATTTTAAAAGCTTGATTTGATTTTTGTTTCCATTGTATTATTTTTCATCATGTCCATCTCTTGTTTGAGGTATGATTTCAGTTTGAGGTGTGATTTTCTTGTTGCTTCCTGGAATTCATTCTTACATTTGATCAAGTCTTCAGTAAGCTTAATCAGCTGGTTATTGAGAGCCTGTACTTGTTGAATCACTTTCAATTCATTTATATCTCTTTTGAGACTTCTCTGGTTTTCTTCAACTAAATTGAGCCTAGTGACAAAAGCTGAGTCCTCTAAGAGATGATTGATTGGTTTCTTGATCCTTTGCTTCCAGTTCAGCAATTCTTTTGATCAAAGTCACATAGATTGTTGTGTTTTCATTTGGGGATTCAATTTCTGTTGTTTTCTCTATGATTTCATGGGAGGTTTCCATTGAGGGACTAGGCATCCTTGGTGGAGATTTCTCAGTTTTCTGACTTTAATTGGTTATTTTGCATTGTGGTCTACCTATCTTGGGGAAAAGTTTTATTTTATTGAGGGGAAGCAAGTATTTGTCCTTGTAGGATCTTCAGTGAGTGTTCAGTTTTAAATGTGAATCAGATTGGTGTAGGATGGGTTATAACTGCAGATGCACAGATTGTGAAGATTGCAAGTACTTCAAAGGCACCTGGGAAACTCGGCCTATCCACTCCACTTGCATTCTTTCTTCAGCACACAGGGATCAGGGTTGGGGAACCAGGAGCCAGGAAGCTGGAGAGCCAGGGACAAGCGGCCAGCTCATACAGTGGCCAGTGCACCCTCTGACTCAGGGGAATAGGAATTTGGGTACCTAGAGGCCAATCAATCAGGAAACCAGAGCAAAATTTCTGCTTCTGCAGCACACATACAGGGATCAGGCCGCCCCAAGCCAGCAGCAGGAGCACTGGGACCAGGGAACTGGGAGGTGGGCTATGAGCTCTGAGCTCTGGCCTACTCACTCCACATGCACACTCTCTGGACCAGGGAGCATGGGATCCAGGAGTTAGGGACCCAGGGGCCATTCATTCAGGAAGGTAGAGCAAGGGGCCTGCTTCCGCAGGGTCTAGGCAGCCCCAAGCCCACAGCAGGGGAACTGGGCTAAGTGGTTTTAACATCATCATAGCTCTTAGACCTTTGACTGATTCTAAATTCCATGCCAACAGGAATAATTCTCAGAATTTTAGTCCTTCCTCTAAGAACATTATTACTTCAAGTTTTCTTTTGCAGAAACACTGTACGTCAAAAATTTTCTGGCAGTGTTTTTATTTTTATATAACAAAATTCAGTTCTGCTTTTCCATTCAAATGGGATCAAAACAACAAGAATAAATCCCAATTCTAAAATCATATCTACAGAGGGGTTGATTTCTTCTATTAAGAAGCCTTGCACAGCAACAAAAATTTGTGGCTTTCAGTTTCCAGTCTGTTCTTTCTACCTAAAAACACATACACATGTAGATTGCTTTGAAGCCATAAAAATTAGAATAGGACTGGTCAGGTTGCTCAGTGGTTAAAAACACTTGCTTGCAAAGCCTGATGGCCTGGGTTCAATTCCCCATTGCCCATGTAGAGCCAGATACACAAAGTGGTACATGTACCTGGAATTTATTTGCAGTGACAAGAGGTGCTGGTGTGCCCATTCCTGCTTCTCCCTCTTTCTCTCTCCCTGCCTTCCTCTCTTTATGCTTGCAAAAAAAAATAAATAAATAAATAAATAAATAAAATATTTAAAAATTAGAATAAAAGTATTCATTCTTCAAGCACTTCACATTGTAATTATAAAGAATGATTTGAGCATATAGTATACAAGCAGAGAGAGAAAGAGAGAGAGAGAGAGATTAAGAGATAGAGACAATTGTTCAACTTGGTCTGCTTATTAATTGCCTTTTCTGCCATTCATCTTCTTTGCCTTCTTCATTTCCTCAGCCCTTGCAAAAGCATTACTCTATATTCTTCTTGTCACTATTTCTAAATTAGCTTTTTAAATTGCTTTTTCCATGAGGCTGAGCTGAAAATACTCACAGAAAAATGTTCACAAAAGAGTATGTGTGGAGGGAGAAGTCAGAAGGGATTATGGGTACAATTTTTTTGAATACACATATAAATTAGATTTGAACAAGTAATAATGCATATATTTATATGCATTAGTGTATATGTTTATAGAGAAAGAGCAAAATCATATATTGAGAGAAATTAAATAGGTGACAATGCTGGAAAGATAACTAGCAGTAAGATTGTGGGGAAGATAAAAGTTAGGAAATGGGCAATCCACTTTACATATGTACGTATTTTTTCCTTACACGTTAATGGTAAATTCTTTTACAAAGAAGAATTGTGACTTTCAAATTCTTTCTATCTGTACAATGTCAAGTATCCTCAAGGCTGTCTAATCTTAATTCTATTATTGGTAAGACTTTATGTTTTGAAAACGATCAATTTCCCTCTGTATTAATAGACAATGGCATTGCATCAAAAAAAAAAAAAAACTGTCTGGGCCTAGGAAATGGCTCAGTGGGTAAAGTATGCAAGCATAAGGACTTGAGTTCAGATCTCCAAAACCCATGTAAAAGCAAAGCATAAGCTGGAGAGATGGTTTAGTGATTAAGGCACTTGCCTGCAAGGCCTAATGACCTGGGTTTGATTCCCCATTATCCACATAAAGCCAGATGCACAAAGTGGAATATGCATCTGGAGTTTGCAGTGGCTGGAGGCCCTAGTGTGCCCATTTTCTCTGTCTCTCTATCTTTTCTCTATCTCTTTCTGTTTGCAAATAAGTAATAAAATAAAAATATTTTGAGAAAAAAAAGCCAAGTGTGATGGTTTTTGCTGTAATCCCAGTGATGGGAAGGCAGACTCAAGAAGACCCCTGGAGCTTGCTGGATAGCTAATCTATACAGGTCCATAAATTTTATGTTCAGTGGGAGACTCTGTCCAAAAAAAATAAGGTGGAAAGCAACTGATGAAGACCTCTGACTTACACGTGCACTCTCACACACATGCATGTACACCCTCACAAATGTGCATTAACAAACATACAAACACACATATGTATACATGCATGCACAACACACTCACATATATAGAAACAAAAAATACTGCCTACAAAAAACAGTACACCTAAATGCATGTATCTTCAACTCAGGACTTGTCAAATCCTCCTCCCTGCCGGTATTTTATTTCCTTGACATCTCTCTCATCTAGTCTCCTCCCAGACAGCCAACAGGTTTCATGCTCAAAGCTGTAGCAGCTGCTGCTATGCACAGCACCTGTCTGCAGTTCTCAGGTTGATGAAGTTAGCAAGTAAACACTTCGTCCAGGGAGAGGTGGCATACTATCAAGAAATCAATTACAAAAGAAATCTACAGCACAAATGGGGATCTAAACAATAATTGCAAAACCAATAATACCCCAAATCATAAAACTTCCTACTTGGAGAATAGATTCATACAATGAATCTTCTTGTTTGGCTTGATTTGCTTTCTGTCTTTATTCTCTGGACTCTCAGAACACTTAATCCTCTGTGCATTTAGATGCAAAGACAAGGAGTGCCTGGTTTTTGCTACTTGGTATTTCACTGATCCAGTCATACAACTCTGAAAATCCTTACACTTCATTTTTCCCCTGATTTGTTTAATCAGCACTTTACCTACAATGTTCAACAACGTTGAATGCTACCTAGGGAACATAGCTGAAATAAGCATTTTTCTTCTTCTTGGAGGAATAGAGTGTAGAAAGCTCATGAGATGTGGTGCCATACAGACTCCTGATTTAATCTTAGCTTTGCCACTTATTAACTCATGAGCCTTGGTCTAAATATTTCACCCTCTAAGCTTTAACTCACCCCATCTGTAAAGGACCATAATTCCTACTTATTAGGGCCGTTGCAAGGATCTTTATGAGAGCCTGGGAGAAAGAAACCTCAAAAGCATTTGGAACCCACCAAAATCCTTTCCCTGGCTCCATCTGCTGGAAATGAAGTGTAAAAATCATGTTTGTAATTGAGCAAAATGCAGGGCTTTCAAAATGTGCCTATTCTTGGAGTCACACAGCTGACTACCTTAGAATCTGCATAACCAAACACAAGTTTACTATGTATGAATGAAACTGACAGAGACAAAGAGCCCAATCAGGACTCAATGGTGGTCCCCTGGATATCAATTGCTTGTGGTGTTGGAAGTGGGAAGAGATATGCTAAGATTCTTTCTACTACAAGAATATATCCAAAGGCAGCAAAAACAACCTGGCCTTCAGAGATTTACGTAGTTAGTCTGAGCCCTGCATATATCAGAAATCCAATACTTTCCTAAAGTTCCTACAAATTTCAACTTCTGGCTTCACTTCTGTTTGGGGTAAAATTTCTTTCTCACCTTAGTGATCTTAGTCTAGGTTTACTCGATGCCAAATTGTATGTATACTCAGCTCAACAAAGAACATTTTTGTATGCGTAATACTTTGCTTAAGGTTTCATAGTGTGGCCAAGCAAGCCATTTCAATAAAATATTAGATGTCCATGGTCTGACACATTCCCTGGCAGCCTAACACCAGGAATTCCTCATTACAAGCTTTCTCAGGAGACTCCAGAATCCTAGAATATTGTTTGGGCACCTTTCTCCCTTGAGTCTCTATTATGTCTCAGTTCCTTTTTATTTTACAGAAAAATGGCAGTTTTCTACCTCATCCTTCATCCCTGGATTTATATTTCTATAATCCAATATTCATTAATAAAACCCATTAAAATTAAGTCCCATCCTTTCTGGGTCTTACCAACATAGAATATACCTGTGACCATCCAGAGGATGGGGTTCATCTCCTCTGCCACATAAAGAATAAAAAACAAGAAAAAGTTTAAAGGTAAAAGAGAGCAGAGTTTATTTTTCTTGTATTGTGCAGTTCCCCTCGAGACCACCAAACGAGCCTGACAGTGGGAACATTCACCCATACAGGGAGAAAGAACACTTATCCATCTTAGGTCGCCATCTTGTGACATGTGAGTTAGAGGACAGAAATATTTACTTGGGTCTGGTTTTTCCTATCTGTTTACATAGTAAAGGAGAACAGGAATAAGGTAGCTTTTTATAGGCAGTCAGCCAGGGACAGAGGTCCAAGGAAATGTCACCTTGCCTGCCCTGCAGGTCTACAACCTAAGTCTGATTCAGCCTCAACCAAGATGGCCACAGTAGCTTCCTGCTTCTTTCTCAGCTTAGCACAACTGTGGGCTGGCCCCTGCTGATGCCACTTGAGCTAACCAATCAATTATGTCTCTACCTTACACACCTGAGTCTGATGATGAGACACATCCTAATTAGATGTCTGACCCATATAAAAGAGCCTAACCATGTGTGTAAAATTCTCTTGGCTTTTCATTCTCCTGGTTCCTGACTCCTGTTTCTTGCTTTGGTAAGCTCTCCTCCTTCCCTTCCCCAGAGATGTAGAGGAGATACTTCTCCATCTATCCCTCCCCTTCCTGGCAGGTTGAGAAGGGGAGAACACTTCTTTGGCTTGGGCTTCCTGCTAACCCTCCCTCTGGATCTCAACTTTCCCTAAAATAAATGCCTATCTCCCTAAAATAAACCTCATATTTCATAATTCACCCTTCTTGGAGTCTGTCTCTTCAGTTCTTTGGATAAGAAGACCCAGATAAGGACCCAAAAGTTGGGGGCCCATGGGCCTGAGCTGTCCTGCATCTTTATGGAGCTTAATCCCTCCCTTAACCCAAAATCCTTCATCAATACTAGCCATACCTCCACAGTTTCAGTTGTTTCTCTCCAAACCCCATAGTCTCTGAAACTAAATAGAGGCTATGATTATATAGTGATTAATACTCTGCATTATGATAATGAAGCGAAACAGGGCTGATACTGACATTATCCTTGAAACAAGTCACTCCAATTTTTCACACAATTCTTGCCTCAACTCACATGAATTTGGAATGTTGACGTAGTTACAGTACATGTTCACTTTAAATTGCATTCTTAAATATCATGGATTAAAGAAACAATAGAGATCAAGAAATAAGAGATCAAGTTAAAGAAGTACCCCAAAAGTGGCTAAAACAACCTGGACCACCTAGCCCTTGGAGACTTATATAGTTAGTCCAAGCCCCGAATATACCAGAAATCCAATAACTTCCTAGAAGTCAAAATACTGTTATCAAAAGCGGGAAATCCAAAGATGAGGCAGATGACAGGCCTGAGGAAGGGGTCTGCTTTGTTAATGTGTCACGGGTCCCCTTGTATTGAGTACTTGAACACTGGAAGTCAGGAGCTGGACATCCCGGTTCAGAGCATGAGGAAGAGTTCAGCCGTGGAGTTCAACATAGACAATCAACATAAAAGTGATAGCTCTCGCTGTGAGAAAGCAATGCTCTTCAAAGAGAAAGGAATGAAAGGAAATAACAAAGACTAAGCCTTAGGCAGTGCCCACAGTGAGTGGCTGGTAGGAGAAAGAAAACACAACTAGACACAAGGAACCTGAGCACTGTAGAGATTGGAAGAGAATCAAAACAACATGCTGTCCTAAAAGGAAGTGCCAGAGAGAATTCAAGTGAGAGTGGGGAGCAATGCCACAGGCTCAAGGTAGGTCAAGAAAATGTTGCTAGAGGTCTACAAAAGGACATGGCATTCTTAACCTTGGCTTTGTAGTGTACTAGAAACAAGAAAGCAGCAAAACTAGCAGTACTGTCTAAAACATGTATTTAACATTGAAGATATACTTAAGGTTGCCAGATAAAATATCATTTAAATTTGAATTTCAGGTGACTAATGAATAAATATTTGTATATATCTCATTTTGGTTAAACAATGAGTTTTCTTCACATAAGCATGTCCAACTACAGATAAATAATAGGAAATTAAAATTCAACTGGGCATCTATATTTTTATTTGGTAGATAGAGCAATTTAATATGTACCAGGCACTATGCTGAGCATTTCACAAAGACGGTTTATTTTGTCCAATAATCAACCTATGCAGAAGGCTTGCTGTGTTTTGTTCATTTCTTCTCCATGAAATCCTTATAGGGTCTTCAGTGGAATAGGGAATGACACTAGTTTGAAATATATGCATTGATTAGTGTTGTCATTTAGTAAGGCACATCAGTGCTCTGAACACAACAGGCACCATTTTTTTCTCTTCTGAAGCTTATGATGCAATCTTCCTTTCTTAGGCCTTCATTAAAAGAGAGATAGTATGATGTATGCTTGTCTGGGGGGGCGGGTATTGGTGCAATGTTTACTAGGCTTTCTACCAATAGCTACAAGAACCATTGAAATATAGAGTAAAATACACCATACTATAAATGTTATCAGCATTTGCAAGGATGTCAGAAACATTGAATCACCTTTTATTTCATATGAATAACCACCTAGGAGAGAAAGGTCCAGAATTCAACTAAAGAATGGATAGTGCAGTAATATTTTAGAAGTACAAGCCAGAAAACAGGGGTGTTGATTAGCACAAGTCACTTGGTCAAATGAAGTTATTTATTAACATGTCTCAATTTCACCCACATAAATAAGACAAACATGAGTCATTTTAAATTGGCACAACATGATTTTTTGGGAACCTATAAACCACATCCCCTAACTCAAAATTTTATGTAGGCTGGTGAAATAGCTTAGTACTTAAAGTGCTTGTTTACAAAGCCTGATGTCCTGTGTTCAATTCCCCAGTACCCACATAAAGTCAGATATGAAAAGTGGTGTTTATATGTCTGGAATTCATTGCAGTGGCAAGAGGCCTTGGCACATCTATGCTTGCTTCTCTCTCTCTCCTTGCTAATAAATAAAACTCTTTTTAAATTCTTATGCTATGCTAATAAGCAGAAAGCTCATAACTTAGGATATAATTCTTATCAAGGCTTCAACTCCTCATTTTAAAGGTGCTTAGGGAGACTGAAAAAAACTGGAGTTTAGTATAAGACAAGCCAAAATCCTTTTTGAGTATCATCATTTACATTTTATTTGGATAATCCACCATCCCCTTGGGCTTGAATTTTCTTGCCTGTAACAGTCCTTAATACTGCACATAGTCTCTGTAAATACAAAAATTGCCTATAAATTTTAAACATTATGCAATTATAAGACTTCATTATTATTGTCTATAACAATAGAAGCAAATATGAATCAGTAATACAAATTTGCTTAGTATATGACTTTTGAATTTATCTGAAATTAACTTTTCTGTTAATAATATGATGCTTTAAGGACATCATATTATAGAGCAAAGGGTGTTCATCTCATATGAGCCATCTGTGTTAACATTTTCCTGATCTGAAAAGTGAGAACATTATATTCAATGGTCTCTCAAGATCCCTGTAGCCTCTGTGATATTTGAATTCGCAATGGCAGTACAAAAAGATAGTATTCAAAGATGTATAGTGATAAGGTTATAAAGTTATCCAAGATTTACATTTTTATTAAAAAGAATTCATTAAGCGAATAAGTCACACAAAGATAATAAAATTAAAATTTTGATATATCCAATAAGACAAAGGTATATCTTTCCTCAGCAGAATTCTGCCTAAGACCTTTTCTTCCAACAAATATTTATGAAGTGCAGAGACTGGTTTTAGGTCACTTGAGTGGCAGCTATTAAATAGATTGGTACCATTAAAGATGGGCCAGCTGTTCCGCATTGGGACATAAGAAAGATGACTTGGGCTGCAGAGATAGCTCAGTGGCTAAAGGCACTTGCTTGCAAAGACTGAAGGCCTGGGTTTGATTCTCCATTTAAAGCCAGATGTATAAACTGGCACATGTATATGGAGTTCCTTTGCTGTGACAGAAGGGCCTGGTGTGCCCATACACTTTCACACTCTCTCTCCCCCCATTCCTCTCTCAAATCAATAAACAAAAATATTTTAAAAATAGAAAAGTGACCTGAGGGTGAATCCTAGCCCACTGAAGCTGTAAGAATACAAATTATTTTGCAAGGAGTGGCCTAAAGCAAGAATAATGGACAGTTCCTGCTCCTCGGGATCATCCTTTACTCTCTCCTGGGTTTACAAATTTGATGGTGAATACCACTTGGTACTGGTTTGAGAAATACATATCATGAGAAAGGGAGGAAATAGGTCATGAAATGCACATGGTGGTGTGAGGCAGGGTTGAAATTCCTACATGGAGGCCTCTTGAGGCCATGACATGGATCTATGCAAATAAACCGTGAGTTTCAAAGGTTGACAAATATTAACTTTTAGGATATGAAATATATGTCTCTGTTTTCCTGGCTGCTAAAATTGATGCAGGATTTTTAGGTCCATAAAGGGTTTCTGCAGGAAATATGAAGCATGTGGACCTCAACTTTTGGGTCCTTATTCTATTAAACAAAGAATTGAAAAACAATGGACTCTAAGAAGGGTAACTTATGAATTGTGATGTTTATTGTAAGGGTGATTAAGATGCAAGGAGAAGGCAAGCTGAAAGACCCAAGCCAGAGGAAGAAAGAACAATCTGTGGGGAAAAGCCTTTGGCAAAACATGAGAGCCCAGGCCAAAAGATTCAGAAAACACACACACACACACACACACACACACACACACACACACATGAAGCAAAGCCTAAGAGCCAAAAGATCCCCTTCACATTTAAAAAAAAAAAAAAACAAACAAACAAACAGAGGGGTTGGAGAGATGGCTTAGCCGTTAAGTGCTTGCCTGTGAAGCCTAAGGACCCCAGTTCAAGGCTCGACTCCCTACTACCCACGTAAGCCAGATGCACAAGGTGGTGCATGCATCTGGAGTTCGTTTGCAGTGGCTAGAGGCCCTGGTATGCCCATTCTCTCTCTGTCTGTCTCCTCTCTGTGTCTGTCGCTCTCAAATAAATAAAAATAAACAAACAAAAAAATTTAAAATGGTCTAAAAAAACAGAGGATTAGGAGACAGTGAAGGACTTAGAGATTAAAGGACTATCATACATGTAACAAAGCAAGAAATCATGCAAAAACAAGACAGGAAAGTATCCCTGGAAAGGGAAGAAGAAATTCCTCTGCCTTCCCATTCAGGCTTGGAAGAGGCAGTGCTTACCAAAGCAAGAACCAGGAGATTCAGGCACCCGAATGAAAATGAAGCTTAAGAATTACACACCTGCCAGGCCCATTCATATGGTTTGTATCCATTTAGGATCATCCTTGTCATCAGATTCAGGTGTGTCCACAAGAGACCTCATTGGCTGGTAGACTCAAGAGGCCCAATTCAGAAGCCCATCCATATGTGCTGAGCTGAGGAAGAAGCAGGAAGTTGCTGCCACAGAGTGTTGCTTGCAGCCGTCTTGGATGATACTGGATTAGACATGGGTTCTAGTCCTGCCAGGACAAGCAAGATGACATTCATGCTCACCTTAGGACTTTGACCCTGGATGACTGCCTATTAAAATGCTATCTTTCTCCTGTTTCTCCTTCATTATTGCTGATGAGATATCTGATTTTTTTTTGATGTGTTTACTTTTGTATGTAAGCTTGTGTTTTTCTTTTATATCTTTTAACATTGTTTCTTTACTTTGTATTGTGACATCTTGGCTATAATTTCACAAAGACATTTTTCCTCTTGTCATGCCTACACTGATTCTAAATACCTCTTTTGTTTGAATGCCCATTTCTTTATCTAGATTTTGGAAATTTTTGCTAGAATTTTATTGAACAAACTCTCTTTGCCTGCTGACTTAACCTCAGTTTTTTTTCTTCTATCCTTTGGCTTCTTGGATCTGTTCTGTTTGTTGTATCCTAGAACTCTTAGCCATGTTCATTTATCATTTTCTTTTATTAACGTTTGAGTTTTTTTCAACCTTGTCCTCCATTCCTGATATTCTTTCTTCTGCGTGCTCAAGTCTGTTTCTACTATGTCTTTACTTGGTTCACTGAGCTTTTCATTTGCAACATTTCTGGAGTTTTTTTTTCAAAATTTCAATCTCCTTGCTGAATTTTTCTCTATATTAGTGTTTTTCATTCAGACTTGATCTTTCTCATCCATTTCTTTGAGTTTGTTCTTCAGATTCTAGATTAAATCCATCCACTTCTTTGTATCCTCTTTTCAATCACTGATCATTTTTAGGAGTAAACTTTTCAGACCTTCATCTAATATTTAACTCTTTCTGTATTTTTAAATTCAGTAGTTGAAGAATAATGATCTTTTGGAAACATTATCTCTCCCACCAGGAAGCTGAAGGTTTCAGTTTGAAAAAAAGATAGATAGATAGATAGATAGATAGTTTATACTCTTTTAATCCCTTTCCCCTGCTCCCATGTCTCTGTGGTCCTCTGTATTGGGTTATGTTATTCACTGTGGGGTTATGAAGGCAATAATTAGTTCCTATAAGATAGCAAGGGAACTGTGCCTCATAGTATTCTTACTCAGTCTGTGGTTCTTACAATTTTTCTGCCCCTTCTTCAGCAATGTTTCCTGAGCCATGGCAGGCCTGTTGGTGGTCTGAATTAGTGTTGAGTTCTCTGTAGCCTCTGTATTTCTGCTTTGATGGGTTTTGACTGATCACTATGTCTGTCACCCTCACCATGGAGCTGGGTGCCAGACTAGCAGTAAAAGCACTGTTCATGCTGCTGCTTCCTCTACAATTTCTCCTGGGCCCCAGCAGCCATGGTAGAGGTGACGCATCTCATGGTGGACAGTAGGCTATCATCTTGTCTTATTAATGGATTTTGGTTTTCCTCCATTTTCTTTGCCATCTTTAAAATAATAAAAAAAGATTCTTGGGGCTGGAGGGATGGCTTAGTGGTTAAACGCTTGCCTGTGAAGCCTAAGAACCCTGGTTCGAGGCCTGATTCTCCAGGACCCACATAAGCCAGATGCACAAGGGGGTGCATGCCTCTGGAGTTCGTTTGCAGTGGCTGGAGGCCCTGGCTATTTTCTGTATCTCTCTCTCTCAAATAAATAAATAATAAAATATTTTTAAAAATAAAAAATAAATAAAAGTAAAAAAAGATTCTTGAACCAAAAGTGAAAGCAGCTTGGGTTAAAGGGAATATGCAAAAGTATTTGAGAGACTTTTTGGTGTGCAAACCCACACTTCTTCTCCAGAGAACAGTGGGAGCTTCTCTCTGAAATCTATGAGTTTCCTGATTATGGGATTCTGACTTGGTTTCCAGTACCAGATAAGAATTCTCTTCCACTGAGTGGGTCTGATATCCAATCACACAACAGTTGGTTACCCGCAGAAACTGTGTACCATTACTGCACAAGTGTATACTTCGAAACTGTGTACCACTGCTCATAAGTATGTACTTCTTGTCAAGCTGATTGAGTTTATAGTCGGCAGGGTTCCCTGCTTATTCATGCTATTGGTGATTGTTGTCCTCCAGCGGCTCCCACAGGCCTTTCCAGCACTTTTTCAGGTTAACAAAAGATACTGGCAAGTCCTTTACTGTGGATTTTCATGGGGTTCTAGTTTTTCTGCTCCTGCCCTTTCCATTTCCCTTGCCTCTTATACTGTGTGTTCAATAGACAAAGGAACTTTTCAATTCATTATAGTATTATGAGGGCACTAGTACATTTATAGTCCATAAATGACAGAAATAAAATTATGTGACAAATGTGGTGATGCCTATGTATTTGGATTATTTTTCTGATCTTGAAGCTTTGCATGCCATTAGTTTCTAATGGTTTTGGTTTCTTTTGCCTGATATAATCTTACTTTTCCCCAAAATGTCTAGCCTTTTTCTGCTATCTACTCACCTCTACTTACATAGCAGAGAAAGTATACATATATATTTTAGGCATATGCATATTCAATAAAAATGCATATTTATGTACAGATATGTAACCCCAAAATATTTTATTTATTTATTTGCAATCAGAGAAAAATAGAGAGAGGGAGAAAGATAGAGAAAATGGGAGCACTAGGGCCTCTAGCCAGTGCAAATGAACTGCAGGTGCATGCGCCAGTTTGTGCACCTGGATTTACATGGGTACTGGAGAATTGAACCCCAGTCACCAGTCTCCATAGGCAAGCACAGAATTGCTGAGCCATCTCTGCAGCCCCCTTAAATATTTTTTATACATTTCTATTTATTTATTTATGTATTTATTTTTATTTATAAATAAATAGAGACAGAAAATAAAAACAGACAGAAAGAGGCAGGCAGAGAGGGGGGCAGAGTACAGGTAAACCAGGGATTCTTGCCATTGCAAATGAATTCCAGACACATGCACCCCTTTGTGCATCTGGCTTTACATGGAAACTAGGGAATTAAACCTGGTCATCAGGCTTTCCAACCAAGAGCCTTCTCTTCAGCCCCCAAGATATTATTTTATAGCAATATAAATCATGTTTTAACATTTACTTACTCTAATAGGAATTGATTTTAACTTTTATATTTCCTTTTTTATTAATATATTTATTTATTAGTTATGTATATAGTATATATACAGCCATGATGGTACCATAATTAGCCTTCCTGTCCTCCCCCCATGGGTAATGTGGGTCTTGCCTTATGGGGGATCGCCATCAGTTATGCAGGAGAGGCGATGACTCTGTGTATAATGACCTTATATTTCCTTTTATAAAAGTAAAATAGGCCTGGAAAGATGTGTCAGCAGTTAAAGGCACTTATTTGCAAAGTTTGATGGCCTAAGTTCAATTCCCCAGTACCCACATAAAGCCAGATGCACAATGTGACATGTGTCTGGAGATTTTTACAATGGCTGGAGGCCTAAAGTATCCATTCTCTCTCTCTCTCTCTCTCTCTCTCTCTCTCTCTCTCTCTCTCTCTCTCTCTCTCTTTCCCTCTATCTCTCCTCTCTTTTACTCAAATAAACAAATAAATATAAAAAATAACACTGAAACATATGGCTTCATATTTTTATTTGACCTAAGCTTACTTGCTTCTTTTTTCTATCTTTTTTTTTTTCTCTTTGAGGTTTATAGTTTTTGGTCAGTAAGTAGTTTTTGATAGTTAGTACATTGTTGTTCCATTTACTATGGCAATGTTTTATTTAAAAATTACAAATGAGGGTACAAGTTTCCTAAAAGCATCATAATAGAATAACAGAAACAGATACATTGAATAATAGAATCAGACGAATTGATGAAATCAACTGCTAAATAATTTCCACTAAAAACAAAACAAAAAAAAAAAAAAAGAAAAAAAACAGAAAATCAGTCCAGGTGCACATGCCTATAATGCCATCACTTGGTAGGCTGAGGCAGGTAAATTGTGAGTTCATGGCCAGCATGGACTACATATAGAAACCCTGTCTCACAAAATGAAATGAACAATACAAATAGAATATGAGTTAGAGCAGTTCTCAGCACAGCATTCACTTTAACTTGACATTATTCCCTTTCTTCTTCTCCCTACTCAAGGAACTGCCATAACTACAGTATTAAAATCTAAGATATCTGATTAAGACAGGGGTATTCTTGCCTTCTAACACTAAACTTGCATGTAGCCAAAAGTTAATTTTAAAAGGTACCCCAGCATTTTCCCCTTAGCCACACTGATGTAAAGTCCAACGAGCCCATCTTATTCAATAGTGCTGTGTGCTAGCCACGATGCAACAGTGTAAACTGCCTGCCTACTGTAATTAATGTCCCACTATGCAAATGAAGCTGTAACCAACTTCAAGCAGAAGGAAACTCTGTGTAAATCATTCGACATGAATAAGCATTTTTGCTGCACTTCAGGAACGCCTTTTAATTGACAGGTTTAATAATTTTCAAGACTTAATGAGCAATTACACTAAAACCAATGATAGCACCAAGATGATTCATCATAATTTATTGGGTTTTTTTCTCAGATGTGATTTCTAATTATAGTGTGGATAGCATCATGATTGAGGCACTACCCTTATCAATATACCATTTTCATTACAAAATCAATTTCCCCACTCTCTAAGGCTGTGCATCCTAACTAGTAGGGAAGGAGAAAGAAGAGAACGTATATTTATTACGTGTCATTAGCATACACAGTTTCTTATACTGCATTCATTTAATACAGATAGTACAATGAAATGGGTATTAGCCTATAGTTTTAAAATAGAGGAAATATTTAAATATTTTTTATTTATTTATTATATTTATTTTTTATTAATTATTTATTAATTATAGACAGAGGGGGAGAGAGAGACAGAGAGTGGGAATGGGTGCACCAGGTCCTCCAGCCACTGTAAACAAACTTCACACACTTGTGCCACCATGTGCATCGGGCTTACATGGGACCTGGAAAATCAAACTGGTGTCCTTAGGTTTTGCAGCCATATGCCTTAACCACTAAGCCATCTCTCCACCCCTGTTAATCTTTTTATTATATCATATTGTTACTAATTCAATGTCATGAACTAGTATCTAATGGCTATATTTTGATGAAATAATTAAAAAATGAATATAGCCATCCCATACTTAATCTGTATTTTGTTATTTTATGTTTACAATGAAAGATATTATTTTTATTTTACTGTTATATATAGCATGTGCTTGGGTTGTGCAGCTACTTTGTAAATGAAAACCATTTGGTATTAGTTACTCATCTATTTCTGTTACAACTACTGTGGTCTTAATTGCACCTGTGATTTCTCATTGTATGAACAAATAGAGGCAATACAGTTGATGGTACCCTGAAATGTCAATATTTGCTCTTTCTTTGAGAGAGACAGAGCGAGAATTGGCATGCCAGGGCCTCAGGCCTTAAAATCAAACTCCAGACTCTTGCACCACCTAGAGGGCATGTATGACCTTGCACTTGCCTCAACTTTGTGCATCTGGATAATGTGGGATCTGGAGAGTCGAACATGGGTACTTAGGCTTCACAAGTAAGCACCTTAACTTCTAAGCCATCTCTCCAGCTCTGTCCTTTATATATAACTACATATATATATATTGCTATTCCAGTTCATGAGTTTATTCTATAGGCAAATAGGTTTCCATAAATGTAAGGTTTTCTAAACACAAGCAGATATATGGAGGAGGTAGTCAGTGAACAGTATCAATACCTTTTGTTTTTCTTGGAACATAAGCAGAATTTAGTTGTAGTTCTTAGATTAGAAAAGTCAGTATCTTTGGATTTTTTTCATTTATTTCCTTGAAATGAGAGAGAGAGTATGGGCATAATAGGGCCTCCTGCCTCTGTAATCAAACTCCAAACACATGTGCCATTTTGTGCATCAGTATTTACATGGATAGTGAGAAATAGAACTCAAGACAACAGGCTTTGCAAGAAAGAGTCTTCCACTGCTGATCCATCTCCCCAATTCTGGATTTGGTTTTTAATCACCTTTTGTTTGTATTGTTCACAATGTTGGTTGACAGCATAGAACTCATGACCTAAAATGTCTTCATTGATTTTTTGATATTTCACCTGAAGGGTTTATATCATTAAAAAAACTCCAATAAAATCAAGAACTTTTCAAGAATCAAGAATTTTGAGTAGTGATGACCTAACAAAATTATTCTTGTCCCTATTTTATTGGTCTTCAACCGCATGATCATCTGAGTAATAAGAAAATACAATTTTCATTGTATTCTGCCCTTCAGGGAGACTTATGTAATTTCAATAAAATCACATCTGAACCTGCAGAAATAACACAGCATGAAACATTATAAGAAAAGGTTCACTTCCAACCTAACTTCCCCAATGGGAAGCACAAATGTATCAGGTGGGAAAATCTAATCTTTCCAGAGGACTGAGGTTATTGATGTGGGCTCAGCAAAAGTCTGCACATTTTCTCTTAAATTGACCCATTGCCCCTGACAAGTTAAAACTCTGCAGCTCATACACAAGTGCAATTTACCTTAGACTCCTGTTAAACTGACTCAAAACATTTTAAATTGAAAATGATCATTCTGGAAGAGATTAGAAAATGTGCTGTGAAAGGTCTGATTCTAGTAATTCCAACACATCTAATAACTGATCCAAAAGGGAAGCTGCCAAAGACTGTGGGGAGAACAGCAGCATTAACTACTTTATATAAGTACCCCAGCCAGTGAGGACTAATAATAAACTGGCCATTCTATATTTCCATGAATCAAATACATGGTCAGTGTAATTGGAAGACAGGAAATCAAGTCCTTTTCACCTACCTCCAGATTAACAAATGGAAGCCATCTCCTTCACTTTGTAATTATGTGTCAAAATGCCACATTAAAGCAAGCTGCACAAGTTTAAGGTTACTGACTTTAGAAAGGAAATTTAGGCTATTGCCACCATCTTATGAATGCTGCTTCTTTCCTGGATTCAGTGTGTCCCTGACTCCCTAATTAGTTTATTGGTATGTGTTAGATAACAGACGGTCATTATGGCAAACACTACAATAGAAAAAAAATAGGAAATGTGGCCCTTAGCATGTTTTCAAGGTTTCAAAGAATGCAGATGAAAGAACAGAGGGAAGAGAAGGAAGAAAGCATTTGTCCCTAGCAATAGAAAGTGGTGTACACAAGGTGGCACATGTGTCTGGAGTTCATTTGCAGTGGCTGGAGGCCCTCGTGTGCCAATTGTCTTCTCTCTCTCTCTCTCTCAAATAAATAAATAAATAAATAAATAAATAAATTTTTGAAAAAGTGCTGTACAGTAGGTAAGAATACAAGCTCCTAATTCAGAACATATTGGGTTAAAATACTAGCATTATCATTGTCTAGCACTCTGATCTTGAGTAAAGGTCTTAGTGGTGCCTCCGTTCCCTTACTTGTAGAATGAAGTAAGAATAGGACCCTAAAATTAAGAGAAATAAGCAAGGAAGCACATGAAGTAAGACGTCAACAATGCTGTATGCTTGTTACTAATACTATATATCTGATGCATACCAAATGCATTAAGAGGTATTTGCTTTTCACATTCACATTGATTAGGAATGGTAATTTATCTAGTTATACAAAATGATAAAATCAATTGGCAAAATATTTAAATTTATTGACAAATGGTAAATAAAAGTTATGGAGTTAAATTGTAACTTGAATTTAAAGGCAAAGCTTATATTTAGAAGACCCAAGGACCAGGAAAGCTGATGTCATAAGTTCCAGTTGAACAGCCACCCAGCTGGTGACTCAAGAAGAGCCAATGTTTCTGTGCCCACATTCAAAAAAGAAAAAAGACCAACACTAGCTTAAACAACGCTGCAGAAGGGACTTCCAGGTAAGATGGCAGCATAGTAGCTATGCCAAAGCAGTCTGGGGAGGGAAATAAGCAAAATAAAATAGCAAAACACACTCTTTTCAACCAATAAGTGAAGGTATATAAGTTATTATGAACACAGCAGAGGAGAGACTCAGATCTTCTAAAAAGGAGGAAACTGGCCAGAATCTCACCAAGATGCCTGAAGCCCAGTCAGCAGAGCAGAAACCAGATGGAGGGATTTTCGACTCACCTCAGCCTCTTCACAAAATAAAGAAACGTGAAGAGATGGACAACAGGAACCACCTGAACAGCTGCTAAAGGAGAACACAAATGGGACCAGTTGAGCAAAAATCAAAGAAGAAAACAAACACCTGAAGGAGAATACAGGAAAACAACTTAAAGAAATAAGGAGGTCAGGCTGGAGAGATGGCTTAGCGGTTAAGGCGCCTGCCTCCTAAGCCTAAGAATGCCAGTTCCAACCTCCAGGTCCCCCGTATAGCCAGATGCAAAGTGACGCAAGGGCACGATGTTGCACTTGACCACAAGGTGGCCCACACATCTGGATTTCATTCACAGCAGCTGAGAGACTGCTGGCATGCCCATCTCTATCTGTCTCCCTCTCCCTCTCTCTCTGTGTCTCTCTCTCTAAAAAAGAAAGAAAGAAAGAAAGAAAGAAAGAAAGAAAGAAAAAGAAAGAAAGAAAGAAAGGTCAATACATGAGTAAGGAAATAGAAATACTAAAGAAAAGCCAGCCAGAAATACTGGAAATGAAGAGCACAATAAGTCAAACAACAACAACAAAAATAACTCTGTAGAAAGATTTACCAATAGAATGGGTGAAGGGGATAACAGAATATCTAAACTAGAAGACCAGGTGGCAGATCAAATACAGTCCAACAAAGAGAAAAACAAACTAATAAGAAGTCATGAGTGGGAATTTCAAGACATTCAGTACACTATAAAGAGATCACACAAGAATACAGGACATAAAGAAAAGCTACTGATTTTGGTGTATTTATTCTGTATGCTGCTACATTAGTAAAATTTTTTATCAGCTCTAAAAGTTTGCTGTTCTATTCAGCAGTAAAGAAAAATGAAATTATGAAATTTGCAAGGAAATGGATAGATCTGGAAAGGATTATACTAAATGAGGTAACCAAGAAAGCCAAATGTCACATGTTTTCTCACATATGTGGATCCTAGCTACAAGTGTTCAGACCTGTGTGTGAGTTGGAGTAAAAACTGGTAGCAAAGGCCAGTAAGCTAGAAAAGGGCTATAAGGGAGGAAGGAAAGGGGTGGATTTAAGGGGTTAATACTGTATATATGTAATTAGATGGACAGATTACTGCTGGTGTAATGGCCTAAGTGAGGTCAAGTGAAAAGACTGAGTAAAAGGAATGTGGGGAGGGGTAATCAAATTCCAGGATACTGTGACTAAGCCACATGATAACCTTCTCTTTTGGATAATGGCACATCCAGAAGCCATAGACTAGAAAATTCTCAGTGCCAGGGATGGGATAGCTTCCAGTGAGTTTTTGGCCAGGGAAGTTCTTGATGCCCCCAAATTATTACAGGCTTATTGCCAAGGCTCTTAGTTTCCCACAGGAATAGATGATAAGACCCTGGGCTGCCAGGTCACCAAGAAATCAAACCAGGGCTGAGCTGAAAAACTTCTCCCAGTAGAACAGCTGACAGAAAACTGCACTGCATGTAGCCTTATAAGAGACAGAAGGCATCAGTGGTGAAAGCAGTGGACACTGCAAGCCTCAAGTTTGGCCAGCCAGGCCAAATGAGCCAATGGGTGCAATAGTGGCATGTCTGTTATGGGGAAACCAACTGCTCTCTAACTGGACTGGAGACATGCTCTATGGGAGGGATTTCATGCCTGGTACTGAAAACCCAATAAAAAGCCTATAGTGGGGGAGGCCATGAGCATTAGAAATGTAATGCCTGCTTCTGTCTGGCTAAATGCATATATTTGGCTCACCAAACTGCCCTGTAAGCACTTTACTTAATATTCAGACCAGAGGAGGGGGCTGGTTTATAAAAAGAAGCTCTGGGAAGAAAGGCATCCTCTCCTCCCACCTGGCTGCCCGTGCTGCTCGCTGTTCTCTGCTTGGTGCTTGCTGCTTTCCAGTGTGGACTAAAGAGCAGCATTTCTCCAGGACACCTTCAGGCCTTCAGTGCCGGATCGGGACTGCTGAGGCATCCAGCCTCATGGACTGAGCAGCTATCGGGTTCCTTGACTCTCGGGCCTGCAACCTGCTATTGCTGGACTGTTGTAAGCTAATCCAATAAATTCCCTTTTAATACAATTCATTCTATCCATTCTGTTCCTCTAAAGAACCCTGACTAATACAAATGAGTATCTAAGAGTACCCTGAGAGAGAGATAGCTTAGTTGCCTAAGGTCACATAGATAAAAAGTGTCAATGGATAAATTCAGAATCGGCTTTGCTCAATGACAATGCCAAGAAGTATATCCATTTCGTACACTGACTCACATACAAGAATGAAGCCAACTTAACAGGTTTCCTTCAAGGTACCATCAAGAAGAGACTCTCAGTCATTTTACCATAAATAGAGAAGAAGTACTCATGATTACCCCAGGTCTGTGTGTCGTTGTTTCAAATTGGACAAATTATAAAAAGCCCCATATCCAAATAATCCTCATCCAAAGAATAATTTTAAAGAAAACAGAGGGGCTAGAGAAATGGCTTAACAGTTAAGGCATTTGCCTGCAAAACCAAAAGATCCTGGTTCAATTCTCTAGGACCCATGTAAGCCAGATGCACAAAGGGGCGCATGCATCTTGAGTTAGTTCGCAGTGGCTGTAGGTCCTGGTGCGCCATTCTCTCTCTCCCTCTTTCTCTCTCAAATAAATAAATGAATAAAATATTTTTAAAATTAAAAAAAGAGAAAACATTAAGTCTAATCTCAGCACCCTTGGAAAAGGAACTGGATTCTACAGGCATACAGGTCTATGAATGCAATGTGAACAAGAACATTCAGATATGTAATGGGCTAATTCTTAGTAAGAGATTGAAAGATGGAAACGTCTGCTTATAAAAAATGAAATCCATTGCAATTTACAGAACAGTGACTATGCACTGATATTAACTATCATTATGAACTTTGATCTTTGTCTAGTACTAAATAGTTAGTGGTATACTTTTCCTGACATCAATGTTAAATGGGGGAAGAGGACAGCCAAAATCAGAACCTCAGAGAAAAATCTATAGAAAAGTGCTAGTAACTCTTGCTGTATGTAACCTAGAGCCTTCCAAGGTTGACACTTTCAGAGCTGGTCTAGTGAGCTAGAGAAAGGAGAGGCCTGAGCAGGAGCACCTTGTAAGAGCAACCTTTGGTTTGCCTTTTGTGTTAGTACTTGAGAAGATGCAGGGGCTGTCACTGCTATACACATCTTGTTGGCTGTCAGGAAAGTAGTTGGGAATCTTCAAAAGAGTGAAGAGAGGCAAAAACTTAATAACAAACCAAAATCTCCAAGAGGAAGGCTGAAGTGCTATTCCAGAGACCAACATTCTCATCCCAACTAACCTTATCACTGGCATGACCTTGGTGGTGTGGAAGCCAAGGCCAGTTGCCCCTCTGGCTAGAGTTGCTGCTGCTCTACTGCTCTGTGTACTGCATGGTCTGAGTTCTATCCTTCTTCTACACTAGAGGGATTTTTAAACAAATATTTATTGGCACCCTTTCATTAATCATTTTATAATCCCATTATGACAATATATAAGCAGGAAAGACTTGATGGTCTGAATAACACTCAATTTTATTAAGGTTTGAAAAACAGTATGCACTGCTTTTAGCTTATTAATATATTAA
The DNA here is from genome assembly GCA_036365145.1 of Orientallactaga sibirica. Taxonomy (NCBI): domain Eukaryota; kingdom Metazoa; phylum Chordata; class Mammalia; order Rodentia; family Dipodidae; genus Orientallactaga; species Orientallactaga sibirica. Next base: position 28,905,691 of record JAEOAD010000021.1, on the reverse strand, counting down.
CTATAAAAAGTAAGTGTGAGGGCTGAAGAGATGGCTTAGCACTTAAGGCACGTGCCTGTGAAACCTAAGAACTTCAGGTTCGAACCTGCAGGTCCCACATAAGCTAGAAGCACAATGATGCAAAGCAATGTCACTCATGTGCACAAGGGAGTGCACATATCTGGAGTGCGTTGCAGTGGCTGAAGGCATGGCATGCTCATTCTCTCTCTCTCTCTCTCTCCTTCTCTCTCTCTCTTTCTCTCTCTCTCTCTCAAATAAATTTTTTGAAGTTTTAAAAAATAAAATAGGTATGATATAAAATGTGAAAGAAATCCAGGACCACTTATTGAACATTGTCTATTACCAGACAATGCATGAAGTCACTCCATAGAGAACAAAACTTTTATTGTCACACAGCTCAAAGACACTTTCCAGGCATATGTTCAATTGTAAGTATGATCAAGAGACTATGTTATAGTCATTGATGTACATGCAGAATGGTTGCATTACACTTCTGGGAAGTCTCCTTAAAAGTGAAGGGTTATTCCACTCCTTGATTCCTCCATGGTGTTAGTGTGCATGATTGGTGGCATTCCAGCAGTTACTTGGATCATAAAGAATGATGTCACTGTATCATGACTGTATCATAAAGATTTTGTGATTACCCCTCTTTTATTCTGCTGAGAAAGAAAATCACTTTTACAATATAATCTAGCCAGCACTGATTTAGCATTTTTCCTGACAAGCAGATTAACCTACTCCTAACTGGTACAGGCCACAACTACCATGCCAAGTCCACTGACCTAGTAAATGATACAGGCAAGAAGCAGCTGCAGACAGGTGCTCTAGGAAAAAAAATCCAGGGAGGATATACTTGTGAAATGTTAAAGCTGGCTCCTCGGGAAATTAATTGTGAGGTGGATTTGAGAGATTGAATAATGTAAATTTATTGGGGAATTCTCTCCAGATCCATGTCCGTTAAGACTGAACAGAAGTAGGAGTGAACAGTGTTTCAGTTGCAATGAAGGACTCACTAAATCCCAGGGGTGCTTCACAGCTGTTTGGTGCTTCAAGATATCTCAGTGCTAGGTGCCAGGGTTTTTTCCCTTCACCACCGGCAGGTAGAGCGGAAGAGAGAGAGAACCGGGCTGGCCGCTTCTCTCGAGGCTGAGCGAGAAGGCGGGTGTCGGCGACTCAAACCCCTCCCCCCCCCAAAACACCGGGGAGAAAAACCACATTGAGTCGCGGAGACCGTCTAAGGAGGGAAAATCTCCCCGTTTATTGTCATGGGAGGTATTTATATATTTTGAGGAAGGGGGCAGGAAGAGGGGATGAGAGAAAGGTATAAGGGCCAATAGTATTTCACCACGTCAGCAGCAGCTGGGTGGAGGCAGTTTCAGCTTAGGTGCTGAGTCACTTCAAGGACAGGTCACCAAACTCTACTCAGGCTCTGGAAGCTCGACTAGGCCTCACCGGGAGTAGGCCAAGACTGGCTGGGCTAACCACTAGGCTTCACACCGGGAAGGGCCCAACAGCTAGGAAGGTGGACTAGTTCTCTGAAGGTACCTAACCATGTTAGCAAATGCTAATGGTGCCTGGCAGAAGAGTGCAATTTTGAGCAAGGTGGGTTCCAGTAAGAGGCTCTGCCCTGAGTCATCGCTGAGAACCAACACTCCCCAATGGAGAATGGGTGCCCTGGTTCTGCAGGACTCACCAAGTAGTGCCAGAGCCTTCCCTGCAGTGTTTGTCATTAATTAAAAGGACCTGAATATGTTTCAAATACATTTGAGAACATATGTCCATAGTCACTCACTCACTTCAGTTTGCCACATACTTAGCTATCTACTATGTTCAAAATGGTATGAAAAGCAGCATGGAAAATATGAAAATGTTTTAAGTGCCTAGACCTCTAGGAGATAATGTGGGAGGACAGTGAATTATTATTATAATGACTTTTGTAATGAGAGGCATAAGCACATCTTAGGAATGCAGTGTCCATCTCAGAAGTTAGAAATGTTAGAAATGGCACTTAGTCCAGTGATGTATACATTTTGTCAAATAAAACAATGAGCGCATGGTGAACTCAAACCTTCCCATAGGCTCAGACTACTAGAGAGACTTGAAGACAGCCATACACAGAGCAGCAGCATTACTCTAAGATGTGCAGGTGTCTTGTGCATGAGAAGCCCTGAAGCTGCTGAACAGTAGCAATTGCTTTGAAATTTGCATAAAATGCATTTAGAAAGAACTAGTTCCTGCTTCTTAACAACACATTGAGGTACCCACATGTGTAAACCAAGAAAACCACACTTAGAAATAAGTGCCACTTTTGTTCAGCTCCTTGATTACATATTCAAATAAATGTACACAGCTTTATTTGAATGTGTAATCCCATGTGAATGAGAACATTCTAACAGACTCATTTGGTCCTTTTATTTAGATCTCTGATGGCTCATTCTGGTAAAATGCATGTGCTTTTCCTCTTTTTTTTCTAAAGCATTAACTGGAAGAAATGTAATTTCAAGCATTTTGTTAAAATAACATTAAGGATGTTGAGCTATTATTCTATTTTTCTTTCTGGTGCTGTTCCATTGAATTGTGATGCATAGAAATGTGTGCATCTCCACAAAAATGGAGATACATTATGTATGACCTCAGTAACATTCTACTGAGGAAAATGCCTTCATGTACAGCAATGCATTTTTTTTATGTGCAAAGAAACCCAAATAGTGCCACTAAAAGGAAAAGACACTTCCTGCTTCCTCTGCCATATCCACTACTATAGGTTGCAGGATTAGTTTCAGCAAGATCATTAGGTCTTTACGGTTGTATAAAGACTGAGCAGGTAAGGAGGAGTGTTCCAGGAAATTAGAAAAATGTTTTGGGTGTGTGAGAGACAGGGAGAGAGAGGGAGAGAGAGAGAAGAGGGAGATGGGTTTATTTAATTCTTACAACTATGTTCCAGAGCCAGGGATATGTGAGAGCGATATGCGTGGAACTGTTTACAAAGGTTAAGCTTAGAGTAGTGTACAACAGATGCAGAGGAAGGGAGTGCTTTGAGGAAGTGCTAGAATCATCATCTTCCTAGAATAATCAAGGCCTCGAATGGGGTCAGCCAGCTGCAAAGGGAGACTGGCGTGTGATCTGCAGGGCCTGATGATGAAGGGAGAAACACAGGACTGGTAATCTGAGGACTTTTGTCTCCTGCCCTGTCTCCTGAACCACACATCTTCACTCAGTACTGGAATGGACTTAACACTTATGACATCTTCTAGAAATTCAAAAGCTTCCCAATGGACCTTAAACTTACTGAAATCCTTTCTTTTTTGCTTCTCTAAACAGTTTGTGAATATGTAAAAATATTCTTCATCCCAATTTATGTTCTTTTAGACTGTTTCTCTGATAAACTCTGGGTCCCTTTATCACCAAAGTACTTTCTCCTCTTGCTTCCCATGACTCTCTGCCTGTGCCACCCTGCTTTCTGTGATGGTTCTGAACATTCTTGCTTATTTTATTCATTTTTAGCCCATGTCACCCTCTTCAGAAGCCCTCACACAGCTCACACCTCAAGCTCTTATTCCCCTCCAACTTGCCCAGTTAATCTTTGTCTCTTGTGGATACCTTCTTTTCTTTTTGTTTATAACTTGAAAGTTGCATTTTTAAGAATTTAATTTTGCATGTCGGTGAATATGGTATGTATGCAGTCATGTATGTGTGTTCCCATGTGTGTGTGTGCACATGTGTGCTTGTGCACATGTGTGCATTTGCATGTGGGAAGCCAGAAGCTGGTGTCAAGTATCTTCCTCAATTACTTTTGACTTTATTTATTGAGACAAGGCTTTTCACTGAACCCAGAGTTTGAGCTACAGATTTCGCTACTGTAGCTGGCCAGCTTGCACAGAGTATCCACATGTCTCTGCCTCTGGAGCACTGGGATTATAGGCACACCAGCACAGCCATCCAGTATTTATATGGTTGCTGGAGTATGAACTCAGGTGCTTCGCAAACTGATGCATCTCCTCAGCCCCTCTTCTGGATACTTTCTTTAGTAGAAATCTTGATTGATCATGAAGCTTCAACATCCACATTCTCCAGATGATTTCTAAATCTTATCTCTAGTTTCAAAACCTTACCTCAGCTCCAGCCACATATTGACAACTGTCAGCTAAACTCACAGCATTTCCAAACTCGTAGCATTTCCAATCTACTCAAAATGAAACTTCCCAAAGTACTTCTCCAACCTGTTTTCTTCTCAGTTTTCCTATAAACCACACTCCCAGCAATTATAATCAAAGTACATTACTCATTCATTTAATGAAACAAACAAGACAGTAACTGAACACCTGGAATACCTTAAGCACAGCATTTGGACAGGGACAAAATGGCAAAATGAGCCTATGGAAAAGGGTGAAGAAATTACAAATGTCCCCTTCCCTGCTGGACCCAGCACTCTCAGCCTCAGGGTACCCTTCTTTCGCTTTCTCCTCTAAGTATGTTTTATTTATTTATTTTTTTCTGTATCACTCCATCTATTGCTGAATTAACGTAACTTTGTCCTAATCATCCTTTTCACATTTATTCTGCCTTATGTATTCCAGCTTCCATCATTCAAATCCTCATCCTTCTGGGGTTTTAGATGGATTGCTCCAGCCTCTTAATGAGTTAATTTCCTCCATTGTATTCTTACTTTTTAATTAAATTTATAATACGTTTTCAAATTCATCTTCTCAAAATCATCTTCTCCTCATTAGAAGCTACATATTAGTTACTATCCTGTGATCAAGTGTCTGGCAGCAACAACCTAAAGGAAGGAAGCTTTATTCTGGTTTATGCTCTCTTAGAGTTGGTATCTGTCCATCCAGGTGGGAAAGGCATGGTGGCAGGGATAGTTTAGCCCATGGTAAGGAGCTTGTGGCTGTGAGGTAGCAAGGTACAAACCAGAAAACAGAGAAGGCAAGTTAGAACCAGAAGTGGATATAATTTTCAAAGGCTATTCATACTGAACTGCTTCTGCAGCTGAGCCTCACCATCTAATGGCTCCAAGGCCTTCAATGTACCTCTGCAAGGTGGAGAATGCCATTTGAAACATGAGTCTATGGGGACATTTCAGATTCAAACCATCATGTATGTCAATCTCAAGTGGTGGTAAAATGCTGCTGCCTCAACTGGCTATTTGACCATCTCATTTCACATTTTCTGAGACTGCACCATCCTTTGTAAAATGAGATTGATGATATTTTTGTCATCAGAGATACTGGCAGGATTCATGAAATGACAATACCATGATTTTAAAGACTTTTGAGTGTTACTTCACTAAATTATTGCAACAACAGGATAAAATATGAACTATTAAAATGCCCCTCCCTTTCATGGAAAAAGAAAGTGAGACACAGTGAGGGGCAGTACTTTGCCCAAAGTCATATAGCTCAGAGTCACAGAAAGTCTGGATTGGGACCTAGGATGTCTGATACTGCAGTATAGACTCTTGCCTCACACAAAGTAAGTAAGTAATAGGAATCAAAATGTTAGTTCCAGGTTTCTGCCAGATATATAAACTAATTGTTTCTCTTTTTTGCATAAACTACATAGTTAGGCTTGTAACAATTGCAACTGAAAAGTCTCAAGACATGTGCCAACCAGTTGAGGTCACCTGTGGTGAATACTGGGGGGGCTCAAGAGGGTCTCTCCACACTAACAAATTGAATTCTACCCATAACTTGTAATGTTAATAGTCCTTTTCAAATGGATTTTAAATGTTTTTTTTTAAATGAATAAGAAGCCCGGCATGGTGGCACATGCCTTTAATCCCAGCACTTGGGAGGCAGAGGTAGGAAGATTACCATGAGTTCGAGGCCACCCTGAGACTACATAGTTAATTCCAGGTCAGCCTGGGCTGGAGTGAGGCTCTACTTCAAAACACCAAAAAGAAAAAAAAAAAAAAAGAATAAGAGATTTGGGGAGATTGCTTAGTGATCAGGTGCTTGCTTGCAAAGCCTGCTGGCCCAAATTTGGTTTCCAATACTCATGTAAAGCCAGAAGAACAAAGTGGCATGTGTGTCTGGGGTTTATCTGTAGCATCCAGAGGCCCTAGTGTGTCCTCTATCTTCCCTCTCAAATTAATCAATCAATCAATATTTTTAAAACAATAAGAAAACATAACAAATGTGTTTCTTTTTAACTTTTTTATTCACAACATCCTTAACTATAGATAATAAACCATGATAAGTCCCTCCCCCTCACTTTCCCCTTCACAAATTCACCCTTCATCATAGTCTGTCATTTATTTTGATATCATCATCTTTTCCTCCTATTGTGAGGAAAGTACCATTACCTGGTACTATTCTGAGGTCGTATCAGGCACTGCGAGGTCATGGATATCCAGTCCATTCTGTGTCTGGAAGATTTCATTGTAAGCAGTCCTATCCCGCCTTTGACTTTTACATTTTTCCCACCCCCTTTTGTCCACGATCTACCCCTGAGCCTTGGAAGGTATGACAGATATATTTCAGTGTGGAATAGTCACTTTTCAGCATTATGGTGTCTTTTGAGTCAACCCAGTGGTCACCTTCTTAAAAGAGAAGCTTCTTAGGCTGGAGGGATGGCTTAGTAGTTAAGGTGTTTGCCTGCAAAGTCAAAGGACCCAGGTTCAATTCCCCCGGACCCACGTTAGCCAGATGCACAAGAGGGTGCACACATCTGGGGTTTGTTTGCAGTGGCTGGAGGCCCTGACGTGCCCATTGTCTCTCTCCTCCCTCCCTCCCTCCCTCTTTTTCTGTCAAATAAATAAAAAAATATTTTTTTAAAGAGAAGTTTCTCCAACCAAGAGTGAGAGTAGCATTAATATATGGGTACAAACATTAAGAGAAGTGCTTGCCAGGCAGTTTGGTGGGCATACTATATGCATTTAGCCAGACAGCAGCAGGTGTTATTCCCCCTAGGGCTCATGAGCTCCCTTATCATAGGCTTTTAACCAGGTTTTCAGTACCAAGCATATATTCCCTCCCATGGAGCAGGCCTCTAGTCCAATTAGAGATCTGTTGGTTTCCCCCATAACAGACATGCCACCACTGTACTGGTTCACTCATTTGGCCTGGCTGGTCAAACTTAAGGCTTGCAATATCCACTGTTGCATATCACTGCTAATGACTTCTCTCTCCCATAGGACTGCTTGCAGTGGCTTTTTCTGGTTTTCTGTCAGCTGGTCCACAGGGAGGAGGTTGTCAGCTCAGCTCTAGCTTAATTTCTCAGTGACCTTGTAGCCCAAGCATATTCCATCTTCAGCAAAAGGGTCTTGCCATTTATTTCTGGTGGGTAACCAAGAACATTGGCAATGGACTGTAATGTCTTGGGGGAATCAGAGACCTCTCTGGCCAATAACTCACTGGAAGGTATCCCATCCCTGGCACTGAAACTTTTCTAGGAACAATCTATGACTTCTGGTACACCATTATCCAAAAAAGTAGGTTTCTATATGGATTATTTATAACATCTTAAATTTTGATTCTTAACTGTACTCTTCTAAATAAACTTTAAAATGTTAACTACAAGACAGGCATGGTAGCACATGCTTTTAGTCCCAGTAGTCTGAGGCTGAGGTAGGAGGGTTGCTGTGAATTTGTGGCCAGCTTGGGTTTACAGAGTGAGTTTCACATCAGCTTGGGCTAGAGTGAGACCTTGTCTCAAACAGTTTACACATATAGGTTCCAATGATTAATTTTATAGTTTAAGTTATATAGTTTAGAAATTTTTTTACCCTTTTTTATTTATTTATTTTTGGTTTTCTGAGGTAGGGTCTCACTCTAGCTCAGGCTGACCTGGAATTCACTATGTAGTCTCAGGGTGGCCTCGAACTCACAGTGATCCTCCTACCTTTGCCTCCTGAGTGCTGGGATTAAAGGCATGCGCCTGACTTTTTTTTTTTTAACCCCTTTTTATTTTTAATTGTTATTAGCAAATCTTAATTATATGAAGTAATGTGCTTCATTATATAATTTACGTATACAGCTTCATTTTTATCCTGATGTGACTAGTATCTCATTTGAAGTGTTACTTCTCATTAGGCTAATGAACTCTACAAGTAATTTGAACTTTTTCCATTTAGGTGATTTATTAACTAATACATTTTTTAAATATTTGAATACAGGATTTTTGTTGTTATTCTTTTATGTTGCTAGGGATTGAACTCTGAGCTTTGCACATGCTGGGCAAGCACTCTGCATCTGAGCCATATCCCAAACCCCTAAATAGTAGTTTTATGTGTTCAGTGGCATGTCATTGTACTGGTTTGAATGAGATCTCCCCCACAGTCTCGTGTGAATATTTAGTATCCAGCTGGTGGAAATTTGGAAGGTGGAACCTTGCTGGAGGAGGTGTGTTTCTGGGACTCGATTTAGGGGTGTTATAGTCTAGTTCTTTTTGCCAGTAGAAGCTCATCTCATTCTTGCTACTTTCTTCCAGCTTCTGCAACAAGAAGTGATGTCCAGCCAGTGCCGTCTTTTCCCTGACATGATGAAGCTTCCCTTGAGACGGTAAGCCAAAAATCAGCCCTTTCCTCCCATTCATAGCTTTTGGTCAGATGTTTTGGCCCAGTAATGAGAAAGTAACTCCAACAGCCACCCTTTAAAGGGTTGCACACTATGTCTTCATGTCTGAGATACCTGTATTATTAGTAAGTACTATGTTCAGAAGAGCTTGGTCTCTTAAAACTTCACATCCAAAAGCTAAGACTATACTTTTATTTCCCAATGCCCTCCCCAGCCACAGAATGGACTTAGATATCTAGTCCTAGGAGCCTCCTCAGCTTGTCTTATCTGCAGCAAGACAGTCTTGGAACCTCCATTCAGATTGCTCTGGCTGATTTTATCTTTGTATCCTGAGTCCTCCTTGCATTCAATAAAAAGAATCTCTTTTTGAAATACATAATTTAAGTTAAATGGCTCCATTTATGCCTGGCATTGTAAGTAAAGAATCCAGCATAGGAGTTTTGAATTCTTAGAGTTTCTACACATAGGAGTGATGGTGAATGCTTGGATCAGCTTCACAAAAATGTTGTACAAATTCATCTAGTTAACTGAGTGTAATACAGATCAGGTGAAATTAAAATACGTTTGCCTGCATGCAATTTTACATGGCCTTAACAGCTTGCATTAGGTTTTCAATGTCCAGACATAAATAATTAACTTGCAGCTTGAGCACTTCCAACATTTTCAACATCTTCCATGTATTTTTGCTGATACAAGTGGAGAATGTGAACAGCTGAGCTGGATGTGTTGTGTGAGTTTGAATTAATCTTTGGGTAAGCAGATGGTTTGCATTTTCATACAATTTCCATGAAATTTCCTCACCTCTGAAATCAGCCTCATTAAGATTTGTAAAGAATTGTACAAGTTTTCACTGAGTCAGAGTTGTTCTTTGAAACAGCCTAGGCCAACTTGACCACCTCCACGCAATGAGAGGATTCTCTTGAAAACCTTGACGTTCCTTTTCTACCTCTCTGCAGTTGATAAGTACAGCAGAGGATGAAGCTGCCGCATGAACACTGGCATGACAGCTGCATTTGACTTGTGAAAACCAGGCAATGCTGGAGGGAAGATTTTTGAATAATAATCGTTTGATTAACCATCAAAATAATGCACTGCTTTGAATCCTTGCAATGCCTTCCTACCATGTAGAGAAATAAAATTTCAATCTCTCAGCCTAATAAATTATTGATGAGCACCACAGCATCTAGCATTCCCATTTCCCTGTAGCCCTCCTGCAGATAGGGTTGCAAACCTCAGAAGCTAGTGATTCTCTCACCTAAGCCTTCCACAGCCAACACAGTCAATGTTCCAAGCTGTTTCTGTGGTGGTTTGAATTGGGTGTCCCCCATAAATCCACATGTTTGAAATGCTTGGCTCCTCAACTGGTGGCAGCTTGGGAGGTAGAGACTTTTTAGAGATGTGTTGTTGGGGGTGGACCTTGAGGTTTATTAGCCCCGTGCTTACCAGTGTTTGTTTGGCTCACTCTCCTGCTGCCATTTGCCACCTGCTGTGGCAGAGGTGATGTCCATCCTCTGCTCGTGCTGCCCTTGGCCCTGCCATCATGAAGCTTCTGATGGAGACTGTAAGCCAAAATCAATCCTTCCCTCCCATCAGCTGCTTCGGGTTGGCGGTTTTGTCCCAGCAATGGAAAGGTAACTATAATAGTTTTCAGTCTTCATACCTCTGATGTTGGCTCAGTCTACCCAGAATCTCTTCTCCTTCCATTTAGTTGAGCAAATAGCATACATTCTCAAGAGCTTTCATGCTCAACATCAACTTGAGAACTCTCTGCACCCTGTTTACAACCATACTCTGCATATGTTCTTCTAGCAGCACCTGTAATGTTTCACTGCATCCATTCATGTGTATACTTTCGCCCAGTAAAATATTCTCAACTCTTTGAGGACAGAAACTATCACTGTGGATGTTACAGTACAGCCATAGTATATGAAGCACAGTGATTAAGTCACAGCTTAGCATATGTTGGATTATTAAGGGTGGATTAATAAATAGATGAATAAGCTTCATTTTAGCACTAAAATTACAAAGTGACACAAAGTTGAGATGAATTATTTTCTGAAAAATACTTCTAAAGCATCTTGTTAAAATTATATTAGAGGGGCTAAAAGAATCCTTTAACTTTGTTACAAGTTATGCTCATTGAGCAACATAAAAACAGAAGGGTGATTTCCTAGCAACTTTTAGAAATGTAAGGAGAGCCGCCATATTGTAAATATGTACATGAGATTCTCCTTAGAGGCACTCCTGTATGTCTTTTCCTTTCCCTTGGAAATTCTAACCACACTTGTTTTATCAGGTGTGCTTTCGCAAGTTTCCTTTCCTGAAGCACCATTTTCTTTTTTTTTTTTTTTTTTTTTATTATTTTTTAAATTTATTTTTGGAGAGAGAGACAGATAGACAGAGAGGGCGAGGGAGACAGACATGGGCGCGCCAGCAGTCTCTCAGCTGCTGTGAACGAAATCCAGATGCGTGCGCCCCCTTGTGGTCAACTGCGGCATTGCGCCCTTGCATCACTTTGCATCTGGCTAAACGTGGGACCTGGAGATTGGAACCGCTGGACATTGGAACCAGCGTTCTTAGGCTTAGGAGGCAGGAGCCTTAACCGCTAAGCCATCTCTCCAGCCCAGCACCATTTTCTTTATATCTTTGGTGTATCAGTTAGTTATCTTTTTGTTGCAAAAAACAAAACAAACAAACAACCAAAAAAACACCTGACCGGAAGGACCTATTTTAGTTGACCGTTCCAAATGGTATTGCCTGTCAAGGTGGGGAAAGCACGGAAGGCCAGAGCAGGAAACCTGCATCATGGAGGAAGCAGAAAAAGATCAGCAAGCAGGGCCACCTATAGTGGACTGGACACACTGCCTCCATCTAGGCTTTAGGAGATAATCATGTAGATTTGAGATATACCATTTTTTAAATGCTTGTTAGATGTCAAAGATGTCAAGGTGAGAAATGTGATCCTGAGGCTTTTAGGAAGATAGGGCTTGAGACATAGATTTTAGCATAATCATTGTATAATATATTTAGAGAAAGTGAGAATAGTAAGGGGAAAGATCTGAAAACTGGGTATAGTACTCTAACATTTAGGGACTAAAGACATAAAAGAGATCAACACAGGAAACTAAGGAAAACTAAAGGAGAAGAAAATCTGACTGATGCAGTGTCCAAAATAAGTTTTAACAGAGAGAAGGGAATTCATGCGTGAGACTAAACTACCAGTCAAATAAGACAAAGGTTGCCCAAGGACATAGGAATTTGGAAGAGGTTTTGGTTACCTTAGGGGAAAGAAGGAGCTGCAGTGGTGAAATGGCCAAGAAGCCTAAAGATGAGTAGGTTCTAGAATTAAAGGAGGAACTGTGGAAGATGAAATTGTCTCCAGGTTTGGCAGAAAAGAGGAATAGAAAATTGGGACAGTATCCAAGGATAATGGTATCAAGAAAGGTTCCTTTGTTTTGTGTGCAATATGGGGAGATAATTAGTTTATACATTTTGGGAATGATACCATAAAATCAGGGAAACGTGTCAAAGAAGTGAGATTTGCTGAAATAACATGCTAAAGGGCAGGGAACTGATGCTATTATGCAGGTAGAGAGGCTGTCAGAGTGAATGGTCACAAATGAGGAAGGTGGATATGGAGTAGGGCACAAGGAGCAAGTCTCTGAAAGGTTCTGCATTTTCAATGGAACAGGGAGCAAGGTCCTTGGGTGTAAGCAAGACTCCAGAAAATATCAGAGTTTGAAGGAGAGAAGAAAAAACATGGAGCGGATATAGATGAGTGGGCCAGGGCAATGTACTGTGATTATAAGCCCTTTAATGCTTGTGGGCGAGAATTTAAATGAGGTCAATAAACTGGGAAGAACAAGTTCTGAAAAGACAAAGAGGGAATGGATTAGGTTGGTGTTTGGGGAGCAGTGAGGAACAGGAGTAGCTGAAGAGTGACAGTGGAATAAGGTTGAGAAATGAACTGAAAGAGGTTTGTGAATGGAGTAGTGGCAGCCATATTAATGATTTTATACTTGAACCTACAAGACAAAGAGGAACTAACCCTGACTTTCAAGCAAGCCAATGAATTATTTAATTAGGTTTATAAAAAAGAAACCTGACAGGTAGGAATAGGGTGGGCTAAAAGTTTATTCATGAATATATGGACTTTATTGAACTTAAAACTTTTCATAATCAGAAAAAAATCAGCTTGCCCTATAAAATTAAACTGGTAAATAAAAGGTTTGTAGAGGCATGTTGCAGAAAATACCTGAGCCTATCAGAGTCCCCATAAGCTTCTTCACTTTGCAGATTTATTCATTTTCCTAAATTTCTCATTAATATGAGCTCTGTGCTCTGAGATAAATCTGAAATTTTGTTCCTTGCATCAAGGTCAGCAGACAGAAAATCATATTCTCCTATGATTTGACATGCCAAATAGAAATTTATTTGAAATAAATTAATGATTTCTCATGATGGAAATGTGCATGGTCATTTTGAACAGAATATATAGTATTTGTTTCTGACTGACTCATAAATTAGGCTTTTAAATGATCAAATACTGAACACTTTTGAAAAACACACTAAAGATAGCACACAATGAAAGTGATAGAATATAACATCTTGAACTACGGACATAAAAGATTCATTTTCTAGTAAGATGTGAAATAATTGGTTTGGGAACATTTTTCCATTTTGACAAATACAAAAGTAAATTTATCTTGACTTATAATTTATCAACTATTTTAAGAAATAACATTTGAAGATAATTCTAAACACAAATATGATTAAAGTCTAGGAAAAGGTAAATAAGTTTTCCTTAGTAAATTAATCATACTCAAAGTTAAAAGAATGTCAGTTGTATGAAATAAAATTTCAACAAATGATGTATTTGATATTTGAATCATGTGCTATTTGAAAGCAAGTGTAGAATGTCTTTGTCTTTAATCCCAAGTCACATATCATTCTTGCTTAGAACCAGAGAAACCTGTTTGCAAATCAAAATTATCTTTAAGAAATTACATATATCTTTAGCTATTTCTTTTCCTTCCTTTCTATCCCATCCCTTCTCTTTTCCTCTTTTTTCCTATTTTATTTTGTGTTTTTTTTAAGTGTTTACTTTATTTTATTTGTTTGAGGGTGACAGAAAGAGGAGCAGAGAGAGAGAGAGAATGGGCATGCCAGAGCCTTCAGCCACCTTGTACATCTGGCTTATGTGGGTCCTGAGGAATCGAATCTGGGTCCTTTGGCAAGCACCTTAACTACTACTAAACCATCTCTCCAGCCCTTTTTTGGAGATAGTGTCTTGCTAAGTAGCTCTGGTAGGCCAGCAACTCAGTATGTAGCCAGGCTATCCCTAAACTCACAATTCTCCCATTTCTACATCCTGAGTGTAGGAACTATAGAAGTAAGCCATCATGCCCTGCCCTCTCTTGCTCATCTTATACCCAAACATAACAGATAGACCTAAAATTTATTCTCTGATCATTAATGAAAATAATTTTTATGTGTGGATGGTGTGTAGTACATTACACATGCATGTGTTGATGCTGCACCCTGTGGGTTCACTTTTGGCATCCAAGGAAAAACATCGGATGTCCCCCTCTGTCACACACCCACTTTTCTCACTCTGAGTCTCTGAGCTTGCCATTAGCAAGTGCCACAGATTCTCTAGTCACTGCCCTCACAGAACTGGGGTTATAGGCATGCATAGTATGCTCAGCAGTTTACATGGGTATGGAGATTTGAACTGGGAAGCTCTCAGTTTCCCTCAGACCCTTATGCTTGAGCAGGAAGTGCATACTGAGCCATCTCACCAGCCCAGCAAATCAAATTTTACTAAATTACATGCTATTTCTTCCAATTTAGTAAAAGATAAACATTTCAGTCTTACTAGTCAACTGCCTTCACTGCATATGAGGGATGTCTAGAAAAACAAGAATTCATAACTAAAATCTCAAGCATTGAATTATTCACCACTAACTGAAAATGTTTCATTGTTTGGGGGTTTATTCTGGGTCCATCTTAAAATCACTAACTTAATACCTGTTTTTGCTATTATCGAAGTCTAACTCACAATGGTCAGTTGCTTTGAACAAAATTAAATTTATTCAGATAAAATGGCCTATTATTTTAAGGAGCTACTTGCACACAGAATAGGAAATCAATAAGCAGCTTTCTTATACACAGCTTAAGAGTCAATGTAAGCACCATCTCTCACTTTCTATCTCATGACATTAATTTAAAAACTAGCAATAATGACTACCTGATTATCATTCAGGACAGTGGTTTGGAAATGCTGAATGAAAACCAGACTTCAACAGTATATAAGTAGTCACACTGGGGCCTTTAGGAAGTCCACCTAGGGTCAACGTGATGAGCAATGGGGTTGTTCTATCAACTTATCAACTTCTCAACTGGTACTAATGGAATTAAGTTTATCAATGCAAGCATTACATATACACATATATACTAATGTGGATCTCATCCTAAAATATAAGATCTATGAGGAGAAAGTTGCATTTTAAATAATTTACAAGTGCAGAGAAAACAGTATTTGCCTAAGTATAAATAGCCTTTTAAGTCAAGTATTGTCTTGAGCAATTAAGCTCTGTCATTTAATTAAGAAATTACTTAAAACTTTCTAACAAAAGCAGTAACATTCTTCTATTTTAAACTAAAATTATTGTCATTGCCCTGGCTTTCTGAATTCATTGTATAATTCTAATACTTTAATGAGGAAAAAACTTTCAATATTCTTAGCTGTTAAGTTTTGCAAAGGGGATGAAAGAGAATAAATTCAGATGACCAAGGATAAGAGAAATTACAGCATTAAAAATTCAACCATGGGTATATTCAGATTCTAAACTTCTTTCCATATCCTGAAACTTGAGGCCTACTTTCAGGGCACACAACAAAAATAGCAGGAATATGATGGGATTTGTGTTTCTTTTAAAAAATCAGTTATCTTAATGACTTTATGATAGAGGAAATAAGACAGTGGGCTTTTGAGAACTAAATATTATATTTACTAGTTTTGTGATCTCAGAAAGAAACACTACTTTCTCTGAGCCTCAGATTGTACATTTTAACAAGGGAATAATAATACTTAGCATGTATGATAGGTGTGATGTTTAAATTAAAACATATGAGTTAATTAGATACAGGAAATTTATGACTCTAGAGGTAGAAAAAATGGTAGATACAATATAAATGAATATAAAGATATATAGTGATGATAAGCTGAGATAAAGAAAAATAAAAGAAAGTTGAGCTGGGCTTGGTGGCACATGCCTTGAATCCCAGCACTCAGGAGGCAGAGGTAGGCGGATCCCTGTGAGTTCAAGGCCACCCTGAGACTACATAGTGAATTCCAGGTCAACCTGGGCTAGAGCGAGACCCTACCTTGAAAAAAAAAAAAAAAGTTGAGATCATTAACATTATGTGACCAAATAATGCAGATAGAATTACAGAGAAAAGAAACATAGGAAATGATTAAATAGTAAATATAGGTTAAAAATATCTTATAGGATTATTTATGTTAATAAATATGTTAGACATGTTAATGTCTAACCTGTTAGTGTGTAGGACTGTATTAGAAGATAAGCTAACTAAATGGTGAAATGAGGTCACTAGGGTAGGCCCTTGTTGCAGTTACTTTTGCATTACTGGACAAACTTCCAACCATAAGCCACTTATGGGAAGAAATGGTTTAATTCAGGCTTACAAAATCCAAGGGAAACACCATGGCAGAAGAAGCTGGCTCACTTCCATAGATCCATACAGAGGGACACCACCAAATAGCCAGCAAGTACGAACAGTCAGAGCTCCAACTGCTCTGAACACACCTTAAGGCATGTAATATAGTATCTCCCCAGTGACACCTCCTCCTTCAGCAAAGTTTTTCCTGCTGGAGATTCAAACTGCAAGCTTAATCAAAAATACCTTAGGTTATCAGGGACATACATTCACATTCAAACTACCACAGCCCTGTCATCAAATATGAATAGTTGTCCCTGTCATAAGTTTGAGTATGTGTTAAATTCTTGGTCCCTGGGTGGTGGCAGTATTTGGAGAGGATCTGGCAAACTTTAGAATACGGGACCTAGCTGGAGGTAGCAGGTCACTAGTGCTGCATCTTATCCCCAAACCTGTCTCTGTCTCTGTGAGGAAAAGAGTAGCTACTGCCACATTCTCTGGCTGCCATGAAGTTCTGTCCAAGGGCACAGGGCCACACAGCCATGGACTAAACCCTAGGATACATGAACTAAAAGTAATCTTTTCTCCTTTAAGTTAGGTATGTTGTCATAGCAATGAGAAAACCTAACTACAGTCCCTATAAGGAAGTGATTAGGACAGATATATACATAATAGAAAGATGATATGAGCACACAGATATCTCTCCACAAGCCAATGAGAGAGATTCAAAAGAAATCAACCTTAAAAAGGAGAACATTTACATGAAATAAAAAATATCATCAGCTGGGCGTGGTGGCGCATGCCTTTAATCCCAGCACTCAGGAGGCAGAGGTAGGAGGATTGCAGTGAGTTCAAGGCCACCCTGAGACTACACAGTGAATTCCAAGTCAGCCTGGGCTAGAGCGAGACCCTACCTCCAAAAACAAAAACAAACAAAAACAAAAAATCTTCACATCCTTTGCATACCTGGAGAGATCAATGCACATGCTGCTTCTCTATGTCTCACCAATCCTGTTTTTGCAAGTCCCAGAAAAATCCAGCCAAACCATTAATCAGCATATAATCATATATCTGGCAATCATTCTTTCCAAGCAAAATGTATGATCACGTGAACTCCCCAAAGTTCTGCCTACTGTGAAGATATACTTCCAGATGATCCCAGAAAGGGGCCATAATGTGGCAGTTGTCCACTTCGGGTGGTGCTTGTATAATGTACAGCACCATTTGTAAAACAGGCCCTAGTCTTCTCTTTTTCAGTCAACCAATCACAGAGCATGCTTTATGAGGGCATGCTTGGGAAACAGAAGGTAGTACAGTAGGAGTAAGAATAAGCATTTAGACTACTTCTTCATGTATCTTACTTGTACACTCAGTATCTGCTTGAACTTGAGTATGTATATTATCTACTTCTATGTGAGGATAAACTGCTATTGTGTATATCCAACTCCATGGCTTTGTGAGTCAGTGACATTCACCTCATAACAGACACATCAGGTCATAGTAATTTGATGGCCCATTATCATGTTTAGTGTTTTTTTTTTTTTTTTTTTTTTTTAACTAAAGCCCAGTAACAGGCAAAGAGCTCTCTCTCAAAGGGACAATAATTATCTGCAGTTACCAACAGGGTTTTGCTCCAAAATCCCTAGGGCCTCCAATGTGATTCACCTATAAGGGCCCACCAAAGGCTCTAAACAGTATCCTTGTCACTGACACCTTGAGTACGATTAGGTCTGTTGGATCATATGGCCCAAGTGGCAGAGCAGCCTGGACCTGTTGCAAAGCCTTATCCTGTTCGGGGTGCCACTCAAAACTAGCTTTGCAAGTCACTTGGAATATACTCCTGAGTAACACATCTAAGTGAAGAATGTGCTGCCTCCAAAATCCAACTAAGCACCATGTTTCATCTCAGAAGGTATAGCTCTTCATGACCCACACCACTGGACTTAGCAATTTTACTGGGATAGAAGGTTCTTGGTTGGTCTGACATAATAATGCTTTATCAGCAAGAGCAGAGTGGCTGCCACCCTCCACTCTTTCAGTCCAGTCAGTATAATGCAATGGACCAGTGTGACACCTTGTTTAAGAAAAAGGCAATCAAGATCCCCGAAGACCAATCATAACACAGGGCTGTAGAATTAATAAGCCCTTATGTAGGACAGTGACGGTAAGCAAATTGCTTCGGTGGTCCTTATGGACCTGTGTGGAGAACAAAGCATTTGCAAGATCGGTAGCTGCATATCAGGCACCAGATGTGTTCACCTTCTCAAGCAAGAACACTGCTTCTGGTACAACAGCTGCATCTAGAGTCACTCCTTGGTCGTTTACAATTATCAGCTGTCATTCTACAAGAACTGTCTTCTACCCAGAATAGATGGGAGTTAAGTGGAGATGTGGTGGTAACCATCACCTTGCTATCTTTCAAGTCCCAATGGGTGGCACTAATCTGCACAATTCCTCCAGGGATGTGATAGTTTTTCATTCACTATGTTTCCCTGGTATAGGCAGCTTTAATAGCTTTTATTTAGCCTTTCCAACCAAAGGCAGCCCTCACTCCACGAGGTCAGGGGACCAATGGGGGGGGATTCTGCCAACTCCCAAGTTCACCTGTCTTAGTTACACATTGGGTTGTGCTGGGATCTCATTTGTATTTTTCCAAGACGGGTAGTGGGTGTTCATCATAATAGCTGATATTTCCTTGTGAGAGAACTGTTTAGGTGAGTTCATTGAAAGCTTTATTCCCTTCCTGTGGGACTGGCCAGATAGGTGAGACTGTTCCCTTCAGATGTGAGATGCTGCTTCTGCCAGCAGAAAGACACATGGAAATTCAGGAGGTCCAAAGTTCTCATGCTTACATGTGTACGCAAATGTTCCCACCATTTCTGAAGGCCTATTCCTTCCACATCAGTGCTCTTACTTACCTCTGCATCAGAGACAGTACTAGTTGGTAACTGGTACAAGCCTATAACTTTTACATTAAAACCCTAGACTGGATCCTAAGCCACATCAGCCTTTTGGCTAAGACATTCCCCTTAAATGACCCTAAGCTTTCTGATATTTTACCCTGGCTTTAACTTATCTGTTTCCCTTGGCATCTATTCAGGAGATCCACAAGAGCCAGTTCCACAACGATCTGTAATCTGCACCATCACCACGATTACGAGGCCACTTGATCTATTCACATCCTGTCCTTTATCACATCACACCATCATTTGTGACCACTTGGACAACTATGACATCACCACGTATCAATTACAAACACCTATGTTTCTTTTCTCCCCGAGGAACTCATTTGTATATGCATCACATACATAAGCAATTCTATCCCAACATCCCACTTTTCAGAGATCATTCTTTGGGTATGCCATTATTGAATACTGCAGCAAGATAACAGAAAAAAAAAGGAAGAAGAAAAAAGAAACCTACAAGAAATAAGGCAGTCTGGGCTACGCAGGGGCAGGATGCTTCTACTCCTAAGACAAGGGATAAGAAGTTTTCCTGTGCTCTGGAGGACAGGGCTGTCAGAAGCTGTGAGGCTGAGGAAAAGAGCTGTCCAAAGCACGGCGTGTCTTCTCCCATGTGTAGAATCTGGACCTAAAGTAACATGTATGTGTGTGTATGTGCCTGTGTAGGACATGAAATTAGGAAGGGGGCATGAGAGTAGAGGAAGTTATCTTGACGGGGGGGGGGTAGTGGAGTACATGTGACATGAAAACAGAAAGGCAACAAGCCAGAGGGGAGACAGGGGACACAAGGAGGGTACTGAAGGTGGGGATGAAATAGAACAAAGCATAATAACACATATGCACGAAAATGCCATAATGAAACCCACTATGGTATATGCTAAATTAAGAAGAAAGAAAAACTATTGCACAGCCTGGAAAAAGAAGAGAATGACCAACCTGATAGCTTCCTTTCCCTACTCGTCATCTAATGGCTCCTTCCATTCACATTCCAGGAACCTGGTTCGAATGGGACATACCCAGCAGTCAGGTTCTGGGTTACTGAGCCAGGTTAAAGTCCCTAGTGAACTAAGAGGGAGAAGGAACTATCAGGCACAGCAGGCTTCTTGCTCGGATGATGTGGGGAAAACCACAGAAAGGGTCTTAAACCATATCAAGAACCAAAGAAAACAGCCCTGTCGGGATTACCAGCCACAGGCTACTGCTTGTGTAATGCTGAACGTTTCAGACCAGCATGGGCTGGTTTACACTTTCCTGACGGTGAGCACCCCATTACACCCAGCATTAGATACCACTTCTTCAGTATTTCATGTTATTTTTCTTTTTCCATCTTTCCTTCCCCCTTCTTTTTCTTCCTCCTTCCCTTCCTTCTTTTCTTTCTTCTTCTTCTTCTTCTTCTTTTTTTTTTTTTTTTTTTTTTGAGGCAGGATCTCACTCTGGTCCCAGCTGATCCCGAACTCTGTAGCCCAGGCCAGCCAAACTCATGGTGATCCTATCTCAGCCTCTCAGATGCTGGGATTCCATCCTAACATTTCAATCCTAACGGGAAAATACAGGATTTAAGTACAAAACACTATGCATTAACTACAGAGGCATCTCAATTTTTTAGAGAATAAAATTTAAGTGGTAGAGGTTGTCCCTGTAGATAAAAGGATAAAAAGGTAGTGATAGAGCCTTTTAGTTACATCTGCTTTATCCCTAAATAAAGGGAAGAAAAATCTGAAGCAAATGTGGTCACACATATGAGTTTCCAGATTCCACCCTTGTCTATCCCACTATTGGCCATGTTCAACATTGACCAACACACCATTAAGCTCAGTACAGTGGCTCAGTTCGGGCTGTGGATCTTGGTTGCTATTGTTCAAGTAAGGTCCACCTTTCATTGGACATATGATCACTACTAAATGCTCATTATCTCACTATTTTATTTCCTCCCTTAGTAAAATAAAAACAGCAGATCCTAGCTCGTAGTTAGAAATTAAAATATCCTGATAAATGTCAAGTATGAAGACTGGGAGAATGCTACTCAAACTAGGATGAGAGAATTACAAAAAACAGTGATTTACTATTAACTGATATAAAAGAAATACATTCCAAGGTCTTTGCCAATCTCAAATTCACAAATACTATGATTATATGCTTATTTTCCTCACAAAAACGCACTTCATTAGCTCTCTTCATCTCTTCATGTGTCATATTTGATTGCCAATATAAATAACTGGAATTACTTTCAGCATTGTACTTGATCATGACTAAATGAGCATGCATGTATGAATCTATTTGGCTTTCCTGGCAAGATTTCAACTAATGGAGGGTCTGCTGAAGTATGCAAACCTAATTCTTTAAAAGACTTCAGATACTGAGTAGTAAGAATTCTGGTAATTTAATAGCAAGAGACACACAGAAATCCATTCTTTCTTTGTTTAATCAAGCCACAGAAATTCCCTTTGTAGGAAACTATTAATGGAGACACATCAAGCCACATACTGGGGATATGTTACCAAGCAAAGAATGGACTTGGACACAAGGAACATGGATATGAAGCAGCACTGAGGTTCCAGTCAAAAGAAATCTCAGTATTTGGCAACACCAAGTTCTTGAAGAAAGCAAATACAAATGTATTTACAGGCTGGGCTAGAGTGGAATGAGGTAACTCATTTCAGAAACAGCCCAATTCTCATATATTGCCTCTTCCCCTTCATTAGGAACCTACTTGAGGGAATGCATCATAGGAGTGCACCTAACAAAGACATGAGCCATAGGAAATGAGGAACAGGGAATTCAACAATAGGAAGAGGTGAACCGTCCCCAGGCCGAGGGCAAGGGAGATTCCAGGAAAGCTAACCCTAGCCACAGAAGGCAAGCAGTCCAGATGGGACAAGGCTCATTGTCCCAAGAGCTACTTGTTAAGACAAATTAAATCAACAGAATCATTGCGAACTGTGATTTTATACTGTAGATATTCACGTAATGGCAAAGGCAATTATCAACTCAAGGAAATAAAATTGTAGGCTAGAGTCAGAATAATATATAACTCAGTTGTGAATAGTCTAGTATAATCACTGAACTACAGTATGTCTGGAGATGAAGGGAGCATAAAACAAGTATGTGCAATATTGGGAGAAAGAACCTTTCTACTTGGAATCAGAATCAATGGCTAAAATTGAGAAATCAAGTCAAAGCAATATAAGCATGTTAGTTACAGTAATAAAATAAAAGCTATCAGCTAAGAATGAAAGGTGCTTGCTTGCCAGGACAGGAGTAGGGGAGGATGTTAAAGAAGTGGTCTTTTCCTTTAGGGAAAAAAATCTCACAGATCTATTTGATTTTCAAACCATGTACATATGTTTCTATTAAAAATAATATAAAAACAAAAGAGTCTAAAAGACACACAATCTAGCACAGTTAGGACCATAAAAATTCCATAGTTATTATTATT
This sequence comes from Orientallactaga sibirica, assembly GCA_036365145.1. Taxonomy (NCBI): domain Eukaryota; kingdom Metazoa; phylum Chordata; class Mammalia; order Rodentia; family Dipodidae; genus Orientallactaga; species Orientallactaga sibirica. Next base: position 28,883,087 of record JAEOAD010000021.1, on the reverse strand, counting down.
TTATTGTAATGACAAGACAGATGGCATTTCACATCACTCATGCAGGGGATAACATTTCATCTACTACAAAGGTACTTTAATTTTCTAGGCTTGAAATAATTGAGCATGCTTAATAAAAAAATTAAAAAACATACTTTTTTAACTAGGTTTCTAATTTTATACAATTTACACACAATTTTAATGTTAGTAATAGAAACTGACATTATTTCACTTCTTGATATTTAACGGTAATAAGACTAATTCCCCAAGACATGCACTACAACCAAATAATAGATTCTGTCATCAATATGATGGTCTCAGCATTGTAATATATTATGTTCACGCTTTAAATTAAGTCTTATTTACTAAAATAAAAACAGATTAACATAAACAAGACGGTCATAAAAAGGAATGCAAATAACCAATAACAATACCGACAATCAACCTCATTTTTAATGAAAGAAACAAAAATTTAAAATATAACATTACTTTTTAGTTATACAGGCAAAGATTAAATACAAAGAGGGAAACAAACAAGCAAAAAGCCTCAAAAAAAAAAAAATATCTACAGTTGACCAGAGTACACAGGAGGCAGTGGTCTCACATATACTATTAACTGAGGTGTAAACTGCACAAGATGTATGGTATACATATGTTATATGATATAATGTACCAAAGGCTATGTAATGGTTTAAGCCCTTTGAACCAGTAATTTCACTTCAAAAACTCTCCTGAAGACATAATTAAGCATGTAGCACAGAAAGTCAAAGGGCTTTTATTACTGCTTACAGTAATAAAACAATCAAAAATTCTAACCGAGGAAAATGAGCACATATGGTCCAGTGCCATTTTTCCAAACCTGCCTTCACTGGTTCTGTTCCCATACAGACTACTTCTAACAGTGGTAAAATGTCACCAACATGGGTCTTCTCTGTGACCAATGTAAGTAGATGGAAACTGAGGAGAAATCTTCAGTCATAGATGTTATAAGTTTATGACAATGTAAACCTAGAAGTCACAGCAGCACTTCCTGTGGTTGAGAAGGGGATGAGACCAAGGCAAAAGAAAAAGAAAAAGAAAACTGTGTTCTATGGACGATTCAGGACCTGTGTCCTGGGGTAATTATGCCACTCATATTGGGAGATTGTTAGTGCTGCTCAAAAGCATCTCGACTGATGTTAGTCACACGAGAGCGCTTTAGAACCACTAGAAGATTATGCAACAGAGGTATTGTTATGAACAGTAGATGTACAGTTTAAAAATACAAAATAGTATGTTCCCATTAAAAAGTATTAATATGGATTCACTTGCAAGAAAAAGGTCTGGAAAGATACTGAAAGTTTTGAGTAGTTATCTGAGAGATAGGATTTAAATGTTTCCTTTAGGCATATTTTCATTTATTTTTATACAATGAATATCTTCATTAGAAGATCTTGTTATCTTTTCTATCTTTGAAGTGTGATTTTGGACAGAAGAAGTAAAAGTATTTTTAAGTGACCTATACTGAACTGGAAATCTGTCTTTTAAAAAGCATTTGGGTCTTCAGAAAACATGTTTTGTTAAATAAAATTTGATACTATCAGGCATTTATTTTTCAGTGATTATGGAAGATACAGTTTTCCCTTCCTTTTTTTTACTTAGGGAATCACATCATGACTTTGTACCATTTCGTATGGGAATTTCTTCTGTGAAGCAAAAACAGTCCCAAAAGGAAGGATCTTCAGGAGTCATAGGCACAGCAGATGCAATTAAATCATTAAAGTTAAGAATCTTAAACTGCCTCTGGGTTGGTTTAGAATCATCTTGAGACGAAACCTAAAGTAGAAAAAAAAAAGGCATTGCCTCATTATTATACTACATATATGATCAATTTTATAATTATAAAAATAAAGACCAAGTTACAATTCAGTAGTATTAAATTAAATATAGAAAAATTCCTACAATATTGTCTTTACTCCTTATAGTAATGTTGCCTATATGGTTGTTATTCCTTTTGTAGATCAATAAACTGTGGTATGTATCTAAAATAGATTTAATAAGCCCTATATCCAGGAAGTCCAATTTAGTAAATATAAATTAAAAGGATTGCAAAACCTGTAATTTCAGCTAGAAGAGGTGAGCCAGACAAATTTTTGTAGAACACTTTTCTGGTGTGTGGGTCTACTATGACAGACCTACTGTAACTACACACAGATGACTTTCCTTTAGGAAATTATTGCTTTCTGAGCATTGTTATGATACCACAAATGGATATACAGGTAAACATTCCAAAATCTGGGGGGGAAAAAAAGAACCAACAAAAATCAAAAACATTTTTAGTTCTAAGCATTTTAGATGAGGGCTAATTAGTTTGCATTAAACAACAGTTAACTTTACACAGTACATTAACAAAGTCCAGGGTTTATCTTCTACAATATCTAAGCTCGACTATAAAGATGGGTGTTATCTCAACTTTGTAGATAGGGAAGATCAAACTATTGCACAAACTCACCACACAGACTACCTGACATATTCAACCAAGAACCTAGTCTGCCCACTATGCCACTATTGCCGAAGTAGACTATCCATGGAGACATGCATAGGAGAAAAGTACTCAAGGGGCAAATAGCCTAAAACTATGGGACTGACACAGTATCTAGTGTGCTAACTGGCACCTTAAAAACTACAAAGATGTACAGAGACATGAGTGGTGTTCTTATAAGAAGGATAATCTCCATTAGAACATCTCTCAATAAGATACATACATAACATACATAAAGGAAAATAAGCAACAAATTTTAACACTTTATCAAAAGCATGGATTGTAGGCAGAACTATTTTTCTAGGTGGAATGTTAAATGTGCATGTATGTATCATGCCACCTTACATTCCTTAAACTGTTTATTGTCAGTATTACTTAAACAAAAAACTGTCACAGAACCACAATTGCATTAGTTTGAGAGTTTCTGACACATAATTACTACATAATAGCATAAGAAATATACAAAGATTGTGATTTGAAAAAATGAACTGATATCAATGTATGATACAAGGCCTCTTATATGCTTAACACTGTAACCCTGTGAATAATTTAGAATATTACTTTTTTAAAAAGGGCAAGAGTTTCAATTTGTAGGGAATTCCATCCAGTAACTACCAAGTTTTGACTGGGTACCCAGTCTCACACAGCCTTAATTCACTGGGAAATAAATTCTGGTTAATGTCACCAAGACAGTGATTATCCTGAATTTCTACTGGAAATAATGACAGTGCTATCAGTTTGCCTTTGTAACACTTAGCAGTATTTGAACATGAAGCAAGTCATATGATCTTTTGAAGTTTTTGTGCAACCACAGGTAATTTAAAGATGTGACAATAAAAAACCCTTCTAAAAGGGATGGAGAAGTGCCCAGCACTGAAACATCTCTGTCACACCCTCCAAGGCTCAGGGATCATTGCGGAAGAGGGGGCGGATAGAATGGAAGAGCCAAAGGAAGGGTACGACTCCCTACAATGCAACTGCCCAGACAGAAATTGGCCTTGATATCCATGACCTTGCTGTGCCTAGCAATACCTCCGCAAGACCCTCATAGTAGAAGTAAAAGAGGATGACATCATATTAAAAAAAGAGACTAATGGAGAGAGGGAGGGGATATGATGGAGAGTGGAGTTCTAAAGGGGAAGGGGGGAGGGGAGGGAAAAATACGCACCTTTGGTATGTAAGTATGTTTTGTTGTCAATAAATATTAAAAAAAAAAAACCCTTCTAAAAATGTAATCTCATAAAACAAACAAAAATCCACCATAACCACTATCCTCATACAAGGTAAATTACTGCTTTCATCAATGAAGAAAAAACTTGCATTGATTCATTCATATTTTTTTACAAAAAGACAAAAGTATCATAAAATCTTACATCTTGATGTCTAGATCCATCAGGTTTCCTAAGAGCTACTGCAACAAAATGATGATCATCTATTTTGCTTTCCTGGAAAAGAAAAGAAAACTTGGACTTACTTTTACTATTTACACAATGAGTTGTTTACATTTTCTAAATTTCATGTACTTCACACACATACACACACATATACATATTCTTCTAGAAGTAAGGTAATGGGAAATCAGGACAAAGTATTTATGTAAGTCATTATGTCCTGTGAGTCTATTTTGACAGTAACAATTTAAAATAGAAAGCCGGCTCTGGTAGTTTGAATAGATGGCCCCCAATATATTCAGTGTTTTATTAATTTGTAGTTTGCATCTGCAGCCACCTGGCTGGAGGCAGAGTCACTGGGCGGATCTTAGGGCCCAGCCCTAAGGTATGGCAGTGGGGTTAGGATTTCAATCTATAGATATGCAAAGTGTGCCTAGCTGGAGTTCTTGAGTTGTATTGTGCTGTGTGCTTTTTGGCTTGTGGCTTTTCTCTCTCTCTTGCCTGATCCTGTAAAAGAGCTTCTTCTGCCATTATGGAACCTCCCTTGGATCTGTAAGCTTCAATAAATATCCCTTCCTCCATAACTGTGTCTGGTCTGGAAGTTAATCTCAGAGAACCTGAAGCTATCTGTTACATCAGCCTTCCTTTTAATACAATGTTGCTTACTTTGAGATTGAAAGTTCTGTTGTAAAGCTGGTTTGTAAGCATTTAGTTAAGTATATACTATAATCCATGGCTTCTTAACTTTTTTCACTCATATCCGCTTTTTGAGAAATTTTTACACAACCACGGGTATAGATAAAATAGGCATAAGAATTAAATATTAAATGATAACAAATCATTTAAAGCAATTCTTTGGCATACACACAATTTTATCATTTACCAAAACAACTTTGTATGTATTAATGAAATGAACATGCTAATTGGAATCTTATTTTGGCTGTTAAATGTTCAAAAATCTTTTACTGCTAACAAATTTTTATGACCCCTACATTCAATTATATAATATAATCCCATATGGGGTCACAACCCACAATTTAAGAATTTTTCTTTTCTTTTGGAGAGAGTCAGAGAGAGAGAGAGGGACAGAGAGAGAATGGGCACACCAGCAGCCTCTCAGCTGCTGTGAATGAACTCAGGATGCGTGCGCGCCCTTGCATCACTGGCTAAACGGGAGACCTGGAGAATCGAATGGGCATGGCTTAGGAGGCAGGCGCCTTAACCCCTAAGCCATCTCTCCAGCCCCTAAGAGTTTTACTATAACCTACAGAATCATGGTGGAAATATATAAATAAGACTTAACAGACATCTGACTTTCTATTTTTCCCTGTGTATGAGGTAAAGTGTGAGGGTCTTAAAATGTAATGTACACTGAGACAATTACCAGAGAAAAGTCTGAGCAATTAACAATGAATTTAATACCTACTTAAAATAGCTTATCCACTGCTACCAAATTTAAAACTGAAGTTTAATTTCTAAGATTTTTTTTCACATTTTCAAGAATTTGCTTAATTTTTAATTTGTTGTCCTAAAAATTACTGTGAATACCAAAATTTACCTAAAATTTCCAAATGAACAAAAGCATTTTTTTTTCTTTCAGGGGATCAGGAAATAGCATTAAATTAAAAAGTTAATGTGATTTAGTAAAACAGCATATCATTTCTTCAGGAAACATGCCATTTCTGTTAACAAAAAAAAAATCTAATTTTATGGAATATATTAAAGTATTCTAATTTTACTATTTTTCCCCAAAGGAAAATTGTAAATTGATAATTGTATTGTCATAAATGTTAACATTTTTATCAGTAAGACCTTTCTTTTCAAAGCAAAAGAAGTACTTTTTCTATTGAAACTTCTGGTAGTAATTTTCTAAATAGAAACTAATTATAATTAGTTTATTAAAACATCGGACTCCTGCTGGAGTTATTTAATTCTTTTCCAGGTATGAGATTTATCATTCAGAGTGACTGGAAAATCCTTTGGATTTTCTACAAGGAACAGGTTCTATATATCCAAGCTGGTGTCCTAGATTTCAAAGGGTTATCTAATTTAAATGCTAAAGAAGATACTGCCCCTCTCTTAGGAGAATATGTAAACAACAAAAAAAATCATATAAATATGGAGCTTATGGGGTAAAATTTGACATGTCACATTAAGAAAAGACATCTGTAAAGTACAAACTCTTATAGAAGGCACCGAGTTTAACTTGAATTATACAGAAGTATAAAATGAGAGGCAACATTCAAAGACTAGCCTGTGGTGATCTGGTTACTCTGTTGACACATATGGGGAAATCATGGATGAATAAGGCTGCTGAAGCAAAACTGCATTGTCAGTTAAAATACAGGATAAGGGGCAAAATTTACCCTGGCAGTATCTCTACAGATGTCCTCAAAATACCTTCTATCCTTGGATCTCTTGATACTCTTAGAATTTTACTTACCACTTCGGTCATTCTTTGTCAGTCTCCTCTACACTCCACCTTTAAATATATCAGTACATTGAGGATTCTGTTCCAGGTCTTTGTCTCTTCTAACATAGGTAATCTCACAGCTTCATTTCAAACACCCTGGGGTTTCTACGATATATCAATGATTGCAATATTTTTTCTCTAGTCCAGCCCTTCATTCTATTCCATGACTTGGAACCTTCACTTAGGTGTTTCAATGATGTCTCAAACTTAGCAGCCCATTTGTTTGGTCATATTCTATATCTCAACAGATGGTCCTACAAATCCAAGATATCTTTGACACCTTACTGCCATAACCTCCACATACCATCACCAACAGGGTTTGGCTATCTTAAAATATATATTTGATTTTTAGCCTTTATACCTATTAAATTCTCTTCTACTCACTGCTTGCTAACTCGGGGAATCTGAGGTCTGCACATCATTCAAGTGAACACAGTAGGATCAACCATATTCTAATACACCCTAATTAAAACATTTTGGACACCTACCAGGAGCAGCACCAATCACTGACTACAGTGACCTGATATAAACATTCAGCCCAAACTAGGCCAGGGAGTCCTGCCTCCTAGGTTTGTTTGGGTCATGGAATAGAAAAGAGGTTACTACTTTCATTTATTAAACTATAAGCTATTATATGTAGAAGTAGCAGGCTACATGTAGGCTGACATGTAGACTGTGAAACAAGGACTACAGACAACTGAAGCCAAGGCATAAAGGAAGGTGGCATAAATGATTTAAAAAGAAGCTGAAGCCTGGCATGGTGGCGCACATCTTTATTCCCAGCACTCAGGAGGCAGAGGTAGGAGGATAGCCAAGAGTTCGAGGTTAGGTCAGCCTGAGCTAGAGTGAAACCCTACTTCAAAAAAACCACAAAAAAAATAAATAATTAATTAATTTTTAAAAATAAGCTGAGTCCTTCCGGTTTTCATTCTAGTTATTCTAAGGCCCAAGTATTAGATCACTCTAAGTAGCTGTGGTAGTTTGAATATATGTCCCCCAATATATTCAGTGTCTTTTTTTTTAGTTATAGCTTGCATCTGCAATCACCTTGCTAGAGGCAAGGTCACTGGGGGCCCCGGTCTTAAGGTGTGGTGATGGTTTGAGATTCCATTGTAAAGATATGCAAATGTGCCTAGCAGGAGTTCCTGAAGTGTGCTGTGTGACCTTTTGGCTGTAGTTTTGCTCTGTGTGCTGTGGTAGCTGGTTGGCTTTTGCTCTCTCTGCTTGGCCCTGTGAAGGCCAGTTGCTTCTCCTGCCATTATGGAACTTCCCCTGGATCTGTAAGCTTCAATAAATAATATCCCTTCCTCCATAACTGTGCCTGTTCTGGAAGTTCATCTCAGCGAACCTGAAGCTGTCTGCTACAGTAAAGTGGTACCGAGGAGTGTGGGGTGAGATGAACCTGACCGTGTGGATATTCATCTTTTGGAACTTTTGTTTTGGAGGAATGGGCATGGACTTGGTGCTTGCAACTGAAGATGCCTTCTGGAGTGGTAAGCCAAGTTTTATGGACTATTCTGATGAGAGTTTGAGAATGCTAAGTGCAGACAGTATTGAACTTCGAGGCTTGGCTTATGAGCTTTCTAGGGGGAAGGAAAGACGGCAGAGGACTTTGTTGGAACTGGGCTACTGGCATAAGGGATGGCTACGTTCCGCTATCCAGGCCCAGAGTGTTTGATCAAACTTAAAATTTGTAATGGACTGATGTGCTTGGCTAAAGATACCTGACTGAGATTTTAAGATTTTAAGTTGGAAAACCTGAAGCAAGTTAAAAGTAGAGGCATTGAGACTGGTTGAGCTGCTATTGTCAACGCATTAGCAATCTTAAGGAAGGTGGAAGGAAGGTGGCCTGACTTGATTTACATTAAAACAATGGAGAGGATGCCTGAGGAAAGACTGTTAGAAATGCAAACTTTTGGAAAGAGTGTTTACTGGAGAAGGAACCTGCTTTTCAAGGCTCTGATTTATTTTGTCCCTGTATTAAGAATATGGCTGTGTCCTGCACACCTGGTATTGGTTTTGGAAGCATGAAAAATGCATGGAGTGGTCATGAGTTGCACACGGTTCCAGGAGCCACTGCTGCGATGCGGCATGAGGCAGGGCATGAAGACCCTCAGGAATAGGCTGGAAGAGCCTTTGGAAGATGGACCGTGGTTTGCATGGAGACCTGAAGATGTTTTGGATATACCAGGACTGTGCAAAAGGGCTACCATGGAGTGCAGTGTTGGCATAGGATGAAAGTTTTCCCTGGCGACTCTGCCCAGCTGGAGGGAAGGAATTGGAAAACCTGGAGACTGTCAGTCTCTGGTTATATGGAACTTGAACTGCAGAAGTCTGATGATTACTGATGATGGCTGAGTTTGCATTTAGTCTCTCCTTGCTATTCCTTATACAGTTAAAAATGTTTACTCTGTGCCTTTACATGTTGAAAGTATTTAACTTGTTTGATTTTACAGGACTATCTTAAGTTGGTCAAGACTGTGAGAACCTTTGAAATTGGACTGAGTACAATTTACAATGTGTGATAGTTATAAATCTATTGGGAGCCAGGAGCTAAATATATTGGGGGCCAGGGGCGGAATGTGGTAGTTTGAATATATGTCCCCCAATATATTCAGTGTTTTTTTTTTTTTTAGTTATAGCTTGCATCTGCAATCACCTTGCTAGAGGCAAGGTCACTGGGGGCCCCCCGGTCTTAAGGTGTGGTGATGGTTTGAGATTCCATTGTAAAGATATGCAAATGTGCCTAGCAGGAGTTCCTGAAGTGTGCTGTGTGACCTTTTGGCTGTAGTTTTGCTCTGTGTGCTGTGGTAGCTGGTTGGCTTTTGCTCTCTCTGCTTGGCCCTGTGAAGGCCAGTTGCTTCTCCTGCCATTATGGAACTTCCCCTGGATCTGTAAGCTTCAATAAATAATATCCCTTCCTCCATAACTGTGCCTGTTCTGGAAGTTCATCTCAGCGAACCTGAAGCTGTCTGCTACAGTAGCCTGTTCCTCTCACTAGCAAAAAACAAAACAAAAATCTACAAACAAAAGAAACAAACAAAAAGAAGCTGGAAGTCTTTAACTTCATATGATCTAGCAGACTAAGTCAAACTCTCTTTCAAATCCCATCATGGTCCAGCTAAGGCACTATCTTTGGCTGTTCTCATCAACAAAAACATGTCAGGACCTCTTCCCTTCCTATTCTATTTAATACAACATGACATTATTCAAGTATCAACTTAAATGCTGTATGCTCTTAAAATATCCCTAATTCACCTTCAGAGTATTAGTATGGGATTCTAATTTTGTCTAATTTCAAATTAGCACCCCCAAATTATAAACACAGAAAATCTTACTTATGATAATTCTGATCAATTTCTTACCTCAAATGCCCATTCTTTTTCTTCCTCCCCATCCAGGAACAAACGTGTTTCTTTATAAACCTGGCCTATATCCAAGTTTAATGGAGAAATATCAAATTCAAGTCGTTGTAATTCAAACCCCAATCCAACACCAATGGCTTTTATAAAGCTTTCTTTCAGTGCCTAAGAGACAGACAGACATTTTCCTCTTAAAGAGAATTCAGTACATAAAATCTTTCATAAAATTTACAGGTATAATACATTTGGATTTCTAACTATGCATGTTATGACTATAAGCAGCGTTTTTTGGAGGGGGAGGGTCCATTTTTATAGTAGCTTGGAAACAAACTATCCATGTGACCTTACGGTAAATACTTTTTCAAGATCTCAACTTTCATTCTCTCAACTGTAAACTGCAAAAACAACATAACACTATCCTTAATGGAGTTTCTGTGAAAATTAGTAACTTAAGAAGAGCCCACACTGATATTTCCAGCATTCAGGCTTGTCATAAATATTGTTAAATTAAGTAAAGAACATGTGTGTCAGTTTAAAACAGAACACACTGGTGACAAAATCTTAGTTTTAAGTAATTAAATCATTCACTAAATATATATATTTTCTAAAAACAAATGTATTTTTTAATGTGGTATAAATAAAAATCCTAAAATTCTCAAGCAATTGCCCATTTACTTTAAGTATTGTATGGAACCACCCAGTAATCAAAGGGCTTTTATCTTTAGTGAAGAATATGGAATCATTATAGACTTTTTTTTTAAAAAATCACAAATTATACCCAATGTCTGTAAAACATATCCAGCTGAGTCCATTCGTTATTAAAGCTTCTAATTGTTTCCCACTCCTTGTTGGTAAATTTTCTTTTCATAATGTGAAAAAATTCTGAAATTGAACCTCGACCTGTCAAATCAGAGAATATAGAATTAAAACTAAATATTTATATTTTAAGAAAGAATAGGAGGGAAACATGTGAAAGTACTGAAGGTTGAATATGATCAAAATATATTATGTACATGTATGAAGTTGTAAAAAAAAAAAAACCAAAAAACTTTAAGAAAGAAAGGAAAAAAGTGACTTAATATGAAAAGTACTGAATAAAGCACAAAAAGCAAAGCTGCAGGCCAATCCATTCAGAAACTTTGATCCTTAATGAGGGTTGGGAGTACCTCACTGAAAGAATGTTTGCCTAGCATGCATGAGACCTTGGGTTCAATTCCCAGCACTGAAAGAACAAACAAAAACAATAAAAGAAATGATTATACAGAGCATTACCAAATCAAAGAAAGTTGGGAATGAAGAGAATAACATGGCATTAGAAACACAAGTTAGCCTACAAAAAGCGTATTTTAACAGGAATTGGTAAGATTGTGAATTTAATAAGCAAACATTTAGTTCTGTCAAAATATATACAAAAACTGTACTAAAACTTTGTGATCAACTGTCAAAAATTTTATATAATAGAAAATTCCTTATATATGAAAGAATACTTCTCAGAAATTCACAACCAACACTAAGGCAGAACAATAATGTTTAGGGCTTAAATGTTTACCTTGTTATATTAGTAAACAAAAAAAAAGAAAAGCTTTCTTTCTTATAATCATTTGTTGGTCACCAAAAGAAAGCTTAACAATATCTATGAACATTGTTTATTCTAAGTTACTGCTGTGACTGCAAAATCAATAGATATTTATTTTCTTCAAAATAATAGTTTTTGCAAGATCTTTTATAACATGATTTTTCTGATAACAGTAGATTTTAACTTATTTTACAGATGGTACTGTTAATAAAAATCTGAAACAAAAGATAACAATATACTCCATAGCATTCTAAAGGCAAATGACAAACAAAATATACAATTCAAAAGATTTGTTTTGCAGAACCTTTTAAAGGCAAGATATAAATTAAAATGCATGGCATATTCCCAGTATTTTTTCAAAATACTAGAACTGAAGTTTGTCTATCTTTACAATTAAGCAGTTACTTCCTAAGATTATTAATTTATTTCTTCTAAAAATTGCATTCTGAACTAATAGTAAATATGCTGTAGTTCTTGGTACCCTACATTTGCAACCTAATAAGTGTAATAGAGAGCCTGATTCAAAAAAGATGAACTTTGTTTAGTGGCTGAATAAATGTTAGCTAGTATCTGGTAAGTTACTTCCTAAATGTCCATTCTCTGGAAACCTGGTTCATGACATTTTCTCAAAAACCTTCTGCACAGGCTGGAGAGATGGCTTAGGAGTTAAGCACTTGCCTGTGAAGCCTAAGGACCCCGGTTCGAGGCTCAATTCTCCAGGACCCAAAATGCACAAGGGGGTGCATGCATCTGGAGTTCATTTGCAGTGGCTGGAGGCCCTGGCATGCCCATTCTCTCTCTACCTGCCTATTTCTGTATCTCTCTCTCACATAAATAAATAAATAAATAAATAAATAAATAAATAATTTTTTTAAAAAAAGAAGCTATTTGTAACAAAAAAAAAAAAAAAACCTTCTGTACCTTAATCCCTTTACAGATTCTGTCAACACTACTTATCTACTTTGTCATTTCTAAAATAACCAATTATCAAATTTGGCATTCCCAACTGGCTGAATGCACCTCAAAATGATGACTGCTACTGCAACTCTCTATGGGCAAGTATGTATGGAGCAAAGATGTTAAGTCCTCTTGTATTACTGGCATGTGATCATAACTCATTCCACAGAGTTCAGCAAGCAGAATTCCATTATAACCATGTATTAAAACACTCAAGTGACAGATGCAAGAACATCATGACCAAAGCAAACTACCTACATAGAGCTTACAATTTCTCCTTTATTACCAAATACTTTTCTCACATTAACTTGGGTACTAAACATTACATCAGTTCTCTCACAAAGCTATTTATTATGATTCCTCTACTTCAAGTCAAAACAATCTTCTAAATAGTTTAAATTCTCTGCTACCAATAAGTATTTCTTATTATGCCAAAATGGTATGCAAAATGATACACTTTTGATCAAGACAAAGATTCTCATTCATTTTTAAGTGCTGCAATATTAATTGTGATCTCAGGAGTCCTATAACAAGGCAGTGTTATCATCTCTGGGGGTATGAATGGATCCCTTCCATAACCTGGTGCTTATTTTTTAACACTACCAAGAACTAGACCTCTTCAATAAAAACTGCTTTGCTCACTGTATCCCTAGCAAATGATGGCTAGATAACTAAGGTTCTGAAGAACACCTTACATAAAGTTTCCAAAGTGACTCAAGAAAATTTGATTTAAGCCCATAAATGTTGAACTCTTTAGCTGAATGGATTCTTACCATAAACAGTACATGAATAGCTTAACTTGGATTTGGAAGGTAATATTACATAATTTGCATGGAATTGCAGTTTCAAGGAAAAATTTAAGTATGCTCATAAAAACTGATAATCATAAAAGGCAATCTAGCATAATCACTAGAAAGCAATCATATACCTCCTTAATGAAACTAAAAGGGCTGAAATACGAGTACGTTTTCATACACAATTGAAAGCACAAAGAGAAGGCAAGCCTAAATCCACAGCTGCAGCACAACAGCACCACACTGTGGCATTATGAAAGAAATACATACTGAGCAAATACTCTAGCAGTTTACTCAGGAAATTAAAATAAAGAAAAACTATTAGAAAATAGAAGTAGAAAAAAAAAAAACTAATTTGTCCCTCAAACCACTGGCATAATTACTGAGCATATAAGTTTGTCAATTCCTAATACTACTACTGGGAATAATAGGGCTACTATTACATGCACATCTTCTATTTAATATCCTAATGTACACGGAGAACTTAGTACATACATACATAGATACATACATTCATAAAAAAGATAAAGGACTGGCAAACATATGGAACCACAGGTTAAGTTTAGAAAATCTGATCCTATTTCTTACAGCTAAGTCATTAATGAAGAATTTTGGATAATGTTCTTCAATGACCAAATAATCAAGACTGCAAGGCAACTAAAAAGTTATATATATAACTTTTATTTATACATATATACATATATATATATAATTAAGTCTAATTCTAAAGCTCCAGTTTCCAATAAAATATTTTTTAAAGTTATTAATTTATTTGAGAGAGAAAGAGGGAGGAAGAGAGAGAAGGAGGGAGGGAGAGGGAAGAAGAAAGAGAGGAAGGGAGAATGGGCACACCAGGGCCTTCAGCCACTGCAAATGAAGTCCATAAATATGCGCCACCTTATGCATCTGGATTACATGGGTCCTAGGGAATCAACATGGGTCCTTTGATTTTGCTGGCTAGCACCTTAACCGCTAAGCCATCCCTCCAGCCTCAATGAAATATTTTTTTAATCCATTTCACCTATCATCTTCTATGTCTAATCCACTTAATCTACACAATTTCTACAATGCAGCTTCATAATTGGGGGTTTATGTCCACTAATGACTTTTTGAGGTAAGGGAGATTAAGTATTTTGTAGGCTAAGGTAGCATTTCTTGCCTGAACTTCATAATAAGGAAGGCTGATATTCTCCCAAAATTAAACTTAAGTAGTAATTTTTACCCTGATCTTTAGTAATAATAAAAATTGCAAGACAAAGAATAAACCTGGCTAGGAAAACAACATCCACCCAAGCACTGGCAATGTACTATACTGGCAACTGTATGTTAGGATCCCAATGTCCAAAAATCCATTGGTAAATTAGCAGCCATGGCTTAGGCAACAAGGAAAATGGCTTCCTAAGTTCCCACATGATACTCACTTAGAGACACAAGATGTAAATATGGGAACTGACTCCTTCAATATACTAATGATGTTGCCACAAAAACTAACAACCTATTAATGGCCAGTAGAACGTATAATTCATCCCTTTCTCCTATTCAAAGTTTTACCTTCCATCCTTCAGTAAGCCTCAAGAACCACCTTGATCAATTTCTTCACTTGTTCTGGTTAGTATAACAACTTGTGTTGGGGGAAAGGGAGGGCGGATGTGACATGGCATGTAAGTCAGAAGACAGCTTTCCGGTTGGCCCTCATCATCCCACCTCATGTAAGGCAGGGTTTTTTTCTCTTTTTTCTGTCATTCTTTGCTGTGGTTGCCCAGAACTGCCAGGAAAGTCTTCTGTCTCCACCTTCCACATCCCTGACAGCACTGGGATTACAGAAACCCACCACAGCTTTCAGCTTTTCTAGATGGGGTCTGAGGATCAAGTTTGAGTACTCAGACATGAGTGGCCTCCCCAGTACAAGCACAGAAATTCTAATGAAGCAAATCAGTGTTTATGTCCCACCCTCACAAAGAAATACTGTATCCATTCACATTTTGGAATTAATGAGTGACATGGTAATGATACTAGGAACATTTCCTAAATTCCACTGGACATGGTAATAACTTTGTGCAATGAAACAATCAAAAGGAAGGAAAAGACTTAATTAAGTACTGTGATAAGTACAATACGATCAATCCAAATTACTGGGTAAGAAAAGCTCAATAAAGCTTTAACAGGCACTGGTATCTTCATTCTTTGCTCAACTATCTTCCTATCATTAAAAGCTTTAGTCAGCAATGACTTATTTCTCCAATATTGACCATAAGTCAAGAAAGAGCATCAAGTCACATGGTACTAAAATCTGTGTCTTAGAGGCATCATTTCCAGGCGGACAGACATCAGCCTGAAAAACCGACCATCAAAACAGTTGTGCTTTTTGTCTTCTATGGGTTCATGGCATCTCCACCAATTTCTGGTTTTAGGAAAAGCTCAACTGACGTTATCTCAGAGCTACAAAAACATGTGCACTCTCCCCCATGTTCACTGTGAATTCTCTTCAGTAGTAGCTCATTTAAAACAAGCCTTCTATGACTGATGAACATGAGGCCTTTTCCTTCAAGCTATAGTTTAAAGACAGATGGTTACCTTTAAAGTTCACATTAAAATTTAACTGCTAGGGCAGGAGAGATGGCTCAGCAGTTAAGGTGCTTGCCTGCAAAGCCTAGCAGCCTGGGTTCAATTCCCAAGAGCCCACATAAAGCTAGATGCACAAAGCTGCACATGAATCTGGAGTTCGTTTGCCATGGCTGGCGGCTTTGGAGTGCCCACTCTCTCTCTCTTCTCTCTCTGCATGCAAATAAATAAATGAACAAATAATTTAAATGCCAATATTGAGGTCATGGTCCTCATGAATGAATTAATTATTAACCCAGGATTTCCAAGTATAAAGAAGAGTGGGGGCAGAAAGATTTTACGAACCATAGGTTGGGATGTCATGCTTAGAGGCACTGCCTTCTCCTAATAACTGACTGCTGCTCCCACATCCCATAACCCACAACCCCATGGGGAATACCAGCCACCCCACTGAGGATACCCTGAAGAATGGGTGCAGGGAGGAGGGAAAGGATGGTACCAACACATGATGTATCCATACAAAGTATGTTCTTATTTTTTTTAAAGATTTTATCATTTATTTAGTTAGTTATTTGAGACAGAGAAGGAAAGAGAGAGGGGAAGAGGGAGAGTGAGAATGGGCATGCCAGGGCCTCTATCTAGCCACTGTAAACGAACTCCAGATGTGTGCACCCCCTTGTGCAACTGGCTTACGTGGGACCTGGAAAACGAAACCGGGGTCCTTAGGCTTCACAGGCATGTGCCTTAACCACTAAGCCATCTCTCCAGCCCACAAAGTATGTTCTTAATTTCAAAAAAATATAATAATAAATAACAATGAGCCAAAATAAGCCTCTTTCTTTGTTGCCCAATCTCAGGTATACTTATGGACATGTTCACATTCATCAAAATATAGATAATAATTTCATGCTAAAAAAATACTGTTTGCTTATCCATGCAGTCCAAGTCAAGAACTATTGCAAAATCAAGAGAATAGAATTGTGATGCCAAAGTTTCCAAGCAAGGCAGAACTGTTAGGCAAATGCAAAGTAAAGACAGCAAAGTAACACAAGGTTCACCATCATTCTCCAAAGCCTGTATTATAGCAGCATTGTTTTTCTTTCATTTAACGAATATTTATTGAGCACTACTATGTGGCAGGCCATGTGTTAAGAGGCATGATAACAGAGCTATCATGGTTCTTTTGCTCATGAAATTTAGTTTACCTGCACGAATGTAAAGACAACTAAGGGTTGGAAAGATGGCTTGGCGGTTAAGGCACTTGACTGCAAAGCTAAAGGACCTTGGTTTGATTCCCCAGGTCCCATGTAAGCCAGATGCACAAGGTAGAAGCACATGTGTATGGAGCTTGTTTGCAGTGGCTGTAGGCCCTGGCACACCCATTCTCCCTCCTCCCCCCCGCCTTTCTCAAATAAATAAATAAAGTATTTAAAAAAATACAACCAATTATCCTGATGCATAATTAAAAACTGAGATATACTAGGTATTGCAGCTACTTTCACATTGCTGGGACAAACATCCAACCAGAAGCAGCTTATGGGAGGAAAGAGTTTATTTCAGGCTTACAAAATACAGGGGACGTTCATCATGGCAAAGCAGCTAGCTCACTTCCATAAAACCATAGCAGAGACACCGACAAACAGTCAGCACCCACAAGCACAAACTAGCCAGAGCTCCAAACTGGCTCTTAACACACTTAGTAGGGCTGGACTACAAGATCCACCCTCAGTGACACACCTCTACGAGCTGGGCTCTCTGCCTTGGAAGACTCAAGTTGCAATCTTAACTTTAATCAAAAATACTTGAGTCTATGGGGCCATACATTTAAATCACCATACCAGGCAAGGTGGTACATGCCTTTGATCCCCACACTGAGGCAGGGGTAGGAGGGTCACCATGAGTACAAGGTCAGCCTGAGTTACAGTGTGAATTCCAGGTCAATCTGGGCTGGAGTGAGACCCTGCATCAAAACCAAACCAAACCACACCAACAATAAATACAACCAGACAAATAAATAAGAACAAAATAAATAAATAAATAAATAAACATGAAATATCATACAGAAATAAAGGAAATATTTTATGAGCACCTATAACAAAAGAACCCACTTCAGACTGTAAGTTCACAAATAGCTTCCTGACAAAGTCGAAGTGAAATCTAACCAGTAAATAAGAGTAATGTCTGAAGAAATCAGAGAGGGAGTAAAGTAAATATACACCCTCCAGAATGGTGGAATGAATCACTCAAGCAAAAATTCTGAAGTAAAACAGTGTGAAGATCAGGTATTTGTACTATGAAATTAGAAAGTTATAAGGTTCTTTATCACTAGTTTTCTTCTTATCCTCTTAACACAAATAACAGTATATTCATCATAGGATAGTTGAGAGAATTCAGAGAATACATGTAAAACACAAGTACTTAATAAGCACCTGCTAGATAGATATCAGTGATGATGATAATCAGTCATTAAGAGAACTTGAACACAATATGTATTAAAAGTGCTTGAGAACATTCAATCTTCTAACCGTGATTAATAGAAACTTAAATATTGTAATAATGACTGCTTTTCATTTTTACTTACATAAATGTGCTAAGAAATCACAGCTGTATTTAGATAAAGCATGAATGTACTAATTCTAATACAATGTACCACTAAGATTAATCTTTTATACAAACTTACTGATGAACAGCTTAAGAGAAACAAGCTGAACTACAACTTAAAATTTTCATTTAGGGCTGGAGAGATGGCTTAGTGGTTAAGGTATCTGCCAGTGAAGCCAAAGGATCCCGGTTCAATTCTCCAGGACCCACGTAAGCCAGATACACAACGGGCACATGCATCTGGAGTTCTTTTGCAGTGGCTAGAGGCCCTGGCATGCCCATTCGCTCTCTGTCTGCCTCTCTTCTCTCTCTCTCTCTCTGCTTGCAAATAAATAAATTCATTAACTTAAATTCATTTTACCTTACTTCTAGTCAAAGTATTATATGGATCCCCAGTAACGTAGAATCTATTATTTTTACAGATATTTGTCAATATTAAAGGAATTAACTTCTTTTCAGATATGTTGAAGACTGTACACACCTTCCCCTGCAAAACATCTCATAGCCTACAATTAGCCAATTGTTAAGAGCCGAGACATCAAGACACTTCACTTCTATGTCACTAACAAGCAACATTACCAGGAAAACTAGTCTTCATAATATCAATGCCAACTTGTAGTTCGGGTTCTGCAGCCAGAACTGCATAGTCCCCTTGATGAGAGATGTTGAAGTTGAAATTGGGATAAGGATTCAATGAGTCCTTGGCAAGAACTGGTTTTCCTTTAGCAGTTCTTTGCAGACGAATATTATTCCAAGGAATATTCAACTTCTCTGCAACTAATTTCCGCATCATCAGACGACCAGCCTGTTAAGATATATAAAGCATTTGGTATGTATTGATGTCTACTAAATATAAAAGTACATTCCTTAGAGTAAATATATTGCTGTGGCTCTAAACTTTCACTGTTAAGTTTTACTGTACAAATGTATTAAACACATTATAACTGGGCTCGGAGAGATACCTCCGCTGGTAAAGTGCTTGCTTGCTTGCTTGCAGGTGTGAGGACCTGACTTTGATGCCCAGAACCTGTGTTTATTAAAAAAAAAAAAAAAAAAAAAAAAAAAAAGCTGGGCTTGTGGCATGCGCTTGGTGGCATACTTATAATAGCAATGCTGGGAACATGGGAACGCTGGGGACAGGCACATCCCTAGGACTCACTTCCATTCCAAGACAGTGAGGGACCTTGTCCTAAAAAAAGGGTAGATGTTGCCTGAGGGATTATATCCAAGGTTGTCTTCTGGCCTCCACACAGATGTGCACACATACACATGCATTTGTATATATACATGAGCCTACACACACAAGAATGCATACATTACAATTAAAAAGAATGCTTAAGTAAGCAGGTCAAAGTCTTGTTAAGCAATTTCATCCCTTTAATCAGTCAATAACTTTGATAGCAGGAGCATCTTCCCAGTTTTTTTATATACATATATATATATATATACACACACACATACACACACACACATTGTTTACATAGATTATACTATATACATTCTACCAATAAACTTTTATTAAATTTATAAATGTTAAGGATTATTTCATGTCTGTACATGTCAGTCTGGTTTGCATGCTTTTAACTGTAGCCTATTTCATAGTATTGATGTATAAAAAGCATACTGACTAATTCCCCTACTAGACATTGCACAAAGTCTCTAAGGTTTACTGTTATACAAACAGGTTTACTGTATCTGTGCACATGTACAAATATTTCTAACTTTTACATCTATGCATGTGTGGATTTTAGAGTCTGCTATTATCAAAAATTAAGCAAGGGATCACCTTTCTTGTTCCACTCTCTAATACCTTTGTTAAGAAATTATTAAAAATACACAAAACACCCCACAAGGGTATAAAATACATTTTTTTTTTCTAAAGAATGTTTCAGGGGCTTTTCTCCCTTGACTCTACTACTGGCCTTCTTATGCATGCATATAATGTACTTTGGTCATAATCCCTTCCTGTTACCTTCTCTTGTCTCATTCCCCTTTCTCATTCCAATGAACACCTTCTTTCCAACTAATTTTTTTTGGTCCTCCTCCACAATGTGATGGAATGCTGATGGGTTCAATATTGTGCAGGTAGGGACAGTTGCTATGAAGTCATGAATGTAACTGAGACTTCATGTCTGGAAGATAACTTTCTGAACCATTCCACCCCATCCTTTGGCCCTCACAGTTTTTCCATCCCCTCTAACACAAGTTTCCTGGGCCTTGGGGGAGGGGTGGTAATACAGATGTCACATTTAGCCCTGAGCACTCCAGTCACTTATGGTATAAAATAGCACAAAAAATACCAATATGCCTTTTAAAAAAATATCAACAAGCCCACTTGCATTAAATACTAGAGTAGTTTGAAGAAATGATTGTCATTAAAGTAATGGTAATGACAGGCTGTTTCATACTGCACTATACAATAAATGTGCTTTTGAAAGCCAATGTCATTTGTTGGTCGAAAATACGTGACCAAAATACATACATACATTAAAAAACAAGCCACAGGGTTCACGCCAAGAGGGAGGGTCTCCACAGCCCAGCCCGCCTCCCCCCCAGTGTCACAGCCAAGTGCCACAGCTATCTAGTGAAGAAGGTATGCCCAGGACTGTATGCTCCTCAGTTTCAAGGCTGACAGCAGGTGACTGGTCTAGGCTTTTCCCAACCTCACGATGGGTGTGAGGGGCTATAATAAACTAAGTCATACTGTCAATATTTTCTGGGGCCTATCACTTGCATGATGCTCTTGGAGAATGGTGGGTTAGGTTAAAAAAAAAACAAAATAGGATTTCGTTTAGGAATTCAGCAAAGTAAAACAAAACTTGATAGTGTTTGAAAATCAAAACGTGTAACCATTGCTTACGAACAAAAAACCGATTACTTCTTGGGCCGTGCCTACAGTTAACGATTTAGTGGGTCTGGACTTGCCATCCCATGGGGGAGGAGCTAATTTTCCCAGCGCTCTAGGCCTTCGGGGTTACAAAGACCGCGGAGCAGGCCGTGCGCACGCTCGAGACCCTCCCTGCAGCGCCCACCACGCTCCCCGCCGGCCACACGTGGTCAGGGCCACGGGAGTCCACGCGAGGAGGGTGGGTCTCCACAGCCCAGCCCGCCTCCCCCAACATCTGCTTCCTTGGCTCCAAAATACCCAAGACCTCTAGTACCATGGCTGCCTTAGCGTCGCGGGCAAACACGAACTGGCCAATGCGCTCCTTCTCCTCGGGCTGGATCGACCGCACCGCCAGCAACCATTCGGCCCGGCTGGGCAGCCAAGTGCCACAGGAAAAGGCCCAGCGTACGCCCTCCATAGGTGGCACCTCGCAAAACCGCTTCGCTGGGAAAACCATACACTAAACTCGGGATCCTCGCTGCCAAGGGAGGCCTGATGGCGCGGACGCGGATGTGGACACGCCCCCTCCGTCGGCGCCTGCGCACGGGCGTGCTGCGTCTAGTAACGTCAGGCAGGTCCCACCCCTTTTCCCAGCGTCCAGCGGGCTAGGGAGCGCGACGTCTCTCTACGCCTCCAGGCCCCGCCCCTGTTCCTGGCGTCCGCGCGTAGGGGGCGGGGCTTGGCATGCCAGCTCATTGGCCGCGGAGATCTCAGCTTGCTCCGCCCCAAACTCGAGCTGTCTCCAGGCGCAGAAGCGGCGGGGCTGTAGGGAGGAGAAGGGAGGGCGGATCCCGCTCTGCGGTGGCGCGGGTCGTCTCGTGGGCGTGGCTACGTGAGCCAAGGCGGGACCATGGCAGAACAGTTACGCCATTCACGCTAGAGGAAGCGCTAACGGGACAGCCGTGCAAGCCAATCGGAGCCGGAGGTGCTGCGGCCGCGGAACTGGGTGGAGACTTCGGAGACTGCAGTGCAGGTGGGTGAGCTCGGGGTCTTAGGGAGGAGTGGGCTGCAAGTGCCTTCAACGTGAGGCCCAGGGGCTTGGCTCCTGCGACCCCCGGAGGACATGGTTTCCCTGGTTTCGGCCGCAGCTGCCGCTCCTGATGTTCGGGCCAGGAGAGGTTTCCTTGGCTGCGAGGAGGGAGGGCGTCGCTGAGTGACTCCCCCGAGCTGATCTTGTCGTTCCCGAGTCCCCTCACCGGGGACACCCCGCAGCTCTCCATCCGCAGAGGCCGCGCGGAGATGCTGCAGCCGCGCTCCCGTCTGATCCGGGCCGGCTCCCTGGTCCCCCGGCTAGCTCTGACACCCAGCCGCGGTGAGGCCCGTGGACGAAGCACACGGTGCTGCTCCTGAAGCATGTCCTTGATCTTCTGACAGCACCAGAACCAAGTCAGTAACTTCAGCCGCCCTTCACTTTGTCTCTGTCTTGACTCCATGTTAGCGAGTTATACTGATGTACCTCGGTGTCTTGTAGGTGAAAGCCCACTTGATCAAAGTCCCCTACGGGCTTTGTTCTCGCTTATGGTAGTGTAGGTGTCATGCTGATTCAGCCGGTTCCCTTCTCCTTAGAGCTGCCTGGGAATATCTGCCAAAGGCCAGTAGTAGTAATTTACACAAGAACTTGTCCGTTATTCCTGCCCTCTTTCAGGTGGATTTTAGTCTGTTCTATACACACATACCCTAGGAAGACAGTCAATAAACTTTTGACTTGATATGTCAACTTATCTAATACCTACAAAAGTCTGTGTCAGGTGCCCTGTCCGGCCCCTGGCAGAAAGAGCTCACAATATTTCAACGCACTTGCATCACAGAAACGAAAAGCTACATGTAAAGAAAGATGTACAGTACACAAGGAATACTACCCTTATCAGCAGTGATCACAATTCACTTTTCTGCTTTTACTTTATGGATCTAAGCATCCTATTGCTATTTTCTTCCCCTGTGTTTTTATAATTTTAGTATGTTTTCTGTTTCTCAAACACATCTCTGTACACTTGCCTTACATGTTCAGCTATGTAGTTGTTACTGATGAAGAAGCAGCTGAGAAGAAATGTATGGAATGATTTTTAAACCAGGCTTGGGAAGCCAGGCATAATGACTCACTCCTATAATCCCAGAATTTCGGAAATTGAGGCAAGAGAATTGCCAGTTAAAGTCCAGCACGTGCTATAGTGAGACACTGTCTCAAAATTAAATTCTGAATTTGGCAGTAATATCCCATTCTTCTGTCATTTAACTATGCTCAGTTTATTAGAGCCCAATATGCAGGCAGGTGATGTAATGGTTATTTATGTGTACTTGTTCCATATACCTAGAATTTTCTCTTCCTCCTCTGTATCATTCAAGCTTAAATGTCATACAAAGAAGGTTTCCACTCAATCTAAATAGCTCATTCTACCACTATCCACAGCCCAAGCCTAGTACTATATAGTATATGCAGATGCACATTCCTTGTGCACATGCGAGCTGGGGCCTGCGAAGAACCTCCTGTGTCCTCTATTGCCCTTCTGCCTTGTTTACCTGAGATGGAGACTCACTGTACTTGGCCCTGATGGGATTTTTTTTTCTTCTTTGTCATGTTTTGGTCAGACTGGCTGACCAGCAAGCCCCAGTGATTATCCTATTTCTTTCTCCCACAGGAATGGGGTTACAAGCATGAGTGACGGTGCCTGACTTTTTACTTAAGTGCTGGAGATTGAGTTCAGAATGTGTCAGGCCCTCATGCTTCTGTAGCAGACTCTTGTGCTGCTGAACCATCTCTCCATCCCTGATTTAGTCTTCTTCTTTATTATTATTGTTAATCGTACTTGTCTTTCAAGGTTTAGCTTAAATCTTACTTTCTCTTAAGGTCTACTCTAGATTAGCTATATATATAAAAAAAAAAAAAAAACGAGTATTGGGGCTGGAGAGATGGCTTAGCAGTCAGTTAAGCACTTGACTGTGAAGCCTAAGGACCTGGTTCGAGGCTCAATTCCCCAGTACCCATGTAAAGCCAGATGCATAATGGGGCGCATGCATCTGGAGTTCATTTGCACTGGCTGGAGGCCCTGGTGCACCTATTCTCTCTCTCTCTCTCTCTCTCTCTCTGCCTCTTTGCCTATCTGTTGCTCTCAAATAAATAAATAAATAAAACAAAAAAAATAAAAAACGGTATTACTTAGATAATAAATTAAGCAGTCATTCTTGTTTTGCTTTTTGACCTCTCTACTATAGGCTTGCATTGTTGATAGATCTGCTATCTTGCAAAGTGAATAAAAACTACTTGAGAGAATTTTATGTATACCTTAACTTTACAAGTAGTGTGAATGAGTAAACATTATGAATTAATTTTTGCTGTGATTTTTATTATCCTTATGTGGATTTTACTCATTTTCATTCTGCCTGCTTTTACTTCCCTTGCTTTTTAAAAATTTATTTTATTTATTTATTTATGAGCGAGGGAGAGAGAATGAGAATGTGTGTATCTGGGCCCCTAGTCACTGGAAAGGAACTGCAGATGCCACTATGTGCATCTGGCTTACATGGATTCTGGGGAACTGAAACTGGGTCCTTAAGCTTTGCAGGGAAGCACCTTAACCACTAAGCAATCTCTCCAGCCCACTTCCCTTGCTTTTTAAAAAGAAATAGAAATGTACAGTTAATAACACAACTTTGTACACTAAAATCAACTACAATAAATATTCTTTCCTGGTATCCCTAAATAGTCATATTGCATTAGCTAGGAGAAGAGGACTAACAGAGGCTTGGCCAGTTTGTGCTTAGTGATTACCTTGCCTGATCCTGATCAGTGGCTTCTTGGTGAGCTTCTAGGAGACTTGTGTCCTATTTCCAGGTCTTCCACCACATATCTGATTTTAAGTCAATCGCATAAGCATTCCTTGGTGTTCACTTCAGTGGAAAGACATTAGGTAAGTTTTAAGTAATGTTCACTATCTTTATATTTGGTTACAAATGCTATTCTTTCACCTACTTTCCCCACCTAAAACTTGGTTCAGTGGCTCCAGTTCACTCAAGGAACAGACTGTGGCTTTCCTTTTCCAGCACTTGCCATGTCCAAACATTCCAAAGCCCTACTGGCTCTTCCTTTAAAGTAGAGCTACATTTATCTGTTTCTTTCCATCTCCTTTTCTAGTTAACACTGTAGCCCAAATTAACATCATTTCTCAACTCAAATACCCTCTAGTTTCTTAACAAGCATGAGAAGGAAGAGAGCATTCTATCTCTGATGCTATAAGCATAATTTTCTTAAATCACTGCTCCATTGTCTCCTGATTATATTGAGAAAAGACCAACAAAAAGCTGAGATGGGTGTTTTAACAAGGGGAAGCTACATCCTGAAAGAATAAGTAAGATCCAGAGAGAGGTGAGTATTTGAGTTAAAGAAGATAGTATGACATTGACGAGGACAGTGTTAGGGTGAATGAGAGCATCTTGAATGTGATGGTAACTGGAAGTGCTGCTACCAGTTTGTTAAAAGGCAGTTTTCTAGATTAGGAGTGGAAAAAGGGGTGGTGGTTGCAGGAGAATTGAAAGTCAAAGGATAGATTTTTTTTCTTTGGTATTTGTTTAAAAACAAGACACACTGAAATTTGTGTGCTATAAAAATGTCTAGTAGAGCAGGAGAAATGTTTAGTGTGGTGGTGGGTGGAGGAGAGAAAGAGAGAGAAAATGTGTGTGTGTGTGTGTGTGTGTTCACCACTCTAGCTGATATTGCAGAATAGAGCACCTTGACTGTATTACTTTTAGCTGTATCCTAGGCTGGGAGGTGTAGTTCAGAGTTAGAATTATTGCTTAGCTGTGCCCCCCGATGTTTAGAATGGTACCTTCCATTATAATAGCTTCTCTGTAATCTTTCTAATCATTGTCAAACGAGTGGACTCTGCTCCTCATACTCTTAGTTTATCCTTCACATATGAAAGATCAGATCACTGCCTTGGTACTTACTCACTTGTGCCTGCTTTCTGAAGCCCTGTTTCCTGACCTTGCTATTCTTATAAACTATATTCTCCCTCTTTAATTTCCAAAAAGTAAAGGATTCTTTCTGTCTTTAAGACTTTATAAATATTGTTTCTCTCACCTTACCTTGCCAAAGCCTTACCTTGCCATCATTCACATCTCACTGTCACCTGTACCAAAAAGCCTCAGTATGGTAGCGAAGACAAGGATTCTGGGGCCAAAATGTCTTGAGTTCACATCCCACTCCCCCCGCCCCCACTCACTTGTTATATGTGACTTTAGGCAAAGTATATAAATACTCAAAGCCTCATGCTTCCTGACTATGAAATGAGACTAATACTAGTATTTGCTTTATACAATTGGTTTGAAGATTGAAAGCTTATGTAAAGCATGTGGTACAAATGTTGGTACATAAAAAACACTATGTAAGTATCCACTATTATCATCATTATCTGAAGGTGAACATTCCTCTGTTTATTTGTATATCTATTTCCTGGTTGCTTCTTCACCACTTACAAGTTTTTATTTATGTTAACTTATTTATTTTCAGTCCTTCTCACTAGGTGATGAACACCAAAAAAAAAAAAAAAAAAAATCAGAGGGTATATCTGCCATATCCTCCAAGATCAAGCTATTTCCTAATTTAATACCTATTGTGTAGTACACATCTGTAAAAATATTGAATAGAATAGGACAAAAAAAAACATGCTCTGTATTGAAACATCAGTGATCAAATGGTTGATACTGGAGAATTAAATGAAATTGAAGCCCAGGTGAGTTAGTTAGCTTAATCTGCTTTCAAAAGGCACATTCTTTATGTTGTTACTTTACAACAAAGGCACAATTTTTGTACTCTTATTGATTTGATTTTTAAAACCAAATTTCAGTGGAAGACATTAAAAGAAATAATAAAAATAGTTTTCAAAATAGATTTACTGCTTTGGTCATGAAGGTGGTTCACTGAAGCTGAGATAATGCCTGATAAGCTGTTTTGCATAATACTAAGAAAACAATGCCATTTATCTATGCCTCAACTTTTCATCACTTGAAAATTTTTATTCTTTTCCAAGAAACAAATTCTGTAGTACTCTGAGGTGTTCTTAAAAACTCAATGTTAAAAGTCTACCTCTTCCCCCCACCAAAAAAAGTCTAACTCTTTGGATTCACTTTCAACTGAGTCTCTACATCCCTATTATGTTTATATAATATTTCTGTTTAGAACATGAGTGATTTTATGTCAGTGTCTGTTATTATCTCATGGGTTTGCTTATAGGATGCTGATACCCATATTTAGTACACATGTAATAACAAATATGCCATGACAGTTACCAAAGTGATTATAAGATACCTATCCACTTCAGATATTAAGTGTGAAAACCATTACCTTAAAATAAGCAAAATATTGTAATTGGATTTTAAGAATATTTGAAGAAAAAAATTACTTTATAAATCTTTTGCCAAGAATTGTTATTTTCAGGTTATAATATTGTTGATTTAAAACGTGAATATTTTATCCACTTGAAAATATTACTATTCATGATATCATTTGAGTATAGCAATATTCCATAAGATTGGCATGTCCACTGTAGGGCTAAGGAAGCCATCTTCTGACATAGCCCAAGAAGGATGACTAGTGAAGAGCATTCAATACTCTTGTGCTAGCTCTAAATCCCATGTTTCTTGATATTTGCAATGTATACTTATGTAAGTACAAATGTATTCAAATCTAATCTAAGAAAAGGAAATTTTTACTTTCTTGAACTTAATGTTCTCTCTAGCATGTACATGAGAGGCATACAAATGACCTTAAAGCATACTTGAAATTTTCTAGTACAGTTAATTTTGTTCCTAGTTATGGAAATAAAAATTGCTTTATGCTTATACTTATTGAGGTAAATTCTTATTCATGAACCATGAAACTTACAAATTGACTCAGCAAACAAGATCTAAATTATTTATTTGCATGTGTTGTGACTTTATTGACAGTTTTTATATATGTACAAAATTTTGATTATAGTCCTTTCCCATTACTTTTGCCCCCACACTCCTATACTCCTTCCACTAAACACCTTCCTCCCTCTAGCCAACCTTTGTACTATTCTGATGTTTTTCTTCATTTTATTCTTGCCTTCCTTCATTATCCATAATGACATTTGATGGGTGCAATATTGTGCAGGTAATGACAGCTGTTATGAGGTCCTGAATGCAACTGCCATGTATCTATAATACGAGATGCCATGGCCCTCGTAAAAGAAGACTTTTATCTTCTCTCTGCCCACTTCCACAATGTTCTGTGGGTGTAATGGCGATGTTTTATTAATGCTGAGCATTTAATTATCACATCTTCTCAGTACTTTGATAAGTCTGAATATCCCCTGTAGTCACCTCCATCTGTAAAAAGAAGCTTCTCAGACCAGAAATGACAAAAGCACTACTACACAAGCATAAACATGAATATTTACAGAGTAATTTGATGGACACATCATATCTGTGGCAATTTCAAAATAAATGTGCCCTTAGCCTCATGTACTTTTTTTTTTTTTTTTTTTTTTTGTTTTTGAGGGAGGGTCTCACTCTAGCCCAGGCTGACCTGGAATTCACTATATATTCAGGGTGGCCTCGAACTCACGGTAATCCTCCTACCTCTACATCCAAAGTGCTGGGATTAAAGGCGTGTGCCACCACGCCTGGCACCTTTTGATTAAACTTCCTACTTAAGTCTGCAGCAGACAGAGTTCTGCTGGAGGAGGTGTATCACTGAGGCAGATCTTGAGTCAAGTCCAAAGAGCCAGCTTGAGCTTGGGGCGGCTGTTCTCTTTGTCTCTCTGCCATGGATATATGATGAAGTGAGTGAGCTTCTTCACTGCAATGACACTTCCCCTGGAATCTGTAAGCAGAAAACAAACCCTTTTCTCCCATAAGCTGATTCTGGTCAGGTGTTTGTCCCAACAATGAGAAGGTAACTGCAATGATATCTAATAACCAAACTGTAAGTAGTAGCCATAGACTTTTTTCTAGGTTTTCAGTACCAGGCAGGAATTCTCCCCTTTGGAGTGGGCCTCATTCCAAATCCCACATTCCCAAGCAGTTATACTCAGTTGATGACCCCCATAACAGTCGTGCCACTATTATACAGATGGACTCATCTTATGTGGCTGGGCAGTTGTATCGTTTGCAAGGTTTATTGCTGGTTGAGACTGTTGGTGAGTTTTCTCCCTAGCAGCCTACATGGTACTTTCCAGCACTGGCAGCTAGTCAGCAGGGAGATGGCTGCTAGCCCAATACCAGCTTGATTTCTCAGTGTCTAGCAGCTGACACTTGTGGAATCTTCAGCAGTAGAGGCTCAGATTATAATTCTTGGGGGCTTACCTAACCAACAATCCACTGGGCGGTTTCCCAATGCAGGCACTGGTATTTTACAGTAACAACCTGTAGCTTAAGTTTTAATCATCTAACAAAGAAGTAGATTCCCATATGGTTTATTCTTATCATCTTTTGTTTGGGTTAAGTTGTCCCCTTTCCTTCCTCCTTCTCCACTGTTCCCCCTTCATTACATCTTGTCCCTCTACTTATATGTATGCTATCCCCTTCCCTTAAGCCCTCCCTCCTCTTTTCCCCTCATGGACCCTTTCTAGCTTCTTGGCCTATAGTACTGACTCATTCCATCTATATACAAATCTGAAAATTCAATGTGAGGATCTGCATATGAGAAAGAACATGGAGTGTTTGTCTTTCTGTACCTGAACTTAGTATGATATTTTCCACATTCATCTTTTTTCTGCAAATTTCATAATTTCATTTTTCTTTGCAGCTGAATAAAATTCCATGGTGTATATGTACCACATCTTCATTATTCATTTATCAGTTGGTGAATATTTAGGTTGATTCCATTTCTTAGCTATTGTGAATAAAGCAGCAATAAACATGGATGAGCAAGTGTCTCTGTAGTGAAGTGTAGAGTCTTCAGGGTATATGCATAGGAGTGGGATAGCTAGGTCATGTGGCATATCAAATTTTAATGCTTTCAGAAAAGACTGATTTTCATAGTGTCTGTATTTACACTCCCACCAACAGTGAGTAAGTATTTGTCTTTCCCTCAAACCCTCACAGCATTTGTTGTTGTTTGTGTTTTTGCTGATAGCCATTCTTACAAAGGTGGAGTCTCAAAGTGGTTTTAATTTGCATTTTCCTGATGGCTAACAATGTTCAAAAAATTTTAGATACTTATTGGCCATTAGTATTTCTTGTTATTTTTATTGTTGTTGTTTGTTTTTGTTTTTCAAGGTAGGTAGGATTTCACTCTAGCTCGGGCTTACCTGCAATTCACTATGTAGTCTCAGAGTGGCCTCGACCTCATGGTAATCATCCTACCTCTGCCTCCCAACTGCCGGGATTAAAGGCATGCGCCACCACACCCAGCAGCCATTTTTATTTCTTTTGAGAATTCTCTGTTCACTTACATGGCCCATTTTTTGATTGTGTTGATTTTTTTCATTGCTTAGCTTTTTAACACTTTATATATTTCTAGCTATTAAACCTCAGTCAGATATACACCTGAGTAGATTTTTCTATTGTTTTATTTGTTGCCCTTGAGTCAGTTGACAATTTCTTTTGTGGTTTTGCTGTAACAGTTTTTTAGTTTCATGGGATCCCAGATGTTGTTTGCCATATTTCCTGAGCTACTGGTGTCTTGAAGTATTCTTCCTACTTTTTTCTCTGCTTGTTACAGGGTTTCAGGTCTTACATTAAGGTCCTTGATCCATTTGGAGTTGGTGTTTGTGCATAATGAGAGATAAGGGTCTAGATATTCTTCTGCATGTAGATATCCCATTTTCTCAGCATCATTTATTGAAAATGTTGTCTTTTCTACAATGTGTGTTTTTGGCCTCTTTATAAATAAAAAATCAGGTGGCTGTAGTTCTAAGAACTTATTTTTGGATTCTCTATTCTAGTCCATTGATCTAATTGTCTGTTCTAGTGCCAGTGCTGTGCTGATCCTTATTAATGTGGCTCTGCAGTAGAACTTGAAATCTGCTGTGATGATGCCACTAGCAATATTCTTTTTGCTGTGGATAGTTTTGGCTATCTGGGGTACCTTGTGCTTCCATATAAATTTTAAGATTATTTTGTTAATTCTGTGAAAAATGGTACTGAAGTTTTTTATTGGGAATGCATTGAATCTTTGTATTGTTTTGGTGCAATGGCCATTTTTATAATATTATTCCAATCCGTGAACATGGGGTATCTTTCCATACTCTGTTGTCTTCCACAATTTCTTTCTTCGATGTTTTAATGCTTTCATTGTAGGGATCTTTCATTTCCTTGGTTAGGGATATCTAAGATATTTATGTAATTGTTTGTGGCTATTGTGAATGGCATTCTTTCCTTGATTTCTTTCTCAGTATTACCATTGATATATAAGAAGGCTACTGACTTTTATGTGTTATTTTTCTATCCTACCACTTTGTTAAAGTATTTTATCAACTCTAAGACTTTTCTGATAGAGTCTTTAGGTGTGTGTGTGTGTGTGTGTGTGATCAAATAAGGATAGTTGACTTCTTCCTTTGTAATTTGTATCTCTTTTATTTTTTTCTCTTGTCTTATCACCCTAGCTAAGACTTCAAGTATTATGTCATAAACCTAAGTCAGTGGGGAGAGTGGATACCCTTGTCTTGTTCCAGTTCTTAGTGAGAGTGCTTCAAGCTTTTTTCTTTCCATTTACTATGATATATGCTTGTTTCTGAGCCTTTTTATGTGATGTATTACATTTATTGGTTCATGTAGGTTGAACAATCCCTGCATCTTTGGAATAAATCCTGCTTGGTTAAAGTGGATAACTTTTTGATAGTTTTTTTTATTTATTTATTTCAGTTTGCAAGTATTTTGTTGAGAATTCTTGCTTCTGTGTTCATCGGAGATATTGGTCTATAGTGTGTGAGTGTGTGTGTTTCTATATGATTTTGACATTAGTGTAATGGTGGCTTTATAGAAGGAGTTAGAAAACATACTCTCCTTTCCCATTCCTATATGAAATAATTTGAGACCTATTAAGGTCTGATAGAATTCTTCAGTGAACCTGTCTGGACCTGAATTTTGGTTGGGAGAGTTTTAATTACTGGTTTAATATTACTGTTTGTTGTAGATCTGTTTGAATTACTTTTCTTTCTTGGTTTAACTTTGCTAGGTCATATGCATTGAGAAATTTATCCATTGTATTTTTATATTTTCCATTTTATTAGAATATAGGATTTTGAAGTATATTTTCGTATTGCTCGCAACTTCAATTTGTTTGCTGTAATGGCTCCTTTTAAATAATATTTTATTTATTTGCAAGAAATAGAGGCAGAAGAGAGAGAATGAATGGACATACCAGGGCTTCCTGCCAATGCAAATGAACTCCAGATGCATGCTCCACTTTATGTGTCTGGCTTTATGTGGGTACTGGAGATTTGAACAAGGGCATGCAGGCTTTGCAAGTAAGCACTTCAATTACTGGGCCATCTCTCCAGCCCTAATTTCTCCTTTTTTGTTGTTTTTTTATTTTGTTTTGTTTTTTGAGGTAGGGTCTCACTCTGGCCCAGGCTGACCTGGAATTCACTCTGTATTCTCAAGCTGACCTCAAACTCCTACCTCTGCCTCCCGAGGGCTGGGATTAAAGGCGTGTGCTACCACGCCCGGCTCTAATTTCTCCTTTTTAATATCTAATCATATTTCATTGGGTCTTCCCTCTCTTTTAGTTAATTCAGCTAAGAGTTGGTCAATTTTACTTATCTTTAAAAAAAAACAAAAACCCCTCCTTGTTAAATCATTTCATTTAATTGTTTTGGGGGGTTTTGCTGTTGTTTCTTTGTTTGTTTATTTGTTTTTTGAGGTAGGGTCTCACTCTAGCCCAGACTGACCTGGAATTTACGATGTAGTCTCAGGTTGGCCATCCTCTTGCCTCTGCCCCCCAAATGCTGGGGTTAAAAGGTATGTACCACCACATGTGACTTTATTTATTTATTTATTTATTTATTTATTTATTTATTTCTGCTCTATTTGATTGATTTCTGCCTTAATCTTGATTATTTCATTCCATTTAGTACTTTAGGATTTTGTTTGTCCTTGTTTTTCTAAAACCTTTGGGTACATCATGAAGTTATTTAATTGAGGTCTCTTTGTTTTTGTTATGAAGACATTTCGTCATGAACTTCCCACTTAGTACTACTGCCTTCAGTGTGTCCCATAGGCAGGATTTCACTATAGCCCAGGCTGACCTAGAACCCACTCTGTAACCTCAGGCTGGCCTCAGACTTAAGGCAATCTTCCTTTCCTAGCCTCCCTAGTGCTGTGATTAAAGGCATATGGCACCACAATGAGCCTTTCCTTTTTATCTTTTTCTTATTTATTTACTTTCTTTCTTTTTGTTGTTGTTGTTTTCAAAGCAGAGTCTCACTCTAGTCCAGGTTGACCTGGAAAGAGTATTCGGAATTTTTTTTCTTTCTTAATTTCTTCACTGACCCATTTATTATTCAACAGTATATTGTTCAGTCTTCAGGAATCTGTGTGTTTTCTGTGGTTAGTCATGTTGATTTATGACCTTACTGAATTGTAATCAGGTAAAATACAAGGAGTTATTTAAATTTTCCTAAGTGTATTGAGACTTGCTTTGTGTCTTATTTTTATTTTTATTTATTTATTTACTTGAGAGGCAGAGAAAGAGTGAGGGGGGGACAATGGGTGCTCCAGGGACTCTAGCCACTGCAAACGAACTCCAGACGCATACGCCACCTTGTGCATCTTGCTTATGTGCATCCTGGGGAATCGAACTGAGGTCCTTTGGCTTTGCAGGCAAGCACCTAAAGCACTAAGCCATCTCTCCAGCCTTTGCTTTGTGTCTTAATATGTGACTGTAAAACAGACAGTTACGTGGACTGCTGAAAAGTATTTGGATGGAATGTTCTGTAAATATCTGTTAGGTCTGTTTGATTTATGGTGTAATTTAACTCGCTTGTTTCTTTATTTTCTGCCTAGATGTTCTGTCTATTGGTGATAGTCCAGTATTGATGTCACCCATAATTATGTTGTTATTTATCTTTGATTTTATGTCTAGTAGATTCTGCTTGACAAAATTAGGCACAGCTATGTTTAATATGTATGTGTGTTTTTAATTATAATGACTTTGACTAAAATGTTTTGACTGGAATTTCAAAAAAATTCTATTATCAACATGTTAGTATGTAGAAATAAAGTTTTGAAACTGTGAAAATTTTAGATTTGACTACCTTTTTTCAGTTTTGCTGTATTTTCTATTTATTTAAAAATACTGAGAGCCAGGTGTAGTGGTGCATACCTTTAATCCCAACACTGGGAAGGCAGAGGTATTACTGTGAGTTTGGGGCCACCCTGAGAGTACATAGTGAATTCCAGGTCAGCCTGGGCTAGAGTGATCCCCCACCTTGAAAAAAAAAAGTTACCTAAAAATACTGAGAAACTACTTCATACTCAAAATAAGATGAGAGTTTGCATTTCCTAAGAATTCTGAAGAAAAGCAAAACTGGAATATAAAAGTAGTTTCTGAATTGAGTTGAAGTTTATCTGTTAATTTTGTTATTTCTATTTATTTATTTTTTTATTTGAGAGAGAGAATAGTGCTCCAGAGCCTCCAGCCACTGCAAACAAACTCTAGATACATGTGCCACCTTGTGCCTCTGGCTTATGTGGGTCCTGGGGAATCAAACCTGGGTCCTTTGGCTTTGCAGGCAAGTACCTTAACCACTAAGCCATCTCTCCAGCCCTTTTATTTCTTTATTTGTTTTATTGACAACTTTTATATTTACAATAAAACATGATATTTCCCTCCCCTCCTTTCATTCCCCTTCAGAACTCCACTCTCCATCATATCCCCTCCCTCTTTCCATTAGTCTCTCTTTTAATTTGATGTCATCATCTTTTTCTCCTATTATGAGGGTCTTGTGAAGGTATTGCTAAGCACTGCGAGGTCATGGATATTGAGGCCAATTTCTGTCTGGACAGTTGCATTGTAAGGAGTCGTACCTATCCTTTGGCTCTTACATTCTTTCCACCCCCCTCTTCCACAATGAACCCTGAGCCTTGGGAGGGTGTGATAGAGATGTTTCAGTGCTGGACTCTCTTCCGTCCCTTGAGATAATTACATACAGCTATACAGTCACAAGCATAGTATAGAAGGATTTCATGTACCCTCCATCCAATTTTTTCCAATAGCTACGCTATTAAATTATGTAATTGTAGTACAAAATCAAAACCAAGAAATTGACATTGGTTCAACAAATAAATGTGTTTAATCTTTTTTTTTTTTTTTTTTCTTCCTGAGGTAGGGTCTCACTCTAGCCCATGCTGACCTGGAATTCAGTCTGTACTCTCAGGGTAGCCTCAAACTCATAGTGATCCTCCTACCTCTGCCTCCTGAGTGCTGGATTAAAGGCATGCGCCACCATGCCCGGCTGCAAATGTGTTTAATCTTAATACTGTTTTCTCACATATGCAGATTCCTATAGCCTTCACCACAACCAATGTTCAGATTAATGTAGGTCACTATAACTGTCCCCCTTGTGTGTACCACTTTCTCCTTCCCTATCTTCTACCTTCTTCAAGCCCTGGCAATCACCAGTCTTTTCCAAGTTTATAATTTTGTCATTTCAAGAATGATATGTAAATGGGGTCATGCAGACTGATCTTTATAATTGGAATTATTGTCATTGATCATAATGCCTTTGAAATCTAAGTTGTCAATGCGTATTGATAATTTGTTCATTTTAATGGCGCTATTGCATTGTATGGAATGTTGCCTCATTCACCTATTGAGCCACATTTTATTAATTCCACTGTTTGAATAAATGGGGCTTTTATGAAGCAGTATGAGCAAGTTCTTGTGCACACAGAAGTTTTTATTTCTTTGGAATAAATGTCTATACCTATAACTGATGAATACAATGGTCAGCCTTACACTTGTTTTTTAAAAAACTTCCAGAATATTTCCATACATGAATGGTGTGTTCCTCTTGGGCATTTGTATTGTCATTATTTTTTTATCCTAGACTTTCTGATAGATGAGTAGTCATAGTTCTTTATGGCCTTTTTTGAATTTCCATGAAGATTAATGATATTTACTAACTAGTATTATATTCTTATTGTCATGAATAAATACCTGACAAGAAGCAACTTAAGGAAGGATTTATTTATTTTGGCTTACAGTTCAGTGTTATGGTCCATCATATTGGGGAAGACATGGCAGTGTCTGGAGGCAGCTGGTCATATTCAGTCCAAAGTGAGGAAGCAGAAAATGACGAATGTTAGTAGTGTTCAGCTTGCTTTCTACTTTATTAGTCGGTCTGGAAGCTGGATCTCCAACCCATGGACTGGTGGCACCCACAATCTGTGGATGTCCTTAATTCTGTTAACCTAATCTAGAAAATCTCTCACAAACATTCTCAAAGATTTGTTTTCATGGTGCTTCTAAATCCTGTCGAGTTGATAACCAGAGATTATCAAAATGTTGAACAACTTTTCATGTTCTTAATCATCAGTATATTTTCTCAGGAAAAATGTTTCTTCATAGCCTTTGAGTATGTTTTATTTGAATTTAAAATTTTGATGGAACCCATTCTATTAATATTTTTATGGAGTTTTCATTTCATGTATTATCTGAATATCCACTAGCCAATCCATCACCCCAAAGATTTTTCTCCTACATTTTTTCTAAAAGTTTGCATTTTATATTTAAATCTATGATTCATCATAACTTAAGTTTTATATAAAGCACTTTATATAAAGTTCCTCTTATTTGCCAGTGTACATTAATTTGCTTCAGCACTAATTGTGGAAAAGACTATTTTTCTCCATTGTGTTGCTTTTGTTCCTTTGTCAAAAATGACTTGGCTGAACTAGTTTGGGGCATGTCCCCAGAGGACTGTACTCTGCTCCTCTGGTATGCACCTGTCTTTTCATCAGCCATGTATATCTGTATGCAGCATGAACACGTATCATTTAAGTTTGCTATGGTCAACAACATTAAAAAATAAGCTAATTTCCAATAAAAATCAGATTTCCCTATTCTTGACAAACTCTCTTTCATAATCATAAGGAATTAAAATTCAAAAGAGTATTGTGAAGCCAGGCATGGTGGCACACGCCTTTAATCCCAGCACTAGGGAGGCAGAGGTAGGAGGATCATCATGAGCTCTAGGCCACCCTGAGACTGCATAGTGAGTTCCAGGTCAGCCTGGACTAGAGTGAAACCCCACTTCAATTTAAAAGAAAAAAAAAAAGTATTGTGATGATTAAAAGAAAATTGAGGGGAAATTCTTCATAATTCTTGATCTTCAGTGTAACTTTTTTTCTATTATTATTATTAACAACATATTTTGTATGGATACATCATGTGTTGGTACCCTCTTTCCCCTCGTCCTTGCCCCCATTCCACTGGAGTTCCTCCTCAGTAGGGTTGTAGTTATTCCCTATGGATTTGTGGATTATGCGTTGTGTGGGGAGAGAATGCCTCTGAGCATAATGTCTCAGCCTGTGACTCTTACAATCTCCCCTCCCCTTCCACAAAATTCCCCAAGCCGTGGTGGGTGTGTTTTAAGTCTACTTCAGTGATGAGCTCTCAGGGGCCTCTGGATCTCTGCTTTGGTAGGTGTTGAGTATCCTCAGGGTCTGTCTCCTTCACTCTGGTGCTGATTGTCAGGTTCATCATGGAAGCAGCACTCTTGCTGGTCTTGCCAATTTCTCTGTGGTTTCAGCTGTGACTTGGCTGAAGTGCAAAGGGTAGTTTATGTCCATTCCAGTCTCACTATCTTCTGAAAAAGAAGAACAGATTCTCCAAAGGAGAGTGAAGTCAGCATAGTTTAAATGGGATAAGCATTATTAATTTAGGGAGAATTTGATTTATGTTAATTCCTCTTTTAGCCAAAGACTAGTGAGAGCTTGACACTGGAATCTTTGTCTCCATAGGATTTTGACCTGGTTCCCAATTCCCGATATGGGTTCCTTTCCACTGAGTGGATCTCTTAGACAATCAGAAAGCTATTGGTTACCCACGAAGGCTGTGTGCCACTATTGCACTGGTGTGTACATCATGTCAGTGTGTTTGCTTCTGAGGAGCTTAGACCTCTGGATACTCAGACAGTTATTGGGCACTTTCCCCCAGTAGCTCACATAGCACTTTCCAGTACTAGATGGGTTAACTGTCTGAGGACTGGCTCTCTTCTAGATTCCAGCCAGGTCTCTCCGTGTTCTGTGTCAGTAGCATATGGTGTTTCAGCAATAGGGTCTTACCTTTTGCCTCAGTCAAGTAATCAAGTGCTTCAACAGAAATCAAGTGCTTCTCTTGGGGAACTTACAGGTCTCTGATCAACAGCTCCATTGTCAGTAGCAACTGATTTCTGGTACTGGGAGTTATAGGCCAGAGACAAAAATTTTTTAAGTTTAGGCTTTTATCCCACCCTCTCCATAGCCCTTATTTTCAGGTGCCCCCCCCACTCTTATTGAGGATTATATTTTTTAGTCTATCTCCAAGGATGAAGGTTTCTGTGGTACCAGTTTGTTTTGGATTAAGTTTTGTGTTTGTTTTTCCCCTCCCTTTCCCCTCTCCCCCAGACCCTTCCATCTCTATTGTTTGGGCCTTGAGTTGCCTATAGGTATGTCAGCAATTGGACTAGTCCAGGTTAGGAACCACAGATAAATGAGACCACGTGGTGTTTGCCTTTCTGTGATTGTATGAGTTCGTTGAGTATGATCTGTTCCAAGTCTGTCCATTTTTCTACAAGTTCTACAACAGTGGATGAGGGTTCCTCTTTTCCCACATCCTCACCAACATTTGTTGTTGTTAGATTTTTTAATGATTGCGCTCCTTACTGGAGTAAGACGAAATCTCATAGTTGTTTTAATTTGCATTTCCCTGATGGCTAGAGATGTTGAGCATTTTTTAAAGTGTATGTTGGCCATTTGTATTTCTTCCTCTGAGAACTCCCCATTCAGTTCCCTGTCCCATTCAATTTTTAGTGGTTTAGCCATCTCTATCACATTGTGGTGGGAAAATAAAAGGAAGAGAATGAAGCCCTTCATTATAGCCTAACAAGGGTAGGACACTGGATACTTCTTTGGTCTTTTGTAAGCGTGATGGGTATAGAGTCACATCTTTTTGTTAAAAGGTTGTTACTAGATTTATTTTAGAGAGAGTTAAGGTAAGAGGGAAAACAAAGCAGGAAATTGTCCAAGCCAAAATAAATTTTCCCCCCACCTCAGCTGGGAAGAGGAGGAAAGGACACCTGGATAATCCCTCACACAGGGAAAAGAAGCTTCTGTGGGGGGTGGAGAGGAAGAAGAAGGGGCAGAGCCACAGATTTAAATATATATTTTTTTGTATTGGAATATTTTGTTGTTGTTGTTGCTGCTGCTGCTGCTGTTGTTTTTCAAGGTATGGTCTCACATTAGCCCAGGCTGACCT
Organism: Orientallactaga sibirica; assembly: GCA_036365145.1. Taxonomy (NCBI): domain Eukaryota; kingdom Metazoa; phylum Chordata; class Mammalia; order Rodentia; family Dipodidae; genus Orientallactaga; species Orientallactaga sibirica. The sequence goes on along the minus strand of JAEOAD010000021.1, from coordinate 28,843,563 downwards.
GGAACTCACTTTGTAGTCCTAGGCTGACCTGAAAATCACAAAGATCCTCCTACCTCAGCCTTCTTTGTGCTGGGATTAAGGCCTGTGCCACCCGATTTGGAGTCCTTTTGTTGTTGTTGTTGTTGTTGTTGTTGTTGTTGAAATAGGGTCTCACTCTAGCTCAGGCTGACTGGGCACTTACCTTGTAGCCCAGGCTGGCTTCAAACTCACAGCAATCCTTAGAACTGGGATTAAAGATGTTTACCACCTTGCTGGGAAAGTGTGTGTGTGTGTGTGTGTGTGTGTGTGTGTGTGTGTGTGTGTGTAAAATTATTAAATTTGCAGAGAGAGAGGAAGGGAGGGAGAATGAGAATGGGTGTGCCAGAACCTCTTGTTGTTGCAAAAGGACTTCAGATATGTGTGCCATTTTGTATATCTGGCTTTCTGAGGATACTGGGGAATCAAACCCAGGCTGACAAGTTTTGCAAGCAAGCAGCTTTAACTGCTTAGCTATCTATCAATCACTCCAGTCCAAGAGCTACAACTTTTTATGAAATTCAGCTAGGATTATTCTCCAAAATCTTTCTGTATTACTATGTTGGTCCTCCCCTAGCCATGTAGCTAAAGAGAACAAGTTTTCTTGAGAGTCTTTACGTACATTTATTAGTATGTAAGAGTTATCAGCTTCTTTGTGATCTAGAATATTTTATAGGTAAAGAGAGCATGTAAGAGAACTGGGACTGTAGCTCAGTTGGTCGAGTACTTACATAACATGTATGAAACCCCAGGTTTAATCTCCATCACCACATGAAGTAGGCATAGTGGTGCACACACACCTATAACCCAGCATTCAGGGTGTGGAAGTAGGAGAATCAGAAGTTAAGGCCATCCTCTACTACATAGCAAATTCAAGGCCAGCTGGGCTACATGAGACCCCTGCCTTGCAAAACACAAGCACCCAAGGTCACAAGCTTGCTGACCAGTCTGCTCTCTTCTCTCCATTTTTCACAGTTTTTATATGTTTGTGATTTTGTGTGTGTGTGTGTGTGTGTGTGTGTGTGTGTGTGTGTGTGTGTTAGGCTTAACAGGAAAAATAGGGAAGGCAGTAGTCTGTTTTGTATAGGAGTACATTTATAAGAATTAAATACCATATAATAATGTATTAGGCCATGCCTAGCACTTCTTATTTATTCAAACATTTTTAGCTGTCATTAACTTATGAAAAAGTTATAGAAACATCATGAATTTGAGGCCAATTTTATAAAATATATAGAGACCCTGTGTCAAAGGTGATCAAAAATTGGGACTGAAAGGATGGCTTAGCAGTTAAGGTGTTTGCCTGTAAAGCCAAAGGACCTTGGTTTGATTCCCCAGGACCCACATAAGTCAGATGCACAAGGTGGTACGTGTCTGGAATTTGTTTGCAGCAGCTGGAGGCCCTTGCATGCCCATTCTCTCTCTCTCTCTCTTTCCTGCTCTCTCTCTCTCTCTCCCTTTCTGTGTCAAATAAATAAATAAAAATATATTTTTAAAAAATTTTAAAGATCAAAAATTATTGTAACTTTTGAGCAGTGCCTTATGAAGAGTGAGTGCTAAAACTGCCAAGTTTGATTGATGTTAGAAATTGAGGATCAGAATACTTGAAAAATCATGGACTTAGAATGAGGTGAGATTGTTTTATGTGAGTTTTGTCTTCTTTGGTATGTTTCTTAATCTGAGCCTCAACTTGCTATTTTGAAGAAGGCATTAGAAGTATTATGAGCAATATTTGAGATGTACATACATCCTAGTACTGCCAGGTTTGTTGTTGCTATAAATGTTCTAACTATTTATATTTCTACCAATATTTTTCAACTGAAATGGAAATTTTATATACAGTGTTACTCTGCTGTTTATTTGTATAAAGATCCAACAGTTTTGCTTTGAGATATGGCTATAGATACCAAGTTTAGATTGTTAGGATCATCGTCAAAGTTTCTTTCCATACCTGCCTTCTGTCTTCAATGTGTTAACATAGTCAGGTAACTTTTATCCAAAGCAAAATATAACAGAATTTCCAAGTGTCTCCATACTTCTAGCCCCTACCTTCTAAAACAAATGAGCTTCTAAAACAAGTACTTATAAATTGTGATATTTATTTCCCCTTATCCCTATTATAATGCTCTCTCTCTCTGCCCTACTTCTGAATGGCCAGACTAGTCTTTTCAGTTGTTACCTTCCCTTGCTTTTCAAAGAAATATGAATGAAAAAGCCATATTAAATATATGAGCCAATAGACTTGATGGCTGCAGCCACACCTGCTATCTATCTGGAGCCATATGAATGTCCTAAGCAGGAAGCTCCAGCTAGACCTAGGGAACCTTGAGAAGGAATAAATTATCCTAAGCTACTGAGGTTTGGAGTGGTTACAGAGTAGCGATAACCATGAGAAAGGTAGTAGTAGGGATGCATTTCCTGTTGCTCTGTTCCCTAGTCCTCAGTCTTCACTTCCTTACTTATGGGAGTAAAATCATTAACAGAGGCTACAGAGAACTCACACTAAAAACATTCTGCTAACACACTGAAGGTTCATGGATTGTTTGGAAGAGAGGAAAGATTGTATGAGCCACAGGGTGGGTAGAAATATCTTGAGGTACAATCCCCCCAAAAACTAGCAGAGGCCATGATTACCCCCACCACGGACCCTACTGAGGAGGACCACCAGGAAAATGGGGTCCAGGGCCGAGTCAATACAGGACTAGAACCTATGTAAAAATATTTATATATAAATTTTAAAAATAAATATTAAAAAGTCCTTTTACAGTAAAGTTAATATGCTGGGTATTTTTTCCTGCTCTAAATAGGTCTGTTTGGACCTATGTTTGCTTTTCTTTCTTACTAAAGACCATAGCAGTTAATACCATCAAACTCTTATGGTTTTGTTATTGTTTTAAACCAATTCTCATGTAAAGTCCCATCTCAGAAGGTATGTAGTCTGTACTTCAACATTTCAGTGCCTACTTTGCTGTAAGAAAAACCAATATGAAAGGGCACAGGGATGTGCATAATTTATACTGAAATAAGAACTGCTTCCCAAATAATGCCATGTACACTAACAATAAGAGTAGATAAGCTGTTACATAACTTGAACAGTTTGCTATTTAGCTTAGTTGTAGAGCCATTGATGATAGGCCTCATTCTTAACATTTATGAAACTTCAAAATAAGTTATTAAATTCCATGTAGACAGATATTCAGAATAAGATTGACTATTGTATAATTGTTTCAGGAAGCATTTTTATAATTTGACACAAAAAAGTTAAATTTTGAAATCTTAAATTTTCATTAGATATCTATTACATTAATGACATTTTTTTAAATTCCAGTGCTAAGAACAGATGGAATTCAACATGGATAATTCATATGATTTCAATGACCGAAGCTCGTGTAATGGAATATCATCTGAGAAGAAAAATAATTTCCTTGTATCAGAAGATCATGGACAGAAAATCTTAAGTGTACTGCAGAATTTTAGAGAACAAAATGTCTTCTATGATTTCAAAATAATCATGAAAGATGAAATAATCCCATGCCATCGTTGTGTTTTAGCAGCATGCAGTGACTTTTTCAGGTATTACACCCTGAATATGGCTTAGATTATATGCAATGGATACTTAAATTATATTTCATAACTATACTCCACCCCCACACACAGGACCATGCAAGAAGCAAATTTTAAGTCCTAAAGAAGAAATACCTAAACTAGATTTACTAAGAAATGAGAGTAGGGGATTTAAAACCACCTGTATAAAAGCATGGGTCTTCCCAGCACAGTATTTCCCACAGTTCTTTGTGATACCCTTTGAAATTTTCAGACCTGGGGTGGGAGAGATTTTTCATTTTTTAATTGGGGTCGCCTGTGTTTTAAGGAATCCCTGAACTATATCATTTTAGGAAAAGTTTGGTGACAAGTTAAACAATTTTACAAGAGTTCAAGGACAATGAGGAAAACAAAATTCAGTTGTATCCACGTTTTGTCCTGGGAGAGGGATTCTAACACAGAAGACTTAAAAGTTTCTCCTGCCAGACGTGGTGACTTATATCTGCAAACCCAGCACTCAGGAGGGATCCACAAGTTCAAGGATAGCCTGACTTACAGAGTAAGACCCTATCTCAAACTAACAAAAAAGCAAAATATGTCTCCTATCTTAGGCAAAGGTATTTTTATAATAGGAAAAATACATATAGGTAAAAAGCATTTCTCTAGTGTTCCCAAGCTATTTTGCTTCTAAGCAACCTTCTGAATTTAATTTGGTTTCCCACAAATTCCTCCTACAGGAAATGCCCCCTCTCTGGCACTAAAAGAACCCTTTTGATGGCAGTGCGTGGCTGATTCCTCTTAAGTTAAGGGTCAGAAGCATTAGCACACTCCTGTGGTAACTGTCTCAATCCTGTGTGATCTCTTGGTCATCTCTCTTTGTGACATTCTGGCCATCAGCCTTCCTAGTCATACTGCAATAAACTTAAATCCTAATTTCAGTATTTCATGTTATATTCAAGTTTAGAAGAAAAAAATGATCAGAGTTTAAACTTGATAAAAATCAGTAAGATTTAAGGTACAGAAACAAGATGGAATGTACATTAAAATTGTTTTATGCTAGGGATAGAACTCAGTACATTACACTATTCTAATTTTTAATCCATAATTTAAAACTTTCTTTTCCATGAACATCTAATTACATCTCACCGTTACTGCCCTTAGAGTACATTGTATAAGCTGGATTTCATTTAAGTTTCTGATATCTACTGTTTGCTGAAACCTGCCTCTCTGGGGGTTTGCTTGGAAGTTGGAGCCATGGCTCAGTGTGGTGTGGTGTACTAGAAGGAACAGCATCCTTGACCTACCTGCTCACCTACTTAAATTAGAACTCTTCATCTCTGACCTTTGCTTCCTCTCATATTCTAAAAACTCCCTTGGGGCCTTCAATGGTATACTCTGCCACTCTCTGTGCCCACTTACCTCCCTTCTCTCTTCTGGGTAGCTCTTTTTGTCCCTTATCCTTGCTGTGCCACCTGTGTTTATAGGATGATATCTAGAATAACCAGCAAGTATGTCTGCATCCCTAAGTTTCCATCCTAATTCTGCTTGTTAGACATATGACCTTGGGAAAAATTGTTAACTTTCTTCAAGCCTAAATTTCCTCATTAGTAAAAAACAGTAATTAGGACAGTAAAATTAGGACTCAACTCAAAGGGTCATCCTGAGGGTTAATGCAGCCTAGTGGGTAGCATAGTGTCCATTATATTCAAATAATGTGAGCTGATAAAATTATTATTATTATTATTATTATTATTATTATTATTATTATTTTCAAGCCTAGCCAAAAAAAGGAATAACTTGTTATAAGGATACAGCTATATTTCCCCGTGATGTTTTCATGCTAATAAAATAAGTTCTTATAAACTTTGAAGTTGTAGTTCTCTGTTCATCTTGTCAAAGTTATTTTGAATTAAATGTTGTTATCCATAATATCTCATTAATCTTACTCTTAGTTTTTTGTTATAGATCCACTTTTGACTTTTAAAATTACTGTTGATACAGTAAGGTTTTTAAGATTTTTTTCATGCTGCTTTATCCATTAAGCCACTGGAGCACGATTTTTATGCTGTTTTAACAAAAATGACAGATTTATTATATTTATTAAGTGAATACATAGCTCACATGAAAACATATAAATATCAGTATAGATTTTATCATTTACAGCCTTGTATAAGATCACTAATTGGTAATAGTTATGTAATGGTAAAATACACTAATTGAAGTATTGAGAGGAAAAACATAAAATTAAAGAATAAGAACAGTATTTTGGGGGGAGGGTTGAGGTAGAGTCTTACTCTAGCCCAGGCAGACTATGTAGTCTCACACTGGCCTTGAACTCATGGCAGTCCTCCTACCTCTGCCTCCCAAGTGCTGGGATTAAAGGCATGTGCCACCACGCCTGGCATAAGAACAGTATTTAGTGCATGGTAGATACCCATGACAACATTTATTGACAGTGAAAATTATGATTAAGAGGTAAAATCAAGAAACTGAAAAGTAATCACATATTTTATAGAAATTGCTTTATGATTTTAGTATGGCAGTTTTGAGATAAATGTTAACTGAAATTTGAAAAATATGTAAGATAAAGTTTAGAAATATGTATACATGTAGATAAAGATACATGAAGATACATGTATCTTCTGGAAAAAACTGAGGAAGCTCATAATAAATTTAAAATGTATAGAATCTGGTGGAAATCACTTGCTTTCTCACAGTAAGAACATTTATAGCTAACACTTTTGCATTAATTCAGTGATCTGTTCCTCTCCACAACCCAGGGAGCTAGGGGCTTCCAGGATATCCATTTTCAAATGAAGAATTTGATGCAAACACAGTCTCCTTTCTCAGGTCACTAAATGGCTAAGTGGAAAAAGCTGTGTTCTCACTCAGATGACTGTGTTTAGGGGCCATGCTCTTAATACTCCTTGAATGAACTATAGATATTTTAATAACCTGCCATAATTGTGAACTGACAAATGTTGAATGCCCTTGTATAGTATATAAATTTTTATCATTATTTGGCTTTGTATTAAGAAGCATTAGCTAGTGGAACCTGCTAGAAATATTCTTTATCATCTTTTGTCCACAGGGTCTACCTTCCTTATTTGAGTTACCTTTTGGAGCAAGCTCTAATAGTAAATCTGGTTTCTCCCAGGAGTGCTTGGGCACCTATTAGTACTGCTCACTATGTATTTTTGATAATACCAGAATAAATCCTCTTCATTAAGGCAGGATAAACAGTACCATCTATTTTAGACCCTGCCCACACTTTTCTAATAATTGGTATTTGTCCCCTGCACTGCACTGACTCTATCAATTCCCAGTTCTTTGGATTCTACCTACCATAGGTAGATTCTAAAAAATAAAATAAATAGACAAACAAACATACATACATACTATGAAGAGCTTTCAGTGTGGCCAAATTATTCAAATTTGAGGAGCCATCTCTGCTTCTCAGTGATTGTTAACACAAGAACTTGTTTTGGGTCTTTCTGCTCTAGGATAACACAGTGTTTAGTTTTATGAAATTATATTCCCTATCCCTAAAGTACTGCATAAATTGTATTTTTTTAGACACGTGTCTTCATTGGGAAGATGTCCCTGAAAAGCCACACCAACTTATGGTGACACTTTGCATTTCAGTGTATTTCATATTTCATGTTGCGTTACAGTAAATTACAAATTAATTATACAGAATTTTTTTAAAAATATTTTTTTATTTGCAAGCAGAGAGAGAGAGATGAAGAGAAGTGACCAGAGAAGGAGAGAATGGGCATGCCAGAGGCTCTTGCCACTGCAAACTAACTCCAGATGCATGTGCCACATTGTGCATCTGGCTTTCTGTGAGTACTGGAGAATCAAATCCAGGCTGCCAAGCTTTGCAAGCAAACACCTTTAACTATTGAGCCAGCCTCTCCAGCTCCTGAAAGAAAGTTTAAAAGCAAATCCCAAAACATATTTTAAGTAATTTCAATTATTACTCCCACAAATGAGATTAATTGCCATTAGAGAAAATTTTCCCTAATTTATGAATTATATATAACAAAAAAATTTGAACAATTGTGCAGTCATTTTGATTACTTTTTATATCTTAAGTACACTGCATATAGGCATCTCAATAATGAAATTATATAATGTGCTTCTTTACAGATAAGCATTATAGTATATAATTATTATACATACTAAAATAATTTATTAGAATACTATTAAAATATAATTTCATAGCTATATTTAAATGAGCATAAAGATAAAGGAAGCCTCTTTAACATAATATTGAAAATAACTGTGGAAGAAAATAAGCTGTTTACTTATTCTTTTCTTTATTTTTGCAGGGCTATGTTTGAAGTAAACATGAAAGAAAGAGATGATGGAAGCGTAACCATTACTAATTTATCCTCCCAAGCAGTGAAAGCGTTTCTTGATTATGCTTATACTGGAAAAACAAAAATAACAGATGATAATGTGGAAATGTTCTTCCAGTTATCATCGTTTCTTCAAGTTTCCTTCCTATCCAAAGCGTGCAGTGACTTTTTAATAAAAAACATTAATCTCGTCAATTGTTTACATTTGTTATCTGTATCGGATAGCTATGGCTCTACCCGTTTATTTAATCATGCTTTATACTTTGTACAACATCACTTTTATTTATTATTTAAGTCTAGTGATTTCTTAGAGATGAATTTTGGAGTACTGCAAAAATGTCTGGAATCAGATGAATTAAATGTACCCGAAGAAGAAGTTGTCCTGAAGGTCGTCCTTAACTGGATTAAACATAACTTAGAATCAAGGCAAAAGCATCTGCCTCATTTGATTAAAAAAGTGAGATTGCATCAGTTATCTGAGGAAACACTTCGAGACTTTTTGCTCAATGAAGAGTGTCTACTCAGAAGCACTAACTGCGCTGACACAATCGTGGATGCCATTAAGTGTGTGCAAGGTTCTAGTGGCCTCTTCCCTGATGCTAGACCATCCACAACTGAAAAATACATATTCATACATAAAACTGAGGAAAATGGAGAAAATCAATATACGTTTTGCTATAATATTAAAACTGATTCATGGAAAATCCTGCCACAATCACATCTGATTGATTTGCCAGGGTCTAGTCTGTCTAGCTATGGTGAGAAGATATTTTTGACAGGTGGTTGCAAAGGGAAGTGCTGTAGGAAGGTTCGGCTTCATATCGCTGAGTCTTACCATGATGCCACTGACCAAACCTGGTGCTACTGTCCAGTCAAAAATGATTTCTTCTTGGTATCAACTATGAAAACACCAAGAACTATGCATACGTCAGTTATGGCTCTCAACCGACTATTTGTCATAGGTGGAAAGACTAGAGGATCTCAGGACATTAAAAGTCTCTTAGATGTTGAATCTTACAATCCACTGTCTAAAGAGTGGATATCAGTTAGCCCTTTACCTAGAGGCATATACTATCCAGAGGCAAGCGCATGCCAAAATGTCATTTATGTTCTTGGATCAGAGGTCGAGATAGCTGATGCATTTAACCCATCACTCGATTGCTTTTTCAAATATGATGCTATGACTGATCAGTGGTCTGAACTAGTAGCAGAGTTTGGGCAGTTTTTTCATGCTACTCTCATCAAAGCTGTCCCAGTCAACTGCACATTGTATATATGTGATCTTTCTACCTATAAAGTTTATAGTTTTTGCCCAGATACTTGTGTTTGGAAGGGTGAAGGATCTTTTGAATGTGCTGGCTTTAATGCAGGTGCAATTGGGATTGAGGATAAGATCTATATATTAGGTGGTGATTATGCCCCGGATGAAATCACAGATGAAGTGCAGGTCTACCATAGCAGCAGGTCAGAGTGGGAAGAGGTCTCTCCAATGCCAAGAGCCTTAACTGAATTTTACTGCCAGGTGATTCAGTTCAATAAGTACAGGGACCCATGGTTTTCTAATAATTTCTGAAAGCATTCATGTGGGTATCCTAAAACTATTTCAGGTCTAGTAAATGGCAGCCAGTTTGTTTATCATAAGGATCAGTGAGAAAAGCTGCACATCTTAATCAAATAAAAATATTCTTGCTGTTAGACAATGACTATGTATATATGCTGTCTATGAATAAAGTTCCCAGAAATTAACAAATACAAAATACATTGTTCCAAGAATTATATTGAATATAATTTAATCTTGGGTATTCCAGAATACATGTTATTTTTATATGTAAATAAAAGTTACAGGCTTTAGCACTTTTGAGTTTTAAAGTGCTTTATCCCTAAAATGTAGTTGAAATCAGTGTTCACAGATTTATATTATGTTTATGGGAGAAATCTTTTGAAGTAGTAAAAATAAATTGCATACTCTATGTTAATTGGCATGAGAAGTAAATGAGAAATAAGTGAAGATCCACCCTTGAGTACTGCAGGTTTAAGAGTTGTTGAACTATTGTTTCTGATTGTTGATTAGCTTCTTTAAAACACTTCTTTCATTTTACCACTATTTTGATCATAATTTTTTCTAAGTGATGTTTGGCCCTATCTTTCTTATCAGTACACCAAACATAGATTAACTCAACCCTTTTTTTTAGAGCATATTGGACTATGTTATAATGTATAACCTCAGCAGTTAAGTAAATTTTTTTTTTTTTTTTTTTTTTTTTTTTTTTTTTTTGAAAGAGACACAGAGAAAGACAGAGAGGGAGAGGAAGACTATAGAGATGGGCGCGCCAGCAGTCTCTCAGCTGCTGCGAACGAAATCCAGATGCATGCACCCCCTTGTGGTCAAGTGTGGCATTGCACCCTTGTGTCACTTTGCATTTGGCTAAACGTGGGACCTGGAGATTGGAACTGCTGGAGATTGGAACCAGCATTCTTAGGCTTAGGAGGCAGGCGCCTTAACCGCTAAGCCATCTCTCCAGCCTAGCAGTTAAGTAAATCTTTTTAAATGAAAGATTCTATTTGTTTTCAGTGTCAGTTGGTTTCACTTCTTAGCTCTCTTCTTTGCTGGTTCAAACTTAGTAAATTAATTTTCTTGATTTGAGTAGTATTCTAAGTTATACAGGACCTGAATTAGTCGTAACAGGTAACTCATTGAGTGATATTCTTGAATTCGAAGATGGGAGTTTTAAAATGTTTTGTCTATATACAAATGTCAGGTCCTAATATAGAGAGTATAGAAATTCTAACCTATAAATAAGTGGATCATTCTTGAATTTTAAGTTAAAACTTAAATTATCACACTATCTACTGGGTTTCACTATGGAATTTTCATCTATATGTCATTATATTTTGCTTTTATTTATTCCCTCCACCACTGGCCTTCTCTGTCCCTCTCAGCCTCCCTCTTGTTCTTCCCTCCATAGAACCTCCTTTTACTTTCATATCACATGTGCTCATTCTATCCCATCCTGCTTCCTTCCCCTTAGGATACTTTCTTCCCTGTTATAGTCCCTCATGTTACACACCACACACACACACACACACACACACACACACACACACACACACACTAAATCTAGATTCCATGTATGAGAGAACACATATGCACTAGCTGTCTCCCTGAATTTAACATAATCATCTTCTGTTCCACCCATTTTCCTGCAAATTCCATGATTTCCTTACAATTACATAAAATTCCATTTTTATGTCTAAATCATATTTTCTTCATTCATCAATCTATTGATGGAAGTCTAGGCTGGTTTCATATCTCAGCTATTGTGAATAGTACAACAATCAATATGTAAGTACAAGTATCTTTGGTACACTGATTTAGAGTCTTTCAGGTGTATGCCAAAAATCTACAATAAGAAATTGCAGGATTCAATTAGGACTGTTTCAATTTTCTTGAAAGATAAATGTCATCTTAAAGCACCATGTTGGTTTACTACTTTGCTAAATTATTCATAATAAAGTACTTTCTCAAAAAATGATGAGCCTTTAGATATTGATATTGATAGTAGTAAGCATCTGTGTAGATGTTTAATTTTCCATCAGCAGTAAAAGTGTATTAGCTATTCTTGTTCTGAGCTGAAATGCTTCTGTTGCAAAACATATGTTTCTTTAATTAGTTGAAAAGATACAGGCATTTTAGGCTTAAGACCCTGGATTTCCATCTCCAGTAATATGTACACTATATTTCTCTGGAACCAAATGTTGTTTCCTACACCCAACAGTAAATAAATATAAAATGTAGGTATACCTAAAGATATTTTTACCATAAAAATTTATGCAAGCATAACATCAAATATATTTTAAAACAATATTACAGAACATTTTCCTGTACTTCAAGATCAGGGACTGCCTCTAATCAGTCACATAAACCTTACCCTGTGGAAATCAGTGGCCTTTCTGTCTAAGCACATGATCACTCAATTAGTTGGCTTTGCCTTTTCCTCTTAGGTATGTTTGTTTAAGACAAAAATAAACTCTGCAGAGTTCCCCTGTTGTTTAAGAATAGTGAATGACTTGCGTGTAGATTTACCAAACTGTTGAGCATATAATAACACAGTTTTTCCATCACTGACTCTTAAGAATTATTCATCTTTTCCAGAAAGGAGAAGCTGAAGAAAAATTGAATCGCTTCCTGACACTGTTCCTTATTGTGTCATCTTCATCTCTGCCATTCTTCCCACTGGCCAGCATCTATGGCAATGTTGCTAGAAATATCCTTGTTACCCCAACACAGCTGCTTCACTCCTCATTTGGCACATTGCTCTTCCTTACGCTGTTTTCAGCCTTAGTTGCTTCAGTTGCTGTGGGTTACTCTTTAATCCTTTCTGAGAGTTGCCATCCATGTACATCTGTACCTATTCACTCTTCTGTTGTTTCTGTAAGGAAAATACAGTCTGACTCGTTCTTCATTTACCTATCCCAGAACAAGAGACTTTGTCTCCACTAATTCATCTTTAACTTGGCATCAGCTTATAACTGCCCTATTGAAAGAAATAGTTCTGTTTTAAGAATCTCCAGGAGGGCTGGAGAGATGGCTTAGCAGTTTAGGTCTTTGCCTGTAAAACCAAAGGATCCCAATTCAATTCTCCAGGACACATAAGCCAGGTGCACAAGGTGGCACATGCATCTGGAGTTCATTTGCAGTGGCTAGAGGCCCTGGCATGCCCATTCTCTCTCTCTCTCTCTCTCTCTCCCTCTTTCTCTCTCTTTCTCCCTCTTTCTCTCAAGTAAAATATATTAAGGGGAATGGAGAGATGGCTTAGCGGTTAAGGTGCTTGCCTGCAAAGTGAAAGGATCCCGGTTTGATTCTCCAGGACCCACATAAGCCAGATGCACAAGGGGGTGCACGCACCTGGAGTTCATTCTGTCTCTCTCTCTCTCTCTCTCTCTCTCTCTCTCTCTCTGTGCCTCTTCCTCTCTCGCTTTCACTAATTAATTAATTAATTTTTTTTAATTTTTTTGTTTATTTTTATTTATTTATTTGAGAGTGACAGACAGACTGAGAGAGAAAGAGGCAGATAGAGAGAGAGGGAATGGGAATGCCAGGGCCTCCAGCCACTGCAAATGAACTCCAGATGCGTGTGGCCCCCTTGTGCATCTGGCTTACGTGGGTCCTGGGGAATTGAGCCTCAAACCGGGGTCCTTAGGCTTCATAGGCAAGCGTTTAACCGCTAAGCCATCTCTCCAGCCCTAATTAATTAATTTTTTAAAAATCTCCAAGACCCCAATCACATAGAATCTAAACCTAACTGATCCTTTTGGTCTTGCCAATCATTTGACCTCACCAGACAGAATATATCTGATTTTCTGACATGCAAATCTCAGTGATTCTAGGAGTTCATTTTCAGTGGGAGAAATAGCATCCTTTCATTATTTCTTCCCTTAGTCCTTTTCTTTTTTGTTTTAAGTCAGTTTTCCTTTCATCATATCCTTCATCCAGCACTGCAGTGCTAGAGACAAAAGGATTAGCCTCATTATGGAGACTGCTGTCATTGCTGTGGGAAATTATTTTCAACATTTCTATATCATTATCATTTGTCTTGCTCCACTTCATTTGGATTATGCATGTGAAAACATTGAATACTATATCTTCTAAAGTTGAAAGTGGGTATATGTTATTAAATATAAAAAGATGATTAATATGTGAGATCAACTCAAACTTAATGGACATTCCTAAAGTGATGTTCCAATTTGAGTAAAATATACTATACCTTTTGTTCATTTCAGCCTTGGAGACTAAGTAGTATTTGCATAATCAAAGTTAACTATATTCCCATAATATTAATTTTGGTATTGGGAAGGAAAAAGATCTTTGTCACATCATTACAGGCCACCCACGAAAGCTAGTTTATTTGAGGACAATCATGTACTGCAATGTGATTCCATTTTTCCACTTACTAGGAGGAGCAATTGAACATGTCTTCGGTGTGCTTGGCTAAGTCTATCACTTGAAAATCAGAGTGCAGCAGAGACATGCATCTTCTAAAGAGTTTGAGCTTTGGAAGCAATAAATATTGCAATTGTTCTATACTTTTGAATATATTTAAATGTTAATTTGAAATTATTCTCAGTTTAATTGGGTCCACAGTTCTGGACAATTTTCTCCTCTACATTTGAATCTCTTCCAGGGAGCAGTTCTGGAATCAATGGTGGGAGCTTGTAGAGGAGCAGTTTTCTGTTAAGCATAAGAAGTGACAATTTCAGTTTATGAAGTCCTACTTTACAATGAGACAATTTATCAAAAACTGTGTTATGTGACAAGAGTATTATTAGCTCCATAATTTCTTACATAGAAGTGCATGACCAAATTTTTTTACATAGCATTTTACACACTTGGACTCATTTGATATTTTCCCTTCCAACTAATTTTACACATTTGGTCTCGTGTGATTTTTTTTTTCCCTTCCAACTAATTTAGCATTTTAAGAAGTTTAATTTCAATTTAATTTTTTTAATATTAAAAGGGGTGGAGAGATGGCTTAGTGGTTAAGGCACTTGCCTGCAAAGCCTAAGAACCCAGGTTAGATTCTCCAGTTCCCATGTAAGCCAGACGCACAAGGTGGCATATGCATCTGGAGTTCATTTGCAGTGGCTAGAGGCCCTGGCACACCCATACACTCCTCCCCCCCTCTCTGCCTCAAATTAAAATAAAATTAAATTTTTAAAAAAATTTTTATAGTTTTATTTTTATTTATTTGAGAGAAAGAGGCAGGGAGAGAGAGATAGGGCGAGAGAGAGAAAGAGAATGGATGCGCTGGGGCCTATAGCCAATGCAAACGAACTCCAGATGCATGTGCCCCCTTGTGCATCTGGCTTACATGGGTTCTGGGGAATCGAACTGAGGTCCTTGAGCTTTGCAGTGGTTTTTGTATATTCAAGATTTTTAAATAAGATTTGATCTTATTGCAAGGAATTTCTTTTTAATCACACAGGAACAGTCTGCACATGTTGCTGATGTTTATAATGAGCTTCTAATGGTACAGAAGGAAAGACCAGCATCACCAAAACCTTCCTCTGAATTATTATTTATCATAAATGGTACTTATATATCAAATAACTATATAATTCAAAATATTATATTTTAATATTTAAAGTGTGTTAATAAAATGTATTTTATGACTAATGCTTAATCAAGTTTAATATCAAAGTAGATAATTTAATCACAGGATGATGCTATTATCCATTTACCCAAGTTAACTCTCTTTACTTTTATTTTTTTTTCTTGTTTTCTTTGGGGGGGTTGTTTGTTTGTTTTTCAAGGTAGGGTCTCACTCTAGCTCAGGCTGACCTGTAATTCACTATGTAGTCCCAGGGTGGCCTTGACCTCATGGCGATCCTCCTACCTCTGCCTCCCAAGTGCTGGGATTAAAGGTGTGCATCACCGTACCTGGCTGGTTGCTGGGGTTTATGTTGTTGTTGTTGTGTTGTTTTTTGAGGCAGGGTCTTGCTCTAGCCCAGGCTGACCTGGAACTCATTATGTAGTCTCAGGGTAGCCTCAAACTCACAGCAAATCTACCTCTGCCTCCTGAGTGCTGTGATCAAAAGCATGTGTCACCATGCCCAGCCCCAAAAATTAACTTTCTTGTAGACTCATATTCAAATTTGAAAATACCTTGGCATATAAGATTTTCCAACCTGATGTAGAATATGCTTCTTAATTCTAGAACATTCTTGACACATGTTTTTTTGTTTGTAATTCAGTGAAAAGAATTAGTATTTTTGCCGGGCATGGTAATGCACGCCTATAATCCCAGCACTTGGAAGGCAGAGGTAGGAGGGTGACCGTGAGTTCAAGGCCACCCTGACACTACTCCATGATGAACTCAGGTCAGCCTGGGCTAGCATGAGACCCTACGTCAACTCCTCCCTCAAAAAATAGTATTTTCATTTTTTAAATTGAAAATGTCTTTTTAAAAATGCTCTATTAGGAATATAAACTGCAATCATCTTTATCACCCTTCCCATGGCTCAGGAAACATTGCAGAAAGGGTGAAGGAAACAATATAAGATCTAGAAAATTGAGAGGAGTGTTTTGGAACTCTCTTCCAGACACAAAGTAGCCTGTGCATTCATGATCTCACAGCAGCTGTTGGCACATGCATAGAACCTGCATAATATTGGGTACGTCAACATGCTATCATAGATTGATAGAGGAGGGAAAAATGACATCAAAATAGAAGAGGGATTAGTTGGAAAGAAAAAGAGGTTCAGTGGGAAGGGGAGAGGTGTGAAAGAAAATAATGGGAAGGATTAAATACACTGCCCACTGTCTTTAAAGTGGTGACATTTGAGGGCCTGCTTGATGACAAATGTTAATGTTTGGTATCGCCAATGATTTTAATCGTGACCATCTTAGTTGTACAGTGGAAATGTACTGTATTCAATTGTCATCTGCCTGATTACTAATATACTGAGAGCCTTTTTATGTCCCTATTAGTAAGTTTACTTGTTTTGGGTAATTTCTATGCAAACACTTTGCAATTTTTCTCTTGTTAAAGGGCTCAGCACTTTAGCTTTTTCTACTATGGCTGGCTTGCATGCTCTCTTTTGTACAGTTGCCAGGGGGAGTCTGCTTTCATTGTATCACTCTTTGGTGAACTGAGGCTAATCAACATTGCAGAATCTATGTCACATAGGATTTTGCTGTACTGCCCAGCCCCAGGGAGTTCTTTAATTCAAACACCCTGTTATCACCTCATCTCTAGCTCTTATCAGTCCTCCAGAGTCTAGAGCCTTGCTGTGCTTCTCTCATCCTACCCCTACAACAGAGAACATTTTCTGGGAGAGTAGCTCAAAGGTCACATTTTAATGTCAATCTACTATCATTAGGTAGAGTTTTCAAAATTTCAAGCACACTTCTTAAAAAGTCCAAAAAACTACAAAAAAGTAGAAAACAAAGCATTTATATATTTGGTGGTAATAATATGACAATTTGCTCACAAATCAATGCATACCAGTTTTATGGTGGTAACTACCTAGGTAGATTCATTTGTGCTCTTAGTCCAGTTGGGTAGAGCATGATATTTTCATAAAATTATTCAATATCAGGTAACTTTACTCATCTCATTAACTTTGACAATATCCCTAGCCATAAAAGTCTAACAAGCCCAACAAATTATGCCACTAGTCTCAAGGATAACAAGGTTGTTGAAATAATTCGAGTACATTCCTTTGTTCATGAGTATCACACTGTATCATTATTCATATACCTTTCCTATCTTAACAGGAAGCTCACAGGGATAAGGACTTCCTTTATAATTTCAGTACCCAGCAGTTAGCACAGTGCCTGTCATACAGTAATCTATCCAATAACTAATATTCTACTGAGCAATATGGGAAACAATATAATTATGGGCTTGATACACCTATACATTTTGCAACTTGTTTTAATGCATAAAAGGAATTATCATTTATGTTAAAATTTTATGCTTTAGTATGTTACAATATTGTACTTTATCTAAAAATGTGCATGGTGATTATTTATATAGCATTTCATATGTTCAACATCTGAGAAATTTTGCTTTATACTGCTTCGGTTTTTTTACATATGAAAAGTTAATCAAAAATATTTTATGAGAGCAAAATCACACATTTTACACTGCCAACCTTTGGAAAGCCTGTGTATTTGACTGTATAGTTGTATATGGATAGTTGGTTTTGAAGGTAAAATCATACATTCAAAGTCATATATATCTACTTATTTTTCTAATATTTGGGCCTTATTTATTTTCCATGAGTTTTTACTATAATATTACCCATATCTCATTCTATGTTTCTTTTAAAAGGCATTAATAGGTAAGACACTAAATATAAATTTCATTAGTATATACACAACCCCCTTTTTCCTACCAGAGCATAATAACTTCAATGATCTTTTGCCTATTTGGGGGAGATAATGCCCAAAGCTATTACACAGGTAACTTACTTCATCATTGTTAGTGGAATGTGGGCTTTTGCCATATGTTATGAGAAATAAAATCAGCATTTTTACTAATCCATATTAATCACATTAAGGAAGTAAAATATCTTAGTTCTATAAAATAATTGTTAATTTATTAAAATGCATCAGAAAAATATATTGCCTGTATCTATTGTTATTACAAATAAAAGAGATAAAGAAAGGTGGACGCAAGGCTCTCATTTTCTTACCTCCTTTCAGATGTTATAGGTTGCTGGGCAAATCTTATGGGTTTAAGAACCACTGAGAGTGTGGTGGGGAGGATATCAGAAGGGGCTTTTTTAGTTGGGATTTTATAGCCAGCCATGAAGAATTCAAGATGGGTGACCTGACTGCCAATTGTCAGGTAAGTAAAAATGGGGAGAAACTTACAGCCTTTGACTAAGAATGGACCACAAATGATGGCAGCAAAGCTAGCCTGCCTCAGTGGACCCTGGCTGATGCTATAGATTGAATATGAACTGTCCTCCCAGGCCTGTGTTGAATGCTTGCTTCTTAGCTAGTGGTGCTATTTTGGGGAGGTAGTGGCAACTTCAGAAGGTGAGGTCTAGCTTCAGGGACTAGATTACTGGGGCATACTTTTAGAGATTATACCTGGTTCCCAGTCACTTCCTCTCTGCTTCATTTTTTAATTATCTTTGTGTACATGCTGTGTGTGCAATGAGGGTGCACCATGACACGTGTGGAGGTGGGAGAAGAAACCTAGGTGTCAGTCCTTGCCTTCAACCTAGCTGATGCAAGGTCTCTTCACCTGTGTTCACCAGGCTGACTGGCCTGCAAGCTCTCAGGAAGGGATCTCCTGTTTCCACCCTCCATCTCTTTTACGAAGTCTGAGATTACACATGCTCACTACTATATCCAGCTTCACATGGGTTCTGGAGGTCTGAAGGTAGGTCATCATGTTTTCTCAGCAAGTGCTTTACCCACTGAGCCATCTTCCCAATCCTGTCTGCTTGCTTGCTTTTTTTTTTTTTTTTTTTTTTTTTGGTTTTTGCAAGGTAGGGTCTCACTCTGGTCCAAGGCTGACCTGGAATTAACTATGTAGTCTCAGGGTGGCCTCGAACTCTAGAACTCTCGGCGATCCTCCTACCTCTGCCTCCCAAGTGCTGGGATTAAAGGCGTGTGCCACCACGCCCGGCACCCTGTCTGCTTTCTATTCAACATGAGGTAAACAAACTTCCTAACCCCCACTCGTGCTGTCATGTGGCTCAGCCTTACCTCGTGTCCAAAGTAATGAAGACAACTGACCACAGACTGAAACCCTGAGTCAAAATCTTCAATTCTTCCCATTAGGTTCTCTTGGGTATTTTAGTCACAGCTACAAAACACAAGCTAACATGGCAGAAAAGGTCTATTCAGCTTCTACCCAAAGTGTTCCTACCTTTTACACCCAGATGGCATTTACACTAGACAGGTGCTCTTTTAATTCTAGTGCTTATCATTTGTCCTCTATCGTGTTTTTGAGTTTTCTAGAGGATGATGTATGGCTTACTAAGTGACTTCACCTCCTATGTCATTCCAGACCATGGCCCAGTTGGCAACAGAGTTCCTCTATGAGACACAGCTCTTAACAAGTGAACTCCATCTCTATTCCATACGTTTAGATAAGGCTGGCTGTCTTCTCTGAATTTCTAAAGATCTCTGGTGCTAGTTGTCAGTCCTTGATGCACACACTGCTTCAGACTTCTCCTCATACATCCAATTCTCCATGTACCTCCAGCATCCTGCAGCTCTACTGCCTTCAAACACTGGAGCCATCCCTTTCTGATCCTCATAAACAGAAACCTATAACAGGGTTTACTGAAAAGTTAAGGCTTTGATAGTTAATTGACCTGCCACAAAGTTGTTGGGAGGTTTCCTCAGAAGCAAGTGGCTCTTTCTGTAACATTCTTATATTCCCAGGCCCAAACCTGGTGCTTTCTTTCTATGGAACAGATTCTTTAACCAGCATGCTCTGGTGTAGTCATTTGAATCTCTTTCCCTAAACTCAGAGCCTTCCTGAATTAGATTTTCTCTGTCTGTAAGGGAGGAAGAGGAAAGAAGGGAGGGAGACAGAGAACCAGCCCTCACTGATAAATTTCCATCTCCATTCTTAGAGGAAGTTAATTGTAAAAAGCATTTAGAAGAGCAGTTCATCCCCTTTCCATTCACTAAGGTTATAACATGGGGCCATAGGTTTTATGAATTTAAAGTTCAAGCTACAAAATACATTTTATCAAAAGCTATTTGTAGCAATTGTCTAAATTATTCATTATCTGGATTTTAATATATTTATATTTTCCATAGAAAATAACATTAAAATCATATTCTAATCACCATAGAGTCAAAAGTTTCAAATAAAGGAGTGCCTTGGAGGTTTTGAAACTAACACAAAAAATACTTAGTTTTGAGGCAACATGGAATTAGACCCATCTACATAATGAACACTGATTATTGAAAACTAAAAAAAAAAATAAATATTTTCAAAAACCTTCCTGAACAAAGTTACTTTGTACTTACTAAATTTTGTTGTTGAAAGACTTTTTTTTTTTTTTTTTTTTTTTTTTTTTTTTCAAGGTAGGGTCTCACGTTAGCTCAAGCTGACCTGGAATTCACTATATAGTCTCAGGGTGGCCTCGAACTCACAGCAATCCTCCTACCTCTGCCTCCCGAGTGCTGGGATTAAAGGCGTGCGCCACCACGCCTGGCTGTTGAAAGACTTTTGTAAAGCTTAAAGAGTCTAAAGCTAAGATATTCAACTTAATAATATTTATGAAAAACTTTAGAAATGCATGGGAGCTATGTCAAAATTGAACTTCAACATACATATTAAGCAAATCACCCTTAGCATTCATAAGATTAGATCCTGTTGCCCCTGATAAATGTTTTTACATTTCTTCTAAGTTTGGGGCTTGTTTAACCTGATTTTTCATGCTGGTAGAAAATTAGTGAATCTTCCATTGGAAGTAAGTTAATTACCCTTCCCTAACCCTGACCAAAATATGTGCTGTAAAATGAATTTAAATTTTTTAATCAAGAAAAGCTTTTCCCTGTGGGTCTTTCAGATTTAAAAATCCAATTAGCTTTAATGTTTTTCCTTTTAAAGATTAATCACCTTTATGTAATGAAATATTAATTGGAATTCAAACTATTTATAGCTCCCTTTTAAACCTTTTAACAAATCAGTAAAATTTTTGTTTCTTTTACAAATATTATTTACATCTGTGATGCAGTATTCTTCCCTTTAAATATGATCCACATTTCTCTTAAAATCACAAATTAACAGCAAATCTTGTTTTCAAGAATTTTATAAACATAATTATTCAATAGCTTAAAATAAAGCATCTGCACTTTCTTTGAAAAGAGAAATGTAGAAGCTCCAGGCAATATTCTTTTAAGGGTCTGTGTAAATATACAACTGCATGCACACACATAGAGACCATGGGTGTCCTCTATTGCTCTCTTATCTTCTTTCAAAGTCTCTCACTGAACCTGGGTAGAATAGTTGGTCCAATTATTCTCCTGTTTCCACCCCAGTCAGCAGAGTTACAGGCAAGCACTGCCATGCCCAGCTTTTTACATGGCATTGAGTAGGAACTCAGGTCCTCATGCTTTGTGCAGCAAGTGCTTTTACCTGCCGAGCAATCTCCCCAAGCCCAGTATTTATATATTAGATGCATAACCATGAATGTGCTATGTTGGCAGTATTCCCCAATCAGACTTGCTTGAAAAAACAAAATTCCCATTTGAGAAGTTCCTGTTAGGAAAAAAAAAAAAAAATCAGGTCCTGAGGATGTAGCTCAGCCTTTACAGTGCATGCCTAGCACGAGTTATGCTCTGGGTTCGAACCCCAGCAGGTTGTGAGAATTAAATAATGTATATGACATACTTGTACCATGCTCAGGAAAGGGAAAATATTCAATACATGCCTCTATCTCCTCCACACATTTGCGTTTTTTGAGATAGTTCATGCTGTGGAGCCCATGTTTCTTTGGTCAGGTACTTTTTTTTTTTTATTTATTTATTTGTGTGTGTGTGAGAGAGAAAGAGGTTGAGAGAGAGAGGGAGAGAATGGGATACCAGGGCATCCAGGCACTGCAAAAGAACTCCAGATGCATGCACCCCTTGTGCATCTGGCTTACATGGGTCCTAGAGAATAGAACCAGGCTCATTTAGCTTTGCAGGCAAATGTCTTAACCACTAAGCCATCTCTCCATCCCTGGTTAGGTATTTTATCACAGCAATTCACTATATATTCTCAGGGTGTCTTTAACTCTCAGTGATCCTCCTATGTCTGCCTCCCGAGTCCTGGGATTAAAGGTGTGGGCAACCATGTTTGGTCTAGATGTAAATTTATGAGAATTTGCATTGTCAAAAGCAACCTTTAAAGTTTTCTTCCTTTCTGTTTTAATTTAGAACAGAAATTACATTAAACCAACCTTTCTGAGCCTGAATAAACACCTATGAAAATAGCTTTCACTCAAACAAATAGTAAATGGATGTAAGTATTATAATGTGTCATTTTACACTGGGGAGTAAAGGGATAAACTACTTTCTAATGCTGTTTTACCATAGTATTTTCCTATTTTGTGGCTGTCCTGTCTCAGCCTCCTGAGTGCTGGGTTGACAAGTGTTGGAGACAATGCCTGGTTCCTCATCGTTTTTCCTTCACTTCATCAGAAGATATCTTCCTCCAACTCTCCAAAATGCTCCCACAGTCTTTTGTTCCACAATTAGACACAAAAACTTAAATAGAGAACTTAAATTAAATGCTCCAATCTGCCTTGGCAAAGGGAATTGAGGCCAAAAAGTACAGATTAACTTTGACATGGCTCAAACTCCCTCACAGGCTCAGTTGAGAATTTCTGATTTATTGATTAATTCACTCCAAGTCCATTTCTTGAGATGCTACTGAGTTTTATATTATGTGTTGGGGTAGAATGGCAAGGAAACCAAGTCTCATCCCTGTGTTTCAGTCACTGAGACTCCCACAGCTTCTGTGAATCTGTTGGTTTTACATCTATCACAAACACATTCAGTTTGGTACTGTTTGTATTTTCTGTGATCTCTCGGACTCTTGAGCCTTAGAAATTTTCCAAACTTTCACTTCTCTGCTCAAATGAGCATTTTCACTTGCTCCTTGACCCACAGCTCCCAAGCCCAGAAAGAATTCCTGTAAATAGTGTTGAATTAAGAAAGCTCAACTTGTCTGCCTACCCATGAGCAAAGAGACAACCAGAGCTCTCCAGCAGTTGGAAATGGATAAGAGACCTGAGCAGCTTACAAGGAATTTGATATCTAGTGAATCATTTATTTTGATGAGCTCCAATGCCAGAGAATTATACATTTTTGAGTAAAGAAAGTTTAATTTCTTTCCCTGCAATCTCCTACCATGTCTTCACCCTACATAATTGTTACCTTGGCAAAGTCTCAAATTACACAGTGTACTATTTTAATCCATTTTACTTAAGAAATTCAATGAATGCTTTTTCCCCTGATACTTCATCTAAAAACCTCAACAAGATAATTAAGACTTGAGACAATGGATGGTCAGTTTTTTTATATTTCGTAAGAGCCACAGATTGCCATATCATGACCAGAGGCATTCCCTCCCCACAAAAGTATCTGCTGCTCCCACAATGCCTAAACTACAACTCCATGGGGAGTCCTGCAACCCTACTGAGGAGTGTCCCAAACAGAATGGGGGCAAGGATGAGGGAAAAAAGGGTACCAGCACATGATGTGTCCATATGAAACATCTTGTTAATAATAATAATAAACATTAAAAATGAAATATGAAATGAGTATAGCAAATCATGAAAAATTCTATTTATGTCCAATGATCTCTCATTAAATGTAAAAGCTCTCCCAGCTCTTACAAATGTAATTAATGCAGCATTCAAGGAAGAAAGAAAAGAGGCAATTAGTTTAAAGGCCATGCTATCAAGATTATTGAGGGGAATTACATACTGCAGAATCAGAGCCCCAGTAGAAAGGAGACAGCTGAATGATGGATGGAAAACAACAGTTGCATGTGAGCAGTTCCGTCAGAGCTATCGGAACCTCTTGTTCCTCAGCCCTGCTCTGCTGAGCCCTTACACTGTGTTACACTTCTGCACCGAGTGTTATACTTACATATGGCCAAGAGTTTTGATGATCTATGTCTATGGCAATTGTAATGTAAAATGTCCTCCATAGCCTCAGGTATTGGTGACTCAGCCTCCTAATCCATCCTCTGCTGGTGGAGCCTTTGGGAAGTGGAGCCTTGCTGGAGGAGTGTGTCACTGGAAGACAGACTTGAGATGTATTAGTCAAACCCACTGGGTATTCAGAACTGGCTTACTGATGTGAACTTGTGGCCAAACTTTCTCTACTGTGATGAAATGTCCCCTCAAAACTATAAGCCTGAAATAAGCCCTTTCCTCCCATAAGCTGTTTTTGGTCAGGTATTTTGTCCCAGAAACAAAAAGAAAAGTGCTACAATGTGTTTTTAAACTAAAACAGCAAGAGGACCTCTTAAGAGGCTGGGAAGAATTCAGGCATACAGGTTCTGTTTAGTTTATAAAAGAAATATTCAGTTCCAGTGGCTGGGGCCCAGACTTCCTGCTCTCAATATCCATTTTCAGCCTAGTGATCTGCTTAGTGAATAAAACATGAATTTGATTTCTTGCACCGTCATTTCTAAGCTGGAATCTAGGACCATTGACACGGTTGTAACGTGACCATCCTCCTCCTATTCATGCCAGCATCACTTATCTGCCATTGAGGCAATTTAGGGGTGACAACAATATGGGAATATGCCAATGTGCCCACATGCCAGTAATCTGGGGCTGTCCCTGGATTCATGTCTTATGAATTCAATGAATAAAATCTACAGACCAGAGGATAAGGTTCAGGAAGATTTTATTACAGCTTAGAGCTTTAGGAAGGAAATCTTTAAAAGAAGGGGAGCTTAGGGGAATAAAGGAAGACATAGCTCTTGCCCAGTGAGGCAAGGGGAGATTGAGATACCCACCCTGAGACTCGGGTTGGGATTTTTTTTATGTGAGCCACGTTGATGGGTGGCTGGTTTAGCCAGTCTAGTCCTAACATCAGGTCTCTGGGGTCAGGATTTCTGGAAAAGTGAATCTTCTCAGAATCTTAACTCTCTACGAAGGACCTTCTCATAAGGGAATAGACGGACTCTCTAAGGGGGCAGAGATAAGGAAAGGCCAGACCCTTCTGATATTTCTGACCCATAGTAAAATGTAAAGATCTAGTTTTTTCCCTACAAGCTAAAGGACAATTTTCATGTTTAGCCAAGAGAAAGCTATTCACTTTTGGACCCTGTCACCATTAAACTGTCTCAAAAGGGCCCTGAAAGTAAAAGTGAATTTGTCTTTGAGCCTATAGGGGGAAAATGTAGGTGATTCCACTTTGATAGGGGTCAGAAATGTCAGAAAGCAGAATCTGGTTGCTTTCTTTTTTTCCTCATCTCATAAAACCTCACCAGAGGAGGTGAACCAGTGCCTCCATTTTTATCTCTTCCTTTCCGGATTGAGGAAGGAATGTAAAGGACTAGTCCCTTCCTCCGAGCCTGATGCCAACCAGACATCTGGAGTCAGGAGTGAACTGACATGCAGCTGTCTTTCCAAGGGCTCACATAGAAGACCCCAGTCTACATCTCTAGGAGGGCTTTTCCATTTTCCAGAAACCCCAACACTGCACATATGAACGGAGCCTTGCATTTTCATTTCTTTCCTCACCTCTAAACTTGTCTAAACTCATCTCTCTAAGCTCTCTCTCCTAAGCTATAATTTAAGGAAATCTTGCTGAATCTTATCCTCTGAGCTATGAATTTCATCCATCAACATTTATAACAAAGACAGAGTCTCTAGCAATCCAAGTTGTCCTCAAACTCACTATGTAGTTGAGAATGACCTTAAACTTCTGATCTTCTTGCCTCTACCTCCCAAATTCTAAGATTATAGGCATACACCACCATGCCCAGTTTATGCAGTGCTGGGGATTGAACACAGGACTTTGTTCATGCTAACACTCTACCAACTGAACTCTATCTCCAGCCTTCTCTATCTTTCAGGATCTATTTTCATAGCATTGAAGTTTTTGTTATTTTTTAAATTTGTATATGAAATCATGGTGAATTCCTGGTGGCATTTCATATACATGTTGCTATCACTATGGATCATTTTCATCAGAATACAGCAAGTTCATTCCACATAGCCTACAGACTGGCCCATTTCTCATTTTTATCTATTCATTACCTTTCTTCTCCCAGGCTATTGAGAATATTTACACCAAGAATTTTTTTAAGATTAATAGTAACCTCTTTGTATTTTTTACATTGTAAAATTATTTTTATTTGAACAAGTCATTCCTCTTGTAATTTTCATTCCCTTCTATAGAAATTTGCTATAGGAAGATGGAGAATTTCACTACACTGTGTAGCTTGTTAGTGACTCAGTTTCTTTCTCTAAAAATGGGAATATTAGTAGTATATTTGTCATAAGATCATTGTTAAAACTCTGTAGGCTAACTTAGAAAGAACCATTTAGATAGTGCCAGACAGTTCCTTATCAGAACCCAGGTCCTAGGTAAGGTTTTATCACTGATTCTTTATCTAATTTTCTTCATATGTTATGTAATATATTTGTTTTCAAACACAATTCTATAGCTTTTTACCTAAGGATACATATTTTAAAATACAAGGACAGTATTTAATAATACAATTTTAGAATGCTGGCTTTGCTTAATAACTAACAAATTTAATACTTACTATTAAGTAAGCATTTAAACAATACCTGTTGTTTACTTGATTTTCTCTTTATTTTATTCTAAGATTTCTGAGGATAGGAACTTCTTTAAAATTACAGTGATCATAAGGTATCTAATAAGTACATTCCATCCTGTGGATAATCAGTGGATGTTTAATCATGACATCTCAGCATTTTGAAAAAACAGTAGTTAATGTTTTGTTGTATGTTTTTGTTAAATAAATCATATTTCTTTTTTTAAAGATTTTATTTTTATTCATTAATTCATTCATTTATTTATTAGAGACAGAGAGAGGGAAAAAGATAATGGGACACTAAGAATGGGCATGCCAGGGCCTCTAGCCACTGCAAACGAACTGTGCGCCCCCTTGTGCATCTGGCTTATGTGGGACCTGGAGAATAGAACTGGGGTCCTTAGGCTTTGCAGGCATATACCTTAACCACTAAGCCATCTCTCCAGCCCTGCATTTCTTTTTTTAAAAAAATAATTGTGTTTATTCATTTGCAAGTACAGAGAAGAGGGAAGGAGAGAGAAAGAGAATGAGAATGGGTGTGCCAGGACCCAGTTCCACTGCAAACAAAGTTCAGACACATGAATTACTTTGTCTATCTGGCTTACATGGGTACTGAGAAATCAAACCTAGGCCTGAAGGCTTTAACAGGTGAACCATCTGTCCAGACCATAAATTGCACTTCTATAATTTATTTTTATATGTACAAGCTAAATATACAAATAGGATTAGTGAAGTTAAATCTACTTAAAACCAAGGGCTCATTTATCCTTTTCTCTAAGTATTTTATCCATTGAAAATTAAATGCATCCATTCAAAACTATATAAATTTGTGGCTCTGCTGTTTGAAAGTTTAATGGATTTTTGTTTGATTACTCTATTGTTTTATTTTTTATTTACTTTTAAAAAATATTTATTTATGGACCAGAGAAATGGTATTTGCTTATGAAGCCTAAAAACTCATGTTCAAATCTCCAGGTCCCATGTAAGCCAGAAGCACAGTGACACAAGCATGCAATGTCTTACATGTTCACAAGGGGTGCATGTGTCTGGAGTTTGATTGCAGGGGCCAGAAGCCCTAGCACACCAATATTGTCTCTCTGTCCCTATCTCTCTCTCTCTCTCTCTCTCTCTCTCTCTCAAAAAAATTAAACAGAGAGAGAAAGAGGCAGATAGAGAGAATAGGCACACCAGGGCCTCTAGCCACTGCAAACGAATTCCAGACACATATGCCATTTTGTGCATCCAACTTTAGGTGGGTACTGGGAAACTAAACCTACCCTTTGGCTTTGCCAACAAGTGCCTTAACTGCTAAGCCACCTCTCCAGCCCTATTTCTTATTTATTTATTTATTTGTTTGTTTACTTTTGGATTTTTTGAGGTAGGGTCTCACTCTAGCTCAGGCTGGCCTGGAATTCACTATGTAGTCTGAGGGTGGCCTCAAACTCATGATAATCCCCAAGTGCTGGGATTAAAGGCATGTGCCACTACGCCCAGATTTTATTTATTTTTTAATAATGCAAATATTGTAGCCTACTTGCTGAAATATATGCTATTATATGCAATACAATTTAGGTTTCCTTCTTCTTTTTGAGGTCTTGGTTTCTTTATGTTAGAAATAAAAATTAAAGAAGAAACCTCTTATACCTAGGCCAAGACTACATAACCATATGATACTCTGAAGGCAAGCCTAACTATAAGAACTGTCCTTGACATATCCAGTAAGTGATCTCACAGAAACCAGTAGCAAAAAAGATTCTTACATGGAGGATTGTTTACAAGTGATTCAAGTCTTGTTTACAAGTGATTCAAGATGTTATGTCACAAATAGATTCAGGAGAGACAGTCTATACCCACTGGAAAATCCTGAATAAGGAGGATGTACGACCAGGAGTTCACTAGGAGTGCTGGTCACATGCAAGAACACATTTGGGGACTTTCTCATAAGAGACACTAACACTAGAGCTTGAAACAATTTGTGTTGAGTGTTCATTGTGTGGGACCAAGAAAACAGCAGTGGCCACCCTGACATCTGGGACCAGGATCTCTGGAAATACTGATCTCTGGGTAGATCTGTAGTTGTAGAGTGGGTCAGGGTTCAAGATTCCTCTCACCAAACTCAAGGGAAGCTTATTAGAAAAGGAGGACCATAAGGAAATCCAATATATGAAGTTGTACTTTCTGGAGCCTTTGAAGAAGAGTGCCTGCCTCTGGCTCAGCAGGAACAATAACACATAGTGAGAGCAAGGCTGATAATAGAGCTTATAGAAGTGACACAGCAATGGAGCAAGGTAGCCAGTTCTGCCTCCAAGATAGATACCAAAGCAACAAACTATTAAAGAGATAAGACATGAAGCATAAACTAGGGATTTTACATACATTTATTGTCTAACTATCATAACCCTAATCATGTAGATGTAATCTCCATTTTATGTTTAGATGGTTGTATAACTTGTCCACACAACTACTTAAGAAGATAAGGTTGTAATAGAACCTGAAACTGTTTCTTGGCATCATACTGCCTCTCTTAATAGAACATTTTTATTAAGCTAGTTATTAAATTCATGAAAACACTCAATTCCAAGAAAGCATAGCTGAAAAAAATAGCAGTTTTGAAAGTTTATTTGGTCAATATTTTCTATTTTATTATTGGAAGACATACACATTTAGCCTTTGTTCAACATTATCAGGTTATTATTCATGGGAATTATTATTGAAATGTGAACCATTCTTCATTAACTACGATGCCTTAAATATTTGAGAAAGATTGAACTACATTATCGACCAATTCTGCAGATTAAGAGTGTCTCAGCAGAGCATAAATTAATATATGCTTGCTCTATAGAAATAAACACAAACAGTCAATATAATTTTACTGCACTTTGGATTTCTCCTTTGCTTTTCTATTATTTAGAGAAGCAGAATTGATTTTTATTTCCTCTCTCAAATTGCCTTAGTCAAGAAACAATGAGCCAAAGGCTTTGTGATTTGTTCACATGATTGTAAAATCATTTTTATAAGTAAAAAGAACATAAGGAAGCTTTCTCATCGTACTGGAAGAAAATGTAAAATATATTTGGGAAAAAATAAGCTAGGCTAATAATTGTTTAAATGATTGCTATTAGAATTACATACTAGTGCAATTTCTGTGTCTAATAAACATTCCACCTACATTGAGAACTACCTCACAGCCAACAAAGGAAATGGAATTACTTCAACTTACATTTCCCTAAATTGACCAAAAAGGATTTTCGTTTGCTTTTTCTGGAGGTAGGCTCTCACTCTAGCCCAGGCTGACCTGCCACTTACTCTGTAGTTTCAGGCTGGCCTTGAACTTATAACAATCCTCCTATCTCTGCTTCCCAAGTGCTGAGATTAAAGGTGTGTATCAATACATGCTGCCAACATATATTTTGATGTCATGGTCTTTTCCTCCGATTATGAGGGTCTTGTGAAGGTATTGCTAGGCAGTGTGAGGTCATGGATATTGAGGCCAATTTCTGTCTGGACAGTTGCATTGTAAGGAGGGGTATCCTTCCTTTGGCCCTTACATTCTTTCCACCACTTCTTCCACAATGGACCTTGAGCCTTGGAGGGTGTGATAAAGATGTTTCAGTGCTGGACACTCCTTCATCACTTCTTCTCAGCACTATGTTGCCTTTTAGGTCATCCCAGGGGTCATCGCCACCTGAAAAGAGAAACTTCTCTAACCAAAAGGTGGGAGTAGCATTAATATATGAATATGAACATTAAGTGTAGTGCTTACTGGGCAGTTTGGTGAGAATAATATATGCATATAGCCAGACAAGAGCAGGGTTTATACCCCTAAGGCTCATGACCTCCCCTGCATTCAGGACCAGGCATGTATTCCCTCCCACAGAGCGGGCCTCTAGTCCAGAGCAGACATGCCACTATTGCACTTGTTCCATCACTTGGCCTGTCTGGCCAGACTTGAGGCTTCCACACTGTTTTCACTGCTGATGACTTCTGTCTTCCACAGAGCTGCATGCAGTTCAGCTTTTTCTTATTTCTCTTTCTTGAACATCACGAGCATGAGAGGAGATGGGCAAAGATGAGGATCCCTATTCTGTAGAGGCAGATGTGCAACTTCAGTTATTGAATGACTTAGAGGTAGAAATTAATCAAAGTCCTCATTTTATCTACTAATGTTTAGCAAAGCATTTTAAAATGTCATGGGATTGGAATCATCAATGCTTCTCCCCCCCTCCCCCCCCCACACCACATTCCATGGATGGGGAATTTCTCAAGGGAATGGCTATGTGGTTTGTTTAAATCCACAGAGCTTCAGCTGGGACAGATGGTGAGGATCCAGCTTTCCTTCTCTGAATCTGGTCTCCTTCGTGACTCCTCCACATGTGTGCTCCTCTCACGGGGTATCAGGACAGGTATACTCCTGTTGTCATGGGTTTTAGGAGATGCAGAAATGGAAGCTGCCAAACCAGTTATGGGTTATGTCTGAAATTTGTATGAAATCACTCCAATTTGGATTAATGTTGCTGGATTTTTAAGATTTTTGTTTTGCTTTATTTCTTGTATTGTATTGTTTTTCAATTTGGGCAATGTAATTATAGGACCTGTCTAGTTTCAAGAATGAGAAATGGACTACTCTTGATGCCAAGCCATATAAAAGAAGAATGTTGGGGGAATGGGAGAGACTCCTGCAGCCATCTTTGCAAATTGTGTTCCCATCCAGATCTCTCTGATTAAATAGTCTACTCCATAGAAAGTGCTCAAAGGAGGCTGGAAAGATTGCTTAGTGGTTAAGGGGCTTGCCTGAAACGTCTAAGACCCAGGTTCAGTTCCCCAGTATCCACACAAAGCCAGATGAAGTGGTACATGCATCTGTAGTTCATTTGCAGCAGCTGGAGGCCCTCATATACCCATTCTTTCTCTGTATTTCTGCTCTCTGCTTATAAATAAATAAAAATATATTTTTAAAGTGCACGAAGGAAGCAACACAAATGAATGAATCAGTGCATTTGATTTTAAACTTGTAGATTAATGGGTAAAATATATCCATATGATCAAATTTCACATTCTGCACAAACTGATTTAATTTTGCAAAGAAAATAGTCAAAACTCCTCTTTTACCTTGGCCTTTACTATAAACCATTGTGATGCTATGATCTTGGCAGTTTTTTGATAAAGAACGCCCAACTTACTCCCCACAGGTCTTTTAGGTCTACATGTTCTTCCTTCACCATTTCCCAGAATCTTCTGAGATGGCCCAAGAGGCATTTTGCTTCTCATGGAGTTTGCACTCTCCCATTCACACCTTTTACAGCTTGCAATTCTTGTGTAAGACTCTTAACCCTTCCTCCTGCCAAGTAGACAACAGCCCTCTCATTCCTTAGATTATTAATACGAGAGAACAAGTAGAACATGCCTCTTCTCCCTTCTCCCCTAAGCACACAATGCAAAAATCCTCCATGTGTAAAAGCCCTGGTAAAAGGTATAAGCAGAGCACAGAGACCTTGGTGGGGACAAAAGAAAAAGAAATTATCTTATAAAGTCTGAGGCTGTCCAGGAGATGTTGACATATATATATATGAATGAGAAGCAGGAGAGGAGCTGCATGAGGGAGAGAGGACAAAGTGGCACTGGCTTCAAATCAAGGAACTTGGAAAAATCAAGCTGATCATCTGAGGGAGTATTATTTTCTATAGATAAAGGAGATGGAAGAGAGCTATTTATAAAAGCACAGAAGAAGGAAAATAAAAGATTAATGAGCTTTTAGGCTGAGGGAGACAAAACCAGTCATATTGGAATGTTAACAGTCCTGTGTTTCTCTTAGCTGGGAAAATCCCTATAGATTAATTACTTTATGTTCAATTAAATGGCTTGAGGTATCTTTGTTCTGCACCACAGGTGGTACCAACTGCTTTTAAAAGGGGGTTTGAAATAAGTTATTATTTTACTCACTAATGCCACAAGGCCATTTTGTTCTCCACATAAAACAAAATAAAAGTCAGGCTCAGCTTTCTCATGCAATAATTATAAAAAAAACAAAAAACACCCAAAGTCCATATGCATGGATAGAAATAAGTAAAATCAAACAGACAGCAGAGAAAGTTTAACAACGTTTCTCTACTGTCTTGGCAGTGGCCTGCTGTCATTTGGGCCATTAACTACAAGAAATTTTGTGTTCCTGCATTGTTGCCTAATGCCATCTTCTGTTTATCATTTTGTCATTATTGTTGCATTGTTTTCCAATTTTCAATTTGTATATTTTTGAGTAAATACAGGAAATAGTAAATAATTTTGAGTGTAAAAACTGCATAAAATAGATATTTATTGCAGAAGAACAGATTTACATATACTATGTTAGAAAAGCTTTAAACAAAATAGCAGCAGATACTATGTAGAATTGGAAGTTTATGGAGACGATTTGTACATATGTATATAATATGTTTTGATCATAATCCCCTTCCTCTACCTTCTTTTCTCCCCTACCCCATCCTGCTTCCACTGAACATCTTCTTCTTTCCTAGGAGTCTCTCTTCTATATTTGATGTGTTGGTGGGTTTTTGTTGTTGTTGTTTGTTTGTTTTGTTTACCCTGGACATGAACCAAAGGGCATGAACACCTCTAATGAGAACATTTTCCTTTCAATAACAGAAGCACAATTAGTAACACAATCCTGGGTATCTACACATGTTTTCTCTTGTAAAAACTACTACCATTTTTGGCTGGGTATGGTGGCCCATGCCTTTAATCCCTTCACTTGGGAGGCAGAGATAGGAGGGTCATTGAGGCCAGCCTGACGTTTATATAGTGAATTCCAGGGAAGCCTGGGCTGGGCTAGAGACTTTACGAGAAAAAAAAAAAAAAAAAAAAAAAAAAAAAAAAAAGATCTTCTCTTTGGACACATCCTCAGTGTGTGTGTGTGTGTGTGTGTTTGTGTGACACTCTCTTCCCTTCAGTTGGGTCACAGGGACCCATTATGGGTAACAAGCCATCAACCACATATAGGCCATTAGAATGTATCCTCAAAAACTGGGATTTCCTTGACCCACAGAGCCTAATTAAAAAACAGCTGAAACTCCTCTGCTGTATTGTCTGGCCCACCTACAATTTAAACAAAGGAGAAAAATGTCCTCCTGAGGGGCCCCCACAGTTGTCTATCAAGCAAGAACCCTCAAATACTATTTTTACTTCAGATTTTTTAAAAGTGTTCTTCGAGCCGGGCGTGGTGGCACATGCCTTTAATCCCAGCACTCAGGAGGCAGAGGTAGGAGGATCGTCATGAGTTTGAGGCCACCCTGAGACGACAGAGTGAATTCCAGGTCAGCCTGGGATAGTGTGAGCCCCTTTCTCAAAAAAACAAAAAAAAAAAAAAAAAAAGTGTTCTTCATTTTAATATGGCAGAATTTCCTATATGTGGAAGCTCATAAAAAATGGTGTGAAATGTCATGAAACAGCTATATAGACCTGCTTCAAAACCCATGCTTCAGTAAACATGACTCCAAATATAATGTGAAAAATAGAAGATTTATTGGAACAGAAATCAGAATTTCTATTTCCTCTATAGGCTTCTTATGTATATGAACCTTGTGAATTTCTTATTAAATAAGGGAGCGTGAAACAAATTGCTTTTGTCTTATGAAGAATTTCTTTCTTAAATAATTTTGAACTTTCTCTCTCCCTTTGAATGCCCATATAGATAAATATATTTGAAAAACTGACCAAAATGGAATAGTAAACATATTTGGCAAAGCACCTGATTGTTACTATGGCAACATTGAATTTGCTTGACATTTAGTCTTTCTATTATTCTCTGTTGCTATAGTAATGAAACCTTGAATTCTGACACTATTTCCAAATTCTATTAAAATAAAGCTCTTCTCCCTCCCCCAAGCAGGAGAAAGATATGGTATTACTGATGTATGTGTTGTATTAGGATGCTTGCTAGCACTCAGACACAGGCAACATGAGACACACTTTGCTACATTTTTTAATCAAACTGAATAATATGCTTAAAAAGTAGATTAAAAACCCAGAGAGTACAATAAAAGTAACTTTGTTATTAAATATTAGCCCTTTAAACAGATGGAAAATTCTTTTAATTTATGAGATTAAATTCATTAAACTTTAACATCCACTATTAATGCACAATGAATAGGAGAATATTTTTGTTTTGTGTTAGCACAAATGATCATTAAGGCCACAAAAAATGAGTAAAGAAATGGCTTGAGGTTTTGACAGTCTTTTGTGTTTGTTTATGCAAATATTGTATGATCTAATTATCTAATTTTAATTTTGTTTTGCTCATTTTTATTTATTTATTTGAGAGCAACAGACAGGAGAGAAAGAGGCAGAGAGAGAGAGAAGGGGCACTCCAGGGCCTCCAGCCACCGCAAACGAACTCCAGATGCATGTACCACCTTGTGCATCTGGCTTATGTGGGTACTGGGGAGGGTCCTTGGGTTTCACAGGCAAGCACTTAACCAATAAGCCATCTCTCCAGCCCTACTTGCCTGATTTTAAACATGTGATTTAGAACCAGAATATTTTTATAGTAGACACATATATTGGCTATACATTTTTATTAGTGGAGAAAAGGCTTTTAAAATATTTTATTTATTTATTTATTTTTGAGCAGAGACAAACACAAACTAGAGAGAAAGAAAGAGAGAGAGGAAGGGAGGGAAGGAGAGAGAATGGGCACACCAGGGCCTCTAGCTGTTGCAAATGAGCTCTAGATGCATTTACCACTTTGTGCATCTGGCTTTATATGGGTAGTAGGGAATAGAACCCTGTTGATTAGCCTTTGCAGGCAAGTACCTTAACCACTGAGAAATCCCTCTAGCCCAGGCTTTTTAAAAAAATCTACTTCTTTTTGTTTGGGGGGGGCGCGGTTCACACATGCTATAGCACACATAAGGATATCAGAGGATATCTTTGAAGTGAGGTGTCTGTGCTCCCCTGTCGTTGAGCCACGGTCTCTTGCAGCTGCAAATGAAACACCCAACTGAAAATGAACATCAATCTACTTGACCTGAGACTTTTAGATTCTCTTGGCTCTTCCTTCCATTGTCATAGGCTCATTGGGTTCACGGATGTATTTGTCACTTTTCATTTGGCTTCACGCGGGTGCTGGTGAATTGAACCTAAACTGGCAAACTGCAAAACAAGTGCAGTTAATGACTAAGTCATCTCTCCAGCCCTCAAAATACTGACTTCTTACAGTGCCAGGCATGAATTGCCTCTTGCAGACAACATGTCAAATCTAATCAGAAAGCAGTTGGTTACCCTCATAGCAGTTATGCTTTGACCACTGTGCACCCCTTGCTGGGCAGGTCAGTATTGTAACTCCAGGCACCACAATTGGTTGAAACCATTGATGACTTTTTCTCCCCGCCAGCAGGTTCCTTAGCATTTTCCAGCACTATGAGAACTAGCCTGTAGGAAGGTTTCTAGTTCAGTTCCAGCTTGATTTTTTTTTTTTTTTTTTTACACACTGCAACCAGAGAGTATGGGAATCTTCAGTGATAGGGTCTACTGTTAGTTCTTGTGGGAAACCGAAAGCACCAGCATTAGTCCTTGTTGTTTGGGGACCTCTGAGATTTACTTTAACCAATAACTCTTAGGGAAGTATTCCTTATCTGGCAACATTATCTTATTTGATAAATAACCCTTGGTTTCTGAAACACCATTATCCATCAATGAGGGTACTTCTGTTCATTCTGTTAATTTAAAACTATTTTAATTTAATTTACAAGGCAGTAGGTTTCCATGTAGCTTCTTCATATTTCCTGTTCTGATTAGCCACCCACACTCCTTTCTCTGATCTCCCTCACTTCTACTCCCGCTTAACCTTTTCCATCTCTTGTATTCCCCTCCCTATTACTGTGATATCAACCTTTGTACTATTTCTCCCTTATATGTACTTCTCTCCATCCCGACCCTTTCCTATCTTCCAGGTCTCTAGTTACTCTGAGTTGAATTCATACATCTGGAGATACAAAGCCTATTTTCTCCATGAATAAAACATGGATGGAACTGATCAAGTAAACTGGCCATGGTGCTGCATGGATGCTCTTGCCTCCATCTTCTCAGATCTGGGATTACAAGTGTGTGCCACCATAACTAGCTTTGTGTTTGAATGTGGGTTCTGAGGATTGAACTTATGTTTGCATGGCAAGCACATTACTGAGCTCTCTCCTTAGCTCTTGCTGTATGTTTTTTTTAAATCTGTTGCTTTTGAGATCATTAGTGTTTTGATAAATCAAATCTGTATAGAATATGTTATTTGAGGTGGAAGAACATGACTCAGAATCTTCAGTGCAGAGAGCTCAAATCTGAAGCTACATTACTCAACGAGATCTCAGGTTGATAATTAATTATGAACTTAGACAAGGCAAAAATCACTGCAGAACTATTTTCAATTTTATAAAACTTTTATAAAATCATTGTGTTGTTCTCAATCATACTGTGAAACAGAAAGGATACAGATTATAAACAGACAGAAGATAATAAAATAATTTTCTAATTTATTTTTATGAATTTAGAAATAAGTGTGTGTGTGTGTGTGTGTGTGTATGGGAATACATGTGGAGATCAGAGGACACCTTCAGAGCTGTAGGTAGCTTTGAGGCTATCGAGGCAAAAGCATTCTGTTTACAGAACACCCTGTGATTCTGCTGACACTGTGCTTTGAGAATAGGGACACCTGCGCTTGATCTCGGACTGCTGAGTGCAGTGCTTGTGGTGTCTATCCCCCAGCTTCAAAGCACTTAGTGGGGAGGGCGCCTTATTCATCTACAGCCTTGTTAGTCAAGCTGTCTCCTTCTTCTGAGATAAGGAAGTTGCTTCTTACTCTGTTTTGCATAAGCCGTTATCTGCATAAACTCTGCATGAGCCCAGTACACTGAGCTGTCCTAATAAAATCCTACAAGGCGCTGACTCCTCTGCAGGAATCCTCTGGAGTCCCCGGTTCTGTCGATTGGCGCCAGTCTCAGCTTCAGTTCCTA
Organism: Orientallactaga sibirica; assembly: GCA_036365145.1. NCBI lineage: Eukaryota > Metazoa > Chordata > Mammalia > Rodentia > Dipodidae > Orientallactaga > Orientallactaga sibirica. Next base: position 28,805,871 of record JAEOAD010000021.1, on the reverse strand, counting down.
GGCACTGGACCTGCTACAGGATCAGTTGGCGTCAGCAGGTGGCGCCAAAAGGGACGCCAACCAAAGCACAGTGAAACTACCAGGGAATGCCATAGAGGTGTGTGGTTCTGGAAAGCACACAAGGAACCCACTCTAGGACGCCAGGATAACCACGGGCCAAACCCAAAGTAAAAGGGAAGATTACATGAGTTTACTGAGCAAGATACTCAGGGGTAAAGATGAAAAATAGGATTTTTATGAGCTCTCTGAATATATTGTTACTGGCTACCTCCATAGGGCACTCCGAGGATGCAAAAATGGAAGTTTTAAAATCTTTTCAACAAGCTCACGGGAGAGGTGAAATTATTCTTCTAAATATTTTGTCTGTGCATTATTATTACTTTAGCTATCCAGCCATTACAAACTTCTACCCCATCGGGTAGCCGGAGATATTAAAGGTCCCACAGGCACTGCAGAAGATAAAATTGCAAGGTGCATATGCCCCACCATGTCGTTCATGAAATTCAAGTTGTCTCTGCACTCCATGGTAAAATCACAAGCTTCAAATTAACAGTGAAAGCAACCTATACGGAGTGTCAGTCCTCACCTTGCACCTTATGTGAGACAGGGTTTCTCTTCCTATTTGTAGCTAAAAATCGAAGACTAACTCAGTCTGCAAACTTTATCATTCATATATGGACGTGTTGGGATTACAGATTCTTGTAACGCATGTATCTGGCTTTATGTGGATTTTAGGGGTTGTTAGGCTTGTACAAGTGCTTTTTATCTCCCAAGGGCATTAATTTAAAATTTATTTTAACAATATTTTATTTATATATTTACTTATTATTTATTTATTTATTTATTTATTTATTTATTTATTTATTTATTTATTTATTTATTTATATGCATATGTATGGGTGAGCCAGGGCCTTCTGCTGCTGCAAATGAACACCAGATGCTTAACACTATTTTTTGTTTCTAGCTTTACATAGGTGTTGGGAAATTGAGCAAGCAAACACCTTTAACCACTGAGCCATCTTCCTAACCTAGAAATCATTTTGAAAACTTCCCATATTCAACTTTTATTAACTATAATTTAAGTCTTGATTAAATATTTCTTATTTTATTTATTTATTTGAGAGAGAGAGAGTGAATCTGAATGGGTGCACAGGGGCTTCAGCTGTCACAAATGAACTCCAGGTGGCATTTGCCACCCTGTGCATCTGGCTTATAGGGATCTGGGGAATCTAACCTGGTCCTTTGGCTTTGCAAGCAAGTGCCTTACCTGCTAAGCAATCTCTTCAGCCCTAGGTTTTCTTTTATAAGGGCACTAATCCCAATCAGGATGATCCCACCCTTATGACCATTCACCTCCCACAGCCAAGACCTCCACACACCTGGGCCTTAGGATATCAAAACATGAGCTTGCAAGGAACAAAACAGTCTAAAACAAACAGTATGATATGTTAACTAGTCAAAAGACAGTGTTTGTGTGTTTGAGGAGATGGTTAAAATTGAGGTTTCTTCTCTTTATTTCTGGGTGGTGTCAAATGCTGTTTTCTCTACTCCTTCTCTGTCCCTTTTTTGTCTGTCTTGGAAAACCATTTCTTCACATTGCTTCAATAGTTGAACCAGTCAAAGAGCCTTGTCAGCAGTCATGGCTCTCAAAAATGTAAATAAGCTTAGTAATCAAAAGCAAGCTTTCCAGGCAGGCTCAAGCTCCTGCTCACATTTGTATTGTTATCACAGCCTCTTCTATGTCCCACAGACAAAGAAACTAGATCAGGTGAGCATCAAGAACTCAGTTTATATTCAATACAAATATGGTGCTTACAGATAATCTTGCCCTGTAATCTTTAGGCCACGATTAAAGCAATCTCTTTTCAGGCATTGATCATGTCCTTTTGGAGGATGGTACATATGAAGTTTCAATGTATAGGCAATGTGGGCTTCAGTTCCAGCTCTATCTCTTATATATCTGCCTTGCCTTTCCTATCTAAAAAACTTGAAGAATACTATGAGAATTCTCATACAGGATTGCTATAACAAAAGATAACGGTAGTATATAAAAGATTAATATATGTGAAGTTCTCAGATAAGGGTTTTGCACATACAATGTAGTAATTATTTGTTAAATGACTTAAAGAGGACTAGAAATATAATTCAGTTGGTAATGTATTTGCCTTCCAAGCATGGGGACACAGTTTGATGCCAAGTACCCATGTAACAATGCCAGGCATGGTGGTGTGCACCTGAAATACTATAACAATACTAATATAATATAATACTAATGCTAAGGAAGTGGAGACAAGGGGATCCCTGGGATATGCTGGCCAACAAGTCTAACATAATTGGTGAGCTCTAGGCTAATGAAAGACCCTGTCTCATAAAAGGTTAGTGGTTTTCTAAGTGACACTTGAGGTTGTCCTTTGGTTTCCACATGTACATGAAGACATGTGTGCATCTAAGTGTAACTGCACACACATGAACATGCGCACAAATTCATTAAAATGAATCAAAGAAAGAGAACTGCCAATGAATCAAGAGCTTCCTAATTTAAAAGTCTCTGAAATTCTTATAACAAAATCAACAATATATATAAGCAGCACAATCAAGAAGATACAAAAGTGAACAGTAATTCCTTTTCCATATTTTGTAGATTTAATTTTTTTAAAGATATTTTATTTATTTATTTATTTATTTGAAAGAGAGATAGAGGAAGGGGCAAAGAGAAAGAGCAAATGGGTGGGCCAGGACCTCCAGCCACTGCAAACGAACTCCAGATGCATGTGCCCCCTTGTGCATCTGGCTTACGTGGGTCCTGGGGAATGGAACCCCGGTCCTTAGGCTTCACAGGCAAATGCCTTAACCACTAAGCCATTTCCACAGCCCTAATATTTTTATATATATATATATAATATCCACTCTGAGAGTGATGAGGCAGTACTCATTCTAGTTTTTGACTTTCATTTGATGACTGGTAAGACTGGGCCTTTTAAAAAAACATTTTATTCATTTATTTATTTGAGAGAGAGGAGAGAATGTGTGCACCAGTGCCTCTAGCCACTGCAAATGAACTTCTGATGCATGCACTACTATGTGCATCTGGCTTACTACGTGGGTTCTGGAGACTCAAACATGGGTCCTTAGGCTTTATAGGCAAGCACCTTAACTATGAAGCCATCACTCCAACCCAGATTTTAAATTTTTATTAAGAATTTTAATACATGAATACACTGTAGATTCTATTTCTGTCTTATTACCTTTTTCTCTCCTCTTTCTTCTGCCCCCTTTTTGCTGGAGACCCGGCTCTTTGTAGGTAATCCTTCTTCTGCTTTGTTGTCTCATTCCTTTTGTCCTCCATGGCAAAATGTTGATGAGCTCACAGCAGCGCAGGTGTTGTGGGAGTACTGGTAATCACTGTGGGGTCATGAAAGTTCCAGTCAGTTCATGTTGGGAGGATAGTGCCCTGAAGCACTTTTCCCACCCTGTGGCTCTTACTTGCATTCTTTTCCCTCTTCCACAATGTTCCCTGAGCCTTGGAGGGCATATTGTTGAGCTCTCCGTGGACTCTTTGCTTTGCTGAATTTTCAGTCTCTTCAATGTCTACCACCATCTCCATAGCAAGGCTTCTCTGGCTAGCAGTGAGAGCAGCATTCATATTCATTCTGAGCAGGCTTCATATTCAATCACAGACATGTTGATTACCCCCATAATTTAAGTGCCACTATTGCACCTGTGCATACATTTTGTCTGATTCATGGATTTGGTAGCTTGTAGGACCTACTGCTTGTTAAGACTGTTTTCTCCCCAAGCTGCTCCCATCTTGAGTTCTCAGTGACTTGCAATTGCAGCTTGTGATGTCTTCAGCAATAGTGTCTTGCCAGCTATTTCCAATGGCCCTGGCTGGCTGACCTGGTACTTACTATGCAGTCAAGCCGAACCTCAAATTTCTTATTTATTGATTGATTTTTGAGGTAGAGTCTCACTCTAGCCCAGGCTGACCTGGAATTCACTATGTAGTCTCAGGGTGGCCTTGAACTCATGGCAATCCTCCTACCTCTGCCTCCTGAGTGCTGGGATTAAAGGCGAGTGCCACCATGCCCAGCTCTGGCCTCAAATTTCTGTTTATTTTTATTTATTTATTTGAGAGTGACAGACAGAGAAAGAGGCAGAGAGAGAGAGACAGAGAGAGAGAGAGAATGGATGAACCAGGGCCTCCAGCCACTGCAAACGAACTCCAGGTGCATACACCACCCTGTGCATCTGGCTTATGTGGTAATGGGGTATCGAGCCTTGAATTGGGGTCCTTAGGCTTCACAAGCAAGCACTTAACTGCTAAGCCATCTCTCCAACCCCTGGCCTCAAATTTCTAATAATCATCTTGCCTCAACCTCCTGAATGCTAGAATTACAGTTGTATGCCACCTTATCCTGTAAAGAGAGCAAATGTTATTATTTCTTTACATTAAACTTAGAGAAAAATAGAAGTCACTTCCTTGTAGGAACCCATACAAGAGTGGAATGAAACACTTGCTTGAGCAGATGCGGATGGTAGATAAACAGGATGCTCTACTGGTCTGAATAGCATTACCCTGGACCTGCATTGTTAAGCAAGATCCTTAAGGGCAGATAAGCAGGACATTTTGAGACTCTTGGTGGCAGGCCTACATAATCTCCACACCCCCCCAGGTAGTTCCTGTAACTGACTAACAGACCTATTCACAAGTTTGTTTAATCTTCTAAGAATGGGATGCCCCTTGCCTGATGCACTGTGTTTAAAGTTACTTTTATGGCTGAAACTGCAACATGTGAATTGTGATTTATGGTTTAACTCCCATCCTGTTTTTACAATAAACATCTTGTAGTTTTTTTTTTCCAATAAAAGCTGAACTCCAAGCAGTTCAGGGCTGCCCTCAGAGATCCCGCCCTCAGAGATCCCACCTTCTGATGCGCAGTCCCAGCGTACGTTCACACCCAGTACTTTGTGAGTCAGTGGTCTTACTTGTGCAACAACAGACCCCACTACATTCTTGTTTTCTTTTCTTAAACTGAGAAAGCAACATGGAATTTTTACTACTAAAATGAAATTTTTTCATTTGCTTTGCTTACGATATACAAAGACAGTTGGCCCAAATTTCATTAAATATTGAGAATGTAATTAAGATGTAGTGCTTTAAGATATAGGCTATTTTTTCATTAAAACTTATTTTAAGGCTGAGGAGATGGCTTAGGAGTTAAAGGTTTTTGCTTGCAAAGCCTGATGGCCTGGGTTCAATACCCCAATACCCATGTAAAGCCAGATATACAAATTGGTGCATGTGTCTGCAGTTTGTTTGCAGTGGTGAGAGGCTCTTCCCATTCTCTCTCTTTCTGCTCACAAATAAATAAATAAACCATTTTTTAGGGGGTGGAGAGATGGTTTAGTGGTTAAGGTGTTTGCCTGCAAAGCCAAACAATCCTGGTTTGACTCTCCAGGTCCCACATAAGCCAGATGCACGAGGAGGTGCATGCATCTGGTGGCCATGGTGTGCCCACTCTCTCTCTCTTCCTCTCTCTCAAATAAATAAATATATTTTAAAATGTTTTTTTTAAAAAAACATATTCTGTGCAAGAGTCACTTAGGAACTACAGAAATTGTTCCACAATAGACTTCTTTGTCAAACAGGAGAGACAGTAATAGTATAGATGCAAACAGAAAGTCACCAGGACTCACTCATCTAATTGTACACATAATTGTAAACATAAACTTGTGCAATAGTTTGAATGCAGTAGTTTGGATGTATGACCCCATAGACTCAGGTGTTTTATCACAACTGACCTTGCAACTTCAGCCCCTGGCAGGCAGATCCATGTTATAAGGGCAGAGCCTTGAATCTAGCCCTAAGGTATGTTTGGGGGTGAATCTGAGTCCAGCCATCCTAGATGGAGCTCAGGTTCTTACTGCTTCCTGTTATTGGTGTTTGTTGGCTGTTGGTAGTGTCTCTCTGCTTGGATCTATCAAAGTGAGCAGCTTATTCCACCATTAATGATATTCCCCTGAAATTTGTACACCTGAAACAAACCAAACCCCTTTCCTCCCATAAGCTGCTTTTGGTTGTTTGTCCAGTAATGTGAAGCTGACTGCCACAGCTTGTAATTGATCTGCTTTTTTTCCATGGCCAATTCCATGAAGAGATGCACTGGAATCAAGACAAACTGATGTATTTTACATATTGTTAATGATTTTCCTAACCAACCCTGGCTCATCTTTCAGATACTGCTCTAGTAGACATCAACATTTGACCAAATCCTCTCTTATGAACAGTAATAGTGACCTAACCACCATTTACACTCATTGTAGCCTTTTGACCTCTCCTGATTTGACTGCAAACTATAACTGAATAAAATCTGGGGCTAGGGAGATGGCTCAGTGGTTAAGATCACTTGCTGTGTAAGCCACATCATGGGAGCTTGGATTCCCAGATCCCACGTGAAAGAACCAGATGCAAGTAGCAGATGTATCTAAAATCCCAATGTGCCTATGGCAATGGGATGTAGAGTTAGGAGAATCCTATCGTTTTTAGGCCAACTAGCCTGGTGGCCACACTGACAAAACAAGAGAGATCCTGTTTTAAATAAGGTGGAAGGCAAGGAATGAAATACCACGGTTGTCTTCTGACCTTCACATGAACTGTGACATGAATGTGCCTGTCCATAAACACACCATACATACATGCATACATATATACACACACATAGGGAAGGAGAGAAAGTTTGGTAAGTTAATGTGTTAATATATTTGCTGGGTTATTTTATTCTTCACTAAACTGTATTTGAGAAAAGAATGAAGACTGATTGATATTTTTCTTTTGCTTTATTTAAATAATGAGTACGGGTATAGACATATTTTAGTTAGACATTATATATCCTACTCTAAGATGTTAATAAGATATACTCAGATATTTTAGATCAGTGTTGATTATTAGAAATGTAATAAAGTAAGACATATGTAAAAGTGTAAATTTTCTATTGCCACACTATTTAATTTTTTTAAACTTTTTTATTGACAACTTCCATAATTATAGACAATAAGCCATGATAATTCCTTCCCCTCCCCCACTTCCCCCTTTACAAATCCTCTCTCCATCATGTCGCCTTCCCCTCTCAATTAGTGTCTTTTATTTTGTATTTATTTATTTGAGAGAGGGAAAGAGGAGAGAGAGAGAATGGACAGCAGGGCTTCTAGCCACTGCAAATGAACTCCAGATGCATGCACCACTTTATGCATCTGGCTTACATGGGTCCTGGGGAATTGAACCAAGGTCCTTTGGCATTGCAGGCAAGTGCCTTAACTGCTAAGCCATCTCTCCAGCCCCTAGTCTCTTTTATTTTGATGTCATCATTTTTTCCTCCTATTATGAGGATCTTGTATAGGTAGTGCCAGGCACTGCAAAAATCATGGATATCCAGGCCATTTTGTGTCTGGAAGGCTGCACTGTAAGCAGTCCTACCCTTCCTTTTACTCTTATATTCTTTCTACCACCTCTTCTGCAAAGGACTCTGAGCCATGAAAGGTGTGAAAGAGATGTTTCAGTGCTGAGTACACCTCTATAAATTCTTCTCAGCACTATGTTGCCTTTTTTTTTTAAAGTTTTTATTTATTTATTTGAGAGAGTCAGAGAGACAGACAGGCATGTCAGGGCCTCCAGCCACTGCAAACGATCTCCAGACACATGTGCCACCTTGTGCATCTGGCTTACATGGGTCCTGGGGAATCGAACCTGGGTCCTTTGGCTTTGCACGCAAGTGCCTTAACCACTAAGCCATCCCTCCAGCTCTATGTTGCCTTTTGAGTCATCCCAGAAGTCAATGCTAGCTGAAAAGAGACGTTTCTCTAACTAAAAGAGAAAATAGAATTAATATATGGGCATGAATGTTAAGATAAGTGTTTACTGGGCAGTTTGGTGAGCATAATATCTGCATTTCACCAGACACTAGCAGGCATTATACACCTAGGGCTTATGACCTCCCTATGATAGGTTTTCAGTACCAGGCATGTATTTCCTCCTGTAGAGCAGGCCTCCAGTCCAATTAGTGAGGAGTTGGTTTCCCCCATAATAGACATGTCACTATTGCACCTGTTGGCTCATTTAGCTTGGCTGGTCAAACTTAAGGCTTGCCATGTCCACTGTTACTTATCTCCACTAATGACTTCTCTATCCCATAGGGTTGCCTGCAGCATAGTTTTTTCCAGCTTTCTGTCAGCTGGTCTACAGAGAGGAGCATTTCAGTTTAGCTCCAGCTTGATTTCTCAGTGGCCTTGCAGCTCTGACATGTGGACTCTTTGGCAATAGGGTCTTACTATCTATTCCTGGAGGAAACTAAGAGCCTTGGCAATGCCCTATAATGTTTTAGGGGCATCAGGGACTTCCCTGGCCAACAATCCACTGGAAGGGATCCCATCCCTTGGACTGAAATTTGTTTTTAGCAACAATCTATGGCTTCTGGGTGCACCATTATTCAAAAGAGTAGGTTCCCATATGGCTTATTCATGCTGTCTTAAATTTTGATTAACCCTCCCCTCACCCTTCCTTTACCCCAGTAAAATGTTCACCTACTTACATATATACAATACCATCTCCTTAAGGTCTCCCCTCTCCTCCCTTCCCTATAGCCCCTTTCTAGATTACTGTCCTCTGCTACCAATTTTTACTCCAACACAAATACAGGTCTAAACATTTGTAGCTAGGATCCACATATGAGAGAAAATATGCGGTGTTTGACTTTCTGGGTCTGGAATACATCACTTACTATAATCCTTTCTAGATCCATCAATTTCCCTGCTATTTCATAATTTCATTTTTCTTTACCACTGACTACAACTCCATTGTATAATGTACCACATCTTCATTGTCCATTCATCAGTTGAGGGACATCTAGACTGACATATGGCAAACATTATGTTATAGCTACCTTCTTGTTGCTGGGACTAAACACCCAACCATAATCAGCAGATGGGAGGAAGGGCCTTACTTTGGCTAACAATCTCAAGGGGAAGCTTCATGATGGAAGGGGAAAAGCATGGCACTGGCAGAGGCTGAGCATCACAAACTGCCACAGTGGTAGAAAACAGCAGCAAGAGAGTGAGCTGAGCTAGAACTGGCAAAGTAGGGGCTAATAACCCTCAAGTTCCACTCCCAGCAACACATATCTTTCAGAAAGCCTCTACCTCCCATAATACCACCAGCTGGGGATCAAACATTCAAAATACATTTGTGTTTGGGGGACATTCAATCACTACACCTACAGAGTAGGAAAAAGTATTTGCAAATTATATATTATGAGAATAGGAGAAAACATTTGCAATGATAAGCATGATGGATAATATTGTCAACTTGATAAGATTTAGTTTCACCTAGGATAAAAATTTCTGGGCATGTCAATGGGACAGTTTCTGTGTTAGGTAAACTGAGGTGGGACAACCTACCCTATGAGTTAGGTTCCAAGATGGAATATAAAGTAGCAAGTGAGCTGAACACCAGGGATTCATTGCTCTCTACTTCCTGACTATGGATGCAATAGGCAAAGCTACTCTATATTCCTGCCCCCTTGGTTTTCCCACTATGACAGGCTATACCTCCTCAAGGTATAAATAAATCCTTCTTCCCTTTAGTTGGTGTGGTTACTCATTTTGTCAAATAGTGAGAAAAGTACTATAGTCAGTATTACCCAGAGTCAGGGCCACTCTCCACCCCATGCTGGTAGCAGACATTGCTAATAGCGTCCATCTGTTAGTTGTTTTTCAAGCATGAAAGATTCAAGCTTGAGGGGCTCTTGGAGTCGTCTATCACTGTTCCAGAGAGCTGCAGAGACCAGGCAATGTGAGGCAAAGTGAGAGGCCCTTCAAAGAAGACTGGAAGGCCATGGTGTGAAAGTATAAAGGTGAAGACCAAGGTGCATTGGAGACCTCAGGATGTTGGAGATGCTAAGACCATGGGATTTGCAAATTATAGAATTTTTTCCATTTTAGTGGCTGAAGGGTATTTCATTTTAGGAACATAAACCAGAGTTTCTTTATATAGTCATCCATAGATGAACAGGGAGGGATTTTTTTATATCTTGGATGCAGTGAACCTGGGGTACAGATACTTCCATGAGAGAATAATTGCATTTACTTTGGGTGTATACTAAGAAGATAAGTTGCTGAACTGTAAACTGTGGAACATCTATTTGTTTTCCATAATTGATACACCAATTAGTGTTTCTGCCAAACATATAGGAATGTTCCCTTTTCTCCACATTTTCACCAATATTTACCATTTTATTTATTTATGTATTTATTTATTCATTTATTTATTTATTTATTTAATTTGAGAGAGGGAAAGAGGCAGAGAGAGAGAGAGATAGAGAGAGAGAGGGGATGGGTGCACCAGAGCTTCCAAGCTACTACAAAGGAACTCCAGATGTGTGCACCATCATGTGCATCTGGCTTACGTGGGTACTGGGGAATCAAACCAAGGTCCTTTGGCTTTGCAGGCAAGTGCCTTAACTGCTAAGCCATCTCTCCAGCCCCAATACTTAACATTTTTAAAAATTACCTTTCTAACAAGAAGTAATTCCTCATTGTGATTCTGATTTGTATTTCCCTAATGATTACCAAAAGTAGGACATCTTTTCATATACCCAGGGATTATTTATATGTCTCTTTTGCATGAGGTCCTTGCCTTTTTTCTATCTGTTTAGTTTTACTAAAGAAATGAATCTGAAAGACATTATGCTAAAGACAACAAGGCAGTTATAGAAAAAATATTAAATATCCTTAATATATGGATATAAAAACACTTCAATTCAGAAATATAAAAGCAGAACACTAACTCAAGGATGGGAAGCAGAAATGGTGAAATGTTGGCTAAAGTTTAGAAACTTTCCTCTATAAGATGAATAAATTCTGGGTATATAACTTGTAACAGGTTATTACAGCTAATAACATTGCATTTTTACTTCAAATTTGCTAAGAACATATTGTGGTATCATTCACATATATGTGCATGTGTGTGTGTGCATGCATGTGTTATATTCTATAATTTTGAACATTGTTTGTAGGTAGATTTTGAGTGAAGGTGGTAAGAAAGGAAGAGAATTATCTATTTCCATTATAGCCAGACATTTTTTTTTTCTGCTTTCTTTCAGAGTTTACCATTTAAATCTCTCCACTGCAATAAGAGGAAGAGGGTCTAGAATGAGTTTGCTTGAGGAAGGTTTTAGTTTAATATCACAAACTGTAAGCTTCTACCAATTATACTCCATCTTCTTTTGCAGACCGTAGACTCTTTTTCTGAATACACTTACTATTTCATCTCAGCTCTATTTTCTCTGAGTGGATATGAACCACTAGGAGGAGATTGAAGGTAATCTATAATACTTAATATTAGTAACTCATTACTGAACTGATATTGTTTACAGATTTAATTCTTATTGACATTAATTTCATGCTAGACATTTCACCCAAAAATGTTTACACACCTATTTTTGAACTGTACTATCAAACTGTGATAGCTAAATGAGTCTGAAATATAGCTAATACAACTGAATTTTAATTGTATTTAATTCTAATTTAAAAACCGAGTTTAATTACTAGGTAACTATCAAGCATGTTTGTAGTACTTGAATCATGTGAGTCTACTTTTTAACTATAGTTATTTTTGAACTATAAATTCAGATCAACTATTTCCTTCACTCTTTTCTTTCTGCCATTCCCCTACCCCCCACACAGGGTCTTACTATTTACCCAGACTGACTTCTAATTTTTCATCAACCTGACATAAACTCCTGATAGAAAAAAAAAAAATATCATTTGAATTGAAATGTGCTGCAAATGTGAAGTATATACATATATACTTTCAGTATTTACTATAAAAAATATAAAATAATATCTGATCATTTTTGTATTATAAACAGAAGCTATATTTTACATAATCAGGTTATGGAAAATCTATTTTTAAAATTAGTTTTACATGTTCTTTTAGATGTCCAGCTATAATTGACAAATATAAATCCAAGGCATACACAGTGATGATTTTACATACAAACACATTAGGAAATGATTACCACAGTGAATTACTACATTTGTGATAGTTTATATTGTTTGTCAATTTGACTTGATAGGACCAACAGGCCAGGACTTAGAATCACCTGTGAGTGATTATGTAGATTAGGTCAGCCTCTTGGCCTTGACTGTGAGTGGTACTATTTCTTGGGTAAGGGTTCTGGACTCTAAAAGGCAAGCATTTATTGAGCACCAGCAATTATCACTCTCTGTTTTTTCACTGTGAACTGGATGTGAGCAGCTGCTTCCAGCTCTTGTCACCCTGTCATGATGAACTATAACCTAAAACTGTAAGCGAATATAAATACTCCCTCCCTTAAACTTATTTTTCTCAGGTATTCTGTTTTATCAGTGAAAAAGTAACAGGTACAGAAAATTGGTACCAGAAGTGGGACCATTGCTGTGATAAATCTCACCACCTGCATATAGTTCCTAGACTTTTGGAACTGGTTTCCAGAAGGGATGTGGAATGGGCCATTCTGGTAGGAACAAAGAAGACAAACATGCTAAGAGAATACACACAGTGGAGACCTGAGGTGTCAGAGGGCAGTAAGGACAATCAGGAACTGAGCTAGAGGAAATTCATATTATATGCTGCCAAAGAAACTGGCTGCATTTGGCACTTGTCCTGTGAACTTGAATGACACTGAACTTAAATGTAATGGACTTATTTGTTTGGCTAAAGAAATAGCAAGACAGGGTACCATTCAGGCTGGTGATGAGCAAGCAAATGGAATTGTTAAATATCAGCACTTGTGAAGGGAAACTTCCTGTGCTACACTGGGACAGTAGAAGAAAAGTCCTTAGGGCAAAACTCCCCCTATCAGATGCTCCAGCTTGTGAAACTCCAAGTTCACTTGAAGGAAAAGAGCCTAAACTAAGTGGGAATGGCCTAGACAACGGTCTAGAGAAATGTTTTGCCAAGTTCCTCTGGGAGGCATACAGAGCTGTTTACAGCTATGGTCCAATGAATCCAAGATTCATCTCAAAGCTAGCAAAAAAATTTGGCAGAATCATTCATATGGTAATGATTTGGGAAACATGAAATATAGAAGGAATCATTCCTGAGGTTGTCTTCTGAATGCCACACATGTACACACACACACACACACACACACACACACACACACACACACACAATTCAATACTCAGCTACAAAGCAAGATCAAGGCTTACCTGCACTACATGAGACCCTATTTTAACAACAAAGCAACAAAAACAAGTTTCTGTATTTTTCCAAAAACATCAAAAGTTTATTCTGTTCTACTTAGGCAAATTCATAAACAAGCTTCTTTGTTGGTCTTAAGTAAAAATCCAAGATTATACTGAACATCATACTTCAAAGAGCAAGTTTCATAAGTACTTGTATTTTATGGAAGAATGTTTCTCCAGGAATAATCAGTAAGGCCCTATCCATTCTCTCAGAATATTCTATCAATTATTTACTAAAACCTTTTTTTTGTTGTTTTTTGTTTTGTTTTGTTTTGTTTTTAACTACTTTATGCGCTAGGTCATTTGCTTGGTAAAGAGCAGCTGAGGGACCTGTGATGGACAGACACTTGCACAGGGTTGCCAAGTTCAGCAAAAATACAGGATGCCAAATATTGCATAAGACATATTTACAATACAAATCATTCATTATTCAGATTTGACTTGACATTCTGCCTTTTCTGGCAAATCTACACTGGAGGACAACTTGGAAGCAGAAGGTAGGTAAGTACAAAGGAAGACTTACTTTAAAAAGTTAATTTCTGAAATGAATTCTGAGCATAGTGGAGAAGAGGTTTCCACCTTTCTGGGTGGAATCGTAGCAACACAAACCTAATCTGAAGGTCACTGTGGAGTCCAAATACTCGAAGACGCAAAAGTCCTGGGGTAAGAAAAAAAAAATAACATTAAAGGGAAAAAATGCTGACAAAGGAAAGCTGAGGGGAAAGCAGGTCCTTACCTGTGAAGATTTTGTAAGCTTTGTACACAGTTTGCACTCTGTACTAAGATTAGGGAGACTCCACTGAGGAATTTCAGGGAGCTCTTGTGACTACAATTTGGAAAGGATTCAGTAGGGCTAACAAGATGCTGTTGGGAAGTCACTACTAAAGATGACACCACTATTCTTCGCGGGAGTGTTAGTACAGGGTTGAACAGTGGGAAGACAGGACCAACAACTCGAATGGTAGAGAAGATGGGAGAGGAAGATTGAGACCAGAAGAGGCACATATTAGCAAAAACATTGAAGGATCATTTCACAAATCCATGTTCCTTAAGAAAGTATGATAAGGGGCGAGTGGTGACTTGGATTTAGCCATAAGGACATCACAGGTGACCCTTGGCAAAGGCAATGTCACAGAAATGCTTGAGGTCCAGGGAGGTCGCTCTTGTTTGACTGGGAGGGGATGCTGCCTAGGACTTCACTGCCCCAGCCCCCTGCAGGAAGGAGACAAAGCTTTCCATTCCCTTTTACCCTTGTAACAGGTCGAGGGTCAAGGACAGGATTAGAGTTTGGGGTTGGAGCGGTTAGTGCCCCAATCAGGCGGAACAGAGAGGCAAGCTGATCGCTAGGGACCAATCCTTTGCTGGAGCGCATTTGACTGACAGGGCTGCGCGCCAAAGATTGAGCGCAAAGCGGGCGGCGCATCACGACGGGGGCGGAATCCAGGGCACTAACCCGGAACCGGTTTGGGACTCGATTCCCATTGTGAGGCCTGGCCTGGGGCGGGCTTTCACCCTGAATGGCAATCCCTTGAAGACCAATGGATGAGCCGCATTTCGTGAGCGGCAGATCTGCAAACCAATAGGAGCGGGGAGAAGTTGGGGGCGGGGACTCCATGAAGCATCTTTTTCTTTTTTTTTCCAGACACCCTTAGGGGCGGTCTTGCGGTGGTGCTGCCGGGGTCGCAGGTGAGTGGTGAGGACTGGAGGTGGTCGCAGGGGCCCAGTGGCTCGGGGGACTGAGGTGTCCGGGCCGCGGGCCGGCCCGGCGGGAGGTGGTCTTCGCGGAGCTTGCTGCGGAGCTTGCTGCGGGGATGGGGGAGTGCCGCGCGGGGCTGTCGCCTGACCAGGGAGGGTGAGAAGGGCCGAGCCGCCGCCACCGAGCTGCGCAACTTGGTGGGCACCCTGCCGGGACTTCGACTGACAACCCGGAAAGAGGAGTAGAGAGCAGCCCCCTTCCGAGTTGTCCCGACCCCAGCCGCATCCTTGGGGCGCTCAGGTGCGCACCCCTGGCTCGGGTGGGGGTGGGGGGGGGCGGGTTCTTTCTGCCCACGGTCACCGCGCCTTCGAGCCCGAGGCGGCGCCCAGGGGCCGGGGACACTTACCAGGCGATCCCCTAGTAAAGTTGAGTTGCTTACTAAGCACAAGTTGTAGGTGAAGGAAAGTGCATCGCCTGCTTGCAGTACAGGAGAGAGGGAAAGTCACTCTTCAAACAAGACTGGGGTGGGGGCGGACGGCAGTGTATAGATTTCTGATGCTTTTCTTCTCAACTGTTTAATGAATTTAACTCACTTTTTGTTTCTTTGACTCAGATTTTACTGGCTTTTTTTTTCTCTGATCTCTTAATTCTGTCTTCTTCAGGATCTAGAAACTTCTTAATTGCTAGGTTTTTGAACTATGTGGGAACTTAATTCCTAATTGCTAGTCCTTGTGGGAGAAAAGTGCCCAGTTATAATTTGTCTTGGGTACTATGTTATCGTCGTCAGGCTTACGTAAGTGAACTGCATATTATTCCTGTTTCTAACCAATGAAGTGTGACTGTAAGATGAGATTTCAGGAAATTGGCTGTTCTCTGTGATTGGCCATGGGAGGTCAAAAGTTTTACAAGTTGCAACTACTGAATTACCTGGTGTAAAGACAGGGATGATGCCTAATAAAAAGGGGAGAGCATTTGGCACCATCAGTGACATCTTTATACATTTTGTAATCTATTATATCTCCAACACCAAGAAGAGTGCCTCCCTCCGATGTAGTAGGAACTTAGTAAATATTGTTTTGAGAAAATTACAGGGGAATGGATGAGAAAAACCAATTTCTCTTTCCTTGGCACCAAAAAATAAAACACAGGACAGAAAGACAACTGTTCCAGGAAAGAAAAAATAGCCTTTTCTATTTATTTTTATTTTTTATTTTTTTTAAATTTATTTATTTGCAAGCAGAGAGAGATAGAAGAGAGGCAGAGAGAGAATGGGCATGACAGGGCCTCTAGCCACTGCAAACGAACTCCAGATGCATGTGCCCCTTGTGCATCTGGCTTACGTGGGTCCTGGAGAATTGAATCGGGATCCTTTGGCTTCGCAGCCAAATGCCTTTAACCGCTAAGCCATTTCTCCAGCCCCAGCCTTTTCTATTTAATCATAGCTTCTAAATTGTAACAACTCAAGTTGCATTGATCCTCCCGCCTTCTGGCATTTTGAAAATGTCGTAGAATTAAGCCAAGAGTCTCAGGAAATGTAAGATGGATTCCAATATCAATTTTGTTGAGGTTAAGAATGCAGTGAAGCATATTTTACCACTAAAATAATTCATTTGCTCAGCATAGCTCAGTCAGAGACAAAAGGACACCGCTTTGTAAGCAAAAAGTATGGAGGTACAAATTGATACGGGAAAAATAGAGCATGTAATTGGCACCACTTGCTGACACATTTCACAAAAGCACATCAACTTAGAAGGTTAAAAAAGATTGCTGCTACTCCATGTACCCGCGAAGTTTGCAACAACCCAGTTACTAAATGATGTCAGGTTCTGAGAGCTGCCAGAGCTAAGGGTGGGTATCTGTATAAGTTAAGATTCTCTTCATAATACCAGTTATTATTTTAATATATGCATGTGTTATTATATACTGTTTCAGTAACAGTGCCTTTGTACATAAGTTAACCTACTTGAATTAAAAGAAAAGTCTGACAGTGATATTGTCCTCTTTCAGTATAATTTGTTAGGAAGGTGTAGGGTCTTACTAAGCCAGCATTGAAGATTTGCTGGTATTAGGCCTCAGTCAAGTTTTCTTGTTTTAATTCCTGTTCTTCTAACTTTTATTTCTTTCCGTATCAAGTCTTTTTGTTGTAGAAGACTCAAATGAAGTGCTAATTCCTTCTCAAAGTACTTTTTGATCCCATCAAAGATTCCTTTTTTGGACACCCAGGATATTTAATTAATATGCTTTCTTGTAGTCTTCATATATTCATGTTGTCATTGGGTAAAGATAGAGGTGCTTATTATGTCCCTACATTGTCCGAAGAGGTAGTAACAGCCGGTACTTGTGGCTGGTTTACTAAATTTCAGTTACTATAAGATTAATTAGATTATCGCTTTTAATCTTTAAAATAATGAATATGGTTCTGTTATTCTCATTAATGGATGGATAAGCAAATATGAAGCCGATGGGCTAGTTAGTGGTGGGATTGGTGTATAGGCCTAGATGGTGTGTATTCACAAGCTTCAGCTTGCAGATGCCATTATGACTTTTTTACATTTGCATCTCTTTATGTATATATCTTATTAGGTAATAAATTAGACAGCAGGAACAGTATAGTCATGTTTGTTCCCTTACAACTGTTAGTATAAAACAAATGATGATAGAGGAAGTACATATGAAATCCTCACACTGATTGGGAACAGTGGAAGTATCCTAAACAGGAGATGCTTAAACCAGGTTCTTTCAGGCTCAGTATAGCTTGTCAAGTCAAAGGGAGTTGGGAAGATGGGTTAGGGGAAGACATAATGGTGGTTCTGAAACCAAGATCATGATAGTGGACCTGTGCAGCATGTTCCCTTTGAGCACATGAAATACGGTTTGCCCAAACTGAGATGTAACATGGTGAGTACAAAGTAATGGATTTAGGGGGTGAGAGTATAGCTTACGGGAAGAGTATTTGCCTATGTGTGTAAAGCCCCGTGCCCATTTTTCAGTACTGTAAAGTACTGGCTTTAGGTAATAGTATAAAAAAGTGTTTAATACTTTATGTCTATTAAATATTGAAATTTTAGGGTATATTGGTTAAATGTAATTCATACATACGTATACTTTTCCCTTTCTACTTCTGCTGAACTGCAGTAACACTGGCATTATGATGTGCCACAGGATAGCTGAACTCCAATATGACATTTAAAAATATATATTTATTTAGGAGAGATGAGGAAAGAGATGAGGAGGAGGAGGAGAGAGAGAGAGAGAGAGAGAGAGAGAGAGAGAATGGATATGCCAGGGTCTCCAGCCACTGCAAATGAACTCTAGACACATATACCACCTTGTGCATTTGGCTTATGTGGGTCCTGGGGAAGCAAATCTGGGTCCTTAGGGTTTGCAGTCAAGTACCTTAACCACTAAGCCATCGCTCCAGCCCTAATGTGACATTTAATGCATATGTTTCATTTTGTGCCTCGGTATAGTTTATTCACCCAGTTTCCTATTGCTGAATATTTGTGTTTTTTGCCATGCTTTTACTTAAAAATCAGCGATTATTACATGGTTCAAAAACCTAAAAATGCTCTGAAACATTGTGTATCTTTTAGAAGTTGCATTTTAAGTATTTGACCTGGTAGATAATTTGAAATCACTCTAGTTCTTGTTAATTTTTAAGGAAATCTAATTTCACATTCAGGTTTTATAAAATGGCCTTGATAACCCAAAGAACATTTGTTTAACTGTTATATCTGGCATTGTAATAGAATGAGTGGCTTAATGTTTTCACTTAAACTTTCTGTGCCTTTTGTATTTTTATTTTTTATTTTTTGTTGTGTTAGGATTGAACCCAGGGCCTCATGCATGCTAGGGAAGCACTCCGCCACTCTCTCTTTTTTAAAAAATATATTTTTTTTATTTATTTATTTATTTATTTATTTATTTATTTATTTGAGAGAGAGAGGGAGAGAATGAGCGTGCCAGGGCCTCCAGCCACTGCAAACGAACTCCATACCCATGCACCCCCTCATGCATCTGGCTTATGTGGGTCTTGGAGAATCAAACCGGGGTCCTTTGGCTTCGCAGGCAAACACCTTAATTGCTAAGCTACCTCTCCAGCCCCTTAAATTCTTACACATTGCTTTTTGCCTGTGTTGGCTTAGGTTATCTTTTTCTTAGTGTGTCCATAGAAAATTGACTTGCCCTTTGTTGAATTATTTTGTGTCTTTCTCTGTCATCTTTTTTATGTTTCTTACCTCCTCCCATTTGTTAGGCACAGTGTCATGTGCTGAAGATGCTGGCTTTGGGGCAGGAGAGCTACTCTTCTAGTTGTTCAGTGGTGGGACCAATAGTGGAAGAAAGAAAAAGCAAAGTTTTGACTTGAGTAATTCCTTCAAGTGTCCTACAATAATGCATGCTAAGAAATAGCATGTTGGAGCTGGCTGATATATAAATATATATAAATCAATTTGCTTCAGTTATTTTTATAATAGAAAATTAGAGGTGTTATAGAATGTTCACTAAACTTGTGATCTGTTATTAAAATAGTCCATTTCTTTAATTGCTATTAGACATTATTTGATGCATGCAAAAATAATGTAGCCATGTTGTTCTAGTGATGCAGTTACCTGTCCACTTAGAAGAACTCTTAGTTTGTAGCATTTCCCATATTACAGGGCTGTGGTATAAATACTACTGCTTTGGCCTGATTTGAGCTTCTAGCATACTATCTCTGAAAGTGGAGTTGAAGACATGCTCTTAGTTGACACTTGTGAGCTCTCACTCAAGGGCTTCATAAGGTAGTGTGAATGTTGTAAAGAATGCAAAAGGCCATAGACCTACAACACAAAGTAAGAACGATGCTGATGCTATGGTGACTTTGTTTCCCCTTGCCAGCATTAGATGTCTATCTTTCATGTAATAGTAGATACTTAACAGTGGTTAGTATGTACCAGATCTACTCTTATACTAATTTGTTTTATTCCCTATAGTTTCTCTATTCAGTAACATTATTATCATTTCTTAAGTGAAATCAAGCAAGGTGAGGTTATGTAAGTTAAGACCACCAGGCAATGGCATATGCAGTATATTCTCAATCTCTTTCTCGCTCTTAATTTTTGCAGTGCTAGGGCTACTATCCAAGGTCTTGCACATGCTTTCAAGTGCTCTGCTACTGAGCTGTGTCCCCAACCTTAAAGTTTTCAGACATCATTTCACTATGTATCCTAGGATAGCCCAAAATTTGTAATCCTCTGGGATTGGGGTTCCACACATACTATCATGCCTCACTAGTCTAGTCTTCTAATTCAGGGAGCCAGTCTCCAGAATCTATGCTTATGAATACTATCCATTTCTTTTTAGAAGGGTTTTGTTTTATACTTATTTCCTTATATTCTATCAACCAAAGGCATATGTTTGGCTGTAGGGATAATTTGTTCCAAGGATTATTAAGCATGCTAGCACTGATTATACGTCCCAGTTTACTGGATTTCTGTTTATTACTAAATGTGTTGAGAAATTTTGCAAGTCTACCCTAAAAATAGTTTGCTTGCAATGCCCTTTGTTTTTGTATACATTACTGTCTTTGTGAAATTGACAGTGATGTTTTTGAGAATTCATTTTCTATTGTGTAGAACTCTTAGTTCTCTCTGACCTCTATTTCTTTAGCAAAGGGCTGTTCAGAACATGGTTATTTCACATGAATGAACAGAAACAAAAAAAATGTGATGGGCATATTTTTGGAGATGTTATTAGATATATACAAAGTCAGTTGAGCAGAGGTTTTTGGGAACTAGAGATAAACTGAATGAAAGTTTACAAATGGCAATGAAACTGTTGTTGTCTAAGTTTTAAAAATAAGAAATTGGCGTCTACTTTGAATTCTAAAAGAGGAAGGTCTTTGTGTATTTTCTGATTAAATCTCGCCTTGAATAGTTTTGCTCCAGTAGATGATACTATTTGTATTGTGAATTGCTAGAGAAATATTTTCACACTAGTGACAATTTTACGTTATGGAAAAGAAAGATGATGTTGCAGTCAGGTTCACATTGCTGGCAGAAATCACCCGAACAAGAGCAGCTTGTGGGGAAAAAAAGGTTTATTTTGGCCTACAGACTCAAGGGGAAGCTCCATGATGGCAGGGGAAAACGATGGCATGAGCAGAGATTGGACATCACCCCCTGGCCAACATCAGATGGACAACAATGCAGGAGAGTGTGCCAAATACTGGCAAGAGGAAACTGGCTATAATACCCATAAGCCTGCCCCCAACAATATACTGCCTCCAGGAGGCATAAGTTCCCAAATCTCCATCAGCTGGGAATCTAGCATTCAGAACACCTAAGTTTATGGAGGACACCTGAATCAAACCACCACAGGTGGTAAGGTAATCCAAGGTCCAATAAAAATTTCCAGTTTATTTGAGGAAACAAATTTGTTGACTGGGTAGCTCCATGTCAGAGTGTTTGAGGGATTCTGCTCAGGGAGTGCCAGAGGCTTTCCTGTGATTGATGAGCATGTGAGTGAAGCAAAGAAAATATTTGATTGTGTATTGTTTAATGTTTGCCTTGTTTCACCCAGTGGAAAGTCACTAGGTACACTAGTTGTATAATTGTATATTGGCTGCTTCTGATGGTTGGCCTTATATTTCTTTTTGTTTAATATGGCATTTGTAAGAAATAGACATAGTTATTAGGTTTGTGTTAAGCTCACTTACAGGCCTAACTGTTTTTCTCTATTCAGGAATTCTTCAGGCCTGACCTTTATTCTAATTTGCTGTAACGTATGATTCAGGAAATGTGTATAGTTGAAGCTTTGAGAGGCTTTTCTGGCTATATACTGCATTGTATCTGAACCTTCCTCAAAGGTGAAACTCTGCTTCTTCTGAAAATCTGAATAGTATATCAAAGCTTTCCTTAGCAACAGATCTTTAAAATTTATCATAAACTTCCAATAACGTTGAAGTAAGTATGACATAAAGGAGCCTGAACATATTAATGTACTTCTTTTCTGAAACCATATTGTGTGCTGATTAACCTCTCAGCTTTGTTTTATAACTAGAAAGGTTGCTATGACTGTATAGTCCTGTGGAGGGGAATAAAAGACAGGACCTGGAACTTTATGGCTCTTTGTACTTCTCCAAATTGCAGGAGAGTTGATGGTCAGACCATGATAAACCCATGAAACACTTCAGCACTTAGATCCTAACCTTTCCTATTGTAGGGAATGAAAAGTCAGCCAGAGAACATAGTTTGCCTGTGTATTCCTCACTCTCTCTGAGCCCTCATTTCCCATTATAATAAAAACTTTTCCATGTAAAAGAAATTTTCTAACCTCTTTCCTGTTATTCTCCTCGTTTGAACCAGTACTTAAAAAACACTGTGTGGTACTGTTGGGATCCTTTGAGATCTTGATCTAATTTTTTTTTCTGCCTCCAGGAGATAATTGAGTTCTGACTCAGGCAGGATTCAGCAATTGCTATAACTTCCCTATTACATTTTTCTATAAAGCTAAAGAGCAGAAAATGCCTCACTGGTCCATTGCAATGTGGATTTTCCATGTGCACCAATTGATGCACTTGTATAAGATGTGAAGTTAAGGTTGGCAAGAGGGTCAAGCATGTGAAGCATCTCTTTCACTGCTATGGACAAACTTTAGCACATACTGTTACCATCTGGATAGTTTACTGAATCACAGATTCCACCCCTAGAGTTTCAGAAAAGCTCACCTATCTTATCATACTTCATCTTGAACTTTATGTGGAAGTCAGAGAAACATGTTGTGACCCTAAAAGAAATGTTTACAAGTGATTCTTTCTGCAGAGTTTAAATGAAAATTTTGCTACATGAATTTCTGTATTTTATTTCAGAGTACAAATATATATAGTTATTTGCCTATACCATTATCTTCAACTCCACAGTTAAATGGCCCAGAATGTTAGGAAGTACTGCTGAGAAATTCCCCAGATGGAAACAAATGGTTAAAAACATTAGCTAGAAACATACACGTCACGCTGGTTTTGTTTCATATTAGGAGCTTTCATCTGAGGTAATTTTGAGCAATAACAAGGATATAGTGTCCATCAAGGGACAGAATTATACTATGCTCCAAAGATTTAGGAACCTTTTTTTTTTTTAATTGCATGCAGTTGTCTTTAACTGATTAATTAGGTTGGGTAGCCATGGGAAATCCTTGCCAATTTTATGAAAATTAAAAATTAAAAAAAATCTTTTAATTTCATTATTCCCCTCCCTCCTTGCACCCAGGGTTTCTATATTGTTTTAAGTGATAAGTAGTAAAGTATAAATATCATTTCTTTTAGCAGTTTATACTCCATTAGGCTGGTTTCTGAATTTTAATTGATTTTATTGTTTATTTTGTGTTTCCTTCAAAGTTATTCCAGAGAGGCTCTTTTTAAAAATTAATTTTTTTTTTTTTGCCTTTATGATTGTGTTAGTTACTTTCACAAAGCTGTGACAGAATACCTGACAGAAACAATGGAAGGGAGGAAAGATGTGTTTTGGCTCACTTTTTCAGAGCATTTGGTCCATGGCCACTTGAGCAGAGGATGATGGTGGGAGTGGTGATGGAAGAGAGTGACTTGCCTTATAGCAGACAGGAAACAAGTGACAGCAAGAGTCCAAGGACAAGATACCCTTAGGAACCCTACAGTGTAACCCACTTCCTCCAGTAGGCCCACCTCCTGCAGTTTCCAGAACCTAGTATAGTAGTACCAGTGCCTGAGCCAGGGAGGCTTTAACATGAAAATAGTGGGTGGGGTGGAGCATTTTGTATTTTACCCTCACATTCTGATGCTTTACTTTCAAAGGCTTTTAGTCTGTCAGATTGCAAGATGCTTTTAACCCATCTCCATGAGATCCTCAATTCTCAACAGTTAATTCCAATGTTGTTCATAAGTCTTAAACAGTCTCCTGAGATTCAAGGCAAACTCATTAATGTGAGTCATTATTATTATTTTTAAAAAGGTACTTCCAACATAATGGCACATAGTAAACCTTCCTATTCCAAAAGGGAGGAATAGGAGTGTAGCAGGGACGAACCAAAGCAGAGCAGATATCACCACTGTAGCTTTGTCCAGAATCTGAGGTACACAGTGTTGTGATGTAAACTCCAACAGGGTCGGGAAGGTCTGCTCCTGTCATCTTGCCATTTGCAGCTTATATGAATTCTCATCTAGGGTTGGCTGCACCTGTTGTCTCTTCTCGCAGATGTTCCACATTCTTGGCATCTCTAATATACATGGTCTGTATTGCAATTTTAAGTTTCCCCCTCACAGCTTTGTGTATCCCTGTCAGGGCTGCCTACAAGGATCCTGATCCTGCCACACATTGCCTAGCCTCTTAGTCCTTCCTTTGAACCATGGTGGGAACCTCCAGGCCCTGTAACTATTACATTCTTTATGCGTGCAAAACCAGCATCACATGAGTAATACCAGTGCCTGCCCCTCTTGCACCAAGGCTTCAGAGGCCTCTGAATGCCTGGGAGATTGAACATTGGAAAGCATTTCCTTGGGTGACCTTGTACAAGTAGCTTGCCTTTGTGGTTCTTTCTACTCAGAGGAAACAAACTTGCAGTTTCATGCCCATAGATGGCATCTAACCAATTCTCATATATCCTCAAGGCATCTTTCCCTTTAGCCCTGTGCAAAGTACTTGGCTTCTCTTTAAGGACACCTATGTCTTTAAAAGCTACTTTCCCCATGTCCATGGCTTTCAACTCTTCCTGGCCAGTCTACATGCTTTTCAAATTCTTGGCTTTTTGCCCTAGATTCTCATTGTAAATTTGTACATAGCAACCAGCAATCTGAATCCTGGACTTTTTTTAGAGTTTCCCACACCAAATTAGTCCATCACTTAAAAACAAAAAACAACAACAATGAGTTTCATTAGGATTGTGTTTTTCTTTACAATTTTTTTTTTTTTTTGAGGTAGGGTCTTTAGTCCAGGGGGGCCTGAAATTCACTGTGTAGTTTCAGGCTGCCCTCAAACTCATAGCAATCCTCCTACCTCTACAGTCTAGGGTTCAGCCCAGGACATACATATATATATATGTATGTGTATGTAAATATATTTATATATTTACATATTATTGTTATATAATTAAAAATACATATTTTTGAAAGAGAGAGCGAGAACATGGACGTGCCTGTGCCTGTAGCACTGCAAATGAACTCCAGATGCATGTGCCACCTTGAGAATCGGGCTTACGTGGGTACTGGGGGAATGAACCCGTGTCATTAAGCTTTGCAGGCATTTGCCTTAATCACTAAGTCATCTCCCTAGCCTAGTACTTTTTTTTTTTTTTTTTTTTTTTTTTGATTTTTGGAGGTAGGGTCTCACTCTAGCTCAGGCTGACCTGGAATTCATTCATTCACTCTGTAGTCTCAGGGTGGCCTCAAACTCACGACGATCTTCCTACCTCTGCCTCCAGAGTGCTGGGATTAAAGGCATGCGCCACCACGCCCGGCTTCCTAGCCCAGTACTTTTTTTTTTTCCACATTATTTGTTTTTATTAATTATTATTTTTTTTACTGACAACTTCTATACTTACATACAAAAAACACATGATATTTTCTCCCCTTTCCCATTCCACTTTAGAATTCCAGTCTCCATGATATCCCCTCCCTCTCTCCATTAGTCTCTCTTTTAATTTGATGTCATCATCTTTTTCTTCTATTTTGAGGGTCTTGCCAAGGTATTGCTAGGCACTGCAAGGTCATGGATATCGAGGCCAATTTCTGTCTGGGCAGTTGCATTGTAAGAAGTCATACCCTTCCTTTGGCTCTTCCATTCTATCCACCCCCTCTTCCACAATGGTCCCTGAGCCTTGGGGGGTGTGACAGAGGTGTTTCAGTGCTGCCTAGCCCAGTGCTTTTAAAATATATATTTTTTATCCATTTCTTTTAAGAGGGAGGAAATATGGTGGTGCCAGAGCCTCTGGCCACTTCAAAGAAACTCCATTTATATTGCCACTCTGTGTGTCTGGCTTTATGTGGATACGGGGGAATTGAACCTGGACCACTAAGTTTTGCAAACAAGTACTTTTAAAAAAGTGCTGAGCCATCTCCCAGGTTTCATCATCTTTAAAGTTAGCTTCCATTAAAGTCTTAGAATATGGACAAAATGAAGGGTTTTTTTGTTGTTGTTTTGTTTTGTTTTGGCCAGAGTATATGAGCCTGGTTTTCACTGACCACAAATTCCATCAATATTTTGGTCTTTTTTTTTTTTTTAATTATTTATTTGCAAACGGGGGAGGGGGAGAGAGAATGTGGGCGGGTTGTGCGCACATGCATGCACCAGGGCTTCCAGCCACTGGAAACGAACTCCAGATGTATGTGCCACTGTGCATCTGGCTTTACATGGGTACTGAGGAATCAAACCCATGTTGTGAGGCTTTTCAAGCAGGTGCCTTAATCACTGAGTCATCTCTCCAGCCCCAGTATTCTGATTCTAAGCTCCCTTCAGAATAGCCTATTAAATAAAATATCTACCAGAAGCAGGGCCTGGTGACACATGCCTGTAATCCTAGCAATCACCATTGAGAAGACTGAGGAAGAAGAATTACTTATGGCCAGCTTGGCCTGAATAGCAAGATCCTATCTCAAAACAAAACTTTACAAAAGCACAAACAAATAGACAAAAATCTGGATTTTCAATGCTCAGTGAAAAGAACAAGAGTATCTTAATAATTTTTATATTGATGATATATGTGGTAACTTTATTACATATATAGGGTAAAATTTGTTAAAATGGTTCTTTTTTTTTTTACTGCAAGTACTAGGACATTTTAAACTATAAATGTGAATCACGTATTTCTTTGGACAGTGCTACATTAGTCTCACTATTGAAAATGTGGTCCAAGGCCAGCATCATCAGCATGCTTGATAAATATGCATAATTTTCCCAGAAAGAGTTTATTATTATGGTCTGTATTGGAAGTAGAGAGATTTTATTTAGAACTGTGTCAATAGATTTGTGAGCAACGTGTCTATAAACTTTAAAAAATGTTTTACTTTTATATACTAAAAATTTTTATGAGTAGATTTTTGACATAATTTTTGGACACCCCGTGGAAAAATAAAGTGTGCTGTGAACTTATAAACAGCCTTGTGGCTGAAGTAGAAATGACTAGTCCACAATTCCTAGAGCTAGTGTTACTGGTTGACAGGGTTGGTGAAATGCACGGTGTAGCATGTTGGAAGTATGAATGCTCATAGGTGAGCCTCTGAATATGGACACACTTTTCCCACTTCTCTTGACCTGCATTAACACTGGCACAATGATGTGCCACAGTATTGTAACGTTTCTCTAGTCTGCTTCTCTAAAGCTTATTTTAAATTCTTCCTACAAATGTGTGCCAAATGCATAAGAACCACATGGATAACAGATTAACTTGGAAAGAACCTCACCTCTCTGGTAGCAGTTTTCTGTTACCTTTCTTCCCCACTGTGGCAGAATGCCTGATACAAACAGCTCACAGCAGGGAATGCAAGGCATAGCAACTTAAATCATGGCAGACAGGAGCTGAGAGCAGATCAATGCAGGAAGGGGCCAGAGCACGGTAAATTTCCCAAGGACATACCCAGGCTGACGTGCTTCCTTCAGGTAGGCCTTATCACCTAAAGTTGTCAGAACATCATCACCTCATCACCCCCAAAGTCCCACCAGCTGCGGAAATAGAATTTAATATACGAGGCTGGAATGTTTCATATCAAAATTATAACACCAGTATGTCAAAATAAGTCACTTTGGCAAATTGATTCATTCAACATGATGTACTCACTGTGTATTAGAAACACTGCTAGGTTCTCTGGAGATGGTGGTGAGCAGAAACATCTCTGCCTTACGATGAAGCTTAGGAAGTAGAGAAGAGACATACCCTGAGCAATATGTTAGCACAAGTGTAAAATTTAGACTAGAAAAACTACAATGGATTTTACACTGGAACAGTTTCACTCATGAGAAGAGTCCCCTGAGAAACGGTTACTTCGTCTATGAGTTGATGCTTGAGGAAGAACTTGAGTAAACCAAGAAGGGAGCACAGCCCATTTTCTAGGGAGAGGGAGTAGTGTGGACATGTGGACACAGGGCCTGTGTAGAAAGGTTGTCAGGAATAGGTGACTGAAAGTAGATGGGGATGGCAGGAGTTCCTTAGTGAGTGGGAAAGAGCTGGAGTGGATGGTAGGGAGAGAGGGCCAAGAGTGTCAGTAGTGAGCAGCTGTTGCAGCATGCAGGAAAAAAGTGATAGCTCACACTCCGGGGTGCTGCCAGTGTTAGAGAAGTAAACAGTTTCAAGCCATAATGTGAGGGTGGGTTTTTTTTTTTTTTTTTTTTTTTTTTTTTTTTGGTTTTTCGAGGTAGGGTCTCACTGTGGTCCAGGCTGACCTGAAATTAACTATGTGATCTCAGGGTGGCCTCGAACTCTCGGAGATCCTTCTACCTCTGCCTCCCAAGTGCTGGGATTAAAGGCGTATGCCACCACGCCCAGCTAGGGGTTTTGTATTTTTAAGTTTAGTAGCTTATTGGGTTGAAGTACACTTTACAGAAGTTGCAGGTTGATTGAGTGATTTTATTTTACTTTTCTTTTAGACATTCTCTGCCTCTACTACTGGATGAATGAAAACTCAATTTGAACTAAATGCTAACAAGGAATTGTGCTTAGTTTTTGCTCTGTAGCACTCTTCACATTTTTTGCACATTTTTTCTTACTATAAAAACTGCACTAAATTTTTTTTAAAAAAATGAAGCAGTTGAAAAGAAAAAGGAAAAGTAATTTTAGTGTTCAAGAAACTCAGACCCTTTTGAAAGAAATTACCAAAAGGAAAGAAGTCATTTTTTCCAAGCAGCTCAACACGACAATAAACGTGATGAAGCGAATGGCTTGGGAGGAGATTGCACAGTGTGTGAATGCTGTGGGAGAAGGAGAACAGAGGACGGGGACTGAAGTGAAGAGGAGGTACCTCGACTGGAGGGCACTCATGAAGAGAAAGAGGATGAAGGCGAACATGAAGCTGGTGGGTTCAGGGTTTCCCCTTCCCACATCGGATTTGGATGACTCTCTCACTGAAGAGATTGATGAAAAGATTGCATTCCGAAATGATGCAAATTTTGACTGGCAGAATGTGGCAGATTTCCGGGATGCAGGAGGATCCCTGACAGAGGTCAAAGTGGAAGAGGAAGAAAGGGACCCCCAGAGCCCTGAAGTGAGTATTTTGCTGTGATACTTTTTTCCCTTTTTCAGCTGTAATGTGGAATTTCTAGTGCAGACATTGAAGTCCTCAGATCAGGTGTTGGCCAGATGGGACCAGAGTTTGATCCCCAGCACCCATGTAAAAATCTGGGCATGGCCGAGTGTGGCTGTAACCCCAGTGCTGAGGGGGCATAAAGAGAAGAGTCACTGGAGCTCCCTGGTCAGCTAGTCTTATGGGACAATGATGAGCTCCAGGTTCAGTGAGACCCTGTCTCAAGGAAATGAGCCTGAAGAGTGATCGAGAAAGACACCTGATGTCTGTGTGCTCACATGATGCACATATTCACACACACATGTGCACACCACACACAATGCATGGTGTACATACCAAAAAATTACTGTTATTTTTTTCTTTGCATCATTAATACCTTTCTTACTAGATATAATTATTAGTGACATCAGGTAATCCATATATATATGAGTATGAGTTCAAATTCAAACTAAGTGGTTTTGTGTGCTTGCAAGCCCAGAAAGCCTCTAAAAATATTAGTGCTAAGTGAACATCATGAAGCTGAAGGAAACCCCAAGAATCACTTTACTCTTTTCTTCTAGTTTGAGATTGAGGAGGAGGAGGAGATGCTGTCATCTGTCATACCAGATTCCCGGAGGGAAAATGAGCTTCCTGACTTCCCCCACATCGACGAGTTTTTCACCCTGAACTCAACACCTTCTAGATCTGCATATGATGAGCCCCATTTGCTCGTCAACATAGAGAAACAGAAACTCGAGCTGGAGAAGCGACGACTGGACATCGAGGCGGAAAGGCTGCAGGTGGAGAAGGAGCGGCTGCAGATTGAGAAGGAGCGGCTGCGTCACCTAGACCTGGAGCACGAGCGGCTGCAGCTGGAGAAGGAGCGGCTGCAGATCGAGAGGGAGAAGTGGAGGCTGCAGCTGGTCAGCTCTGAGAAACCGGCTTTGGAGAATGAACTTGGCCCAGGGGAAAAGGCCATGCTCCAGCCACAGGACATAGAAGCAGAGAAGTTGAAACTGGAGCGAGAACGCTTGCAGCTGGAGAAGGATAGGCTCCAGTTCTTGAAGTTCGAATCTGAGAAGCTGCAGATTGAAAAGGAGCGACTACAGGTGGAGAAAGAGAGACTCCGAATTCAGAAGGAAGGACACTTGCAGTGACTCAATTCTCTCTTTAGTTAATGTTTGTAAACTATAGGTTTTCTTCCTATCAGGTGATGTAAAGGTGGTTGCTGGATTAGCTATGCTTTTTTTTTTTTTTTTTTTGGAACCTTTTCTCCATGTCTAATGTCAGTGTTTTCAATAGGAAAAAAGATAGATATGTGTGGCTAATTGTATGCTTCCCTAGTATATTATCTAAACACTGTCCTAGCATAAAGAGAATAGCAGAATGACTGCTAGATGCTTCACTTTAGTATTATCCCATAGAGTCTTGCCTTCTCTGTGCACC
This sequence comes from Orientallactaga sibirica, assembly GCA_036365145.1. Taxonomy (NCBI): domain Eukaryota; kingdom Metazoa; phylum Chordata; class Mammalia; order Rodentia; family Dipodidae; genus Orientallactaga; species Orientallactaga sibirica. The sequence continues at coordinate 28,775,227 of JAEOAD010000021.1, read as the reverse complement.
CAAAGTTTACAACTATGTCTGTGTAAAATCCTAGCCCAGAAGACATTGGCATTGTCTGGAGACATTTTGGCTGGACTGCAGGAAGGGGTGTGCATGGGCATCTCCTATGTAGAGGCCACAGATGCTGCTGAACAGCATTCAGCACTTTAGTGCCCCCTAGGAAAGAGCTACCCAACCCAAAGTGTTATTGTGGCCAAGTTTAAGAAACCCTATCCTGGCCAAATTGTGCACCTCTATAACTGTTTATAGTTTAGAATATTAAATCCTCAGATATTTATGTGGATAGATACTTAAATGGCCAAAAACTTTTAACATTACTGTGTAGTATATTGAATATAGGGAGTTATGAAGAGTGTAGGTATTTTATCCATGTTTTCATCTGTAAGTAGACTGAGATACAGGAAACAATTCAGGGAACATCTGAAATTGTCAAAAATGGGTCACTTTGAAAAGCAGTCCATTGTGAGAAGCAATATACAATTTAGAAATAGTTCCCTTCTGTGAATCTGTTGGCTTAGTGTGAACATAAAATTGTTATTTCAAACATGTATGAAATCTTATGGAAGAGGACAGAAGCTAGTAGTAATGGTACAAAGTAAAAAATGGTACCAAGAGTCCATGAGCTCAAACACAAAAGGTATCGGTTGATTTTTAAAATGAATTGTAGCCATTTGGAACTCGGAGGTGGAAGAGAATGTCCTCTGTGTCAAGTGATGATGTTGGAACAATGATACTAGTTGTGTGTTCTGGATGGGAGAAGCATTTATACACTATTTGATGTCATTAATCTACAAGCAGTTTTTGAAACTAGGACCTATCATTGTTTTTGAAGCTCAGAGAAGTCACACAGTGACTGATGGCTGAAACTTTAAATTGCAGTGTATTTTGTCTTTGCCCCTTCCCAAGAAACAAATTTCTAACTCCTTAATCCCTTTTGAATTCTGAACCAAGGGCTGGTTTATCTGGTGATTCACCACTGGTTTTCTCATGGTGGTGGTTTCACAGTCCAACCGATTGTGCTGCACATTAGTGTTGAATATGACCGCACAAGTTCACTTTGTGTTTTCTGGTTTCCAGGCTGATGCGTAGCTTTAATCTCTTCTATTGACAGACTACCTTGATTTTATGTTTGTTCCTTGTTAATTTAAGAATGGCTAGAAATCAAGTTGATGTTGGAATATGGATATGCAAAGGAAAAGTATACTTGTGCTTACTTACCCTGATTTTGAAATAGTGTTATTTTTCTATAATTATATTAAATGCTTCTACCGTAGAAATAAACATGCCTAGACTGTCTGTCTGAAAGTTTATTATTTCAGATGATTCTCAGTGCTCTAAGATTACCCAGCCTGGGAGGGAATCTTCTCATGAGTAGCATCAGGAGCCTAACATGTCCTAGAATTGGACCTCTGCTAGACATGCATTATGTATTCCTGCTTTCATATCCCATAGGGATCAGGCCCTGGCAACCATGTGGGTGTTCTGTAGCTGCCACAATCTACCTGTGCTGTGTGTACTTGGACCACAGAAGTCATGGCTTGATCCTGCCTGCCTTGTGTCATCAGGGTTTTTCCCAGTAAAGATGGCCTGTGTCCTGATATGGGGCTGTTAACTTTTGTGGATTTTACAAATAAACTGGATGGCAAAGATTTTAATTCACACCTGCTAACTATGCAGTCTGCATCCTATGAGACTGAGGGTCAATAATTTAATAATAATAAAGCTGTGATTACCAATATAAGCTTAAGTTTTTCAATTGTTTAGAAAATGTTTTATTTGAAAGTTATGGGAAAATTTATTTAGTACCATGTTTTATTTATATTTATTATCAAAATTATGTAACAGAAGCTGGGCATGGTGGCACATGCCTTTAATCCCAGCACTTGGGAGGCAGAGGTAGTAGGATCACTGTGAGTTTGAGGCCAGCCTGAGACTATAGCCTAGGCTAGAGTGAGACCCTACCACAAAAACCAAAACGAACAAAAAAGGATGAAAAATTGAATGCAAATTTGTGTAACAGATAATAGAATTGTTTTCTTTTTCACCACTACACCCCTTCTAAGCATGCTTCTGGAATATTATCACTTGGGTTGTGAATCAAGATGTAAATATCTGCCTAGTGAAATATGACAATGGTATAAGTAATATCTGTCTGCCCCATTTACTAAAATATACATTAATAATTTGTCTACTTTTCTAAACATTCTTAAATGGGTGGAGTAAAGTCATGGAAAGAAGAGACATCTGAAATATTTCACAGTGATGTAAGCATTGGCACCAGCAATGTAAAAAGTCCTAATTCACAACTATACTCAACACCTGGCATCCATTTCCCATCTTTATAGTCCAGGTGGGGCTGACTTGATGCAGGCCTCTAGATGGTATCAATGGACTCAAACCTCTCCATACATCCCATTTTCTGAACTCTCAGATTGGTTTGTTCAAGGTGAAGAACACAATGCATTCAGAACCAATGAAACATGGGAAGTGTTTGTTGAAATTTGTGAAAAAGAAGTGGTTTTACACTCCCCTCTTAAATGTCTTAACTCTTGGTCTGAGGAGAAAGCTTGGTAGGTAAAGTACTTACTTGCCTCATAAGCAAGAGGACCTGTGTTTGATCCCAGTAGCCATGTAAGATGCCAAGATGTGCCTATAATCCCAGCACTGGGGAGGCAGAGACAGGAGGATACCTGGAGCATGCTGACCAGCCAGTCTAGCCTAATTAGTGAGCTCCAGTCCAATGAGATGGACACTGTTCCAAAAGATGACAGCCAAAGTTGTCCATGAGCCTCCATGCACATATATATATGTGTGCCCACACATAGAAAGACATATGTACACCTTAACTCCCCACAGAGATGTGTAATTCCATTTTGCTACATTTAGTGTTACAGTCTTGAAACCTCTTTACAAAGCCTCTCAAGGAACCCAGAGAAGAAAGAAGAGTATGTGTTGTTACCCTTTTGAACTCTTGAACCAGCCTCACCTGACATTGGAGCTATTTCTGAATTTTCAGTTTTATATACCAGCAAATTTCTCCCTACTCTATATTTTCTACTTTTGTCTATTTGTTATCCATGCATTACAAATTCAGTTATAAAATACATTTTTAAAAGATTTTTTATTTTTATTTATTTATTTATTAGAGACAGAGTGAGGGGGATAGAAAGAGAGAGAGTGAGAATGGGCATGCCAGGGCCTCTAGCCACTGCAAACAAACTCCAGACACATGTGCCACCATGTGCATCTGGCTTTCATGGGACTTGGAGATTCAAACCGGGGTCCTTAGGCTTCACAGGCAAATGCCTTAACCACTAAGCCATCTCTCCAGCCCTAAAATACATTTTTTATTTTTATCATTTGCACAGTATTCTTGATTTGGCATTCCCTTTCTGAATGTAGAGAAACTGTCCTCAGATCTAGCGATTTCTTACAAATACTAAGGCAGACCAATTGCTACTTTGGCCTAGAACCAAACAGGCTTCAAACTAACTCGAGGTCTCCCATATGTCAGGGGAGAATGCTATCACAAACACTCCTTTCTCTAAAATAAGCATTGCAACGCTCTTTGGTGAGAAAATAACAAAATTTGAAGATTACAAAATAATTGTTAGAGCTGGGTGTGATGGCGCACGCCTTTAATCCCAGCACTTGGGAGGCAGAAGTAGGAGGATCACCGTGAGTTGGAGGTCACCCTGAGGCTGCATAGTTAATTCCAGGTCAGAGACCCTACCTCAAAAAAAAAAAAAAAAAAAAAAAAAAAAAAAAAAAAGAAAGTTAGATGGAGATTTACAAATGGCACTTTACAAATGAGTTTCACTATGTCAAATTAAGGTCTTTGTTAGCTCAAGAGAAATTGTGAAACATGTCATATATGTTAACTGAGAAAATATATAAGGAATTAGATTTTGGAAAAAATACCATCAGTGAATTTGAATTTGCTACTCTTAAAATTATGGAATTAAAACAATAAAATATTTAAAATAAAAATAATGTTGAATTAATATATTTTCATTTTTTCTTTAATTTTTCATCTACTTTAATGTTCTGCATGTTGTGTGTCTCTTCCTAGGGAGACATGAACAAATGTCTATTCACTCCAGATTGAGCACTGATCACAGAACAAAGAAGTGGATCCACTCAAGTCTACCTTAGTGAACCAGTTTGTCTATTGTGGTTACTTATAATATGGGTATGGATGACTCAATGGCAGTTGCATCACAGAAGAGCCCACCCAAGTATGAGTGGCAACTCATGAAATGTGCAATCCTAGAGTTCTCTTATTCTTCGTGAAATGTGTTTTGTCTTTTTATTACTAGTGCCATTATAATATATAGTAAATATTGTATTATATATAATTATAGTATAATTAAAAGAAGTGCTTAAATCAATTTTTACTTGAATCAGAAGGCATTATTTAGTAAAGCATATATTAGATCTCAGTTGGTAAAATCCAGGCTTTTTTCTTTTTAAATAGTTTTATTTATTTATTCATTTATTTTCTTTCTTCTTCTCCTCCTCCTTCTCTTTCTTCTTCTTTTTTTTCCGAGGTAGGTTCTTACTCTAACCCAGGCTAACCTGGAATTCACTATGTATTCTCAGGGTGGTCTCGAACTCACAGTGATCCTCCTACCTCTGCCTCCCAACTGCTGGGATTAAAGGTGTGTGCTACCACACCCAGCTTTATTTATTTATTTATTTTCAAGCACGCACACACACACATGGGGCTGGAGGTGGGGGAGAGACAGAGAGAGAATGGGTATGTCAGGGCCTGCAGCTGTTGCAAACAAACTCCAGATGTGTGCACCACTTTGTACATCTGGCTTTATGTGGTTATTGGGGAAGTGAACCTGGATCATTAGACTTGCAGGTAGGTGCCTTAACCATTAAGCAATATCTTTAGCCCACACTTTGATTATTTTTTATATATTTAATTTATTTTTATTTGAGACAGAGAGAGGGAGGGAGAGAGAGAGAGAGAGAAAGAGAGAGAGAGAGAGAGGGAATGGGCATGCCAGAGCTTCTAGCCATTGCAAACAAACTCCAGACACATGAGCCACCTTGTGCATCTGGCTTATGTGGGACCTAGAGAATCAAACCTGGGTCCTTAGGCTTCCACAGTCAAGTGCCTTAACTGCTAAGCCATCTCTCCAACCCTTGTTTTTATTGAGTGATTTCTTCTCCATTCCTATGATGTGTGAATTAAAAAGGGTTCACTGTAAAAAAAAAAAAGAGGTGATATTATACAAGAGAGTCATTTTATAATTCTGCCTATTTACAGTTCTTGTCTATGGTTCCACCGTCTAGATATCTGAGTCTGGTTCTGTTTTTAACTTTATTTCTTGATTGGGATTCTTTTTCTTGCTTTCTTATACACGCTATAATTTTTATTAAATACTAATGCTGGAGGTAGAAGAACTGGAGAAAGTGAGATGAGTTCCATCAGGACTTTACTTTGAGGGAGTTGAATAAGTCTAGGTGGGTGCTGAGCAGCATTTGGGCTATGTGTCTGTGTTCATCACCTTCTGCAGCAAGTACCTGCTAGTGTGCTGTGCTTGCTCTGTGATGACTGGAGACACTGAGGTGCCGAAGGGGTTTTCCCCAGTATTCCTGCCCCTCCTGCATGTTTACAGCAATTTTCACATGCATTTGCTCATAAACCCTCCTTTCATTCTTTCAGTGTTAGATAGAGGTGTTGTTAGTACTGGGAACATGTTGGAAGCAAGCTGGGAGTTTCTCCTGCAGCCACCCAGCCTCCCTTTTCTGCAATTGGTCTTTACAGTGGTCTCAGAGGTGGAACTTCTCAGTATTCCTACTCTTGCACCTCCTAGAAGCAGAACTAGTTGTTCTTGGTTGTGACTTTTTCTCCCCAACCTAATAGCTGGCTAAACATTATTGGTGTAGGATCTAGGGCCAGTGATGATTTCCTGAGCCTAAAGATACTTGGTCTTTAAGAATTTATTAGTGTACTAGCACATTCCTTCTTATACATGGGTATTATGTCCAGTATAGCATTGCTTCTGATCTTCCAAATTTGAACCTGTCTGGTTTTTCATTTCTCCTTGAATGCTTGAAATTCCATTGGTTTGTCTTCCATGGACAGTTTTCTGATAAGCACAAAAATGTTCTGATGTAGAATCTTTGAATTTTTCTAAGCTTTAGGATGAAAGTCATTTTCTTTCAAGCTTTCTATTTTCTAGGGAAAGGCAGAATCCTAAGGCTACAGAGATGAATATACATGTAGTTTTGGTTGTTAATCTTGTACGGCCATATAATGTGATGAGTGATTTAGAAACATTCTCACCTTCACAGAAATGTCAAACCTTGATATTATTGTTCCTGTTTTACATTTGAAATGACAGCTTTTTTTTTTTTCTAGAGACCATGGAGTAGCTGCCTGAACAAGGATTTACTATTACTTTTGTCTGACTTTGAATCTTCAAATATGTTCTTTCTATAACTCATTGTTGTCTCTGGAACTAAAGCGCCCAGAGATAAAGTGCAAAGTTTATAAAAGTGGGGCTGGAGAGATGGTTTAGCGGTTAAGGCACCTGCCTCCTAAGCCTAAGAATGCCAGTTCCAATCTCCAGGTCCCACATTTAGCCACATGCAAAGTGATGCAAAGGCCCAATGCTGCACTTGATCACACGGGGGCACACACCTCTGGATTTCGTTCACAGCAGCTGAGAGGCTGCTGGCACGCCCATCTCTATCTGTCTGCCTCCCCCTTTCTCTCTGTCTCTCTCCAAAAAAAAAAAAAAAAGTTTATGAAAGTGGTCAAATAGTAGTGGTATAAGTCCTGTTTTAAAGGCAAGTACAGGGCACAAAAAAAGGTTGTTTTCCAAATTAAGACCAATTGTGAATGTCTACTCAAGGATATAATTTCAATAAGACTTCTTGTTGATTGGATAGTAATTAGTCATAAAGGGTCTATGGCTGTTCACCTTCTCTATTTGTTTTTTATTTATTTTTAGTTTTTTTTTTAATTTTATTTTTTTCAGGTAGGATTTCACTCTAGCCCAGGCTGACCTGGAATTCACTAAGGAGTGCTGGGATTAAAGGAGTGAGCCACCATACCTAGTTCACCTTCTCTTGATTATCATCCCATTTTGTTTCCCATGCTTTGTCTACTTCACTTTCCTAAAGTGAAGGGGACCACTTGATCTCCTCTTTCATTGTCAGGTCACAGTCCTGTTAGGTGATCCTATCCCAAGGTTCATGGAATTAAGTCATGGAGTCTATTTTCTGAGAAGGTAAGGTGATGGAGCATGCTCAGAAACACTCTGCTTTCAGAAGCACTAGAAATAGGACTTTGAGCAGCTATGTCCCTTGTTCAATATCCCTGTCGAAAATATTGATATATGTTTGCACTGGTAGTTGTATATATCTTTGGGGTCAGTACTGACATAATTAGGGTAATTGATTTTGGCAGCTTTGCCTTCAGATCTAATCTCTTTCTTTGTTCTTTTAGAAACTATCTAGCATCCTTTATATTAGGTATCTACTTATTAATAAATTCACTTTTCAATTCACCAGAGTAGTGTTTTGTTCTACTTTGTTTAGTTGGGAGTCATCTCTGAAACAGGGATAGCCCAATTAGAAGAAATGATTGGCAAAACTTCAAAAGGAAAGATGTGAAAGATTATGGAAACTAGATTAGGGGATAATTTGCTCTTATTTGTTGTTGAAAGTAGGTAAGGAAGGGCACTAGAGATGTTGACAAACCTCATAAAGGGATGTTAAGTTATTATGTACAGGAGATGATGGGATCTTACTGTCTTTGAGGAAAATCACTGACTGCCATGTGCAGGGTGGACTCGAGGTAAATGCAAGTGAGATAAGAAGCCAGGACATCTATTAGGAGGCAGCTGTAATGATAAGAGGGAGAAACTCTGAAGTCCATGATTGAAGTCAGCCCTAGCATGGATGAGGCTCCTGGGGCAATATAAAGTGATATTTAGGAGGTTCAAACAATTGAAAATATGAGGATGATGAAGAAATAGGCTGAACTGGAATTCACTATGTAGTCTCAGGCTAGCCTCAAACTCCTGGTGATACTCCTACCTCTACCTCCCAAGTGCTGGGATTAAAGGCATGTGCCACCATGCCTGGCATCCTTAAGTTTTTATTTTAGTTTCTTGAGCTTAAGTTTTGCTAAACAGCCCTGACTGTTCTGGAACTTACTATGTAGCTCAGGATGACCTTACATTCATAATCTTCTGCCCTCAGCCTCTCAAGTGCTGGGATTATAGACATATACCACCATGCCCAGTGATAACATACACTGTTATGAAGAGAAATTTTTATGGGTGCGATTAGAGGCATAGTTGTAAGAAATGCTATTCATTTTCCTTTTAGGTCTGTGGTACTTGGAAAGATGTCAGAAGCTTGGACTGCTATCAGGGGAAGGTTTGAAGATGTCAAGAGCTTCTTTACTTTGTACTGAGGGAGTTGGAGAGAATGTTGGCAAGAGGCATGTTTCCCAGTGGTAAGATGAATGAGAATGAGGAGGCATATTGATTACTATTGGGAGATGAGTGTGGACAAGAAAAGGGTTATTGAAATGTCTTTGGTGTGAGGCTGTGAACAAGAAGGACATTAACACTGAAGGTAGATCTATTGGGTTGAGCTTCGGATTTTTAATGAGAACTCAAGTGAAAGTGTTAAAGTTTCTGTACATGGCTGACTCCTAATGACTGTGAAGATGGTTGCAGAAACAATGATTCTGGCAGACTTTGTGCTTCAATATAAAAACAGAATACTGGGGCTAGAGATATGGTTAAGTGGCACTTTTTGTGTAAGCAGGAGAGCCTGAGGGGGCCTGAGACTGCCAAGTTCAAATCTCCAGATCCCAAGTAAACATTTGGGCATGGCCATGTGTACCTGTACTCCCAGTCTCCCAGGGGAGCAGCGATCTGAGAATTGTTGGAGTCCCCAAGTTCCATAATTAGTACCAAAAAAGAGACCCAGGCTCAAACAAGACCACACAGAAGAGCAGTGGAGTAGAACATCCTACACTTGATTCTAGCCACCACAGGTGAGGGACCACAGGTGAATTCCAGCATATAGGCTGCTGCAAGGGCACATACTTGGGAAGGAGAGAAGGAGGGAGGGAGAGAAGAAGGGAGAGAGAAAGAGAGAAAGAGAGAGGGAGAGAGAGTGTGTGTGAGAGAGAGAGAACAGATACATTTTCCAGCCTCATTGTACTTTTTACACTGACATAGAAAATATCATTATGGGGGGCGGGCTGGAGAGATGGCACAGTGATTTATGGCACCTGCTTATAAAACCTGTTGGCCTAGATTTGATTCCCCAGTACCCATGTAAAGCCAAATGGACAAAGTGGCACATGCATCTGGAGTTTGTTTGCACTGGCTGGAGGCCCTGGTGAGAACATTCATATTCTCTGTCTCTCTATTCCTTCTTCTCTCCTTCCCTCCTTGTCCCTCTCAAGTAAACAAACAAAATGTTTTAAAAAACTCATAACTCACCTGGTGCATCCTTTTAATCCCAGCACTTGGGAGGCTGAGATAGGAGGACCTGAATGTACAAGGCCAGCCTGAGACTAATTCCAGGTAAGCCTGGGCTTGAGAAAGACCCTATTCCAAAAAAAAAAAAAAAAAATCATGACATCAGCTATACTCAACCTTCATTTTCACCCACTCTATACTTAATATACAGTCTAGAAAGTGTGAATGAGGAAAAATGTCTATAAACTTCTACTTAATTAATCAATCTGACTCAATTAAGTCTTTCATTCAACAAATATTTATTAAGCACCTACAATATGCCAGGCACTGTGCTGGGTGCTGGGGATACAACTGTGAACAAGGTAGACACAGTCCCTGCCCTCAAGGAGCTTACAGTCTAGTAGTTTTACAGACAAGTACACAGGCAATTACAATGCAGTGTGGTGAGTGCTGTGATGGGTAAAAAACATTAAGAATGGCACCTAACTCAGTTTCATAGGCAGGGGGTTGTGAATAGGCATAGAAATCCTCCCAGGACATTCAATTTGAGTGTTGAAGGATGAGTGTAAGTTAGATACAGAGGAAATAGAGGGGAGGTGTAGACTGAAGAAATAGTATATGCAGTGTTCATGTGCTGCTGTGGAGGTTCATTTGCTGGCTGAAGGCTTGGATAGGAGTGATGGGAGTGTTTGAAGCAATCATTAAGGACCAGACCATGAAGGAAATTATTTTTTCAAAAACCTGTAATTTTTCCTGAGGGACAGTGTATACATATGTTACCAGGTCTATACCATTTAAGATTTCTTTTACTAAAGCACAGAGATTGAATGGGGATCGTGAGCACTAAAGGAAGATTAGTCATCCACTTTTTCTAGTTTAGCCTCCATGGTGTCAGCAGACGCTGTGCTCTCATCAGCCCATCATGCTGCACACAGCCCTCATGCAAGTCAGTGATACAAACCACCTGGCTTTGTGCACTAGTTTCTGGCCACCTTTTCCTGTGAAACCTCTACTCATCCTTCATAATCACACTCTGAGTATCATCCTAACTTGTGCTTTTTGCTGAGATCCTTAGGTCCATGTTTTTTTTCTTTGTATTATAGTACTTATCATTTCAAATGAACCTAATATCTTGAACCATGTCCATACATAGCAAAGTGTCATTTTTTAAATAAACATGGGTAGAATTGTCTTCCCAATTTCTCAGTGAAAACAAGTACCATCTCCTCATTTGTTGTCTGTTCTAAACTATTGTTATTACCTCGAAACTACTTAAATGGAAAAATAAGAATGAAGGGCGAAATCACATGAGACAATAATTTTATGGAGCAAAATACAGTAGATTTCAACACACAGTTACAGAGTATGTTGCTGTTAGGACGTGATTCATTCTCAAAGATTCTGTCTTTGACAACTTAATTGGTTAACAAATGAGCCAAAGGTTTGTAAAAAAAGGGAAAGCTTAAATGAAGAAATGATATAGGCTAGCTACATTTTCTAATATGGCCTACCACTTGACTCTTATAATCCCTCAGTGAGTCTTAGAATTTCTCAAACATCTTTTATAATTGTAGGAAAACAAAAAAACTTTTAAGCTCTGTAGATACAATAAGAACATTTGTTACTTTATTCTTTTTGGTGGGTACAAAAACCACAATTTTGTACACAGAACAAGGTTATAAATAATAGTGATAACATGAGTGACCCGTAGTCATTTTGGATTCTACATCGCAGACAGATGATTTCATGTCATGATTCCTTCACTTTGTTTTTGTTCCTGACACAAATCCAGTTCGTGAACCAACTCGAGTGACAGTGTGAAGGTTATGCGAACAAGATGACCAACAACTTTTATTAAAAAAGTCTCTAAAGTCATTACAGTGATGGCATTTATATCAATTATTGCAATGTATTGTTCCCTAAGATGGTTAGAAAAAAGAATCGTGTTGTCCTCTACTGAATTTAAGTCAGTTAAAAAGCAAGCATGTTTCAGTATTTGTTTTCTCCAAAGTAAGTGTAAATGCTTCCTTTAAATTTTGTTTTTCACAGGATTTACATGTTTGTTTATTATTTTCTCATCACAGTTCAGTGATCAGCTGTCTCAGCTGGAGATTGTCCCATTGACTGCTAGGGTGTTCTGGAGACACAGGTTAGCATATTCCTTAACATCTGTAACTACTTTATTCTTTTCCATGGTGACCAAGGCCTTTCTGAGCAAGAATTTCACAGTTTAATGCTCTAATTGGCAAGTCTGATTAGTTAAGTCCACTCGAGTGAATTTTGTTGCTGTTAATACACCCATCCCAGCTCCCCCCACCCACTCCCCCAAAAAACCTATATTGTGAGTTTTCCTGATATAAAATCTGAGTTTGGGTTTCCGAGCTGAACTCATGCACATGTTGCGGCTGCTGCTGTCCGGCTCACGACGTACTTCCCGCTCTCAGCCAAAGGGTTGGTTTAGCAGAGACCCTGCTGGGCCTGTCCTTCGGGGCTGTGTTTCCATCAGTCACCAACACAGTTTAATTAAGGCACTCAATTATTTTTTTGGTTTTTAAGGTAGGTCCGATGCAATGACAGCCAATCCAGAACTTTGTCTAATTGCAGTTCCCGTGTGAACTGCTTTGGGGCAGTCGGGCGTCAGCACGCGGCCGTTTTCTCCCACGCTCCCAGTGATGGATAGTCTGGCTTTGTTTCTTATGGCTTCAGAAAAGGTCAGCTGGGTTGCATGGAAAGGAAACAGAAAGGATGCCCGGTGTTATGAAGTTTCTGTTTCTTCAACAACATATGACACAACAAACACCAAGATATCAAGAATTAGACATCTGCATTTTTTTTTTTTTCGTCATAGGAAAACTCTCAGGAGGGGAAGAAAAACTCAGCTCCACTAAAAAGAATCAGTCTGCAATTTGAGATCTACCTGTTTAAGAGCTATTTCTAATATCATAAAAACTGATTTTGTTTTTGGAGCATATCTGGGTCGGAGACATCTTTTAACTTGCCTTGCTCTGTAAATTAGTACTTTCAATGGGACGTAAAAGCTCCTCTATGGCAACATTCTCTAAGTCACAGCATTTTTCTTGTTAGAGAATGCCTTTTTGACAGTGCAAAGATTAGATGGTTAAGTCATGACAACTGCCTAAACTAGCTATATGTATAAAGTTCTATTTTTAGGAACACAGACCTATGCACACACTTGCATTCACTCACACGAGTTACAGACGCGACTTGGAACAACACCGTTAGTGACGGAGCTCACCGTATGCTTCTCGGGAAAGCTGAGCTCACATGCTTACAGAAGGTGGACCAAGGCAGGCCATGTTTGATAATGTCCTAAGCCACATTATCACTGGCAGACTTCTAATATTGACAGTATATGGGTCAGAACTCTGAATTCTCATTAAATTCCTAGTTCTTGACTTATCAGGCAGAAGAAAGCACCACACAGTGAAGCAGTATGATTATGAAAATTTAATTCCTGATCAGTCACTGCCTCTAAATTCTTCCAAGCAAATAAATTCTAATGTTAAGAGGAAAACAGAGGTAATACTCCTTAAGTTTCTTTATGACTTAGACCTCAACTCTCTCATGACTCATAATGAATTTATTCTCTATTGCTATTTAAGCTCATCTAATTTCTTAGGAAATTCCATGTTTGTATTTGATCTGAACTAGAACTTAATGAATGTATTGGTTATTCATTAAAGTAATGAAATTCCTTATTGTATTAAAAACTGGTAAGGCAAAGGTACTTAGAAATCATTTACCCTGACTACTTAAAAAGACGAGGTCAATGTCAGTAAGTATAGAAGTTGTCAATAAAAAAAGAAAAAAAAAAAAAAAAAGACAACCTCAAATGGCTAGTGGTGACATAGCTATGATAAAAACAAAGGTGAAGGTGACATTGCTGTAAATAGCTGCAGAAAGGACTTCCTACCTACAAGGTGAGGGTTAGGATACATCTTTCATTGAGACATTGGAGCTCCTGTGTTTACAATGGACATACAATGAGGATTTTAGGGGAAATAATACTCCTACTTCAGTATCTCCCATGAGTCCCCTGAAATCAAACTTTTTTTATTTTGCACCAAATAGGCCACACAGTACATATTTGTTCAGTGGATGGATATTCAGATATGGTATGATACTTTTTCCTTCTTTAGCCACACTATTAAGTAGATTTCTATTGTGTAGTGAAGATTTCAGATTTTGTTTTAAAGATTATGGGCATAACCTAACTTTCCAATCATTTGCATAATAAAGTAAATAGAACCTTTTGTATATTTGTAGGGGTGTACACATATGTGTGAGGCTGCATGTACACCTAGCATATGCATATGTGTGGAGACCAGAGGTTGATCTCAGGTATCTCAATCACTTTTCTTTTTTTTTTTTCTTTTCTTTTTTTTGGTTTTGCAAGGTAGGGTCTCACTCTGGTCCAGGCTGTCCTGGAATTAACTATGTAGTCTCAGGGTGGCTTCGAATTCTCGGTGATCCTCCTACCTCTGCCTCCCGAGTGCTGGGATTAAAAGTGTGCGCCACCACGCCTGGCTTCTCAATCACTTTTCTATCTTAATTTTTGAGGCTGGGGTCTGGTGCTGAACCTAGAGTTCACCTGATTGGGCTTCACTAGCTAGCCAGCAGGTCTTAAGAGTTCCTCCTGTCTCCACTTCCCCAGAGCTGGGTTACATGTGCCAGCCACCATGTTCATCTTTTATATTTGGCCTCAGGTATTCATGCTTGCCTGGCAATCACTTAACCCATTCAGATATATCCCTTCCTTCACCTGTATTTTTTTTAACTTTAGAGGGGGGAGGGTGGAGAATTGTCATGCCAGGGCCTCAGCCACTGCCACTGAACCCCAGATGCTTGTGCCACTTAGTGTGCACGTGCGATCTTGTACTTGCCTCACCTTTGTAAGTCTGGCTTACATAGGATCTGAAGAGAGATTGAACATGGGTCCTTAGGCTTTGTAGGCAAGTGTCTTAACCGCTAAGCCATCTCTCTAGCCCCTCCACCCTTTTTTGAAACAGTATTTCTCTGCAGCCCAGGCTGGCTTTGAATTTGTGGCAATCCTCCTGCCTCAGTGTCTCAAGTGCTACAATTAAAGGGATGTGCCATTATAACGGGCTCAATAGAGTATTTGAAAACAAAAGAATATTAGTTTAATAATAAAGTGAAAACTGCTTACTTTCAAGTCTTTTCCAGAGGTATAGATCACATCGACTCTGAATATCACTGTCTTTTAAATAACAGGTATTAGGATACAAATACCTTGTTTTTATTTAAAATGTATTACCTTAAAGGTTTAAAGTGTGATTTAAAAGCAATTCATGCGGTTAATTTCAATGCCAGATTCTGAGTCTAAAACCTTATTGTGTGTAAGTTGTATGTACCTGACCTGGGCCTTTGCATCTCTTTACAACCAATTTCCCACATCTTTGTAATACATGACATTTATTTATATTTCTTTCTAAAATTTTGAATATTCTTTTTTCTTTGCTTCCACCTTTGGATTAGCTCATGATTTGAATAAGTAAGCAAAGCAAAGTCATTATTAGTGAACAAATAAAACAAAGAATGTTTAAGATATCTTGTAAGATTCATCTCAGAATGCATTCCAATTAATTAGTTTTGAAAACAGGCCAGGAAATTATTTTTCTGAGTTTGGAGAATTTCTCTATTCTGCAAAGTTAAGATGAAAACCCTTTTGCTAATGGCCAAACACTTTGATGCCACCTTAGTTTGATAATTTCCTAATGCTCCTAAATCATTAGAAGGCATGCTTACCAAGTCCCACCCCCAAACCATGTTTTTAGCTGAATTAATTAATGGTTTCATTTTAATTTTTTTCACTAAGTTGAGAAAGAACCATGTTGGAGTTATTATTTATAGTTGTACCAATTTATAGCTTTCTAGATTTTGAGAAAATACAACTATATCATAATAAACTGAAATGGCTTTGTTCTTTCGAGAAACCAACAATAAATATCAAAATGAAATACATCTATCAACTGTGTGTATTATTAAACATGCAGTGGCTGTTTTGACTTCACAACAAGCACTGAAGGTCTCTTGAAGGTTCAAAGCCTCATTTATCATGTAATCACAAGAAACAGCCAATTCACTGGGCTGTTATATATAATTTTAGAAAATGGATTTTTAGAACTCTGCCTTTAGAAGAGCAATAGCAAATCCATTCAGGTCTTATTTTAAAACCACTTTCTATTATTAGAGGAAAGAAGTGGGCATTTAGATTCTGACAAAAAATAACCTCCATCTCTTATATTTCCCTGAATACATACAATTTTTTTTTTATTGTGACAGGATGAAAGGATGTGAGTGGAGCTGATCTGGCTTGTTTAAAAGCAATTGAAATGGAAAATGGGGAAAAAGTACCTAACCATTCACTACAGTGTTTCCTCTGTTACTGTATTCCTCCTTTAGAACATGTGAATTATGGACATTGACAGAGAAACTACTGAATTGCCTTAAATGCCCATTCACCTTAGTGATCCTGTGAAAATAAAAGCTATGTGTCATCTAATGAATGTGCATTGTAGTTAAAATCCTGACATGCACTTCAATTTAAAGGGCTGGATTAAGGACTTTTCTCAGATGAACAAACAACAGGGATTCTTTTAAAATATAGAAGGGTGGACAATGTAATAGAAATCAATGAGATTAGGAGCTAAAACTATTGTGTACATACTGTGTGTTGGAGCTTTCATATGTATTATTTCTTCAGAAAACTAGAAACAGGCAGCTGTCTAGGTTTTTAAGTCATTCCAAACAAGGTTTGCTTTTACTTGGTTAGCACTTATCCTAAATTTCTTTTTCACAGAAATTTGCCTGGTCTGTGCCTAGGAAAGTCCAGATCTAATTTCCAATTTTTCTCCAAATTTCAGGGAGGTAAATGATGTTTAAATTATTATTTTTTTTCATGGAGCAGTTTAGCCTGTCTTTGTCTTTCTGACCCTTACAATGCAGATATCTATTGGCAACATAAAGTTTCAAACAGTACATCTGCAGCCAAAGAAAACCGAACCACTGTGCACTGAAGTTTCCAAAAATAGAAAGCTCTAATGAGAAGCAAGCAATACCACCACTGGACAGACAGTTCACAACACTGTGTTCACAGGATGCATTCCCCCAACTCACTGGCATCAGCCCTAAGTCCTACCCCTAAATTTTAATACTCTCGGTTCCATATACGTTGTAACCTTCTCTATAAGTTGCTAAATTCTGGGTATTCTGCGAGGAAGTTGGGTTAAAAGTCTGTGCACTCTTTGCCACCTTCATTCTCTTCGCTTCGGCCCTGGACTTGTAACAGAACTCTATCAAAGCCACCAGCATTGCCAAGCCCAAGCCGCCAACCAGAATGTAGAAGACGCCCGCTACGTTGCTCAGGCTCAAGGCACTCGTCTTGTCCTGGAAAGGATAAAGACACTTCTGTTAACCAATACTGCATCCCAAATGTAACTACACATGAAATTTAAATAGCCACATACGGGAAATGCTTAATTTAAACAGAAATTATTTACAAGTATAAGCCACTGATGCAAGTTTATAGATTTAAACATAAAGCACATATAGCACTCAGGAGAAGTGAAATTATGCTGACCATCAATAAATTGTATGAAACTACATTCAATAAAATCTGTAACATTTTATTATTATTAAATATGCAAGGAAAACCACTATACTTATCAGTGTACAAGCATTTATATATTTACATAGGGAGGCAGAAGTGGGCTTAGTGTAGACTTTGAAAATGATATGTTTAAAATCCAATTATATGGGAAAAGGGATCTCTTTGGGGTTTGCTTCCTTTAAAACATAAGTTTAGCGTTTAGGATTTCTCTTGAATAAATCTAATTCCACACTTCCTAGTTAAGTAACTGTGGGTCTCTATGTATCATATTTTATTCATCATTAATTTATCAAGTATATACAAATGACAGGGTATTGGGGCACATATCATTTGTTCTTTTTGATATGTATGCAAGGAAAAACATCTTGTGAACAATGTTATTTAGTATATGATATACTATACAGGAATAACCATGTATGCACAATAGGATCACTTTTAAACTTTGTTATTATTATTATTAATTGCTTTTCTTACAAAACACTCTCTTATAGCCCAGGCTGGCCTCAAACTTACTAAGTAGCCAAGGCTGGCTGGCCTCACTTCCTGATCCTCCTGCTACTACTGCCCATGTTTGGGGATTACAGGCATCTGCCACCATGATTGCCTTGTAACTTTTTAAATATAAATTATTAAAATTACACAAATGACATGATCAATTGGAAAATAAATGATTTATGCATGGACAGATTTACAATTATTTTTACTGATTTAGACACATTATTTTCAGCACTATACATATTACCTCATTATAACTTTTGTAAATAGTCATGCAGATGATGGGAATATATTAAAATGGTAACAACAACCCAGAATTGTTATCATAAACTATAAATATATTTATTTTATAGTGCTATTCCAAAAATGTTTTGGCTGACACCATAAAGGATTCTCTGGTCATTTCTTAATAATATCTTGTATGCAAAATCTGGTTCAGATCTTTAAATAGTTTTTTAGGAAAAAATTTAATTCAAAAATATAGTCTAGCTAGTCATGATATGAATTGAGGAGGTTAAAAATTTCAAGTATTTTTTAAAAAAATAATCTCTCAATTATTTCTGTTCCTCTTTACATCAGGATTTGAAATAATTGTTTCATTAACTGGCCAGACTTGTCACATTCCCCTCTAGTTCAAAGGCAGACAGAAGTGATCAAAATGCAAGTGTAAGGCTTGGAAAGGGATCAATTAACATTTGTGGCATTCTTAAATTAGTTGAAGCGCTCCAATTTAAGCCAATAATTTGTTTAATGTTTTATGATAGCCAATAATTTGCTTACTGTCTAGAAGAGGATACAGAAAAAAAAAAAAAAAAAAAAAAAAAAAACATGAGGATTCTAAAAATCTCCAGTATGGCTTTAGAGCAGTTTCAAATATATCCTATTAATGTAGCTATTATTTTGAGTCACTGATAAACTTCTTCCTTTTCTTTATTATAATAAAAACACACTTTTTACTAAACAGAATTCAGCCTGTAGGTTTTCTGCACTGTTCTAAAAAGAAATCCTGAGCAAGAGACTTTAGAATTTGAGGATACTATTTGTCAACATTGATTTATTAAAATAACTTCCACTGAAAGAATAGAACTGGAAAATTCGGTGTGTTGATGTCAGCCCACAATGCGACAGGGCCTCTCTGAACGAAAGAGGAATGCTTGCGACAGCACACTGAACTTCTCAGTGAGCATTTATTTAATAGTCAGCACCTTTTGTTTCTGAATAACTACTGATCAATTTCCCATTTCCTGTTTGGGACTTAGTTCTTGAAATAAAACATTTCATGGTTTCTTTCTCGAAAATGACAACTTAGCCAAGAAAGAAAAACTCTACTCTTATTAGTGGTACGTTAAGTTTGAGAATAACATAAAGAATTTTTATTTTACCTACTTTGAGTTAATTTTAGTTTATTTTAAATCCTTAATATTAGGGAGCAGGTCGTTTTTTTCTGAGAAGACAGAGCTTGTGGTTGGAATTGATGGTATTAATTTTTAATTGAGGTAGTGGCTGGATGGACAGAAATGTTCAGGGGTTTTGGGTTCCATATGTTTTTGACAATTGCTCCCATGTACTGTTTGTGAACACAAGAGGAGGCCCCGAACTGCAGAGACTGACCTTGCTTCCCGAGTCCTTGGGTCCACATTCACCTTTATCGTACCACCATTTGTTTTTCAGCTTGTCTAAGACGCCTGCCTCACTGAGTTTCAAAACGGCAAGGTTTACAGGAGTTCTTCACGTGGAAAATAACATAAATAACATTATATATGTTATTTTATGTTATTCAAGTAAAACTACATCAGAATCGCAAGGCAAAGTGACGGAGCAGAGGCCGCAGCAGGCGTTATGTCTTGTACTGTAGGCCCAGGCTTAGAATCAGACATAAAACTGGGGCCTGCTCCATCGCTTTTGGTAACAGGCACATACTGCTAGGGAGGATTTTTAAATAAAATGTATGCAATTACTGTGAATCCAAAACTATTGGCATGGATTGGATTTCTTGAACAGCTATAATTTTCCCAACATACATGTGGTGGTCATTGGAAATCTAGAAGCTCTTGCTTTCAAAATTAATGGAAGTGACCTCAGGTTCCCAGTCTGAAGAAGTTATATAATATTTATTTTTCTCCTTGTGTACATTAAGATTTAGCTAGTGAGATTGTACTTTATGCCATAACAGTATGTAGCAAGTATCCATCAATAAATTGACTCCATAATTACTTTCATCCAAGACCTAGTGGTTCAGTGTCCCACATCATGCCACCTTGTTTTGTTTTTTCCAGGTAGGCTCCCACCCTAGCCCAGAATGACCTGAAACTCACTCTGTTGTTTCAGGATGGCCTTAAACTCATAGCAATCTTCCTACCTTTGCCTCCAGAGTGCTGGGATTAAAGGTATGTTACCACACCTACCTAGGGGAAGGTTCTTATTAGATGAATATGTTGTTATTTTAAATTATAAACCTATGTTGGTGTTTTATTTCTACATTACAGCATCGAACCTAAATAATGTGCAATTTTCATCCTTCTGGAGTTAACCATATTGCTATAAGTACATGGAAAAGCGAGTATAATTAAAGTTATAAATAAATAAACAAATGACAGGCTAGGGATAGAATTTCTTTGCTATCTTCGATTTCTTCAATACTAAATTGGAATGGAAGTCTCAGGGAGGAAGATGTCAGCTTCCACTCAACATCAGTAGTTGGAGTAATAAAAGAATTCTCCCAGGTTTCTTTGTCACATAGAGTATGAAAGCTAAGAATATGAGTGAGAAACACTGACTCCTAAGGCCTTGTGTACTTATTGTCATTGTGGCTACCTGCTTGTGTTTCTTTTTGCTGAAGCCTTCCTATATTCCTCTGGCCATTTTCAAGGCTGTCACTGTCATTTTATCTGCCTGTGCTGTAATCTGTTGCCTGCTTCAAGTGAATATTGAATGTATTTGGTGAGACACAGCATTCATTTTTGTTTAGTTACCAAGAGATTATTCCCAGGAGCCCAGCTATACAACTAGGTCATGCACTGATAATGACAGGGATAATGATTTACTTACTATGAACCCAACACTGTGGAAAATACTTTACATCCTTATTACTATCAATGGCATTTAATAAATGAAGATAGCAAGACTGAGAGAATTTAACTCAAGTAGTTACACAGCTGGGCATCACTGGAATCAGGATTTATGGCACTGTCTGCATAGCTTATACATTTAAACATATAGCAGAAGACTCAGAAAAATGGGTTTCTGATTTAAGTTTTCATGTTAAAAACTAGATGGAAACTCATCTACCTCTAATATTACTTTTGCAAATTTTATAAAATAGGTTTCTTATTTAGTTCACAAGGTTTCAGAGTACAATGTGATATATATGTCATTTACTATGGCTTAAGTTTTTAATCCAGTTAAGAAATTATGGGTATTTTTCATTTTTCATTTTCTGGAGTATTCATTTTTTTAATACTTAATTGTTTTTATTATTTATTAAATAAATATTATTTAATTCTTAATTATTTTTAATTAAACCCTAGCATAAACACAGTTTAACCCTCTATGACACCAATTTGAGGATATGAATATTGGGGGTGCTAAAATGAACACAGTTAGCCCAGGTTTTATTGTCCATACCATTCCTCTTCCACACATATTTCAGTTCCCCATTTCCACTAACGGAGTGATTGTTACCAACTTGACTTGTGTGTTCAGTGGTAAACTGTGAACTCTTGGACAGCAAAAATTACAGTATTAATCTTTGTAACACAGTCTTTATCAGTAACAGCTTACTCTGAGGAAGTGAGCTGGAAAGGTTTTACATTTACGTTATGTTGAATCTGAGGAGGAAACATTTTCTTGGACTTAATACTATGAGAGATTTTGTTGTTTTGTTTTGGGATTTATCACTGCACAGGCTAGTGTTTATACTCCTGGTTCAAGTCCTCCTGCTTTAGCCTCACGATAGAGTTCCTTAGGTTATTTAATCAAAGCTTTTAATTTAATAAATAAATTAAATTATTTTAATACAGGTGTAGGAAAATTATGTTAGCTTATATTTCTTGAGTAGAGTGGGCTGAGAAAAGAAGTCCTCAGTGTATTGAAGAGAGAGAATGGGTATAGGAAAAAATAAGGTAAATGGCAATAGAGTCTTCTGGAAGTTTCTTTTAAAAAAGACAGTTGATGATAAAACTGGATTAAATGAAGATAAACTCCCTTTTTAAGAAATTGTTTTTCTCTGTTACCTTCATATTTCTTTTGGCCTCTTTGTCCCTTCTGGCATTCACTCCAATAGCCTGATTTTAAAGGGTGATATCAGATCGGCAATTTAGACATGCATCGTTTATTGTTATGAACAACTAATATTCCACTGGTGGAATAGCATATGTTAAACAAGAAAATCATTACTGGGAGAGTCCTCTCCCAGGGCTCATTTTCCTTAGTGAGTATCACTACAACATTTTTTCCTGCTTATGAACACATGATTTTCTGTCATTCCCTCCTGTCTTGTGTTTTCATGTGTGCAGAAGTATGAAGTAAGCTTTTTATACTTTTAAAATTATTAAAATCATACATATGTTATAGTCTTCCAAATGCCAAATCAAAACCAGGAGCTGGGTGGTCAAGCATTGTTCATAGAAAATGTGTTATTTAGGAATTATAGCTATGAAATGATTTTATGAACACTCATGTTGCTGTGAGTGTGCATGTTTTTATGGCTATAGTAAGAGAATAAAATATAAAATAAATAGAGAAGATATTAATTTTGCAGCTTTTATTGTATTATGATGAGTGGTGGTTATAAGGATTGCCAAAAATTCTTCATGAAGCCAAGATTTAAAAACTTCTATGGATACTGACATAAAATCTATATATGTGACTTATACTTACACTAAGCTATACTAATATAGTAATCAAAGAGATATATTTTAGATACTGCAGCTCATTTTTTAATTGGCTGTTTGTAAATGAAGGCATTTTGTTATCTTTTAAGAATGAGTATAAATTTTTATGACTATTGAAAAAGACTAAATAGCTATAACACTAACACTATGAAATAAACAAATTTTCAAAAAAATGAATTTACAACCACAATTTTTTGTGTTTTCCTCTATTGCTTTTTTCCTGTAAGATCTTTTCCTTCATAGCTTTTGTTAAGTTTTTGTGGCTGAAGTTTGCCATGGGCAGAACTTGACTGTGCTGGGAATGGCTGTCAGATGAGTGGAGAATTATTGCACAGCTCCACAAAGCTGGCACAGAACTCTAAGTAGTTCAATTTTTGATGACATTGAATTGTAAATTACTCAAGGAAAAAGACAAGGGGAAGTTCTACTTTTTTTTTTTTTTTCTGCAGGTGCTGATACATTGCTCAGTTAAACAGAAGTGTAATAATCTGCTGTGAAATGTAAGTCAGAGATATACACTGTCCCCACCCCCATTCTGCAAATGGCAGGTGGATCAACTGTTTCCTCTTAGGATCCTTTTCATGGGTGGGTAGGTTTGATGGATCTTCTCTTCATAGATGACACGCTGTTAGGCAACTGATAGGTGATCTATCAAAAATTCACATTTCACAATTAAGTAAGCCAAGATATTTGTAGGCTTGTGTGGCAATCTCTATGAATCTATTTAGGTCTCTGCCTGAGTTTTATTTTACATTCTTACTAATTAATGGCTTCAGAGCAGACTTCCTTCATTAACTCAGAACTTTTCATTCCTATTTTAATTCTTTTGAGGAAGAGCAAGCCAAATAGGGAGCAGGGAGCAGTGATGTAAATTAAAGAAGAGAATCAATCACCTGAAGAAGTTTCAAGGTGAAAAGGAAAAGCCAACATCAACTTCCTGGAAGTTTACTCTACTAAGTCAGGTCAGACCATTCAAGTCTCACTTTGTATCACAAATTCAAAGTATATGATATTACTATTTAGATTCCCACAACCTTTATTCTCTGGGTGATAAACTTTCCATCCATATACAACCTACTAGGATTATTTAGTATAGAAACAAAATTCCTGAGGGGAAATGGAACATAGTGTTATTTTATTTTAGGTGAACATTTTATATTAAATTTTTATAACATTTCAGAAAGCTACTTCTGAAGATTTGAAATAACTTTTTATACTATATATTTTTTTTCAGTTCATGTTTGTGAAGGCAATATGCTACATACTGGAAGAATAAATAGTTTGCTTCCAGGAATGATAAAGTTAGATTTACACTTATTCTTCTGGATCACAAATATTTTTACTCAGTGTCACATGTACCAGACAATGTGTTGGACACATGTGTTTGATTTTATTTAATCCTTCATTAAAATAAGTCACAATGAGTTTTGATATATATACATATATTTTTTTGCTGTCCTTATTTATTTTCTCTGGAAAATCATTGATATACACTAACATGGAAATGCTATTTACATTTGTAGAATTTTTTTTCCCTTAAGGCACTATTATACTTCTCTTAGATTTGTGATAAAAATATGGAGCAAAAATTTTCTCGTGAAATAGAATATACATTTTATATCTTTGGTGCTATTTTGCACATTTCTTATGAACTTAATTCATACATAGAGATACTAGACTATTAATATAATTGTGAAAAAATTTCTCTCCATATATATATGTATTTGATTATGAAAACTATCAGATAATTTTAGGCACATTGGGTCCCGACATATAAATGAATTTATTTATTATTCTTTAAGAATGTGCTTTGTCTCCATTGAAACTCGTATTTAAGATTTATTGCCTCATTGTAACAGTGCTGAGATAGTTGGGCCTTTAAGTAGCCCATTTGGTTGTGGAGGATCACCTCCTATGAATTCTTAATGTTTTGTTAAGAGACTCTTAGACTTTTTCTGACTAGAGCAGGTATGGAGGGATTGGATTGCTTCTCATAGGAGCCAGCTGTTCACAAGAGTAACTTTGGCCTCTAGCTGCTCTTTGCTTCCTCTCTTACCATCTGATGTCTCTCATTCTCTCTCTCCAGCTCTCACTTGTCTCCCTCTATCTGCCTCATCCTCTGCTATGTGATGGCACCCATCATTACTATGTACTCAAGAAGTCCTCACCCATGTTGCTTGGACTTCTTATTTCTTTATCCATTACCTAACATCAGATACTTTGTTATAGATTAAGAGAAAAGGTTAACTAGAATAGAGTCAAAATTGTGACTTCCTCTTCCTGTGATAGGGCTGGTTATTAGACACAACTGGGCACATGAAGGGCGCACTAAGTGTAGTATGGCAGTAGACTATAGGGCTGATTATTAGGCTTAAAATACTAGGGAGTTCAGTCTGAAGGCTTCTCAGACTGGCTTTGGGAAGAGTTCATGGCAGATATCCTTATAGGCACTGCATGAAAACAGAGAATCTAACTGAAGTTTAGGTAGCTAAGTGAGAGAATTTCGACCCCAATCAGAAACTAGAACCCAAAGATAAGCAGGACCTCACCCACAGTTTTCTAGATGTAAAAAAAATAAAAATTCTATACTTTTAAATATATACATTTAAATTTTCATTACTTTTACTTCTCCATTGAAGATAGTTTCTTAATCAGAATTTTCACATCTATTTTTTTTTTTTTTAAATTTAGGAACTAAAGCAGATGAGTAAGTGTTTAGAGTTACCAGGTAGAATATCTATCAATTTTACGCCCCCTTTTCTTTTTCAAAGAAACTGATTTTAAATGAGAAAAAAAAATATGCGGCATAAAATATGACATGTGTGAGGTGAAGGCAAAGAAGGATTCGTGTTCTGGTGGCCTGGTTATTTTCTAACTCATCCACTAATGGAAGGCACAAACACAACTACAGCAACACACAAACACGTGTAATTACATAACCATGTTTGCATAGCTGTTTCACTTGACTGGGAGCCAGTGAGTTCTACTTGGAGAAAACCTTCTGGTAGGCACTCTAGCAGGGCAGCTGGAGTCAGGTTATTGCTGTTACTTATAGATATGCAGGAGAAGTTCTGGCCAAGTCATCATGATGACAGGAAGTCAGACTTACCTTCTCTGTTCTCCCTCCTCCCCTCAATACATTGCTCCTTCAGACACCCAAACCACCCTTCTTGCTTTTCCAAATCAAGTTCCATAGGTATATAATGTCTGCTTCACACCCTCCTCAGCCCAGAACTTTTCTGTGACTACTGTCATAGGTTTGTTGGTGTGTCTCCAAATGGATAGCAGTGGCAAATATTTTTGCTTTGACAGTAATTGCATACTTAAGTTTATGAAGGGGCTTGACTGGCAATCCAGTCTTATCCACAGTATAGGTCCAAACCAAAAGTCTCCCAGCAGATGCACCTATTACTTTACATACTGTTTACCCGCTTTTGGTGACATTGAGGCTAACCTTGGAGTCACCTCCCCCGCTGCCACATTCTCCTTTGTCGTACCACCATTTGTTTTTCAATTTGTCCAAGAGGCCTTGTTCATTCAGTTTTAAAACTGCGAGGTTAACAGCATTTCTTGAAACGATAAAACATATTTTGTAAGAAACTGAACAGCTGTTAAGATGTTAGAAGGAATGAGGACTTAAGCTCTTTTATAAGCTTCTCCCGGATGCTAAATAAACCTCTCATTTTGCCATCCTGCACGTCCTTAAATTGGAAGACAATGATAACTACTCCAAATGTATCAAGCATACAGTACTTGGTAGTGTGCACTAGCACTGTTCCCTTACTATTAAATGATTGATCTCATCATCAATTACATTGACTTTTTAAAACTGTAATAAACTTGAATTTAGTGCTAATGGTGAAGAAATGCGTCTTGAATTCCTTTGCTCCTAAGAGTGCTAATGACTCAACAGACTGAAAGGAATACTCACTCTTTGAAGGAAAAGCAAAATGGCAAATGAACAATTCTGCCACTTATTGAATATACTGATTTCCTGATAATTATGAGTATGGCTTAGTTGTCATTCTTTTATTACTTGTGGGGGGTTATTGCATTGTTGAGCCTGAATCTAGGATTTCCAGGTTCATGCAAGTGATAGGCTAGGCTAAAGACAGTAGTGGCACTTAGAGATGTTCTCATGTTGACATTTTATGTTTGTTTTTAAAGATATTTGATGCTATTTAGAAATCAGGGTCACACATCCAATTTGACTGTTTTATCTTAAGCAATTAAACCCATGGCATCATGAAGCACATGATCTGAGCTTTGCAGACAAAACACTCTAGATTAGATTTTCTCCACCTCTGTCTGTATGGGGGATAGGGACAGCATATTCTAATTACTCTCTAAGAAGATTAAAAAAACATGTCATGGGCTTTTGCTCCCATGTATTTGGTTTCCTTCATGCTTTCACAAGGCACAGTTTTTAAATGACCCATTAACTTTTTCAAGAGTACTTCCCAGCATGTAATGAAGATTCTCTTAAATCTAAAAGAGTGGTTATCTACTGAGGAACTCTGGGTAGAGTCTGTGCAGTGCTGTTTGAGAAGCATTTGGTGATTGCTTCATGCCCACTGGATTACAAATCAAAGGAAACAACCATATAAACAAGTAAATTATTTGCAAGTAAATTATTATTTAGCTAATCAGTAAGAAGTGTTTGATATTTTACTTCTAGACAGCTTGTTAAAGTGCACATTCTCTTCATCCACGCTCATGATACCTCAGTGAACGATCTGCTTTCCTACAACACTGGTGTGGGAGAGTATACACTTCCCATGAGTAAAGTACACATGGGACGTTTCAAAGGCTAGACTACCACTTCTTAAATACCAATTAGATGTTCGCATATTCTCCAACAAATAATACATGTGTTAATGAACATAATTTCTAAATTGAATAGTATTGGCTAGTCAATTTCATCATGAACAGGAGCAAATTAAAATGTAAGCATATATAAATATTCAACAAAGCATCTATTTAAAAAATTCTGGTAAGAAATGGGAAGCATTTTAATTTCTTTTGTGTTTCAAGAACTCAAATAAAATTGTTTTTAAATGAGTTAAAACCATTAACCTTATAATTCACATTAGCTTTCAACATTGAAGTAGTTTCTCAATTATTTTATATATTAGTTGAGAGTCTAGACTTTAGACTATTCCATTGATAAATTCAATGTATTCATGAGAGGGTTATTTAACAGGGTTATTAGCCATATCCAAAGACAGTTTCACAGCACAATAGAAAACAAAAACAAAACAAAACAAAACAAAAAAAAACAAAATAAAGGAATGGATAAGGAAAATAAAAGCTGTGTGCTAGAAAATTTTTTGGAATCAAGCTTTCTGCAAAATTACTCTAAGATATTGTCTTTCTAATACATCTAATAGGCCATGTAAAAACAGTTTAGTTTCACACTGCTATCCATACATGTATGTATATATTTGTATTTGATTAATATTAATATATATTTGATTAATAGTATACACTTGACCAATAGATTGCCCAATTCATAATTTGTACGTTTTCTTCCTAGAAACATATGATCACTTAACCATCATAAATGAAGTTTACTTTTCTTAAACAATACAATGTTGAAGGCACTTGTAATTAATATTTGGAGATAATATTCAGTATTACAAGATTTTTTTGTTTGTTAAAAGTAACTTTAGTTCCTACAACTACATGACAAAAAATATATAATTTCTTCATGTTGTTTAAAGGCTTCTTTGTTTTGCTCAACTTTAGCATAAACCAAACATATAAGGACCTTTTTGAAAATTTGTTCTATCTCATGGAATATATCACACTTAGTACTATTAATAGTAAGAACCATAAAATTATGTAAAAATGTATAAGTTCCTTTACTCATTTTGTTAGGCCATGTTAAAAAGTACTTTTTCTTCATCTAAAGTGACCAATGAACCCTTAAGGTGTAATAGCAAACAAAATGAAGGAAGCCATAAGTTGAGTCAACTAGCAACAAAGAAAGCAGATCCTTGCTGTAGCACATTTTAGTCTTGCTGTGGAAATTCTTTCCGACATTTTAGACATTGACTTCAAAATTAGTATGAGAAATGCTACTGACTATAGGATATTTTTGCCCTAACTAAGCATCAAGAAAGCTGTAATTGTTACCTTGTAGAATAGAAAAGGAGAAAAGTATTGTAGGATATTTCATGTATTAATTATTCCTTTTATCGTAGAGCATAAATCCAATTTAAATGAATTGTTTTTGTTTTAAAATTGGAATGGGAGGGGCAAAGAACAGTGTATGGCCACATTCTCACTGAATGTGTAAACCACACTGGAGAACCCAGGCAGGGAGACAATGGCTTTTACAAACTGAACTAGGACCCAGGTAACTTACTTATTTCCTTGCCTTTTATGCCTCATGGACAGGTAGGTAAGAAAAATTTCTTTTCAAACATATTTTCCTATTAGTGAAATGATGAGGAACTTGACTCAGCTTTGGAATGAAAATGATTGTCTGGTTAAATTCCAGGGCCCCTGGAAAACTTCTCAGGGCTTATATTTCTAAAATATCTTTCAATGAAGTTAAAGATTATGAAAATATCTCTCATTATCCTAAGACTTTGGACCTACTTTTCTTAAAGATGTAAACTAACAGATGTAAATTTTTCCATTTATTAACTTGGGGTAAGACATTACTAAGTAACCTTTCTCTTGTAAAAAGCATGCTTGACCCAGATTTAGATGTTTGCCTTTCCTTTTATGTTCCTAAATGATTTCTCATTACATTCTATACATTTGAATATATAGGTCTTATTCTTATTGTGTGTCTTATGATGTATATTGTACGTGTTGTAGTGTAACTTCACTGTTCATAAGCCACTAAAGTATACATCTAGTAAACTATCTACCTCAATAAATGGAACAAATTTACAAAGCTCAAGTTTGGTAAAGTGGTTGTATGGCTTCTTGAATTATGAACATTGTAATGGATTGATCATGCAGTCCCTTAGATTGAGTATTTGTCCATTGGATATTTGTCCATTGGATATTCAGAGCACTGATAATTAGAATGAATAATTTGCAATAATATCTTTAGTCTGGCTAAACTGAATTCAGTTTCACTTCACTTTTTAAAGAACAAACACTTCATTGTTGGCTAAGATACCAATAGTATATGTACCTAATACAATTTGTTTGCCTTATTACTGTGAAATGATGCTACTGTTTTATTATCCTGATAAAAGCAAGATTCTTTCAATATATACATATAAAAATCTCTCCTAAATTTTAAGTCTCTGCTGTTTCACGGGCGAGTTCCCTTTATGCTATATTCTCTACAACTTTTAAATACCCAGTGTGACAATGTTTAGAATATTTATCTGAATGAGACAGAGAGTAATTTCATAGATTCTAACAAATTGATTTTTGAATATTTATATTGTTATGTATGTTAAATATTTTAAAATTTTTATTGACAACTTCTATACTTACAAACAATAAACCATGATATTTCCCACCCCTCCTCCCATCCACTTCAGAACTCCACTATGTAAACTAGTAAGAGACTGAACACAAAACAACATTTCTTTAAAATTAGCAATAATGTGTTAAGCAAAGATAATTTTAAGTAAAGATGTTTTACACAGGAGAAACTACTAATCAAATAAAGAGAATTCAACTTGTAACATAAGTAGAGAAAGATAAAAATGAAGATAATGACCAATATGGCCAAGGATTTAATAATGTAGGCATAATAATATACTCATGATAGAATTAAAAGCAAGGAAGAAAACAATTTGCTTTTATGTAGTAAGACCTTTAAGACAATGTTTGTCTGTGACCTAATAATTTCTCTTTTAGGACTCAATCCTAATAAATTAGCCAAATATGTTAGCAAAATACTTTCTGATAAATCACATAGTATATTTATATGTCAAAAATTTAGGAGACAATATAAATGTCTCAAATAAAAGGAAAATTATACCACTAGACAAAGTATGATTTGAGTATCAGAACCACTCCAGAATACAGATGCTCACATTTAACCCTTCTCCATCAGATCCTTCTGGACTAATGTAGCTACTTTCCACAAACTTCTGGAGTGCTAATACTGAGAGCACTAAAACTCTATCTGACAATGTTTTACAACCATCATAATTTTAATAAGAAGATGAAATGCTGATAGTATAAAGCTGAGAGAAATAAATTAAAATGCATTTGTGGGCTGCAAAGGTGGCTTAGAAGTTAAGATAAACCTAATGACCTAGGTTTGATTCCCCAGAACCCAGGTAAGCCAGGTGCACATGGTAGTGCATATGTCTGGGATTTATTTGCAGTGACTAGAGGCCCTGGAGAACCTATTCTCTCTCTCTCTTCCTCTCTCTAATAAATAAATAAAATTAAAAAATAAAAATGCATTAGTATATTCTTTGTGATATCAGTTTGGCAATAAACTGTAAATAATTTTATTACTAATGAAAACATATTGAGTGAAGTTGTATTCCATTACCAATTCCTTGGTTGAAGGGATGATCAATGATTGTACTTGCACCTTGCTTTTTATGCCTTTTTTCTCATTCAAATTTTTCATCAATGGGATACTTTAGCAAAAGCATAAAAAAAAAAAAAACTACACCCTCCTCTAAACTATTTTATAATATAATGCCTCTCATAATTATTTTGTTCAAGCTAAACTTTATATTCTTTTTTAAAATTTAATTTTCTTTATTGACAACTTTTGTACTTACAGACAATAAACCATATTTCCCTCCCCTCCCCCATTCCGCTTCAGAACTCTACTCTCCATCATATCCCCTCCCTCTCTCCATTAGTCTCTCTTTTAATTTCTTTTTCTTCTATTATGAAGGTCTTGTGAAGGTATTGCTAGGCACTACAAGGTCATGGATATCGAGGCCAATTTCTGTCTGGACAGTTGCATTGTAAGGAGTCGTACCCTTCCTTTGGTTCTTACATTCTTTCCGCCAGCTCTTCTGCAATGGACCCTGAGCCTTGGAAGATGTAATAGAGATGTTTCAGTGCTGGATACTCTGCTTTATATTCTGTGGGTGCAGTAGAATTTAGGTGTTGTTAAGGATCTCAAGCAAATGTTCATTGTTCAAAAGTTTGTGGGTGGCTTTGGTACCCTTAGATATTTTAAATATATTTTTTATTACTTATGTATATAGTATATATACAGCCATGATGGTACCATTGTTAGCTTGCTCCCTGTCCTCCCCCCATGGGTTATGTGGGTCTTGCCTTATGTTTTGTCCCTGTAAAAGGCTGGAGGACATGTGCTGCTCTCAGCGTTTGCAAAGGTTCTGCTTTATTCCAAAGGAACAGGTCAGGCAGAAAAGTATGAGTAATGCATGAATGAGCAGGTCTACCCCATCAGACAGGATCTGCAGGTGTTTAATAGAACTCTCAGTGGTCTAGAGAACAGCCTTGCTGTTTCACAAGTATTTACATAGATGAGGTGAGTCTTTTCCCTCAGGCTGGACTAAATGAAAGTAGTTGTGAGTAGGCAGGAGTCCTCCTAAGTGGGGAATTAAAAATATGTGTATCACTTGCTTCAGAAAAAAGAAAAAAAAAGATATCACAAGTAGAGGCCTTAAAAATATCTTGAAATTTGTAGGGATTTAAAAATCACAATTTGCTTTGATTTTTCATCATAGTACACATTAACTATATCCCTTTCTTTTTCTTTTTCTTTTTTTTCTTTCTTTCTTTTTTTTTTTTTTTTTTTTTTTTTTTTTTTTGGTGTTTCAAGATGGGGTCTCGCTCTAGCTCAGGCTGACCTGGAATTCACCATGGGGCCTCAGAGTGGCCTCAAACTCATGGTGATCCTCCTACATCTGCCTCCTGAGTTCTGGGTTCTCAGATTAAAGGTGTGCGCCACCACACCCAGCCAATATATCCCTTTCTTAAAGTCAAACTTAAATTTTATATTGGAAAACTAATTTGATTTAAATTTTATTCTAAAACATACACACACACACACACACACACATATATGTGAAAAATGAGTAAAAGAAAATTTGGTACAGGATATTCATTTGCTTAGTAAATGATGGCTGTATTATGTGTAGTGTTGCAAGCACTATGTTCTTGAAAACTCAGTCCACATAACAAGACAAGAAAATCAAATACCAAGTGGGATTTAATGTAATTTATATAATGTTGCCCCTCTCTCCACAACAAAAGGAAGGGGGGTGGAGCAAGTTGGCAGAAAAATGAGAGCATACAGAACTGTGTAGCAATCCAACTAAGAAAAATAATGATTTTTATCAATCAGGGAAGTATTTAAAGGTAAATAAAAATCAATCAATGGATAGAAGATATTCCAGAGCTAAATGTGCCTGATTTCAAGCACCATCATTTGCATTCACATTTCCAACACTTATCAGCTATTCAGCTGGGCAGAGTAACCAGGCCCAGCATTATCAATGCTCCACCAAGTTTTCAATTTAACTTGGCACTGTGATATTGCTGATCTGCCCAACTTAGGTCATTCAGTAGATAATCACAAGGCACCTTTCCCTTCAATTGTTTTGCAAAGGCAGAATTTGCACTAAATTGCTTTACGTATATATGCAAATTTTTAACAATGATAAGTTTTCACTCCAATTTGCTTATGCAGTGACAAGTAAGGTGTGAAGAATGTAAGTAAAAAGACCATGCTGATCTAGCATAACTTATAGTATAAATTGGGAAGCCACTCTGATCAAGAAGGATGTAATAGCTTTGCTTGGGTTTTAGACAATTCAGGCTGATGGAATTAAATTCATATGCAAACCTTTATATTTCCTACCAAGCCAAGTCAAGAGAGCAAAACAAATGAAGTGGACATAGCACTGTCTTCCAGCAATGTCTCTATATTGTTTGGTCTTTGAAATTAGCAAAGCAAATTATTTTATGTGTATGTGTGTGTGCTCATGTGTGTGACTGAAGACATGTGTGTCATGGTGTGCATGTGTAGGTCAGGGGATCACTTTGAGGCTTTTCCTTGCCTTCCACCTTGTCTGTGGCAGGATGTCTCATTGTTCACCACCCATTTTGCCAGGCTAGCTGGTCCCAGAGCTTCTGGGAAATTATCCTATCTCCACCTCCCTTCTCATAGTAGGCATGCTGGTATTACAGAAGCCCACAACAGCTTCACACTTTTTTCCTTTTGTCAACTATGGGTGCTGAGGATCAGAACTCAGGTCTCGGGCTGGTTTGGCTTGTGTTTGTCAACTGAACCATCTCCTTGGTTCCTGCAGGACCAATTCTTACTTGAGAAATGAGGTTGACTAAGATGAGTTTTTGAAGGATCACTGTAATCTTTGGGAGACTGTCTGCAATAATTGAATTAGAACATTAGCTATGGGTTATGACGTGAAAATCCAATTACATTTTGATGTTATGCTTATTGTTGAGTGTTTTTAAAGGTAATTCTTGCAAATACTTTATGTAGTTTAGTTTTATGATATTGTCACATAGCAAAACCTGTAGCATACTTTGAATCATGGGTCTTTTCCTCTAGAATTTGATGAAATCTGGATACTTTCTCAGTAACAATACACCAGGATTCTAAAGGTAAATGGGACATGATATCAAATGGTTTGTGGACTTTGGAAAGTAATTAATGAATAAGGATTCAAAAATATCTTAGATCTAATAACATTTGTTGATTTTAAAATCAATCTTTTACTTTTCTTATGTAGATCTGTTAATGGTAAGAGAAATAAAAAAGAAACATGTTTATAACATGCTGGCTGCAGAATTATAATAGAGAAGTTTTAAGAATGCTATTTGTCCAGAAGGGACTTCAATGGTGCTACATCTGTATGTGGTCATTCTGCAAACATATTATGAGGAGGTCTTTTACAATATCTGCACATTAAATTGACAAATTTGAAGTTGTTGAGAGATAGTCTTAGTTACATATATGAATTGGGAAAATGAAAATATTCAAAATAAATACTGCAATTTCATTTTATTACTGGTGTCCTCTTTGAAATTTTAATGTAATCTATAAAATCCCTTCCTTGCTATCTCCTTATTCAAATTTATGAAAGGAAGTTTTGTTTCCAGATAAGACCACAGCTACCTACACTGTGAAATGCTTTATGCTTTTTATGACTAGAACTTTCTTTACAAGTTGTGGTTATTATTAGTCAAAAGAACAGTTTCAAAGCTTCACAACTTGTGCTCTCTCAGGTTTGATGGTATTGAATGAATCATGCTATATTTGGACCATACGGAGCTGTGAGGATTCTGTACCTGTCTCAGCCTCTCAATTCCATCTTATAGCCCATGCTCCTTGCTCTCCTGATATGATTTCAAGAGTTACAAACCATTCCATGGATTCATGTTTTATTTTCCATCCCTGACTACTTTCTAAAAACGTTCACTGGTGGCTTTACAGATTAAAAATTTTTGTACTTTTGGCATCTACATGGGCTAGAGGTTACCCCCAGCCTTTCCAATTTACAGTTGTGAGCACTAGGGTCCAGTGGAAGTGCATCAAAGCCTCTCTGGAGGCAGGCCATCTGTCTTTTGGTTCATTGCTCTTTCCCAAGTGAGTCTCTGCTTATTCTTTCCTAGCTAGTTACACTCTGATATTACCTTGTGTCCTTTCTGTATCTCTATGAGGAAGTTGTCTTTTCCTGAGAAACTTGTAGTCTTAGTAGGGGTTTTTGGAAACTGTTTAACTTCTGTTCCTACGTTATAAGAAAATCTCTTAATCTATTATACTAGATTAGCTGATCCTTCCAAAGAAATTTTATTTAGAACTGACTCTAAACTCAGAAAAGAAACATCTATAAGAAATCATTTGCTCTTTCCTCTTATTTTCCTAAAAGTTTATATTTATTTATTTATGAGAGAGAGGGAATGAATGAATGAATGAATGAATGAATGAATATGGGTGTACCAGGGCTCTAGCCACTGCAAATGAACTCCAGATGCATGTAATACCATGTACATCTGGCTTATGTGGGTACTGGAGAATTGATTTGAACCAGCGTCCTTAGGCTTCACAGGCAAGCACCTTAACCACTAAGCCATGTCTCCAGGCCCCTAATTTTTTTATTTGCCAGTAATTACTTTTAAAATTCTAATCTGTTAGATTAGAATCTTTTCCCAGAAGGAATATACTGGTTAAAACACATAAACAATAAGGCCCACCACAGAAACTCAATCTACATTGTTTCAATCCTTTAGCCAGCCAAACGTCTTTAGGAACTGTGATTCTGCAAAGTGCTATCTGAATGTGTACAATGATTTCTATGAGGCTGGTCTGGTACCAGTCAGTTGAAGCATGTATCACTCAGCACCAGATCTACTGATTCACTGTATTCCATGTACCTAGAGTCAGAATAACATTGAATCTCTGCTTGCTTATAGCACTGAGCCAAGAACCTGGAACGATTCACAATTGTCTTTGAGCTATTATTCTAATTTTTCTGAAAGTCAAGACTTCACAACAATTCCTTTATGTGTGCTTCTAATGTATAATTTTGTTATCATATGATAGGACTGCATCTCAATTATACAAATGTGGAAAGTGGTACCTAAAGTTGCATCACTAGTACATTATAACAGTAGAATTAGAACATGGCCTGTCCAACAGAGAAGTTCAATGTACTTAACAGATCCTTTATGCCTCCATATTCAAACATATTATATTAAGAATTGATTCCAGGGCTGGAGAGATAGCTTAGTGGTTAAGCACTTGCCTGTGAGGCCTAAGGACCCTGGTTCAAGGCTCAATTCCCCAGTACCCATGTAAGCAAGATGCACAAGGTGCCACATGCATCTGGAATTCGTTTGCAGTGGCTGGAGGCCCTGGTGTGCCCATTCTCTCTCTCTGCCTCTCTCTCTCTCTCTCTGTCACTCTCAAATAAATAAATAAAAATAAACGAGATTAAAAAAAAACTATTGATTCCAATATTGATTTCCAGAATTCCTACTTTCCTTTTTCTTATCTTTTCTACTTTTTAAACCTTCCAGTAATTACTCATTGACTTGCTTATTGAACTAATATTTACCAGCTTACGTATCTGAACCCTGAGGTCTGTCTCAGATAGGGCAGATTGTCTAAAGGATAATAGCATCTGTCTGGAGATGTCTTTTTGCAGTGGGATATGTGCACATTCTTTCTCTTGCTTGGAAGGTAGCACCTGCACCTTATTGTTCTTTATTCTCAGTCGTAATATAGAATAATGGACTTGACATGTGATAATTGATTCCACATGGAGTTAATGTGTGTTACTATTAAACAGGTCCCCCCATTAAAGTGACAGAATGGACTATGGTACCTAAGAGATTTGTAGGAAGCCCTGCTAAGAAATGCATTTTACAAGAAAATGCTTCAAAGCTATCTACTAAATGTTGACATGGAAGACATTGAAATATTTGATACAAATTACCTTTTTTGAACAAAGCAGATAATTTATTTCACTGTGTAAACAAAATAATATGGAAAGGTACTTCAGTGGGATTCCAGCTAGGTAACATACAGTAACTATCCACTCACTTTGAGTGTCCAGATTAGGAAACACCACTGGTAAAACCAGATATAACTGGATTACTACTATCAAGAAAAACGAAATACTGCCAACTAAATTTGAAAATAACAATCCCTGGTAAATATATTTTTGTAAATCAATTATAATCTATTTACATTTAGTGTGCAAAATACATCACCTTTAGAAAAAAATCTTCTGTTACTAAATTTATAATTTAAATAGCAGAATAGCTCATTTGACAAATTAAAAATTGTGTTTATTATCAATAGATTCTAAATTTCAATTCCATGTTTGGATTAACATGATTAAAATTTTACTTCACTATGTATTTAATATATATTTATATATCTATATCTATCTATATATGGTTAATATATACATTACTCTTCATTTTCAAATATTTTAAAATTTCCATCAAATTTTGTTTTGTTTTTGTTTTTCGAGATAGGGTCTCACTCTAGCTCAGTCTGACCTGGAATTCACTATGTAGTCTCAGGGTGGCCTCGAACTCACGGTGATCCTCCTACCTCCCAAGTGCTGGGATTCAAGGCATGCACCACCACACCCAGCTCCATCAAATTCTTGAGTAAACACAGGTTCAACTTTCCTTTCTCATTTTAGATCTTAGGTTCTTTAGCAGTGGACTAACTATTTGGATATTATTCTGAAACCTAACATGTAGGTTAATAGATCTATTTCTTCTACTTTTTCTTCTTTATAAAAGATACTTTAAAAATTTACTAGAGAGAGAAAGACAGAGTGATAGAAAGAGAATGAGAGTGGGTACACCAGAGTCTCTTGCCACTGCAAATGAACTCCAGACACACATGCCACTTGTGCATCTGGCTTTATGATATGGGTACTAGGGAATTGAACTTGGGCTCTCAGGCTTTGCAAGCAAGCACTTTTAACCACTGAGCCATCTCTCCAGCCCTTCCTCCTTAACCTTTCTTATTGGCTTTTGGCTAGGGGAGAATAGGACAAATAGGAAGTTGAATGAAAATTACTGTTTCTTATTGAAAGAGGAGAGCATGCTAAAGAAAGGGAATGTTCTGAACTTCCTATTTAAAGTCTAGGGCTATAGAGTGGCTTGTAAACAGGAGCACATGTGGCTTTCTGTTATTCTCTGGAAATTGATGGAGTTTAAGAATTCTAAGTCCATCCTAGAATTCTTAACGATATTGAATTGACACATTCTAAGTGAAGGTAAAAATCTTCTTGTTTTTGATAGGAACTGGGCTTATAGCAGAAGTATAACTCAGAAAAAAATGACAGCTTAAATTCTTAAGATAGTGCCACTCCTCCTGCTGTGCCTTCCCTACCATGATGGACTGGACCCCTAGAACTGTAAGCTAAAAAAAACTTTTTTCCATAAAAAGTAGTTGTATATGAATTTACTTCTATTACTTTTCATCCAGTCTTTCAATTATCTGCTCTTCTTCAGAAGTTAGGTGCATCTTAAGTGACCAATTTGGATAATTCCTAAAACTGTTTTGAATATTATTAGTAAATAGATTAAATTATATAAAGTTGATCCTTTTCACTTTCCAAGGCAATTGAACTAAAAAAGTCATATTTTCTTCTTACTTTAAAGTTATCTAGAATAACTGTGGTACAGTGGAGCCACAATTAAGACTTGACCTGTAATACTTGATAAGAAGTCAAAAACATGGCATAGCTAGTATTCTTATAAATAGCTCAGTAAAATATTGTGATAATTTCCTTTTTTGTATTATTGCTTAAGTCTAATAATAACATGAAGTATATATTAAAAGTTAATTTCAGTTTTTTCCCTTATTTTAGCTTGCACCATAATTACCCACACAAATGAGAAACAAGAATACTCATGATTTACCTCACAAATAGGTTGAGTTGGTATTAAAATGGACTACCTATTTTGTGTCCTTTCATTGATATCACTAATCATGTGACTAGAATTGCTCCCCTCTAAAGACAATAATATCTATTAAAACACTCTTTCCTGGGCTGGAGAGATGGCTTAGGGGTTAAAGCGTCTGCCTCCTAAGCCTAAGAACGCTGGTTCCAATCTCCAGGTCCCACGTTTAGCCAGATGCAAAGTACGCAAGGGCGCAATGCCCCACTTGACCACAAGGGGGCACACACATCTGGATTTCGTTCTCAGCAGCTGAGACACTGCTGGAGCACCCATCTCTGTCTTCCTCTCTCTCTCTCTCTCTCTCTCTCTGTCTGTCTCTCTCTTTGTCTCTCTCCAAAAAAAAAATATTAAAACACTCTTTCCTAAGACATTTTAAAAAATATTCTTTTATTTATATATATATTTATTTATTTATTTGAGAGAGAGAGGTAGAGACAGAGAGAGAAAGAGATATATATATATAGAGAGAGAGAGCAAGAGAGAGATAGAAGGAGAGACAGAGAGAGACAGAGAGAGAGAGATGGGCACACTAGGGCCTTCAGCCATTGCAAACGATATCCAGATGTATGCGCCACCTTGCGCATTTGGCTTATGTGGGTTCTGGGCAATTGAACTGGAGTCCTGTGGCTTTGCAGGCAAATGCTTTAACCACTAAGCCATTTTTTCCAGTCCCTAAAACCTTTTTTATTACAAAGACCCAGAATCCTACAAGATTCTATAATACGTCTAATTATTCTTGTAATAAAATGGCAGATTTATATTTCTGAAAAAGAGTTCTCTTCATTTTCTTGCTACAAATTGCCTGAATTCCTTCTTAAAGCTCAGGTGCCTCAGTTACCTGATTATAACTTCGCTAAAAGCTACATGAGCCAAACAAGACCCAGCCCTGGTAGAGAACAGCAATTATGTAGATCTATGGCTTATCAGGACCTGGAAGCTGTCCTTTCTCTCCTCCATGTAGGCCATCTTCCTTCTACTATTCCAAACTTTAGATGCTTTTAAAATGGTTTCATTTGTCTTTCTCCTTGAGTTCTCCACTATCAAAGGACAACTGGAAACAGATATGAAAGGCAGGGAATACCAATGATTTCCAAAGATGACAATACAAAAGTAGAATGGAAATCATTAATAGTAGTGTAAAAGAGGTCTGGAGAAATGGGTATACCGTCAGTGAAAAATAGTGTTCAAAACAGTATTTCAGGCTGGAGAGATGGCTTAGTGGTTAAGGCCTAAGGATCCAGGTTCGATTCTCCAGGTCCCACATAAGCCAGATGCACATGGTGGCACATGCATCTGGAGTTCGTATGCAGTGGCTAGAGGCCTTGGCACACCTATTCTCACTCTCTCTCTCTGTCTGTAATAAATAAATAAATAAAATTAAATCTTTAAAATAACAAAAAACAGTATTTCTTTCTTTTTATTATTTTTCTAATCATAGGTTCCATATAGTATAATAAAAATCTCATTAAGTCTAGACTACTTCAGATCAAGAGTCAGCCTGCTCACATTTTCTTATATATCATTAAAATGATGCCAATTGCATCTTTCATAAAATCATTTAATAATGTATTTTGGTAGAAACATCTTGAATTTTAGTTTAATAATTTTGTACCTTCTTATCTATTGCCATTTATTTGGGAGTAATTATCATATTTTAATAGAAATTAATAGCTGAAGAATTTAAATCCTGTGGAAGATTAATACTAGCATTTAATGAGGATGGAAAACATAAATGTATTACCATATACCTGGTATGGTTTGTGTGAAGAGTTTTCTTTTTTCCATGTTATAATATCGGTAAGTGGATGCTCAAAGAACTATTATGCACAGGTGGTAAGCTGGTTTCCTAATGCTGGTGGGTTAAAAATATAAATGTATAAAGAAAAGGGGATTAACAAATAGGTGGGGGAGGGGTTTCCTTCAAATGGATGGAACCCATTCTTTTGAAAGAAAACTCCCCTCTTACCTTGGTCCTGGAGCTGGTTAGTTCTCCTCTGTGCTCCTCCTAGGGGAGAAATACCCAAAGTTAAACAATAATAGAACATGGTCTTGTATTAAAGTCAAGTTCAGTTCTGGCCAACCCCTTCTTCAGGTCTCACATGATACTACCAACTGTCTGATATGCTGGGACTTCCACAGAATTGAATTGAAACCCATTTTAAGGATTAAGCCAAAGGGAATGAACATTAGCTCTGTAAGCAATAGTGTATCTGTTGTTCAGTCTGTCTGTCTTTTCAGAACTCTCACAAACTGAAGACTGCCTCAGAGCAGGGGAATTCAGAGGAGAGTATTGTTTTGGTAACTCTGATAAGCTGGAATGATAATGGAGGCTGCTTGGTGAGACCCACCAAGAGTTCCCTGGAGAGAAGAAGCATTCTGTAGGGTTCTCAGCCTTGATGGTCTCCTTGCCTTTGAAAGTAAAATGATAGTGCTTTGAGCAATGTCACGGTATGGAACAGTACTTAAGCTGATCCAATATAAATAATAATAATTATAAATATGAAAAACATAAAGGGTCATTAGTTGGGAATGTTAGGAAAAAGTCTAAGACATCAATATTATCTGAAACTATGGGCAGGTTTATTTTGAAACAGGGAATCACAGATGATATTTTCCATGCAAATATCAACCAGGCTTAGCTTCTAATCAGGCATGTTCAGGGCAGTATAGCCATTATTAGATAGATTTTTTGTTTTCTTAATGAGTCTGGGTTAACTGGGACTCCTGGTGTCTGGAGAGCAAGTCAGCATAGTGAAAAAAGCATAGATTTGGGGAATCAACAATAATGGCTTCAATGCCATCTCTGTGACTCATCAACTACATGACATAAATTTTCTGCAGTATTATCCGTCCTGATCAAGGTAATAGTAACAACTCCAATGAGTTGTAGGGGTTAATTTTGACAATCTACTCATATACATGGGCTTGGTATGTGCAGGTTATTATTAAATCTTCATCTGCTTTTCATGTATATGATCTCTGATGTGGTCTTTTCTTATTTGAATCACTTTACCTCCTTTTAGGCTACCGTCTAACTGAACTTAAACTCAGTTCTTAGTTACCCTTTGGCATAATTTCAGAGATGGTGGGTAACTGGCTCCCATATAAAATCAAATACCAGACAATTGATTGAACTCCGTGAGACATGAAGGAGAGTGGAGACCAAGAATGAGCCTGAACCCATACGAGATCATGTGCTATTGTTATTTAACTTTGGGTAACTTATTAAAATTATTTATCAAGTAAAATGACATCAAGTGAGAAAATGGATGTACTTTGGAAAGGAGTTGTCTCAATATATTCCAGAGACATCAAATGAGGGATGTTGTCATCCATGGGCTGATGGCCATTATGAAAATGTGCAGTGAAAAGACACTGTATGGCAGATTCTCTTATGCACTGAAATCATCTCTACCTGCTATGATTACGTTTCACTTTGCATTAAATTCACCCTATGAGCTCTAATCATCGTAGTGTTTACTGATATCAATATGACATAATAAAATTTCACCAGTTACAACAAAAATGTTTTCCCTGTTTCTTTCTTGGAAACTTTAATTTCATTATATTTAATAGATATGCTACTAAAATGGCTCTTTTAACAAATCAGCCTTTTTATCTATTAAAAACTATAATACTATAAGCCATATATGTGTATATATGAATATTTCTTTTCCTTAAAACAATACAACCATGAATTTGTAATATGTGCTCAAAATGGAAAAAAGAGTAGATTATATTTTATAAAACATCCATTTCTTTCACGAATATCACTTATACAATAGTTTTGAAGGAACACCTTTATATTTATCTGGGAATCTTTGAATAAGAACAACTACAGGTATATTGCCTGAGTTGAGTAAAATTGTAGAGGGTATGCAATATTCATGCTTCAGGGCATAAAATGATTGCTATTTGTGATGAAGAGAAAAATTTAAAAGACCTTAAGTAGTACTTAAGTTGCTAGAGTTACTAGGATGTCTATAAAAGTTACCTGCTTGAGTGTTTTATATTGAAACACCAAGATACCACATTACATGTACCAAGTTTTTCTATCAAATCAATATTGAAAATGTAAGTTTTATTCTCAACAAATATTTGAGCTGGAGAGATGATTTAGCAGTTAAGGCACTTGCCTGTGAAGCCCAAAGACCCAGGTTTGATTCCCCAGTACCAATGTAAGCCAGATGCACAAGGTGGCACATGCATCTGGAGTTCATTTGCTGGAGTTTGTTTGCAGTGGCTGGAGGCCCTGGCATGTTCTTTATTTCTCTTTCTCTATTAAATAAATAAAATATTTAAAGAAAAATCTAAACAGGTCCTATATGCCCACACCTCATTTTTTGTTACTTTATTTTACCTTTTATGTAGCCCACTGTATTGCCAGATTTGTACTTGATCAAAAGTTTGAAATAAACATATAATTTAAAAAAAGTCCATTTATATAGGTGTACAAAACCTATATTGATTGTAGGTCTCCTACATTTTTTCATAGAGTACTTTTTTCAATATCTTCATCACAATATTTCACAATGTGACAGACTGGAATGAAAAACTTGACTTATTTAATTTAGATCCCAAAGAACTTCTATTAATGTCCTGAGATTGATTTTTTTCTGTCTTATTAAGCATTTGCAGTTCAGAAGAGGGCTAAGAGAATTCTGAGTTTTATTTTTATTTTTAATTCTTTTTTCACTTAAAAAAATTTTAATTTATTTATTTGAGAGAGAGAGTGGAAGAGAGAATGGGCATGCCAGGGCATCCAGCCACTGCAAACAAACTCCAGACGCATGTGCCACCTTGTGCATCTGGCTTACCTGGGTCCTAGGGAATTGAACCTGGGTCCTATGGCTTTGCACGCAAGTGCCTTAACTGCTAAGCCATCTTTCCAGCCTTGAGTTTTATTTTTTGATAGAGCCCAAGGTATGACTTAAAATCTTAGCTTTTAATAAAAGAAGGGAAAGTAGCTATTATCAGCCGTCTTCTCTTTAAGAGATGTGAGAATCTCCATAACATTGGCTGATCTTGGATACCAGAAGCCAACTAATTTTCTCCATTTTGTGGGCATTAGTTTAATTGTAAAATCTATTTTCATGTTGATTTGAATTTGAATTTGATGTTTTTTTTTTAAATGCAACAAGAATTTATCTAGTTTTTCACAGAAGTTTTAAATGGAAATTTGAATTCAGATCAGCAGCAAAGAAAAATCATAATAAGCTATTGTACATTTTCAGAATAAATTGTATTTACATTGAAAAGTCCCCTTGTTTTTTGTTTAAAACTTTTCCCATAAGAGCCCTAGAGAGAGTCAGATCTTAGTTCCAACCTCAGCCGGGGACTGTGCAAAAGTCAACATCTCTTATATACAGTGTCTATTGTATAATAAAAATGACATTGTAAGAGTGTTAAAAGGAGTAAGAAAAAATATGTGCAGAAGTGACTTGAAAAGAGTAATACTGCACTGTTACTGTGCCTGTTTCATTTAGGAGGATGTCAGTCAGTGACTTTTAGTATTCTATCATGAGCCAAACTTAAACATCTTTTAAAAGTGAATGAACTAAAAAGAAAACTAAATGTCATATTA
The DNA here is from genome assembly GCA_036365145.1 of Orientallactaga sibirica. Lineage (NCBI taxonomy): Eukaryota > Metazoa > Chordata > Mammalia > Rodentia > Dipodidae > Orientallactaga > Orientallactaga sibirica. The sequence goes on along the minus strand of JAEOAD010000021.1, from coordinate 28,730,749 downwards.
ACTGACACATTGGCTTATATAATATATTAATTATTATGATATTTAATAGAAAGTAACTTTTGATAATTTTAAATTTTTTTGTTTAGTTTTATTTATTTATTAGCAACAGACAGAAAAAGAAAGAGGCACAGAGAGAGAGAAAGAGAGAGAGAAAAAGAGAGAGAGAGAGAGAGAGAGAGAGAGAGAGAACGGGTACACCAGGGCCTGAAGCCACTACAAACAAACTCCAGATAGATGTACCACCTTGTGCATCTGGCTTACGTGGGTACTGGGGAATTGAGCCTTGAACTGGGATCTTTCATAGGCTTCATAGGCAAGCACTTAATCACTAAGCCATTTCTCCAGTCCCAAAAGTAACTTTTTTCAGCCATCCACTTATCCTTACAGTGGGATATAATTTGCACGGTTTAGGGTACTGGTTTCCAGCATTCATATTTTTAAGTTCTTTTACGCTTAAAAAATTCATTTGTATGCTAAAGGCTCTGGCAGAGTAGACTGGCTATCCTTGCTGATAATGCTTTTATTAATTATTTTTGTGTTAAATCCAAATTGTTTAAAAGGAGGGGAGGCTGAGGGCTGGGGGGCTACTGCTCTTTCATTGGTTCCTAAGGCACTTTGGCTTGTTGATACTTCAGAAGGAGCTTCATAAGCTGCTGATCTCTGAGCACTGAATATCAAGAAACCAGATGCCACAACAGCACTGTTGACAGCAGCTGTGTAGAGAAACAACAGGAAGAGGAGTCCACACACTCGTTCATTTCCTTTAAAAGTGAGGAGCTGCTTCTTGTTTTGTTTTATTGAAATTCCAATTAATTTTTATTTCAGCTAATTGCTAAACATTTGGAACTAAAAACATGGTGTTTTAACATTTTATTATCTGTGGGTCAAGTTCTTAATTGAGTACACCAAAATTAAAAAGAAAGGAAGGTTAAATAAAATCTACTTATTTATTTGTTTAACATAGTAGGGTTTGACATTATGTGATCAGTGGAATTTTAATATCATTGATTTCTCTTGCATTTCAGGATTATAGACTTTGAAAGAGAAAGCTGAGGTGGATTTGGTGTTTTTGTGCCTTTAATTATTCTTTATTGCTGAGTAATGTGATATAAGGTGACTATATTAAAATAGTCCTGCAAATTTTTTGAAAATGTTTTTATTGTATGCATCTCTCTTAGTAGATTTATATTTTCAGAAGCTATAAAATCTTTTCATTTCTATATATAATAAACTATTTTCTTTCTTTTGTTTTTTTTAGCGTTTTGAGAGAGGGTCTTGCTCTAGCCCAGGCTGACCTGGAATTCACTATGTAGTCTCAGGGTTGTCTTGAACTCACAGCGATCCTTCTACCTCTGCCTCCTGAGTTCTGGGATGAAAGGTTTGTGCCACCATGCCTGGTTTTAAAATAAACTATTTTCAATTATGAAAGACTTCTGCAATAACCATTTGCTACTATAATTATCCTATATAAAATATTATTTTAATCAACATAATGCTTACTCTGAGAAGGCTCAGGCCCAGTGAAAGATGAAAGGTGGTTTTCCATTTAAGTGGTTTCAGGTATGTTTGTAGCAAAGTTATCTCAGATATCTGTTCTGAAAATAACAGCTATAAGATTTACTTTTTGGCGAGGGACATTTAAAAATAAATGAACTTATGCTTCTTGTTTTAAATTAAGTTTAATTACCATATAATTCTAAGTCAGAATAATTACTGTCTTCGAGTGCATTCCATATGACTGCCAAATATTTTATCTTCTTTTTCTTAAATAGGTATCATAAGACTAGCCCCATTTGTGTCATACTATATAGACAAAAAGAAGTTGATAAAATCCAAAGTTGTGGCTGAATGGTTTTCCATATGCTATTCTTAAGCTAATGGGTATATTTTCATTTTTGCTGAAAACTATTATTTATTTATGATCTTCTAAGTAGATGTTTATCATTAGCATAAAACTGCATTCAAGCAACACAGTAGAGCATTCTACACTGAGGAGTAGATTACATTGTCCCAATAAAGCAAGTTTTATAGCATTTTATTGCAGGCATTTTAAAGTTTTACTATCAAACATTCCAAAGCCCTAAGTTGTTTGTGTGTAAAATGTCATCTAATTACTGCATGTATAATGAACCTTTTCTACTCTTTCTCTTCAGTTCTTTCCTATTCTACCTCTGTCTTAGTGAAGAGTGCCCTGAGCATGATGCTAAGGCTTCCTTCTCTCCCCTACTGTACTCCAGATTTGGAAGAGCTGTGTAAGAGTTCAAATTCCTTTCAGTAGCCTAGCCTGTTCTCTTCCTGGCAGTCTTTCATTTAGGAAGATAAATCTAAAGATACACATATCTCCAAATGTAACCTTCAAGTATGCTGCTTATGGAAATTCTGGTCCTATGCTCTGAGATCCTATAGTGCTGAAAATTAACCTGACATATTTTATTTAATAATTGAGTTATTGCTAACAATGGGCTAAAAGCTACTTTATATTGATGGTCAAAATTTATATTATACAAAGGAAGAAAAAAATTCTTTTTTGAAATGTTGAATCTTATTATGGAGAATGGGTAGTAAATGTAGGCAAATTCAATAGAAAATGAATTCAACTGGAGCACAATATCCATTAAAACTTTTGTCTATTTCAGTGTGCAAGAATGCACTGACCTCCATATAACAATCTCATGCATACCTGAATTCTTCCTCATTGATCTGAACTTTTCATGATGATCTCAAGATAGTGTTCTTCCTGTCACAGCAGTACAGGGGTCTTATAGCTGCACACGCCAACTCCCTCTGGCCAGGTGAGTTTGATAATGCTGAAAGCCTCTCTCCCTTGTGGAGCAACTTACCCATACATTGATTCCTAATCAGCCTATGACTATATTAGATTCAATATCAATGTAGATACAACAGGTCCAGGCATACTGATATCTGCTGCTCTTTGTTTCCTCCTGTCTCTAGGAAATTTCCCTTCCGTTATTTTTTCCTCTCATCTATGATTAGGAGATACCTTCTCGTGACTGGCTGGATTTTATTTTCTCACTATAGTATCTTAGTTGTGTCACTTTCTTGATCTCAGCATCAGCAGAACCCTGAGGAGTAATATGTTCCCTCGAGTTCCATTGCTTAGAGCTTCAGTTCAGAGAACTTTTATCTGCACTTCCATTACAGAGAGGGAATCCATCATTGCCTTTTGTTCCCATACCACTTCTTAATTTGAAAAGTAAGGGCACAATTACTTCTGGAGACCATTCCTTACTGCCAAATGATCTGTAAAGATTAGTTATATCATATGGAACCTATATGGCTACTTTTTATATATCAAAAGGAATACTTAAACATACTAATGACAGGAGATGTTCATATTTTTGTGTGTCACATGATGATGAACTTTGATCTCATTTTATATACCCCAATTGGCATGTGTAGGTCAAGGCTACTGACTTGGAGGTTGTAGGTTTTCTATTCAATGTTAGTTGTGTTTTGCCACTGAGCTGATTTGTATTGCAAGGGCTACAGATGTTCTTTTTGTATATTCTTTATATAAATAACATTTTCCCCCATGAATATGCACAGGTTTAAAGATAAATAGTTTAGAATGTGTGAAAACTGTTAGAGTTGAGACACATTTTGGATCTCTTATCAAATAAAGTTCACTGAATAACTTTTGTAGTAGCTCTATCTTCTTAAATTTATCTTTTTTTTTTTTTTTTTTTTTGAGATAGGGTCTCACTCTAGCTCAGGCTGGCCTGGAATTCACTGTGTAGTCTCAGGGTAGCCTCAAACTCACCACAATCCTCCTACCTCTGCCTCTTGAGTGCTGGGATTAAAGGCGTGCACCACCATGCTTGGCTAAATTTATCTTTTTGAAAGCGGTAGAAACAAAATAAACCACAAGTTGCCTTTTCTTACTCTAAGAAAGTTACTAAAATGTAACTTCTAATTATAACAATAAAAAGAAAAAGGAATAAACATTGAAATTAGAAACTTTTCAATTTGGTATGGATACTCTGCCATCTGCAAAACATGCCAAAATGAACAACATAAAAATGACAAATCTAACTTGTAACACAGAAACCATTCATGGAATTACTGTCAGAAGAGTGAGGACAAATTATTTCAGAATTTTTCCTGTCTAATAGGAAGAAATATAACAGTATGTAATACTGGGTGAGTCTTAAGGAAAACTAAAAAAAGACATTTTTTTTCTTATTCAAAGGAGCTGTAATTTCAACCATTTTTTAATCACAGAAAACAGCTCAATTAAAAACCTGGAATTTTGAATTGGTAGTAGGAAAGTTTTATGTGCACTATTGTGCTCGACATCCAGAAGTGGAATGATGAAGCATAAAGGGTACTACTAGGCACTTGTTTTCCCCTGAGGCCCATGTGGCATTCATACCTTTACCATGTAACATTTCAGTGTTAAATGCAAAATACTTGGCACCCTCAATAAACATCAGCATCTCGAGTAAACTGAGGAGTCATTTAAGTAAATCATAACAAGGGAGGGTTTGTACATGCTGAGAGATGTGTTTGATTTTTGTTGTTTAATCCTTACTTAGTGTCACAGACAATACTCAAATATATTGGAATATTAAAAGCTAAGTTATCTGTATCATATATATATGTGTGTATATTTTGGTTTTTCAAGGTAGGGTCTCACTCTGGTCCAGGCTGACCTGGAATTAACTATGTAGTCTCAGGGTGGCCTCGAACTCTCGGCGATCCTCCTACCTCTGCCTCCCGAGTGCTGGGATTACAGGCGTGCGCCACCACACCCGGCTCTGTATCATACTTTTAATTTTTTTTTTTTTTGAGAGAGAGAGAGGGAGAGAACAGGTGTACCAGAGCCTCTAGCCACTGCCAACGAACTCCAGATCCATGCACCACCTACTACATATGACTTTATGTGGGAATTGGGGAATCGAACCTGGGTCCTTCAGCTTTGCTGGCAAGTGCCTTAACCACTAAGCAATCTCTCCAGCCTTGTATCATCTTTTAAGATGGCACTATAAATACAAATACTATTTATAGGCATCTCTTTCTATGATATCTAACATAAAAATTTGTGTATTAATCAGCTCATTTCTAGAAGAGATATAAATTTCATCTCTGTGGTCAATTAATGCTTAGTAATATTAAGTACTCACTCAGCTTCACATTTCTGTGCCTTTAAGTTTTTCTATGATTTACACTAAGTACTAGCAATCAATTTGTTTCTGATATAAAAAATATATATTTGTGGGCTGGAGAGATGGCTTAGCAGTTAAGCACTTGCCTGTGAAGCCTAAGGACCCCTGTTTGAGGCTAGATTCCCCAGTACCAACATAATGCCAAGGTGGCCCATGCATCTGGAGTTTGTTTGGAGTGGCTGGAGGCCCTGGTGCGCCCATTCTCTCTCTCTGTCTCTCTGCCTCTTTTTCTCTCTGTCTGTCACTCTCAAATAAATAAATACAAATAAACAAAACAAAAATAGAAATATACTTGGATCCTCAAAGACAATGATCAGCAAACTTTTTCTAAACCTTCTAAGTACATCTGAACTGCTGATAAAGTGTGCCTTACAAATTTTACATGAGAAAGTGGTTCCTTAGGGCAATACATCTTCCACACACAAAATATTATTTTTAATAATATGTCCTAGTAAAAATGTAAAAGAAAGATAATTAGGCCTACAGAGAACTCTACCCAGTTTGAAGCACATCCAGAAGTCTGCCAAATGTGTGATGAGGCTAGTTTTTGTGTGAAACAATAGATAAGAAAGTCTAATGAATGAAAGGGTTTTCTACTTTCCTTTCTTAGTACTTCCTCCAACTGTCATGTGATTGCTGAGAGGCTCTGGGTGGCTTGCTCCACTGGCTCCAGATTGGGCCTAGCTTCAAAGGACCAGCTCCTGTTGCCTGCAATTGACCATCTCTAAGTCCAACTGGGCTTTAATGCTTTTCAGAGTTCACACACTGATGCCAGTTCTATTAGAGCTATTTTCTTTTGAAACATCATGTTTTCCTCTTTGGTCACAAAACAATTGTCTTGTATTTTGACACAGTCCCATAATTATGTTTAGAAAAGACAAATTTTGCATAAAAATTATCCCTGTTAAATAATAAAAGTAAAGGAGAGTACAAGGTTTTAATTTGGCTTCAAAGACTTGAATCAAGATTCTGAATCCAGCACTCGGGAGGCAGAGGTAGGAGGATCACCATGTGTTCGAGGCCACCCTGAGAATACAGAGTGAATTCCAGGTCAGCCTGGGCTACAGTCAGACCCTACCTCAAAAAAAAAAAAAAAAAAAAAAAAAAGATTCTGAATTCTTAGAAGGACTGGCTGTAGATAATACTCATTGCTTTGTTCCTTGTATGTACTTACAGATGCTAGGTAGTGTATCTTCAAATGGGGTATTCTCATCTAATAGTTATTTAGTAGCCAGCAAATCTCTACTTACCAAAATCACAATTTGCATAGTAGAGTTAATGTTATAATACTTTTTGCAGTAAGTATAAAAGTATAAAGGATGTAGTGAAACTGATGACATTTTGACAAAAATGTTTAAACTTATTTTTAAATGTTTTTTAATTAGTTATGTGTATGATGGTACCATCATTAGCCTTTTCCCTGTCTTCCCTGCATGAGTAATGTGGGTCTTGCCTTATGGGGGTAGCCATAAGTTATGTGGGAGAGGCAGTATTCACAGAAGAAGTCTAGACTATGAAAAATTTGTATGTAAAGTGGATAGTGTTGAAAGTATTTACAATAATGTAAAAATATAAATATACTGTCTCTTTCTTCTAAACATTTCAGTTCAATGCTCCCTGAAGTACATATTTTGAAAATAACCTTTAAAGATTTCTCAGTCAGAGGAAACCTTTCAGTTTTTTTTTTTTTTTTTTTGATAGTTAATGGTATTGCAAAAGGATGAGGAAGATGTCATAGAATTGAGAGAAATATAAATAGTAGATCTATCGAGATGGAACTGTTCTGTCAATTAAAAATTGGAGAATCTGGCCTGGAGAGATGGCTTAGTCATTCAGATACTTGCCTGCAAAGTCAAAGGACCCTGGCTCAATTCCCCAGGACCCACACAAGCCAGATAAATAAGGTGGCATATGCTTCTGGAGTTTGTTTGCAATGGCTAGAGGCCCTGGTGTGCCCATTCTCTCTCTATCCTCCTCTCTCTCTCTTAAATAAATAAATAGATAAAATTAAAAAATAAAAAAAATGAAAAAATGGAGAATCTTACTTTAAGACACAATAAACAATAATTTCTGTGCTATTTCTGAAAACTTAATGTTTTTAAAATTCAGATATATACCCAGTGGACAATAATTTAAAGTAAAGTCTCTCTGACTAGCAAAGTGTTCTGTCTGCAGTTGTCTACCATAAAGACATGCTAATTGTCCTTGTTATGGCTTTTTGTTTTTTCAGTATTGGGGATTGAGCCTAGGGCCTTGTGCATGCTAGACAAGTACTCTATCACTGAGCTCCATCTTCAGCCCCTGTTGTGTTATTTTTCAACTGATTGTATTTGTTTTAAAGCCTACATTAAAGATCCACATCCTAATAGTCCATTTGGTTTGTATGCCATTCTCTTCCTCTTTTCTGCTACATTATTCTGAAATATTTTATTTATTTATTTATTTTGTTTTTCCATTTTTCAGTTTTTCGAGGTAGGGTCTCATTCTAGCCCAGGCTGACCTGGAATTCACTATGTAATCTCAGGGTGGCCTGGAACTCATGGCGATCCTCCTATGTTTGCCTCCTAAATGCTGGGATTAAAGGCGTGTGCCACCACGCCTGGCTATTCTGAAATATTTTACATAAGGTTTGGAAACTTAAAACTTGCTGGATGGAAGGCATGTTGCTATTCATGTACTGGCATTCCCAGCTTATCCTTACATAGAAGGAAGAATTACTGTTTTATTTTTCTTTAAAAATTCATGTTGCCTTGTGAATCAGAATAACAGAATTTTTGAGAAAGCCACAGTTAATGACAAGGAAATACACACATCTTACTATATCCAAAGCAGTTAATACAAAGACATGATGCATAAAACTAATTCCATAAGGAAACAGACTTAAGTCTGTGAATTGACAGACTACAGAGACAATGAAGATGTGCCCTTTCAGTTTGCTCTGATGTCTGCAATTAACTTGAACTTGCTTCTACAAACTAAATGCGCCTGCTTATTGGTTCATCTCTCTATTGGTTTGCCTCTTTTGAAAGAGAAGAATCCTAAGGGCATGATAATAGAATTGAAATGTAATGATCCTCCTGCCTACGTGGCTGAAGAAGGGAAAGTGAAGAGGTGGTGGGGGAAGTAAGATGAATTTTGGCTCATGTATCACCTAGTGTGTAGCCTGTGGATAATGCGAACCAATGCACAAATCCTACTATTATAGCAAATATAGCTCCTATAGATAGGACATAGTGGAAGTGAGCTACAAGTGAGCTACAACATAATAGGTGTCCTGAAGAATGGTATCTAGAATGCTGGTTAGCCTCCACTGTCCTTCGTGTTCTCAAGACAGGATAAAATAACTGTGGTTTTGGCATGCAGGTGCCAACTTTCTCAGGAAACGGTGGCATATAGGTGGAAACAAAGAACATAAACACACTCTCCATCCAGGAAGCTGCGTTTAACAATTGCCTCATTAATAAGATCCAGGCAAGGACAGGAAAAGAGGGAGAAGCCAATTGCTCATTATTATACAGTTCTGGACAGACGAAGCCCTTCAGCATCTCCCCAAACAATGCCTGTAGTGTCGATTTGACAAAGTGGCACATTTAAGAGGAACTCTCTTGCCATCAATGGGAGTCAGACATACATGTATATTAGGGGCAAATTTAGTCCCTGAATCTTGATTTTATCAGAAGTCACAAAACAGGGGATAAGGCAGCTATATCCACAGAGAATGAATTGAGAGCAAAAGACAGTATCACCAATAGTGTGAACACTGATCTGCATATCAACCACTTCTCCTTTCACCTTTTCTGTTTTTTATTTACACTAAAGTGCTTTTGTAACTGCTACTCACAGACATTTATTTAATACTTGATATCATGGAAATGATTTAGCTTTCATATTAAATCATGCAAAATATTGACAAAGACTAAATGTTCTGATGCCAGTTTATGTTCCTGAATGGCTGAAATCCCTCGAGGATTATATTATGGACAGTTTATTAGTGTGGCATTCTGTGTGCACATTCATCCAATTTTGTGTGGGATATATGTTCAAATAAAGCAGAGATCTGAACTGCCAGTGTCCATGCCCAGATTTGTCTTCACTGGTTAGTTTTATCTTTACTATCTCCTTTAAAAATGGTCCCTTTACAGCATATCACAAAACACTTACACACAATATTAGTTTAAAACAGTCTTTTCCAGTACCAGTATTTGTTTCCTATACTGATATTTCAACCCTCCCCCCACTCAATACATATCTCCAAGTGCACTGCAGCCCCCTTTGTGAAGCCAATGAAAACAATCACAGAACGTTTCAATTGCTTTCATTTAGGCCAGACAACAGTATGCTTCTCATTACCTTCATGTTTCCGTGGCTTACCAGACATCATTTTTTCAAGACCAGGTTCCTGGTTAAGTTCTTTAGCAAGTCTGACTTCCTCTGCCATCTGTCTTGTGTGCTTCTAAGCGGTACTGACACAGGAGTAACTTGCCAGTCACCACTTGTGATGACAGCAGTTTTTATTGCTTAAGGAAAATAGGAAATTCTGCCTCCTGGATTAAACATGTGCATTTTCTATGTCCGGGACCAAAAGGATGAAAAGGGCAGATTTAACCAATATTTCCATAAGAATGAAAGTCTCCCTTTAAACAAACCCACATGGTAATACTTGACTCATGAATCACTTCTCTGGGTCTGTGTGCAAACAGATTTGGGTAATATTGGGTCTAGTTTTACAGCTCTTACTTACTCCATACTCCCTTTGAAATAGGCAGGAGTGTGACTTGAGTAAGCACTGTAGAACCAGAGCCTGCTTCTCCCTCTTGACTGGTTGCTTTTGAAAATAGACATGATTTCAAACAGCACCAAAACAATCTCAACATAGTCTGAAATAGATGATGCCAAACTAGATGAAACACTGTAATGGGAAAAAAAAGGTGCCTTTTGGGAAGAAGTTGATTTCTTCTTACGTAGAAGTCAGGCACAATTTTTAAACATAATATTAAATATGGAACTTTTTGCTAACACAATGATTGCATAGCTTTTGGTGGTCAAAAAAAAAAAAAAAAAAAAAAAAAGTTGATGAGCTACAGAAACATATATTTCCCATGATTTAGGCCCACTAGAAGCAGCTAGTGTTCAACCACTTTGGTTTTTATATGGCCTTCAAAGATCAATGTCAACTATGATTGTTTTAAAATTAAAAAAAAAATTACCTGATTGTTGATAAAATATATGAAATGGAGAAAAGGAAAGCAAACAAACAATCATACCATGTTCACACATAAAACAAAAGAATTCTCTAGGGCCATCAGGGAAGGTGGAGTACTATAACAAGCACCCTCTATTGTTATACTACTCCACCCACCTTAATGAGGAGCCCTTGGGCGTTGCTACTCCATAGCCTTTGGAATCCAGGTTTCCTCCCACTTTCATGGTGTCACAGGGCTTTCGCTGCTCAATGTATTCATTCATTGTGGACTCCAGGAGAAAGGCAAATTTGCCTTTGGATTTGCGGACACGAGCCACTCCCTCGGCTGTAGTCCTAGTGAACACAGAAGGCTCTGCTGATCGCATGTAGGTCCACATCTTTTCATACACTGCTATTTTTGATCTCTGGAGGAAATGAAAATAAAATTAAATACAGGAAAGAAGAGAATAGCATGTTAATATCGACTGAAGCAAGAGAAGGGTAAAACGTTTCAGTCTCCCTTTCCCTCTCACTGGTTTCTGATACAGTAGCATTCTGCTTTTGAAATTGGAAAACTGTGTTTTAAAACGTCTTAAGGAAATCTTTCAAGTGACAGATATTTAAAGTGGTTTTTAAAGTCTGCTCTACTTGTCATAATAATTAATTATCATAACAAATAATGGCTTAATTAGCAGAGAAGGCCACAATGAACATTGAACCTTTAGAATCATGTTTTCTATCACATTTGTGATTGACTTGAAAAAGAAAAGTATTCTTAATGCTGAATTTGGGTTATAATAATTGTTATTTTCATCTGTTTTTCAAGCCTCAACATCAAATGACTATAAAAGTGCTGTTATGTCATGCATCCTTTCGCCCTACCCCCTTCATCAGCCACTCTTTTTACCCTCTGTTTGTCTTCCGTTTACATGCATATATATAAATATTATAAGCCAGGAACTGTACTGAGAGAGAATATGTGCTAATTAGTAAATAATAATGACAGTGATACAAATGTACAGGTCATATTGTGAGCAGTTGAATGTCAAAGGGAGAGGAGAAATCTTCTGTAGTTTTCAAACCAAATACTCACAAAGCCAGATAAGATTATTTCAGACAAACTACCCAAATAGAACATACATTGGGCTTCATTTTGTTGTTATTCATTCTACTCTTGTAACTCCAGGGAAGAACTTACTTTTATAAATTACTTCTTTGTACCTTAGTTCTCTTTTTTATTCTCACTACTAAATTTACCTAAGTCCTTTTTGCTAGCATGTATATTGGCTTTGGAATCTTTTCATTCCTATATGCATTTTTTAAATGTGAAAATGTATCCAAATGAATTCTAATATTCCCTAGAATACATCTAACAAGTTAGAAAAACACAAGACCAACTTGATGTTTGATAATAAAATATTTTTACTTCCATCATTGTAGTCATTCAGTGCAGGCTAGTGAAATTTTGAATCAGGGTTGAAACAAAAAGTCATAGAAGCTTTATTTTGAACTTAGTGTATGCATGAATTCTCACTGTGGGGAACATGCATATTTATTTATGTAAATCTTCCTCTGTTACCAAATATAAAATCCAAGAAAGGCAGATCAATAATCAACAATGATAAGGGATACCAGATTAGGAACACATACTTTTCAGTAAAAGTAAATTATTCAGGTGGAGAAAGAAAAAAAAAAAAAAGCTAGTAAAAGCAAGATCCAAGATTTTAATTTATAAACATGGATATTGACAATCAATAAACCTGACTAGTAAACCACATGATGAGTGATTTGCATAGTTGACAGATACTATCATTGGAAACAAGTAGCCAGTAATAATCTATGAAATGTTTTTACTCCATTAACTGTTGAAAAGGTATCACACGATACAGAGATTGTAGGATGTGTGTGTGTGTGTGTGTGTGTGTGTGTATACTCTTGTGTATTTAGGCAATGGCCATAGAAATTCTCAAATTTAGAAATTCTATGCCAATGTGTTAGTTCAATTGCAGTCTGTATGTGCTCCCTTACAGGAGGACCTAGGATTCAAACCTCATCTATAGCACTTTAGTGTATCATTTATTTCATCTTTAAAACTGGCATTTGTCCTGGAGAATGAATTCTTTCATTTTGTAATGAATTTAGAAAAATACAAGTTCTCTGGATCACTTGATTGAGATTGTCCCTACATATCTCTTCTGAGGATTTCAAATCCAGAGAAGTGTCAAATGACATCCAATCAGTTAAAAAATACATCACTGGTACAATGGGAGTTTCACCACAAAAAAAGTTTAGGATGACACAAATATTGTTCACTTCACTGTAAAAATACACTGAAAACAGAAGACATAAAATTAATCTGAATACTATTTTGATGGAGATGGTGTTGGAAGAATTTTAAGAATATAAGAAAAGTAGTAGGGTGTGGTGGCACGTGCCTTTAATCCCAGCACTCGGGAGGCAGAGGTAGGAGGATTGCCTTGAGTTCGAGGCCACCCTGAGACTACATAGTTAATTCCAGGTCAACCTGAGCTAGAGCGAAATATATATATATAAAAGTGCTGATTACCTGGCAATTTTCCAGTTATAGTTAAATAGAATATTAAAGAAACAATACACTAAAGCAAAACTAACATAAAATGGAAAAAATGATTTATATTTAGAGATTAGAACTTTTAGGCCATTGAATTTTTTTGAAAGTCCGTTTTGTACTATTACTATGAGAAAAATTATTGCTGAATTAAAGTGTATTATGAATGATACAAATAATTAATTTTTAATTTTTAAATTTATTTATTGTTTTTTTGAGGTAAGGTATCACTCTAGTCCAGGTTGACCTAGAATTCACTCTGTAGTCTGAGGGTGGCCTCAAACTCATGGCAATCCTCCTAGCTCTGCCTCCCAAATGCTGAGATTAAAGGCGTGCGCCACCACTCCCTGCTTGAATGATACAAATAATTTAATTCATTCTTTTAAAATCCAGAAGAGGAATCCTTATAGAAGACCCCAATTACAACCAAACTAAAATATAGACTTTCAGCGGGAGAGAGAGAAAAGTGGAAAGCCTGCTTTGTCACTGTGCTCAAGCTTAGAAATTCAGGTACTTTTTTAAAGGGACATAACATAGATAAGATCATTATAAACATGGAGAAAGGAGGAAGGGGAGTCAAAAGCAAAGATAAGCCCTGTGCTTATCTGTGACTGGAGGAATATGTTTGTTACTAGGTAAGGACAAACAAATATTTATAAATTTGATGAGACAGGCTAAAATGAAAATCCTGCACACACAGAAAGCTAATAAATACAAAGATAATGGAAAATTTCTAGCCCCTAAACCTTTCAAACATAATACCCACATACAATTCAGGGATGGCATAAAAGTTACTACTCAAGGTAATAAGCAAAGGTAACATAAAAGTTATTACTTTTAGATTAGAAATTAATCTCTGATGTTGTTTCATTTAAAAAATATTTTTATTGGGCTGTAGAGATGGCTTAGTGGTTAAGTGCTTGCCCTGTGGAGCCTAAGGACCCCAGTACCCAAGCAGGCCAGATGCACAAGGTGGAGCATACATCTGGAGTTTGTTTGCAGTGGCTGGAGGCCCTGGCATGCCCATTCTCTCTCTCTGTCTGTCTGCCTCTTTTTCTCTCTGTCTGTCTGCCACTCTCAAATAAATAAAAATAAACAAAAATTGAAATTAACCATAAGTCTCTGAAAAGGAGGACTAGCTGATCTATAAAAATATTTTTATTTTTTGGCAAGCAGAGAGAGATATAGAGAGGAGAGAGAGGGAGAGAGAGAATGGGCATGCCAGGGCCTCCAGCCAGTGCAAATGAACTCTAGATGGATATGCCACTCCACTGCATCTGGCTTTATATGGACACTGGGGAATTGAACCCAGGTCATTAGGCTTTGCAGACAAGCACCTTAACTGCTAATCCATCTCTCCAGCCCATTTCATTTTTATTGTGAATCAAAACATGAGAAATTGTCTGAGTTAAAACATTAACTTAGTAGTTAAAACAACTCTTGAAGTATTGAAATGTGATATTCTAACTTCCCAACTATTAATTATCTTTACCTGCCTCTACTATCATGCATTATAATTAATGTTTACATTGCCATCAGCAGACATGCTTCCCTCTTCCAGCAACTCATGCATCAAGACTGAGGTTCCACTGAGAGTTCATCAATGTGTTGTTTAATAATATCAACTCTGAGACAGTGATCCGTATCATTTATGCATTCATTTCACCAGATGACTGAACCAGGTACAAGACACAATTTGCATTGAAATGAAAATCAGTGCATCTGCATCAGGGGCATAATGCAGAAGTACCTGAACAACAAGGCTGTCATTGAGTGACAAGTACAGATATTCATTCTTAAATCTTTCTCTCTCTTTCTGTGTGTGTGTGTGTGTGTGTGTGTGTGTGTGTGTGTGTGTGTGTTTGTGTGTAACAAGGCGCTCAGAACATGAAGCATATAACCTTTCATAATGGGGAAAAACGAAGTTAACAGTTGAATGCCAATGCAATTTTGTCCCATGGCCCAATTGTTTTTCTGTTGTTTATAATGGGGCTGTTTTATGGAGTTCTGAGTGTAGGTCACTGCCTGAGGCAGCAGAGTGGAGCTGACAGATGTGCCATTACTGTGAATCTATGATAAAACTCTTTTGACAAGTAAAAAATACCCTTCATGTCCTGTTTCCTCAACTCATCAACAAATGATTGACTTAAACCAGTTCATCATGGATGGGGAAGGAGGTGAGCAACTAAGGTAGGAAATGAATTGAGTTTTTTTTTTTTTTTAAAGCAGAAAACCCAAATTTATGCATTCCTAAAAGTATGCTGCTAGAGGAAATGAGTTTCTTGTTCCATCTGGGCTCAGTGTGTTTTGCAACAATACGTCCCTATACTTACAACCATCTTCCAATTTTAACACTGTAGATGGGCAGGAGAGCAAGCAAGTCACTTGCTGGTAGTGCTTGTCTAAGGGACTTGAATCCAGGAAGCAGCTGTCCTCCTTCATACATTTCATACCCACATGGTTTCTTATCTACCTTACCAGTTTTTAGAATTTGAGCAGTTTCTAAAAACTTCATAAAATTGAAGAAATAAGTATTTGTAGTGCCCTTGATGCTAAAGGGCTTTTCAGTGAGTTAGGCTGGAATTTTTTTTTCAAGGAATCAACTTGGCATTTCTTTTTTTCCTTTATCACTCAAGGCAGAGTGATGAGCCTGCAAATATTTTTGTTTAGAGACAATAAGTCATCGCTTTTCAGGAAACTGCAAGTGATAGCAAAAACTCACTCTTTATTTGATGCCCACAAAGAAGAGCTTCAGGCAAAAATCAATCAATTTTACCCACTTACCTCTTCACTAAGTTAACAAAAAAAGACTTGGTTGATTAACTTTATCTGTACAATATTGCTAATAAAAGCTACTTTCATGATAATTATATAGAGTTTAGAAAAAATATTTAAAGTAAATTTAAATCAACTTGTAAATTTTATGTTATATCTACAGACAATACTCCAAATTGTACACCATTTTGTTCATTGTTTGGTTTCTTTTAAAACAATGTCTATAGATCAGTTTCAGTTTTTTGATTGCTATGTTATTTAGTTTTATTTAAATATTCATAATTCCTTGTATTATTAAATTAAATTATTATTATAATTAAATTGTATTATTAAGTTCTTTCAAAAAAGTATTGTGCTTAAATTTAAGTATTTGAAATTTACAAACAGTACCAGATTTGGTTGTTTTTATGTTTTAAGCTGAGAGAGAATATTATTAACATATACATGTATTTAAATAGAAATGAAAATCTTTCAAATAGTATATATAGGCATAATTAATAAGCTGTCATTACTTGTATATAATAAAGCTTAGAAAATAATAAAATATCTCCTCTATTCTAAATTATCAATCATTCTTGTCATTCAATATTTTATATTCAATATAAATTTTCTCCATTGTTACCTACTTCAATATTTGTGGGCTGGAGAGATGGCTTAGTGGTTAAGGCACCTGCCTCCTATGCCTAAGAATGCTGGTTCCAATCTCCAGTGATTCCAATCTCCAGGTCCCCGAAAGTATGAACAAAACTGATCTTGCCTATACCAAAATTGTCATAGCAATCTCAACATTTGACTGCTGAGTAAATTATGCTATAATGTGGCTTTAGTTACCTTTTTCCTATAATTATTCTTTAGGGAGGTTTCATCTTGAAACAAGTAAATCAATGAGGTTTTGCAAATTAAAATTATTATAGAATCTAAGAAGACACAGTAACAATGAATATGGTTGTTACCATGGTGTGTGCTAACATAATAGGCAAAGCTAAAGTGTGATTGTAGAAATTTTACCCAAAATTCAAATTTAGAAACATTGTCATCATTATTTTCTTTTCCTTAACTTACCCTGAAGAATTCTTTTGTTGACCCAGAATCGAGTGTCCCATAGGCGATTTCTGTTTGTTTGGCCAGGTCTTCTGCACTTTCTATGGGAGAGACCATTCTCTCCACCGTCAGGAAAGCAGCCAGGTTAGCAGTATAAGATGATATAATGATGAGGGTGAAGAACCACCAGACTCCTCCAACAATTCGACCTGAGAGGGATCTAAACATGGATAAGATCATGCACATTTCCCCTTTTCTACCCACACTGAGAAAGAAGTGCCTTCATTTCTCCCCACATGTAAAAGTAAACTTTACAGGTATTGTTTTATTTTTTTTAATAGTCTACTCAGGAACGATTCTTTCTTTTTGTTTTTTGTATATATAATATGATGTCCTTTATATTATATTTAAAATGCTAATGCCATTGAAAATATGAAAAGATGTATTTGCTGTTTAATCACCAGAACTGTGAAACAATACCTTTCTTTCAGATAAGAGGGAAGGGATTCATCATTACCTTCTCCCTCATGTTTCAGCCTCTCTAATATTAGGATACAGTCTATGGTTGATGAGATGAAGTACCGTATTTTGAGCTGGCAGTAATCTTGTTTCTCTTAATGGTTTAAGATGGATTATTAAATTTCCTACACATTTGTAGAAACCTTTCAGAGAATGAGGGAGACCTTGCTTTTCCTCCCATCAGTTTTGCAGGATGGATGTGCCAGATGAGGGCTGGGAATTGGGCTAAATGTCCAGAGTTGACGATCTTGTTCATCTGATAGTTGAGTAAAGGACGAGCCATATTATAAAGTACCTTTTTATCCCATTATAAAACCTTGTACCCTTTCTTTCCTTCCTTCCCTCTCTTTCTTCCTTTCTTCTTTGGAGACAGGTTCACAGGTTGCTTTGTAACTCACCATGTAGCCAAAATTGGTCTTCAACTTGCAACTATCCTCCTGCCTCAGCCCCTGGGATTTAGCCACCATACCAGACAAATAACTTTAAAACAGTTGTTTAAATGTGAAGACTCTCTTCTTACACTCTAACTTTGAACTTCTCTTGTTACTATGAAAGTGGTATATATTAGTTTTCTTAGTATTTACTTGACCTTGATTTCCACAAACCATTCCTTGATTGACTTTATTACTACATTATTTCAGGGTATTAATTCAGATTTATGTTATTGGAGTTTAAGAAGATTTTATAGTTTTCCTGGATCTTAAGGAATGTTAGCTCTATTGTGGCCAAAAGAAAGTATAGAGTTCTAAGCACATATATTTGTGATGCTATGATAAAGCCAAAAATCACATTTAATACTTTGATTGTTTCTCATATGTTCAGCCACTTCTACTGTGGGAGAAATCAGGTATATTTTCTGCAACATGTTGCAGTTTTGGTGAATACTACATAAGTGAGTGGCATCTAAAAAAAGAAGCCATGACTCCATTGCCAAAGACATGGATATAAAATCCAGCAAAATGTTTATGTTATTGGCTTTCCCAGATGTTTTCAGTTTATTTGTGTATTATGTAAAATAATACATATCTTTTAGAAGCCATACTGTCTAATGTTTTAGGAAACTCCATAGTGGAAATCTCCCTTAAGCTACTAGAATTAAATATCAAATTCAACATTATTATTATTATTAATTATTATTTATTAGTTGTAGCAAGAAAGAGACAGAAAGAGGGAGAGAGAGAATGGGCTTAATTATTATTTATTAGATGAAGCAAGAGAGAGACAGAAAGAGGGAGAGTGAGAATGAAAGAAAGAGAAAGAATGGGCTTTGATGTGTGTGTGTGTGTGTGTGTGTGTGTGTGTGTGTGTGTGTAGGCCAGAGGTCGATCAATGATTGATTTCTTCTACAATCAATCGCCATCATTTTTTTTTTTTTTTTTTTTTGAGACAGGCGACCCAGAGCTTGTATACTCCACTAAACAAGGTAGCCAACAACCCCGTGGGATCTGCTTGTCTTTGTCTTCCCAGTATTGTGCTTAAAGGCATGTCACTATGCTTGACATTTTATGTAGGTGCCAGAGATCTGAACTCAAGACTTCTTGCTTGAGCAGTAAGTACTTTACCCACTGTGATGGTTAAATTTGTGTCAACTTGATTTGTTTAGGAATCCACAGACATTCCTCATAAGTGTGTCTCTGAGGCTGCCTCTAGGAAGGATTAACTAAAGGAAGAATCCTTCCCCCAGAGTGGGCAGCCCCTCTTGGAGGAGGGGGCTGGTTGATAAAAAGAAGCTCTGGGAAGAAAGGCTCTCTCTCTCTTCCACCTGGCTGCTGGTGCTGCTCGCTGCTTGCCACTGGGTGCTTGCTACTTGGTGCTTTCCACTTGGTACTTGGTACTTGGTGTTGCTGCTTTCCAGTGTGGACTGAAGACCAGGGTGGACTGAAGAGCAGCTTCTCTCCAGGAAGCCTACAGGCCTTCAGTACCGGATTGGGACTGCTGAGGCCTCCAGCCTCGTGGACTGAGCAGGACTCTCGGACCTGCAACCTGCTATTGCTGGACTGTGTAAACTAATTCAATAAATTCCCTTATTCAATTCATTCTATCTGTTCTGTTTCTCTAGAGAACCCTGACTAATACACCCACTAAGCTATCTCCACAGACCCCTACATCTAATTTTTTTTTTTTTTTTGAGGTACAGTCTCGCTGACTTGGAATTCACTTTGTCTCAAGGTAGCCTTAAACTCATGGCAATCCTCCTACCTCTGCCTGTTTGAAGCTGTGTCCCACAACATCTGCCTCATTGTTTTTTTTTTTTTTTTTTTTTTTTTTTTTTGGTTTTTGCGAGGTAGGGTCTCACTCTGGTCCAGGCTGACCTGGAATTCACTATGTAGTCTCAGGGTGGCCTCGAACTCTCCGCAATCCTCCTACCTCTGCCTCCCGAGTGCTGGGATTAAAGGCGTGCACCACCACACCCGGACATGCCTTATTGTTTTGATACAAGGTTTCTCAATGAACCTAGAGCTTCCCAATTTCGTTAGACTATCCAGCAAGTCTCAGTGATCCTTCTGTCTCTGCCTCTCCAGTGCTGAATTTATAGGCACCCCAGTTTTATGTGTGTTCTTGGGATCTGAACTCATATCCTCAAGCTTGTGTGGCATGCATTTTAGCCTCTCAGCCATTTTCCCAGACAGAATTTTGGATGATGAGTCAGAATAACAAACATAGAAATATTATTTTTTGAAAAGGAGAGAAAATGAAAATGAATGCTAATCTATAGTTTTGATTTTAGTTACCATCGGCCAAACCACTGAATTGAAACTTAATACAAAATGGTTTTTGGGAGTGTCATTGGAGTTATACTCACTTTTCTATTGTGAAAGTTAATCTTTATGATGTATCTATGCTTTGTGCTCACTTAGAAGAAACTGGTTATGAATATGCTTAATGCAACTTTAGATTTGCAATTTGGTTTCTGCAGTTCAAATAGTGTTCTGCCTCCAGAAAAGGAAGATACAAAGTGATGTTCCAAATAAAATTTAAAACTGCTTAAGAATTGGTGAAGAAGATGAGTTTTGAAACTAACCTGGGTGAAATGTCACATCCTTGCTGCATAAAAGCGCCCAGGGAAAACCAGAGGCTGTTAAAGATGCCAAACTCATTGGGAGGCTGGTCGCTGGGTCCTTCCTTTCCATCCTCTGGCTCTTCTGTATGCCACTCATATGGGCTAAACCTACTCACTAGGAACAAGACCACGCTGACGCCAATGTAGGCAAAGACTATGCACATCCAGATCTCATAGGCCAGAGGGTCCAAGAAGGAAAACACTCCTGGTTTAGATTTCTGAGGCTTTTTGATCATGATAGATATGCCCAAACTCATGAAGGGCTTAGAGAAGTCAATGACCTCCTCTCGTACCAAAGTGATTGTTAGAGGGGCAATAGCAATTTCTGCTTTCTATAAGAGAAAAGACACATGGAAACACAGGTTAATAGATTTCCTGAAGAAATTAGCACTTGAGTGATCTAAAGTTAAATAGAGATGCATTCATTCTACTGTTTTTGCAGTGCCAATAGTGAATAATTACACTTACATAAAATTATAACACAAATAATATTTGTTTTGATATATATGTTTTCTTTTTGGTTGTTTTTTGAGGTAGGGTCTCACTGTAGTCCAGGATGACCTGGAAGTCACTATGTAGTATCAGGCTGTCCTTGAACTCAATGCAATCCTCCTACCTCTGCCTCCCAAGTGCTGGGATTAAAGGTGTGCACCACCATGCCAGGCTGTTTTCATAATATATTAACAAAATTGCACAAACTTTTGTTGTACATCATCTTTTTGAGACAATTTTGCTAAGTGGCACCAGAACTCATGATCCTTCTACCTCAGGCTCCCAAGTGCTGGGATTACAGACATGCACTATTGTATCCAGCTGCACAGAAAATTCTTATGGGTGCTAGCAGTTAGCTAAAAGGATGAGAAACATAAAGAATATGCAAGACTGACAAACTCAAATTGCAGTTATTAACCTTAAAGGATCAGGGACATTGTGGAGAAGAGTGATAATCTTCCTGTATGGCTGAATTTCTAGGCTGGAGATGCTATTATGTTATAGCCTTTTTTGTTTCATTTTGGAATGTTTTCACAGATTCATTACTTGAACATACTTAAATATTATGAGTTGCATATTCAAATTTCAAAGAGTTTTTTTCTTATTTATTCCTGTACAGCTCTGAGAAAACCAACCCCAACATCTATGTTTGTGTGATAAATGAGAATTCATGGCTTGATAGCATATTCCAATGCAGTGCACACACAAAAATCTGGAAGTTGGATTTTATTTCTTGTTATGCTTAAACTTTGATTTTTTAATCCTTACATATTTTTAAAAAGGAGTTGTGTACATAGTAACCTCAATTCTTTGATATTATGATCACAAGACACCATCCTCCTTTGTTAGAGTTCCGTGACTATAAGCAGTTTTTCAAGTCTATTTCTGTATCTCTAAAATGAGGACACTTTTTTCCTGTTTATCTTATTATATTCCTGTGGTTATCTATTCAAGTCCTTAATAGGACAGTAGTGTGCATTACTGAGGGGTTCTATATCTGATGCTGATCAAATATTTTAAGTAGCTTATTTCTTGTTCCTAGTGCTCTTATGTTTATTCCTTGTCTTGTTGAGGGGCTGAAACACTAAGTAATGAGTTTTCCACATCGTGGCAGCTGCTGGATCTGAACCCATTAAACCCTACCACCTTCCACTGCAAAAACTGAACTTTCATATGATCTACAGGCTAAAATGGAGTTGTAATTATTGATTTGAAAATGAAAATGTTAGACAACAAAATGGAATCAGATACATATTCAGACACACATGTTTTTTTTTTTTATAGAGACTGCCATTCAAATACAGTGTTATATATCTTCAGGTCCTTGGTGTGGTATCAGGAATTTCAGCTCCATGTAAGGACCAACAGAGGATCAAGAAGGGAAATGGATCTGCTCTCCACAGCGAGAATCCACCCAATGCACCATAATGTGGGAATAAGCTGCACAAGAGCCATTGAGAAAAGTTACTATTTTCCCAACTGCTATTCTATATATAATAATTTTCTTTATACACATGATATTTTAGCTAGCTGTAGAGGAGACAGTACACAAAACAGCCATGGAAAACTGGAAAAAGTTCTTACTCTTATGTGTACTTTTTACTTTGTAAATGTCTTACTAGAATTGTTCTATACATAATTTTCATTTCTGAAAATTAAATGATATAGCACAATATGCTTTATAACCCCTTTTCTCTTGTTAAGACTATTATGAACACTTGCTAATTTTAATATATAAAATACAGACAAGTTTCAATGCTTGCATATTATAATATATATGTATAATATTATACAAATTTATTTAAATTATTTGTTGGGCTATTTATATTGCTTAAAGTTTTATACTAGTTATATTAGTAGCTGTGAACACTTTTTTAAAAAAAATTTTGGAGAGAGACACAGAGAGAGACAGACAGAGAGAGAGAGGGAGAGGGAGACAAAGAATGGGCATGCCAGCAGTCTCTCAGCTGCTGTGAACAAAATCCAGATGTGTGTGTCCCCTTGTGGGCAAGTGTGGCATTGCGCCCTTGTGTCACTCTGCATCTGGCTAAACGTGGGACCTGGAGATTGGAACCGGGTTCTTAGGCTTAGCAGGCAGGTGCCTTAACCACTAAGCCATCTCTCCAGCCCTATGAACACTTTTTAAACAAGGCCTTGTATATGTTTTATTTATTTAAAACTAATGTTGGGGACAGGAGATGTAGCTCAGTTTTTGAGCATCTGCTTGACATAATTGAAAACTTAAGTTTGATTCTTTCACTGAGAAAAATTATAGGAAAGGAACTGCAGGTCTAGATGGCAATGGAATTTTAAAGACAATGATATATTTTGCTCATTTTTTATTCAGAGCTAAAAAGGCAGTTTTTAGCACTCACTATGAGAATTCATGTGAACTCTACATACCTCCTACCAGTCTTCATTTCTATTGATTTTTGAAAATTTATCTAGAATACATTAGAAATTGATGTACCACTTTGGTGCTGTTTTGGAGACAGGGTCTTGCTTTAGCCCAGGCTGGCCTCAGACTCATGATATTCCCGCCACAATTACCTGGATGCTGGTATTATACTCTTATACCACCATTCCTGATTGTGATACAAATGTTTTTAAATTTTGTTGTAGATGTTTAAATTTAGGGTTTATTTGGGGGGGGAGTGAGAAAAGTCCTTCTCACATTAATATTACATATATTATAGTAGTATTTATTATTACTGTATTACTTATTTGGTATACCCCATGATTAAATGTTACAGAATTATTAATTTCCAAGCCATTGTCCTGATTTCCCAGTAGTAATAAATGAATGATTGATCCTTTCACTGACGAGAAATGTCACCGTTCACATTTTTCTTTGTTTTACGTAGAATCTACTATTTCATTTGTACAAGTTATCAGAGATGGTAAAA
The DNA here is from genome assembly GCA_036365145.1 of Orientallactaga sibirica. Lineage (NCBI taxonomy): Eukaryota > Metazoa > Chordata > Mammalia > Rodentia > Dipodidae > Orientallactaga > Orientallactaga sibirica. The sequence continues at coordinate 28,707,000 of JAEOAD010000021.1, read as the reverse complement.
TAAGTCTTCAAAGGAAATATGCATGAAGATAAATAAATTTTTTTTAACAAAGAAAGCACCATATGGAATGGAAGGTTTGCATTAGATGGAGGTGGTGACAGCAATGTTCACTAAGGGGCACTTTTGAATTCTAAGACTTATGAGAGTTTAGAAAGAGACCAGTTAACAATCAGGATGTGCATGGACCTTATGGGTTAAGGATGGAGATTTTGTGTCATCATCTTGATTCATAGAATGGAGCATGTGAATGTCTCCATCCGAACCAAGATGAGATTTTTATTCTTATGCACCATGAGTGAGTTAAAAGAATCAACATTTGTATCCTTACTGCAGATAATTCTGTTGCTAAGTAAGCCATGGTATGTGCCTTGTGTAATAGTCCCTTAAACATACATCCCCACATATCTGACCCTGGGAGGTCTCTGAAACTGCTGCTGACCACAGGAAACCAGAGTGAGCTATAGACAGAGTATCAAAAGGACTTGACAGTGCAAGACTGGTTCTGAGTTTTTTGGGTACCTGTGTGGTGGTTCATTGGATCTCATGTAAGTGATATGCTAGTAATCTATTCATAACAATCATTATGATAAAGTTTTCAGTAAGAGTAAGTAAAAAACAGTGGACTCAAAGCTCACCATTTTATATAATAATAGGCTTTGTCCAAAAGAAAATGGACTTCATTTTACCTACAGCACTGGAAACTGGGCTTTTGTGTATGTGTTAGCATTAAGAAAGAAAAAAAGAAGTTGAGAAGCAAAGATGGATTTTGTAGCTACCATCATGCAAAGCACCAAACCTGGGCAACCTGTAAGAGACATAACAGAAGATTCCTGTTGGTTCAAAAATAGACAAGCCAAGGAGCTGAGATTGGGGTTTTCAAAGACTTGAAGGTCTGTTGAAGAAAGAGCATGCTGTTACCAATAATTAGCATGTTATCTCCTTAGAGTCTTTGAGAACTGTATATAACATTTGGAGTTTTATTTCTCTAACCTCTATTAATGGTATGATTTTTGTTTATAATTCTATTCCTGTCATATCACTTGCTTTTATTATTTAAATAATTTATCCCAAATAAATGTGATCAGAACACTGAAAAGAGATTATCTGCATTTCTCAGAGGGTAGGGACTCTTGAGGAGAGAGGCATAACAAATAATTCAGAAAGTAACTCAAATTAGGTAAACCATCCACAGCTAAGTAGGAATCCAAGTATGATCTTTTGGACATAAAACACAAATAGTGCTACCTTAGGGAAATGAATTATTGCAACACTAATGTAAAACTCAGTAAGAGAAATGTTCTAAAATCTGAAATTGTTTAAGGACAGACATTAAGCTGCAGGTAAAAAATTCCACATGTTGAGGAGTTGTAGTCAAAACATGGTTCATTGTACAGTAACTTTGTTTCATGTACAAAGTTCTTTTTAAAAATATTTTATTTATTTGAGAGAGAGAGAGAGAGAGAGGAGAGAGAGAGAGGACAGCAGATGGGGGAGGCAGATGTGCCAGAGCCTCCAGAATCTGCAAATGAACTCCAGACTCATGTACCACCTTGTGGATCTAGCTTACATGGGTACTGGGGAATTGACCCTGGGACCTTATGCTTTACAGACAAGCACCTTAACTGCTAAGCTATTTCTCTAACCCATGTACAAAATTTTTAAAAATATTGTATAAAGTTACCTTCAAACTATGTGTAAAAGGTATACATAAAACATAACTCAATTTTGTGTTGAGACTTGGGTCCCATGCCCAAGATACTTCATTATGAGTATGAAAATATCCATAAGTCTTAAATAAATCAAATTAGAAACTGTTCTGGCCCAAACATGTTGGGTAAGGGATGCTCAGTTTATAGTTCTAACAACTTGGATAATGCCCATTTCTAACAATTGCTTGCTGTGTCAAAAGTTGAAGATATTTTATTTAGTGTTGACTTCTCAACCATCTCTTATTTTCAGCTTTGATGCTTTTTGAACTTAGGGAATACTGCAGAAGAGGAAAGAATGTAAGAACCATAGGAGGGGAAGGAGTAATTTGGGACACTGTCCTTTGGTCATGAGCCTACTGATACATTCATGATTTCATAGAGGTTATCTTTGTTCCCCAATGACCTGCACAATTCTGAGCCTATCAACATTTTAACATACAGGAAAAAAAAAACTGAAACATCAATACTGTGGGAAGTCTACTTGGAAAGAGGAAAGGGCTCAGGTGCATAAGTATGTGGCAAGGGGGTGAAAACAGGGTAATAGGATGGGAATAGGATCAAATTACTATATTTTCATTTATTAAGTCTCTCAGTAAAATGTTTAAAAAGTTGAAGATATTAATCAAGAACAAATATATTAAGGACCCTTTTCTTTGGAGCTTAAAACTCATTATGAAAATGACAGTTATCCTTGTGGTAACATACATTTTGCTTATTTTATTTTATCTTTATTTTTCCCCTCATCTAGGATCATCTAAGCAGTCAGAAATTCTTTCATGGATATAGCACGATTGTTTTATAATGTCAATCAATTTCCTATTTTTGCTGAGGTTTGAGTGACTGAACCATGTAGTAAATGTTTTTTGCTTCGTGGTCTGAAAAGCCCAACACAGAGTCATGAAATTATTGAATTGCAGGTCTGTTTGGGAAATCAGTCCCTCAATGGACTTTTTCCATTTCTCAACCTTCCTTCACTCTTTTTTGGGAAAATATGACACTCCATGTCATTCTTTTCAAAGAGGTCATGTGAGGATTAAACACAGAGAGAAGATAAGTTGAAAGTGAAATCACTGGAGTATCAATTGTCTTTTAGGGAATTTCATAATACATTTCATGGAATTTCATAATACGTTTCATGTATTTAATTTCATAATACATTTCATGTATTATGAAATTACTTTTGTTGGTTACTCAATGCATTGAGCTTACTGTGAACTGCAGGTTTGGACCGTGGACATTTGTAGTCTCATAACGTGACTGCCTTTTAATAACTGGCAGTTTGAATTTGACACTGCAGTAGTTGCCAAATGAGAAACCTTGATCTTGTTCACTCTGGTGCGAATGTGTGGATTATGTTTGTCCTTAGCTACCAGTGAGCTTACTTAGTACCCATTTAGCTCAGGGCAAGGGCATGTGGCATGCTGTGGTGGAGGCTCGCTTTGGAAAACATTGTAGCTTTCATGCATTGTTATATATTTTAGAATGAAAATAAAGATGCATTATGTAAAGTTAAAATTTACCATGATCTGCAGTATTATAAGGACTTTGCATTATTGATGCATATTTTATAGAACCTCACATACTATGGTGATCATCAGTTACTTAAAATATATTTCTGAGTAATTATTAATTATAGGAATACAAATAACTAGATTAAAATGATGATCCACTTTCTCCTATTGAAGGAATCTGCTTCTACTATTATTATTCAGGTTACTAATGGATTTTTGTAGTCCTATGGTGTAGCAGCATAAGGCAATGCTCATCACAGATCCTAAATTAATAGTTTTTTATTGTTGTTGCTGGTTCTCGGTTTTACGTGGTATGGCATATTCTGAATTTTTATTTCCATTCTGAATTTCAAGTTGTAATTCTCAGTTTCATTACTTGGGAGTCACAATTTTAATGAATTAACAAAATATTTGGATACAGTTTATGTTTTTTTGAACATAGCTATAAATTAAACAAAACAGTAGTAGACATTTCCAATCACTATGCGCCCAAGTGAAAAGACATTTCCAGGCCGATGAAAGTGAATTCTTCAAGAAATGGATTTGCTTACCCCATAAACAAGTTCTCCTACCATCCCATTCCAGATTTTTGTGTCTGCGTCCCTTGCTCCATATTTTCCATCAGGGACAATGGCAATTTTATACTTGATACCAATATGTTTTGCAATTTCAGATGCCAAATCTACACAGTATCCTTCATACTTGTCATTTCCTTCAAACATTTCATGATTTTTCTTGTACATAACATATGGGGATTCCTATAATGAGAGAAGTAGAACTGTAAAGGAGAAATTATAAAACATTTAAAAACCTTTATGTAAATTTCCAGCTTTAGATTTTGACATAAAAAAAGTGTATTTAATACTGGTATGCATATTATTTTGTGTAGTTAGAAATTACTAGTAAGATAGATAAATATACAAATATATATTTATATTGATTTATATTATATTGATTTTTTTACATTGGATGCTAAAACTGAGATCTTCAAAACAGTTTGAGATTTTTCATAACTGTGACATTAATGGAAAAAAATCATTAGTAGTTTTCTAGAGAAGCATTATTTTGTTGCCAATGAGACTATCATTCCTAAATTATTTTATGGAATTAAAGGCTATTTAGTGGTTACCTTTATGTAATAAAAGACTTACTCCCTATCAGGTCTGTTCATATCCTGAATATTTTGAAGCCATTGGGAAGTGTGCTATAATATTTGTTCTTTATTTGATAATGTTAAGCAAGATGTCTTTTACAAAGCATGTAGTTTCTACAAAGTTGTTTCAAAGAAGAAAATAATAGCTGTAAAAACTTACAAAGTTAGTTGCTTGCATTAAATTTGATTTTCTACTATTGTCCTACCTTTGATTTTAAATAAAATTTTTGTTCCATAAGTTTTATGTCTGTTATAAAATATAACTCTAATGGAAGCTAAAAATTTTCCTCTGGTTGTGATGAACACACACTTGTAGTGGTATTCCCATTAAGTTTTCTAAGCAAGTGAGTTAGAAATGCTTATAACATGCTTAGAAAACATGCTTATAAAATCAAATAATTTTCCTTGGCTAATAATTACTAATGAGTTTTCAGTACATACACACACACACACACACACACACATACACTCACATGTCTACACAGAGGCCACACCATTTTAAGGCTTCAACTAAAAAGATATGTTGGCCTCCAAACCCTTGATTTTATTAATACCTAAGTCATCAATCAAAAGAGAGTTTGGTGAGTATGCAATATGGATAGGACTCCTGGTCATACTTGGTTCTTCCAGGCATTTTCAAATAAAGACTAACCATTCTGACTATCACATCACTGAGATCATGTAGTTACACTTCATAAAATTATACTGTAACCTAAAGTTACTGATCGTTTCTAAAATTATTTTTTAATTCTACAAAAACTGGCAATTGTAGTATTGAACTTGTTCTTGGAGCTGTGGGCTACAAAGCACCATACTTTATGCAACATAGCAGTTCTAGACCAATTCTGACTTTGTTTCTAAGTAATTTGTAAAAGTAGACTCCCATTTATAAAGCTTAATAAAATGTGTTCATCATATAACACTGTATTTTCTCACGCAGATGATTCCACAGTGGGAAATTGTCCAAGACTGGTTCTTCTATTGTTTTCTTAAATTCTGTCTCTGGTTATCACAACTAAGTGACCCTGATGGGTTCTGTTTCTTTGCATTGGATGAATAGTCTCACATTAGAATATATATATTCACCTATAAAATTAAGGCAATCAATTGTCCTTTATTTAGTTAGATATGAAATTAATTGTCATCTTACACAATAGTTCTATAAGCTTAATTGAATTGCAAATGTGATTTTGAAGATGGGTGAGTTGTTACAGAGTAGCAGATTTCCAAACTCTGCTGAAGTGTTTTCATAGCTATTATGAGCTAACTTTTTAAATTCCGTTTTTTACAATAGATGAATTATATAGAAAACAGCAAGTACTACATGTTTTAATTCATAACACGAAACAATCTAATTAATGTGTTTGCACATTTAGCATGTCTCACTACAACAAGATGGATAACGAGTATTATCATTGGTCCCAAGATTGAAGACCAAGTTTAAAGAGTCCAAAAAACGTGAATACTTAGGAATTTTGCTCCTAAAGTATATACACATTTACTGTATTAATTTTTTTCAAGGTAGGGTCTCATTCTAGCCCAGGCTGACCTGTAATTCAGTATGGAGTCTCAGGGTGGCCTTGAACTCACAGTGATCCTCCTACCTCTGCCTCCCGAGTGCTGGGGTTAAAGGTGTGCGCCACCACACCCGACTTTACTGTATTAATTTATGAATAGAACTTTCTCCAATTAATAAGTAATCTAATTTTCAAAATCAGTACTGTATTATATAGAAAATGATATACTTAATTGAAGTTGCATGTTAAAACAATTATTAAGTCTCTAATGTGTGCCAGGTAATTGTTTGATAGGTAGGCATACAAAATACACACAATTTACCACTGTCCCCCTAAGGTCAAAATGACAATAAAATAATGAATGCAAAAATAATACTTAGTAATTTAGTGTTTACTATGAGTCAAATACAATGTTAAGTTCTTTAATTATAGAATTTCATTGACATTTCACATTGCACAACGAAGTAAACATTTTTATTTTGCAGATGGGAAAATTAAGAGTCAAGGAGGTTAAACAAATTGTTCAGTTTTACACAGCTAACAAATGACAGAATTGGGAATTGGGCTAAATTTTGAAACATCTGAAAAATTCTAAAGTTATTATAACCAAGAAGATGTGGTAATAATTAAGATTTCATATGATTTAACAAGGAAAGGACCAAGATTAAAGAAATATGGGTCAATATCTTTTAAAATGAAATTTTTTATGTGATTCTTTTTGAGGAAAGAATATAGATAAAATCTTTTAATTTCCTTCCCTGGACTGGTGCATGGAGGACCTTCAATAAATGTAGTGACATTCTGACCTGTCCATGCATCCTGAACAGCAATATCATGGCAGAGTGTTTAATTTAAAAGTTTGATCATGTCTTCAAAATGAAAGTAAATACTGACTTTAAGCAATCAGGTCACCTGACTGTAGCAGGCATATTCATGCATGGATAAAATATTTAGTGTATTTTTTTTCCAAGTTTCCTTCTGGAGAAGCTAAAACCCCAAGATCTTTGTTTTCCTTTCAAGTGTATCACCTAAGGCTAGAACAATCTTTAGCTTATTGAAGACATTGATAAGCAATTTCACTGAGGTTTTGTACAAACAGAGCCATAAATAATGCCCGAGATTCAGGATCAAAGTTACACATGGTAGAGAAAATGATCACAAGCAAGGGTTGGGAGAGCCAAAGGAGAGGGAAGCTGAGCTGCTTTCTCTTGCACAAGGCTGTCATTCTTGGAAAGCTCTACCCAATTCCTCTGAGTTTGTCTCATTTTATCTTTCTTTCCTGTCCAGTACATATGAGTAGCAAATCCTCAACCTTCAACCTCATTTGCCTCATTTCTGCTCTGGAAGTTGTCTGCATGTAGATCTTCAAACATTGCATACTGAGGAGAGTTAATATAAAGTTTTAGGGTTACATAAGGGAGAATGAAACATGAAACCTCTTCAGTATAATAAAAAATGAATCATAACATTCTATTAAGGGAGATTCATGTGACATATTCATAAAAGAGCTTGATGGAGTCCCAAGTGTTCAACTGTGAGTATCAGTGAAAGACTAAGAGGAATGAAATATAGCCTCCTACTTTCCTAAGAGAACTACTGTCTTTATTACCAAAGACTGTGCTTTGTAGGACGGTGATTCCTTAGGAGTTATTTCACATGCATCACTTCTCAGTGATTAGGAGTTCATTCAGATAATTTCCATATTAGATGCTGTTCTATATGTGCTCTCTTACTTCAGGAGAGAAATTACTCTCTAGCTAAAGTTGATATAACAGGGCTTATTTATGAAAATATTAATATAAATGAATTAAAATGATTTTCAGTCAATATAATCTATTTTTTGTATTGCATACTTTTTGTGATATTTGAATTTAACAAAAGCAACAATATTAAAACAAGCTTCTCTTCAGAAAGGCTTCATACTTTGGTGAATATAACAAATGTAAGCATTACAAATGCTATTGAGAATGGTTAAAATAATAAAATTCAGCAACATTGACCAAGATTTCTTATATGGTTATTTGCTTTTCTACAGAGAATCTTAATAGAGAAAGATAATCCCATGAGTTAAATACTAGAAAGAGAAAATGCAGACATTATTTGATTCAGAAGTAAATGAGTAGATTTAATAGTTGTACAGTTTTAATTATAGCCAAAAATTTATTTGAAAAGCAATTGCATTACAAACACTTGGGTGGAAAGTGTATGTGGAAGGGGCACTACTGTTGGTTATATTGAAGCCAAAAAATACAGTGTTATTTTTGATGTATACTTGTATATATGTCGATAAGTATATTATGATTATATGGCCATATTATTATTGTTCATATTATTATACATGTACATGTCTATTTGCATAGTATACCTACAAATTTTATATAGAAATGATAAAACTGCAAATATATTAAATATTAAGAAAAATTAAATGCAGTATGTGAAATTCTACTAGGTTTGTAATATAATTCTGATGCTGTAGTGAAAAATTTGGTTTTATGAAAATTTTGGGAAAGAATTATAGTATCTCATTCACTGAGTAATGCATAAGTATCACTTAAGTATCTCATGGCATATCTCATTTTCTGTGTAATGCATAATGAGCATCATTTAAGTTCAACAGTAAACACTGAGAAAAAAGGGCTCGCTAATCACCACTGCAATGTCTCCCTCTTTTTTTTAAGTGTTCAATAGCCAAAGAAAGTAGCGAAATTGCGGGGAAAATCACTACCTTCTCTTCCTCCTGAGTCTTCAGTGAGCTGCCTTTTCCTCAACTGTTGTGCTTTTGCTAGCCATGTCACTCAGATTCAGCTTCCTGACATTGAGTATATTTACTACTTTGCTAGCAAAGAGTGAAATTGGTATGATCACAATCCCATGAATATTATGGTTTTATACAACAATTAAATCAAGACATATAAATATACCATATTGTCAAATTTATTTTCTATTTAGATCTATGTCATATCCATTATGTTAAGTTTGACTACATTCATGTAGAATAAATTCATCACTAAAATAAGACCACATTGTAAGAGAAACTACATTTCAATAGCATAAAAGATAATACTACATTTTATTTTAGATTAAGAGCTACTATAATCATGGATTATTTTTTCCAATTTACTATATTTTACTACAATATGAGTTCCACTGAGTACAGTATTTTCATGTCTAAAATGTCCAGCAGACGCTCAATAAATATGTATGAGTGAATAACTGAATTTGCCAATCCATTTTATTTAGCAATGACATATATCATCACAGTGTATCAACATATAATAACAGCATACAAAAAGGGAAGACAGATGTAAAAACAGCAATACCAAATCAATTTTGATCAAAATTAGTGATTTCCAAGTGCTCACTCTCAGCTTTTTTTCTGCACTTAGATATCTGTATTGCACACATTTCAATCTCTAGCCATCTGTATTAGGTGTTTTCAAAGTCGTTTGGGGTATTTTACATGCAGGTGTCAACATATTATTCATTTATAAGGAGTCATATTTCATTCAAATTAATGAGGTGGTAGAGCTGTCATCCATCCTAAGCTACCATTTGCAACAAAAGCAATTACAAAGAACACTGCCAGAAAGAGCTTCTAATCATATTTTTTAAATTACTGAATGATTATGCAATTGAAAATACTAGAGGCATTATTTCAATGAAGTTTACATATTCTTATCACATTATTTTGATAGCAATAATGTTGATAACATTGCTGTCAAACAGATAATTTTACCAAATATTCTTCATAGGTATAAGAAACAATCTTTTTTTTTTTAAGTCATTTAACTTGTGTTTTGATAGCATGCTTCCTGAAAACTAGTCATGCTTGAAAATCAATCCAATATTGTGGAACTAAGGATTATATATACTACCCCTTTCATAACAGGGATGAGAGAAAATCCCATGTTATACCATAAATTACATAATACACTTATTTCACAAAGCAGGCAAAGGTTCAAAAAATCTAAAGAAAACAATTGTATATATTCAGAAATCAAGCACAGAAATTCAGAGATTTTTTTTTACTTTTATAAATTCTACCCTTAGAAAGAGCATCATTCCATCATTCATGTACAATGATTTCCTTTTATGATAGAGGAACTGGTATGTCAGATTGACTAAGTGATTCTTTTTCAACATCTATTTTCTTGAAAAAGATGAGGATTGAAGATTAATTCTTCTTTTTCTCTAGTATCTCAGAAAAGTCACAGACAAATCTTTTAATACATTGTTTTCTAGTAGTCCAGAGTTGGTCATCCAAGAAGAATCCCACATGAAAAATAAGCATAATTTTACTACACAGGTGAACAAGCATCGCGCCTTAGTTAGGAGTGGTCCCAAAGTAGAGCTCTTTTCTTTCTTGGTCAATTTCTTAAAATAGGGTTCTTCATCAGAGGCTGCAAAGAGGAGGACTGTACTGAAGTATGAATTTCCATTACTGTGTCTTTTGTTTTAGGACAAGAAATATATATCTATATATACTGCTTTTCAAGTCCCATGCAAATATTATTATGCCATTAAGTTAGTTTTCTACAAACACTGCTGGGGTTGGTTTTAATTCTGAAATCATAAACTTCCAATCAAGGTTTGTCAGATTGCATTATGTTGCAAACTGGCAATCTCACACAGAGGGAACTGCAATATATGAAAACTTTTCAGGGCTATTTTCATGCTTTGACCTTAATATCAGTTTTTGAAACAACTTGATATTACTAAAACTAAAGCTAAAAAACAAAATTATCTATGCTAAAAACTCAATTACATTTTATTTAAAGTAAGGGCTTCCATAGATGATGGATAATATGTTTTGCCTAAAGAGACAGTGAACTGAGGATGTATATTTTTAAATTTAAAAAGTCACCGATTGTTCATCTCTGTTGACTCCCATTGATTCTATAGGGCATATTTGACATTGGAAAAAGAAAAACAAGTATTGGATAGTCTATTATTCAACAGGTAATTCCACATGAACCTCCCTGAAAAAGAAGCCTTAAAATTTAGAGCATTTTTGTTGAGGATATAATAAAATGTAGTAATCATAATTTTATTAAATCTTAGAAGCCCATAAATTATATGTATTCCTTATTGGTCAATGAGAAAAATAATCGGTGGAGAAAACCCTTTTACATGTAAAATATAAACATGAGACAAAATTAAAGTCTAAACATTCAGCTTTATAAATGAATCCCCATTAAAATTTTTACAGTCACATCTGCACTATATAAACAGACAAGGGAAATCATTCTCTGATGATTACCTGAAAATGATCATTTTTAAACACCATTAACTATTATGACACTGATGTTTTTACAAACATAGTAAGAATAATATGGTGCTTTCTACTGGATATTTTTTATGATTGGATGTTGGCTTTTTTCACATTAACTGTTTTATGCTTGAATCTCAGCATTTCATACAATTCCAGCTAGAGTTTGACAGTCTCAGTTTTCAACATATGAACATTTTTTCCAAGGACAACAATGCAAACATGTAATACAAATAAAGATAACAAAAGTTACTGAATGTACTCAAAGCTTTAGACAAACTTATTCAAAGCCTCTGTAGACTTTTGTGCATCACAACATTCATGCCACCAATAAGATTCAGCATTTACTCTCCCTGTTCATCTTAGCTGGGGAGTTAAAATGGCCTGTAGACAAAACGGAACACCATAAAGCATACACCAAAACTTACCATAATTGTGGTTACAACTACTGTTCTGTTTTCAATAGCTGCTGTGTCATTGCCGAGAGTGGGTACATCTTGAATCAAGACTAATTTGTCCATATCATTCCAGTAACCAACCTGCCAGATAGAGACATTATTTGGAAATCTAACTTGGAAGAGTCCATTCTAGTCTCCCTTGGAACAATGGAAGATATAAATAAGTAAGCAAACAAAACAAATTTAAAGTGCAAGTGAAAGAATATCTTTAAAATTGATAGTGAGCCAATTTTCTTCATTTATAAAATGCTTTATTATTGAGGGCTTAGCAAATGTATAATTCAAAATCATTAATTATTATTGCAGAAAAGATGTGGTTCCAAAAGAACAGAATCCAGAGAAACCTTGTGTACTTTGATTTGTCTAAGGCAATGACTGATATTGCCTAAAATATATTTATATATCATTAAGTTTACAGGCCATATGGTAAAGTAACAGTCAAATTTATGAAAGGCAATTTCATGCAAAGGAAAATTGTTTTATATATTAATTATAAAATTACATGTATATATCAACCTACACATACTTTTTTGGTATAACATAACCATTACATAACAATACTATTTATTAAATATTAACTAAATTGTTCAATATAATTGCTCATTGGTCTGCATTCACTATTCATTCTACTGAGCTTTGAAGGCTCTCTTCCTACTCCAAAACTCTTAACTACCATGTCACTATTTAGGGACATATTTAAACAAAGTAAGCATTAACAGGTCAAAAGAGGGTCTTTAGTATTCACAAGTGCTACATATGTAAATGAAAAAGAAGATAAAATAAAAGACTTCATCAATCAGGCTTGATCTACTGCTTGGTTTGATCTTAAATTATGATATGTATAAATTCAGCAATTACTTTCAATTGTTCTTGCAAATCTTGAAGACATTTAATAATTGTGTAAAGATTTTCATTTAAAAACTGACATACATTTGAGATCTTTCCTAAGTCCCTACATGTACTTAAATAAATGTTAGTAGATTTTTGTTAATTTTCTTTCTCACATGACGGGTTCATGGCATGACAATGGGTTTTCCAATTAAGCACTCTGTTCACATGCACACACCCTGCAGATTGCACTAGCATATTTTCCATAAAGAAGATTTTTTTCTTTTTTAATGAGTACCACTAGAAAATACGATCACAAATCTGGGACTTCTGTAAGACTGAAATCTCACATTTCACCTGAATGCTCACAACAATTTCTCTCAAGAGGATAAATAATTGGGAAAATTTTATTTGCTTGTTTTATATCTACATGCACTTATATTTACATACAGTTAAAAGGAAAAAGAAATCCACACTTCTTGTGATATAGGTCCAATCAATGGCATATGTCCTTGGACCATAGATTTATTGGAAAGTTCGAATACATAGGAATCATTTCCCAAAGGAACTAATGCTGAAGTTCAAACGTGGAACACAACCTGACATGGAATTTCTTTTTATACTTTTCCCCATCTGTGGTGGTTTGATTCAGGTGTCCCCCATAAACTTAGGTGTTGTGAATTCTAGGTCCCCAGCTGATGGCAATTTGGAAATGAATGCCTCCTGGAGGCAGTGTTTTGTTGGGGGCTAGCTTATGGGTATTATAGCCAGTTTCCCCTTGCCAGTGTTTGGCTCAGTCTCTGTTCCTATTGTCTACCTGATGTTGGCCAGGAAATGATGTCACCCTCTGCTCATGCCATCATTTTCCCTTGCCATCATGGAGCTTCCCATTAACTCTATAAGCCAAAATAAACATTTTTTTTTCCCACAAACTGTTCTTGTTTGGGTGATTTTTGCCAGCAATGTGAACCTGACTATAATACCAGCATTTTATGTTTTACTAAGAATTTTTCTCTAGTCCAATCTCATTTAGTCAGGCTTATAAGTAGGATTTTTTCCCCTAGAGATTGCAAATGGATGAAAATGGTTTTGTGATACAAACATTTAAAAGAAACATGGAAGCATCTGAAACATTACACATGCAAGAGATGTTAGAAAAATATCATCTTTGTATTCTCAACAGGAAATTTTGTTCAGGCATGAGCAGACTTAAATGTGTAGGTAAGGTCTCTATGTGTATGGTGGATGTAGCCTGCAATATAAGGTTGGGGTTGGAATTAGGGAGCTATAAGGAGTCTCTGTTCTAGCCAAAGTAGGTTTCTGAGATCTGCTTTGGTCTGACCTGTCTTGAAAAGTCTAGCTTAGGGCTGGAGAGATGGCTTAGTGGTTAAGGCGCATGCCTGTGAAGCCTAAGGACCCCGGTTTGATTCTCCAGGTCCCACATAAGCCAGATGCACATGGTGGTGCATGTGTCTGGAGTTCATCTGCAGTGGCTAGAAGCCCTGGCGTGCCCATTCTCTCTCTCTCTCTCTCTCTGTGTGTGTCTCTAATAAATAAAAATAAATAAAGAAAAGTCTGGCTTAATTCTCACAGCAGTGTCAGATGGAAATCTGACAGTATGGTGATTGATATTGAGCAGAGTGATAACATTGATCTTTGGGGCCATTGCAGTTTTCATATCCAGTTCAGCTTCACTTTTTTTTTTTTTTTTATAAAGCTAGAGATCCCTGAGGAGGTATATATACTCCGAGTCTTACTTTTTTATAAATTAGCTATTAAATGTAAAAATGCACCAGTTTTCTATAACAGGGCCTGGCATATAACCTAATCTCAATGAATGAAATTTCTACAATTAAGGTTTCCTGAACTCAGGCAAGTCTGGGCAGGATCATTCCCTGTGGAGCCTTGGGATAATGAGTCCATGATGATAAAAAGATTCAGCTGTATTTAGGGGTCTGGATTTGAGAAAGCGCTTTGTATCTGGCTTAATGAGACACTCAATCAGGTTTACTGTTACAGAAGTCAGACAAACTGATGGGTTGATTCTCTGACCTACGTTCAAAACTGACTCCCTTGTTGGCAAGTGTTCATTTTACAGGAACAATTGCTTACTCCTAAGACATATTGCCTGTTTTCATCAGCACAGTGCTTCTCAGGGAGACTCAGTTTTAAGCTTAATATTCCTGACAATGCCCAGGTTGATCGTTGCCATGGGAAAACAAAGACAGATGAGTTTACACCGTTTTGCACTTCATTTTTCTTTGCAGTCTTGGGTGGATGTCAGCTGGGTGTGTTCATCACTCTCCCAACATACTCGTTAACTTTCTCCTTGAGAAACCTTAATTTTGCTACTGTCGTGGTTCAACAGGCCTTGGAAAGATTCAGTACTGTAAATACCCACTTGGAATTAATGCTAGTTAGCACCTGCTTCCTGGTCCCATTTTTCTTTCAGTTTTATAGAGAACCCTACACCTTGCACTTCTGTTTTGTAAATTATGAGGCCATCTTCTGCTTTTCAAAAGCTTCGGCTTAAATCCCTACCTGTGTGAGATCTGCGTGTGATGGACACGTGGCCTTTCTTCCCTCTGCCTGCATGGGAGCTATTATTTTTAGTGGCATGTGGAGTAATCTGACTGCTCCACTCTTAGCAGAGGGACTGGCTGTGGGCCACCAGAGTGAGTAAAGTGGCTCTGTGGAGCCTTGGAGTTTCTTCTTGAGAAGCATATCTCCTTTTTGTTCTCCAGGTGGTGTCCTATCCTACTGTGTGTTAGCAGCTAGTCTGCATGAAAGGAGATGGCACTGCGAGGCTGAAATGATAAAATTGGTTTTCATGGCAGTTCCATTTCTCTGTTACACAGAGGTGGGTGTATATCACGTGATACGCTAGAAGAAAATACAGGTGAGAAAGCCTTTGGCATTTTCCATATATATCCTCTGCTATGCTCCCTTGAAGACTTTTTTCCATTACTACCTATCTGAACTCTACATAGCTATGTTTAAACCTCACCTCTCCATATAAACTGCCTTGATATGTTTTCCTCCATCTGCAAGGGATCTCTTCCCTTAAGATTCCTCATGCCTTCTCTTCAGCTGTCATATGGACGTCATACTCTCCCTCACTGAAAAACAAACTCTTCAATCAGAGTGAATCTTCAGGAAGGGCAGGATATGGAAAGATTATTCTATATTCTAGAATCAGACATTCTTGAATTGAAAATCATTGTTTTCTCACAGGTTTCAGTCAAGTAACCATAAATTATTGAGACATAATTTTCTCATTTTGAGGGAGAAATAGCCAGGTAGTTTTAATTTTAGGTAATCAGCTAGGAATGGGCCCAAAGAGAATTCAGCATCTGATCCAGTCCATTCTCATCCCTCAGGGACAGCACCCTCTACTTTGCCTTCTTTTAGGGCCAGCCCCCTGAGTCCAAACCAACTATGTATCTCTTGAGCCTGAGGGTAACACCCACTCCAGGCCCACTTCAACATGTTCTTCTTCTCGATTGTTTATCTCTTCTGACACCTGAACCTTCAGGTACCTGTTCTGGGTAAACCCTCCCCCCAAATCAGCCAGGTGGTCTAGAATGGGGTTCTTTTTCATTTTGTTACTCTCTTCTAAACTAGGGAACATTTCCTTCCTGACTGCTTAGCTTTTTTCCTAATGTGAAGGTGAAAGACTTATATCCTTTTGCTCCACTTCGTGTGTTTGTGTGTGTTTCTTTAAGCTGTGGGCCCTTTTCAAATATCCTTGAAAGTCCATGCTTTATATTTTCCCTAAATTTACTGTTTTGAATATCCTTTTCTGTCTCCACATAGGTACAGTCTGCGCTAGCCTTCTCCCTGGATTTCATAATCTCCACATTAAGTAAATTTATTGATTTATAGTTTATCCTTCTCAGTCTGTTTATTTCAATTAGTTGTTGAAAGTAGACAAAAAAAAAAAAAAACCCAAAATTGGGGGTTTATAAATCTAAAACCCTGTATGAATTTGAGAGAAAGGCAAGCAATACTGGTTATAGGTATGTTATAAGGATTAAGTTATGCAAAGCACTAAGTCTAGTGTTTGAGTCATAGAAGGTATTTTATAAACTATATCTATCACTATTAAAGCAGAATAGCATGTCTTGGAAAGATTCTTCATACTGCCAAGAGTTAGAAGAGCTTCTAGAAAAGCTAAATCACAGCCCTTGTGAGGCCAACAGAGGTGATCCTCAGGGAAAGCTGACTATATAGACTAGCAGAATCTAGGTTAGCTGAGCTCTGTGTTCAGTGACAGAACCAGCCTCAGTAAAGAAAGTGAAGAGCAATTGGGAAAGATCCCTTATGTGGTGATTTTTTCATATGTAATTATTTATTTGGTTTTATTATTATTATTAATTTTTTTTCCAGGGAGAGCATGAACATAGTCCCCCACTAGCACAAATGATGCAGTCAAGTTTTCCACATTTGGGTAAACTGCAGGGATTAGCATATTCGGAGTGCAATGGATAAGCCTCACCCTGGGAAAAATACCTTTCGTGATCATGGTATCTCCCCTTATTATCATTTTAAATATTTTATTTATTTATTTGAGAGAATGAGAAAGATAAAGAGTGTGATCCAGTTCCTCTAGCCACTGCTAATGAACTCCATATGCAAGCACCACCTTGTGCATCTGGCCTGTATGAGTACTGAGGATCCAAACTTGAGCCCTTAGGCTTTGTAGGCTTTGTAGGCAAGTGCCTTAGCCACAAAGCCATCTCTCTAGCCATATGTGGTGTTTGAATCAGATGATCCCTATAAAATCATGTGCATGAATGCTTGATCCCCAGTGGATGACAATTTGGAGGTGGAATCTTGATGGAGAAGGTGTGTCATTGGAGGTGGGCTTTGGGGTGTTATAGCCAGGTTTCCCTTGCTAGAACTCTGCTCCTTTTTTTCTTTTTTGAGAGAGTCAGAGAGAAAGAGAGAGAGACAGATAGAGAATGGACATGCCAGCAGCCTCTCAGCCGCTGTGAATGAACTCCAGATGTGTGTGACCCCTTGTGGGCAAGTGTGGCATTGCACCCTTGTGTCACTGTGTCTGGCTAAAATGTGGGACCTGGAGAATCAAACCGGCATTCTTAGGCTTAGGAGGCAGGTGCCTTAACCCTAAGCCATCTCTTCAGCCCATCTTGCTACTTTTTTTTTACCCGGCTGTGGCAGAGGTGATGTCCAGTTTCTCATAAACCATCTTTTCCTTACCATCAAGAAGACTGTAAACCCATCACTTGCTTTTCATCAGTTATTTTGTCCCATCAACAAGAAGGTAATTACAACACCTGATGTCAACCTGTAGGCCCTACACACTCACACATGTGCATGCACTCACACACACACTTGCATCTGCACACACATGTGACAAATGTACACACAAGAAACATTCCCCCCCCATGCAAATGAATCCCACATGTCCACTCTAGAATGCTTAGAACTAATTACTATGGTGGGATGTGAAGTATCATTGTATATATCCAAGGTTTATAAACTGAGGGCTGCAGCTCCACAGGGGTTTGCGAAAAATATTTCTGAATATACATTGACAAAAACTTAATTCAAAATCAAATGTGTGACAGGTCTGGCTATTTCAGGAAGCACTTACTTTATGCCACAGTGTGGTACTTCATCATAGCCTTTGTTCTGAACACATGGATGTGGACTCTGCAATGCAACTCAGCACACCCTGCCTGAAACACTGGCTCAGACTGGAAACCATTATGTGTTATGAATTTCAGTGTACTTACTGAGCATACAAACTTTTCTGCTGTTATTAAAATATGATTTAATTATAAAAAACTTTTAATATGTTTCTACCATCTTTTCTCAGCATTTAAGTACTAAGTCAGTACTACTTGATTTGTAGTGTGTTAGAATTTTTTTAAATAATGTATGTTCATGTGTATCTAGTAACATGTGTGTGGAGGTGCACATTAAGGTGTTTACTTGTGTGTATGTGGATACCATAGGGCAGCCTTGGGTGTCATCCACCATTTTTTGGGATATTTTTTGGTCTCTAATTTGCCTGGAGCTCACCAGTTTGGCTACATTGGCTTGCCCGTGAGCCCTCCTTTCTCCAACTCCCAAGCACTGGGAATACAAGTGCATGTCACTATACCCAGTTTGTTCTTTTGATTTTAAACATGAATTCCGGGAATTGAATTTAGATCCTCATACTTTTTTTGTTTGTTTGTTTGTTTGTTTGTTTGTTTTTCGAGGTAGGGTCTCACTCTGGCCCAGGCTGACCTGGGATTAACTATGTATTCTCAGGGTGGCCTTGAATTCATGATGATCCTCCTACCTCTGCCTCCCGGAGTGCTGGGATTAAAGGCGTGCGCCACCACGCCCAGCATCATATATTTTTTTTAAGGCAAGCCTAACAGACTGGTATTTTTTATGAGAGGGAGAGAGAGAATTGGCATGCCAGGGCTTCCAGCAACTGCAATCAAACTCCAGACTCACATGCCCCCTTGTGCAATGTGTGACATTGCATGCATCTGTCCTGTGTGTTTGGCTTATGTGGGACCTGGAGAGTCCACCAAGAGTCCTTAGGCTTCATAGGCAAGTGCCTTAACTGCTAAGCCATCTCTCCAGCCTAGAACCTCATACTCTTGAGACAAGCATTTTACTGACTATGGTAGTGTAAATGGATGTCTCCCAGTAGATCTGGGAGTTTTATTCAGGTCTGTAACTTAGTGTCACTGTGGGTGGATCCTAGGTACAGCCCTAAGGGGTTTGGGGATGGATCTATAAGTTATAGCAAAAGATATGCAAAGTGCTTGAGTTCTGCCTGGGGTTTCTGGAGTGTGCTTGCTTGTGCTGGTGGTGGTTGCTTTTCTCTCTACATGGAGCTGTAAAAGGTAGCCAGCTTCCTCGCCATTATGGAACTTCCCCTGGATCTATAAGCTTCAATAAATTACATTCCTCCTATAAACTGTGCCTGGTCTGGAGGTTCACCCCAACAACGTAAAGCTGACTATAACACTGACTAAGCTATCTTCTCTTCCCCATACTGCTAGTTTGTTTGTTTGTTTGAGACCAGGTTTTATGTAGCCCAGTCTGGACTCAACTAAGTAGCTCAGAGGGATCATGAAATCCTGATCTTACTGACTTCATATCCCAACTGCTGGGATTGCAATCTTGTCCTGGTTGCCTCATTATTAGAAAGTTTGATTTTAAAAATTACTGTGTGAGTTACTGACTTGATTTTCATAAAAGCACATTGAATGATTTTGGCTTGGGATTAGGACAGCATTTTCAACAATTTCTGCAATGGCTCAGAACATATTTCTGCCATTTTGTACTGCATATTTATGTGAAGTGGTATTCTCAGCATTGTTGAGTATAAAATCAAAATATTGGTCAGCTCAGCATTACTCACCCAGAATTTTATTGTGCTAAAGTAGAAATGTATATCCATCTCATTTGTTTGTATACATAATAGTTACATCATACCAAGGAATTGTTTTAAATGTATTTATGGTTTATTGTCAGTTAATATACCTATATATTTACCCAGAATCAGATGGAAAGGGTTCTTGACTGGAAAAGGTTTAGAAAGTCCTGGTATAAAGTACTTTTGGGATGTTGGGAAGACATTGACATGCTTTATCACATCTTAAGAGTACATTGTTACTTTCCAAATATAACTTCTGAACCCAGCACCTTCTTGAACAAGTGTAGTGTTTCTCCCCCTCCTCAGCCCAGCAATTCTCTTCGCCATCCTATCTTCCATCTGTTTCTTCATTGCTCATTTGAATTCTTCTGCTTAATTACTTCAGGAACCAACAATCTGTTCAAACACACCCACTTACTAGATGTAGTTCTCTGCATTCTCTCTAATGATTCACAAATCATGCACAGAGGGTGCTTATGCTTCTGCATTGCATTATGATCTTCCTTGCAGAATAAATTTTGTTCTATGGGATTCTTTCTGCTAAGCTTTCCCTTGACACATTGCTTCCACTGTAAATACAGGATTTTTATTAAATGATACAAGAATTTATCTCAGCCTACATCATCAAGAAAATACTAGTTTTCTTGATAGAATACAAATTTAGGACTGGGGAGATGGCTCGGTGGATAAAGTGTCACTGTACAAGAGTGAGGACTACAGTTTGGATCTCAAGTGTCCACACAAATGTCAGGTGGGTGTGATAGGCTGCCTGTAATTCCAGTGCTAGGGTGGCAGAGATAGGGCACCCAGGGCAAATAGACTAGCCAGATCAGTGAGCTCTGGTTTAAGTGAGACCTTGCATCATGAATAATGTAGAGAGTAGTTGAGGAGGACACTTGTTTTCATCCTCTGGCATCCACATTCATGTGTACGTGTACACACACACACACACACACACACACACACACACACAGGCACATCCATATGCACATCCACATATGTGCACTCACATACATTTGTACACAAATAACACATGCATGTATAGTACACACACATATTCATGTAAAAATGGGAAATTTAGAATACTTAGCTAGTACTTGTCTATCGCTCTTTAAGAATGTCACATTCAAACTAAGAAAATGGAAGATATTCTTATAAATTCAATTGTGGCTTACCTTTCGAGGTCCTGTACTTTTTAGCTCAAACACATCCATTGTGTAATTGACTCTACGACCATAGTGGTCAAACTGAACATTCCCAGTCAAACCTTGAATCCGAACCTATAAAAGAAACAGAAAACACATATAGGTATTATTTATACATTTTCTTATAGAAATCTTGACTCCATCTGCTAGGCTTAGAACCACACAAAGCATTTAGAATTACAATTATTATCAGCTCTCTGGTATGTAATTGGTTATTTGATCTACTAGGATAGAATCTGAAAAGGGCATATCAAAAGAATCAAAAATGAGTTTTAGCAGGGCATGGTGGTACACGCCTTTAATCCCAGCACTTGGGAGGCAGAGGGAGGATCACCATGAGTTCAAGGCCACCCTGAGACTACATAGTCAATTCCAGGTCAGCCTGGGCTAGAGTGAAACCCTACCTCAATAAAATAAAATAAAATAAAACCAACCCCCCCAAAAAAAAAAAAAAAAGAATTTTGCTATATATTTAGAAGACGAATGTTTCATTTGTTAGCATTATACTTTCTATTTTGCCTAACAGATTTCTCCCTCAATATTCAAGTATTCATTATAGAAATAGAAATACAATTTGTTTATAGTTAATCTTTGATTATATCAATATACCACATAATAAATTTTGATTCTTATGATTGACTTCCATGCTAGGTAATATTTTCTCCTTGGTAATATTAAATTAAAGTATAAGATGCTAAAAATATAATTTTGAAAAAATTCCATGCACATTAGATTCCATATTTCCTTTTACTCACTTTTGCTTTACTTATATCTTTAATCCAACACATTTCAGAAGATTTAAGTAATAATCTTTACTCATATTATATGTGATATTATTTGAAAACAGTCTGTATAAGTATGAAAGAATAAAATAAGCTCAGCATTTAATTTAAAATTACAAAGTAACTTACTGCTCCACAAGGTAGTCATTATCTGTGTTTGTGGAATATGTCATCTTCATTCCTAAGGTAGGCTCACACTGCTGGAGCCACTTGTGGTTAATTAGGCTGTGTGATTCTCTCAGATTGGTTCGTTGTAAGCAGATGTAATGAATGTCATTTCCAAAATACAACATTTCATAGCCAATTAACAACCTCCCTTACCAATCTATTTTTCCGTTGTATCATTTCATATGGTAGCTATTCTTTAAGGCCGGTCCTTGAGTAACTTCATTGAGCAAAGGCCCTTGTTAACCTAGTGAACTCTTTTGTTGTTCTAGCCTCTGGGATTTATGGTTATTCCTGCAACACAACTCTATTTAACCTGAGTATGTGTCTACATGAGGTACAAACATTAATATTTCATCTAAAATGTTTCAAAATTGACAAAAGCTTTACTAAAATGGAAATTGTAACAATTACTTATGCTCAGATAAGTGAGATAGCTTTCTTGAACATCCTACTTAAGAAGTATCATGAAATAAACCCAACATAAGTAAACGCGTTGATCACCTGCTTAAGCGTCCTCTCCATGTCAATTCCCTGGCCCCATGGAGCTGCAGGGTTTGCCAGACAATCCCCCGCATTTCCTCTCCTTGAAATATCAATTTTCTGTCTTCTGAGACTTCGGAAAGTTTCAGCCATTACGAGGACTCCATCATAAGTCAGAGCGGATGTGTACTAAGCAAATGAAAGTGTTTATAGTGGTAAATGTCAGACTCTGATCCAGCATTAGGAAATCTGTGGTCTGTGGGTTGATGAGAAGAGCACCATCTTCTCTCAACGGCCATTGAGACACTTCAGAGTATTTCCCTCTGGCTTCAGAAATGTCTGTCTTTGCTTAAACACAAAGACTGTATAATGAATCTTATCATCCCAAGTTTGAAAGGAGAAAATACACTCTGAAAATAGAGACTTTAGTAAATACTTTTCCATCAACTGGAAGAATAAAAGGCTGAGGTAGGGACTTTGTGCTTTGTTTTAACACAAACGGTAAAAAGTAAGATGCTGTGCACAGCACAGTTGCCTCCGTCCCTGCATTCCTCTGCAGTAGCTTAGCCCCAGGACAGTTGGGCTGTCTTGTGTTTTTCTGCTTCCAAAATGCCTTGCAGGGTCCTCTGATATTTAATTATATTCATTCATTTGAAATCTCTATCTTAGTCCAGATACTATTTATTCAACTGCAGAAGTGCATGCACCTGTCATTGCTCTGAGTAGAATAAATACAACTATTCTGTGAGTGTTCCTAGGAGGGCTAGCCATCACTTTAGATTCCAGTGTTTCCTAGGACCAGAGTGGAGCATGAAATGGAGACCATCTACTTTCTGATAATTATCTAGGTTTCTCCTTAAGAAAAGTATGAGACCCCAGGAAAGGGTTATCTGGATAAGACAGAAGGTGGAGGAGAGTCATTGATGGAAATTTTATCTGCAGATAATTTTTGGTACAATTTGATTATTAAACACATAGTAATATGTTTTTCATACAATCATATTGAGGCATGACACAACATCAACTGTTCCTCATAACAAAAATCTGCATCATTTTCTTTCGAAATCCATACACCAATCCTTTCTGCACCTGTGTGTGTCAGGGGTAAATTTGTGTCATGTAAAGTAGAGGATAATCTCCTTAGTTTTCAGCCTGCTGTCAAGTGAAGAAAAATCATTTGAAATGTAGAAGTAAACTTAGGCAATATGATCATTAGATAGAATAGCTAGCACATCAGGGAAAGAAAGAGCAAAACATAGACACAACAAAGAATACTGTGTAAATTTTAAGAAAGGATTTTTCAATCTATGAAACTGGTATTTGGAGGGTTTGTGAGTCATGTGTGAAAAGATTTGCTGTGCATTCCACTAAGACACAATACAGCAGGCTTGAGGAAAGACATATCTGCTCACAGTTGGGATGGGGTGGGTGAAAAAAAAGAGGCTAGATGTTTCACTAAAAATGAACATTTTTCCCCCTCCTCTTTGATCAAATGTGCCTTTAAGTAGAAAGCACCTTAAAATTGGGTTTTACCCAGGTAGGAAAGTAAAAATGAGAACTAAAGTGAAACTTAAAGACATAAAGGCCAAGAGGAAACAACACAATGCTAGTATTCCAGAGTTGAGAGAGAAAGGAACAATATTGCTTTTCCAGTCCAGGGAAAGAAGCTGAAAAGAGACAACTCTGAGGAAAACAAATCTACTTTCTGTGTTTTAAAATGTCCATTTACTTTTTTGAAACATGAACTGGAGAAAGGAAGAGCAATTACACACAGTGGTGCAGGGCAGAGGAAATAGCAAGCCAGAGCTGAGAAGGATTTTGGAAGGCCAAGGAGCTGACAGAAGCTGGAGTTTAAATTGCTTTTATCTTTTCAAAGGTGTCATTTCTTTCTTTTTAAAAATTATTAGTGTTTTTTATTTCATTGTTTTAGTTTAGAAAGTTAGGTGCCATTCATCCTGGTAATTTGTCTTACTGGATTCTTGCCACTCTCCTCTCTCCAAGCATTATTCACTATCCAATGACCAAATGGGGAGACCATCTTGTCAGTTTGTAGACAAAACAAAGCAAGGATGGGTGTAATTATGGTGCAGTGGAAAGAGGTGGGCTCGGAAGAGAAAGAACTGAGAAGGACTCTAATTATTACACTGATAGGTTTATGGCAATGTGGAACAGATTCTACAGTTAATGGAGCATACAGCATGGGAAAAAGTAAAAAGATAACCATAATAGTTGTTGTGAGGTTCAAATATCATATCATATCTGAGAACTCATTGCGAGAATGTACTTGGATAGAAGCTAAAATTATGAGGAATAGAGTAGTGAGCAGTAGATGGGCATTGCCTCACAGAATATAGGCTTGAGATTTATATAATCTTACAGCCTGAAGAGCACAAAGGGGAAAGGGTCATACTTATTAAGAAAAAGCTTCATCAAGCAAGTGGAATTTGAGCTAAACTTTGGAAGTTGATGTGGGCAAGTGAAATGATGATGGAGGATTGTGGAGTTGGAGCACAAATGTGGTGAGTGACACAAGCACAGGGCAGTTCTGTTTAGCTGGAACATCAGAAAGAGCAGAGGATCATGAGTAAAGGACTTAGCAGGTACATAGAGGACATTTTTATTCCAGATTTTAAAACATATTTTATTTATTTATTTGTTTGAGATAGACGAGAGAGAGGGAGAGAGAGGAAGAGGCAGATAGAGAATGGGCATGCCAGGCCTCCAGCCATTGCAAACCAGACACATGCGCCACCTTGTGCATCTGGTTTATGTGGGTACTGGGGAATCGAACCTGGGTCCTTAGGCTTCACAAGCAAATGCCTTAACTACTTAGCCATTTCCCAAGTCCCTCAGATTTTTTTAAATCAAGAAAATGACAAGATTGGAAATCATATTTTATATCTTGGTTGAAATATCAACCAGTTGAAGTACAATTAATTAATTATACCTAATCTTGATTATTTATGGACTCTGTGTTTTTGAACTTGCCTACTTGTTAATAGGTATTTGCAATATCCAAATCACTATGGATGACACTTTGATCATATTTTGACATGTATACAGTAGTAAAAAAAAATTAATCACCCAAGATTCAAAGTCTCAGTGGGGGTTGGACAAGAAACCACTCTACTTACCTGATTCTACTCTCAAACTGTCTATAATTTTGTGCTTTTTCGTTGATTTTACTGTTTATGATGTCCCCAAAGCATAATTTGAGTGTGGTCTAGTATTCTTAAGTGTAAAAGGTTTGGATATTTCTTTCTGATAAAACATATATTTTAAGTAAAGTTCATTCAGCCATTGGCTATGGAGCTCTTGGCCTTCAGGACATATTAAGGAATCAAGACTATATTAAGAAAAAAAATTAAACAAAGAAATACATAACATGATATATGTTACTAATTTGTTGAGGAAAGTTATAACAACAGAGTTACAAAAACTAATCCCATATTTTAAGATCAGTGGTTTTATATTTGATAATTAATTGCTTGAGTAAACTACAGAACATACATTCTACAAGTGATGAAAACTGATTGCTTTTATTTATTAAATCACTTCTGCATGCCTAGAATCACACAAAGAGCTATAGAAATTTCATATAATGCCTGCTTTCTCTTGTAAATTATTATAAAGCTGTATTTATGAAAAGATTGTTAAATTGGCTTAAATTTAAACAGATATAGCAATGAATTATAATATAATATTCTATAATATTTTTATGTTTTATGTAAAAAAGGATACATGGGCTGGAGAGATGGCTTAGTGGTTAAGGCACATGCCTGTGAAGCCTAAGGATCCAGGTTCAATCCTCCAGGTCCCGAGTGAGCCAGATGCATATGGTGGCATATGTGTCTGGAGTTTGTTTGCAGTGGCTAGAAGCCCTGGTGTGCCCATTCTCTCCCTCTCTGTCTATCTCTCTCTGTGTCTCTAATAAATAAAAATAAATCTTTAAAAAAGGACATAAAGCT
Source organism: Orientallactaga sibirica (assembly GCA_036365145.1). NCBI lineage: Eukaryota > Metazoa > Chordata > Mammalia > Rodentia > Dipodidae > Orientallactaga > Orientallactaga sibirica. The sequence continues at coordinate 28,680,541 of JAEOAD010000021.1, read as the reverse complement.
GTACCATAGACAAGTGTAGTTGGAGGTTATCAACAGGTTGCATTAAAAGTATTATTTCCTGGGTATGCCATGGTCCTGGTCCTTGGCAGCTGATTATCACATATACTTAATCTCCTTCATGCATTAATATATCACAACAGAGGGAAGGAAGTGAGTACTTAACATATAATGATTACCTAATAAGTCCTTGGTATTGATATTACTTGATACTATAAGGTAACTTGGCAGAAAGAATAATAATAATAAAAAACTTAGAGTTGTGAAATGGAATAACTGAAACTCCTTACTGTTAGACTGTAGTTTTTCTTTGCTTGAACTTTAAATGCTGAAACCATGGGATACACAATGAGAGACAGAAAGAAAGAGAGAGAGAGAGAGTAGAGGATGGTGGTTTGTTATTTTGGAGCTCACAAGCACTAAGTTGGAGTGAAAGTAAGAAGTGTTATGACATTGTTTACATGATATCTATGGATATCATCTTTTCAGATGATAAAAAATGCTTTATGACTAGAAATTTGCCATTTTCCTCTGCAAACACTAATAACATACTTCTGTAATGTTCATTAAAATCCTAAATGACTGTATGTTTTGGGAAGCCTATACCCCCACTGTGGGTGTGTACTGACCTTTTTGCAAGTCAGGTTCTCTCTTCCTTAATGCCTTTACTTCAAAAACAAAAATCAAACAAACCAGTGTTTTACTGTCAATTTGAAACAACTTTTATAGAAGCACTACATTTTTCAATTTTTTCAATTTTGTACCATTTTCCAAATTTACCTACTATTATAAACCATTTTGAAAATGCAGTTTTTATGTGGGTAGAAAAGTTTATAATGGTCATTTGGATTTTAAGTTTGGTTAACAAACATTTAAAAAAAATTTTTTTTCAAAACAGTTCACATAAAATGTAATGACAGCTAACTGCTTGGGTTCATCTAACAACTCAATTATTAAATTTGAAAATCATTAAGTGATTTGCAGGTCAAGGATAATGACAATATGCTATCTTCCATTGTGACAATATATCAGAAAGAAGGACACAATGAATTTTCTATCTTAAATTTATAAATGTTGCAAGTTAATTAGGTCAAAGCAAACGAGTACCTTTGGAGGCGTCTCAGATCCGGGGTATTCTCTCTGATCTAGTTTCTTCCAGCGGTCCATTAGCTTGGTTACCATAGGTGTATTAAAATCTACCAACTGAAATCCAGTGACATTGGCTCCACCATGTATAAACCTCTCAAGAGAAATATCCTTAAAACCCTAAAATTTGATATGAATATTATTAAATTAAGTTCACTGTACATTTCAGCTCTTCAATAATAACATAAATCAATGACAAATATGTACACGTAAGTAGGTTTCTCTTAAAACAAGGCCTGACAGAGACAGTAAATTGAATCACATTGCTTTATAGATTAATTTTTTTCATTAAAACCCAGCATATTAAATTAGGAAGTAAATATTTTCAGTTCAGCCCGATTCTTATTTTTGAATGCCTCTGAATACCTTTTTGACTATTTTCCTTAATTAATTACATAGTTAAGTCTAGATTATTTGTATGAGAGAAAACCTGTAATACTTTTCTCCATTATCTTCTCTTGTTATCTCCTTCCCTTCCTATTCCTATGTTGTACTTCTTGAAATTTATGTCATATATGTATATATATGTACATATATATATATATATATATATACACTATATTTATAAATTGTTGATTGTATATAATCGACTCTAGGTAGTTACATTATATATATATGTATATATATGTATATATGTATATATACACCCATACTGTGTCTATACTATGCTTTCATTATCCACTAATCAATTGATGCATATCTAGTTGGTTTTATATCTTGGATGTTGTGGAAAGCACAGTAACATGCATGGACACTCAAGTATTGCTTTGACATTTTAAATCCTTCTGATATATACTCAGGAGTGGCATAGCTGAATCATATAGTAGGTCTATTTTTATTTCTAGTTTTGGTGAATCTCCATACAGATTTATATAGTGTCTGAATCACTCTATATTCTTACCAGTAGTTGTAAGCACTCCTCCTTATCTTTGCCAATTAATTGTCAGTTTGTTTCATTGATAACAGTCATTCTGACTGAAGTGAGATGAAATATTTAAGTAGTTTTAATCTGATCTTCCCTGTTGGTTAAGAATGGTTACAATTTATTCATATAGTTGTTGGGTATTTGCTTGTATTCTTTGGAGAACTATCTGTTTATCTTCTTTGTCTAATTATATAGTGTATTTTTTTCTTTTGGTGCTTAATTTTCTGAGTTATTTAAAACTTTAAAAAAAACTTTTATAAAATGATATATACTTATTATACATGATACTTGCTTTCAAAAGGACCTTTTCCTACAAGTCTATAATGTGCTTGGAACATATCACCCCATAATCCACACCCTCTCTTTTTCCTTCCTCCTGTCTACTGTTAGTCCCTTTTATTTCCTTAGTTTTGACTTTACTTTCCTGTTACATATAATACATGATTTTATGTATCTCAATAAAATATGAGATCCATAAATTAGAGAAAACAATTAATATTTGCCTTTCTGAGTTGAGTTCTTTATAGATTTTGGGTATAAATCCCATGCCAGATGGATAGTGGATAAAAAGACTTTCTCCCACTTTGTAAGCCATCTCTCCATTCTACTGATTGTTTCCTTTTTAGGATAGAAGTTCATTATTTTCATGCCATTTTAATTGTCAACTCTTTCTCCTGTTTACTAAGCCATGGAGCAATATTGCAGAAAATTGCCAAATATATATAATCTTGATATGTTTTCCTCTAACTGTTTCAAAGTTACAGTTCTTACATTAGGATATTTGATGCCTTTGAATTTATTTTTATTTTTATACATACTGAGAAATAGGAATCCAATTTCATTCTCCTACATGTGGATAACTTGTTTTCCCAGAACTTGTGTGCTCTGAATGCATGATATAAAGTATAAGGAGGCATGTAGGAAGCAAATAGGGTAGCACTAAATAGTCATCAGTTGAGAACACAATTGCCCTCTGACATAGATATGGCAAATATATATTATATGAATGTAATTTCATAGGATGATATTCTGAATTTGGATGTCAGATTCCATCTTTAGGGGCTTTGATTTAATTTTAAAGTTGCCTAAAAACAGTGAGAGCTGGTAATTTATGCTAAAGAGGTAGCATGTTGATCATAGTAGTTACTCCATTTCTGTGATACAATAGTACAAGAGAAGAGAGCAAGACAGGTTCTGCATGGTCTGCTATGTGATTGGCAAGAAGCTGGCAGGGAAGGGGAAGCAACTCACTGGGCTACATATAGCAATATGGGTTTCAAAAGTCCAGATATTCATTTTATGTCATCTATTATCAATTATCTATGTATCATCTATAACATATCTCTCATCATCCTCATCTACCCATAATATATCTATCAACTATCATCTATCTATCTCTATCTATCTATATATTCCTTCCTTCTCATCTTCTTTCCTTCTCTTCTGTTCTTCCTTCTCTCCCTCCTTCCATTTCTCCCTTTTGCATGTCCCACATTTCTATTAGGACTTAAATTACCTCACAAAAATACACAATGCAAGAAGAGGGCAAGAAGCCCTTTAAGGATGTAAAATAATAAAGTCCAATGTGTTGGCTCAGAGGAAAGTAAGATGCAGATGTGTGTCCCTGTGAGTGTGCGTATGTGTGCCCCTGTGTGTCCCAACTTTTAGAGAATGAAAATGCTTTCTTTTTATTTTCCCTTGGTATTTTGTAAGGGTTCTTCTGACAATGTATGTATCGACTTTTCTGAGGATAGTATGGAACATTGTTTTGCTGTGTGTGTGTGTGTGTGTGTGTGTGTGTGTGTGAATAAAGTGTGGAGTGGTCATTCTGTACTTATACTAGGAAGAAATAAATACAGGATATAAATACAGGATTGTTTATCTTGTCTTGCCCTTAGAACACTCTGTTTTTATTTCCATTTAAATTATCTGAGTTATTTTCTGTTTTTGACAATTTCATACTTATATGAAATTTTGATCCTTCATTTTCCCTTTCTATTTAAGTTATTAATCATGATGAAGATTTCTTCCTGTCCTACATACCTGCTTTGATGTTTATCTAAGAAAAAATGTATCAGTCCATTTTGAAATAAGCAAAATGTTGAGAAGAGTTCCAGGTATGTGAACTAATATCTGATAATAAGCAGGGATGACTGTATCTGAGATACTGTGCTAAGAACATTACACAGCTTATCTGTCTAGCTTCGATATCAAAAAATGTGAGATAGGAGGTCATATTAGTTTCAAGATAAGAAATCTGAGGCTCAGTGGGGTGAAGCCAAGTTTTTAAAGTTCAAGGTTGCCTAGTGAATAAGCAATAAAGCCAAATTTCAACCAGATGATTGACATTGAGTTCATCTTTTCCACCTTGCCATCCTCCATATTCATACAAAAGTATGCTTTTAGTTTATTAATTATCATAAGATTCTCAAGAGATGGAAGGTGAAACCACACAAAAGAGGCCCAGACTTTGATTTCTTCTTCTGTTATTTTCTGTTGATTTCCTCCATGAACAAGGAGAATGATAATATTCCAGTATCTGGCACATCTAGTTGGCATTTAGTAATTGACAATGGATATTAATTAACTCCCTTAACAAATATTTATTTTAGGCCAATTGTATACCAGCTTATTTGACAGCTCATCAGTAACATTCCCATTTCAATGAGAAATAAACTAGACACTAGAAAGCAAATCTATGTTTTGGAACTGGAAAACACTGTTCATCCATCTCTAGCTACTAAAATGTCAGTCTAATATTTGTTTGCTTTCACCAGAGTATAGGGCAGAACCCACAGTCAGGCAAATCATTTTAATGTTTTCTAAAAGCCACAGTAATTCAGCTATTACATTAGCTTCTAACTTATTATGAAATTATTACTTACTTTAAGTCATGGCTGAAATAGAAGGTCTGCTAAGCCTTCTTTTGACATTACCACAGCTGCAAGACACAGTCAAAACTACAGTCCTCACAAACAACATCATCTGATGCAAAAATCTGTCTAATGAACAAAAGTCCATGTTTTTCTGATTTCACCCTGTGGCTACACTGAAGGTAAAGAAAAAAAGCATTACATGTCTGATTACAGTAAGCTCCTTTCAGTTATAATTTGAATGAAGGTGGGAAGTCTAGTTAATTTTAGCTTGTCTGTTTGCATAAGGCAATATTTCCTCTTTCATATATTTTCTTATAATTTGATATAGAAAATTGATAGGATGTGGACTGAATCAGTTTCCTTGGCAACTGCTACTTTGGTGGCCATTTAGTTTCAGTTTGAATCCAGGGAAAATCATGGCAATGAATGTTCTAGGACTATATTGTAATAAAGTTGGCTAGGCCACGGTCATGGTGAAATTAGTAGTTAATTAACAAAGCAAATAATGTCCCTGGAGCAGAGATGATCCAGGAAAACTCTGCTATGTGTTCAAATGGAATCTCATGCTGCCTGCATTTCACCATGGTTTATGTCATCTCCAGATTAGCTCCTAGCTTCACTTTCCTTTTAATACCCATTTGTAGTTCATATATACTCTGGAGGGAAAAATGTTTAAAAGTAAAAGATTTATATTTATTTATTTGAGACAGAGAGAGGGAGAGAGAGATAGAGAGTGAGTAAGAATGGGCACGCCAGGGCCTCTAGCCACTGCAAACAAACCCCAGACACATGCATCACCAAGTGCATCTGACTTACATGGGACCTGGAGAATTGAAACTGGGTCCTTAGGCTTTGCAGGCATGCATCTTAACCACTGAGATATCTCTCCAGCCCTCAGTTAGTCTTTTAATATAAACCTTGAACATGTTGTAATTTCATATTTGTTTATGATAGAGCCAGATGTTTTTCAATATAAATGAAAGTTACTAAAAGAAGTCTAAACAAAACTAAGATTCTAATTTTGCCTTGCAGGATGGTCTAAAGTCAACAGCTCAAGATGCTATTGGTGTCAAGAAGAGTGTGTATAAACACTGAGTGTGCGTCTTAGCCAGATATCCCTTAGGTATGTGGGCTATGCTTACAAGAATGGCCAGTTCATGACATTACTTATTCCCTGAATATGTTATTTATTTACTTGTGAATTTATATGTGTTTTGCAATCAGACAGGCCAGAGCTTCAAACTTGCCTTTGAGACTTAATGGCCTGTGTGATCTTGGGTAAATTACATTGAACCTCATTTTCCAGGCTATAAAATGAACACATCTCATTTTAAGGACTAATTAAAGCAATTATAACAACAAACAAACAAAATGGCTAAACTAGGCACTAGAGGATAAGGAAAAATTCTATAACTAAACAGTACAGTTAAAGATCCATTTCATAAGGAGATGCCTGCCTGGCCTGAATGAGCTTGCTGTGTGCCCATACCTTATTTGCAATTGTGCTAAAGGATATCAGAGTCTCTTCCTGATAAAAAGGAGGTTAAAAACCAGTATTTTAAGAATGAAAAAATGAGTTTTATACTATCATGGAAAAGAGTGAAATATGTATCCAGATAAGAGACATTGTAAGCAGATAGTTAAGGACAACTGTGTAAAAGCAGAGGCTGTATCAGTGACGAGGTCATGGACCTAAAATGAACCCAACATGGCTCAGGAAAATTCGCAGAAGAAGGGGCAGAAAGATGGTTAGAGCCATAAGTTGGGTCATTATACACAGAGACGTTGCCTCACCCCCATAACTAATGGCTATCCCCAAAATGCAAGACCCATAATCCCTGAGCGGGGAGGGCAGGGAGAAGGCTAACTATGGTACCATCATGGCTCTATGCACATTGTATAGATAACTAATAAAAAAATTTTTTAAAAAAGAAGAGGCTGTAAATGTTAAGATTGGGTGGAGGCAATAGCATGAGCCAGTAGCATTAGGTTTCTGGGAAGTGGTTTGGTTTGGAGAAGCAGGTTGTTTTGACCAAGAGACCATGTGGTTACATGGAGGTGAATATTAACTAAAGTATCTACATTAAGTTAAGTAGTATATAGTTGACCTTAAATGATTTAGGTAAGGCAGTGCTCAGCTTTTGAGGGATTACTCTGGTTAGAGGATCATAAACATAAAACCAGGGCAATGACTCAGAGTTGGGACAATATGTCACTTTGAGAGAAAGGCAAGTACTGTGGAGAGGCGAGGCAAGAATTCTAATATAAGAATAAAGTGTTCACAGAGGATGAGATTGAAAAGATATCATGTTTTCTGTTTTTTTTTTTTTTACCCTGGGGAGGATGACATAATTTAACCAGGGAAATGATATACCAGTCTTTAAAAATGCAGCTGATAGCAATGTGAAAGAACTGGAAAAGAGAATGTATAAGGGCAAGATAGCAGAGCAATTATCATACTTTAATCTGAAGAAAAACAGTTTACAATGAACTAAGAGACAGATAATATTCATCTGTGTCTAAATCTCTCAGAGATTTACTTAATTATTGAGAAAAAAAGTGCTTTTATCAATACCTCTAGTTGATTTGTGTGATTAAATAAAAAATACATGTATTTATGCAAGTCATAGATGAGACAAACAAAAGAAAAAAAGAGATTCCAACCACCTTCTACTTCTGTTAAATATTTGTCATCCTTCATATACAATTGCTAATGAAAATGTCTCATGCTAGTCAGATGGTGTCACCTCTCTGGACCCCTGATCCCCAGTCAGCTCAGGCTTGCATAATGAAGGTTGGGAACCATCATTTAATATAACTTTGCTAGAAATAAGATAATAGCATACTGCCTATAGCTATAAAGGCTAGGAAGATCACTGAACTTGGAATACTTCAATCTACTCATTCCCTCAGGGTAGAGGGATGTGTGAATTAGATAGTAGTTAACTTTGAAAGTAGGTTAAACTTAATGACAACATAAGCTTAAATACTGCTAAAGCATATACCTAACCTATTTGTATCTGTGTTCTTTACACATGAAGAAATTGGATATCACTTTATTTATAAGTACTTGGAATCTGCCTTCATTATTTAAAGCAAACAAGGTTAAGCCAATATTTCTGTAACATTCTTTACTTTGTTTCTTGGTTTGAAAGGTTATCATCTTTCCCTTTCCCGTTCCCTTTTCTTTCTTTTCTTTTCTTTTCTTTTCTTTTCTTTTCTTTTCTTTTCTTTTCTTTTTTCTTTTCTTTTTTCTTTTCTTTTTTCTTTCTTTTTCTCTTCTTTCTTCCTTCCTTCCTTCCTTCCTTCCTTCCCTTCCTTCCCCTTCCTTCCTTCCTTCCTTCCTTCTTTCTCTGTCTTTCTTTCCTTTTTTTCCCCTCTCTCTATCCCTCCTTCTCTCTTACTTTCTTTCTTTTTGAGGCAGGGTCTCACTCTTTCCTATTTTTTTTTTTTTTTTTTTTTTTGGTTTTTCCTCACCTGGCCCAGGCTGACCTGGAATTAACTTTCTCAGGGTTCTTTTTGACCCTCCTACCTCTGCCTCCCGAGTGCTGGGATTAAAGGCGTGCGCCACCACGCCCGGCGCACTCTTTCCTATTGATAGTCTTATTTACTAAGTAACCTGGGCTGGCCTTGAACACATGGTAATCCTGCTTCAGTCTCCTGAGTGCTAAGGTTGCATGTTTGAGCCACAATGTTCAGCTCTCTTAACTTTTTATTTTGAGACAGGGTCTTTTCCTTAATTTCAAATGGCCTTGAATTTATTTTCCTATCTCTGTCTCCTAAACTCTGGGATTATAAATATGAACTATCATGCCTACCTAGAGGATTATCATTATAAAACACTGTATTAAAACCTAGCTTGTTCAGGGATCTAACTTTCTTTAAAATAAAGTATGTCCTTGATTTTCAAAAATGCATGTATATAAATCCATAATGCAGTTTCACACATATTGATGTTTATATTTAGTCTCATTTCCTTTTTGACACATATCATTTGGATTGTACACTGATTTTGTTTTTAATAACATGATTAAAACATTCTATTATAACATTTTAGTGAAATACTTTAAGTCTTTGGCAATAGTGGTAGCTGTCTGGTAATGAGAGTTTATAAGTTTCTGAGCAGATTTCAGAAACCAGTTCTTACTAGTGCCATTTACCTAGCTTTAGTGAGTAGGTTCAATAGTCGTCCTCCATTAATTGTAAGCTGGCATTGAAGGATTATAGTTATAATTATTTTAAAATTTTATTTCAGCATGTTTGTTATACAGAAAACACAATAATTTTTATTGATTTTTATGGTGTGAACCCCCAATAACTCATTTATAAATTATTTAATTTTTAAAATTCTTTAGGATATTATATGCAATATCTTCTTTCTCAATCTGGATGCTATTTATTTATTTATTTATTTATTTATTTATTTATTTATTTATATTTTTGCCTGATTACCCCTGATGTGGCCTTTATGGTGATAGTTAGCACATACCTATTTTATTTCTAATCTCAGGAGAACATCACTTATTCTTTACCTTTAATTTGTGATGTTAGTGTAATTTTTCATTAAGATTCAGGATGGGCTTTATGTTTGGAAATTTCTACATGTATAGTTCTCAAGAAATTGTTGTTGATTGGTTAAATGAAACAAAACCACTCTGACATTGTAAATAATGGACCCTTAGGGATAAATGAATATCAACAGAATTCATATTAATACTATACATTACAAGGTCACTATGTGCAAGTCACTGGCCTAATATAATAAAAGCTTGCTTATTTCTAAGGAGTATGATGGTTTAATGCCCTGCTATAACAAAATGCTTTTATCTGCTTCATATATTGTACTTTAAATAGTTTAACTATGATGTCTTCTACTAAGGCTGTTGGTGATAGGCTACAATACCTGGAAGAGCAACAAAAGTGCCATTTTGCATTTGTTTATTTATTATAATTGCCAATATCAGTAACTTGTTTCTGGAATGATAGCTTTTACATATTGATTTTTTTCTGCCATGGATTCTATTGTTTAGAAAGAATAATGTCAAAATCCTCTATTTCCAGTAAGTAAATATTTGGAACTTCATTATTCAATGCTAGTATGAATAAAGATATGCCATAATAATAGTTTTTTATTACAATTATTAATAACAGATATTTTTGCTTTAATATTTTCATCTTTTAAAAAATAATATACCATATACCTAATAAAAGCAAAGGAAAAGTGAAGTCAAAACTTCCTCATTTATTTATTTACATATATATATATATATATATATATATATATATATATATATATATATACATACATACAGAGAGAGAGAGAGAGAGAGAGAGAGAGGGAGGAAGAGAGAAAGAGAATGGGCATGCCAGGGCCTCTAGCCACTGCAATGAACTCCAGATGCATGTGCCACCTAGTGCAGCTGGCTTCCATGGGTACTGTGAAATTGAACCTGGGTCCTTTGGCTTTGCCAGAAAGCACCTTAACTGCTAATCCATCTCTCCAGCCCAACGTCCTCATATTTTTATGATAATCCATTAGGTTGCAAAATTGTACTTTACTCAAGAAACAGTACAACAGTAGTTCACAATCTAGTAGAGCTTTGAACTGAAACTGAGCTCCCCAAAGACTACACATTTCTGCCTTAGTATGTGATAGCATGCTCATGAGTGACAGATCTGCATGTCTTGTCTCCCTTAGATCCTATCTCAGTTCAAGAACAAGATTCTTATCAGGGAATTATGTGATGTGAAATGACGGAGAAACAAGACATCATCCTTCACCTCAGATAGGACCAGTCTTTTTGGGAATGGAGCCCTGATGGTCAATGGCATTCTCATAAAGCAGGAGGAGGTGACCCTCTGTAGTTAGTTTGTCCCACACTGTCACATTAGCAAGAAATATTCAGTGAGCCTTGCCAAGGACTCTGAACAGCATTTTAACTGTGTTATTTATTATCTACTTCTATATAATATGGGAAAATTTGATATAATTTAAAAATATTAAGTCCTATTCAAAAGACTTGTGTCTATTGGCATTATACCCCATTTTTCTTAGAATTGGTGAATATAGGTCATCACTAGATGATTCATGTAATCCCCAAGGATTAACAATCTGCATCTGCAGAGCAGCATCTGTCACATAGACAAACAAAAGCTAGTAGTTTTAATTTGATAAGTGGTATCATGATAAACATGATAATTAGTTTTTTTTTTAGTAAGACAAAGGAGATTTAAAAAAGATATAAAGCCCCAAAATGTCAGGGCAAGCATGCTAATTAGTACTTCAGCTAGCATACAAAGTTGAGAAAAAGAGGGAAAAAAGGAAAAGTTATACATTTTGAGTTAGAACTCAAAAAAAAAATGGGTAGACAGTGAGAATCTTTGGAAAACTGCCTATAATTAGTTTTTTTAAGGTTCTTTGGCAGATGCAAATGAGATCACATAAACACATGTGGAATTCTACATAAAAACATGATGATCATTATAATAAAAATACCCTATGTGTTATAAAAAGCTTAATAAGTTTAGCTATTTTTTTAGAGCAGTTTTAAAAAGTGCAATTGATGATTCTGAAGGCTTGTGCCATTCTTAGGAAAAGAAGAAAATAGAGAAATCTTACCAAATTTGCAATGATATAATGGTAGCCTTTAACATGTTTCCCAACACTCACAATCTGTGGAGACATAAGAAAATAAGAGAAAAAAATCAATTCATCCATACTGGAATGCTATATAAGTAATGAAATATTTTAGCATACTTTCATGTGGAGCTATGATGGGCAAAAATATTGTTTTGCCTATAAAAACAGTATATTATGATTAGACTGATTTACAAACCATATTAAAAATATCTGGTTGAGAGGCTCCCAAGAGCCCATCACTGAAGTAGACCTAAAATGAACCCAACATGGCTCAGGGAATTTCACAGAAGAGAAAACAGAAAGATTGTTAGAACCACAAGTTGGACATTATGCACAGAGACATTGCTGCTTCCCCATAACTGATGGCTACCCTCACAAAGCACAACCCACAATCCCCATGGGGATAACCGGCATTCCTAACGAGGAGGGTCTCTTTGGAGGGGTGGCAGGGATGAGGGTAAGGATGGTACCAACAAGTGCTGCTTACATACTGAGTATTTTCATAACTATTAAAAAATATCTGGTTGATGTAAAAATACCACTTTAATTTCATTTATATTTTAATAATTTATTAAAATATTTTACCGTATCTTTTTGAATATGAGTATGTTATAATCAAAGAGCATGTGCTATGAATGAAACAACAGCAGATATGAATTTATCAAGATCATATATGAACACAGAAACAAAATAATTTCATCAAAAAACTAGATGTATGTAATTTTTGATAATTTATCAAAAATTGGTAGAAGACATTAGGTGTTATTTAGGAATTATCATCTTTTTGAGTAGATTTTGTTGTAAGGTTTGTCTGAGGCAGTATCTTCGTTGAGCACAGAAATTCAATTGAGCAAAGGTTAAAGCAGATGCAAGATAAGATGAAGATAATTATTGTTCTGAGGAGGGGAGAGACATGACACTTGTTCTGTAAAAAGCTTTGTTTAGGGTCTTATAATTGGAAAGCAAATACTGTAGCCCTTAAGATGTTATGAGATGTGTCCGTGTCTTCCCAACATCCCCAAAGTACTTTATACCCTGTCTTCTTAAATTTTTTCAGTCATGACCCCTTTTCATCTGAGAAGTGTTTATATAAGCCTGGGTGTTAGGTGCATACAAGTATATTTATTGATAATAAATCACAAATAAAGCTACTTTAAAACAATTTTGGTGCACATATAATGTTTGCCATTTGTACAGATGAATAGATGGATATACATCTCTTTTTTGCATGATCATTAAATATTGGCTAACTATTTGACACTGCAGGATGTAGGGCATCTTCAACATTTTTCAGAGTTGATAGATATTTTGATTTTATACTTATCAATGCTAAGTATGATACTTCACATAAATATGCAATACAAAAAGGCAGAAGTAGGTTCTGGACCATTTCAAAAAATTTTTGAAAATGCTATTCTGATCCCAAGCCAAGTTCAGGTAGCATATTTTTAATGAAAATCAAATCAACAACTCAAATGGTAATTTGAAATCAAACTTTCTGACAACCAGTAACCTGTAACCTTAGCAGTTGGGTGGAAGAGTCAGAAGAATCAGGAGTTCAAGGTCATCCTGACCTACTTAGAGAATTTGAGGACAGCCTTGATTACACAGGACTCTGTTCCAAAGCAAACAAACAAGTGAAATAAAAACCCAACATACAAACAATATAATTCATTCTATGTTTTTTAAATGAAAATATATAAAACAACATAAACAGCAAATTTTCTCATAATCGAGTATATTTCCCATGTTCTTTCTTGCCATGGTACCAGGGAATACTCAATTAATTCTCATCTTACAGATGCAACTTTTTCTTTTTTTACTACGAACAAAGAAACTAAATCAAAAGGCTTTTCTTTCTTTTTTTTTTTTTTTTTTTGATAGGATAATTTTCCCCCATGAGAATCCTATGAATGCTCAGAAAATTAGAAACTCAAAAACTTTAAAGAAGCAATAGAGATTGTTAAAAGCATGCAATCCCTTCCACAAGAGAGATGATAGCTTTAAATACCAATGATCAGCCACAATGTAACCTCACTGGTGTCCTCAAAAAGGAAAAAGAAAAATCATAAACCCAAGATTTTTGTGTATATACATCATCAAAAAATTAAATTGTTTGCTACCTCCATGTCTTAAAAAAAAAAAACCTCTGTATTTGGATGAGTTGTTTATTAAATATAGCAAAAACCTGGATAGAGCCAGAACATATGAACTGTACTAGAAAACAAGTTTTTTTTTTTTTTTTTTTTTTTTTTGCAAGGTAGGGTCTCACTCTGGTCCAGGCTGACCTGGAATTAACTATGTAGTCTCAGGGTGGTCTCGAACTCTCAGTGATCCTCCTACCTCTGCCTCCCGAGTGCTGGGATTAAAGGCGTGCGCCACCACGCCCGGTGAAAACAAGTTTTTATACATAACTATTTGTAAAATGAAAGTTTTGTGCACCTCATCTTCTTTTTTTGCTTACATCTAAAATTCTCTGTGACTTTAACCTTTTGCTGTCTAACTACAGTTAGCCTGGAGTTTTTCGTTTAGTATTGCCATTTACACTGCACATTACACTTTCCAACTGTGATGATGGACCTTTAGTTCTGAGAAATGCTCAGACAATATCCCTTAAGATACTTTCCCAAAGATTCTTGCCTTTTCTTATAACTGATTGTACACTGTTGCTATTACTTGCTTGTGGCAGCTTTACTAATAATTTTTCATAATTTAGAATCCCAGGTGACTGTATGTGATATAAGTTCAAGATTCAATTTGCTTAAAAGGAGATAATTCCCAGAGAAGATACTATATTAAGTCTAGGCCAAGATAAAAAACACTCCACGGGCTCACTTCACATGTGGTATTTTTCTACCCCACTTTGTATTTTTGTTGTTCAGTGGTCTGGCTTTCCATTAGCATCTGAGCTCTGATTTGTTACCTTTACCATAAAATATTATAAAACTCTGATTGCTATGTTAGGCAAAGTCTTCAAGCTGAAGGCATACAATGGCACATTATATATGAATGGCTTTACTTTCTCTTTACTACTATAAATTATATGGAAACTCTCTCTAAGTTGCCATTATCTTCCTGATGATTCAGTGACAGAGAGAAATGGTCAATCATTTGCTGGTGGTACCATTAGGATGGTTCTGCTGTTCCATGATGGGAGCCAGTAGAGGACAGTTGCTCACACCAATTCTCTTTTCCTGTAGGATTCCAGACTTCTGAATATCCTCCAACTGCTGGCTTTCAAATCAGTTCAAAATATTTTACTCCACACAGAGTAAAAATTTTAATTTTATTTCTGTTTATCAACAAAAAGTATAAGACAAGCAGCTTTTGCAAATAAACTGCAGACTTAAACAACAAATTTTTAGCATTATAGAAAGATTTTAATCCCAGGGCATGATGTATACAAATGAGATGAGGAAAACAAAAACAAAAACAAAAACAAAAACAAAACAACAACAACAACAACAAAAAAAAACCTCTAAGGCTATATGGTGTCAGTAGAAATTTGGGGAAAGAACAAGGAGTATGAACTCTTATCAGACATTTTAAGAGAATAAAAGATCAATGTCCATCTTGGTATATGTAATTTTATTTTCTTCTATGTGTGGAGATTTCAGAGGTTGTAAAATGTTCTAATTAGGAATATTTTTTTTTGGGGGGGTGGAGAAGTGAAAGAGATTTTTATAAATTAATG
The DNA here is from genome assembly GCA_036365145.1 of Orientallactaga sibirica. Lineage (NCBI taxonomy): Eukaryota > Metazoa > Chordata > Mammalia > Rodentia > Dipodidae > Orientallactaga > Orientallactaga sibirica. Next base: position 28,665,263 of record JAEOAD010000021.1, on the reverse strand, counting down.
ACTTCTCTTAAAGTGGTGAACTTTCTCTTACAGGAAGTTCCTATCAAAGTCATAACAACTTTCAGTGAGAATGGGTAAAGTCCTCTTTTGGGAGAAGAACCTTGTCAAGACATGAATCCTATGTCTCTGTCATCCACTGCAGTACACTCTACTAGTGTCCAACATTTGCTTGGGCATCTGAAATTTCAGTGTAGTCTTGTATACCTGTTAAAATCAGTATTAAAATTTCTCTGTTCTCTATATTCCACTTTTTACTTGGAGCAAGAGGGGCTGGAGGGTGGGGGAAAGCCACAATGTCAGGGCATTAGTGACCTCTGTTCTTGTAGCAATCTTCAACCAGTGATTGACAGGAGTTTGTATATGTATATCTCAACTCCCTTACTGCGCAAGAGAAATGAATCCTAGTTTCCTCCAGTAATTATCCCACCCTCCTTCCAAATGGCATCAGACCTCTGTCATCCACATGCAACTTTGCTTGATAAATACACCTTTTATTCACTCTTTTCCAGTTTATTCTTTACCTATTAAACTCTGCACACAAATTCTTGGTTGAAAGTCAGATTCTAGAGTAAATCACACTATGATGATCTCCTGGTAAAAATCTCATCAACATGAGATTTCAATCAATATTATGAAAAAGAAGTTTATTTTTGTTGGCTAATAGCCTCATGTTTTCACTTCTGAAATGCAATACTTCATATACTTGGGATCTGAATCTCTGTTTATAACCAAAAGTCTCAATTTAATTAAAATGCCTTCATTTGATTTGTATACATGAAACTGATGGAAAGATTTAATCTCTAACACAGGTAGATGGAAATGATTCAGTAACATTATTTAATATATTCTTTATACATCTAGCATAAGATTTTTCTCCTTCATGCTGTCTTCTATGTCATAAGGATGTCATTCATGATACTCATTTTATTGTTTCTCTCTTTGAATTTATTTGCAATGTCTAAAAGCATTCTTCAGTTGATTCATTTCACATAACATGTTTTAAATAATTATATGTACACTCCACACAATGGTATAGATTAGTACTTGAGTTCCTATGAAAGATGTAGGTTAAATAGTTAAATGGCAGCATAGATCTGGAGAATGGAAAGCCTGTGCTGAAATTCAGGTTTTAATTTCTGCTTCTATGTACTCTCCATGTCACCATTTCATCCCCATTGCACCAAGTGTCAATGGCTGTATAAAAGCACATCAGTGAGTAAGTGTATCCTTCTTTATTCCTATTGTGGTGATTTTAAAATTCTACACATACAAAGCTTGAATATGACTATCATAATGTAAAGTATGATTACCTCTTAGCAGACCACAATTTTGATTTAAATGAATTTTAATTAAATGATTTAAATATTTGCAAAGAGAATTGAAAGATTCTATGGCATTTCTGATTATAAATTTGAAACATATATAACAGTTTAAAAGAACAAGCTATGTGCATAGTTGTTTTTTTTTAAATTAAGTAGGAATTTTGTAAGAAGTAATTTAAAAGTAATCCTAAAATGTAGGTGGAGGGTTCATCCTTTGCTTTTATAAATGAATACATCAAAGACAGCATCATTTAGTGATGAAGCTGGGATTCTAGCCTGGATATTTTCCATATTTCTTTAATACATCATGTTCCTTTTTTAATATGATAGGTATTTAGAAAAATGACTGTTTTGTCCAATATTATTATCTTTTCAGAGGAGTAAAATGATCCTTGTCATTTCCCATTGGCTTATTATCCTTTGTCCCCTGTTCCCTGAGCCCATTTCACTGAAGGCTCTCCTCAGGACTAGTGTTTTTAATCACTGTGGACTGCCACAAGCTCAGCACTAACGGAGATCTCTTAGCTTTTATTTAAATGAGATATTTTCTTGACATTTGAGATAATTTGGACCTTTGAATATTACACTTTAAATAGTTATGTAAAAGACAATTTAAGTGCCTATAAACAAATGCAGAACAAGGAAAGAGATGTGAGCAGATGTATTTAAATGTGAGCAGCTCTGAGCAAAGACACATTCATTTTCAAAGTTAACCCTCCACTCTTACTCAAATGATAAACTCCAGTGTTATTTTAAGGAACAAACAAAAATTTACAACTACAAAGAGAAAATGATTATTCCTAATAATAAAGTGTATTGAAATATGCAGTGCAAGGTTATAATATTTACAAAATAATCCTCAAGATGGTTGTTTTTTCTACATTTTATATAGGTCAGCCAGAACTTAAAACTGTATTAACTAACATTGCTGTTAAAATTGCCAAAAGAAATTTCCTTTATTATTATTATTATTATTATTATTTTTTTTTAAAAAAAAAACCTAGCTGGGCATGGTGGTGCATGCCTTAATCCCAGCACTCGGGAGGCAGAGGTAGGAGGATCGCCACCCTGAGACTACATAGTTAATTCCAGGTTAACCTGGACAAGAGTGAAACCCTACCTCCAAAACCAAAAAAAAAAAAAAAAAAAAAAAAAAAAAAAAAAAACCTAAGGCTGGAGAGATGGCTTAGTGGGTTAAGTGAAATTCTAGTGCCAGCATGAGGTGGCTTAAGATTGCCAGATCTCACATAAAAAACCTCATGTGGCCATGCACACCTGGAACTCTAGCCTTACAGGGAAGCAGAGACTACAGAATCTTCAGAGATCAGGCTCAACAAGACCAGGTGAGTAGAGCAGAGCTGGTCAGTTTGATTCTGGCTGAATCAAGAGAGTCGAGTGGCTCACCTGACATTCCACATAGACCTCTGCAGGTGAACAACTCCTTCCTCAGGTGAGCATGTGGGGTCAAGCAGAAGAACATACAAATACAACTACACACACACACACACACACACACACACACACACACACACTCACATACTACACTACATTACAAACACCCATGTGCATGTGTTTGAAAAAGCCTGGCTAGATAAGTTTATTTCTCAATACCTTTACAAAAGTAACAGAAAATTATGTGCACATCTTGGCCGTTGGCATAGTAAAAATTTAGTAATTGAATTTAGTAAATATTTCATTTTCACTATGTGGCCTTGAATAGTTACTTGTTTGTTGACTATGATGGCAAATGTGAACTCTGTTCCAATTATCCTTTACTGTTTCCTCATTGTCCTTGCAGTTGATGGCCAGCCACACTCACTCGCCCCAGATGCACAGTCTTTCCTGCTGCCCTGCTCTCACACATGTCACCTGCCTCAGATGTCCTCTTCCCAAATTTCTTGCTGGGGAATTATAGCCTATCTTTTAAAAATTTGACTTCATCCATTATGCATTCTTACATTGTGCTATGGTACATATTGGTATGCCCCTGAGCTCCTTCATGGAATTGACTGAAATAGATTTAAATTAGATACAAGGCAATGAAATGAGTATGCATTTGGATAAATGTGTGTCAGATAAGTGACCAAATGAGTTAATGTTGTGCACATGTATAAGACAGGAAAATAAGAGGATCCGAAAGGCAGAGAAAACAAAACATGTCCTTTTTTTTTGCCTGCAATATATTAATATTTCTATATTGGATTATAGATGAGTACCACATCATAAAAGTGGATTATGCAAATATGTGTGTATACATATACATGAATATTGGTTTTGTGATGAGGTAAAGATATTAAGCAAGTACAGAAGTAAGTTAAGTTAGGTTAGAAGTATATAATAATGCTTCACTTAGGTAACCCTGAAAAAAAAACAGAAAATCACTTTTATTCAATTGTAGTCTTCCATTTTTTTTAATTTAGCAGTGATTATCTGTCCCTCACTTTACATTTTTTGATAATTCAGTGCTAGTTTTATTTCCTTTTATAATATAATCTTAAATATAACATGGATGTATAGAAACTCAGAGACAACCGATTCAGAGGAAGTGTACAATTTAGTGGGTAATCTTATGGGGGAATAAAAATTAAATTCATCACCTTTCTGGCTGAATTAAAGTGATTAAACTGATGGATCACCTCATTTCCTTGTAGTATATTTTACTACTGAACCGCATAATCTAAGTACTTTCTAATTTATAAATGTTGTAGTTACATTTATTGTGTTTACAAGATTCAGAAATATGTTCTCAAAATTGTGGTTGAGTGTTTTACTTTGGTGTGGTTAATTTTAATTGTCAAATTTACTTGATTTGGAACCACATAGGAGATAGATCTCTGGGCATTTCCAGAGATGGTTAGCTTCATGAGGAAAGATCCACCTGAAACATGGGCAGCACCATTCCATGGCCCAGGGTTCCAGGCTGCATTAAAAGAGGAAAATATAGGAAGTCAGCTGAGCATCAGCATTTATCACTTTGCTTCCTAATTTCAGGCCCAATGTGATCAGCTGCCTTGCTCTTGCCACCATGACTCCCCCACAGTGATAGACTGTTCAAACCTTGAATCACAATAAATCTTTCCGCCATTAAGTTTGTATGCAGGCATGGCATGGAGTGAGTAGACCAGACCCTTGCTTCTCAGCTCCTCCCAGTTCCCTGCTCTGGGTTCCCTGCACCACACTGTCTGTGTCAGGAATGGTAGCATGGAGTGAGTAGGCCAGATCCCTGTTTCTGGCTCCTCCCAGTTTCCTGGTCCTGGTAGGTCCCATTGTGCCTTGCTTGGGGAAGTCTGGTCCTTGAGTGGGCTGTAGAATCAGGCCTTTTGGTCTGATATACTGACTGACCATTGGGCACCAACATCCCTGTTCATCTGTGTCAGAGGGTGCATGGATCAAAGGACAAAAACCTCCTTCCTCCTCAGTAAATAAATCTCTCTAATATGGGCAGACAACAACACAAAAAAGCCAATGGAAGTCAGAAACCTGAGAGATCTCCACCAAAGATGCCTAGACCTACAATGGAAGCCTCCAATGAAATCATAGAAAAATCAACAGAAATTCATTTCCCAAATGAAAACACAAAAATCAATGAGACCCTGACCAAACTGGAAGCAAACCATCAAAGAACCAACAATCATATCAACAAAATTGAACAGAATTGTCTCTTAGAGCATTCTTTTTTGACAGTAGGCTTAACTTGATTGAAGAAAACTTTGGAACCCTCAAAGAGATATGAATGAATTAGAGGAGAGTCAAGAAATGGAGGATCTCGGGCTGGAGAGATGGCTTAGAGGTTAAGGAGCCTGCCTGCTAAGCCTAAGAACCCAGTTCCAATCTCTAGGTCCCACGTTTAGCCAGATGCAAAGTGACACAAGGGCGCAATGACGCACTTGCCCACAAGGGGGCGCACACATCTGGATTTCGTTCACAGCAGCTGAGAGACTGCTGGTGTGCCCATTCTTTATCTGTCTCCTTCTCCTTCTCTGTCCTCTCTATGTCTCTCTCAAAAATAAAAAAAAATAAATTTAAAAAAATTTAAAAAAAAGAAATGGAAGATCTCAATACTAGTTGTTTAAGCTTAATGAAGATTTGAACAAATGCAAGAATGAATTCCAGAAAGCATCAATAAAATCAGAACTTGAACTGAAAATACCTCAAAAAACAGATGGACATAATGTAAAAAACACAACAGAAAACATAAATCAAATAGAGCTTAGAAAAACCTTTCTAAGGCTGTAGAGATGGCTTAGCGATAAGGCATGCTTGCAGGCAAAGCCAAAGGACCCAGGATCGACTCCCTAGGACCCATGTAAGCCAGATGCACAAGGGGCACACTCATCTGGAGCTTGTTTGCAGTGGCTGGAGGCCCTGATGTGCCCATTCTCTTTCTACCTGATTATCTCTGTATTTCTCTCTCTCAAATAAATAAATAAATAATAAATTAAAAAAAAAAACTCTCTAAAACTCCTCAGCAACAGAGTTACTCATGCGGAAGACAGAACCTCTTACCTGCAAGACAAGATAGAAGAAATTGTTTGGGAGGCCAAAAACTTTGCTAAGTTCAAAAAATCAAGTGAACAGAATACGAGGGAACTATGAGATGCCATAAAACAAGCAAACATCTGGATCATGGGTAGACCCGAAAGAGAGAAAATCCAGCCAGAAGCACAGAGAACATATTTAACAAAATTACTGAAGAAAATTTTCTGAATCTCTCAAAATAGAGGCCCATCCAGACACAAGAAGCCCACAGAACACCAAACAGACAGGACCAAAGAAGAAACCCTCCAAGACACATCAAGTTGAAACTCTTAATGATGAAGACAGAGTGTTAAAAGCAGAAAGAGAGAAACAACTCACAACTCAACAACATACAAAGGTAATTCCATCAGATTTACGTCAAATTTCACAATGGAAACCCTGAAAGCCAGAAAGGCCTGAGTGGAACACTTCAAAGTCTGAAAAACTATGGCTTCCAACCCAAGCTGCTCTACCGAGCAAAAGTATCCATCATAATAGATTAAAGAAAAGAAAACTTTCTTGGGCTATAAGAGGGTCTATACCCTTTAAATTCTCTCTTAATTAATAATGGTTATCCCATTTAACTAGTGCAGACCTCATACTCTGTTAGAGATTCTGCTTCTCTTTTCAGATGGGAGATAAACAACCCAGAATGTTTCACCCTGGCCCCAGCTGAAACCACAGAGGAATTGGGTAAATGAGCAAGAGTGCTGCTTTCTTGGTGATCCTGATATCAGTGCAAGGGTGAAGGAAATAGGCACTGAGGACATTCAACACCTACCAAACCAGAGATCCAGAGGCTCCTAAGAGCCATCACTGAAGTACACTTAAAATGCCTCAGGGAATTTTGTGGAAGAGGGGGCATAAAGACTGTTAGAACCACAAGTTGGGACATTATGCATAGAGACATTGCCTCTCCCCCATAACTGACTGCTACCACCACAATGGTTGACCTGCATCCTCTACGTGGAGGGCCTCTTTGGAAAAGAGTCAGGGATAAAGGAAAGGATGGTACCAACATGTGTTGTTTACATACTATTATGTTCATGTCTAATAAAAATAAATTAAAAAATAAATCTTTCTTTCTCAATTTTCTCTTGCCAAGCATTTTACCACAGTAACTGTTACATGTTCCTTTTCGTTAACCTTATTGTCATTTTAGCATTTGAAGAGTATGTGTAAAATTATACTGAAGTAAACTGTGAATTTATCTTCTATTTTCTACTTAATAAGTGATACTATTTACCTTTCCTTAAAGCATAATGGATATTTCTGTGCAACTGTCTCTGATTAATCCTAAAACAAAAACTTTATTTAAAAAAAAATCTTTATTTTCAAACAGACTTTGATTTTTGAAAGAATTGTAGTTTTGATTATCAAAACCAGTACTGGAAATTATGCTAAATGTTCTTCAGGTAAGCAAATTTAGTTCAAGCTACTCTTATCCTAGAATTCACAATTCTTTCAAAATAAAACAGTTCTATTTTCCTTTCTCCTGGCAAAAATAATACTTTCATTTCTTTCCTTTTGTTCCATTTTATTTTCTTTTTTAACTTTATAAGAAAATGAGGTAAGGCTGCAACCATGGCAATAGTTGCTAGGAGACACTTAAACACCCAATTTCTAACCCCACCAATTCTGTTAGCACTAGTCTGATTTAGATCTTAAAGGTGTTTTGTTTGCTATGGAGACAATAAAATCATTGCATTATAATTGGACCTTCACATTCAAATCTATTCAGCCAAAAACTTAAAGAAGGAAAAGTTCACCGGCTTATTATAACTACATGTCTTTTCAGTTTCTTCTTATTTTGTGCAGAACCCAGTGGAGCCAAGCTTGATGTGTGAAAGCAGTTTGGAATGAAGCAAAAATACCAACTCTGCCAGCTTGGCAGTGTGGAAAATTGTGGACAGGATGTCTTTGCTGTAGTGATTTCTTTGGGTTCCTAATTTGTTCCTATGGCACTTGCATTAGTGCATGGAAAGGAGACTCTTGTGATTTTTCAGTTTATACTACAAATTCAAAATACATAGGCAGTCCATCATTTCTGTTGGGTGAGAGATTCTGACAAAGAAATCTTCCAGACAATCAAAAACTTACCTTCCAGCCAGGTGTGGTGGCGCACGCCTTTAATCCCAGCACCTGTGAGGCAGAGGTAGGAGGATTGCCATGGGTTCAAGGCCTCCCTGAGCCTACATAGTTAATTCCAGGTCAGCCTGGGCCAGAGTGAGACCCTACCTTGAAAAAAACAAAACAAAACAAAAGAAAACCAAAAAAAAAGCTTACCTTCCAAGGCTTAGATATTATTTGGTGCTTTCCTTAAACAAACTGGACTGCATGTGGTGGTTTGAATATAAAATGTACCCATGGACTCACGTGTTTGGATACTTAATCCTTGGTGGTGCTGGTTGGAAATGTTATGGAACCTTTCTTTAGGAGGTGGAGTCTTTCTGGAGCATGTGTGTCACTGTAAGTGGATCTTGAAGTGTTACATCCACTCCCACTGGCTCCTCTGCTTCCTCCCTTTTGATGTAAAGATGTGACATTGGCTTTCTTGCTCTTGCCATGCTTTACTTGCCATGAAACTGTAAGCTGAGATGAAACGTTAACTTCCCTGGGCTGCTTTTGCTCTAGCATTTTGTTCCAGCAATGACAAAGTAACTGATACGTCACATCTTTAGGTGAGATACATTCACATTTCCAGTCAACATTTATTCATTATTTATTTATATTTATTATTATTACTTTTATCAGTTATGTATATAACATATATACAGCCATGATGGTACCATTGTTAGCCTTCTTCCTGTCCTCCCCCCATGGGTAATGTGGGTCTTGCCTTATGGAGTTAGCCATCAGTTATGCGGGAGAGGCAATGACTCTGTGCACATATATTTTATTATTTAAGTTTAACATTATTCATTTATTTGGAGGTTTTGTGTACATGCTATGTGTATGTGCATGTTCATGTTTGTGAGAACACGTATGTTCATGGCACACATATGAGGTGAGAGGATAACTTTGTGGTTGGTCCTCACTTTACATGTCATTTGCTACAGGGTCTTTTCATGTTCACCACTACACTTGCAAAGCTAGACAGCCCACGAGCTTCTGGAGAATGCTCCTTTTTCTGTTTCCTTTCTTGCTATAGGCATGTTGGGATTACTAACACTTGCTACGTCAGCTTTAATGTGAGGTCTGAGCATCTGAACTTCGGCGTTCATGCTTGAGCAGTAAGCACTTTATGCATTGAGACATATCTCCAGCCCTCAATAGTCTGATTTCCCATCTAGTTGCTGGGGATACATACTCTGCTTTGACAGAGATTCATTAGGAAAGACAGCTAGCTGATACAATATGAAAACTCCTTCTTGCTTTATCCAATCTTTACAGCTTCATCCTTATTTAATGGTCCATTTCAATAGCTCTCTTTGCCTTTCACCCAATTCGTGATGTGCTAGAACTAGTCTTCATCGTCTGTGTTTTATCAGATCATCAGATCTTAGTTTTGAATTTTTTTTTTTTCTGTCTCAAACTCTCCTTTACCTCCCTTCTAGCCTAGAAAAGTCCAGTTCCTTACCAATGTCCTGTACCTGGGAAAACTGAATGTATTTTCAAATTTAGAAGGTTTTTTTTTTTTTTTTTTTTTTTTTTTTTTTTTTGGTTTTTCGAGGTAGGGTCTCACTCTAGCCCTGGCTGACTTGGAATTCACCATGTAGTCTCAAGGTGGCCTCGAACTCATGGTGATCCTCCTACCTCTGCCTCCCTAATGCTGGGATTAAAGGCATGCGCCACCACGCCTGGCATTTTTTTTTTAACTTTGTAAAAATAAACATTATTTTGAATTTGACCATTTGTTAAATTCTGTCTGGGAGTTGATATTGCACTTAGGTGCTTCTAGATATAGTGGCAACTTGGGGCTTAGAATAAATTTTTTGGGATCGACTAGACATTCATCTTGTGCAAATGACCACATTCATGTTTGTGAAGGAGCTTTCTCTCTTTCTAATTGATCTTGCCCTCCTGGGGTAGGATGATTGTTTTCCTTTGGTGATAAACTGTGTGTGTGTGTATGTGCGCGCGTGTGCACACATGTGCATGTGTGCGTGTTTCTGTATGTGTTCCACTGTGTGTGTATGCCAGTTTGTATGTGTGTGGGGGGGCGGGGGTGGACAGACAACAACCTTCTGTGTTATTCCTCAGACTTCATTTGCCCTTGCTGAGAAAGTATCTTTCATTGACCTGGAACTTGCCAAGTAGGTTAGACTGCCTGGCCGGTGTGTCCCAGGGATGGCCTATCTTTGTCTCTTCAGTGCTGGGATTCTAAGCGTGTGTCCCCATTCCTGACATTTTAAAAACATGGGCCATGAGAACTGAATCTGATCCTTATGCTTGCAAGTCAAGAACTTTTACAACTGAGGCATTTTGCCAGCCTCTAGTCATGCAGTAACCTTCTGAGACATCAGTCATGGCTTTTTTCTTCTATTAAGTTGCAAATATTATGCAAAGGCCATCAATAAGCTGATTATCTGAGATTCACATTGCATCCAGTGGGACACTGACTTTACTTTTCACACAATTAGATTTGAAAACTGTGAAAAAGAGGCAGTCTCAGGCACATGTGAGCTAATTGCACAGTCATGTTCCTCCTTCATTGTGTTAAGTGCCTATTTCATCTAATGTCATTATCTATGTCCTGATGCATACTTCTTTCAACTTCTTAAATATACCTATGGTGTGAATCAGTGTCAATGTAGTTATAGTACTTTTATGCCTTTTGACACCACTGTCTATTCATAAGACAAAACTCAGTGCAGAATCCATGAGGCAGTGTGAGAGCCTTGTTAACTTTCTATGAGCTATATTTCTAAAAGAAATATACCATTTATTAGGATTTTAGCATATCATTCTTTTAAAATTAAGAACACACTTTATATGGTTACATCATATGCCATCTTTTCCCTCCTCCCTTCCCCATTCTGCTGAGGGCCCTCCTAAATGGGGTTGCTGGTATTCTCCATGGGATTATAGGTTATGAATTGTGCGAGTAGCAGTCAGTAATTGGGGTGGGGGTGGGGGGGGGCAATTCCTCTGGGTATGCTGTCCCAACATGTGGTTTTTGCAATCTTTCCACCCCCTCTTCAGCACAATTTCCTGAGCCACAGTGGGTATGTTTTAAGTTTATTTCAGTAATAAGCTCTCAGGAGTCTTTGGATTTCTGCTTTGGTATGTGTTGAATATCTTCAGCATCTGTCTCCTTCACCCTCGTGTTGACTGACTGTCAGGTTTGCCAAGGAAGTAGCACTCTCAGAAAATAGTTTTTGTTTAAAATGTAGTTAACTAGTTAAGAATTACTAATCAGAATAGAAAATAGGGTTTGGGGAAATTTCCCATTGGTCAAAGGTGCTTGCTTGCAGCAAAGCCTGACAGCCCAGGTTCAATTCTCTACCAACCATGTAAAAAGCCAGATGTGTCTAGTATTTATTTGCAGCAGAACAGAAAAAAGGATGTGGTTCACTTAGTTCTTTAGTTAAATATAGACCCTGCATGTGTGTGTGTGTGTGTACACGCACTCACGCATGTAATGGGTATTTAACAAATATCTGGTGGAGGCTAGTTGACCGGGGTTTCAAGGTGTACCTGGTGTGTGACCTTGCATATTGTTTCACAACCCAACACAATACCAGAAAGTGGAAATCACATTATTGATTTTCAGAGCAAACACAGTTTTTCAATATCAATCTAGCTCATTTCATTTTATTTAAAGCAAGGAAAGAAGAATCATAGGTTTAAGTGATTCCATTTACATTTTCTTTTTGGGGGGGAAGAGAGACACAGAGAGCAAGACAGAGACAGAGAGAGAGGGAGAGGAAGACAGATAGAGATGGGCACACCAGCAGCCTCTCAGCTGCTGCAAAAGAAATCCAGATGCGTGCACACCCTTTGTGGTCAAGTGCGGCATTGCGCCCCTTTGCATCTGGCTAAACATGGGACCTGAAGATTGGAACCAGCGTTCTTAGGCTTAGGAGGCAGGCGCCTTTACCACTAAGCCATTTCTCCAGCCCTCCATTTACTTTTTAAAATCAAACCTGTGGACATTTCTTATCCATCTCTCAGAGAACAAAAGCACACCACTTCAGAACCATCCTCATTTGGCTTATCTGATCCAGAGTGTGGTAGCTGCATGTTCGTGATACAGGGTTTCAACCACAGCAGGAACACAGCATTGACTCAGGGCCCTCTTGTTGTTTCCATGTTGAAGTAAAAAGTCTGAGCAGGACTAGTAGTACTGTGTTTGTTTTGCTGGAATGATTTTTGATGTCCAAAATATAGTTGAGGCCAAGCTTGTTGTTACTTTTGTGCCACTGATTTAAATGTGAAATTAAAGTCTGATAATTCAATGTTCAAATAATAAGGAATAATTAAAATTACTTTGAACTTACAAGTTTGTGCTCAAGGTTAAAAATGTTATGTGTGAAAATAAAACACAGAGTTCTCCTTGTACAAACCACTTATTTTGATATATGAGAATAGTTTATTCACTTCTTGCTACATTAAGCTAGTGCCAGCTACTCCACAAGATAACCAACATATTACATGAGAAAAAAACAGGTGAAATGAATAAAGCTAGGATCAATATTGTATGTATGGTATTTTCAGTTGAGCTCATAATATTAATGTATGTAAAACTTGGCAAGTATATAAAAATACTTTTACTTTTAAGTTTCATTTCAAAATTTTATCTGTGGGTGACTGGATCAAATTGTCCACAGAACTTGGAAAGGCAAAAGTACTATCTGATTTTAGTTGATCCACATAAAATGACAGTAAATCTAATTTTATATTTTCATCATGTTTCTAGTGGCTTAAATAGTATTGTTATTTATATAAGTTCTTCATTTCTTATTTTATTATGAGTGAAAAATCATTAATACCTTAAACTACTTTCTCACATGCTTGTTCTTGTCCAATAGACAAAATCATTACAAATTTAAATATCTTAAAATTAACCATTGTTAATAGAACAGGTTTGAAACTCTCCTGAAGTCTGAAACAATCAGTGAACAAACAGTGAACAGTGCTGTTCACTCCATTTGAAGGCGCTGTCTGTGACTGGCTGAACCTCAGCTGCTGAGAATGACAAGGCACAGCTACTTGCTTTCACATTGTAGTTCATCACCCAGGGACTGAAGTGCACAACTTTCCTTGGGCCTAGACTTCTTTAATATTCTGATGCTCATGTTTTGAAATGTTTGAATGGCTATATGGCTAACTGCTATTTAAAATAGCAATGCAGATTCTCCAATGGAGAATGAAGTCAGCACTGGTTAAATGGGATAGCCATTATTAATTTAGAGAGAATTAAAGGGTATAGATCCTCTTATAGTCAGGGAATTTTGTGGAAGAGGGGGTGGAAAGATTGTTAGAGCAACAAGTTGCGACATTTTGCACAGACATTCCCTCTCCCCCCCCCCCAAATGCATGACCCACAATCCCCATTGGGTTGACCTGCATCCCCAATGAAGAAGGCCTCTTCAGAAAAGGGGCAGGGAGGAGGGAAAGGATGGTACCAACATGTGTCCATATCTAGTAAAAATAAGAAAAAAATTGCAATGCATTCATAAGTACTACTTAGCTCATGGCATAAAGTTAATTTGGAAAACATTTACAGAAGAGGCAATGCATTCCTAACCTCAGTTGTCCATTTTGAAAGAATACAGTGTGAGCTATTTCCACTATACTTTTGCAAAATGACACAAATTAAAATGTCAAGGAGGTGATAATTGACAGTATGCCAGTATAATGTGAAGTGTGCTGGTCCTTCCAGTAATTTTCTATGCATCTTCTTAATCTTTAATGTATTAATTTCAACATCTTCTGAGAGGTTACTTTTTAAAACCAAAGTAGCATTTGTTTACTTAGTATTTTATTTTTCTAACTTTTAAAACTTTTATCAAAAAATTTTATTGATGTAATAATTTTTGAGGTTTAAACTATCTTCCCTGGGCTCATGGTCCCTGGGTGGAGGCACTGTTTGGGAAGGTTGTGGAACCTTTGGAGGTGGAGCCTTGCTGGAGCAAGTGGGTTGCTGATGGGCCCTGAGGTTTTATAGTCTGGTCCCACTTTCTGTTCATCCTCTGCTTCCTGCTAATGTGACTGGCTGGCTTCTCTCTCCTGCCACTATGCCTTCACTGCCATGAAATTTCCCTTTGAAACCAGAACTTTGAAAGCTAAACCCTTCCTTCCCTTCCTTTAAGTTGCTCTGGGTCAAATATTTATTCACAGTTAAGAAGTACAATTCTACACATGCATATCTTTAACAATCAAACAGTGGGCTTATGGGTATTAGAGCCAGTTTCCCCTAGCCAGTGTTTGGCACACTCTCCTGTTTCTGTTTTCCACCTTATGTTGGCTAGGGGGTGATGTCCACCCTCTGCTCATGCCATTGTTTTCCCCTGTCATCATGGAGCTTCCTCTTGAGTCTGTCAGCCAAAATAAACTGTTCCCCCCCCCCCCAAAGCTGCTCTTGGTTGGGTGATTTCTGCCAGCAATGTGAGCCTGATTGCAACAGTTAGTAAAGTTCTACCCACAGAACCCACAATAAAAAATTGAGGACAGTCACATACTCTGTTTTTCAAATACTTTATTTTTATTTATTTATGAGAGAGAGAGAAAGTGAGAATGAACAAGAGCATGAGAATGGGTGCACCAGGGCCTCTAGCCACTGCAGACGAACTCCAGATGCATGGCCCACCATATGCATCTGGCTTCTGGGTTCTGGGGAACTGAACTTGGCTCCTTGAGCTTTGCAGGCAAGCACCTTATCCTCTAAACTATCTCTCCAGCCCCACACTCACATATTCTTGTAATAGCACTGCTGGGGATGTAGAAACTGTTTATCAATGGGATCTGCTGGTCAGTTAGTCTAGACTATTTGGTACATTCAGGCTAGTAGAAGATTCCATGTCAAAAAATGTAGATTATGTAGACTACTGACCATGACACAATTCACTACATCCAACACTTTTCATTATACAAGCCTACTTTGTGCAACTTGAAGTTCTTGAGAGATGTTCCTTGGGTGACATAAAACTGTGGAAAAGAGCCACACATACCAAAAAATAAAAATAAAAAATAAAAAAAATAAAAAAGAAGCATAGCTGGACAATCACCATATAAAAAGTTCTGTAAAAGAGGCCCATCCCTCCCTGAGCCAATCAAAACAGATAACGGTTGATGGAGGTTGTTGGAGGGACATTTTCTTCCGTTGTGCAGCCCTTGTAAGGTGCACATGTTCCTGTAAACCACCCTAATGAAACTCACTGTCATACAAATAAGAATGAGGTGGTGAATATGATTCAAGCATATTATGTACATGAATGAACTATCACAATGAAATCAATTACTATGCATAACTAATATATGTTAATAAAAACATTGAAAGTTCCTCTAAAAAAAGTAGACAGGGATGGAGAGATGGCTTAGTGGGTAAGGTGCTTGCCTGTGAAGCCTAAAGACCCAGGTTCAATACCCTAGAACCCACTATTTCTGTCTGTCTGTCTGTCTCTCTCTCTCATAAATAATAATAAAAAAGTGGACAGCACCTGAGAGATGAGGCCTGACATTGTCCTCTGGTCTCCATGTACATGTCCACACATGTGAACGTGCATGGACCTCTATGTGTATCTATGTGCACACAAATACACACATATGCACCCCTAAAAAATGAATACAACACACAAAAGTGATTTTTCTTAGTGCTACAACAAATTAAAATACAGATAACACAGTGGCTGCTATTACATTTTTGAGATATCTACTTGAGACAAAGGTCTTTTGTCAGCCTTTTATTTCTATGCAGTCATGATAGAAAAGAAATCGTTAGGATTCAGCAAAAACAACAGGATAGCTAGACACTTAAGTTTCTAATTTCTTTGAAATGACAGAAAATAAGAGTGCATTTCTCTTTGTGGAGTTCATTTAAGGCTCATTGTGCATTTATCCAAAGCACCCAAGTGTGTCGATTTTCTCCTTAGAAGCCAGCTAACCCTCTAAATGGCCAGTGTGCTTTGGGCAGTCAAGTGCCTCCTCCAGCCTTGCTCTTTTAAGCACAGGTGCTAAGTGGAGTGTCCTTCTGAGACTTATCCTCTGACAGGAACTTGGCAGTTGTTAAAATTGGCTGCTCTGTGGGATTCATCGTGAATTATTTACAAAGCTTCTGTTGTTCAGGTGAAAAAAAAAAAAGTCAAACTCTCAAAATGGGTGCAGAAGTGGGGGGTGGGGACAGAAGAGGACTGGAGCTGAAGTGGCTGCCCTGCTTATGAAATTCCTTATGAATTGTCCATTCAAGATTTCCTTTATTATAAATAGCTAAAACCTTAGGGATTCTTTGAAATCTCTCCAGAATAAGCCTGAATGATGTGTAGGCTTAACATTAATATTCTCAAAATAATACATAGCTATTTCTTCAGTGAGCTGTTTTAGTTTTCATTTTCCTTTTAGAAAGGGATAATAGGTAGTAGATGTTTTGTCAATTCATCTGATAGCTTCATGCCTCAAAAATGGAACATATATACTAATATATACTAATGAAGGACAGTAAGGATTAATCCAGTGCCTGTAAGGTGTTGACGAGGAATCTCTGAGACATTTTTATAAAAATTATTTTTATAAGTGAGTGCTAACGTGATTCTTGTAAAATTCTTGTAGATAAAACTCCAAATTGAAAACTTTACTACTACAAATCAAATCAGATGATTGTGCACTTAAATTATGCATAACAAATTAATCAGCCCTAAATCACGTTAGTCTATTATGTAGCCAACTTTATGTACTGAGGATAAATAGAAGCAAGAATCGATTAAGCCACTAGATGGCGAACTCTTACCGCACTAGGGCATGCACTGCCAGCCCCAGTTACTCCTTGTACTTTCGGTTGAACACAGATTCAAACTTGATCAGAATGTGCAGGAATGGGGACAAGCAAATTCTATCCATTATTGGATGATATTTTCCTAATATTCAACACAATGACAAAGATCTGTTTTAGATTTTCCTTCAAATTTCAAATCAAATCAACAATCCATTGGAATCTTTAGTAAAGGAGTGTTTCTTTGAGAGGAGGGTTGAGAATCATCTTTATGTTGACAGGTAGTATGTTTACTTTAGCAACACCTTATACTGTATAAAGTGTTCTACTTAAATGGATTTAATTTCATTGCTTACCTAATTTATTCTGTTAGTTCTTCTGGAACTAATTCTGAGCACAAATATTTTAAATTCTGTAATATTTTGATACACCAATACTCAAAATTAATACTTGTGTATGCCAAGAAGTCATGATAACTCAGAAAGAAACCTTCTGCTGGTCATAGTTTCATGTAGTATGAAAAGTAGTGTTCCTAACCCCACTGGTACCTACGAACCAAATGGCCTTTGATGATAAAAGACTGACTCTCACCATGGAGTTAAATCATGGAAAAGTCTCATCCCTTACATTATAAATTAAAAGATCGAGAGAATATATGGAAACAAGCCAGACAAAGGTGAAATTTTTATGTAAGGCATACAGGAATAGTAAGATTAAATCTAGTACATACCTGTTCAAGTATGTTCTGAAGCCTTTCTATCTCGCAGTCTATTACAAATTTCTTCTCTTGCCTTCTGTCAAGTTCTTCTAGCAGTTGCCTATAGCTGACATCATTAAAATTTTCCACACATATAGCACTGACATGCCAACCATTTTGTCCTGCTTTTTCCATAATAGCTTGAAGTATCGAATATCCTATTAGGGAGAAAAGAAAGCATTAACCAAAGAACCTGTTTATTCCTTTTTAATGTCTTATGTGCAGAGTGCACATCAGTATTTTTATATTCCAAAGCATACACTGATTGTGTAGAATCTAAAAATATGCATGGTTACTTCAGAATTGTCTAGTGCCTCTTGTTTCCTTTACTCAGTACAATAAAATCTCTTAAGCTATTGATTAAATGAAGTAGAAATGCCATATCTTGGGTTTGTATAAGCTCTCAAGATCACTCAGTTGGCGAATATTCCATTGCTCTAGACACACTTGAGGAAATAAAATGAAAACCAAATCTACCACCACCTGTAGTCATATCAATTTCATGAACACTTTTGTTATTTTACTCTCTGGACAGAATTCATTCTGTTCAACTGTTTCAATTTTCCCCTTGAGCAAGGTAGGAATATTTGTGGTTCAAGCATAAGAAAGAAGATGTTAGAGAAATAGCCCAGTGGTATTTACTGAGGAGCTACCAGTGCCAGAGTCTCCTTTGATGTAGTGACAGATTTAGGTTGGAAAAGCTTTACTTATTAACTTAACTGATGGATGCCTTGGCAAGAGAATGGTATGGATTGAAAGTGAGTTCAGTGATCACTAGGTGAGGGGTTGGTACTCATATTCAATCTAGTAGAGGAGGTAGAACTTCAAATAAATGCAATTGGATTTTTAAAGTGCAATGATGGTGGTACTCATTGGCTCAAGGGTAGGCTTGGTTAAATTTTTCTATATGAGCAGAAATCACTTGACTTGTTTCTGACAGTTGAGAGGATCATGCAGATTAGCAGAAGTTGGCTGTTTCTTGGGTGAAGAGAGTCTTCCTTGGGAAAAGGGGACATTCTCTAAATAGCTCTTGATACAGTCATCCCTGGCTGTGGAAGGGGTGAGGGTGGATCATTTGGTCCAAGCACTCAAGTTAAGTTAGAAGCTGTTAATCTGCAACCCTAGCATTGAGCACATTGCTCCATCCACACTGTCTTGGCATCTTCTGCTTCCTCTAGTTCTCAGTGATGAGAAGCATAATGCCCGACAAGAAGAGGAAACAGAATCTTTGAATCTTATAAAGATTCCTTAAGGAAGGTTTGTTTAGGATCAGAGCCTATTAGGCCAGTAAATTTTTCGTTTCATAACTGACACAAATAAAACAGTCTAGCTCTTTTTGTAGCAAGTGTAACACTTATTTGAGCTCATTCTGTAACAGCTACCTATATTTTCTCCCTCCATAACTTTTAGAGCTAGAATAGAAAGCTGGGTGGACATTCAAGACTCAAGAATAATTGTCAGTGTTTGCAAGATACATGCACATTTATTTGGTGGTCTCTTCAGAATGCGAGTCTCTCAGCTTTGGGCACTTTGCATTTGGGCCATGTTTTCTCATTGTCAGCATCCCAAACATTATGATGCACAGGTAGTGTTGACAGATGGGCTTGATGATGAGATCATATTTGAAATATAAATTACCCGATACCCTGCCAAATGAAATGCTGTGTCAGTCTGTATTCATTTCTATCTAAATGAAGAAAATATTCTCCAAAGAGGAAGAAGGAGGGCATGTTAATTATAATACAATTATTCTGGTATATGCATTGCTCCATTTAGTCTTTCCTTTTGTAGATAGAGACTGCTCATAATTATCTTTTTCAAATCTGAACCTAGACACCCTACCCCCAAAGACCTGGATAGTCAGGAGCTTTTTTTTTTCCTACACACTGCATTGATGGTATGCAGCCTTTGTGAACATGCTGTTCCAAGCCACTGATACTGTTCTTGGGGTTGGTTTTGGTTGGGAGCTGAGGCAGTGTTCCTTTTATTCATGTTTTTGGCACCTATGAAATTGTTTTTGTTTTGTTTTTCAAGGTAGGGTCGTGCTCTAGCTCAGGCGGACCTGGAATTCACTGTGTAGTCTCAGGGTGGCCTCAAGCTCTCTGCCTCCCATGTACATGTTCCACCACATCCGGCTTTCAATGTGTTTTTTAACTGAAAAGGAGTATTTTTTTAAAATGTCAATTGACCTCTTATTTTGTCTCTTTCTCCCCTTATTTATCATCATGCCAAAATAATTCTAAGACTTTTTTTTTTTTTTTTTTTTTTTTTTTTTTTTTTTGCATAGCTGAATGCTATAAGAGACAAATATGGGCTACACACATTGAACCTGTCTTCCCACTTCTGGGATCATCACAGCTTGGCTCAGTTTTCTATTTTGCTGTTTTCTCTGGCATCATGTGACTGTCAGGCCTCATATCAGGATTTCACATCCAGAGGATGTGGAAAAACACATTTTCCAATGCAGTCTGTATATTTCCCCATTCACATCATGATACTGAAAGACTTACACTAATAAAATAGCATACTATTCCATGTGTAGCATTTCATTATCTGATTGTTGAGCTGAACAAATGACACTAGAATGGGTATAAGGCAAAACCTCCAAATGCAATTTTTGTTAAATGTCAAAGAAAGTTGGCCACCTGAAAAGACCCATTAATCACTGTCAGAAATAAATGGCATCTTTTCAATGCTGTGTGAAGGACACACAGTTAGTTTCAGAACCCAGCTGAAAAGTTAGATTCTTTCATAAACTCTTTTTTAAATAGAATTCCTTTTTTCTTTTGGTATTTAGATTCATTTATCTTATTTATTTGCCATGATAGCTGAAGATATTACTGTAACTAGGAAAGAATATTGCTGTTGAGTCTATGATGATGTAACTTGGTTGTTACATAAGCTTAAAAATGCATCACAACTGAGGTCATACTTTTCATATCTCTGGCTATAATATATATTTTTAGTTCTAAAAATATGCAGTATTAATATTATTAACAAGTAAATGGCTGAGGTTTTAGGTAAGTATATCATGGATAACAAGGAATTCACTATTGGAACTAGTATTTTACATTTCAATTCTATTTTAAAAGATAGCCAATATTTTAGTTCCTTATAATTTATTATTTTTATTAACATATTTTGTATGGCTACATCATGTATTAGTATCCTCTTTTCCCATTCTGCTGGGGATAATTTCTTATAGTTTGTGCATCCAAGATTCTATAAGTTACGTCAAGATAAGCAAACACAGGAAACATCTCCTTACATGTAATATCTAGCAAAATTGGTAGCAAGAAAACCAACCATTATGCAAAGACACACATCACTCTATATATCACATAAAGGAATCAGACTTTAATAATAATAGAAATATAATATCACAGATATAAAATCATATTATAGTTACACTAGAACACTATAAATTAATATATTTTAAAACAATTATATAATACATGATATTATCAATTTGGTTAAATATAATGAGTGTGAGGTAAGTAGTCTAGAGCAACTGTATACTGATAAACACACACACACACACACACACATTATATCACCTATGAACAATGACATATTTTGAACAAGAGCACTTGGGATTACTGCTCACCACATAGGTTGCCCTTACATTTCTACATATTTGTAAGGATTATTTAATTAAAATATTTTTCCACAAAGCAACAAGGAAAGGAACAAGAGAAATTTATCTCAGGGAAGCAATAATGTTACAATGTCAGGAGTTGTCCAGGTGAGAGTCTTAGAAGCCAGGAATCTAGAAAGGGGCCATGGAAGGGAGGGAGGAAAAAAGTTTTAGGGGTTGAATAGTGGAATATATGTGATATGAAAGTAGTGGAGGGGAATGGTGGGAAGACTAAACAGGGCTGTCCTATGGATGGTGAGAGGAAAGGGCAGGGGAGACTGACAAAAACTAAGAATAAATGAAAAAAAAACTCACAATGCAGCCTACTACTTTATATGCCAAATAAAATATAATAATAAAATATAATAAAAAAGGAATTTGCATGAAGGTATTCTAAATAGGTAGATTAAGCTCTAGCCCAAAGATATGGGTTATTAATAAAGAGGATCCCAAACAATATAGACTACTGCCACTGTGGTTGGTTACTCACCAAAACCAGTTGGCAATTCCCTGTTGCTGAAGACACCACACACTTGCATTGTAGTACATAGAGAAAGAAGGCTGGAACTGAGGTGGAAGCCTCTTCCCTGATGGCTAGCTCTCTTAGTGCCTAAAGGTACTATGTGGGTTTCAGGGGGAGAAAAGCCATCAACAGTCCTAACCAACTGTGTACATTGTGTGTTCCATAAGTGACCTTCCAGGCAAGATGTATTCAACTGGTGCAGTAGTTGTCTGACTCTTTAGAGGGTAACTTACAGCTTTTAGAATAGATTTGAGGTAAACTCCACAGAAGGTATTGAATTCTGCTACTGAAGACTTGATAAAAAGCCCATAGCTAGAAGGTCATAGGCCCTAGGGGGCAACTTACTACTGTTGTTTTGCTAAATGGACATGATGTGAAACTGCCTTTTAAGTATTTTGGTTTATACCCTAGAAAATTGCCACTTTCAGCTTTGGCCAGAGAAGCTTGCTTTTGAAGAGATGATAGCTAATGAAGATTCATTACTGGTCAAATTTCTAATAATAAGGGAGTGTTGAGTGCTCTGTCCTAAATGGGACAGCTTCATCACCTCTCCAATGCTCAGGGAACATTGTGGAAGAGAAGAAGAAAAGAATGTACGGGTCATATGGGGAGCAGTGCTGTGGAACACTGTCCTCCAGACATGACACGACCATCACTTTTTTATGTTCACAGTGGCTGCCTTGCTTCACAAGATCTGCAGAATATTGGGTCCATCAACATTCTTTCCTGAATGGTAGAGGAGCTCATGAAGTCCCCATCCCTTTTTGAAGTTATTGGCTGTTGAGGGTTGCTTAGGGAAAGGAAAATATATTCTTACATGGGATAGCCATTGGCAAGCTGCCCATGCTCCAGTAAATAGCCACCTAACCATGCCAACAACCATAATTAAATTCAATGTCACACACACACACACACACACACACACACACCAAAGTAGAAGTGGCGCTAGTTTGGAAGAACAGGTCCAGTGGGAGGAGGAGGGGTCAAGACAAGGTTTATATAAATGGATAAAACTTGTCAATAAATAAAATAAATAGAATTTGATGCAAAAAATCAAAACAAAAACAATTATCATTTGGAAAAGGATGAGAAAATGCCTGCTGTGTTTGTCAATGGGTCATTGGTTCACTCACTATGACCAGGCAACACAATGCTGAGTCTCGAATTTCTGTTTCCAAGTAATGAAAAAGTGAGGAGAACATGAGGAGATGTGAGAATAAGAAGTTATGAAGGAATATGGCCAGAAGAACAAAGCCATGAGAAGCCTATGATGTTTGTTGAGGATGGGATAGAGAAATGTTGAAGTTATCGGGACAAGTTTCAGAGAAAGAACTGACTTTGCTGTAGGGTCTTACTGAGCTTGGAAAGATGTGATAAAAGGAAAATGATAGCAGCTTGTCCCTACTCAACTGAAGGCAATGCTCATTGGATTATAAGCTGCTCTGCAGGAATCTGCTAGATGTCATTGATTTCTGTCTAGCACTAAACTAGTGAGCTTGGAGAAAAGGATGCACGTATTTGAAATTCGGCTTCATGTTGTATGTCCATTGGCCTGAGTCATAGAGGATGGTTCTGAAATCCTCACTGAGTTTAATGTCACTGTGCTAGAACTAGCATGGATTTTTCACTCATTTAGTTTGGATTCTTGTTAAAGAAGTTTAGTACTGAAATAACATGTTCAAAGGTCACAATCTGTATTCCAAGTTCTCAGAATACAGAAGGGAAAACCCACATGGTTGTCTGTTTACACTTGTCTGTAAGGGAAGAGCATAGTGAAATAAACAATGGTTTATTTCCCTGCATAGTTTGAGGTACATGCAAACATGAGATAAAAATACAGATTGAGAGTTTCTCCTTTTCTACAAATAATTGATTAAAAGTATATCTGTCTTCAATGATGGTGGTCATCTAGCTGGTGTGTTGTGCTGCACTTGGGAGGCAGAGGTTTCACCATGAGTTTAAGGCCACCCTGAAACTTGAATTCTAGGTCAACCTGGGCTTCTCAAAACAAAACAGAACAAAACAAAACAAAAAGTGGTCATCTGGAGGCTGGGCAGATTTTCCCAAAGACATCTCGCATTTTCTCACACTAACATCTTTTTTTCTGTCCCCTACATTGTTTATTCATGCATAGTTCAAATGCCACTTTAAAAAAAGCACTTGACACATTAAATTTTCAAAGCACTGGAGCGGAGCCTATAAGTTGTTTTCCACTAGCAATATTTCCTTACATTCAGAGCAATGAAATTTTAACCCCTGAATATGGATACAGTTTCTCACATCATATTCATCTTGGGATGGCTCTGGACGTAGACCAACAGGCTGTGGAGAAGCCCTAGAGTACGCCTCTGTCTTTCCAGTTAGCCCTTCACAACACTGCTCAATTTCTCCATCCGTGAATGGGAGTGACAGGTAAAAGAAATTTAAGTTTCTGACAGAGTGAAGTTGGCTATTCCTCATATATTAGCTATCCATTTCACTAAGTCAGAGAAATTGATCTCAACTTATCTTAATATTGCTGAAGCAAAATTCTCTGCCAGTTGCAACTGAACTCAGACTTAATTAGTGCATACATGCATTGCAGCTTTCCAATGAGGATTCACATTGATTGTGAACCTTCTGGAAGGGCTGCTTGTTATTATCTCTAGTTTCTCTAGGCCTTTTCTAAAACTGAGCCAGTGTAGAATTTTACTTTAGTTCTTCAAATAGTTAAACCTATTAAATCATTCTCTTATTTATGTAGTAGCCAGATTGATTTCTATAAAAGTTTTAATTGGGTCAATTCACTGCATACATTTTCAATGTTTTATTATTCTTAATATTTTTATTTATTTATTTGCAAGGAGAGGGAGGGTTGGGTGGATAAAGAGAGAGAGAGATTGAGAATGGTTTTGCCACTACAAAGGAACTCCAGATACATGGGCCACTTTGAATACTGCAGAACAAACCAGGGCTGTCAGTCTTTGCAAACAAATGTCTTTACCTGTTGAACCATCTTCCCAACTGTCTTTTTTAGTTTTATGACACGTACTTATATGTGATTGTACTTGCCGCTATCTGGTTGGCGAGATAGACAAGGACAGATCTGAAGAGCACCCTCAATATTTTAAGGAATTTGGTCCTTACTCCTCAAGGAATGTAAGAAGTGAGTGAATAATTTGGAATGTCAAACCTATTCAATATGACAACATTTTGAGAAGGCAAGTGTTAGGAAGCAGTCCCCGCTTCAGAGGGGACTTCCTAGCAGGGAGAATGGCCAAGGCTGTGATATGGTCCTGAAACAATGAAAGGGATGCCTGCAGAGTCCCTAATAGATCATTCATAGTTGGTAATTAATAAGCTAGTTTTCAGGAGCAGCCATTTCACAAACTATGCTATGCTTTATTAACATTTGACAAGTCAAAGGAAACTCATGACAGTCCTGAGAAGTACATATTATCCCCACCCTAGGGGCGATGACATTTGTATGATTTCTATCAAATAACATTCCACTAACTGGCAGAGGTGTGAATTGAACTCAGGACTTTTGCTGTCAAGTCCGAGGACTTTTCTCCACATCTTCTACAGGGAGCTTAGAAGATGACATTAACAAGGAAGATGGAAGCTGAGTGTGAAGCCTGCAAATATTACACACAATCAGTTCCTCTCACTCTCAAACACAGTGCATCCATCAGTATATTCTACCAGTGTCACCTGTCAAACAGATGAAGAGTCTGAACGTTTCTGCCTCCCTCTATCTCCCTACCCATCTCCATGTTGGTGGTCAGGATTAATGTGATATCAGCTTCATTGGGATTGCAGCTTCCCCTTTGTCCATTTCCCACCACACATAGCCTGGCTGTGTGAATGAGATATGCAAGGCAGTTCATGCCACTCAGAGGACAAAACTCTCCCATTGCTTCTTTGCTGACTTGTAAGGCTACATATCTCTAACTTCCTCTCTGGCTCCATCACTCTTAAATACCACAAGTAGCCTGGCCCCTTTGCCTGTCTGCTGCCTTAAGCTTTGTTCTAGAGTGCCATGTGCAAGGTGAGGTTTCTCCTTTTATTTCCTTTAGGTACTTATTTAAGATGCTTCCACTATAGTGAGCTCATCCTAGGTTACCTGATCTCCAGTTTCTCCTCCCT
Source organism: Orientallactaga sibirica (assembly GCA_036365145.1). NCBI lineage: Eukaryota > Metazoa > Chordata > Mammalia > Rodentia > Dipodidae > Orientallactaga > Orientallactaga sibirica. The sequence continues at coordinate 28,639,508 of JAEOAD010000021.1, read as the reverse complement.
TATCTTGAGGTTTTGCATTCCCTTCTTGGCTTAACTTTATCCATAACATTTATATATGCTCAACATTTTCCTGTATTGTCTATTTCTTCCACTACAATAAGGCTTTGATGTCAGGAACTCTGTTCACTCTGTCTAGAAGAGCACATTGAACCTGAACAGGACTCAATAAATACTTTAAATAATTCAATACCAAAGGTATTTGAGAACAGTGAACTGTTGGAAAGGTGGGGAGCAGAGAAGAGATGAATTTTTAAATCTGCTTTCTGTTAACTGGGTAGAGTGGAAATGATAGATGAGTGAAAAGAGAAGGAAGAAAGACAATCTAAATAGATGACTAAAATTAATCACAATCCCTTTTAGACTAATTCTGGGGGAAAAAAAATCAGAAGACAGCAGTGTGTCAGCTGCTTGTATTTCTCTTACATACTTGTTCTTTCATTTTGTGCTTATCTATTCAGGAACCAGGAGGTTTTTTTAGTTGCATATAGGGGACCCTCATGAAATTTGCATTTCTACTGTTCAAAATAGTCGTGTCAGAGGCAGCTAAATTTTAACCAAGAATTTACGAATTAATGATACATTTTAAAATATTTTATTTACTTATTTATTGGAGAGAGAGAGAGTGGGAGAGAGAGGATCGGTGTGCCAGGGTCTCTAACCACTGCAAAGGAACTCCAGATGCAGGCACCACCTTGTGCATCTGGCTTATGTGGGTACTGGCGGATTGAACTTGGGACCTTAGACTTTGCAGGCAAGCACCTTAACCACTAAGCCATCTCTCTAGCCTATGATAAATAATTTTAAATGCTATTAAGAAGACCCAAAATTAGTTAACTTGTAAATTCCATATTAGACCCTAATAGAATGTGATACATAACTGAGCAGAGGGAGGTGATGAGTTGTAGAAGCCAACAGCCCCGCCAGCCCCAGCCTCAAGTGATCCTTAAGCCATTTCTGAATGTTACACTACCATTTACATTGTCAGTCTTTACTGTAACCATCTTAAGTCATTAATAAGAGTTAAATAAGATGCCTAAATCTCAGCATTACAGTATGAAATTCATTCCACAAAGAGCTCCATTTGAAATGATTAAAAACAAGTGCTTTCAGCTCATATAAACAAAAATTGAGTTGAACTGAATTGACCCTGAAACATTGGTGGAGGTAGGTAGCCATGCTTTACATTGAATTGTGGTTCTTAAAGGACCAATTAATTTATTCTGCATGATGTGGATGCTTGAGCCCAATAGAGCTCGTTAATTTATCAAGAAAGCAATCACTAGCAACAAAACACAGAAGTGTTACACAACACATTACATATCAGTAATATTCACATACCAAACTGTGTAAATAATAATAATTTGTATTTGTCTTTTATGCACAAAGCCAAAACCATTCATTTTGGTTGATTTGAAAGTGATATTTTAAAATGTTACTTTTGTCTCTTCTTTTGAGCAAAAGTAACAGTACATAATTTTCTTGTGATGATTCTCGGGAAAGGATTTGCATACAATTACAGAGATAATTTCTCCTCCTAGCAGGGACAGATAGGATGAAGAAAGTATTCACCATATGATTAGCCTAATTTTTATATCCCACTGAGGCTAGCTCAATTCTAAGAAGTAATTGTAAACTCATGTCAGTGACTGAGGGTGAATACATTTGATTACACATTATTGAATTTCTTTAGTGGAGAAATGGCACTGAGGTGATCATGTAAATCCACACTGATTTCTTGAACAGCATGTGAGGTGACAAGTGATGTGTTCCATGGTCAACTCAGTTACTTTCAGCTATGAAATTTGTGCTTCTTATTTCCCTTTGGTCGGAAGTAGGTTATTTGACTTCCTTAATTTTCTACTTTTAGCTTTCTATATAACCAAAATGATGAATGTAGAATATTATAAGTTATGGTACTTTTTTTTTCAGAGCTGTTAATAAAATTGGCTTCATTCCCCATGATAGAGTGAACTTGTAACACTCTTGTCTGTTTGAGGGAAATATTTCCACAATCCTCAGAGAGAGAGGGAACCTAACCCTACAAATTTGGGAGAATCAAAATGTGTGAATTGTGTGTGTGTGTGTGTGTGTGTGTGTGTGTCTTCTTAAAAGTGATAGAAGATAGAAACTGGCTGGACAGCTTAGGAGTGACAGACCACAAAGTGAATGGGTTTCTCTTGACTAAGTTTTGGAATTGAATTTGTAAGGGAAAATCTAGGTCATTTTACTTTCTTATAGGTCAGAAATATCAGAGGATCTGGCCCTTCCTTATCTCTGCCCCCTGAGGGAATCCTTCTACTTCCTTCTTTGAGAGTACAAAAATTCCTGACTGCATACTCCTGGCATCAGGAGTAAACTGATTAAATCAGCCACCCATCCTTGGGACTCATAAAAACCTGGAAACCTGGTCCTCCTCATGTAGCCACTCCACTTCAAAATCCCAGACCTGAGTGTGGAGGTAAGATTCTCAACCCCATCTTGTTTCCCTGGGCAAGAGATACAGCTGTCTTCTCTTATGTTCTAGGCTTAAGCCCTCCCTTCTCCTGAAGTTTTGAGCTATAATAAAATCTTTCTGAACTTTATCCTTTGGTCCATGGTTTTCATTCTTTGAATTCCTAAGACAAGGAACTGGGACAACCTCAAATTATTGGTGCGTTGGCATGCAAGGAACCCCAGATTCCTGTAATAGTTTTTGGTGGTCAGAGGTAAGTGTTTTCCTGATCCCTGCCTTCCTCATGGCAGCAGGCATGAACTATTCTCTCTCCATCTCCACTTTCTTATTCTATGCAACTCTCTTTCACTTGTAAACTGGGAACATTTAAAACTTGGTAGGTTTGGGAAATTTCTCTGGGAGACATATATTAAAATGTTTGTTTTCTCTTTCCACCTGCTTGTAAAGCCAACAACAAAACATTAAAGCTGTGTGTAGAATGTTAATTGAGTTTTGTCAGGAGATATTTTGTGTTCGTTCTGTAGGACATTGACCTGAGTTCTAAATACTAATGAGAAATGCTAGTCTGCAGAATGCAGATACAGTCTAGGATCCCTGTGCTGGTTTGTGTCTGTAGCAGTGGTACAGGACAAAGATACAAATATTGCAGGCAGATGGGCTCAGGTTGGCAGGACTCCATGTGGGACTTTGACCCACAGGATATCCTTTGGAATACATAGACACAGCAAGGCTGTGACCCACAATAAGTAGCTAGCGGCATCATGTTACAGCCAGACCCATGGGCTGGGCCCCTGCAACTGCGACCTACTTACTATACAGATCTAGACCACAGAATATAACATAGACTAGAGATTATGAATTTAAGGTAAAGAATCAAGGAAAACTCTGAGAAAATATAAGAAGCTCAAATTGTGAGGGTTCTAGGACCCTCACTGCTCATGAATACATCAGAAATTATCAGACTTACCCAATACCTAAGACTTAATAGTTAGTCCAGAGTTTTTGATGATGCTTTCTGTGTAGACAGGCTAAGATCATCCAGGCAAAATACAGAAAGAAGTCAATAATTGGGTGTTAATATAGGATGACAATGGTAAATAGTGGCTCAAATCCATAGACTGTGGCTCCCTAACATTGCCAATGAGGAAGTCCAGGATACAGGGCTCTCGGACCACATTGGTAATGGGTGACTAAATCCAAGGGTTTTATTTCCTCTTGTGGTCACCCATAGGGAGAAATTAAGGAGGCTCTGGAGAGCACTGTGAGGCAAAAGACAAAAGGGATTTGGAAAATGATCCAGTATATCTTTGTCGTCCTACAGACAGGTGTTATATGTCTTTGACAAAGCCTTCTCTAGACTGTGTCCCTACCCACTGGGATCTCTTTGGCCCAAAGACCTTAAAAAAGAAGTGTTTTATATTCTTCTGCACTCAACCCTGGCCTGAATATAAACTATAGAGAGAAATGGTTTTGAGAGGGAAGTTTAATTTTAATATGATTTTACAATTAGACTTGTTCTGTAAAAAGATGGGGAAATGTTCTGAAGTGCCTCATGGACAGGCATTCTTTGCTTTAAGAAAAAAATCCAAACTTACGCAGGAAGTGCAATATGGATTCAGCTCTCCTAGCTGCCCCCATGTCCAAGCATGCTTCTAAAAGCCTCCTGCAGCTATAGCCATCCCCAGGACAGAAAGAGGCTTCTCTGTCTTCCTGTCCTTCTTACCCCAAGGATCCAAAGCATGCTAAGAGAATAATAGGATATGTGTGACATGGAAGCCAATGGGGGGATTTGGGAGCTGGAATGGAACTAGCAAGAATGAGGTGAGGGTGAGGAAAAGTAATATGGAGAGAAATGGGGGATGAATAAAATGAAAGTAACAAGATGTATGTGTATTAAAATGCCAGAGTGGAATTATTGCTTTGTTGCTAACGTAAAACATGAATTAGTGATCTGGGGAGATGACTCAGTGTGTATGAGCACTTGATGTCTAAGTATGCAGGCCTGAGTTCAATCACCAGCACACACATGAAAAGCCATGCATGGCTATGCGTGCTTATAATATCCATACTGAGGGACAGGGGTGGGGACAAGGAGATCACTGGGATCTCTGGACAGCCAGTTTAATGGAACACACACACACACACACACACACACACACACACACACACACAAAACAGGGCTCTATATTCAGTGAGAGACTTTTTCTCAGGGAATTAAACAGGAAAACAGTAAAGGAGGACACCAGATAGCCTCCCTTGCTTACATGTGCATGTACATAAGGTACACACATCTGAAAACATATGAACATGCAACACACATACCCACCACATAAATCTGAAAATGAATTACAATGTATAACACAACACCCCGCAAAATAAGAAACAGAAAACTCTTCTTAATTCTATTTGATTACTAGACATGTATTTAGTCACTTTTTTCAGAAACTAGAGATCCCTTGAGACTCCCTCCTTTTCACATATCATTCAAAACCATCCCAAATATTTCCTGTTAAATATAATAATGTAGACACTTCCCAAGTGATTCTCTACTTCTTTGCTTGTTCATTCATTGACATTCATTGTATGTTTACTGCGGGCTAATTACAAGCAGATGCAGAACTGCACAAAGCAGGAAGAAGGGTCTACCTTCCTGGAGACTGCACTCCAGGGCCCAGGCTGACAATAAGTAGATGCACCCATGTTTGTACAGTATAATGACAAAAGGTGATAAGTGTTACGAGGAACAATCAAGGAAGTGTGGGGTGGGAAGGGCTGGGGGCATTATTGAGATGGGTGCACTTTGCTAATCCAGGCTCTCACCACCACTCTTAGTCTGCATGGTCCACTCATGTTGATGATTGCTAGCCCCCAGGCAAGCCACATTCTGTCTCCCCTCTAACAGCTGCTTCCACCCTCAGAATGTCTTTCCCCCCATGTTCACTGACAATATCCAGTCTTTCATTAGCCTCAGCTTCAGGCCATTCTAGAAACCTCTTCTATATAGAGTGAATTTTTAAAAAATTTTTAGATTTCTCTAGTTGATTATGATATAGGAATGGGTGATGGATGTTCATAATACCTTGAATTCATTTATTGACAGTTTCTATATGGCACTTATACAATGAGCCAGCTATTTATCTCCAGGTTGTTGAACTATAGTAATTGTGAAAGCTGGTTTGTGTAAGTAGTTTTGTTTAAGTATGAGAATTCTGCTTCACTAGTTTTTTTTTTTTTTTAAAAAAACCTCAAAACACACATACACACACACAAAACACTCTCAGTAGATGTGCAATCGATCAAACTGATGATAAGAGTGACATTCCTGCCTTTTATTCCTTCATTTGATCCATACTGTTAGAGACAATGATAATAATAATAATGATAACAGCTAATAATTACTGAAGGTCTGTGTAGTCTGTTGTAGATACTGTATTCAGTGGTTTATGGGGTTGGGGTTGGTTTTTAAAATATATTTCATTTATTTATTCATTTATGAGGGGCGGTGAGAATAGGCATGGCAGGGCTTCCAGCCACTGCAAACAAATTCCACATGCATGTGCCCCCTTGTGCATCTGGCTTATGTGGGTCCTGGGGAATTGAACCAGGGTCCATTGGCTTATCCTGCAAATGCTTTAATTGCTAAGCCATTTCTCCAGGCCTTGTGTTAGTTTCATTATCTTCCTTTTATATAAAGGAAACTGATCATAGAGAAGGTAAGTTCTGGGCCAAGACCATTTATCAATTAATTGGAAGAGACTTATTCGGCCTGACATTAGAATTGCTTTTTATTCTCTATGATGTGCTCTGTAATACAATGAAAGTGTAATTTCATTCCATTTGGGTTATTTTCTTTCCCTATTAAGGATTCCTTTCTGACCTAGAAAGATTCCTCACCACAAAGCCCTCTTAGGCAATCTGTGTCTCCTCCTTCTCACAGAGAATAGCCTGTGGAGGCAGCCTGTGGTCCCATTTTGTTAATGATGTTATCTCTGAAACTGCTAAGGCTATACCATCGACTGCTTTTTCCCTACAAGACATCAAATGTTAAATCTAGAATTAGGTCAACTTTAGTCAAAAGCTTTTGAATTATGACTTAGATCTGTTTGCCTAAATTCTTCCCTTTAGAAAAAGTCAGGAAACCTCATAAGACTATTTTATAAATTAAACTTGAATCACAGTATGGAACTGCTTGTCATTGCAAAGTTTAATGGAGGAAAGAGTTTTCTGAATAGAAAATGCAGCAAATCCAAACTGTAATTGTATTTTCCAGTTAGAATGATTTTTTTTCCTAAACATTATTGTAGCTAAGGAAATACTTGTCTATCATTTTATGATTGGAACAAATTTGAACCAAACGTGTATTGTCAGAAAAAAAGTGAGATCACACCATTTGCCATCAATTCTTTATATTCCCCAAACTCAGTAAGTCAATTTCTCTTTTGCTTTCTAGATCAACTTTTACTATGTGTGCCACTGACATCTTGGCTGGAAGAACTCAAGGCTTATTTTGTTGAAATACTAAGTCACTATCAAAAAATTGCACTGGTTAATTTGATTTTTATGCATAATTAGTAAGGCAGTATGAACACACAAAATTAGGTTTGAATCTTAGAAATTTTGTCATTTAAATGCCCTCAGAACCATACATTCAGCATGAAATCCTAGGGTTATTTTTTAAGACTAATTATGATTGTAAAGTGAAATAATTCACTTTTCTTTTAATTTATTTACTTTTTGGTGTGTTTATGATGTGTATATTCATGTGTGTGAGTGCAGGCATGCATGTGCCACTTTATAAGTATGGAAGTCAGAGGGTAACTTTCCAGCATTGGTCCCTTGCTTGCCACCTCATTAGAGTCAGGGTCTCCCCTTCACTGCTGTGTTTACCAGGCTAGCTGGCCCTAGGGCTTCTGGGAAATTCTTCTATCTGTCTCCCAAAAGGCCCAAAAGCGTTTGGTTTTTAAGAGAGCCTCAGGACTCAAACTCAGGTACTTTTGCATGTGCATCAAGTGCTTTTATATACCAAGCTATATCTCCAGCCCCTAAAGTTATATATTTTAATCCCCAAAATATATGTCTGGTGAGAGAAAGGAAGGGATAATCATTTATATATGAAGTACTATGGTATTACACCCATGTGGCTTACCACTATTTTTAGCCACTAAGCCATCTCGCCAACCCATTTACCACTATCTTTATATGGGGCTTGCTCAGTGGTCTTGCTTCCTTTATGCTGTGACCTGATTGTAAAGATGACTTTGGCTATGGTGTTGCTAGTAATCTACTTACACAAGTAACCTAGTGTCCTTACTGAACTAACCTCTCCAACTGAGTCCTTCATTTTACAATAGTTATATGCATTCACAAATGCAGCTGTTTATTATTAAACTAGTTGTTTGCAAGAGTTCATGCTCATGTCTTCTTAGGAACTTCTTAGGAGATTGTCCCTTTGGAATCCAGTTTTCATTCCCTATCCCAACCCTTGCCCTGTGTTGTGGCTGGAGACTGATGACCAGCATAGTGTGCATCTGTGCACTTTGATTTTTCAGATGGGAAGAGTTAAAGGATTCTGGGGCAAGTTATCAAAGGGAAGAGCAAAGCCAGGATATTCTTTTTCCACCGACATCCTGCCAGGTCATGTAAAGGTGGGAGCATTCCTTTAATGGAGACCGTGGTCTCTGCCATTTAGCTCTTCCATATAGCAGTGCTCTGCAAGCAATGCCATCTTCTCTTTTGTCCATTCAGGTTTATAGTGGCGAAGGCCCCATGCAGGTGATCCTCTGGGGCAGGACATATCCCTGTCCTTATTAGTTCCCCTAAAGTTTTTCCACATGTTAAGTTGTTTATTATTAAACATCTCTTGATGATTCAATTACAGTGGTCCATTTTCCCCCCAGAAAGCTGGAAAGTAAATGAAGGTGTTTTCAACTAAAATAAGAGCATGTTTGGTAGAAGAGATTCCTAGGCATATTTTATGTATGTTATAATTTTACTTTCCTGTAAATTCAAACCATTAGTGGAGACATTTCCCAACTTTCACTATGAGTTCATTTTAAAATAGACCTAAACTCATGCCTTATGCCCTCCTAAATTTCATACTTTGTCAAGGGTATAAGTGTATGTGAGTGTCAAATTCTGTTGTACCATTTGGATAAATAATCTTTGTTAATTAAAAATTTTAAGTAAGAAAGGTCAAACATAAAAGCCTATAATGTCAGATAGGAAAACATAAGTTGTCTTCATTTTTTTTTTTTATTTTTTTGAGATAGAGAGAGAGATAGAGAGAGTGAGAGAGGAAGAGAGAGAATGAGAATGGGAGCCTCTCACAGCCTCTCAGCTGCTGTGAATGAATTCCAGTTGTATGTGCCCCCTTGTGGGCAAGTGTGGCATTGCACCCTTGCATCACTTTTTGCATCTGGCTAAACATGGGACCTGGAGGTTGGAACCAGTGTTCTTAGGTTTGGCAGGCAGATGCCTTAACTGCCAAGCCATCTCTCCAGCCCTTGTTTTTGTACTTTAACTTTATTGTACTCCTTTTATAATTTAGACAAAGGTCATGCTAAAATAAATCATAAGCAAACATTTAGCATAATGCTATTGACATTATACCATTTTAATGAAGTGGATACAGTCATAAAACCCAAACTATTTAGCCTTCCAGTTGCTGGTTCAAACAATAACTTATTGACAAAATGCATGCCAACATTAAAATTATTTTGATCAGACATTATATAAAATTAAATTAATTAATTTTATATAATTTATTGAGCAAATGTATTTATCAAGTTCCAGCATACTGTCTTATTTGTTCTTGGCAGACACATTGGATGGTAACAAAATATTCAGAATTTCTTTAGCAGCATCTAAAGAAGATGTTCTATAGTTCAAGGATAAACTATAGTATCTGTTATTAAAGTTTCTCACATGTAAATATTTCTCCATTACAATATGGGACTTCAGAGCCACAATGAAACAATTATATAAATGTTTGGTCTGACAGAGCCAAAATTACTAGGTGGGAAGAATTTTTAACAGTGCTTACAAATGACTTTGCACATAGCGATGGTGATTGTTTTTCTGTATGCTTTGCAACATTTAATATAAAATGTCCTAACCTGCAATCTCCTCAACTGAAAACATGTGGATGCTGATGCAATGAATAATGAAAAAAAAATCAATGCTTTAGGCTCTCATTTAGCATACTGTAGAATCAACCACTATCTTTGCCTCAGATGCTGATAGAGAAAAAGAGATTTAGTACAGAATACTTCCCCTATGGTTCTTCAAGCAGCCTATTCCCACTTGGGTTATGGATGGCAACAGCTTAGCCAGCCTGCAGAACTGAGTAAATGAAGCATGCTGTGAGGTGATACCTTCAGCTTTTATTGAAGGTCTCTGTAGTCAACAATATTAAGCAGTTTCTGTATCTGTTGTAAACTTCCTTGAAGAAAACTTTTTTTTTTTTTTTTTTTTTTTTAGTATCCTCTAAATAAGGTCTCCCACTTAACTTTTTCTTATGACTTCATTATTAGATTGATTCTTCTTGGAGAGCTGGAATAGCTATCATTGGGTTTTTTTTTTTTTTTTGGTGGTAATTTCATGATCAACTATTTTCAATTTTCCTACTAATTAATTACCAATCATTCAGAGCAAATGGTATGGTAAATAATTATAATTGTTTGAAGCCTTGTGTTTGGAAACTATTTTTTCTCATGCTTTTTCATGACATTAACTTTTATTCTTTTAAAAATAACCTTCGTAAAATAAGTCTATAAAGATACCTGTTTTTTGTGTTTATGCTTAACATTAACAGTAGCTGTATTGATAGGAGCTATAGTAAGGGAGTTGATATCGTCATTATCAGTACTCATTGTAGTAGTCTGTTGGTAGCATCATTGTCCAGTCTTGTTAAAATGCTCTGTAGAGAAATCACTTCCCAGAATAGATTAACTTTTAGGACATTTGGGGCTACATCTATAATCTCAATATATTTTTCACAGTGATATAACTCCTAGAATTGCATAAAGACTACATTATACTATGGAAGGATTGTTACCTTAAAAGTTGCCACTGGATAGTTTGCTCCTAGTGTGTAAAAGATTAAAAGGTTCTGTTAGACAATCATTCCACAATTTATTAATGTTCATTTTAATCCTTGCAAGGGCAGTTAGGGTCTGGGCCATGCATTCATAAAACACAGCTTTCACTAGAATCCATAATTTACTAGGTCTGAATATTCCATTTGAAGGGGTTCTTAGAACATGTTGAGGTCAGAGGAAAATAAAAAGGCCAACCATTTGGCATGTTTAATAATAGACTATTTGTCCACAGAGTCATGTGAAATCTTTTCCAGAATGACTGAAGGTGACTTGTAACTCAAATCTATTTTGGCTGTATGGGTTTATTTATAAGAATCAGAATGGGAGGTTATATTCATTTAATTAAATATTTACCCAATGAACATTTGACATTGATTGTTTATTTTAACTAGGAACTGTGAAATTTATCATTCAGACCGAGAAACTTTGCAGAAGTAAAAAGGCATACTGTTTATATTAAATCAGTAGATCAGGTGTAAAACAGAACTCATTAGACAAACCATGATCCAAGAGCCAATTACAGGCTAGGCCCTGGAGGAAAGAAGAGATAAATAGGACACTGCTTTCAAATAGTTCATAAACTTCAAGTTCCTGCTTTGATTGTATTTTGGTTTACCAAAATAAACAAAAAAATTAATAATGGATGGAATTGTTCATATGAAAGTTCAGAGGTATTACCTGTGAATAGATCCTAGGTATCTAGTAGTCCCTGAATTTCTTTTTTTATTTTGCCATTCTTTTTTTTTTTTTTTTCCATATTTATTTTTACCTACCTAGATGATATGAATATAATCACATAACATATGTTCCTTTATGTTCAACTTCTTTCATTTGGGATATGAAGTTAATTAATATCATATCATATCATCACAAGTAATTTACTCCACTTCATTGCTGAGTGGTGGTATTTTATTAATATGCCCACAATTTCTTTATGTATTTATGTGCCCATAGTTCTTTGGATTTTTCCAGTGCATCTCTCATATATACAGAAATTTATTGTAAGGAATTATATCATAAAGTTATGAGGCTGAAAGGTCTTATGAACTGCAGTCAGTAAGCTGGATCCAGGAGAAAAGTACATCTTGTGTTAGAATTTCAACATGTGTTTCGGGGGCTTGGCATAAACATTCAGGCTGTAACAATTTTGCTCATTCTTATCTGGCCAAATGTCAATATCTATACCTCAGCAGAGATACAAGTGGTTCTTTCAGCACTTCTACTTTGTTGTCTCAGCCAGTCTTACAGCATGATTTCTCTTTCCTATTATCTAGAGGTGAGGGACAACAACTGGTAATCATGTTTGGAATGTTGAAATCAAGGGTCACTAGGATTGTACTGGAATTCAAGAACAACGAAATTTTTGTTTTGGAAGAAATTGAAATGGGTAGTGTATTTGATTGTCAGAATTCTATTGGATTTTATTCCTGTAAAGCAATATAAATTTTTAGATATATGATCATTCAAAATATGCTTTAATAATTTATGTACTGCACTTCACTTTTATTGCACATTGCATTCTATATTTTCAAGTGAATTTGAGTGTTACTATGTGTTAGTAGATATCCTCATGTTGCTGGGATGAACTTCCAAACCAGGCACAGTTATGGAGGAAGGGAATTTATTTGAAGCTTATAGATCTACGGGAAGTTCCATAATGGCAGAAGCAGTTGTTCTCTTTCACAGAACCAAGCAGAAAGGGAAAGAAAGAGGAAAGCCAGCATCAAACACACCAGCACACCCAAGCACACTCCAGGAACTCAAGGCACTTTGCATCTCTTTAGACTGGAATTCCAAATCCACCCCCCACCTTAAGGCTGGACCTTAGGATCTGCCCACAGTGACACTTCTTCCAACCAGGTGCCTGGAGATCTAAATTACTAGTTTTAAGAAAACTCCTGAATACATTGGGGGACATCCATTTAAACTACCACACTATGTAAACATAATGGTATCACTTGCAGAGCAATAACAAATGACCCTATTATAAGAACAGATTTTACTTGTTGCTCTTCTACATGAAGTGTCAATAGATTATCCAGCTGGGAAGAATCATAGTGACAATTTAATCAAACTCCTGATGTAAGCACAATGTATACACCAGAATGGCTACATGACTTGCCCCAGGCAGACAGTTGGTAAGGGGAAAAAGTGATGGCAGATATATTCTCCTGACTCTTAGGACAAAATCCTTTCCTTGGGAAAATGTGGAGAGGGAAAAACTGACGAAAAGTCAATAATTTTCCATAAATCTGAGCCATTTGCCAAGACCAGTATGAACTCCCATTAGCCACATAGAGCAGAAGCATAAACACAGCAAAATAAGAATACCCCTATTTAGGGCTGGAGAGATGACAAAGCAGTTCATGTGCTTGCCTGAAAAGCTAAAGGACCCAGGTTTGATTTCCCCAGATGCACACTGGCAGATCTGGAGTTTTTCTGTAGCAGCTAGTGGCCCTCTGCACCCATTCTCTTTCTTTGCTCTCTCCCTCAAATAATAACTAAATAAATAAAAATTTTAAAGAAAAGAATGCTCCTATTTAGTTCTCATTGAAATTAACCCTATAAAATCACTTAAAACTTATGCCAACTCCTACTAAAAATCTCCTAATAATTTTCTGTATTACTCAGGTTCAAAGGAAAAGGTGTTACAATGCCACATTCTCTCTACTATCTTATTTATTGGATTATTTGTTTTCGTGGTTTCTTGCTTTCTCTGTCTTAGGCAAACTCTTTTCACCCTTATTCTACATACATACAAGGCAGATACTTTTCTTAATACTTTTCACATTCTCTTCCCTCATTCTTAAATGTTTTTCCCATAGAGCCATATGGCTCCATCCCCTGTTTCAGATATCACTTGAATTGTTAGGTCTTACAGGTTCCAATAGAGAGTCACCAAAAACAGCAGGGTGGTGACAGAGACATAAGGAAGTGGATTATCCACATTCCTCAATAAATCTGCCCAGCCATTATCCCCTCCTCACCTACACTGTTCCTAGGTCATGGTTTCCTGCCCCCTTTATTTTGTAAATCACCTGGTCACTGTTATGGTGTCACACCTTGGCTATCTCAGATCTCCCCTCAGCTCTTCCTTTCCCCACCTTCCCCCAACTGAAAGCCCTATATAAAGCCCACTACCTGAGGAACTCAGATGGGCTGTGCTCCTCTCTTGGGAGCCAACCGTGGCACCTTGTGCTTTTCCTGAACAAAAGCTTTCATCTTTGCCTCAGAGTGGTTTGTGTGGTTGTGGTCACTTCCGAACTTTACATCTGGTGCCATGACTCAGATAGGAGGCATCTTGGGTGGCCAGACCTCCTTTCCCCTGACCAGACCACGGAGCAGCCATTTACCCTCTGATGGCCTCGGACCACCTCTGCCACATACCAACTTTCACATCCACCACAACTCGGCCTCTCCTTTCTCCTCTTCGTTTCCTCCCTCTTTCATAAGTGTCCTTCTTGGGTTGACCTGCTCTCGGGTTTAAATCCTCCACGTGGAAGCCATGCAGGCGCACCAGGCTACACCCCTTGGCTGCTTCTGGGCCCCAACCTTGACACCTAGGGTCTCTCGCTCTCTGGTCTACCATACCCTAAGGGGCACATTTGGGTTCAGTTGCACTGTCTCAGGACACTCTCTCCTTCCTGAGGTCTCATCCTTCATTGCCAGCTGCTTTCACCATCAGGAGCACAGTCACCCACCTTGCCCACTAACAGTATTAAAAACAGACATTTGTGACCTATACGCCCTCTGCCCATGTGGGAGGTGCAGGCCCCATTCACCCTAAAGGGACAGGGGGTCATATTGGTGTTCTGTGTAAACCCAGCTTAAGCCCTGGTTCCTTTCTATTTCCCTGTCTCCTTAACAACTTAAAGCCTCTACAACTCTTGGACGACATCAGACCTCCTCCTCTGATCTTTCTCTGCAACTCTGCCTGGCCATAAGCTAAACAATGGGTCCAAATTGCCTACATATACTACTTTTGATGTCCAAATTCTCACTGATTTAGAAAACTTCTGCCAATGTATAGGCAAATGGTCTGAAAATGTTCACTCTGCTTGCCTTGCTTCTTTCTGCTCTATCATGCTCGCACTAACAAGTTTTGATTTTTGTCTCCAGAGTTGTAAATAGAATAGAAATTTAAAATGAAAATACATAGCTTCTAAATGAATGGATAAACTTATGAGGGGGAAATGGTTGTCTGGAGTCTATATGAAAAGTGCACTTAAGCCAGGAGTGGTGGGCACACCTTTAATCCCAGCACTCGGGAGGCAGAGGTAAGAGGATCGCTGTGAGTTCGAGGCCACCCTGAGACTACAAAGTTAATTCCAGGTCAGCCTGAGCTAGATTGAGACCCTACCTCAAAAAAAAAAAAAAAAAAAAAAAAAAAAAGTGCACTTGAAATGAATGTCTGTATATAAATATGTATGTGGCTCACAACCGTAAGGCGATAGAATGATTTCTGCTCTGAATAGTGCCATTTCATTGTGGGGGATGTTCTCCACCAAGCCCACTGTACTAGATGGAATAGCCAATTTTTACTGTTGAGTGTCCCCATGAAGGAACACTAAAAGTAATTAAGATCATAGACAAAAATTCTCCTACTCTTAAAGAGTTATAAAATGGCAAGATCAGAAGACTGACTTGTAGCCTGAGGGAAGTCCAAAACCCTCCCTGGAATTTAGAAGAAAAAAAAAAACAAAACTCTTTCTTAGCTTCCCTGGCTTTCAGAGCTGGGGTCTGCAAGCACATTAAATCCTGGTCCCAATAACATATTGGGTGTGGTAGTTTGAATATATGGCTCCCAATATATTCAGTGTTTATTAGTTTGTTGTTTGCATCTGCAGCCACTTGGCTGGAAGCAATGTCACTGGGTGGATCTTAAGGTGTGGTGGTGGGTTTAGGATTTCAATCTAAAGATATGCAAAGTGTGCCTAAATTGGATTTACTGAGGTAAATTTACTGTGCTGTGTGGCTTTTGGCTTGTGGCTTTCTTTCTCTCTTGCTGGTCCTGTGAAGAGCAGGCCAGCTTCTTCTGCCATTATGGAACTTCCCCTGGATCTATAAGGTATAATAAATCCCTTCCTCCATAACTGTGCCTGGTCTGGAAGTTCATCTCAGCAAACCTAAATCTGTCTACCACATTGGGTGAATGCCAAACTGCTGTGAATAGACAGGAACTTCTTATAAGAATTTGCAACTGTTTTAAGTTTACCTTATCTCTCTATGTTTCTGTGGGACTACAAACAGAAAAACAGTCTCAAAATTTATATTTACATTTAGACATGCTCAATACTGAATTTGTAAGAAAATCTAATCTGCTATCATATTTAAAAAAAGTTTCAAAAAATTATAAGAAACAAAGTTCCAAAATCAATAAATGATAAAATCTCTATGTTTATTCTAGATAAATAGTATAAGTCAAATCTGATCTACTCTTTTGAAAAAGAAACTTAACCGGTCATATTAAAAGTGTTATGGTAAGCTGGGTGTGGTAGCGCACGCCTTTAATCCCAGCAGTCGGGAGGCAGAGGTTGGAGGATCGCTGTGAGTTTGAGGCCACCCTGAGACTACAAAGTTAATTCCAGGTCAGCTTGGGCCAGAGTGGTGAGACCCTACCTCAAAAAAAAAAAAAAAAAAAAAAAAAAAAGTCTTATGGTAAGGACAATGAAAACTTTTGCTGATAGTTATGAGATGAACTGACTAAAAAAAGATAAACTGGACAGAAAACTTTAAGTGTTGGATGTTAAATGTTTGATAACAAAGATTGTTACAGAGTGGTTACATAAATTTTAAAGTAAAAGTATGTGAATGAAGGTATGAAATGTTTGATGAAAAAGATTGTTACAGAGTGGTTACATAGATTGTAAAGTAAAAGAATGTAGATGAAGGTATGAGTAAAGGATGTGGATGAAGGTATGAGTAAATTTACACAGAAGGTTAAAGACACTTATCAGATTACAGACTTCTTGAGATATAAAATGACTATTAGCCTAGGGCTTACATTAGAATAACAAAGTATGGTCCTGGCTGATAGCAGGTTGTTATGATATTCAGATTGTAAACTTAACTTTAACTCATTGATGTTAATCTGGTCATAATGGTCATGAAAGACTAAATTTAGAGTACCCAACCAAGTTAGCTAGGTTCCTCTATTTGTCAACCTTTAAACTAAATCTTATGGTTAAAATTGACTCATTGATATTTAATTCTCTCCTAAGGTTATTATATCTAAAACCCTGTCTCAAAAAAATTCTAAACAAAAAGTTAAATTGCAATTTAAGATGTAATTCCTCAGTTCCTCCAACAATCAATCTTAACACTTTAGATTTATCTTACATCATTACTAAGCAAGTTTACCAAAGTACCACAGACAAAATTATAGCTGATTAAGGTTTGAGAAGTTATAGATTGTGTCATGAATTTTTATGTATGTTTTGTGTATATTTTATGTATGATTTAGAGGAAATTGAAAATATTTCTTTTTGGCTCAGCAGTTAAAGGCACTTGTCTGCAAAGCCAGATGCACATAGTGGAGCATGCATTTGAAGATTATTTGCAGTGGCAAGTGGCCCTGACATGCCCAATCCCTCTCTTTCCATGAGACTTGTCTCCTTTTTCATTAGATTATGGCAGTCTAATCCATTTCTTCTATTCTTTGGATATGTTAGATATAGCTGAATTAATTTCAGAAACTGACTTATAGATTGGATGGACATCTTATTTAACTTTTAAAAGTGCTAAATCTCCTCATTAAAAATATATAAATATTATAAATTTTAAAAGTTTTCATGTCTTCATATTTAAGCCAAAAATGTTACTACATAACAAAAATTTCTTATTTATTTTAAATTCTGTTAGCAGATCTTTTGTTCATAATTTACTCTCTGTAGCCTCATGTGCCTTAAATATGTGAACTCTACTTTTTGTTAATATCAGTCTTTTCCAGATATCAGAATAGTGTAATTTGGTTTATACAAAGCACATGATGTTTGGCCATCAATAAACATACATAACCATGCCTGGCTAAAACTGTAATTTTATGATGGTTCTTGTCTTGTTCATGCTAGTTTTGCTGGGTGATTATCACTGAGGTTATCTTAGTCTTATAAAAAGTAACTTATTGTAATCTTGTTCTTAGGAAAACTGAGGAAGTTCCCCATGTCTTAGGGAAATCCACTGTATACAAATATTGTTGATATAGTTTGTCTAAACTTCATATAACAGTCATAAATATTTCTTTAGTTAAGCCTTAAAATTGATCAATGGTAAAAGGTAGTTATTTAAAAAATTACTTCATGTCTGTCATATGTAATTAATTGGACTTGCTTAATTCAACAATAACCAAGTTTTATATTGTCTCTAATGTATTTTAATCAGGCTTGCTTAACTCAACAATAATCAGTATTAGTCAAGATTTCACTTAATTAATTATTTCATTTCTGATATCTTAGGTTTATTGCATATAAAGATATTGATACTTATTGACACTTACTGATACATGTTTCATGCCCCAGAAAAATAATCTTAAATTGCTGTTCTGCTTCAAGTTTGGGACATTGGTATACAGACTACCCAAAGTTGTTTTCAAAAACAGATGCCAAGTTTTTATACTGTCTTGTCTTTTCCCTGACATACAATTTCTAGATTAAATCAATTGCCTTAAAGTTACTGATAAAATAATTGATAAAATATTGTTTTCAGGGCTACTAAAATGTTCTGCCTATACTTATAACTGACAGACACTTAAAGATAGAATGTGTATGCTTTCTATGTCCCAGTATAGCTTACCTGTCACCTGACAACTATAATTAAATATTAATCAAAATGATTTTAAACTATTGTGTCATTCTCTAGGTGTTCTTTCTTGCTTTTCTCCTACACTGCCCTTACAGCTCACACTGTCACCTGACAACTAAACTTAAATATTAATTGAAATGATTTTAAACTATTATGTACTGCTTTGTTAACAAGATATGTTCTGTACCTTTTAACTAAACTGTTTTGCTAATCAGATATGTACAGTTTATCTGAATGATTAATAACCATATGTAGAAGCCAAAATAAATTTGAAACATTGGAATTAAAAGGATAACCAATATTTTGGTTTTGCTCCCAGGTCAGAAGGCCACAGGAGATGATGGGACAATACTAACTTCCAGCTTCTGGTGAGTTACCTATCTTCTCGATCAGAGAGGACATGGAGACCCAGAGATAAACTTCAAATCAGTGTATCTGCAAAAGGAGAGTCACATCGGAGGAAAATCAGTTCTCCAGGCTTCCCAAATGAGGGAGGACCACTTGGTCAGCATGACCTTGACTTATCCTAACAGATGACAATCCTAAGAGTCACAGAACTCCTCACAGATCCTAAAAGCCTCTCCTACAACACCATTATTGACCTCCAAAATACACAGCTAATTCTGGGAGCCTACATGGCCTTAGTCACCAAATAAAAAATATAACTACAAAATATACTAATAAACTCCCCTGTCTGATGCTCACTTACAATACTAAACTCTAACATTAACTCATGCCTTCTGTCTCTGCCTGTCCCTGATTAACTTCATCTATCCTGACCCCAGCTCCTTCTACTTGCCTTATCAATGTTCTTCCTTGTCCCCTCCTTCCTTAGCCCTTATCCTATCTCATCCTGGGATAAGTACACTGCCACCCCAAGGGACACTCTCAAACTTAAACTCTCTCATGTTCCTACTCTTCCTCTGATCCCAAAATGCTACTCTTGAATACACTGATGCCCCTCTGCCTCCTTTCTCTTGCCCCAAACACTCTGTCCTTTGACTCTGAGTGCTTATTCTCCCCTTGCGCCTGGCATTTTGATGTCATAACAAGCTTCTTAATTTTCCCTTCTGTCCTGTCTTGGGGTGTGCAGAGCCCATCTCCCTCACCTTCTCTATAACAGATGTCACCAGAGAAGTCTGTGTTTCTTTCAGGACCAAGTCATAACAACATGCTACACTGGCACTGACGGAGGGTGCTCACTATTGATCTCACCACTCGGCCACCTCTAGCCATCATGAAACTGCCTCCTCATCACCTGCCCTGAAGGAAGACCCATTGATCACATTATCCAGCCTCTCCCATGAAAACTCATTACTCCTAAGGTCAGCACAAAGAAATTAACCTTAATCTCTTATCATTAACAAAAGGCTGGAATGCTAGGTCTGACAGGTCCCAATATGGAGTCACAAGGACAGCAGAGTGGTGACAGAGACATAAGGAACTGGATTATCCACATTCCTCAAGAAAGCAGTCCAGCCATTATTCCCCCCTTGCCTGCAATGCCCCCAGGTCATGGTTTCCTGCCCCTTTATTTTGTAAATCACCTGGTCACTGTTCTGATGTCACACCTTTGCTATCTCAGATTTCCCCTCAGCTCCTCCTTTCCCCACTTTACCCCAATTGAAAGCCCTACAAAGCCCACTACCTGAGGAACTCAGATGGTCTGTGCTTCTCTCTTTTGAGCCAACCCTGGCAGCTCATGGTTTTCCCAAATAAAAGCTTTCATCTTTGCCTCAGAGTGGTTTGCATGGTTGTAGTCACTCCCAAACCTTACATCTGTATCTTCTCAATTGAATATTCTCTAAGAATAATAGTTTTGGCTGTTTAGAGACCTCCAGGTAAGATGGAGGCATAGGAGTCATGTCAAACCAGCTTAGCAAGGGATTTTAGCAAAACCACAGCAAAATACACTCTTCTTCCAAAAAGTGAAGGTGTATAGGTTTTCATTAGCCAAAGTGGAGAAGCAGGAGATACCAAGATCCACCAGAAATGAGGAAGACAGCCAGAATCCCACCCAGGCACTTGCGACCTGATCTGTGTGATCTGCAAGCCCACCAGGCTGGGGCACTGAGCTGCAGGAGCACAGACCAAACATAGGGATTTTTCAACCTCATCAATCTCCTTTCAAAGTTAAGAAACCTGAAAGGGAGACAGTGGAGATCAGTTAAGGAGATGCTGAAAGGGATACAGGTGGGAACAGCTGAGTAGTTCTAGTACAACTCCAGGTTTCCTGCACTCTCCCATCCCCCAACTGTCAGAACCACGACTTTCCAGAGAATGAATGCATTCAGCCCCCAGTGGCAGGGCATCCAGCACAGCTGATCAGAACACCAGGTCCACAGTATAAGATGGAGGGATAGAGGTAGACACTCAGCATTGGTGAGATTGGAAGCCACTCCAAAAGGTAATGGGACAGACTGACTAAAAAGCAGGTACATCTGGAAGTGCTAATGTTTCTTTACATGTTGTTGGAGTTTGAATATATGTCCCCCAATATATTCAGTGTTTTATTGTTTTATAGTTTGCATCTGCAATCACCTTGCTAGAGACAAGGTCACTGGGGGCCCAATCTTAAGGTGTGATGATGGTTTGAGAGTCCATTGTAAAGATATGCAAATGTGCCTAGCAGGAGTTCCTGAAGTGTGCTGTGTGACCTTGTGGCTGTAGTTTTGCTCTGTGTGCTGTGGTGGCTGGTTGGCTTTTGCTCTCTGCTTGGCCCTATGGAGAGCAGGCCGCTTCTCTTGCCATTATGGAACTTCCCCTGGATCTGTAAGCTTCAATAAATAATATCCCTTCCTCCATAACTGTGCCTGGTCTGGAAGTTCATCTAAACCTGTATGTCAGGGCAGGTTATGGGCTACATATTCTTGGTTGGCTTTACTATTATCAATTAAGCTGTATTTGGGGGTTGACTTTTGTTGCCTTTGATGCTTTAAGATTTATAGGGCCTTTGAATCCTCACACTTGAATACTCTGTTCTGGTTTTTATTGAATGTGCATATTGCTCAGTTGAAGTTTAGAATTTACCAGTAAATTGTTCTATCCAGCCCACTAGAATACTTGAATAGTAGGCAAACTCAACACCTAGGATTACTTCTGTGGTTGGAATGGCATATGAGAGATACACTTGGCACCTTAAACTCATATCCTGGAGGTATATAAAGTTGGATCTTCACATCTAAGAACCCTGAAGTAAGTAGAAAACCCAAGCATCCAATCAACTCAGGATGCAAAAGTTGCTACATTCACCTGACAGAGAACACAGGAAACAAGTTTAAGAGGCCATTACAAGATGGATCTGGAAAGGATTATACTAAGTGAGGTAACCCAGGCTCAGAAAGCCAAACGTCACATGTTCTCTCTCATATATGGACCCTTACTACAAATGTATAGACTTGTGTGTGAACTGGAACCAAAAATAGGTACCAGAAACCAGTAAGCTGGTAAAAGGCTATAAGGGATGGAGGAAAGGGAAGGACTTAAGTGTATGGTGTTGCACATGTGTAAGTAGAAGAACTGATTACAGGGAGGGGAATGGCCTAAGCAAGGCCATGGGAAGAGAATGTGTAAAAGAAGGGCAGGGGGAGGGTCAATCTAAATTCAAGATATTATGAATAAGACTTATGTAAAATTACTTTTTTGAATAATGGCACATCTAGAAGCTGTAGACTGTTACTAGAAAATTTTCAGTACCTGGGATGGGATACCTTCCAGTGAGTTGTTGGCCAAGGAGGTCCCAGTAGCCTCCAAAACATTAAAGGCTTTTGCCAAAGCCCTTGGTTTCCCTTGAGAAACAGATAGTAAGACCCTATTACTGAAGACATCTCTTGCCTGAGAGGCAAGGTCACTGAGAAAGCAAGCTGGTGCTGAGCAGAAAATCTTCTCCCTATAGACCAGCCAACAGAAAGCTGGATAAATCTGCATTGCATGCAGCCTTTTGTGAGACAGAAATCATCAGTAGTGAAAACAGTGGACACTGAATAGTCAAGTTTGGCCATACAGGCCCAATGACTGAATGGGTGCAATAGTGGCATGTCTACTCTTGGGGTAACCAGCTGCTCCATAATTGGACTGAAGGCCCTCTCTAAGGGAGGGAATACATACCTGGTACTGAAAAACCTAAGCAAAATCTATGGCAGGGGAGGTCATGAGCCTTAGGGGTATAAAGCTGGCTCTTTTCTGACTAAATGTATATATTATTCCCACCAAGCTGCCCTGAAAGTACTACACTTAATGTCCACATTCACATATTAATGCTACTCTCACTTCTGGTTAGAGAAGCCTATCTTTTCAGATGGCGATGACCACTGGGATGACCCAAAAGGCAACATAGTGCTGAGAAGAAGGGATGGAGGAATACCCAGCACTGAAACATCTCTGTCACACCCTCCAAGGCTCAGGGCCCATTGTGGAAGAGGGGGTGGATAGAATGGAAGAGCCAAAGGAAGGGTACGACTCTTTACAATGCAACTGTCCAGACAGAAATTGGCCTTGATATCTATGACCTTGCAGTGCTTAGCAATACCTTCGCAAGACCCTCATAACAGAAGAAAAAGATGATGACATCAAATTAAAAGAGAGACTAATGGAGAGAGGGAGGAGATATGATGGAGATTGGAGTTCTAAAAGGGAATAGGGGAGGGGAGGGAAATATCATGCATTTTTTGTATGTAAGTATAGAAGTTGTCAATAAAAAAAAGAGGCCATTACAAGACATGAGTAAGGAAATAGAAATACTAGCACTAAAAAACACAGTCAGTCAAATAAAAAAACTCTGTGGAAAGACTCCCTAGTAGAATGGATGAAGGAGAGAACAGAATATGTAAAATAGAAGACCAGGGGGCAGACCTAATACAGTCCAACAAAGAGAAAGATAAGCTAATAGGAAGGTAAAGAAATAGAATAAAAAAATCAAAGAATCAATGAAACAAAAAGTTGGTTCTTTGAAAGGATAAACAAGATTGATAAACCTTTAGCAAATCTGACCAGAAAGAGATATAAAAAAGGCATTATTTCAACACATACCAAAGAGATTCAGAAAATCATAAGGACATACTTTAAGAATATATATGCCACTAAGTTTGAATATCTGAAAGAAATGGATGATTTACTTGATTTATATAACCTACCAAAAGTAAATCAAGATGAGATAAACCATTTAAATAGACCTATAAAAGTATGGAGATCCAAGTAGTTATAAAAATTCTCCCAACCAAAAGAAATCCAGGCATGGATGGATTCACTGGTGAATTTTACCAGACCTTCATGGAAGAACTAACATCACTACTTCTCAAAAATTTCCATAAAATAGAAAAGGAAGGAATTCTACCAAACTCCTTCTAAAAAGCCAGCATTACCCTGATACCAAAACCAGACAAAGACAGAACAAAAAAAGAAAATTACAGACCAATCTCCATCATGAACATATATGCAAAAATTCTCAACAAAATATTGGTAAACAGAATACAAGAATATATCAAAAAATCATTCATCCTGGTCAAGGAAGCTTCATCCCAGAGATGCAGGGATGTTTCAACATATGCAAATGGATAAATATAATACATTATATAAATTGGCTGAAGGACAAAAATCACAATATCATCTCAATAGATGCAGAAAAGGCATTTGACAAAATCCAGCATCCCTTCATGGTAAATGTCCTACAGAAACTTGGAATAGAAGGAACATATCTCAACATAATATAGACTATTTATGACAAACCCATAGCCAACTTAATACTAAATGGGGAAAAACTTGAAGCTTTCCCACTAAAATCAGAAAAGGGTGTCCATTGTCCCCATTCTTATTTAATATAGTAGTTGAAGTGTTAGCTATAGCAATAAGACAAGACACATTCATAAAGTGATAGAAATTGGAAAGGAAGAGAGCAGAGATCAAGTTATCATTTTTGCAGATGATATGATTCTGTACATAAAGGACCCTAAAGACCCTACCAGCAAACTGTGAGAGCTAATAAAAAATTTTAGCAATGTAGCAGCATATAAAATACATACACAGAAATCTGTACCTTTTCCTAATACTAACAACAAACATGGGGAGGATGAAATTACAGAAATTACTCCCATTCACAATTGCCTCAAACAAAACAAAACAAAACAAAACAAAACAAAACAAAACAAAACAAAACAAAACAAACAAATAAACAAGTACCTTGGAATAAACCTAACCAAGAAAGTGAAGGATCTCTACAATGAAAACTTTAAAACGCTCAAGCAAGAAATTGTAGAAGACAATGGGAAATGGAAAAACATCCCATGTTTTTGGATTGGAAAAATCAATATTGTGAAAATGTCAATCTTACCAAAAGCAATCTACACAGTTAATGCAATCCCCATCAAAATACCAATGATATTCTTCACAGAAATGGAAAAAAAAAATCCTAAAATTTATTTGGAAGCACAGAAAAACCTTGAATAGCCAAAACTAATTTGAGCAACAAAATAAGGTTAGTGGTATCACCATACACTATTTTAAGCTATATTACAAGGCAATAATAACAAACAGCATGGTACTGGCACAAAGACAGACATGTAGATCAATGGAATAGAATAGAGGACCCTGATGTTAATTTAGGCACTTACAGCAATCTGATTTTTGACAAAAATGCCAAAAAAAATTGTTGGCAAAAAGATAGTCTCTTCCACAAGTGGTGCTGGGAAAACTGGATATCTATATGTAGAAGGATGAAAATAGATCCTTGTCTCTCTCCACATAGAAAAATCAATTCCAAATGGATCAGGGACCTTAATATCAGATCTGAAACTCTGGAGCTGCTAGAGGAAAAAGTAGGGGAAACCCTTCAACATACTGGCATAGGCAATGACTTTCTGAATGTAACCCCAATTGCTCAGGAAATAAAACCACTAATCATAAAATTACAAAGCTTTTGGATAGCAAAGGACACTGTGACTAGAGCAGAGACAACCTACAGAATGGGAGAAAATCTTTGCCAGCTATACATCTCACATAGGATGAATATCCAGAATATACAAAGAACTCAAAAAACAGAACAATAAGAAATCAAGAAACCCATTTAAAAATGGGCTATGGAACTAAATGGAGAATTCTCAAAAGAAGAAATATAAATGGCATATAAACATCTACAAAAGTGTTCTACATGCTTAGCCACTAGGGAAATGCAAATTAAAACTACCTTTTGATTCCATCTTACTCCTTTTTGAATGGCTATCATCAAGCAAACAAATGACAGTAAGTGTTGGGGAGGATGTGGAAAAAGGGGAACCCTTCTACACTGTTGGTGGGAATGTAGTCTGGTACACCCATCATGGAAATCAGTGTGGAGGTTCCTGAAACAGATTTACCCTA
Organism: Orientallactaga sibirica; assembly: GCA_036365145.1. NCBI lineage: Eukaryota > Metazoa > Chordata > Mammalia > Rodentia > Dipodidae > Orientallactaga > Orientallactaga sibirica. The sequence goes on along the minus strand of JAEOAD010000021.1, from coordinate 28,613,807 downwards.
TGACCCAGCTATAGCACTCGTAGGGATATATCCTAAGGACTCTTCTCACTACCTTAGAGATACTTGGACAACAATGTTTATTGCTGCTCTATTCACAATATCTAGGAAATGGAACCAGCCTAGATGTCCTTCAACAAATGAATGGATAATAAAGATGTGGTACATTTACACAATGGAATTCTATTCAGCAGTAAAGGCAAATGAAATTATGAAATTTGCAGGGAAATGGATGGATCTGGAAAGGATTATGCTATGTGAGGTAACCCAGGCCCAGAAAGCCAAACATTGCATGTTTTCTCTCATATGTGGATCCTAGGTACAAATGTTCAGACTTGTGAGTCAGTTGGAGTAAATATTGGTAGCAGAGGCTAGTAAACTAGAAAAGGACTATAAGGGAGGGAGGAGAGGAATGGACTTAAGGGGATGATTCTGTATATTTATAAGTAGAAGGACAGATTACTGTGGGTGGGATGGCCTAAACAAGGTCAGGGGAAGAGATTGAGTAAAAGGAATGTGGCAGGAGGGGTAATTAAAATCCAGGATATTGTGAACAAGCCACATGATAACCTACTGTTTTGGATAATGGCCACACCCAGAAACCATAGACTAGGAAAATTTCAGTGCCAGGGATGGGATATTTTCCAGTGAGTTGTTGGCCAGGGAGGTTCTTGATGCCCCCAAATTATTACAGGCTATTGACAAGGCTTGGTTTATGACCAAGAATAGATGATAAGACCATATTGCTGAAGACCCTACATGCCTGGGCTGCCAGGTCATCAAGATATCAAACTGAGACTGAGCTGAAAACCTTCTCCTGGTAGACCAGCTGATTGAAAGCTGGAAAAAGTTGCACTGCATGCAGACTTATGGGAGACAGAGGCCATCAGTGGTGAAAGCAGTGGACACTGCAAGCCTCAAGTTTGGCCAGCCAGACCAAATGAGCCAATGGGTGCAATAGTGGCATGTCTTTTATGGGGGAAACCAACTGCTGTCTAATTGGACTGGAGACCCACTCTATGGGAGGGAATACATGCCTGGTATTGAAAACCTGATAAAAAGCCTATAGCGGGGGAGGTCATGAGCATTTAGGAGTGTAATGCCTGCTCTTGTCTGGCTAAATGCATATATTTTGCTCATCAAACTGCTCTGTAAGCATGTTACTTAATATTCATACTTATATATTAATGCTACTCTCACTTTTGGTTAGAGAAGCTTCCTTTTTTCAGATGATGGTGACCACTGGGATGACCTAACAGGCACTATATTGCTGAGAAGACATGACAGAGGAATGTTCAGCACTAAAACATCTCTAGTACACTTTCCAAGGCTCAGGACCCATTGAGGAAGAGGTGGCAGAAAGAATTTAAGAGTGGAATGAAGGGTAGGACTGCTTACAATGCAATTGACTAGGCAGAAATTGGCCTTGATATCCATGACCTCACAGTGCCTAGCACTATCTTCACAGAACCTTCATAATAGGAGGAAAAGATGATGACATCAAAATAAAAGAGAGACTAATGTAGAGAAGGAGGGGATGTAGTTCCAAAGACCTCCAGTACTTATGACATATAAGTTTTTGATAAATGTTAATTAAACCAATGAAGAATAATCACGTTGGTCCACATTACCTGTGACATTCACAGTTACCATCACTAAGCATTTCTTCTAAATTCTTTCCAACTCTTAGACTTGTTTAGGTTTGAGGGCTTCAAACCCAGAACTGGAATAGGGTTACCTGTGAATTTGATTCAAGGACTCAAGTCTTTACAACAGCAGAACCAGAAATAGAATCACCCATGTGGACTTAAGTTTTAACAAGTCAGGATGATAATGGGAAAGACAGAAAAAAAAAAAAACAACATTATAATTAAGATCTAATCTGCATAATGTATTGAAGAAAACATTTTAATTTTTAAAGGAATAAGAAAGCTAAGAAAGATACAGTTTTGGAATGAAGGACATTTTTTGTTTCAAATGAAAGAATTTTTTTTCATTTCTTTACCAAATTATGCATTTATTAATTTGTTTATGGGCTATAATCCATGGCAGTTTGGGAAAGAGTTTTGGGATTCTAATCAAGATATTGTACTTGGAGAACATTTATCAGCATTCACAAAGTGCAGAGGACAGACGTTGTAGAATAGGATGGCCCACCTTGTGGGTAGCATGTTTCTGAAAGTTTGCAACAGCATTAGTGAGAAAAGACTTGTTTCCAAGAATTAATAAAAGCCAAAAAATTTAATTGAACTTATATAAAAAGCCATACATACATATATATATATATATATATATATATCACCAAAGAATTGAATCAATGACCTCAAGGATTTTAACTTACTATTTAAAGCAAATATGAATTATTTAAAATATAGTAATATTATCTTTAATGAGTTGTTGATTATTTAAAAACATGCAGTTTCACATAATTTGTTCAGAGTATTCAGTAAGGTGAGGATGGGAAGTCTGCATTCATGCACTTAACTGGGAGGGTAAAAGGCACAAAGTAGTTGGCTACGTACGTACATCTCCTAGCAGAAGAAATTATGTTACTTTACGCAGAATTGATTAGGCATAGACATCTTAAGTAGGTGCATGTGTAGGTCACCATGTAGAGAACGACAGACATTATCATTTCATTTATACAAATGGAACTTCCCGGTTTTAATGTAAAGCTGAAAACATTTTAATTCACAAAAACAGAACCACAATTATTTGACTAAGTGATCTAACCTTTTAAGAAAGTAATACTAATTAATTTTTTAAACCTTTATCTTCTACTATGAGTATAGTAATCATCTTTTGATGAAAATTTAATTTATTTTAATGATGGAAACCTTAGCATGAATATAAAAACTGCTAGAAGCAGGTGAATAATTTTGAAACACTCTAAATAAAGTGTCTTCAGATGAAAAGGTTTTATCTCTACTATCCTACTTTGAGTGCATTGGAATGATAAGTGATTGTAATAAAAGTGGAATTAATCATTCTGTCTTTTCTTACCTAGCATTGCAAGTCATGGTGATAATTCTTATTTCACTATTGCAATGTCTGAACACTAAGATTTTAATACAATTAAAAGATAAGAATAATAAATATGTTAGGGCTGGAGAGATGGCTCAGAGGTTAAGATGCTTGCCACCAAAGCCCAACAACCTGTCTTCTATTCCCCAGAACCCATGAAAGGCCAGATGTACAAAGTGGCAGAGCATGGACCTGCAGTTCATTTGCAGCAGCTGAAAGCCCTGTTGTGCCCATTCTCTCTCTCTATTTCTCTTCTATCTTTCTCTCTGCTTGCAAATAAATAAATAAAACAATTAAAAATGAATAAATATATTAGGATTTATGAAATCATGCAAAACCCAGGAATTCCTGATTCCAAATAGCAGACTGTAGCATGGGATAAGCTCACCATTTTCTGATTATTCTGCCCTTTGCTTCCCTTCTCACTTTTGAATTTTAATCTATTCTCACGTGTCCTGTAGTAATGTCACCTCTAGGGATTGGCCTTGCTGCTCTGCTTCCCTAGCTCTGGGAATATCTGTCTTTATTATCTTTAGTGTTGCTGAACATTAGGATCCACACTGTGTCCTCTCTTCACCAGTGACTTTGGCTGAAATGCAAATGCAACGTGTGAATACCTAGTGTTACCCTGAGCTGCCTATCCTTCTTTGCAGGAAACACTATTTTTTTTATAACTCTGTATCTTTTTTTATTTTTTATTTTTATTTTTGGTTTTTCGAGGTAGGGTCTCACTCTAGTCCAGACTTACCTGGAATTCACTATGTAGTCTCAGGGTGGTTTCAAACTCACAGTGATCCTCCTACCTCTGCCTCTTGAGTGCTGGGATTAAAGGCATGAAGCACCATGCCTGGGGGAAACACTATTTTTTTAAAAAAATTATTTATTTATTTATTTATTTATTTATTTATTTATTTAATTTTATTTGAGACAGATAGAAAGGGGGGGGGAGATAAATAGAGAGAGAAAGAGAGAAAAATGGGCTTACCAGGGCCTCCAGCCATTGCAACTGAACTCCAGATGCATGCACCACCTTGTGCATCTGGTTTATTAACCACTAAGCCATCTCTCCAGCCCAGGAAACACTAATTTAAGTATGCCACTTATAGTTATCTTCTTGGTACTGGGACAACACATCCATCCAATATTAATTGTTAAGAAGAAAGGATTTATTTTGGTTTATAGTTCTGAGGAGAAGATTCATGTTGGCAGGGGACAGCATAGCGTGATAAGAGGATGGAATCATCTTGTTAACACCAGGTAGAAAACAGCAGCAGGACAATGAGCAAAGAGGTCCTGGCAAGGAGGAGCTGGCTGTAACACCCCTAATTCTGCCCCCAACACCACACCTCCTCCAGCAAGATGGCACTACCCAAATCTCCACCATCTGGGGATCAACCATCCAGAACACAGGAGTTTATGGTGGGCACCTGATTGAAACCGCCATACCACTTGTGCTATACTGCTGCAGGTTCACAAGTACTATACCATTTTTGTGTAGTCTGTGTTATTACACACATACAAGAGAACTTCAAGTCACTGAATTAGAAGAAATGCCCACACATAAATTCATCATTGCATTTTTTTAAGACTTCTTAGTGTGAATTTCAGGTCATCAACATCCTCAGCTTTTAAGAAGATCATACTTGGGCCATGTGCCAGCTTTGTAGAGTCAAAACCTCTGGGTGTGAAACACAAACTCCTTATAGAAGTATTGTGATGAAAAGAAAGTTTGAGAATTCTTGATTTAGAAGGAGGACAGAGATCGAATTTTCTTTGAGTGCTCTGAAGGTGGTCTAATGTGGAGAAGATATGTCCAGAACGTGATGGAAAAACACCTGTCAACCCAGGGAACTCAATAATCAGCAGGTGACCTGGTGACAGAGATGGACTCCTCCTTTGAACTAATCTCTTGTCTTCCCATCACTATTTCATCTCTTGACTGTGCCTCATTGACTAAAACCTTTGTGTTAGCCAACTGCAAAGGAAACTATTCTATGGATGACCTTCATATTAAAATTAAGTGAAATTGCTATAATATTAGCACCTTGTTGTCCCATTTCATCATTCTGCCCCAACACAGTAAGTGTCAAATACAGTAAGTCAGTATCCAGCATTTCTTTTCTCTACCCTCCCTCTGCTATCTGTGAGAAAAAGGAAATAAGACAAATCCAACTAAAGCCAATATCCAGAAACACCTCACTGAAGACCTTATCACCGAGTAGACCTAAAATGAACCCAACATGGCTCAGGTAAATTTTTGGAAGAAGGGGCAGAAAGATTGTGAGAGCCACAAGTTGGGTCATTGTGCACAAAGACATTGCCTCTTCCACATAACTGATGGCTGTCCTCACAGTGCACAACCAATAGTCCCCAACAAGGAGGGTCCCTTCAGAGGGGGGAGGACAGGGAGGAGGATATTGATGGCACCAACATTAATCATTAATGTATTCACATTATGTGCATAGCTAATAAAAAAAAATAAAGAAAGAAAAGCTTAGACAGACAGAATTTAAAGCAAGAACAAAGAAAACATAGATGAGAGAAAATTATCAGAATAGATATGTGTGCATGTATAAAGGAAAACTCTTGAGACAATGAATACATACCCTACTATACTTTGGTACTGAATGTTGAAGGAAAAAAAACCCAGTCATTTAAACAATTAAAAAAATGCTACTTAAAAGAGTGCAACAATTCTGCTTCCTAAGAGTTTATTTCTGCTAGCTTAAGGGTTTATGTGGTGACAAAGAAAGATCTTTATGTGGCTTAATATTGTAACTCATTACTATTGAGAAAAATTGGGGAAGTAATGAGTAAACTGACATTCTATTAAATCACAATATAACTGTTATCACTTTGATCTCCTCCATGACATTCCTTTTTCTATTGGCTCTTGGTTTCTACTTTCAAGTATATTGAGCCACTTTCCTTCATACACTTTGTTTAATCTACTCCCCTTATTAGCCTATGAATTATGGCCTTAATTGTCTCCCTTCTTTGCCAATGTGTTTCAGATGATTGGGTATGTATTTTCTAGATATGCATATTTTTGCAATCCACTTTATTCCTAGCACCTCTGTTTCATATTTCTGTCTCAAGTGTTACCAGTAGTCCCTGCTTATCCATATCTAATGACTTTTACTCATTTTCATGTCAACTGAAAATAAAGAATGGAATGAAAATCCACCTACCCAATTAATAGTCACAATTATTAATGTGATAATCATTTAATAAATATCCATGGATCTTTAATATTTACTGTGATACACATGTGATCTTCATGGCTGTATTTTATCACTATCTTGTTCAGCCTACTGTTGTGATCACAGTTGAATTTATCATATTGGGCAAAGAATGAGAAAGAAAAGACCTAGCATAGTATAATTTAAATATCTTACTTCCTGTACAGCTGTATTTTCATGGATTTATTCTTTTGTACAAGTTATCATATAATATTCTACAAAACTATTAGAAATGTCCATGCCATCTGCAGATATCATAATTCACACACAAATTTATTTATTTATTTATTTATTTATTTATTTATTTATTTATTTTTTGGAGAGAGACACAGAGAGAGACAGAGAGAGAGGGGGGAGAGGAAGACAGAGATGGGCGTGCCAGCAGTGTCTCAGCTGCTGCGAACAAATTCCAGATGTGTGCGCCCCCTTGTGGTCAAGTGCGGCATTGCGCCCTTGCGTCACTTTGTGTCTGGCTAAACGTGGGACCTGGAGATTGGAACTGCTGGAGATTGGAATCAGTGTTCTTAGGCTTAGGAGGCAGGTGCCTTAACCCCTAAGCCATCTCTCCAGCCCCACAAATTTATTTTTGAATTGAACATAGGAAATTTGTTTACTTAAAAGTTGACAAGATAATATTTTCTGGTTTTGATTTTGTCAAATTTTAAACAAATATAAAATTTAATATTAAAGTTAGGTAAATTTATATAAATTTTAAAATAAATGCCAAATACATGAAATAAGAAATTTGACAATTTAGGTTTTCAAGTTAATATTATCCTTTATAGAAATTAAGGATTGCTTTACAAATCATTATAGATTTAGTAATTAGAAGTCCTGCTTATCCTTTGAATATATATATATATATTCTTAGATATATTCTACTAATGAACTATATTTACTAAGATACTGTGGAAACCCATGGAAGACCCTATTTGCAGCAGGCTGAGATTGAAGCAGTCAGCTCCAGTAGGTTTTTCTCTTTGTCAGTACATAAACTTACTGCAGGCATTCTCTTGGCCAGGATGTCTGCTCCAACCCACAGGGATCTGAGAGGATCAGCTCATGCCACATGGTGTGATATCCAAGAAAGGTCTTTATGTGGCAGGACTATAATACTTACATCTAAAATCTCCTTTAAATAACTATGGGTCATTGCATATTTCCAGGTGAAAGCTATATTTTTCCATAGCTTCTTTGATTCACTTAGGACCTTTTCCATTCCCTTATCCTTAAAATGCTGTATATTACCCACAAAGAACATGAGCCACGCTCTCCCCAACATGTTTTATTTAGTGGAGCCAAACTGTAGCCATGTGCTGCCAGGTCACACTCTGTTTAGTGTTGCTGTGCTCATCTCATGTTTAGGAAAACTTTAGTATGCAGTTATGAGTTCTGTAATGCATGGGGACAGATGAGGACAGTACAACATGGGTAATTTGAGCTCTAAGCCTTACCTACTCTTAGATATCTTGCCATTTATCTTCTGTTGAATTCCAAGGATTAGTTTTTCATGTTGATAATGATTATGTTGAATCATTTAGATATGTAAGAGTTTTAAGGAGTATGTATGGACATTTATTTACACTTACACATTGCTGTCTGCGTTTAGACAGCAACCATTGGAATAATGTGAGCTCTCTGCTCCTCCTCTCTTTATCTAATTAGGACTTACTTTTGGCTGTTCCTATGCAATGATTATTTTTTAAACTTCCAAAGCTATGGAGATTAGCACAGTTCACCATAACCATTCTTTACTTCTGTGACACAATGCAAATAGTTACCAAAGATTTTTTTTAAAAAGTATGCTAGAATAGAATTACACAGTAAAATAACTATTGACATGCATTGAGTTTATTAAATAAACAATTGCTACTTACTCAAGAATTATGACTATAGAAAAATGATCTGAAAGTACTGAGTATTAACAATGTAAAATAATAATGAAATAAAATTGGAAGACAGTTGGAGATAGGTAGAAGAAAATCTAATAACACTATATTCCATATATTTGAAAATACACAGATAATATCACCTTTTATAATAGAAATATAGGAGAAGGCTGGAGAAATGGCTGAGCAGTTAAGGCACTTGTGTACAAAGCCAAAGGACTCAGGTTCAATTTTACAGTACCCACATAAAGCCAGATGCATAAGGTGTCATGTGCATTTGGAGTTTGTTTGCAGCGGCTATGTTTGTAGAGGTTATGACATTCCCATTCTTTTTTTATCTATCATCTATCTAAATATCTGCCTCTTTCTTTCTTTCAAATAAAAAACATTTTAAAAGAAATATGTAACTAAGACTAAAACAAAAACCACTGTAATGACTTTGGTCTCTTAGAATTCACTCTATTTTACTTAATGTTAAAAGAATGTTGTTGGCAAAGAACACTCAACCCGTACCAAATCAGATATCCAGAGACACAGAGACTCCCAAAACCTTGTCACTGAAATAGACTTAAAATGAACCCAACATGGCTCAGGGTAATTTGCGGAAGAGGGGGCAGAAATATTGTTAGAGCCATTAGTTGGGTTATTATGCACAGAGTCATTGCTTCTCCCACATAACTGATGGCTACCCCCATAAGGCAAGACCCACATTACCCATGGAGGGAGGACAGGGAGAAGGCTAATGATGGTACCATCATGGCTGCATATACACTACATAAAAACTAATTAAAAAAAGAATGTTGTTGGAAGTAATATCTGTTGTCTAAATTTATTTGAAGTCCATTAATTGTTTAAATTCCCCTATTCCCATTTATTTTAATGAATTAAAATACAACAATTAATTATATATAAATACCATTTTTATTTTAACTTAAGTTTGTAAAGTTATTTGCATCTTACCAAGTATATCTTTATCTGGACCTATATATCTTCCATCATATTTGCATAGGTGAATTTATCAGGCTAATAATAATCTTTTTTTTTTATTTTGGTTTCTTGAGGTAGGGTCTCACTCTAGCCCAGGCTGACCTGGAATTCACTCTGTAGTCTCAGGGTGGCCTCGAACTCACGGCAATCCTCCTACCTCTGCCTCCCGAGTGCTGGGATTAAAGGCGTGTGCCACCACGCCTGGCAAAGGCTAATAATAATCTTCAACAATTTAGATATTACAAAGCATGATAGCATTAGCGATGTGTGTACATGTGGGATGAGTAATAAGGAGAGAAAAAGACAGAGGAGAAAGAGGTGAAATCATGTTCACTAAATATTGTTATTTTGGGGTAATATTCTATTTTATCATACACAATACAAATAACCAAAATTTGGCAAGCATTCAACATATGCTGTATGAGTGATAAAGAGGGCAAACTCTGATGAAATATCCAGGGTGAGCAGTGGAAACTCCTAGAATCAAGCAATTATAGGAAAGAAGACACCTCTGAAGGATGTGGGATTTGGAAGGTAAGTATATTTTTAAACTGCAAAAAGGTATGTTTTATAATTATATATGTTTGGGGCTATGAAGATAATGAGAGATGTTGCTATCAATAAAGACAGCATGTTCAATGTCCTCTGCATAAATTTGGTTCAATAGCATTATGAAAGGCAGAAATAACCAATTAGCTTTCTTCATTTCATACACTGAAATTCATGCTGGAACAGCTGAATGTACAATGATAGAATACAGGGCAGGTGCCAGCCACCCTTGGATCTTAGTTCCTGTCATATCTTCTCTGCAATGATTGATAACAGTAAGAAAGAAAGCCCCCAATTTAATGAAAAGCAAAGACTTGATACTTAATGGCATGAAGCAGCTCAGTGGAAACAGCACTGGCTGGGAGTCAGAGGACAGTTCCTCTCTGGAATAATCAAGTTTCTGGGCTTTCAATTGCTCAGCTGTTAAATGAAGATACAGATGCCTGCTCTACATTCTTCAGAGGGTTTTGATGGAGAACAAATTAAATAAAGTAGAAAAAAATGGTCTGTAAACTGTAAAGTATGATGCATAGCAGACTTGTCATTATTTAAGGTCAGCCAGGATGCTCTACAGGAGTAGAAAGGTGGCAAGAAAAAGCAGCTTTCCCATCAATTAACACCTTGTCTCTGGGAACCCCTTGGGATGCTTGTGTAAAGACAGTGATAGAAAGCTAATTGCCCTAAGTGGGACTTTTATTTGTTTGAAGGAAATGGCTTTTACTAGCTGCCTCATGTCAGCACAGATAGGTCAAGTTGCTGTACCTTTCAGACTGCGATTTCTCAGAGTGCTGTTCCTTCTTCTATCTTTTATTATTAAATATTATTATTATTACCCTCCTCCTCCTCAGCATATTTCTCAGAGATACATCATGTGTTGGAACCCGCTTTTCCCTCATCCCTGCCCTCATTTTGTTGGGAACCTTCCTCAGTTGGGTTGCAGGTATTCCCTATAGGGTGTAGTTTATGTGTTTTGGGAGCAGCAGTCAGTTTTGTTATCTACATCCCAGGGTAATAATACTCAGACTCTTTTTCTTCTTCCAACCATTTTCCCTGAGGTGGCTTCATGTCTCTCCAACCTTTCTGTGCTCTAAATTAACATTTCCTTCTATCCATATAACACACTCGGCTCTGACCCAGAGCCTTCAAATTCAGCATGTCCAAAATAGAATCTATTTTCTTCTCTACTATATACTTATTTCTCTTGATATTGATATCATTATTTATCCATAATCCCACTTAGATGGTCCATATTCTGGGATATGACAGATGGGTGATTTTTGTCTTGCCAGGTCTAAGGGAGACCACTCACACCAAAGGTCTAAATGGAGTTTGCTCTATGCAGTGCACAACCTGTATAACTAGGCATGGGCCTCCTGATAGCCTGGCTACTTGCCCTTCATCTCAATGATCATTAGTTCTTTGATTTTCTACAATAAATCTTTTTTAGTTTTTAAAACAATTTTTAGTTTATCATTGGCACTCAATTTAACACTCTTGACTCTTTTTTTTAATGGCTTTTATCTCCTGTTAGAAAGTGCAAGGGAAATGTTTTCTGTATGAGTTTTTAGGTGAGAATATTATAATTCAGTGTTATTTGAAAATTCATTTTAAATAAATATTTTAACACTGAATATAGGTGTGTGCTTGTCATGTTTTGGTAGCAAGAAACAGCTTATGCTTCCTCTATTTTAAACTGGTTTTTTGGCTAATTTTGGCCAATGGGATTTTATTAAGAGAGATACAATCGAATATTTGCTAAGTGCAAACTTGTCTTTATTCCTTCTTGGCACAAAACCTGAAAAGAAAATTCTTATTGGATAATAGACCCAGTTGATATCTCTACTGATTATAACATTGTACAAGTCAAGTGGGTGAGCCATCTTGGATGTTCAAACCCAGCCAAGTTTCAATATAAATATGGCCCTGCCTACCAAGTCAAGCAATCTTAAAAAGCCTTTTGAAATAATAATTGCATTCCTCAAGCAACTGTGTGGGTATATATTTACACAATTAATATCTTTTAGGAATCTAAGATAAAGATACAGAAAAATCATCAATTAAAATATATCTGTATAATCACAGCTCAGAGAATTTTGAGGAAGAGGAAGCAGAAGATTGTAAGATACACAGGGTGGGAGGGAATATCCAGGGGCATTGCCCCTGCCAATGATGGACTGCTGCTCTTGCAACTCATACTGCACAACACTATGGTGAAAACCAGCAAGCCCACTGGGGAGGGTCCTCAGTGAAATGGGGGCAGGGAGGAGGGAAATGATTGTACCAACACATGTTGTGTCCATACAAAGCTCCCATTTAATAAAAATGATATGGATACTTTTGACTGCAATAGTTTCAAAATAAGTATTAACAATACTCAGTTAAACTATCTTCTAGGGTAGTGAAATAACAAGAGAAGACCCAGAGGTCAGGTAAATACATGACTGACCCTGAGTCAAGGTTGTGCACCCATGGGAGTCCTTTGCCACACTTCAGGCTATGCTTTCCTTTGTCTACATCCATTAAAACAGTTTCAAGGAAAAACAAGTTTCAAGGAAGTAAATATAATCCATGATCAAGGTGCTTTCAACACTTCCTCCACCTTCACATTCCTTAAGCAGAGCCCCCTACCATCTGCCCATCTATCTGTCAGATAATCAGCCACCCCAAGTCCCAATCCATGTGGAACTCCAGAGATTAGATATGTGCCTGGGGACAAAATATTTCTATTCCAATACACTTAGGTAAGTATTAACAACTCAACACAGTTCCCATTCCATTTAAGTTTTAACCCATGTCCTCATCATCTTTAGGCCTAACCAATTACACTGGTTTCCAAAGGACTAGGTCTAGTCACACTATTTACACCTTCTGTGTCTATTGATCAGTGATTCATATGGTGATCAATGATAGTTCTAAAACATACTAAATCTGTCACCTTTTTGCCCAGTCCAAAAACTGGCCACTGAAATCCCAGCCATCAGAATGATGTCACTGTTAGGAGCATTGGAAGAGACTTGATGCCAGGCTACATAGGGACTTTGTCTGTATGTAGCAGGCCACAGAAAGTCTGCAATAATATTTGAGGAAGGCTGAGAGAAACATCTAAAGCAGTATCAGATTCATGAACTGCTTTTGATTTTAGCCAGGTCAACCTGTTTGTTACTTTTAGTTTATAGCAAAAAAATGATTTTTAGCAGGCCCATTCTTTATATTCTTCTAACACTCATCTACACATTTTCTCATGCTCCAATTCACGATCATTCACACATTACCACTCTCCTATTCAATCATCCAAAGGCCTAATAATTCCCCTTGGTGTCTGTAACTTTGAACTCTATTTTATATGGGAAAAGCAGCTTTCTGTTTCTCTCTTATTTCTATCTTCAATAGGAAGAGGAACCAATCCCAGTGGATTACCTACATCTCTCTCCTTCCTTCAAACATCTCCCCAAACAAATATCAGCATCTCTGTTAGCATAGATTGACATAGTGTGGGGAATATGTCTTATTATAGCTGGGTCACTTTAAGTGGTCCTTCTGGCACTAGGACTCTCTCTGGGACTTGATCATCTTTCAATTTAAACTGTTTGGCAAAGTCTCTCCACTTTCCACAAACACAATTGCAAAGTCTGTTCCTGGAAGCTAGCAATCCTTGCAGCTTTTGTCACTGGCAGATAAGGGTGATAATTAAAATCATTCCACAGCTATCGGCTGCTGTCTGCTCAATTCATGGCAGATTGGCTGAGTAAGAAGATTAAACATCAGGAGGCAGTTCTTTTCTTGTCTCTGAATAACTCCTGCTAAAGAGTAAGTCATTGGTCTTGCATGTGTCAGAAGTTGACGTGTTAGCTTGGAAGGCACTGGGTGCTTGGTTTCCTCATTTTAGAACTGGTTTATCATTCTATTGTTTGACTAGACAGTCTTCTGAAAACTATTAAATTATGAGGAACATCAGTTTTCACATTTGTGCAAGGGCTGGCATAGTTTCTGCTGAGGGTCTGTAGCTATGAATCACTGGTAGAGCAGTTGCCTAGCATATGTAAGGTCCCAGTTTCAATCCCCAGTAAGAGTGAAAAGAAAAAAAAATCTACTTAGAATTAAGGGTTGTCAGTCTTCTTTGTGTGGTACAATACTTGATATAATACACAGTCATACAATAATTACCATCATCAGGTAATTCTTTCATTTCATTCAATGGTTTGAACTATTTCTCAGACTTCTGAAAACTCCCTCTCCTCCCCCTCTATAGACTTTACTTTATAATGTCAGCAACCTATTCTTTGCAAGAAGCTAAAAATTATTTGTGAACATTTGGATTGTTTTTAGTAATTGAACATAAGGAATCTAATGTCAAAAAAACCCATGTTAGAACATCCTGTGGTATAAGAGATAGTCTCAAAGATGTGAAGTTATTCTGCTTTCAGATAAACTATTCTTATTATTTGAAGATTTCTTTAAGCCATATATTAAGAATTCAATAGTAGGGCACACAAAATCCAAGGCTCTGAAAGGCTTATTTTCTTTTGATGAGCACACTGAAATTTGTCTCACCAGTCTTTCATCTTCTAGAAAGTCTGCTGACTGGAAAAATGTCAGGTTTAAATTTGTCTTCGTTTTGCATTTTGACTGGGAAATGCAAGCTTTCCTAAATATGGTTAGCATCCCTTTTGGAAGCCTGAGCAATACTCATGTTAGCACTCTTGGGCAGGAGCACTTCCAACATATGGAACTATCTGGTACATACCACATATGGCTCAGTGCTGGCTTCTGCACCAGCAGTCATTTCTCATGCATTAGAAATGTATCCTTGACTATGTTGCACTTTTAAAAATCTTTCTAAGTTCAGCATGTATATAGTAGATTTCATACAGAGCAAAACAGCTTAGGAGATTTTATTTTCCCTCTACCAAAACCCAGAGGCACTAGTTCAAATTAAACTGGTAAGAAACAAATTAAATTTTGTGGAGGAAAACAGTTATATGAGATATCTAGAGTGGCTCTCTTTTACCTCATTTAAAACTGACTAAACTGATTGAAATCACATTTGCGATGTCACTCATCAGGATGGCAGAAGATATTGCCAAACTATCTTTGATGACTAAAATAGAGTGACAGTAAAAATTCTACTGAATAAGCAGCCATTTCACTGCTGTAAAAACTCAGCAATGCATAGCAAAAATGGTTGTCATATGCATGTTCTTTTAGTATTGGCCACTGGAAACATACCAAACTGTTTCATAGAAACTCATTTATTTAATCCCTGCATAGAAAGAAAGCATAGGTAGCCAATATTCTATTGATTTAACTAAAATTTGTTTTCTTGAAAATATTTATAGGATACATTAATGGAGACTTAAGAAAAATGTATTTTCCCTTTTGGTTATCCCATTAATTTCTATTCTGCTCTTTTGGTGATGAAAATCATTAAAAAATCAGCAGCAATAGTATATATCTCAATTTCTTCTCTAGCTCTTTAGCACTGATGAATGGGAGAAAATTTCAACACTTTTTTATAGCTCCCATTATCTTTTCTTTTTATGAAAGGCAGTGATACCAGAATAGCCACACCATCTTCTCCTCTGTCATCCTCTAACTGTAAAATAAAATTAAGGAACATTTTTTGTGGATTTACAAAATCAAGAAGATTTATTTTAAGATAAGTTGTTTCAACATGATAATTCTTTTTGAAATAAAAATTTAATTTTAAGTTATTTCTCCAGTTAACTTTTAAAAAAATCTTCTGCTTAACAGTAATTGATTAATGCCACAATGTAGTAATCCAGAATTTGTCACATATCTGTCAAAAATATTATTTTATTCAATATCCTGATTTGTTGTTCTGAGTGAATATTTTTAATGGTGTTATGATCCCAAGTACATAACTGTAATTAACTGATCCTAAAGAGTATTCTTAACATCATGTTTTAAAATAGGAGTTAGACATTTTGCTAGGTCATTTGAAAATAACAGCAGATCTTAAAAGCTTCAGATTTGGCATCTCAGGAGCTTTAAAAGCAAATGTGAACTGACAGCTGATGCTCCCATTTTACCTATGGGAAGTAGGAGTCCTTTCCTGCATTGCTTTTCAGATCACAGCAGGCTCCTTTCCTACTTAAAATCCTTTCATTATTCTAGTTAAACATAGCAGACTGTGTATATTTTTGCTTTTTTCATGAAATCCAGCAAAAATGATGTTGTAAAGGGATAAAACTCATAAAACATAGGAAATTGGAGGCAATACAAGAGCAAATTAGAGATGTCAACAAAAGATTGAAATCTGGAAAGCAGATGGATGAGTAAGGACATGTGTAGCAAGAAGAGAGAGCTGAAAACGTGTTGTCCATCAGGGAAGCTACAATCAAGACAAAAATCCTGAGAAATACAAACATAGGCATTGGAGGCACCAGTTAATTTGGAAGGCTGGAACATTGGTATGGAAAAATAGGATGGGTAAAGTCTTGAATTTGGGCAGGATACCCAAGCTTTTCTGCTTGGAAAAGACTATAGACACAGCTGAAGTTTCCCCTTTGAGAATTGTGTCAGGGAAATACACACACACACACACACACACACACACACATGTACATGTATATGTATATGTATATGTATATATGATGTAGATAATATAGACATAGATGACATATACACAGATATAAGTATAACAACTAGGAGGCTAAGCATCCTCTCTCTGGAGATATTTTCTAACCCAAGTGGAACAAATCTGGGGTTCAAAAGGGAACATGTTCTTGTCTTACAATGAGTAGCAGAACATCTTGCTAAACTTCACCTCATCCCACAGACTTTGAGATAGGTTTTCAGTGGCAAATCTTAAATAAGGCAAAACAGGGTAGGAGTGTGATGCATCTGAGTAAAGAAGCTAATGTGAAAGATGGATATCAAAACAAAGAAACAAGGAAATTAAAGGAAACCTGCAATGAAAGAGTAAAGAAGACTTAGAACCAAAACCAGTATTCATCAGTATGCTCAGAGAGCTAAGAGACAACATTGTACCCCCAGAACAAGCATTAGCTTCACAAAGGGTCATTAAGTAAAACGTTTTAAAGAATAACATTTTGGAATTAAAAAAATGATAGTAGAACTTAACATTTCAATAACTGAATTGGAAAAGAAAGCTCAGCAAAAGTTGCAGAAAATAGAACAAAAAGGAAAGAGAATATAAAAGATGAAACAAGAAAATTAGGAGATAATTCTAGAAAATATTATAGCTAAATGATAGGAGTTTTAGAAAAGGAGAAGGCTAACAGCAAAGATGGTATCATCAAAGAAACAAGGAGACATTTCCTGGAAATGAAGGGTATGCATGCTCACATTGAAACAATTTATGTAGAACAGCTACTTAAAAATACATTTATTTTATAACTCTATGAAGAGATACTTCTCTATGAGTCTCTCACATCTTGATTATCTTGCCTGCCTTTATTGCAGACTATTTGATAGCAAACATCCTTGGAAATAATGATATTTTTTCTGAAACAGAGGGGAGGTTTGTTTATAGTTTTAAAAGTTTCAGGCTATTTGTTATGTATGGTAGGCATGCTAATTGCCCATGATAAAGGATTCAGGATCCCTTATCTCAAGGATCCTCTCTTTTTAAAATAAATATTATTTATGTTTTTATTTGCAAACAGAGACTGAGAGAAGAGATACAGACAATGAGAATGGGCATGCCAAGGCCTCCAGCCCCTGCATATGAACTCCAGATGCATATGCCAGTTTATGCATCTGGCTTTATGTGGGAGCTGGGGAATTGGACCCAGGTCATTAGGCTGCTGAGACACCTCTTTTAACACAATCAGTTGTGCACACAGGTGCCACCTGACTCTCTTTGTTTCACTCTCTGGGAATTACTGTTTGGAGTACTGACAAAAGAATCAAATCATAGGTATATTAATTGCTGTGAGTAATAAATTGTTCTTTATCACTGACCTAGTAGTCTTGTCATTTCTGTTAGCATTCATGAGGCTTTGGCAGCAGAGTAACATGATAGCTCATAGGTGAGGTAAAACTTTCAGATCCATCATAGTTCTTAGTTTTGGAATTTTGACAATGAAATTGAAATATTTGCTTTAGAAAAAGGAAGGATAGAATCCTGCAAATTTATGAACAGGACTTGAAGAAATCCATAGACAACTCCAGCAAATGTTGGGATGACCTCCAACCTTTACCTTCCGAGTGCTGGGATTAAAGGCTTGTGGCACCATGCCCAGCTTCAATAAAGCATATTCTCCATCAGGCAATGAGTGATTGTTTACTGCATTGCACATTGCCCTAGAAGATAGAAAGTATTAATAACTATATTTGGACAGGGGACATCCTTGCCAGTGCATTGTAGTCTTGGATTTGTCAATTGTGTCAAGTGTTATTAATATTCATTTTGTATGAGCAGGTTTGTTTTTATTTTACTTTACAGACAACAGCTCGAGAGTTGTATATTATTACTAAGAAAAGAGAAAGTTGTGACAGTTATAGACAGAAACTAAATAAGATGTTGGAATTTTGATTTGCTTAGAAGGTGACTAAAGCACAGAACTCCTGATCAGGAATTTTGCCAACAGCAAGACTTGATCCAGCCAATAGGAAAATTAAAAGTAGTATGGGTTGCACCTCAAAGGCACTGAGGTCTTTGCCAGTGCTGGTGTTTGCTGTTGTATGGGAGATATGGATGGGTTTGAGGCAATCAAACTCCAGTTGGAAACTGTAGATGAGTTATTGACTAGTTGTTAGGCTCTCTAAGTGGCCTAAATTTGATTGCAATAACAATGAGGCAGGTTGAGAATGAGAAATTGACATAAAGAAGTACAGACATCCATTAGCAGCATAGCTTGCTTGCTGGCTGCTTTGGGTCACATGTAAAATGTGCCCATAGATTCATCCCTTTGAACAATGGGTTCCTAGAAGGTGGCACACTTAAGGAGGGTTGTGGGACCTTTAGGTTGTGGAGGTAGGGAAGGTTGTGGAGACTTGCTGGGGGAAGTGGGTCACTGGGGGCAAGCCTTGAGATTTATAGCTCAGTCCCATTTCCTGTTTGATCTCTGTTCCTGTCTAGTTGTGGTGGGATGAACTGACCTGCCTTTCTTTCTCTTCAATCTAAAAAATCCTTTAATTTCATAAGTTACTTCTGATGATGTATTTGTTCACTTAATGAATAAAATACACACATTCAGATTTTTTTCAAGCCCTTTCTTCTCAGTCCACATCTCTTCCATCCTTTCTTCCTTTAAACACAGTTGCTGATGAGAGACCTAAGTTTAGGGGGGAAGCTGTGGTCTCTCTTCAAGGGAACTGAAGGCTGTATACACCTGTCTGATTGTGTCAGAGGGGCAAGAACCTCAAGATTTTAAAGCTTAGTTCCACCTTCCATTGTTGGGAAAACAGACACCCAATTCAGCTAATGGGACTTGTGGCATTCACTGTGGGAAAGGAAGTTAACATGACCTTGTGAGTCAGACACTTTGAGGAAGAAAATGTTCTATTTTTGTGGCTTCCATTTCAGTATATGTAATTGCCATTGCATCATTATATTTCTGTGTTATGAATGTTCACAAATGCCTGAAAGGATTTTTCCAGTTCAGAAGAGCTACAAATAGATAGATACTAATACCTTTGGTTCCCCACAATCCCTTCACCCTTAGAGGTAAATGTCTCTGTAACTGATGATTTTTGCCACTTGGAGCCTCAGAGTTCTCCTTAAGGATTGGGACCCTTAGGTTTCTCTCAAACAGCTACCAAGTGCATGCTTTTGTAAAGCAGTTTTTAGCTTGCTATGGGATTCTTGTTGAAATTGTATGTTTGAAGCAGAGAAACCTTGTGATTCTCTAGCCTGACATTTTCTTTTTGGAATAGGTCAACTTCTACTCAATACCCCAAAATGCACAAAGCCCACTGGACCTTGATTGTTAGATAGAAGTGGTATATTTAAGAATGTTTATGGCCTAAAATCAGTAGCATTTCTGCTGTAGGGAAAAAGATGGCACTCCACTGCATGAACCAAATCTCTGCCTTAGTGGGACCCCTCTTAATTCACACTTCTACCCCTAAATGCCTTGGTCTCATTAACGATGGTTCAGCTAAGCCTGTAACCAGGGATATTCTTCAAAGCATGGCAGCTATACACATTCTGTCAGCAATAGAGAATTGAAATGGATAATAGTCGTCAGTGGATAGAACTCAGGCTATTTCACAGCTCTTCCAGTACTCCTCTTGATGAAAATTGTCATACTTATTGACGTTGTGGTGTGTGGTGTGTGTGTGTGTGTGTGTGTGTGTGTGTGTGTGTGTGTGTGTGTGTGCATACACACAGTTGTGCACACCTGCATGTGAAAGCCAGGGGTAGGTGTTGAGTGTTTTTCTCAATTGCTCTCCACTGCTTTTGAGACAGATTTTCTGAACTTGCAGCTCATTTATACAACTAGACCAGCTGGCCAGCAGGCCCTACACATTCATCCTCCACTTCTTCAGTGTGAGGATTACAGGCGCATGCCACTGCAGATGACTTTTTATGTGGGTGCTAGAGATCCAAACACAGGTTCTCATGCTTATATGTCAAGCACTTTATAAATTGAGCCATCTCCTCAGACCAAGATTTCTGACTCTGACACTTGATATTGGTTTGCAACTCATGAAGACTAGGCTAATTGTGAACTTGTGGCAATTGTTCTGACTCAGTCTCTCAAGTGCTGGCACTGGCAGAACCCTCTTGTTGAGCCTCTGAATTATATAAATGAATTGTAGCCATTGATTGAACTCTGAGGAGTTCACTGGCCTATATGAAGAATAATGAGAAGCAATCATTATCTGATAGACTGGACAGAGGCTGAGTTACTTGTGCCATCTGAATGATCCCTATTCTCTCAGGATGCATGGTCTTACAGGCTGTGGCGACTCATCCAATGCAACAGACCAGGCACAACACAGAAAGCCTCACCTGCTGATGGAATTTCCAGATAAAGTTCTTGTATCCTCAGAAGGCAACAGAACTATTTCACAATGAGGCTACCCTTGGTTTATTGGCTGACCCTCCCTGAGAGGTCATAGAGATTAACTCCAAGAAAAATAAAGCATTACACAAATGTAACTGTGGTGTCTCACATGGCTTGACTCTTAGTAATATTTAATTTAAAACAGACACATCAAATACCAAAGTTGAAATAAATTGTGAAGATAAGAGGACTAAAATATATATGTAGATTATTAGGGTACAGAAATAAACTATTAAGAAGCCAAATTCCAAGCTGAGAATGGTGACATATGTCTTTAATCCCAGCACTTGGATGGCTAAGGTAGGAGATCACCATTATTTTGAGGCCATCTAGGGCTATGAAATGAGTTCCATGTTAGCCTGAGCAAGAGGTGGGGCGGGGGGAGACCTTGCTTCAAACAATACAATTAAATAAATAAAAAGCCAATCTCCATCTTTCAATGTAGGAAGACATTAGGTATCTAATATGAATTTTAAGAAATTCTATAAAATGCTATTTAAAAGTCCATAGATAAATACTAGAAGAAACAATTAAAAGAACTTATACATGATTGCCTTTGGAGGATGAGAGTTAGGATGAACAGTGGTGGAACAGTAGAGAATGGGGTGTTGTGAACTTGAACTGAATTGTAGGGCATTCAAATTTATAAACATGAAGTATTAGACTGCTCTAGCCGCCAGAAAAGAGTACTCCAGACTGAAGGAGCTAAGCAACACAGACTTGCTTCTCATGGCAATGGAGATTCAAATTCCTAGATCAAGATCTTCATAGGTTTAGCCTGTCCTAAAGTCTTTGTACTTGTTAGCAGATGACTATTTTCTCTCTGTGTCTTCCCATGGTCTCTGTGCTCAGGGATCACAGATGTCTCTCTGTGTGGTCAAAACTTCCTCTTAAAAGTTCACTGGTGGGCTGGTTCAGTGGTTAAATGTTCTTCCTGTGCAAGGATGAGTACATGAGGGCCTGAGGGGTCCTGAGACCAACAGAGTTCATATCTCTAGAACCCATGTAAATAGCTGGATGTGGCCACTTGTTTCTTCAACCCCAGCCACATAGGGGAGCAGTGACCAAGGAATTTGGAGCAGAAAAAAAAAAAAAAACAGAACAAAAATAACAAGTTCTATCATTATTAAGAGCCTCTCACTCAAATAATGGGTGGAAGTGTGATCTAGTGGGACACCCCAAATTCTGCTCTGACCATAGTAGGTGAGCACACTCAACTGCAGGGGAGTGCATGGGGTGATGCAAGGGCACATACATGTGCATATACTACACACACAAATTACACACACACACACACACACACACACACACACACACAACACACACACAAAACATGGTGTAGAGTATACCAATCAGAATGAGAGACTGTCCTAATGTTTTCATTTTATTTAATTTAATTTAATTTAATTTAAATTTAATTTAATTTAATTCTGTGCTTAAAGTCTTATCTCCAGTTATAGTTATATTGTGAGGTATTCAAACATCAATATATAAATTGAGGAAGATATATAACTTGCCTGTGATGTATACATTTATTGAAATTAAAATAAAATACTAATTGTTTCACTGAGATTACTATATGCTTCCATTATTATCTCTAATTGTAATATGTATGGATATTATTCTACATTGTACAAACATATCAAGACTTGGAAACTCAGTTATTCTTAGATGTATTAATCATGTTTCAAGGGAAAGAGAAGTAATGCCAATGGGGATAAAGCTACACTTACTATTTATATACTATTTGTTTCCCCTCAATCTTGCAAAATACCCTTTGTGCCACCTACTTATTGAGTAATTCTTCCATATTTTATTGGTGCTTACCCCCAGTTTTCCTTCTATCTCATATTGTATTGCTAGTATTGTTGTTGTTGTACCTCATCTCTGACTTCATAACTTGAATTTTTTACAATGTAACCACAGAATATTTGCCTGTTTATATAGAATAAGTTGGATGTTTATGACAAGAGGAAAAGGAAAGAAATCCACCTCTATGGCCTGTAAATAGCAATTTCTTCAATTAAAGCTGTGTTCTATAATAACTCAAAACTAGCAGTGGTTAAATCCATAGGGAGGCTTACATGAATCTGCCAGCAAACATTGCAATTCAAAATGAAGTTCTTTAAGCAGTGATAAGAATTCTGCTTTATCGCAATGCATTTGAGAAGATTCTGACAAATCCTGAACAAGATTAATGAGAAAATATGAAATAGGATTGAGCTGTGAGATAGTTAATATATTGCCTGGTACATTTTAAAATAATACAAAAGTAGCAAAGAGCCTATAAATGTTGAAAAGATACACTAGTTAGAACACTGTGGAAGAGGGAATATTCAGAGACATCAACTGCACTAAAAATAGCACAAAGGAAATGACCAACAAAAATATATTTATTAAAATTTATATTGTATTTAGATCTTTCAAATCATTTCTAAATTGTATGCATTCCCATAATAAAATTAATTTTGGGTGTTGTGTGTAGCACTCAGTAGATACAGTTTAGGGTGACCTTGAACTCAAGATCCCTCCTGGCTCAGCTTCCTGAGTTGGGATTCCAGGTGTGCACCTCCATACACTTGCTCTTACCTTTTCTTTTTCCAGTTAGTTTCATTTTTTTTCCTTGTATTCATACTGAACTATGTTAAGAAGATATTAAATTAAGATATGTCCCTGGGCTAATTAAATTTTATTTCATCATACATTATTTTAATTAAATATTTCATTACCCAAACCCAATAAAATTTGAGTAAACTTACAACTTATAATAGAAGAAGCACATGGCAAGTTTGTCCAAAGGGACATTTGGGTAGAAAAACCAGTGCTTTCCACCAGCAACCAGCTACTTTGCAGGTATGATGCTAATGCTACAGACACGAAAAGGTGTTGAGACTTGTTTTCTTTTCATGGCATCAACCTGCAGAAACAACTACTTGTGGAAAGTGTTGAACTTTCTCTCACTTATAAGTAATTCTGTAAAATCAAACAAAGGGAAAGAAAAAGGTCAGTGAACTTGTTACCTCTTTGTGCCTTCCTTTCGGAGCAGGCTTCGGGAAACACTCCTGGCAGTGTCTTCTGTCAGGCATTTAAACTTAATCTTGGATATTATTGCTTACCAGTCATGAAAGTATATTTATGTTATTTGTCATTCCTGAACACGTAAAGAATGAAAGATGCTGTAGGAGTTAAAAGAACATTCTGTCTACAGAGGGCTATCCTAGACTATCTCTTTATGAGGCAGATTGTTCTACAGCACAAGGCTCTTCTTGGTTCTGGGAACCTTCATGGTGAGCAAAACTGAAACAGCTTATCTGAAATCTCCACTCATTCTGCTGCATTACCTGGACATCTTGAAAGATCAGTGAGTGAATCAGCCCATGTCTGCTCACTATGGTAAGACATGTGTTGTGTCAGCACTGGCCTAATGTAGTGCGTGTGTGCATGTGTCTGTGTGTGTATGTTCCTATGTGAGCAGGTACTCATACACATATGTGTACATGCATGTGAAGGCTAGAAGTTAACATTGGATGTCTTCCTTAGTTGCTCTCTGCCTATTTTTTTAAATATTATTTATTTTTGACAGAGGGGAGAGAGAGAGAGAGAGAGAGAGAGAATGAATGGACACAGCAGGACCTTTCAGCCACTGTGAACAAACTCCAGATGTGTGTGCCCCCTTGGGTGTATGTGCAACATTGTGCACTTGTGTTACTGTGTGTCCAGCTATGTGGGACCTGGAGATTTGACCATGCATTCTTAGGCTTCATAGACTAGCACCTTAACCACTAAGGCATCTCTCCAGCCTGGCTCTCTGCCTATTTTTGAGACAAGTTCCCTTGCTTAACCCAGAGCTCCCTGGGGCTAGGCTAGCTAACCAGATGACCCTAGGGAACTTCCAATCTCCACCACTTTTCCACTGTGGCATGCACCACCACTCCTGATATTCTTACATAGGTACTGGAGATCAAAACTCAGGTTCTCATGATTGCATGACCAGCACTTTACTTACTGAACCATGTTCCTAACCAGTCAATGTAAGATTTCTGGAGACATTATGACAAAGATACTTTACAAATTGAAAATATTAGGACTATTTTAAAATTAAGGGCTACTTGAAGGTCACAGTGGGCATGGACAGTGTGATGTGTTGATGGGAAGAGACAGAATGTCCCAAGAGAAGGACTTGAGTTGGGAAATGATTTCCTTTATCTACTAGTTTTGTAGTCCTGTATACATTTTGCACTTTCTGGTCCTGATTCTATTTGCGAACTATAAAGTGTTTTAGTGTCTAGAACTATGGGGTACCACCAACATATAAATGAACTGTCTCACAATTCTGGAGGTTGGGATCAGAAGACAGGGCTAGAAGGCCTATGCTTCCTCACAAAGTTGTAGGAGAATCCTCTTTGGCTTCCAAACAGCTTCTGGTATTTGCTGGAAATCTGCAGTGCTCCTTGGCTTGGAGCTTATAACTAAAATATGTGGTTTCATTGTCATGTTGTGCCATCTGTGTGTACATATGTCTTCACATAGCCATCTCATGAAGACATTGATCATAACGGGTTAATGTTCTACCTACTTTTCTCATCATGGCTTCACCTAGAATTATTTTTATCTGAACTCACCCAAAGTTGATAAAGCCATATTCAGAAATACAGAGGGTTTTCAACATATCTTTGTTTATGAGGGGTAACACAATGCAGCCCATTGCATATGTAATAATATCTAACTAATTTCATTATGTTGTTGCGAACTTTAATCGTGACCATGCACAATAATGAATACCTGTTATGGGCTATAGACTGCCTTGAAATTCACTTACTCTTACCTACACCTTGGAGGATTTCATCTACATATCCTTCAAAGGACGTCATCAAGAGTAGTTTCTGTATTTTCAATAGTGAGTTATGATATCCTGCTTACTTCTAAGGATGAAATTAATGAAAGTAAACAGAAATTGGGTGAATACTATGATTTGTGAAAATTAATTGTCATTCAGATTAGGCACAAGATCATTCTCATTTTAAGAAATGAGTAAACTGAGGCATAAATATGTTAATTGTCTTTGTTCAGGGTCAAACAATTAATAACAGGCAGTTCAGGATCCCAAATGTTAGTGTAGCTTAAGCAGATCAATAAGTAAAGAAAAGAGACATTTCTACTTTCTTACCCTTTGTTGCCCTAGTTCTTCCTAAAATTGCAAAATGTTTTACAGCGCCTCAAGGGGCACATAGTATGCTAAAATAAACTGACAGTGCCTCAACACAAATGACTGCTCTTTAGTTCCATAATACATGTACTTTGGAAGGGAACAATTTCTTCCGTTATTCTGATTCTCTTATCTAAAATGCATGGTCATGAAATTCAACTTAATGCATGTACCTTGACTTTGTTATAGAATCATAAAAACTAAGATAAAAACATGGAGACAGTTTAGTTTTAGCATATATAACATCTAAAATTCGATATCTAACTTGAAGCAATTTTCAAGGGCCTGTATTAAATGCATGGCAGCATCCCAGATTAAAGTTTACTTGTGCCTCTCCATTAGCTCACATCCTTTTGTGCCAGCCTTTATGTCCTGCTTTTGCCCTTTGGCCATTCAGTTCTCATGATGCCCTCTCCAGAGCACATGAAGGGATGATGTGAATGTTGTAGCTGTCATGTAATTGCTTTAGGCAGATCAGGTGTCCTGGGCTTTAAGATGATTAAAGCCTCACTTTAAGGACATAGGTGAACTTATGGGATTGTTATCCAACTAAACCTTCTTTGCTACTGTTTATAAGCATAGCAGAATGGTAATTAAATATTTGGAGAAAAGTAACATAGCAAGCAGGAGAGGAGATAAAATTGTTGTGACAGATGGAACTATCACCAGCCAGATATGCAGGTTATTGCAGTGTAAGAAGTTGCTTGGGTGATTCTCTAAATCTTAAAAACAAGCAAACAGATAAAAATAACAGCAACAAAAGCAAATTGCCACCATGAAGGTGAATGTATGTCTCCCCTGAGTAACAGACCTGTGTTTCCAGTCCTCAGTGGTATGTCTGTAGGGGAGTGACAAAGGTAGTTCCAACTCATAAGTCTCCAAGCCAAACATAACCTTTCTGTAGCCAAATGTTGGTACTGTAAGTATGCTCCTTGGATTGCTGTACACATCTGTATGTCAAGTCTAATCTCTCATTTCCTTCCTGGGTGCATCCATTTATTATTAATTAAAAAAATATTTTATGTATTTATTTATTTGAGAAAGACAGAGAGAGAGAAAGAGGTAGACAGAAAGAGAGTGAGTATGGCTTCCTGTTACTGCAAACGAACTCCAGATGCATTTGCCACTTTGTGCATCTGGCTTTACATGGGTACTTGGGAATTGAACTTGGACCATCAGGCTTTGAAAACAAGCACCTTATGTGCTGAGTCATCTCTCCAGCCCTTATTATTAACTTTTGAGAGAGGCTGTTTTCATGAAGTTTTTATAGGTGGTATGTATGCACTAGAGATGGATGTCAAGAATGTGTTAATATTTACAAACATTACTATGAGAGTTTCTGAAGCACTGAAGTATTTATTATGTGTAGCAATGCTTGGAAATCAATGATATACCCATAGTATCTGACATTTTCATCTGGCTTATAGTTATAAAATAGATAAAAATTTAAAATATTTAAAAATTGCTATTTTAACTTTCTTAGAAACAATGCTATATGTTCAAATTTATTACCATAAAACACAGAAAGGTTTGATTAGTGCTATATGAATACAAATGTGTAAACACCATGAAGTTTTTGTCACCCCTCTGCTGTGCCTGCAGTAGCTATGAGGTGAAGAATCCTGTGAGGAAAGTGTTTGATTTCATAATAATTTACTACTATTTCATTGTACAACTTTAAGGAAAATGATGTCATCATTATTTCAATCAATCTCCATAATAAACTAATGGGATCAGTATTAATTAGTATTCCCCAGTTCAAGGTGAAGCTATTACAATTTCTAGAGAATAAATCATTCCCCATTTATAACAAAGTTTATAACAGGAGGTGCTGGGATTCAAACCCAACAACTTGGATAACAGTCTAAACTTTTTGGCCATATCAATTATAGGACTTAAAATAACATAGCAAGGTAGACCAGATCCTATCAGAAACAAATATACCCTAGTTAATGGTTTCAATAATCTCAGGGTAGGTCTATTTTTCTGACAAGGAAAACCATTGCTGAAAGAAAGGCAAGATCCTATTTTAATGTCATAGATAGGGGATGAGTGAGCACTGGAAATCTATTGCCCACATTCTCTGTTGTGCTATTTTTCTTCTTATTGGAACATGTTGTTTCTTATACAGCCACAGTGAGAACTGGGATCAGTAGCATGATATGCATGGCATGGAGGTAGGAGATACTGGACAGTAAGAAGGGGTTATACTTTAAGTAATCCAATCCTGGAAACATATGGCTTCACTGTCTTGATAAGTGGATAACTATCCTGGCACACTTGTAAACTAAACCAACTTGAAAATGACAGAGATTTCTTAAGAAGGTAGGATCTTAAACTTATACTCTATTGGAGCCACCAGTCTTACTAAAATATTTATTAAATATTTAGATAAAGCAGGAATTATTTTCAAAATCTTTCCACACTTTAGTAGGAACAAAAAATAAGATATGTTTCTCTTAGGACTTATTGCCACCGTTCTCTTTTTGGTCATTTTTTATTCACATAAACCTTCATATGTAACTGACAGTGTATCAAATATCTGTGCTGATACACAGCATCCACAGCTCACTAAACACAGAGCAGAACAGACCCAGGGAGCTCTCAGGATTGACAGTGGCTGCCCGGGAAGGATAGAGAGGGGAGGAGAGACATGAGAGCATGAAGAATGTCAAGGGTCTGGGAAAGGAAATATGTTCTCACCAACCTTTACGGGAAATGAAGACCCAACAGCAACATAGATTTGTGGCACCTGGTACCATCTCAAGGATGCTAGAAACCAAGTAAAATACTTGCTTTGGGCAACAGATCTCACAGAATTGACCTTAAATTTTATGGGTCTATTAGACAAAACTATAATTCATACTGATTTAAGCTAGAAAGGAACTTACTGATTCATGCATGTAGAGATTTCAGTGGATAGGCTAGCTGTAGATACTCTTTGGTTTAAGATTTTCTAAAAAAAAATTAATTATTAATAAGAAACAGGGGGAGGGAGAGAATGGACACACCAGTGCCTCTAGTCTCTTCAAACAAAATCCAGATGCATGGGCCACAATGTGCATCTGGCTTACATGGATACTGGGGATCAAACCTGGGTCCTTAGGCTTCATAGCCAAGCATATTAACCACTAAGCCACATATCTAGTCCCTGGTTTAAGATAGTAAAAATGTATTTCTACCTGACAATAAAAAATGAACTGTTCTATAGCCCCAGACTCAATGTCTTTAGCAAAACAAGTCTTTCTTATTCTTGTGTGAGGGAAGAACCCTTGGATGGACAATGATTGGTCAAACTTGGGTCACGTATCTGCCCAATCAGTGTGGCCATGAAGAGAGAGAGCACTGTAGTGTGTCCTCCAGGGAAGGGGGAGTGAGAGCTACTACCTGGGCAGGGTCCTCTAGATATCAATTGGCAGAGATTCTCCATACCAAAGATGAAAGGGTCCAAATTCTTCAGGGATATAGGACAATGGATGTTCATACTAACTGTTGTGCATTTATTTCTGCATATATTTCATGTTATTAAGAGTTCAAGCTGAAAAATGTATCTAATTATGTTTTATCTCTGTGTAGACACTTACAATGCTAATAATGGTGACATTTGTCATTTGCTACCATTTGCTATTCTGCTGGAATTTTATATATACTTTTTCTTTTAATCCTCTCAATGGCTTTATCATTGTTACCATTTAAAAAAAAAAAACAAGAGATGCAAGTTCAGAGAGGTTAACTTGCTCAAGGCTACATAGAAAGCAACATTTTGGTGCAAAAAAAAAATGTCCTATTAAGTGCCAATCACTATGCCATTTTAATATTTGGAAATAGCCATCAAGCATATAACTCTATTATTAACATTCTGGTTGTACATCAATAGAAATATTAAAAATTATGAGTACTAGGTACTAGCAAATAAACAATAATGATGCAATAGTAACATTTACTTGACATCATATGCCGCACTAATCCAGATTCTCTACAAGAGCCACATTTTTTCGAAACTACACATCAAATCAGGTCCTCTCTGATTTAAAATCTCCATGGACTCATTTTACACTTAAAGTGAATTATACCATGGGCTACAAGGTTCTGCCTGTTTAAGGAACCTCAACTCATACCTCTTTAACAAACCTCAACTCACCCCCTGCCTCCCCGGGTTCATTGTGCAGTACATGGAGTTCTGCACACTTGTACTCACCATCTCATCTCCTCACAAGCTTGTACTTCTTGTGTGTTACTGTTATCATTATTCTGTGCAGTACCGATTCTCTCTTAGACTTTAGACCTCAGCTGATATACCACTTGAAAGAAAAGCTTTCTGGGACCACTTCTGAAAGTCATGTCTTCTCTGAGTTGTTTCTAAACACCATCTAACTTCTGCTCTTATTGCCCTCAGTATTTTGAGTACAGGTCCAGGTGTAGGAGGTACTTTTGGCATCTCTGAGGAGATGGTTCCCAGCCTCCAATTGGGTACTGGGCAATACTGGAATGTAGTTAATGCCAGTAGGACATGGGAGGCTATAGGGTCTTACATAATGTGTCCAAAGTTTGTACAGCAAGTAAGCCTCAAAGCCTATATATTCAAAGTCTTGTTGTCTGATACCAGAACCTACCACCTACTATCCTTAATGTTCAACTTTCCTAGATTCTGGGGAGAACTAGTGCTATAAGGCATATAAATGTAACATTTTTCCTCCAGGAGAAAATATTGGAGTACTTTCTAAAGTACAAGCAGGGATGTGTGTATCTTCTAGAAATTTTCTTCACTTTGTAGAACTATCAACACTATGTATTACATTAGAGCTGTTCTGTTCCTGAAAACATTTTGAGCTCTCAATGGTATGCTAAATATGTAACAAATTAACATTGTGGTTGCAATCTTTCTTATCAAGGATTGTCAATTAATCCATTACCTAAATATGAATAGACCAGATGTAGTTTTATGAGCTCTCCTCCTTTTCTCCTTTCCCTTTACCCTTATGGAACTGGCTTATTTCACTCTTCAGTCTCACTTGGGTATTCATTTCCTAGCCTAGATGAAGCAACTAGCTGCTCATAATTCTTTGTCATCATCTACATAGCCTCTACTGCATTTATACCTGGCCTTCCTTTACAAAAACTACAAAATATTATCCATTGATGAGAAGAAGAGCTTGAGGAGAAGGGTAAAAATCAATAGCCCAGAGATTTAATTGAGGTTTAACATTACCTACTTGTCATTTAGTCCTCCAGGGAAAAGAACAGGAAAGAAAAGGACATGGAGTAACCACTCTGTTAGTCACTTGGTATTCCTCGTCTTATTTAATTCACTCCCAAGCCCAATTATTACTACTTCAAAAATGAGGAAACATGTTTGTTAAAAGTTTATAAATTACCTAAAAGTAGTAGATGATAAGGTTGGGTTCATAGCAAGGTGTCACTGAGCCCCAAACCTTGGTGTGAACTCCACATCAAAGCAGAACCAGCAATCCCACTGAGGAGGGCCCTTGGTGGAATGTGGGCAGGGAGGAGGGAAAGGATGGTACCAACATATGAGGTGTTCATATAAAGTATATACTTAATAAAAAAATAAGAAAAAGTCTTCAACAAATTATATATATATATATATAGAAGATGGTATCAGGTATTAGAAAGGCAAATTAAACTTGTATATTAACAATGTATTTTAAAAATTTTAAATTTTAGTAATTTATTTGCATAGAGAGAGAGAGAGAGGAGAGAGAGAAAAGACATGGGGGTAAAGGGAGCTACAGGGCTTTTAGCCACTGCAAACAAATTCCAGTTGCATGCACCACTTTGTGCATCTGGCTTTATGTGGGTTCTGGGAACTCAAACTAGGCATTACAGTCAAGTACTTTAACCACTGAGCCATCTCCAGTCCCAAACTTGTCTTTAAATCCAGAGCATCAGAAGGATAGAAAGAGTTTCTAAAAGTCTTATTAAAGTCAACTATTACAATTTTTCATTTCTAATCCATCATAACTTATTCATGAAGCCTGGCTTATCCATAGATGGTTATCAAATAAATCAGAAGGGATCCTATATGTGATGTGGAGAAGAGCAAAAAAAAAAAAAAAAAAAAAAAAAAAAAAAGAGCCAATGCTGAGGAGACTTTATCAGCAGTAGGCAATACTGCCGAGTAAAGATGAAATGCTGGCTCCCTGCAGGAATTCAAAAGTGAATAAATGAATACATTCTAATGAAACTGGTGTCCTCGGCAAGAGTGAGCCATTGAAAGCTCACTGTGGCAGCTTTCTTTTCTCCTCCTCATCACCCTCTCAGCTTTGCAGGTGTTCACCCTGGCGCAGGAATGGAACATCACACTCTAATACTCATATATAAGCTTTCTTCCAGAAAAGCAGAGGGTGGGGAAGGGAATGGTACACTTAAGAGGACAGACACTCTACTGCACAGACAAATGGATGCTCATTTTAGTGAATTCCAATCCAAAAAAATCAATTATGAAGAAAAGTGAGAGCAAACGTGAATGGTATTTATCTGCTGTTTCATTACCAGCTTTGTCATGTGGCTTGTGTTGAAGGTTGTGGGTTATAGCAAATGAAAACGTCAGGAGCCTGGTTAAATTTGAATTTCATATAAACATCAGATAATTTCAATATGTTTTGTTCTGCATTTGTTATTTTTTTTTTTTCAGAAATTCTTCATTATAATTCAAATTTAACTGGGTGTCACGTTTTTTCCAAGACATATATTTTGAAGCATGTTTTAAACATAAGAAAGCATGCAGAAAAAAATCCCTTTTATTTATAGCTAGGTATTAAGAAAATCATCTCTACACTAAGCAGTTCTACTCAGCCTTTTGTTCATTGCCAGGCTGGGGCTCTGAAGCTGCTGTTACCAGAGTCTGGGGAGGTGACATTTGGGACTTGGCAAACCAAAGAATATAGGAGTTGGGGTGAAAGGAAAAGGAACTGAAAGAGATGACTTAAAGGTCTCTCTGGGTTTGCTTTCCCACAAAGTTGCAGTAGGAGTTTTGTTCCTAGTAGTTCAAAGACTAGTGAAGGACACCTAAAAGTGACCAGGTACTTTTTTCTACTTCCCTCACCCTGACTCTGTCACTCCTGTGGCTCCATTTCCATTTCCTGTGAACTTTGCACTTTTGGACTGGTGGCTTCTTTTCTCCTGTAAGCTCCAAAAGAATTATTGAACAAATAAATTTATAATTTGGGAAAGGGAAAATTGTATTTTGGTAAAAGTGCGATTCTCCCATATAACAGCCTTCTCTAGGCTTCCCAGAGCCACATGGCATCACTATGAACATCATTTGCTAAAATTATAGCATTGCAGTCATTTTTGAAATACATGCCAAATCACTTTTGAAAAATAAAGTGAGGTAAGAAGTATTAGTAATTACTTAAACAAGCTCAAACACAGTTGCAGATATTTCATTTTTCCATAAAAATAATTCTGAAAACTAACATCTTGGCACATATATACAGACTGGGGTAGGAGGATTTTCATAAATTGTAGGCCAGCCTACACTACAGTGTGTGACCCTATCTTGAGAAAAAAATCTAGAAAGGATTGCTGGATGTGGTGGCACACATCCTTTAATACCAGCACTCAGGAGGCAGAGGTAGGAGGATTGCTATGAGTTTGAGGCCAGTCTGAGAGTGCATAGTGAACTTTAGGTCAGTCTCGGATAAAGGGAAACCCTACCTCATAAAACCCAAACCAAACCAAAACAAAATCAAGAAAGGGCAGCTTGAGAACATTTTCATGTTCTTTACTATGGTGTATGCAAAAAAATTCTACTGTCTTCAGGTATCAAGTGAAATTCTGGAAGATTCTTGGAGAAGAGTTAGTATCTGAATAGCACGCAGGATTTTCAACTTATGCCTAACCTCTTCTTTTGAGTTTTAGCTCATCTCAAGCATAAAAGCCTCAGGACATTTTTCTTCCATTCCCTGATCCCCTTATCCTTAGAGAGTCTAGTAGTTATTTTGGTGTGGACAACATATTCATCTTTTTACCCTCCTAGTAGAGTGGGTTTTGTTTTGATTGTATATGTGGTGTATGTGTTTGTGCATGCACTCATGCTCATATACATGTTGGAACATCTGTTTGTGTTTTGTGCATGTGTGAAGAGGACAGAGATGGATGATGGATGTCTTATTTAATAATTTTCTACCTTATTGTTGAGAAAGGCCTCTCATTGAACCTGGAGCTCAATAATTCAGCTAGATGGGCTATCCAGCAAGCCTTAGGGATCCCTTGGTCTTTACCTCCCCAGCACTGGGATCTGAACATAGGTCCATGAGCCTACACAGCAAGCATTTTACCCTCTGGAGTAGATTTTGAGGGTGACTGTCCACTCTGATAGATTAAGTTAGGTGATTTGCATTGTAAATATCACGGAGTCCTCTAGAATGTCTCCAGCTGTGGACAGATAGCTAGGAAGAACAATGCTGACCTTAGCCCTTCTTCAGGTTGAGATTAAGTTCTCCTACTCTTCTTCTTCTTCTCAGAGGATCGAGGGTAGCATTTGGCAAGCTGTCTTCCAAATCATCACTAAGTTAAATGAATGTCACTGCCACCTACAACCAAGCTGTTAAGAAGTTGATTCATTAGCTATCAGTGTAGTAACAAACAATTTGTTCTTTTTCGTAGAAAAAAAAAAAAAAAACTGTCTTGAATTTCCATTATGTCTAATTTTATGTGTATACATGCATGCATGTATGCAGGCTTGTAGGTGGGTGGGTTCATGGGTGAGAGGATGTGCATGTTAAAGGTTAGACTGATGTTGTGGGTCTAACACCGTTTTTTGTGAGACAAGTTGTACTTACTGATTTGGCTACACTAGCAGGCCACACAATATTAGGGATCCTCCTGTCTCTGAAGCCCCAGCACTGAGATTACACATATATGCATCACTGTACCTCATACTTAAGTGGGAACTAAGGATCTGAACTCAGGAACTCCTGCTGTGTATTACTTACTTTACCAACAAAGCCAGCTCCCTAGACCTATGTTTACCTTTCTGGAAATGTATTGCTAAGTAATTTTATTATCCTTCACATTTATGTTATAGCTCTTTCATTTAGGAATCACTCCTTACTATGGTTGTCATCTTACCTATTACAGATTCAAAACAGCCCTCCCTGCCCTCACACATCAACAAGGATTCATCCAGGGAAATGACTGAGAAAAAAACGGAAGTCAATCAATTGCACTTTCTGAATAATAAAGATCTAGCCTTTACTTTATAGTTCTTAAACTTGTAAAAATATTAGAAATGATTTCTAACTTTAGAGTCCCCTTTATTTGATCATAGGAATGAAAAATTAAATATGAGCATGTAGTCCCTAAGTGTATAATGCACTTTTCTCTATAGTTCATTATATCCTACACCTGCTATAATGTCATAATTTTAGGTTTCTTTGTTCACAAGAAGACTTTAATAGTCATATTTTATCTTTATTAATAAACAAACATTTAAATGAACAAGTATTTTCTTTCAAGGACTTTATAGATTGAATGTACCATTTTGCTACCTGTTATATATTATAGGCCAGACACATCTGTTTGTGTATATTATGTTTGTATGTGTGTATGTGTGTGCGTGCAGGTTTGTGTATGTACAAATACATATGTGTGTATACTTATGTTTATGTGCCTGTGGGTCCAGAGGAAAACCTCAGGTATTGTTCCTCTCAGGCACAGTCCACCTATTTTTTTATTTTGTTTTGTTTTGATTTTGAACCAGGCTATCTCACTGGCCTGAAGTTTGCCATTTAGGCTAGACTGGTTAGCCAGAGTCCAGATGGATTTCCTGTCTGTAAGTGTCCATCTCCATGCCCAGCTTAGCATTATTTTCTTTGAGCTCAGGTCATCATGCTTGTGATTCAAGCTCTCACATTTAAATGCATTTTGATGAAAAGTTCTCATCAACTTTGTTTGAATTTGTGTGCTAATGATTTGCTAATCACTCAGCTGTACGACTTCTGCAAAAGACTGAGTGAATTAATGATATGCACAAAGATCTTGCTATTTTCAATTTCTTTGTCCTTTGTCATAGAGTAAAGATCTTAGATCCAAGATATTAATGAAAAAGCATAAGGAGGGTTACTAGTCCTGAACTGTTGAAACTTTCTTCAAAAATATTTATTTATTGATTTATTTATTGCAATGGTGTGTGTGTGTACATGTGCACATGCATGCTCATACACATGTCCTTGCATTGGTGGCTTGGGAATAGAACTGGTCCAGCTGACTTTGCAAGCAGGTGTTCTAACTACTGATCCATCTTCCTAGCTCCTAAAAAGGTTCTAAATAGTAGAAATGAATACTGTTCTTACATTATTCCCCAATTTACTTTAAAACTTGAACTTAGAGAAAAACCTCTCAGGGTTTTATTTTATAAATTAAATGAGGGTAAAAAAATACACGTCCAATCTTCATTGTTTATCTTTTATTGTCCTATAGTAAGCTAGAGATGAGTAGGAATTTCAGTTTCAACTAGATGTAATCAAGGAAGATTTTAAAGTAACCTTTCTAATTGATTAAAACTCAAACTAAATATCAACAAAATCATGGATGGATACATGGAGAACAATGATACTAAATCCATGGAAAAGATGTTTTAGCACAATATTAAAAATGATATAAATAGAGGGATAGAATATAAATGGGTATATAGGTGTGGAGATGGAAGAGAGGAAGATTTGGGGAAGACAGTTAACCAAAAGTAAACACATATGAAAAAGCCATGTAGAAGCTTACTTGTTTGTTTGCTAACTAAAAAAATATAATTAAAAAATGTTTTAACACTTGGGTGAATAATGCTGCTCCTAGAAACTTTAGGTTCTTATAGAAATATCCCTGTGCCGAGGCTGAAATACCTCCATGTGAGTTGGTCAGGAAACTGTTCCCTCTCTGCCCCAAAACTAAAATAATTGGAAACAAGTTTTAAAATGATGAATAATGCTGTAAAATATAGAGGAAGATCTATGGTCTTAGTTAGATTTAATAAATCATAAGGGAGGAGATATTAAAAATAGCCTTTTTTCATTAAATCGAATAAGGCATGGTCAAAAGAGAAGACCAAGAAAAGAAACTGATGGGCTGAAGAGATGGCTTAGTGGTTAAGGCATTTGCCTGTGAAGCCTAAGGTCCCTGATTCAATTCCCCAGGACACATGTAAGCCAGATGCACAAGGGACACATGCATCTAGATATTGTTTGCAATGGCTAGAGGCTCTTCCTCTTTCTCTCTCTCTTTCTATCTGTCTCTTTCTCAATCTCTCTCTTAAATAAATAAATAAATAATTTAAAAAAGAAAAGAAGAAAGTGAGTTAGAGTCATGCATAACTTGAAGGTGATGTACTCAACAATGATGACACATATGATAGTTTCATAAGATTACAGTGAATGTGAAAATTTGCTGTTGCCAGAAGTGTCCTAGGTACCAGAAGTGGGGTGAGATGAACCTGACCGTGTGGATATTCGTCTTTTGGAACCTTTGTTTTGGAGGAATGGACATGGACTTGGTGCTTGCAACTGAAGGTTCCTTCTGGAGTGGTAAGCCAAGTTTTATGGACTATTCTGATGAGAGTTTGAGAATGCTAAGTGCAGACAGTATTGAACTTCGAGGCTTGGCTTACGAGCTTTCTACGGAGAAGAAAAGACTGCAGAGGACTTTGTTGGAACTGGGCTACTGGCATAAGGGATGGCTACGTTCTGCTATCCACGCCCAAAAAGTTTGATCAAGGTTAAATTTGTAATGGACTGATGTGCTTGGCTAAAGATATCAGACTGAGATTTTAAGATTTTAAGTTGGAAAACCTCAAACAAGTTAAAAACAGAGGCACTGAGACTGGTTTAGGTTACTGGAACTTCTATTGTCAACGTATTAACAATCTTAAGGAAGGTGGAAGGAAGGTGGCCTGACTTGATTTACATTAAAACAATGGAGAGGATGTCTGAGGAAAGACTGTTAAAAATGCAAATTCTTGAAAAGAGCTGACTGGAGAAAGAACCTGCTTTTCAAGGCTATGATTTATTTTGTCCCTGGATTAAGAATATGGCTGTATCCTGCATACCTGGTATTAATTTTGGAAATATGAAAAATACATAGAGTGGTCATGAATTGCACACGGTTCCAGAAGCTGCTGCTGGGATGTGGCATGAGGCAGGGCATGAAGACCCTCAGAAATAGGCTGGAAGAGCCTTTTAAAAGATGGACCGTGGTTCGCATGAAGACCTAAAGATGTTTTGGATATACCAGGACTGTGCAAAAGGGCTACCATGGAGTGCAGTGTTGGCATGGGATGAAAGTTTTCACTGGTGACTCTGCCCAGCTGGAGGGGCGGAATTGAAAAACCTGGAGACTGTCAGTCTCTGGTTATTTTGAACTTGAACTGCAGAAGGTTGATGACTGCTGATGGTGGCTGAGTTTGCATTATTCTAGTCTCTCCTTGCTATTTCTTATACAGTTAAAATGTTTACTCTGTGCCTTTACATGTTAAAAGTATTTAACTTGTTTAATTTTACAGGACTCACTATCTTAAGTTGGTCAAAACTATAAAAATCTTTAAAATTAGACTGAGTACAATTTACAATATGTGATAGTTATAAATCTATTGGGGGCCAAGAGCTAAATATATTGGGGGCCAGGGGCAAAATGTGGTAGTTTAAATATATGTCCCCCAATATATTCAGTGTTTTACTACTTATAGTTTGCATCTGCAATCACCTTGCTAGAGGCAATGTCACTGGGGGCCGGTCTTAAGGTGCTAATGGTGTGGGTTTGAGATTCCATTGTAAAGATATGCAAATGTGCCTAGCAGGAGTTCCTGAAGTGTGCTGTGTGACCTTTTGGCTGTAGTTTTGCTCTGTGTGCTGTGGTGGCTGGTTGGCTTTTGCTCTCTCTGCTTGGCCCTGTGAAGAGCAGGCCGCTTCTTCTGCCGTTATGGAACTTCCCCTGGATCTGTAAGCTTCAATAAATAATATCCCTTCCTCCATAATTGTGCCTGGTCTGGAAGTTCATCTCAGCGAACCTAAAACTGTCTGCTACAGACACATATGATAGTTTCATAAGATTGCAGTGAATCTGAAAATTTGCTGTTGCCAGAAGTGTCCTAGTTGTTCTAACATTGAAGAGTTGGGCAAAAAAAAAAAAATGTGCACTTGCAATGATGCTGGTGGAAACTGTACAATGTATACAGTATATGGCAATAAATCATTATTGGTTCATGCATTCACTATGCTTTTAATTCAGCATTTTAGAGTTTTCTTCAACAGGTAAAAATGTAAAGTTAACTCTAAAACAGACTTTATCAGGAACTTCAGGAACATTCCAGAAGATAGCATTGAACCAGATGAGAATATTGCATACATGTCATTGCACTTGGATATGAGGTGGAGGTGGGAGACCATGATATCTGTGATCATGACCCTGTGGAGGAGGTCTATGAAAGTGTGTGTGATCATGTCTTGGATTTTAACAATAACCACAGAATATAGAAAAAGGATAAAAAGAAGGAAAACATTTACATATAGCTATACACTGCGTTTATATTTTATTTTTTTGTTTGAGAGAGAGGGAGACAGATGGAGAAAGAGGCAGACAGAAAGTGAGTGAGTAAGGACATGCCAAGACCTCTTGCCAATGAAAATGAACTCCAAGTGCATGCCCTACTACTTTGTGCATCTGGCTGTAATTGGGTACTGGGGAATCGAACCTGGGCAGTCAGGCTTTGCCAGCAAGTACCTTTAACCACTGAATCATCTCTCCAGCACTGTGTTTATATTTTAAACTGTGTTAGCAAGAGGATAATACAATTAAAAAGTGACAATTTTAAAAGTAATGAGATTAGCTTATTTTATTAATGAAGACAGAAAAAGAATTACATAAATTTAGTGTGTCCTAGTTATAGTGTTAACAAAGTCATCATTCATGTGCTGCCATGACTTATGCCCTCTCTTTCACTCACTACTCCCTCAGAGCAACTTCTAGTTTTATTGTCTCAGTTCATGGGAAGTGCCTACACAAGTATAGATTATTTTTCCCTTTTATATTATATATTAATATACCATTTCTTTTTAAATTTTATTCATTTGAAAAAGAGAGAAACAGGGAGAGAAAGAGACAGAGAGAGAGAAAGAATAGGCGCACCAAGGCCTCTAGCCACTGCAAAGGAACTCCAGACACATGCACCACCTTGTGCATCTGGCTTATGTGGGTCCTGGGGAGTCAAAATTGAGTCCTTTGGCTTCACAGGCAAGTGCCTTAAACTGCTAGGCCATCTCTCCCGCCCTGATACACTATTTCTACAGTTAGATATCTTTGGATGCAAATTTTTACCATTGAACGACAGTTACTACCTTACTCATTATATTACCATGCTGTATGTGTTATAGCCTAGGTTAGAGTACATCTTAAGTTCATAGAGGTTGATGCTAAATCTATATTTACATAAACATGTATATGATCACACATTTGAATCTGCTAATGACTTATTTTTCAGAAAGCATCCTGTGTAATTCAGTAATGCATGACTGTAGATCAAATAAAATTGATATGGTTACCATAGAGGCAGCAAATGGTGAATATAATTTTAGGATAAATAGGAGATAAGTGTAGGCAATATCTGAAACTGAGGGAAGAAAACATTGACTACAGAAGAAAATCTGAGCAAAGATATCAGAGTGAAGATAGACTGTGGAGTCCTATTTTGCAAACAAACAGTTGCTGAATAATAATGAACAGACAGACTCAATAGTTAGAGACATAGGAGGACAAAAGCAAGCAAACAACTGTTCAGAACTGGAAAAATAATAAGATGTGACATATATAGGTCTCACTGAACTTTATAAAATTGAGCAAGTATAAATTGCTATTAACACATACTGCTAATAAAAGTAAAAGTTGTACAAGCTTCACAAGACAATTAGTTCTACAAGGAACAGAAAGAAAATCACCTTTCCTTTCTAAGCTGAATTTCCATTCCTCAGAGGTTAACATTTGACACTTTTCGAAGTTATGACTTGATTATAATCGTCTGCATTTATATATTTCAAGTATTATGCTGCCATTTCTAGAGGAGAGCTAGTGTTAAAGATATCTGTTGACTTCCTGCCATGAGAGATGAGGAGTGAACCATTTTGATCCTTTTCAACACACCCACTTTGTTTCCTCCATCCTTATCCTAATAAACATGTTACAGTTCTGAGTTCGAGATATAGTGTTTCTGTGTTCCCAATTATTTGTGCTAGAGCATTTTCTTTTCTTCTCTGTAATCAGCTGGATTTGCCCTTCATTCCAGTGTTCTTAAATTATATAATGATGTGCAAAAGGATTTTTCTCCATTTATATGTGGGCCATCTGTGAATTTGTTCATTCTGAAGATTCTTCTCCTTTGAGTCTCTGAAAGATTGTACTTGGACTTCAGTGTGATGGATTGCTTCCCAATGTGCCTTTAAGGTTTTTTATGTGTCCTTTCTTTGCCTTTTATTGCTGAGAGTTTTTTTTCTTTTTTGTTAATACCATAACTTACTTATTTTTAAATTTTTCTTTGTTGCACATCTTAATTTTAAATTTTAAAAAGTTATTTATGATCACATATCAAATACTTTTTTCTAAAGCCCCCAGGCCTTTTATGCAACTAACATTTATCTTATCTATGTAGAAAAAGTGTTTCAACATTTTCTGTGGCTTTCTACACTGAAATTTTCACTCCAAAGTTATATTCTGTTTTATTTTGTGTGGAAAAGTTTTCCCATTAAAATTTTCTCAAGTTTCTCATAGTGTATGTGCTAATATTTACAATTAAGGCACTAAAAATTACTGGAAGTGGGTGCATTGAATAGGCAGTTTCATTTCTCAGCTTGTTTGCATATTAGTAAAATGCCACAAACTCTACATCATGTCCTCAAACCTAGAATATCCTTGTTTATTCTATTTATAAAGTAAACACACAGATGAGATGTAAGACAGGAAATGCTAGTGACCTGATTTAGGGCAGGAATTGGAACTGAAAAAAGTTAAAAAAAGATTTTCAATCAATGTCTTGGTTTCTAGATCCAGAGGTACATTCTTTACTCAAGGAAACAGATGCACACTTCTTTAAATACTAAGATAGGTTATGTGATTCTGGTGTTTGGTGTCTCTGCTCTGTTTCCCTGTTTTGCCTAGGTTTTCCTAGCTCCCACTGTCTTCCTCCCAGTCTGCCCAATGTTCTCATCCTCATGGCTCACATGGAGACCTTAGTGCCAGCTGTTTTATTTTCTTAGAAGGACCAGTGAAGGGAATGGTAGCAATGAATTCTGCTTATCTATTCCAGAAGTGTAACTATTTGACATTGGCTATTTTAACTTAAAACAAAGGGGCCCCAAATTTTTGGCCTAAATACAACAAGGGGGAAGAAAGGTAATTTAGATGACTTCTATTGGATGAAAAGTCAAGCCAGCTTTGAGTTTTCTTTGGAACTGCTTTGGTTCAGCTTTAAGGTCTCTCTAATCTCTGTTTCACCTTTGCTTTTTAGATATGTCAATTTCCCCTAAATTTCTCCATTAAATAAAATTGTTGTGTCAGGCCCTTGATTTCCAGTTAAGCCACATTTATGGGTTCCCAAGGAAGGCTCTGTGCCACATAATAACCTTAGCAGAGTTTGACATCCTGCCATTTAATAATGGAATACACACTTTGTGTCTAGAAGGCTTTTAAAGCTTCACAAATCCTCATTAAAATGTAAATGTCTATGGATGGGGTAACCTCTGAAGCTATTAACAATCACTCCAGTCAAGAAAGTCCACAGCCAGAGGGAAGGGCAGCTGATCATAGATACTGACCTTTAGCATACTAGAGGTCCCTCCCCCCGGCCTTGTTTTTGGCCTTTCTGCTGTATTGCTTTAATTTGGCCATTTATTTCCTGGCAATCCTTTAACACTGGCTAATGCTGGTTTGCTTCAACATTTTGAAATCTGGTTTCTGATAGAGTTTTACCTTTTGTAGCAACTTTCTTTACTTTTGTCCATTCCTCCACTCCACTCCAGCTGCAAAATTTCAAGAATTTTTGGAGATTTCCATTTGATTCAAAGACTATCTTATAGCAGTGCTGTGGACACTTCCTTCTCAACTAGCAGTGACTGTAAAGGCTGTCCTGTTAGACCACGGATGACTGCTTTGCTCTGGTTTGTGTTCTCAGATCATTCTTTTCAATGATGAGTCATCTTCAGTAATTAATAATGTGGTTTATAGTACAATTTTCTGATTCTGGGGACTATTTACTTACTCTTCTATAAAAATTGTGTGATTCAAGGTCAGTATTACAGAAATGAATTTGGAAAAGCTAGTTTCAAATAACCGATATGATTAAATCTTAATTTAAAATATTATTAGTACCCAAATCTAAATCCAATATAAAATTGTTTTGAATTATAAAATTTCATGTCTGAAAAGGTCAGTTACTTAGCTTACAAGGAAGCAGAGAGTTCTGAAGTGTGTTTTTCTATGATACACTCACAGTTACCAAGCAAATGTGTGTGTGGGGGTGGGGAGGGTACTGAATCATTTTTATGTTCTCTGTGTAAAATGGGAAACTGCTGTGTCCCAGTCATTTAATTGAAAATACATTTTCAATGATCTTCACAGCTAATACATTTCCCTAGTGGCTTCATATAGGAACAATTTTTAGGAAAAGCCCCCTTTTCAACTATTCAAAATGAGGTGAGCAGTTTGGAAAATGGAAGTCATTAGTTTGCCATTCGCTTTCACCCTGCTCTCAGGATTTCAAAACTGCATAATCATGACGATAAAACTTGTTTATTTTTGTAATGGTTTCCTGCTTCATTCTAGTGACCCATTGTACATTATTGACTTATTTACTCTCTTGCCCTGCTTAACAATCCTCTTCAAGGTCTCTTTGTGTTTATTGTATGCAGCCACTTTTCTGTGCAAGAGTGCTCAACTATAGAAATCATTTTTCTATCATTTTCACTGAAAAGTCTATTTTTACCGATCAGTTAAGGAAGATATTCTGCTTTCTCTTAAATAGAAAGATGTGATTTCATGAGATTGCTCTGTGTATGTGTGTGTGTACACGCACACACATATAAGTATATTTTAATTAAATGAAAGCAAGAATATTTAATGTTTAAAAAAGTCATGTTCATTTATTAGCAAATGAAAATCCTTTGTACTATAACTC
The DNA here is from genome assembly GCA_036365145.1 of Orientallactaga sibirica. NCBI lineage: Eukaryota > Metazoa > Chordata > Mammalia > Rodentia > Dipodidae > Orientallactaga > Orientallactaga sibirica. Next base: position 28,569,744 of record JAEOAD010000021.1, on the reverse strand, counting down.
TAATAATTGGGTTTATTTATATTCTTCAAAAGCTAAGAGATCTTTATGAGAAATTATACCTTGTGAACCTATTAAGTAGGATTTTGATTAAGTTTCCCTATGTGCATAATGTGTGAAACCCAAGATTAACAATCTAAAATTTACATAAACCTCACAGCATGCACAGGTAGGCAACAATACCTTCTCCAATAAAATTTCAATCATATACTGCAAATGGACATGCTTATTAATTTTCTATGCCCCAAATCCTCATTCTTTCCATCCTCAAATTTAACTTTTGGCTTTTTTTTTCCTCCAAATCTCAGAAAGATCAAAACTGCAAGAAAACTACTCTCAACTGTAATCTTTATGAAATCAATACCATTGTGCTATACTTTTTAGTATGGTTTCTATGCAAAGTACCTACCTGCCCCGCTGGCCAGCTAAAAGCCTGCTCTAACATAAGGGCTAGCTCTTTAGCAGAGCCCACCAAGAGCTCATGGGTATGTGATGTCTGAGGAGATACAAAGTGTGCTGCTTCCCTAATTAAAAGTGGAATTATAATGGAAATGCACTTCAATTTATTTAGTTGTTCCTGAAGATTGGTCTAAAATATTGCTTCAAATAGCCTATTGATTTAAGTACTTTTGCCTTAATGTAGTTAAAACCAATAATTAACTTTTGACTATGATTTAATTTTCACATTTATGTATATAATTGATGAATTTTGTTATACTTTATGAAGCATGACAGTATCAACCATAAATATTAAGTATAGTATGCATATGTCTGTATACATACATAAGAATGTTTATATCACAGTAGTAAATACCTAAGGCCTCAGTGACTCATTATTTTTATTTATTTATTTATTTTTGTCTTTTAAGTTTTATTTACTTGAGATAGTCAGAGACAGACAGTGAGAGAGACAGAGAGAGAGAGAGAGAAAGAATGGGCATGCCAGGGCCTCCAGCCACTGCAAATGAACTCCAGATGCATGCGCCACCTTATACATCTGGCTTACATGAGTCCTGGGGAATCCAACCAGGGTTCCTTGGCTTTGCAGGCAAATGGTCCTTCTAGCCCTCATTCTTTCTCAATAACATAGCACTAATAATATCTCCCTTCTTGCATGAGTTTAGCCCTCAAAAATGATGCTGTACATGCAATCTGAGAAGTAGGAAATGAAAACAATCATTTAGCAATACCAATAAATGTGTAAAGTAAGCCATTTTAATGCAAGAAATGTACTTTTTTTGGGGAGTGGGGGTTCCAAGGTAGGGTCTCACTCTAGCCCAGGCTGACCTGGAATTCACTATGTAGTCTCAGGGTGGCCTTGAACTCACAGCGATCCTCTTATCTCTGCTTCCCGAGTGCTGGGATTAAAGGCATGCACCACCACACCTGGCTAAGAAATGTATCTTTAAACCACACATTAAACATGCTGATGTAAAATACTGAAATGCATACGAAATATCTATTTTTTCCTGTGGTCTGGTGGATGACTTTTCATTTTCATTGGAAGTACTGGACTGAAAATGTTAACATCAGTGCTGTGATGGTCAGAGATAAATTTTAAAACATACATAGATAAATTTTATGATGATTACTACTATTATGAGATTTGGATGCATGTGTAAGTATTTTTTTATACTATATCCAGCACTATATTACACCTCTGATTACATTCTTAAAATAAGTACAATAAACCTAATCCCAATATGAATTGGTAGAAGTTATTAGTTATAACTGACTTTGAAAAAAACTAATGACATAAGTGGCATTTAATAATATAAGCTCAATAATTAATCAATTTTTTGCACCATATTTTAGTAAGGAATGCTTCAATATCATTATAAAGGAAAACAATTGGAGTAAACAAGAAAGTGATAATCAATATTTCTATTTGTAAAAATTTCTCATTGATTTAACAAGCAATAGCCATAAAACATTTTACCAGATTTACTAAAGTGTTAAATTAAAGAACCTCTTACATATGATAAAATAGACTGAGTAATAATAACAGCAAAATATAAAACAGAAGTACTGTTTATAAAAAAATACAGTTATATTTCAGATAGGGTCTCTTAGATATTCCAGGCTTGCTTTGAACTATGTAACTGATGATAACTTGAACTTCTGACACTCCTGCCTCTATGTCCCCAGTGTTGAATTTATAGGTGTGCACCATCAGTCTGGGTTTATATGGTGATAGGCATTGAATCCAAGGCTTTGTGCATTCTGGGCAACACTCTGCCATCTGAGCCAATGTCCACATCACTAATTATGTTCTTGATAGGTTGATCATAGGTCAATTATTTTTTTTTTGTATCCAGACTGAAACTAGCTATTTCTTTCCACATTTTGACAACTGTGATCACTGACAAGTTCAGTAGCTCCAAGTGCTTGTATTTTATTTATTAATGCATACTTATTAATCTTAATTTTCCAAGTTACTAGTTATCTCAAATGCTTCTAAACCTAAGACAAATCTAGCCCCTTCCTAAAAAGGAGTGCACAAAAGCTGTTTCATTTCAATACCTACCTGTCTAGCACTGTTACTCTTGCTATTTCCGGTGGTCTATCAGCAAGTGGGTTTGTGCACTTGAAACCTAAGCTCCCCTTGGCCAGTTGGTGCTTTTGTCCCATTCTTCCTTTGTCAGCCTCTGTCATTTCCATGCTTTGGGGTATAAGTTTGTTTGGGGTCACTGACTGAACTGACAAATCTCCTTGATGTGGATGCCTTTGTCCTTCTGAACTCAAGTAAGCTACTGCCCATCTAGACCTCTGTTCACTCAGCCCATTTCTTGATCCCTACTAATTGCCTCTGTGTCTTGCTTGAACTGAGAACACAGATGCTGGCCTATCCTTCAACTTTGCCTTAGGATATTGCTGTTCCTTCTCTTCTTCTTGGCTTAGGTATCTTACCATAGTGTTGTAGAGTCCCTTAGCTAGATATCACACCTGCAGTGGTCAGAAATACAATATCTACTAGCATATTAAATTTAATTTTTATTTCAACACTTACTATAGCAAAGACCGTTTTTATTTTGAGTCTAAATGAGCTTCTATTCAGGTTTTTTTTAACCTTTTCTTTTGGCATCATGTACAATAGTGATAGGACATTGTAGACAATAAACAGTAGTAGTTATTATTATCTATAAATCAGCTTTTAAAGGAAGAATTTCTTCTCATTGAAGAAAAACTTGAGTGCCTGTAATATTAATGGAAGTCATTTTTGCTATGATGTTAGAAACCTTTTACCTTTTTTTAAAGTTAATTTCTTATTTTCACTCAAAAGGTAGTAATTATTGCAAGTAAATATATTATTTTATAATTTTGTATATCTCTATTGAAGTAAATCTCAAATATGTTTAGTTTTCCTGCAATTTATTTTGACATTTGATATACAGCAGTTTATTCTAATTTATCCTTTAGGATTCTAATCTAATTACACAGTCCAAAATTCTGTTTATTCTAAATGTTAAACATTTAAATATTTTAATAGCTGGATAAGTTTAGTAACATCTCATTCTCCTTTCCCCCCATTTTATGCAATATGGAGTCAAATTAATCTTTGATGTTTCATATGTCATATTTGTCTATTAAAAGTGAATACATATTAATCTATGTTGGATGATTAGAGACAAAAATCAAGAAGCTCATTTTTAATTTATTCATCCACATATGGGAATTAATTTTTAAAATAGAGTATTTTAAATGTAGCAGAAATATGTAGCAGAAATACTAGTGTGTCATATTAGGCTTGTACAGTATAGTAATTAAAGGCAATTGGCAGGCTGCTTGCTATGGAAATAAAGGAAATAAAGACTGAGGAAGACCGAGATGACTTATTTATTGTGATGCACTATATATTTTATATGATTGGCCACATTTAAACTTAGCTGTGCTAGAAACGTTTATTCTGAATATTTAGGCCAAACTAATTTCTATATGATCTACTTTAGGAATAACTCTTGTTTCCTAATTTAATTTTTTCCTAACTTGACACACCAGTCTCAATACTTTAAGGCACATATATTTCAATATATTGTCATTAGTTTTCACTGCCACGTTCAGAGCTAGATTTCATCTTCATCGTTCTAATAAGAGAGAAATCACAGCTCAGAAAGGCTTAGTAAAAAAGTTACAGTTAGAAAATGGTGGTACCTAGATTCACACCTATCTCAGTTTTTTGACTTTATCTTTTCCAGTTGTCTTGCTTTCACCTTTCAAGCTGTAGCTGCTTACTCCCTCAGGCATGCCCTTGATACTGACCAGAACTATATCCCCTCTGTAACCTCATTTTCAAGCACTCACCCTCTGAACCTCATTTCTTTTCCTCTATTTATTTCTAAGGCTGCAGACCAACAGTCTTTCTGCCCAACAGAACCACCAATCGATTAGTTTAACTAGTTTACTATTTCTTTTGTTCTATCGCTCATTGTCTTTATGTGTTTTCCTGTTTCCAAGCTCAGCTGGAATTCTTGTAAGGAATTTTGGTAGTTGTTGCATAGAACTCCCATACTTCTCTCCATTTTATTATACTCATTTGGCAAAATTTTAAACCCTGGTTAAGTCCAGCTCTTCACTCTGAGCATAGGTTTGTGTATCTGCACAAGGCTGAAGGAAAACCAAACCACACAGAATGGCTTCATATTAAATTCTGAATGGAATCTGGTAATCGTGATCTATTTCCCTAATTCATTCTCAATCTCACTCTCCTACATAACTAAAATTTCTCCTCTTTCAACTTTTATACTCAGTTTTAACAGATGGCTTTGATTCATGCTTTGTCTACTTCCACAAAGAGCTAACACTGTAGCTGACTTGCTGTGTACACATTCCACTTTTCCTAGAGCTACAAGGGATGAAAATTCAAGCCAAGTCCTTAATGCTGATCCATGGTCCCATATGCTGCTGCAGACTCAAGCAAACCTCCAGTAACTCCCTCTCTGTCTAGCATCATTAATTTTTCTTCTCTAGGGATCATCATGTCATTTGTTTATTAACAGGCTCTGACTTCTCCCATATTTTTTTCATGTGTATAGCAAGTGGTGTGCATGTGTGTATGCATGCACACATGTGTTCGTGTAGAAGCCACAGGTTGCTATCTGGAAGTAACAGGCACCTTTCCCTCTATGCCATTGTCCCAGTCCCTTCTCCCACATCTTGAGCTCATTTTCCTTCCAATGACTGCTATGTTTCTGTACTTCTCTTTGCTAAAATTCCTTGAAAGATGGTTCTATTTTTATCATCTTTATACTTCTTTCTTCTTTCCCTGAATACCATCAAACTAACTTTTCAATCTTTTCTGTGAGGTAGCTATATCAAGATTATTAGAGACCACAAAATAGTTAAATGCGATGGATACCTTTCAATCCTTATGTTACTAGGTTTATAAATAGCATCTGACCAAGTTAATCACTCTTCCCTTGAAACCATGTGATATTTGACTTCTAAACTATCTCATTTACTGGGGTTTCCTTCTTTCTACCTACTCTTTCCTCACTCTCCCACCTGATTCATTTTTTCCCTCAACCATTTAAAGGATAAAGTGGTTCAGGGAAGAGATTATTATTTGGATCTCTCTTATTTTTTCCTCTTACTTTTTATGTGCTAATATTGTCTAGAGATGGCTTTAAATGACATGTCAATACTAATATTTTTCAAATTTGTATCATTATCTCTGAAATGCAGACAATCACAACTGCTTATTTTGTATGTCCCTGTGGAGATTTAACAATAAGCCTTTCAAAATTAGTGTGACAAAAACTAACCCTTCATCTGTCTCCCGCCGCATTCTTTCATCTGCACTCATCTCAGCAATGACAAGTCTATTTTTGGATTTAGACCCTAAAAGTTCATCACCACACTGAACTTTTCCCTTTGTGTCACATACAGCAAGCGCTGTTGGATTTAATTTAAAATGCATCCTGTACTCAGCACCTACCAAAGTAGAGATCCAGAGGTTCCCAAGAGCTCATCACTGAAGCAGACATAAAACTCACCCACCACAGCTCAGGGAGTTTTGCGGAAGAGGGGGAGGGAAGATTGTAAAAGCCACAGGTTGAGACATCATGCCAGGAGACATTCTGTCTCCCACGAAATAACTGACTACTGCTTCTACAATGCATAAATAATGGGGACTGAGAAGTGTCCCCAATGGAATGGGGGCAGGGATGAGGGAAAAAAAGGGTGCCAACACATGATGTATTCATATGAAACATCTTGTTAATAATAATAATAAACATTAAAAAATAAAAAAAATGCATCCTGAAATTGACCTCTTCTTGCCCTTCCCAGTGCATGTCATAACTGGATTCTTATCAAGACCTGATAATCGGTCAGTGTCCCCTTCAATCCCATTGCTAATTAGCATACACAATACAAGTTAGAGTATTTCATCCTGCAGTCAAAATGCAATTTATGTTGTCATGTACAACATCCCATGTGATGACCTCTCTGAAGTAATTCTCTTCTTTTTTTCATTGTTTTAACTTTATAGCCAATTATGGCACTTTTACTACACTTTAGACACTCCAAGGAAGCTTTCATCTCAACAAGGACTTAGAAATAAAATATAACCAATCTCAGTGGTGATTATAAGTCTGGGCAAGGGGTCAGGACTAGACAGAAAGGTGTCTTCTACAGCTTCAAACAGATAGGCCATGCTGATTTCAGCCAATGATGACAGAGAATGACTTAGATTGAAAGGTCATTACAGTCCTAACTCCTGGAAGTAGATTACAGATGAGAATAAGAAACATTTTATTTGCTTTTTATCTTTTATTTTAGTTTTGTTAAGAGAACGTCTCATATTGACCAAGCTGGCTTTTTAAGGAGAACATACCTGATTGGACATGTATGCCACACAACATGTCTATAGGAGTCTCAATTTATGCTTTATTTAGCATCTAGACTCCACTTCAATGGTGTTTCTCATATATCTGTACTTCTAATATAGTGCTTTCTGTATCATCTCTTGGATTTATTGTGGACTTTTTTCTTCTCATTAGCAAAACAAGACATATAAATTTATACTAAGTAAAACAAAGTCTAATGAGAAAACATTTTTTTGTTCTTTATAAGATAAAATTTCAATAGCTATAAAAAATTCATCAAGGGGCTGGACAGATGGCTTAGCAGTTAAGGCATTTGTCTGTAAAGCCTAAGGATCCCAGTTCGACTCCAGGACCATGTAAGCCAGATGCACAACGGGGCACACGAATCTGGAGTTCATTTGCAGTGGCGGGAGGTCCTGACATGCCCATTCTCTCTCTCTCTCTCTGCCTCTTTTCCTCTCTCAAATAAATAAATAAAATGATAAGATAAAAGAATTGCTTTTTAAAAAATAAATATTCCTCAAATGCTTAGCATAAGATCAGGCAAATCTTTTAAAAACTTTCAGAAGGTGGGCCTGGAGAGATGGCTTAGCAGTGAAACGCTTGCCTGTGAAGCCTAAGGACCCCGGTTCAAGGCTCTATTCCCCAGGACCCACGTAAGCCAGATGCACAAGATGGCGCATGCATCTGGAGTTCGTTTTCAGTGGCTGGAGGCCCTGGCCTGCCCATTCGCTATCTATCTGCCTCTTTCTCTGTCTGTTGCTCTCACATAAATAAATAATAAACAAAAATTTTTTTTTAAACTTTCAGAAGGTAATAGATGCTCCATGATTCACCGATGGGCTACTGTATTTTACCACAAAAAGATTAATTTTATTTTATGTGAATTTTCTTAGTTTCTGATGTATTTATGCTTCTACTATGTATGTGTCTTCTCTTGACTGTCAAGGGATAATGGAGGAAGATAGCACTAGGAAAGTCTATTCACATATTGCATTACTCACTGAAGGTAGATGGAGAGACAATATAATATTTGTCAAATTTTGGAAATGCTTAAGTAAAATGAGCAATATCCATGAGGCTATATACCATGATAACTAAATTTGCTGTGGCCAGCTCATGTGATTTCCAAATCTTACCCATTGTAGCCAACATGTACATGTTTCTTTTTTTACATTTCAATAGTTTTGGGAAGAGAGATTTAAAAATGAAGAGATTTTTGATTTGATTACTCTTAAGTCCTCACATAAATGAACACAGGCTAGAAAGAGAAAAAGACAATCTTGCCAATCATAGTACTGTATTTGACTTTAGGATAATATTAAGTAGGATGAATCAATGGAGCTATTTGTTGCACCCGGGTGTCACCAACAATGCAAAAAGAGATTTGGATGGCAATAAAATTGAAATGGAATAAACCAATAAATGTGCTTTAAAATGGTGCAGGTTTTTAAGAAGTCACTATTGCAAAGTGGAATCTTAGGATGTTGATTTTAAATGTACGCCTGCAGGCCGTGGGTGCCTGAAGTCTTTTCCTCATAGAATCCTAGCTACAATGCAGTGGTCATTTCATGAAGCTCCTCCATTACTTCCTCTTACTTTGTCTAATTTAAGCCATTGAAAGGAACTTCAATGGTAACAGCATAAAGTTTACACTCTTTCCAACCGCATTCATAAAGTTGAATCTAAACATCTAGGTGTGGTTTTCCAGTACCACATAGTTCTTTTTTCTTCTATTTTTCCCCCTAAGGATGTCGCGTCCGCCTCGACCAGCAAGGAAGACGCAACGCTCGGACTCTTCTTGCAGCAGTTTATTCAGGAACCTTGAACAATCTTCTGACAACAATCTTCTGACTGACTGACTGACTGACTGACTCACTCACTCACTCACTGCCTCACTCACTCACTGCCTCACTCACTCACTCACTCTCACTCACTGACTCCCTCACTCACTGCCTGACTCACAGACTCACTGCCCACCGACTCACTGCCTGACTGCCTCACTGCCCCACTCACTCACTCACTCACTGACTCCCAGACTCACTCACTCCCTCCCTCACTGACTCACTGACTGACTGCCCCCGGGACAAGCCCGCCCAAAGCTTAAGAAGCCTTTGAACAGCCAACCCTGGTAAGCCATGTGGTGAATGCAGATAGGTCCACATATGCGGAAGCAAGCCTAGATCACGGCCCAAGCCAAATAAGGACTTGTTTATCCAGGAGAGCACTCGCCATCGGGAAGGCGGAAGGCGGAAGCCAGCGCCATCTTTAAGGCGCGGCACCTCGCAGCTCTCTACATAAGGATATTGAAGGTCTCACACAATCTTTCCAAAGTACTTCAAACATGCCAACTACTTCCCCTTGCTTAACGCTTCCTCTTCCCAATTCAGGAAGCTTTTCCTCCGTTTTAGAAACCATTCATAGGCTTCCCCATATTCCTAGATTAAAACACAAACTCGAAGAGTTTTTTCTCACTTGATTGCGACATGATGGCTTCATTTTTATCTATTACTTCCTAAACATCTGCCTCCTCTTACTCCCATCCTAACCCAGTAGTTCTTTTCATAACACAAGTCCTTCAATAGCTTGAACATGTCACATGTATGTTTTGAAAGAGATACCTCACAAAAACATCTTAAAGAGGAATATTTATTTTAGCTTATGGTTTCATGGAGGTTGTGTTGGGAAAGATGTAGGTGATGACATTGTGGTGGGAGGGACTCTGCCTATGACAGTGGCAGCACGAAAGAGTGTCTGTTTACATTGTTCAGACCAAGAGACTACCAGATAGGAGTGAGTGAAACCTTCAAAGGTCCACCCTTTAGAAGCCCACCTCCATCAGTCAAGCCCTACCTCCAGGTTTCACAGCCTTCAAATTACATATAAGCTGTGGACAAAACATTAAAAATAGAGGACTGCGGGGAACATTTGAGATTTAAGACATACCACTAGCCTGATAATTTTTCAGGCATATTCATAGGGTAAGTCAGACTCCACTGACTTATACTAGGTAAATGAGGTGAAAGCAAACTCTTTTCCCCTATCATGCACCTCTCACCTTACTGAAAAAGAGTTATTTGTTTAATATTTTTTTCCCTCTAGACATCAGTTCTTAAGAATTTCTGATATCATGTGCCTATTTAGCATTTTGATGAGTTTTACCTTTCCCTTCTCAGAACAATTCTTTTAAATGCATAAAATGAAGTACAAAGGCTTACAATAGAAATTATTAGTGTTGAAATTCAATTTCAAAGCATTAAAAACTAAGTTTATGTGGCTGGAGAGATGGCTTGGCAGTTAAGGAGCTTTCTGGCAAAGCCAAAGGACTCAATTTCAATTCCCCAATACCCAGATGCACTAGGTGGTGCATGTGTCTGGAGTTCGTTTGCAGTATCTTGATGCCCTGGTGAACACATTCTCTTCCCTTCTCTTTCTCTCTCTGCTTATATCTTTCTTATCTAAAATAAATGATAAACTATTTTTAAAACTGTTTATGATATCATATTTTCAATTTATTGATGCATTAACAATAAAACCCAGTGATTATCAATAACAAACAACTTATAAGTCATTATGAGGAAAGAGGTTTTTAATAAATATATGTGCAACACTGTCATGTCATAAATTTATCTGAGATTTTTAATGTTTGACTGTCATAGATGTTGTGAATACTTTGGTGATATGTGAACTATATTCCTAATTTAATTTAATTTCAAATTTCAGGTTCAGGTCAAAAATAAAGATGTAATTAAGATCTGTTTCTTTCTTTATATGTTTATAACTACCCTCTCTCTGTCCTAGATAAAAATGACATGCAAAACATCTTTCAAATCATTGAATCCCTAACTGTTAGCATGTGGCCAGATAATTATCTGTCTCTCTCACTCTCATTCCTCACATATATACACATATCCTCATTTAACCAGGTAGAACCAAAAAATTATTCAACCATCCATCCATCCACCAAAGTATGTGTTTGTGTGTGTGTATGTAGGTAGGTAGGTAGGTAGGTAAAGTTATTTTTCTAGGTTCTGGGGATAAAGGTATGAAGAAAGATGAAAATCTCATGTGTGGTAGACAATCCCTGATGCTGGGATGATCATCTAACCCCAAACAGTTTCATGAGAGGAAGGGATTTATTTCAACCTTTCAGATTCAGGGGAAGTTCTACTACCATGACTGGTGGAAGAGGCTGGCTCCCATTCATAAATGTAAGCAGAAAGACAAACCACCATCAGCCAGCAAACACTAAAATATAGCAAGCAGGGACCCCAGCCAGAGCCAGAGCTCAAAACCACTCTGGCTACCTTTGGGCTGAAATTCAGATCCACCCCCAGTGGCATGCCCCTTGTGGCAGAAATCTGTCTGCTAGGGCCTAAAGCTTCAAACTGAATTTTCATAAAACATCTGAGTCTATGGGGCCATACATTCAAACTACCATATCATGTTATCAGTCTTTTATTACTGTGAGAGATAAAACCAGTCCCTAAGACATCATAGACACAGGTTTATGAACATGAATCCTCTTTTGCTTTGCTCTTCCATAACATTAGTTACTTAAATACTTAGTATAATAGTTTTTCATTAACTATTGAAATTCTGAATTAATGGTTGACAAAGATTTAGAAAATTGAGAGTAATTTTTATTACTTTTTCAAATAGACATTGTTATAATTTCTGACTAGAGACATAGAGATCTTTAACATATAAAATTATAATTTCTACATTGTTGTAGTACCAGCTCATACAATTCTTCCTTTTATGAGTAGCTGTGGCTAGTGGTAGCCTCTTATCTTATCTTTGGAATATGTGTATTACTTACTTTGGGCACAGGTCCCTCCATTCTTCCCCACACTGCTGTACCTCTCTGGATAGGATCGTTCTTTGTTTTTTATATAAGTACATTGAGCACATACTATACCTTCAGAGAGTTGGCAGGATTGAAATTTATTTTGCTATGGATTCATACCCCCATTTTCCTTTTCTTATATTCTAGGGCATGGTGCCTTCAGAGCTAAAGGGCCCCTAACAAAGCAGAGACATTGTTGAAACTATTTGCAAATTCTCCTGGGATGGAAAACCTCCCAGGAAACTTTCAACTCTGAAAACAAGGTTTTGGTGCTTTCAACCCCCTTTTAAATTAAAAAAAAATATATGTATTCATAACATCCTACAATGAGATTCTATGTCTTTAAGAGAGTACAGGAGACTCAAGAAAGACATAATCTAGGAGGGAAGACCCATGTTATGGACTTGGTTTCTCCTTTTTATCTAGGATCCTTGGAGGTGGAGAAGTAATAAAATATAGGCTATGTGATATACTTATCACTTTATGTAACTTTGAATGTAAAGGAAGTGGCACAGAGGGAGACTTGCACTCAAGAGATATTCTGAAAATTGTTTACATTGTCTGTCTAATGCAGGTCCCTGTGTAGTTGTAGTCTGGCCTTATTTAAATCTTCATCAGTTAGCACACTGTCCAACATTTTATACATTTCTAGACATGTTTCCTGAACTCAGCCAGAGGATTTTAAGATAAAAGTAAGATATGCTACTAGCCTGCTGGCACTAGAATTTTTTTCTCATGCAATCTGAGCTTTTCTTAAATAGCAGCATACAGGAAACTTTGAGAATTTGTCAATAAGTTTGACTGTATTGCTTGAAGTCTCAAGACATTGGTTTTTGAATAAACAATAGGGCTAGAATATAGTATGTCTGTGAATGTTGGGCAAATTGTGTGCTTGGTGAATTGCCATAAGCCAGCCTTAATTCCCAGATTTAATATTAAATGTCCATTGAATACCTGCCTCCTGATATAGACAATAAACAAGTTGGACATGCTGTTTATATTCATTAAGTAACATTTAGTTAATGGAAATTTTTAGATGAAAATTTCATTTAAAATTAAAATTATGTCTGGGGATATAACTCAGTGGCAGAGCACCTGTGTGCAAGAGGCCTTGAGTTCCATCTCCACCATAGCCACAACAACAACAAAAAAATCACACAAATAGGGCTGGAGAGATGGCTTAGCCACTAAGGCATTTGCATGCAAAGACAAAGGACCCAGGTTCAACTCCCCAGGACCCATGTAAGCCAGATGCACAAGAAAGCTCATGCATCTGGAGTTTCTTTTGCAGTGGCTGGAGGCCCTGAATGCACATTCTCTATCTGCTTCTTTCTCTGTCCTTCACTCTCAAATAAGTATCCTGGATATCCATGACCTCACAGTGCCTGACACTACCTACACAAAACCATCATAATAGGAGGAAAAGATCATGACATCAAAATGAAAAGAGAAACTGATTGAGAGGGGGAGGGGCTATGGTGGAGAGTGGAGTTTCAAAGGGGAAAGTGGGGGGAGGGAGGGAAGTACCATGGGATATTGTCTACAATTAAGGAAGTTGTCAATTAAAAAGTACCTAATAAAAAAATAAAAACAAAAATATTAAAAAAATCATACAAATAAATAAATAATCAATAAAATTAATCCTAGACCTCTAATCATAGTGATAAATATAAAAAATTAAGTGACTTTTCTATTTCCAATAATTACTGGCAGAAATAAGGCAATATCATCAGGGATTTTTATAAACATGTTTTTCTAATTGATGTTGATCTAGTATTTTGTTGCACTTTGAATCTACTTTGTTGTGTAATAGCCAGGAATTTACTTTGTTCCTAGAGACATAAAGTTTGTTACTATTTTATTCCAATTATCATATAAAAAAGAGTCATTTATAATTTTACACTCTTACATTATTGAAGTGTTCTCAGAATATATCTAACACATAGCATTTACAGATAATATTTTAAAAGATTTCTGCTATCTAATAGGGGTGCAATATCACTGCTTCCATATTTACTTAAGCTGAGATTAGGTCCATTCCATCTGATCACCTGTCTTACACGTGTATGATGCTTCGAGCATCTCTTCAGTCTTGCAGAGTTCCTACATCATTCTGAGATAAATACTTTTTATTAAGCTTTAGTGTTTTAGAATATTGATGACATTCTCAGCTTTAACTCACTTCAGTATTTGATTTGTAATGTCTATTTCAAATGAATATTCAACGGATAGCCAAATGTCTACTTCTGAAGTATCTTTCTACAACATAAGCATCATTTTGTAGTAGTGAACCTGAGGACAGAATTCCCTATGAGCTGAGCCAGTCAGTTCCTCCTGAACAGTTATCATTAGGGACACTTTTTTTTGTGCAGATATATATTTTAAATTTTTGTTTATTTATTTATTTGAGAGTGACAGATAGACAGAGAGAGAAAGAGGCAGATAGATAGAGAGAGAGAATGGGCACTCCAGGGCCTCCAGCCACTGCAAACAAACTCCAGATGCATGCACCACCTTGTGCTGCTGGCTTACGTGGGTCCTGGGGAATTGAGCCTTGAACTGGGGTCCTTAGGCTTCACAGGCAAGTGCTTAACCACTAAGCTATCTCTCCAGCCCTCCCCCAGATACATATTTTAGATAATTGTGAAGAATGAGAAGGTCTAGCACCTGTCCTTCTATGGCACACTGGAGACAAGAATTGGAGACAAGAATTCATCACTGAGCTTTAGGAGTGAAAAGTGGGCATTGTGTTTGGCAGTGAAGGAGGCAGCCAACACACATACTCTTTCTAAATGTTTAAAGTGGATTAGAAATGATATTTCCAATGTCCTATACAGAATGCCCATCTATATCAAATGCCAGGTCAACATTTTTTAGACCAAATTCTAGTACTATGCATTTAAGTGCACATAAAAAAAATCCACTTTACTACTGCAGAAAATACACCTTGGAAAGTTTGTCCTTCTCCTTCTTCCTTTTTATAGCAGTACTATAATTCATAGTTCAACTTAATTGTTTTCTTATTGTAGGCTCAGACCAAAAGAGCCTCTGACATATCCTATATAAAATGAACCAACATGGGGGGAAACAAAATAAAACAATGCTCAGACATGATCAGCAAGAAAGCCATCTGGGCTGGAAGCTCCCTCAGCACTTTCAGGGAGGGAACAGTGGTGTTCATCACTGGCCCAGTGGGAGGTCAGCATTCAGAGAGGCCATTGGATCTGATGACACACACTCTGAGTGATGATAAATAGAGTCGACTGCTGCCAATATGAAGAGATTTCTGCAGTGCACAGCCAAGGTTCTTCAAGGCAGAAAAGCAAGCAAATGATCCAGCCAGATAAAAAAAAATAAATGGAGGTGTACATGGCTCTACATGCAATCATCTGATATTTTAACTCATATTTCCAAGCCTTATTTTTTCTCATCATCCTCTTCAGATCTCATAAAATGTTTTTGGTACAAAAAGCCAAAAACATAGTGTGTCAGTAGTAACATAATAATTTTATATCTTACAAATATCTATGAAGGCCTCCATTTGGCTGTCATATTTTTCAATTTATGGTATTACATCTAATCCTTTTAGTTCCCTGGATTGAGACAGAAAGATAAAAAAGCAAAGGAAGAAGGTGAAAAGGGCATTATGGTTACATTAGGAATGCTTCATATTTTGTTATTAGTTCTTGGGGCTTGACAGGGCAGTTTAAAACCTGGCAAGGGAGCGACAGAGGTACCATGTCATGTTAGCAGTATGAGAGAAGAGCCCAAGGCTCATACATCACCTTCTACTGTGTCTAAAGTTGAGGGGTGGGTGCGCAACACATGTATCCTGAGTGACTGATGGAGCTAAAAACAGTTCCAGACAAAGGTTCGTGAAAAGATTGTCCCAGTGTTGGCACTGATTAACTAAAGCGTGACATACACCAATTGGTGTTGGCGTCTATAAAGGTAACAGATGTCTCTCTGACAGGGTAGGTAGAGAAAACAGTTTGTATAGTAAAAAGATGCAAAACTAGGGACAGAATAAATAAATTTGGAGAAGTTCCCACCAAGCCTGGGGTTCTTGTCCATGCAGGTGGAAGGAGAGAATGAATTATCTTCTCTCAGATTTTGGAAGGCAGTTTTGCATTTTGAATAGCCAACAGCATTTCATAGCTGTGAGAATGACAGAAAAAAAAATCTGCGTTTCCCTCCTCACTTTCAGAGGCATAAAGTCCCTCTGTGTGACTCAGGCTGCCTTGATCATCCATCAATGCTGCTGTCCACTCTGTTTTAAATAGGAGTGCTTCAGAAGAGGCGGCCTATTCTTCACATTGACATTTAGGACTATTAAGAATACCACAATGACTTCACTTAGCATTTTTTTTTTTTGTGCTCCTTCTTTTGATCAGTAAAGTCATCCCAAGCAACAATGAAATTAAAAGCATCATTTAGAGAATCTGCTTATGTAAACTTAAGTTTCATTTCAGCAGGTCAGAATATTATCTTTGGTGTTTTCCTTTTAAGTGATGCCAACAGATATATGACTCTAAATAATTTTGCAGCTGTAAAAAAGATCCAAGGAGTTAACAGCTCATGGTCAGATGTTAACTAGTGACTCTTTGAAGATCTAAGAAAGCATAATATGTTCTAAGAACAAAGCAGAATCAGGGGGACTCTCTCTGAATTTTTAAAATATTTATTAAATATGCATTTTGGTTGGCAGAGGTGTCACAATATTAGATTTTTTTTATGTTCCATATGAATACAGTGAAGGCAGAATTTAATGGGAACTTGATTTCTTAAAGAAACATTTGTAGCAGGCTCAGGTCTCACACAAACCTGGTCACCATTGATAAGAGTGACATTTCAGGGATGCAGCTCCATCAGATGGGAAGCTATACTTTTACTCTTTTCTCTTCTCTTCTCTTCTCTTCTCTTCTCTTCTCTTCTCTTCTCTTCTCTTCTTTTTTTAAATTTTCTTTTCTCTTTGTATAGGATCTCATTATGTAGTGAGGGTGTCCCTGAACTCTTAATTCTCCTGCATCAGACAAAGGAATGCTAGGATTATAGACATGGATCTCCACTATCATCATAGTACTCTTCAGACATCAAATAACAAATATTAATATCTTGTATGTTGATTATGTCTTTTAGGTCAATATCAGTTTTATAGGTAAGAAGTTTAGAATCTTTTCTCCCAAATTATTTGTTTTCCTTTGTTGACATATTATCTTCAGAATGATGGCAGAACTGATTAAATATGTTCATCTAACAGCATGTTTTAAAATTGTCTGACTGCCCCTTTTGTTATAGACATTTCACTTCTGCTCCTAATTTCCTTCAGCTAGAAAATTCCAACATCAAGGATTCAGATCTGTGAATGTTTCATGTCACTATCTGAAATAGCCTGAAATATATTCACATGAGTTCATTTAATCTCAACTGCAAGATTCTTCCCTATTTCCTTGCTAACCTCTGTTTTTTCATCCATTCTTTTGCGGAAATTTTAACAAACACTAAAGTTCCCTTTCTCATCTCACTGTGTATTTGTATAGATATTTGCAATTTCTCATTGAAGGTAATGATATATTGTTGCATACTATCTCAATTCTCTTAATTTTGTTGCAATCATACAGTTTTATGGGTTGGCTTAGAAAAATTTAAAGTCATGTGATAATATGGCATAGTAAAGTGAATTTTATTTGGAAGTATCCATTCAATTTCAATTTACTTAAACTTATTTTAATGTAAATGTTTATATTTAATATTAGTTATATGGGTCAGATATAGGCCATTTCTATTTACTTATTTTTTAAAATTTATTTATTTATTTATTTGAGAGCAAGAAAGAGGCAGAGAGAGAAAGACAGAGAGAGAGAGAGAGAGAGAGAGAGAGACAGGGGGAGAGAGAGAGAGAGAGAGAGAATATAGGTGTGCCAGGGCCTTTAGCCACTGCAAACAAACTCCAGACGCATGCTCCACCTTGTGCATCTGGTTACGTGGGTCATGGGGAATTGAACCTGGGTCCTTTGGCTTTGTAGGCAACTGCCTTAACTGCTAAGCCATCCCTCCAGCCCTACTTCATTTTTCTTCTGTGAGGGAAGTATTTCTTCTACTGCAGAGCCCTTCTACTATTCATAGGCTAGGAGCAGATTACAGTGAAGACATTGCCTTTTTAGTGATAATATTAATAAAACAAGCAATGATGCAGAAAACCCAAAATGAGGGTCACTGTTACATTTCAGCTTTTGATGTTGGGAACCAAACCATACAGCAGATTATAATAAATTACTCAGCTTATGATAGCAGTCATCTCATATGAATCTGTGTCTTCATTTGCTCCCAAGGTCTGAGTTGGCAAAGTAGAAATTTTATACAGATTTCTTCACCCACACAGACTGATCTGTATTATTTATAGAATGACCCCTCCTTGTATTAGACTTCTCTAAAATGACAGCAGCAAAAATAGCTAATGTTTCCTGAATGTTTCAGAGTTATACAGATCTGTCCAAGGAATGGGCAAAAATAATCACCATTGCTCTTTTCCTTCCTATGCCTGCTTGCATTTATATTACAAGATTATAAGTGTGCAAATCATAATTGACCTTTTTTTTTTTTTTTTTTTTTTTTTTTTTTTTTTTTGCTTTTTTGAGGTCGATTCTTGATGTAGCCATGGAAAACCTGGAATTCACTGTATAGCCTTAGGAACTCATGGTGATCCTTCTACCTTTGTCTCCGAAGGGCTGAGATTAAAGATGTGTACCACCATGCCTGGCTAATTTACTTTCTTTGTTTGCAGTATTAATTTATTGTTGAGTCAAATGCTTTTAGACTCTTTTGTACACAGAACAATAGATTTTGAACAGTTCTAGAACTGAACAGAAAGATCAATATTCAATTAATTATTTTGGGTTTAGAGAGACTGCTCAGTCCATAGCCTGGCAGATTTGTTGTTGTATTCCTGTATCCTTGGCCACAGATACACTCCACCAATCCTTCATGGCAAGAAGCATCTAAACTTGAGCCCATGAGAGGTACTGAGGAATGACTGCTCACCATATTTGGCATTGTCCACTCCCATATCAGTGGAGACAAATAGAGTATCTCAAACCCCTGACAATACTGGGGCCCCTCTGATCATTACAAGTCCTGCTGAGTGGATATGGAGTGCTTCAAACAGCACAAAAGATGCCCAGACTTCTGGATGAAATAGTTCAGTTTAAAGCAGTTTAAGGTGAAGGGCTCCCAGAGGTCTTCCGAACAGTTTGCCACTCAACCAGGAAATATTGCTGTTATTTAAAAAAAAATGCTAATTTTTTGAACTTTATTACACTAATTAATACATAGCTAAAACTTTCAAAAAAATTCCTTATTGTGAGGGCTGGAGCAATGGTTTAGCGGTTAAGGTGCTTGCCTGCAAAGTCAATGGACTCAGGTTTGACTCCTCAGGATCCCTTACCTACAAAGCTAGAGGCCCTGACCTGCCCATTTTTGCTCTCTCTCTCTCAATCTTTCCCTCTTTCTCCCTTTCAAATAAATGAATAAATAAATACATAAAAATATTAAAACTATATATTTATTGTATTTACTGGTGTTATGTTAGGCCCATGAATTATCCCTTACAGGATCACATGTGGAATGATGCTTCCCAGATAGTGAGGCTATTTTTGGAAGCTCAGAAAACTCTAGAAAGTGGAGTCCACTTGGAGATCCCCAGAAAGGGCACAGCTATGAAAGTTCTTTGATTGTTCCTAGTCCTTTTCTCATTCTCTCTGCTACCTGTCTTACATCAGATGGACAGCATTCTCTTTTACATGCTTTGATTGCTGTGAAGTTCTGTCCAAGTGTTTGGGCTAAGAAATTATGGACTGATCTCTGATCTGTGGGCAAAAGAAGTCTTTCCTTCCTGAAGTTATTTTTGTAGGGTACTTTGTTATAGTGACAAAAAGGTACCTAAAATAGCCAGGCTAAGTGGAGTCTGTCAGTTTCTTTTACTAGAATGCCGAACAACTGTAAAGTCAGAAATATACACTAAGGGCACAATGCTTTGCTGCCCTGTGTACTGAGGAGAATCTGAGAGCTGAGAAAACAAGGCTTAGGTCTACAAGGAGGATTTTTTTTTTTTTTTTTGGCTTTGATTGCTTTCTATTTACCTTTTTGCTGAAAGAGATTTCTATCTTTCTGGTGGGAATCCATTTCCCTTTTCTGAAATCCAAGATGCACCTTCAAGGTATGATTACAATCTAATTCTGGGAGGAATTGCTAACTGGTTCAATTAAAACTGCTGTCTTGTAAATTAACGATTCTGACTGCTTTTCCTATGGAATCACAACAATGTTACTTTTAAGCTTACCTTACCAGTAAACAAAAACAAAAACCAAACAAAATCAAAACCTAACAAAATGAAAATCCCATGTAATAAACATTTTCCTGGGGCAAAGACTAAATACTGAAGCAGGAACTATATCATATTTATATTTTAATCTCTTGAATCTATCCCAACATGACACAATATCAGTCTGACAATTACGATTTTTAGTTAAATGAATGAATGATTATATAGCAGTCTTGAATTTGGATTAAATGTTATATTCTATGTAAAATATTTACCTAAGTTCGAGAAGAGTACAATCAAACATTTCATAAATCAATGATATATTTTCATATAAAATTCATATCATTTAAGTGATTCATTTTTGAAAGTTACAAGTTTAAGAGAAAGATGATACTGCCTGACTTCTACATAATTTGATCTTATCTTCTACAATAGAAGATCCAGCTCAATAATGCAATCTGAAGAATAGTAATAGGCATAAGTATTTTACAAAACATGGTCATAACTTTCTGGTCAAGAGCAGATATTTCATTCTAGATGCGAATATTTTCATCCTAGTCAACTGACAGGTATGTAATATTGAATTGAAAATTCAATTGCAAATTGAATACCTGGAGTATTCTACCACTCACCCATATTTTTTGTTTTAATTATTTAAATTTTAGCATTAGGAAAAATGCAGGTAATAAGTTAAAAGAGGGCATGGTGTGGTTTATAATGTAAGTTTCACATAGGAAAAAATATGACCTTAAAAATATTACAAGTTCAGGATATATCAAGTAATGTAAGCATGCTCTATCAGTGCCTGATGGTGGAAATTAGTTATGTCTTTCTAAGAAGCAATTAAAGTTCCTTTGACATTTTATAGTAATCAATTAAATCCATCTTAATTGGTGCTCTCCTTCCTTATCATCATCTTATTCTTTCCAAATTGTATGTCTTGTATGTCTTCCATTTGATGTTGGAAACCATATATGTTTCCTTCCATCCTTATATAACTGATCAATCTAATAGCAGTAATCAGTTACATATATATGATATGGAATTATATGTCATATCTAGGTCTTTATATAATAATTGTGATCAGCAATATATATGAAAGACACTATTAGTATGAATTGGTGTGCTCGCTTTAGCAGCACATATACTAAAAATTGGAATGATACAGAGAAGATTAGCATGGCCCCTGTGCAAGGATGACACACAAATTCATGAAGTATGAATTGGTGAATTTCTCTCACATATTTTTTGATATGACTAAATAAATTTTGTATTTGCAAGTAAGGAAAATGAAATTCAAAGAGATTCCTTGCTATTCCTGATTACTTGAAATCCAATATCTGACATTATATACCAGCAATGAAGGCTGAATTCTAGGTTTGAATTCTAAGACAAGATAAAATAGTTATTTCACTTATAGTATTTAAATACTACAGTAACATTATGGATGTACAATCCATGTTGATTGTCTTCCCTTATAGTTTGCCAACACTGGTCAATTAGAGTGTCCAGTGCTTCAGAATAAGTTCTTGTCTTAAAATACAGATCTGATTTAAGTCAGCAACATACTTAAGGAGAGTACTTTGATCACATGTTCTTTTGGTTTTTTGAAACAAGGACTCCTGTAATTCAGGCTGGTATTGACTCATTTTAAAAATATTTTATTTATATTTATTTATTTGAGAGAGAAAAAGGGAGAGAGAGGGAGAGAATGGACATGGCAGGGCCTCCAGACACTACAAACAAACTCTAGACAAGTGCGCCCCCTTGTGCATCTGGCTAATGTGGGTCCTGGGGAATCGAACCTGGGTCCTTTGGCTTTGCAGGCAAATGCCTTGACCGCTAGGCTATCCCTCCAGCCCTGGTGTTGACTCTTGATCCTTCTTTCTCTATCTTCCAAGTGCTAAGATGATCAGTTTTTCCCACCATGTCTAGCTTTTGGTAAGATCTTTCAAAAGACACACTGAGGGACAAAAGAAAAGATGAAGTGTACAAAAAAAGCACAAGGAATCTAAAAAAATGTCTGAGTCGATGTGCCATTTATTCAATATTTTATCATTATGAGATATAGTTCATGCACTCAGTAGATACTGATTGCACTTTCAAGGGGCTGACACTTACTGAAGATGCCAAGGTGAGAAAGATAAGAAAGGTCAGAATCCTACACACATGGCATTTTTTAGCAGTGGCATGCTCACACTCAAGGTTTGACTTGAATATTATATTGACTAGAATATTTTAGTTGATTGAAAAAGCTTTGAATAGATATTAGTCACTTCTATGTACGTTATAGAAACAGTGGGGTATTTATAGGTAAAGTCTTGAAAAATACTTCAAATTCATTCAGATCATAAGGCCATTAGGCTGCATTCACATTAATTGTAAATAAATATAGGAATTCATTTCCAGGACAGAGTTAATACTAAGGAAGACAACTTTACCTACATAATAGTTTTGAAGACCCAAATCCTGGTATTAGCCCTTTTTATACATGGGCTCAGACTTCCAAAAGAACCATATGATCAAGGGAGAGTGATTATCCAAATATGCCATGAAGCTGAGAAACAAGAGGTAATATAATCCATGGATACACATAAATAGAGGTAAGCTCAGGAAGTAAGTACAGGCAGGCTGGACTCTGGAGTTTATCAACCTTGCCAATTGTGTTACATTGACGTTAGTACTTAACAACTAATCTGCTCTCCCAGTACCTCACAGAATGTAGAAATATGAAGGTAGACATAACCCTATTTTCTTAAATAAAGTGTCTCTATTGTCCTTATAGTTTCAATTACGAAATACATAAATAAGATTTACACACATACACGCATGCACACTCACATCATCACAAGTTATTTAACTTTTTTCTTATTTCAAGATCTCTCAATTTTGAACAGCACAATTCATAAAATGTTTTAATACTATGAATAAAATCACTTCAGTCTAATTTTAATATTTTTCTTTAAAAATTATTATTATTATTATTATTATTATTATTATTATTAACAAGCTGTTTTTTATGGACACATCATGTGTTGGTACCCACTTTTACCTCATCACTGCCCCCATTCCATTGGGGATGCTCCTCAGTGGGGTTGCAGGTAATTCCCATGGGGTTGTAGTTTTTGCATTGTGGGAGCAGTGAACCATATGTATGATAAAGGAAACTTTGCAGCATTTCTGATGAGCAGCTGTTATGGCTGCTTGAATCTTTCCTTAGGATGACCATTATTGAGTCTTTATACTTCTGCAATGGCTTGATTTATGTGCCTCTGAAAGTTATTCAAAATTATCTGAATGAATGGAAAGAGGTCTATCTGTGTGCAATTGGATAATTCCCAGTGTAGCAGCTGTGTGGTACTAAGACTGAATGTGCCTCTGGAAATGAAATGGCATGACTTTGTGTTCCCTTCTTTTTGTGTTTCTACTTCCCAGGTGGTTGGAAACTGCACACTTAAAATTGTTCCCATGAATTGATTTGAAACTGAGTGTTGGTCAACTGCCATGGTAAAACTGAACATGTACTTTCTTTTCTTTCTTGACAATTACTTATTTGAGAAAAAAAGACACATAGTACTGTGATTTCCTTTTCTTGCATTTGCAATTTTGTGGTATGAGGGCAAGGATATGTGTATATGTGCTCATATATGACTAGGCATATGTATGTGAATGAGCATTCATACATGTATGTGAACATGTGTATGAAGGCCAGAGGTTGATATTGGGTGTCTTCCTTAATCACTCTTTACCACTGAACCCAGAGCTCACTGATTTGGTGAACTAGCTATCCAGGAAGTTGTGGGAGCCTCCTGTTTCCACTTCTCCAGCACTGAATTTACAAATGTGCCAATACTCGCAGATTTTATATGGCTGCTGTAAATGTGAACTCAGATCCTCATGCTTGCACAATAAGCACTTTACCCAACAGCCATATCCTCAGCCTGTATCAGACACTTCTTACAGAAATGTACTCTTGACTTTATTTCATGGGTAGAGAAAATTGTGATTTTAGTTTCATATCTTAGTAAACTATACATGGATTTTCTTAGTCAGCTATGGGTCAAGTACTGATTTGCATATAGCTAAAACTTTATGCTTACTTTTCCACTCCATCCTTAGAGTCACGTTAGGTTTGGGAAGTTGAGGAATCAACCACCAAGTACTGATATCAGCATGTTCACCGGAGTCAGGCCTGGTTGAACTCTAGTTCTTTGGCTTTCTTGTAGCACACTAACATTGTTCTTCCTGTCTGTGAACAGTCATGTTAGGCAACCCTAGAAAAGGGGCTAAGCTGACCCTTGATGGGGTCTGAATGGGACACAAAAATACAACTGTAGTAGTATCTAAATCCATTCCCCCCACCTGCTCAATTTATTTGTTAGGTTAAGGTAGTGTTTCTCAAGATTGAAAAAATCACATAATAATAAGACTTCTGGGGATCCATGAATCCTAATATTGACACGAAATCATGTGGTGTTGCTTCTGATGAAGTGAAATGGAGAATGAAATTTGCCACACTAGCAGAAACACTGAAACCTTACACTCCTTATTTGCAAGGGTATCTTTGACAGGCCAGTCTGTACTAGTCTTCTATTCTTATAATTGAGATGAAAGCATGCATTTTTTAAAAATCTCAAAGAGCAATGAAAATTTCTGTTTCAAAAAGTTGTGTTAAATCATCTTTAATAAAAAAGAATGACTCCTTTCCAACCCCCCAAAAGTTTAGATTATCTAATCTTTTTTTTTTTTTTTTTTTTTTTTTTTCGAGGTAGGGTCTCACTCTGGTCCAGGCTGACCCAGAATTAACTCTGTAGTCTCAGGGTAGCCTCGAACTCACAGTGATCCTCCTACCTCTGCCTCCCAAGTGCTGGGATTAAAGGCGTGCACTACCACACCCAGCTTTAGAATATCTAATCTTTTCTAACTAAACATCACATACATATTTTGATGTGTTGCATATTTATTCAGAATATCTATTAAATGTTAACACTAATTTGTGAAATTAACTAGTATATTTCTAGAAAATTGTGAGTCATAAACCAGATAAGCCTTCTTCTAGGGAAATATCTGATTGTGCATATGAATGGACATTGATAAGAGAAAAAGGAAGAAAACTCAGATCTAGACCTTGTGCATTACCCTTCATCTGCTCATGCAGGTCTCAGATTCAGTAAGGAAAACAGTTCACAAGCTCTCATCTATTCTGTGGAAAAGAAGATATATTTTCTAGGCACCATCCTCTGCTTCAGATTTGTTTATTTCACAACTGACAAAGTGGTACTGTCTGCTCTGAATCATTAACTAAAAACACTCCAAGAGCCCAATACCCTTTTGTTAATTGTAAAATACACAAATCTGCAGTGAAGAAATAAATGCCTCTCTTCTGGGGGCGGGTGAGGGAGGGTTCTTTTTCTAACACTCTTTCTAGGCCAGCTGGATATGGTTTAGTTTTGAGTTCTCTAGAACTTTAAAAATATGTAGAAATTACAGTGTGTATTTTTGCACATCTAATTCTTCAGGTTCGTAAGTGATTTTAAAAAGGAATTATGAGTTGAATTATACATATGTATACCTATATATATATAGCTATATAAATGAAAAGAATATCAATGAGAGAATCTATTTCTTTCCCTCTAAAAGCTAAAATTAGTCCTATGTAGAGACATTAATATTTGCTTTCCATGAATGGGGACATTAACACCAATATACAAAGGAAATGTACTTCAGAAATTATGTGTCAATATAAAAAGGAACTAGAGCTAGAAAATTAATAGATGATAAAGTAAAATTTATTTTTCATTTGTGTGTATTGTATTATACTTGTATGTACATATTCGTTATGCGCAAGTGCATGGAGGACAGCCTACAGTGTCATTCCTCAGGCACTATCCACGTTTTGACAAAGGGTCTCTCATTGGTCTGGAACTCACCAAGGAAGCTTGACTGGCTGGCAAGGTAGCCAAAGGAATCCACTTGTCTCTACACACTAATTCTGAAATTCTAAGCACATGCTGCCATGCCTGGCTAAGGGAATCCAATGCAGATTCTCATGCTTGTATGATGTAGCAGACAGCTTCAGTTTCGCTGAGATGAACTTCCAGACCAGGTACAGTTATGGAGGAAGGGATATTATTTATTGAAGCTTACAGATCCAGGGGAAGTTCCATAATGGCAGGAGAAGTGGCCTGCTCTCACAGGACCAGGCAAGACAGAGAAAAACCAACCAGGCACACAGCACACAGAGCAAAGCTACAGCCAAAAGCCACAGCACACTTCAGGAACTCCTGGTAGGCACACTTTGTATATCTTTACAATGGAATCTCAAACCCACCACCACACCTTAATACCCAGTGACATTGCCTCTAGCAAGGTGGCTGCAGATGCAAACTATAAACTAATAAAACACTGAATATATTGGGGGCCATATATTCAAAGTATCATATATGACAAGCACTGTCCTTATTTATCTATCTCCAGAGTCTGATAAAATAAAATCTAAACTCAAATCATTAAAGAAAACAAACAGGAACATTCATGGATGAATGAAGAGGGTAGTAAAAACAGAATATTCAGAGGTAGATTGCATCTTTGACTGATTCACTATACTCAATTGCTAGGAGTGTTCTATGGGGGAATTCAGATTTTCCTGTGGTCCAGTAGATATATCTAGTGACAGAAAAAAGTCAGAAGAGAAACCATGCTTCATCTATGACTAAAATTAACATTTCCAAAAGATTTGTGGGAGGAGTTAAATCAATACAAATAAAGATCAGTATTTATTAGCAATTTGAATATAGGACTATTCTGGAGACTGGTTCAAAAAAATGATTAATTTTTCTTTCACTGTTTGAACATGAATCCAAATCTTACTAGTGATTAGTGAATGGGATCAACTGGACAATGCATACACGAGTTAGAGGTTGAACAACTTCCACTGTGACCTGTGTGTGTGTGTGTGTGTGTGTGTGTGTGTGTGTGTGTATAAAAGAGTTTTGACAAAGCAATATTGTGCTACTTTTTGTTCCTGTAAACTATTTAGATCTGTAGACTAAGTTTGTTGAACATTTGGACATGGAAGATTTGCTAATATTTTGTGTCTGCTGAGACCCCCCTGAAGACTAATATGCATAATTATTAATTAATAGATTTTGCTTATTATTATTTTTCTTTCATGTCATCTTGCTATGTGTTGTACAAAGTCACCCATCAGTCTGGGAATGGTAAGAACAGAAAGGAAAAAAAAAACCCAGTGATTTCTAATGAGACTTTACTTCTCAAAAATAGCACTCTTTTAAAAAAATATTATTTATTTTATTAGTTATGCTCATAATGTGAATACATTCATGTTGGTTCCTTTGACAGCCTCCTCCCTGTCCTCAAACCTCTGAAGGGTCCCTCCTCATTGGGGAATGTGGGTAGTGCATTGTGGGGGTAGCCATCAGTTATGGGGAAGAGGCAATGCCTCTGTGCATAGTGACCCAACTTGTGGCTCTAACAATCTTTCCACCCCTTCTTCTGTGAATTTCCTTGAGCCACGTTGAGTTCATTTTAGGTCTATCTCAGTGATGAGGTCTTTGGAACCTCTGTGTCTCTGGATATCTGGTTTAGTAAGAGCTGAGTGTTCTCTGTGTCTATCTCCTTCAGCCTTGTGAAGAACAGCACTCATTTATCTTAGTTTATGTCTACATTAACTTTGTTAGTAATCTTTATATAACTTTGTCTTTCTAAGTAATTCCTAAAGTGGAGTAAGATTTAAATATATAGTTTATTTATGCTTTGGTGAGCTGGTGAACTCATAACCAGTTAATTTGCAAACATGTCTGCAGCTCATATTGATAGAAACAGGCACTATACAGTTAGTTTGTTTAATGATATTTCCATTCTATTCATGCTAATTCTTTTTAATTTATCAGATTATCAGACATTCTGGTCCCTAAGAATATTTCACATTACTGTTAGTCATGCTTATTATTTTTCTTTCTTGCAGTAATAATAGAGTGGGGTCATACATGGTCCATGCTAGTTTGCTGATTTTATCAGTGGTCTATGAACTTTTCCTCCATTATTGGCAGATCACATAATATATAACTTTTATTATTTTATAATATATAGTTATATATAATTTACACACATGTATGTATTATATAGACATATTGCAAAGAGTATATATATGTATATATTGCACATATATGTTTGTGTGGTTTATATGCATGTTCCTTTGTGTGTGTAGCTGCAAATATATGTGTGGAGGCCCATGCATGTGTGTGAAAGCCAGATGTTATTTTTTGAGACAGGATATCTCACTGTACCGAGAGTTCACTGAGTCAGCTAGATGAACTAGGCAGCGAGCACTAGGGATCCTCCTGACTCTGACTCCGCAGTAACAGTACGGAAGGCATGTGCTGTCATGCCCAGTTTTTATGTGAGTGCTGGTTTTAGAACTCAGATCCTCGTACTTGGATGGCAAGTACCTTAATCACTGAGCAACTTTCCCTATCTACCAGATATATATTTTTGGGGAAGAATACACATGAGAAGACACTGAGCAGGCAGTCAGAACACAGCTCATACTGAGTGTGTGGCATTTTTTACTTCAGAACATGAATCTTTAATTCCACTTTCCTCATGCTTTGTCTCCTTTAGGCAGATCCTTCAGCCAGTCTAATATATTTTCCAAAAGAAGACATTGTATGGCTTTGAAAGAAATAGCATTGACTAGAAATGGCTGAGTTTCATAATCCATTATGTGAGCTATTGCATATGAATGTGAATGCATTTTATCGTTCTGTGCTTAGCTTACCATGATCATATGCAGCATGAGCTGAGATCTGCATATGCATTCAATAATGTTCAGATCTTATGCTTAATTGGTATCCATAAATACCTCCCCTTTACTTAGCATCCTTTATACTTATATAGTAAAACTAGAAACACAGTTTTGCATCTATCTCTTTAGGGATTTTTGGGCAGCACAGAATACCTCCATTTCCCAACTATCTTATCCACAGAACCAAATTCTTGAATTCATGAAGAAAAATGTCATGTAATAAAGACAAATGACCTTTACAAGTATGCGGGAGGACTGAAGGAAAATGATTTAGGTGCTCTTCATTTGTTTATCTAAATCTGGGTAATTTAATTCTTTTTCTAGAAATGTGGAACAAAATCTAAGATGACATAATCTAGTTGAGCCTGGTACAATCTGAGTAATTATCATAGTTATTATTATTTTTTTTTGATTTTGAAATCACTACTTAGTCAAAGCTGTTTCAAACTCATGGCCATTCTCCTGTCTCAACTTGAAGACAGATTATAGGTGTGAGCCATTATGCTCGGCCATTTTCAGTATTAGAATCATCCTTGTGGAGTGATTACTTTTTAGCGCCCCTTGAAATACAGGGAAGTTGTACCCTATGAAAGCATGAATACAGAAGCATGTTACACTGCCCTGAAAGCTCTCTCAGTTCCAGTGTCTTTTCCATCTGTGCTTCTGAATCCCTCAAGGTCTCTGAAGCTGTACAATATCTGCAGTTGGTTTCTGTTCTTTTCACCTGAACTGTTCTAAAAATAACACTTTATAGCCTTTATGGTACATCTGTTGTTTCTGTAATTAAAATGACTAAGATAAGTGACTTCCATATCAGTGTAAGAAGAGACTTAGATGGAATTACAGTGCTGGGTTTTTCTAGTCCTTCTACCATACTCCCATGTACTTAGGCTTCATTTTAATATTTTGGGATAATACTTTTTTTAAAAAAAGGTATATTACTTCAAAAATCTATCATTTTATGCACCATTAAAACAACTTTAACATATTCCTTGAATAGTCGTGTAATAAAATGGTTGGCAGGAATTTTTAATCAAGTATTTTAGGCTTTTATTATATGAAATATGTCAGTGTAAGAGAGTAGTCACAGATATTAAATAGAAAGTTTGATATCTTCAGGGAGTGATAAGCTCTAATATTGTCATTTATCTACCATTATTGGGTCATTTCCTAAATCATCTCATTTAAGTAAAAATATCTGGCTTACTGAAGCACATAATTAAATGTCAAAACATCATGTATTTTTGAAGGCATATTTTCTTCAATTTATTACATGCTTCCTTGCTTTCTTTCAGTAAAATATTTTTTCCTGATTTTGAAAGCAACACTTGGTCATTGAAGAAAAATTAAAAAATAGTATAAAGAAAAAATATTTTATCATTTCAACTCTAGAAATGAGCAACATTAATGATTTGAAGAGCCTGGTTTTGAAATATAATGTTCTCCCTCTGTATCTCTCTCTGTGGGTGTGTGTTTTTATGGTGGACACTAGAAGGCTCCTCCAAGAAGAGGTCTTAGTGTCCTGCTTGGATGCAACTGTACCATGTAGTATAAAGCTAAGGAAATTTTCTCTTGGTGTGTGTGTGATAGTAGAGAATGTTGTTATGGGTGCATCTGATACTCTGTGCTTGACTATGCTAAACAAATTACAGGATCTATGTTCTATAAGTTCTGTAAAAATCCTATTCATGGTGCCTGTAGATGTGGCTTAGTGGTCAAGGCAACTGCCAGCAAAACCAAAGGACCCAGGTTTGGTTCCTCAGAACCCAGGTTAAAACTAGATGAACAAGGTGGCACAAGTGTCGGGAGTTTGTTTTCAGTGGCTAGAGGCCCTGATGCACACATTTTCTCACTCCCTCTCTCAAACAAATAAACAAATCTATTCAGTTAGTGGTAGACCTGATATGTAATTGCAGGCTATCTGGTTAATGAAACTTTCTAGCTTCTTCCTATGTATCTTCTGTTTGTCTATACATATCACAAAGAATATATTGATTGTATCAGCATCCATCTTTTCCTTGTGTTAATGTTAATGCAAATTTGAGTATTAACTTTGAGATATGTTTACACATTTCTAAATAATAAATGGGTAGAGTATGTTTCTTAAGTCCTAGTGATGTATATAAGATTTTTTTTTCTATTAAATGATACTGCAATAAATATTCTAAATTGTGAAAAAGTAAATAGCTTAAGTTGTCAATCTATAGAAATGTTCCTCAGGGACATTTGAGTAATCATATGATCTAGGAGAAATTTCTTAGCCTCTCCCGAGTCTCTAATATTTTAGCTTTAAAGTGGTAAAACAATGATTTTATGATGACATTTTATACAAAGTTTTATAAGAAGTTAAGTTTGCATATAGCATAATAATCAATAAATAATATTTATTGTTAATGAATAGTTATAAACGATATTTTACCTTGAATTTACCATTTAGTCATGCATATTTCAGATTATTTTCTTAGTTAAGTTCTGACAAGTAGGAGTATTGAGTACAGTCTTAGATTTCCATTTCCAAATGTTCATAAAGTACCATTCATGCAAATTAATACTAACATTAGTAGAAATTGAAATCCTTGCTAAAACTGGGAATCTTTATTAGAAGATGTCATACTGGTATCTTGTATCTCATTTTAAATTATTAATATTTTATCCAAATTTTTCATATTTCTACTGATTGATTGTGTTTTCAGATTTTTAAAAGACTATTCATGCCTTTAATTTTATATTGGATTTATTTCATACTGATTTATAAGTATAGTTCTTATTAATTTCAAGTCATATGATAAAACAGTTTTAATGAATTATAATTTGCCTGTAAGTTTTTATTTTGATAGACACTTAAAAATTTACCACACACACACACACACACACACACACACACACACACACAAAATTTTCTTTACCTTTTGCTGTGCTGGGTATTGAACCCAGGGATTTGTGCTTGTTAGGCAAACAATCTACCATTGAGTCATCCCATCTGTACCAGACAGCTTCAGGTTTGCTAAGATGAACTTCCAGACCAGGCACAGTTATGGAGGAAAGGATATTATTTATTGGAGCTTACAGATCCAGGGGAAGTTCCATAATGGCAGAAAAAGCTGGCCTGCCTTCCCAGAGCCAAGCAGAGAGAGAAAGCCACCAGCCACACAGCACAGCACACTTCAGGAACTCCCACTAGGCACACTTTGCATATCTTTACAATGGAATCTCAAACCACCACCACACCTTAAGATCCACCCAGTGACATTGCCTCTAGCCAGGTGGCTGCACATGCGAACAACAAAGTAATAAAACACTGAATATATTGAGGGTCATATATTGAAACTATTACATTCTGCCTCTGGCCCCCAATAGATTTAGCCCCTAGCCCCCACTAGATTTATAACTATCACACATTGTAAATTGTACTCAGTCCAATTTCAAAGGTTCTTACTGTCTTGACCAACTAAAGATAGCGAGTCCTGTAAAATCAAACAAGTTAAATACTTTCAACATGTTATGGTACAGAGTAAACATTTTTAACTGGTATAAGATATAGCAAGGAGAGACTAGAATAATATAAACTATACCACCATTAGCAGTCATCAAACTTCTGCAGTTCAAGTTTAATATGACCTGAGACACAGTCTCTAGGTTTTCCAATTCCACCCCTCCAGCTGGGCAGAGTAGCCAGAGAAAACTTCAATCCCAGGTCAAAACTGCACTCCATGGTAGCCCTTGCATAGTCCTGGTATATCCAAAACATCGTCAGGTCTCCATGCAAACCACAGTCCATCTTCCAAAGGCTCTTCCAGCCTATAAGGGCCTCATGCCCTACTTCATTCCGCATCTCAGCAGCAGCTCCTGGAACTGTGTACAATTCATGACCACTCCATGCATTTTTCATGCTTCCAAAACTAATACCAGGTGTGCAGGACACAGCCATATTCTTAATCCAGGGACAAAATAAATCATAGCTTTGAAAAGCAGGTCCCTTCTCCAGTCAACTCTTTCCAAAACTGTTTGCATTTCTAACAGTCTTTCCTCAGGCATGCTCTCCATTGTTTTAATGTAAAGCAGTGGGGCCACCTTCCTTCCACCTTCTTTAAGATTGCTAATGTGTTTGACAATAGCAGCTCCAGTAATCTAAAACCAGTCACAGTGTCTCTAATTTTAATTTGCTTGAGGTTTTCCAACTTAAAATCTTAAATCTCTAAGTCCAATATCTTTAGCCAAGCACATCAGTCCATTACAAATTTAACTTTGATCAAACACTCTGGGCTGGGTAGCAGAGTGCAGCCATCCCTTATGCCAGTAGCCCAGTTCCAACAAAGCCCTCTGCAGAATTTCCTTCCCCTTAGAAAGCTCATAAGCCAAGCCTTGAAGTTCAATACTGTCTGCACTTAGCAATCTGAAACTCTCATCAGAATAGTCCATAATACTTGGCTTACCACTCCAGAAGGCATCTTCAGTTGCAAGCACTAAGTCCATGCCCATTCCTCCAAAACAAAGGTTGCAAAAGATGAACATCCACATGGTCTGGTTCATCTCACCCCACTTCTGGTACCACTTTTGTAGCAGACAGCTTCAGGTTCGCTGAGATGAACTTACAGACCAGGCACGGTTATGGAGGAAAGGGTATTATTTGTTGAAGCTTACAGATCCAGGGGAAGTTCCATAACAGAAGAAGAAGCTGGCCTGCCTTCACCGGACCAAGCAGAGAGAGAAAGCCACCAGCCACACAGCACAGCACACTTTAAGAACTTCTACTAGGCACACTTTGCATATCTTTACAATGGAATCTCAAACCCACCACCACACCTTAAGATCCACCCAGTGACATTGCCTCCAGCCAGGTGGCTGCAGATGCAAACAACAAACTAATAAAACACTGAATATATTGGGGGCCATCTATTCAAACTATCACACCATCCTTGTTACATGTATTTTTAAAAATTACTTTCTTTGGAGCTGAGAGGTTACTCAGTGGTTTAGGTGCTTTCCTGAAAAACATAACAACCCAAGTTCAATTCCCCAGTACCCACATACAGTCCGATGTACAAAAGGGGCACATGAATCTGGAGTTCATATTTAGCTGCTAGAGACCCTAGCATGCCCATTCCCCCCCCCATCTCTCTCTCTCTCTGTCTCTCTTCTGCTTGTAAATGAATAAAATATTTTTTTAAAAATTTTGTCTTGCCGGGCATGGTGGCGCATGCCTTTAATCCCAGCACTTGGGAGGCAGAGGTAGGAGGATTGTTGTGAGTTGGAGGCCACCCTGAGACTACATAGTGAATTCCAGGTCAGCCTGAGATAGAGACCCTACCTTGAAAAGCAAAAAAAAAAAAAAAAAAAAAAAAAAAAAAAGTCTTTGTTTTACAATGATTTCTCCTTCAGGGAGATAAAAAAAGAGTACAAAATTTCTCAAGATTTAAGATTTTCATACTTAAATATTTACTGTATTTTATAGTAGGTTAATTCATCATGAGCAAGGTCTAAAGTTCAATCCTCAGTATCATATTAAAACAAAAAACATGAGTAGGTTAAATAATGGCAGACAAAGATGTCCAGATCTTAATCCATAGAGCTTGTGACTATTAGTTTATATGGAAAATCCTGTTTCTTTCTATGATTAAGCTTAGTAATTTGAGAGTAGAGATAATCCCTGATTATCTGCGTTTGTCTAATTATAAATACAAGTGTCCTGTAAAAGGAACAGATCACACACAATACAGAAGGCCATGTGAAAATGCGCAAGAGAGAATTAGAGATAGAATACTGATGGCTCAATGGACAGAAGAGGCTAAGTGCTAAAGAAAGCAAAGGAATCAGGGTTCAACTTGGCCCACAAACTCAGCTTTGGTCTAGTGAAACTAATTTCTTCTGTTGGCATGTAGAAGACAGAATTATGAAAGAATAAATATGGTCTGTTTGAAGTCACTGATTTTGTGATAATTCATTATAGCAGCCATAAAATATTTAACAATTATTGACAACATGTGATATTAGATATAATGTAGGGACCTTAATTTAATTTAATTTTCAAATATACAAATGATCAAACACCATTGATTGTGTAATCCAGAAGCTTTCAAAGGTCCTGAAGTGAAATTGTTCATGTTTAACTTACTAACTTCTTTACATTAACTTGCTATATGTTTTTTGTTGCCATGGGCACATTAATATTTATATCTTAGCTTTATAAATTTTAATATCTGAGAAGGCATGTGTCACTGTTCTATTAGCCAATACTCCTATAAAATGTCTTCAATAGACTAATAAAATCTCAAAGTGGGTGTTAACAAATGTGCTTTTTGGAGGAAAGTCGTTCTAAATTTCACAGTTATACATTTCTCCTTTTATAGTTTCTCCTTTTATAGTTATTGCATGTTTCTAGAGGTGTTTCTTAGAATCCTTTTGTGAAAGGTTTTATTGTGCATATAAGTACATTTATTTTCAAGCAAGTGCAATTGACTACTGAACTTTCTCCCCAGCTCCTATAGATATATTTTTATGTGCTCAAAAATTATTTAAGATTTTATATATACATTTCAAAACAACTATGATTTATTTTTCACATAAGTTTAATTAGTTTGGTCTTATTGTAATTATTTTAAAA
This sequence comes from Orientallactaga sibirica, assembly GCA_036365145.1. Classification (NCBI taxonomy): domain Eukaryota; kingdom Metazoa; phylum Chordata; class Mammalia; order Rodentia; family Dipodidae; genus Orientallactaga; species Orientallactaga sibirica. Next base: position 28,534,323 of record JAEOAD010000021.1, on the reverse strand, counting down.
TAGATTGACATTATAATTTACATGTTTTTTTGCTTCAAGTTATATTTTCATATTGCTTTTTTTTTTTTTTTTTTTTTTTTTGGTTTTTCGAGGTAGGGTCTCACTTTGGCTCAGGCTGACCTGGAATTCACTATGTAGACTCAGGGTGGCCTCAAACTCTCGGCGATCCTCCTATCTCTGCCTCCCAAGTGCTGGGATTAAAGGCGTGCACCACCACAATTCATATTGCTATTTTATAAGTCTAAATCAACTTTGATTTCTACTCTTCAAGTTTGTATATTAGCATATACTTACTAATTTAATATATTATGAAATATGGAATCTATAATTTTACTTTTTAAAAATCTACTTCTTTTCAATACATATAATCTATTTCTGTAACATATTATGAAACACGTATCATGTAAATATGAATGCCTTATTATAATTAATTCTGCATTTTTTGTATTTTATTTTTTATGTATTTTAGAGAGAGAAAGAGGCAGAGAGAGAAAGAGAGAGAGAGAGAGAGAGAGAGAATAGGCATGCCAGGGCCTCCAGCCACTGCAAATGAACTTCAGATGCATGTACCACCTTGTGCATCTGGCTTACGTGGGTCCTGGAGAGTCAAACCGGGATTCTTTGGCTTTGCAGGCAAATGCCTTAACTGCTAAGCCATCTCTCCTGCCCCTAATTCTGTATTTTAAACAAAATATGTTAAGTATATTATTCACAATCCCTATATACTTATTTTCTACCTTATTTTTCTGTTGAAATTAAATTAATAGTTTAAACTTTTTTCTGTTTAATTAACTTCTATTTTGTATATTAATTTGATTTCATATGAATCCATGAATGAACATGTCTTTTGATATTATTCAGTTTTTGTAAATTTGGTTACTTGCTTTGTGGGAAATTATCATAGTCCTTTTTTTAAAATTTTGTTTTTTATTTTTGGAGAGAGACACAGAGAGAGACAGACAGAGAGAGAGGGATAGGGAGAAAGGGCGCACCAGCAGTCTCTCAGCTGCTGTGAACGAAAGCCAGATGCGTGCGCCCCCATTGTGGGCAAGTGAAGCATTGTGCCCTTGTGTCACTTTGCATCTGGCTAAACGTGGGACCTAGAGATTGGAACTGGGTTCTTAGGCTTAGCAGGCAGGCGCCTTAACCGCTAAGCCATCTCTCCAACCCCAGCATAGTCCTTTTAACATTAAGTAGACTTATTAAATAGTTTTTGTATCTCTTCTTTTGAACCATTTCCATTTTTTAAATTTTTTCTTTTTTTAACCTTCTACTGTACCTTGCACATTGTCTTTATAAGAAGGTACAATTTTATCAGACATAGAATAAAGTACATTTAATGTATAAACAAATTCTTACAAAAAGAATGAGGCTGGAGATATATCTTAGTTGGTAAAGTGCTTTCCTTGCAAGCATGTGGATCCAAGTTTGCTCTCAAATATCCACTTAAAAAAGTGTTGGGCTGGAGAGATGGCTCAGCAGTTAAACCTTCAAAACCCAACAACCCAGATTCAATTCCCCAATACCCATGTAAAGCCTGATGCACAAGGTGGCACGTGCATCTGGAGTTTGTATGTGTTTGCAGTGGCTAGAGGTTCTGGCCCCATTCCATCTCTTTCTCTCTCTTCTCTGTCTCTGTCTGTATGAAAATAAATAAATAAAATACATATATTTTAAAATGCCAGTGTTGTGGCTTGTGCCTGTAATCCAAGTGCTGGGGAGGTGGTCATGGTCTGGCATACTTGGTGAGTTCCATGCCAGTGAGAGACTCTGTGTCTAAAAGGTGAGTGGCTCCTGAGAAACAATACCTGAGGTTGTCCTTTGACTTCCGCCCACATATGTACATATACCCTCGCACACATGAATACCTGAACATACATACACATAAAAGAAGGCTTGATTTTGAGGGCAGGAAATTGTAATTGTGAGATGGTGGAGAGAAGAGAGAACTACTTACCAATGAAGGCATAACTTTAATTATCTTTTGTTTTAATAATCACATATATAAAATATTATCATTTTTGCATTATTCAATTCCTGTTCACATGTTTAGACTTATGATGTTTCTTCCCACAATTATTTAGTCTTAAGTTGAAACTTCAGTTTATTTTTATTTTCTTATTTGAAAACAGGTTACTTTGACACTATAAAATTCTGCTTCACCAAATTGTAGTTGAATCACATATGTTTTTATAATTTTATATAGAATAAGTTTAACTTTAAAAAGTAAAAAATAATATTAAAAGGACATAAGTATCCTTTGTACAAATTTAACCATTGTTAACATTTTATATATGTTTATGTGTTCTATGGATGCAATAAGTATTTCCTTCTGGGGCAACAAACATGCATCATGATTACTCAGGTAGAGCTAATATACAGAAACTGTATAAGTAAATCTCTGTATAATAAAACATATTAGGCCAGCAGGGCATGGCAGCACACTCCTTTAGTCCCAGCCCTTGGGGGACAGAGATAGGAGGATTGCTGTGAGTTCAAGGCTGCCCTGAGACTACATAGTGAATTCCAGGACAGCCTGGGCCAGAGTGAGACCCTACCTCAAAAAACAAAGCAAAAAAAAAAAAAAAAAAATTAGGCCAGCAGGATGTGGTAGGATTGCCATGAATTCAAGGCCACTCTGAGATGATATAGTGAATTCTAGGTCAGCCTGGGCTAGAGTGAAACCCCATCTCAAAAAAAAAAAAAAAAAAAACACAACCTGGGCTGGAGTGGAGAGATGGCTCAGCAGTTCAGGTATTTGCCTGTAACTGGTAACAACCTGAGTTTGATTTCCCAGTACCCCCATAAAGCCAAACACACAAAGTGGCATATGTGTCTGGAGTTTGTTTTCAGTGGCTAGAGACCCAGGTATGCCCATTCTTTCCCTGTGTCTGTCTGTGTCTCTTCTCTCTCTCTCTCTCTCTCTCTCTCTCTGCTTGTAAAAAAAAAAAAAAAAGATTATCCTTTAGTAGAAGAAATCATTGGAATTGACAAAACTTTACAGTAAAACTTCCCAATGCTGGGTTACAAAAACAGGCCACTACACCCAGATTTCACGTGGGTGCTGAGGACTTGAATTCAGGTCTTCAATTGCATAGCAAGCACTTTACACCCTGAGCTGTCACTGCAGCTCCTCCACTATTATCCTTATGAAGCTTCCTGTGACTCTGACCTCGCTACAGTTCTTCAGTGCCTCAATTAACTGTAGTACTGTCACCGCCCCATAGGAGGCTGCCATTTCATTTCACCCAACATTAACGAAGTGCCAAATATATATTGGTTTCTGGTGTGGGTCTGGGAAGTCAAAGAAAGACAAAGTGCTTGTTTTCTTGGCTTGCAGTTTACTTGCTGGATTCTAAGCTCCTTGTGTTACTGAACTTGGTGCTCCAAAAAATGTTCACTGTGCATGCTGATCCATCCCTACTTCCTCTTTCATGTCCTTTCAACTCCTCTCCCTGGGATTTCTCTATTTCCCTCTAAACGAATGCCTTCATCAACATGGTAGGCTCCAATTCGAATTTACCTTCTACTTAATGTGTCTTGGTCTCAAATATGAAATAACATATATTTTTTTAATTACAGCATTTTCTTTGCGCTCCTCTTAAACTATGCATGTTGTATACATTCTCCTAGAGAAATTTGTGTTCTGTTCTTTTTGATTTACTTTCACAGTATAGCAAATACATTGGTTGACTCAGCAGAGTACACAGCAAATCTCCCACAGATGCTTGTTCAACTCCACAGAATGAGAACTCCTATAGACCCTCCATCACCTTTCTCTTGAGCATTACTTACTCAAAATTATTCATATAGCATCTACCCAGAGGAACCACTGCATGTGCTATCTTTTATTTATTTATTTGGGAGAGAAAGAAACAGAGAGAGAGAGAAAGAGAGAGAGAATTGATCCTGGGTCCTTCAGCTTCACAGACAAACACCTTAACAGCTAAGCCATATCTCCATCCCTGTTTTTTTTTAAAATCAAGATATTATGATTTATTGTTGCTTTGACTTAAAATATTTTACATGATAACCAAAGCAATATTTAAATTTCCTAAAATTCAGTTATGTAGATTCTAATGGTTTACTTCATTTTCATGATCATTCCTTTATCATTTTATCTTCTCCTGTTTCAAATTTTATTTTAACATTTAAGTCTACTAATGTCACAATTTTATGCCAATATCATCATTTATCTATCCATAGATGATGTTTTTCAGAGGACAAGTTTGTTTTTCTTCAATAAAAATGCATTTAGAAAAAACGCTGGCACATGCATATGTTTTACTTTCAGTATTAAACTTGGCATCCCATCCCAGGGCTGGCAGTTTCTACTGGACTTGCCTTGTCATTGCCATTATGTGCACTCATTGCAAAGCCAACACCTGTGGCCGCACAAAAGACCACAAACGGCAGCTGCAGGATTCAGATGCCCATGCTGAAATCCATTTCTAAAGAAGGAATATTTGGATCTGAGACTGGCTGCATTTTTGAGCCTTTCAGGGACTGTTAGGCTTGCCCAGTGATGCACAGTGCTCAAGTGTCCAATGCCTACTTACTCTACTACTTTCTTTGGCTATCTCTGACTTAAAGTAAAGACAGAGGTCCTCATTGGCAGCATATTGTGGCAGGTAACAGCACAGATTTGCAAGCACAACTGCCTGCATGGAAGCCTAGATTCCCCTTATGCCCTTTGTGATCTTGGACAAATTTATGACCTCTGTGGGCCTTGGTTTTCACATCCTAAAGTGGAAGTAGTATCACCGACTTCATTTCCATGCCATGGAGAATAAGTGAGTTTAGATATGAAAAGCTTTTAGAACTATACTGTCCATGGTAAACACCATAGAAGTGCTTCCTATTATTTATTACACTATAAATTATTAAAAATCTCAAATATCATTTAAATGACTTGTTTATAATTTCTCTAATAATCCTTTATTATTTGTTCATAGATTTACTTTTCTGTTTGAATCTCTGTGAAATATGATTCTTGTTCATCCAGTAATAATATAAGAGACATCAGTACATATTGGTTTTATGCCTAATCCAATGAATTTAGAACAACTTGCTAGAATTTCTCTCTATAACGTTTAAAAATAATCTTTCTGAAACTAAAATCTTCTGCTATAAAATGTGAAATATAAGCTAAAACAAATATATATTATGCTTGAAAATTAAAGATAACTTAGAAAAGTGTCAGGGGTATCAGAAACTCAGAAATTATCTGAATTTCACATATGTCTGAGAAGCCATGTCAAATGGTCATTTATTCCTGAGCATTAGGAGCTACTGATCATCTATTCCATTATAACTGGACAGTATCCATGCTAAAGTCCACATTATTTCTTACATTTCTTTTTGCTAATGTACAAATTTGCTTATAAAATTTCAAGGGACAAGTATATGTGAACACTTTCAATGTTCTATATACTGAGAATATAGCAGTAACTAAATAAACAAAATGTCCTATAGTATCAGAGCCTACATTAAATAAGTGATTTATTTAGAATACATGATGGTGAAATGTGCTATTGGGAAAGGAGGACAGGTAATACCAGTCTGGAAAACAGAAGCAATTAAAAGAGTCCTCTCTCTGAGAAGGAACATTAAGACTTGGAGGAGAAGAGGGAGATGTGTCTTCTTACATTTGTGGAGAGGAATCTTGGCAGAGCTGCAAGAAACTGTAAAGCTCCGGGAATGGGAAGTACTTGGCATGCAATCATAATCACTTGGCTTTTACTCTGAATGGACAACTTTGGATGGTGTAAGGGTTGATGTAATCTGCCCTGCAGAGAAGGTTCTGGGTGGTTGCTATAATATACAGACACAGTTTGGAGCAGAGACTGAGAGATGATTTGACTTGGGAGATGGAGATAGCATCCATTTTAGCCATCATGGTGTCTCTACCTTTAGTCTACTTAATCGAGTTCCTGTGAAAATCACCAAAGCAAACAAACAAAAGTAACTCATATACAAAGATAAAATCAGGACTTTAGAATGAGTCTAAATTTCTATTAAAATTAGAAGTGTTATTATTAAATTACAATTATTCTAAAATTAATGTCCAAAGTCCATTCTAATAATTAACATAAAACACAAGGGAACATAAAACAAAAAATCTCCAAAATTATGTAAATGAAAATTCATCATTTTTTTGTAAAGTTACTTTAATGAACCATAGGCACAGAAAAGTCTGGAGTACATTTCAGAAAAGTAAATAAATAGTTGGCATTTAGGCAGAATCCTAGTTTGATATTTCAAAATAAAGGCTTCTGTCAGATCTATGATTCAATGATATCATGATGAATAGGAAATATACATTAAATGGAAAGACCTGAGGCTTTCTTATCCAGTTATTAAAAGGAATATTTTATCTTTAGATGAAAAGTAAGACCTTCCTAGATTAGAAATATGTCAGGTGCAAGCACCTATGTTTATGATATTATAGATTTATAGTACTGTTTCCATGGCATCGATAATCACACTATTAAATAAATCCTGAAATAGACTTCACAAATATTTATTGAGTTGTTTTTATGAATAATTTTAAAAGGTATTTTTGTATTATGCAAATGTGTTCTTAGTAATGGATGCATACAGAGCAAGAACATCTCAAAGTTAAGATCCTTTTCCTCATAAGATGATTATATCAAAGTCATTAACTAGGACTAGAGAGATGGCTTAACAGTTTCAGGTGCTTGCCTGAGAAACCTAAAGATCAAGATTTGATACCCAGAATACATGTAAGCCAATGCACATGGTGATGCATGTGTCTGGAGTTTGTGGTATCTAGAAGCCCTGGTTGTGCCATTCTTTCTCTCTCTCTCTGCCTAATAAGTAAATAGAAACAAAACATATTTTTAAAAGGTTAACTATTAATGCAAATTAAAGTTAAGAATTGGTAAATTATTATAAAGAGTGAGTCAGTGAATATTTTATATTTGATGGGCCATACAGTATCTGATGCACCTAATCAATTCAAACATACTATTGTGAAGGCAGCAGTAGATGACACCTAAACAAAAGAATGCACCATATTCCAATAAAACTTTAATTGAAAGAAAAAGATGAGATGCTGGTCAGATTCAGTCTCTAGCTGCAGGTTGCTGACTCTGTTCCAGAGGTCAGGAGGAGAGACTTTAGAAGACTCAAGGGAATTGGTAACTCCAGTTGCTTTGAAGTGAGCACCCCTCAGTATCTTGCACTCCACACGTGCTTCCACTTGCCTTCTGCTGTTCATTATGATTATTCATGTACCACGGAGCTGGCTGCAAGGATTCCCCAGATTCTCTCTGGTCTGCTTAATGTGTATGGCATTTAATGGATTTTGACTCAGGCTGCTATTGCTGATATAATTTTACGGCTGTTATATCTTGAATGATTTGATTTGATGTCTTTTTGATTTAAGCATCTGTTTATAGAATTTCAAGATGATTCTGGGTGTGGTAGTTTGAATATATGTCCCCCAATATATTCAGTATTTTATTAGTTATAGTTTGCATCTGCAATCACCTTGCTAGAGGCAATGTCACTGGGGGCTGGTCTTAAGCTGTTAATGGTGGGTTTGAGATTCCATTGTAAAGATATGCAAATGTGCCTAGCAGGAGTTCCTGAAGTGTGCTGTGTGACCTTTTGGCTATAGTTTTGCTCTGTGTGCTGTGGTGGCTGGTTGGCTTCTCTCTCTCTGCTTGGCCCTGTGGAGAGCAGGCCGCTTCTCTTGCCTTTATGGAACTTCCCCTGGATCTGTAAGCTTCAATAAATAATATCCCTTCCTCCATAACTGTGCCTGGTCTGCAAGTTCATCTCAGCGAACCTGAAGCTGTCTGCAACACTGGGCAATGCTCTATGTTGAAGAAGAGAAACCTCTACAATTTTCTTAACTATTCCACTTTGCAACTTTCGTTATCTGTATGAAGATGAGCTGCACAATGGCTTTGTTAACTTGGTCTGCCTATTGAATCCCCTTTAAAAGAAATGAGGTCAGGGGAAGAGATTGAGTAAAGGAAGAGTGGGGAGGGTTAACGAAAAGTTAAGAGGCTGCGAAGAAGCCATATAGAAACATACTTTTTTGGACAATGGCAAACCCAGAAACAATAAGTTGTTACCAGAAAAATTTCAGTGCCAGGAATGGAAGAACTTCCAGTGAGTTGCTGGACAGGGAGGTCCCTGATGCCCCCAAAACATTGCAGGCCATTGCCAAGGCTCTTGGTTTCTCATCAGGAAAAAATAGTAAGACCCTATTGCTGAAGACTCCAAATGCTTGGGCTGCAAGGTCACTGAGAAATCAAGCTATAGCTGAGCTGAAAACTTCCTCCCTATAGATCAGCTGACAGAAAGCTGGAAAAAACTATGCTGCAGGCAGCCCTATGGGAGAAAGAAGTCAGCAGAGAGATAACAGTGGACACTGTAAGCCAGGTCAAATGAGCCAACAGGTACAATAGTGGCATGTCTCTTATGGGGAAACCAACACCACTCAAATTGGATTTAGGATACATGTCTAGTACTGAAAACCTAGTCAAAAGCCTCTGATGGGGGAGTTCATGAGCCCTAGGGGTGTAATGCCTGATGGTGTCTGATTAAATGCATGTATTCTCACCAGACTGCCCTGTAATCCCTTTTCTTAACATCCATACCCATATATGAATGTTACTCTCACTTTTGTTAGAGAAGCTTCTCTTTTCAGCTGATAGTGACCTCTGGGATGACTCAGAAGGCACCATAGTGCTGCAAAGAAGTGCCAGAAGAGTGCTCAGCACTGAGACATCTCTATCACACCTTCTATAATCTCAGGGTCCATTGCAGAAAGAATTTAAGAGCCAAAGGTGGGGTAGCAATGTTTACAATGCAACCTTCAGATACAAAATGGCCTGGATATCCATGACCTCACAATGTCTTGTACTACCTACACAAGACTCTCATAATGGGAAGAAAAGATGATAGCATCAAACAAGTAAGAGACTAATTTAGAGGGGGAGGAGATATGATGGATATTGGATTTGTGAAGGGGAAAGTGGGTGAGGGGAGGGAAATATGAAATCATATAATTATGTGATTACATATATATTATAATTATATATGTCTATATTTATCAATGTTGTTAAAAACAGTTTAAAAATGTTTCAATACTCCCAGGGTCCTCACCTTCCATGGGTATACTATGGCCGACAGCATCACTTTGGTGCTCACTAAGCTTTTTGGCTATTGCACCATCTGACCCAATGCCTTCATTCCAAAGATTATATAACTAGGTTCTCTTGGGATAGAGTAAAAGAAAAAAGCACCTTGTTTTCATGGTTTTAGGCAAGAATTAAGGACTTTAGTTCTTTCCTGTGTTTCTCTTTTAAAACTGTGTGGCTTTTCTCAACTGCAGTAATATGATGGCAACATATGCTTAATGAGGAAGGACTCTGTGTACTCTCAAGCTTGCCTTCCTGGGTGAGCACCCATTTTGTGTATTTAAAGCCTGTTAAAAAGGAGTGAACTTCTTTCTAATATAAATTTATTATAGAAGACTATCCTTTAAAGTTAATAGGCATGTGGACTCCATGTTTTTTTTTTTTTTTCAAATTCCGTACTCATAGTTTGTTTTGTAATTTTTTTTGAAACAGAGTCTTTCTTTGTGCTGCAGTTGGTTTTGAATGGAGTATATTGTCTAGGTTGGCCTGAAACTTACATATTTACTACCCCAGCCTCCTGCATATAGGATTATTAGCATATGCCACCATGCTTGGCAAGTTATATTTTTATGTCCCATTATACCTTATATCAACTTGAATACAGACATGATAATATCATGTAAATAATTTAAACTTCAGAAAGTAAAGTACCAGGTGGATCTGGAATTCACTATGGAGATGCTGGCTGAGCTCAAACTCCTATCTCAGCCTCCTGAGCTCTGGGATTATGCAGGGTCCTCTCTACTCCCAGGAGTCGTTGGCCACCAATATCCCTGGGTGCAGGAGGAGTTGGGGGAGTAGGGTCTTGGAGCAGGTGAGTGTGATGGGCAATGAACCACCCAGGAGACTGTCTGATGGATAGCACTCATTTATTCAAAAGGAGCGTGGGTTTATAAACATTTGAGAAAGGTTGAGAAGGCACATACAGATCATAAGGTGATTGGATACATAAGCTTATGGGTTGCTACCTAATTGGCTGGTATTGGAAGGCAGAAATTTCAAGGGAGAAGTTTCAAGGGAGATAACAGAAGTGGCAGGAAAAGCTACGTGACTTGAGTCACATATCAGATGCCTGCAGCTGGCCACAGGTCATGGAACTGTGGGGAAGATGGAACGTTTGGCTATGGAATACTCAGGTGCTCTGGGAGAGGGGGGAGGGCCCACCGGTCCCATTTCCTCTAGACGGGCGTGAGGCACGCTACAGCATCTCGAGGAGGGAGCGGCCAGTCCCTGCGACAGAGTGGGTTCCCTATGATAAGGCCTGCTGCAACCCCCACAGCCCAAGGTCCCGGGCCATGTCCAACAGCCCAGGCCAGCGTCCTCACAGTTCCAGCCCATGTTTAGCAATGCCCGACAGGATTAAAGGTGTGTGCCACCATATCTGGCTCAAATAATTTTTTTTTAAGTAAAATGTATACATAGTAATTAACAGGATTCCATATGCCATGTAAAACTTTAGAAAATAATACCTTCAAGATTTCAGGATATCATTAACAAGACATTCATGTTAATTTAAGAATCTATGTGTTTTCTATGTCTGAATTGGTCTTTCAAGGTTGTGTTTAAGGTATTTTAAAACATTTACAAGGAGAAGAGTTTTTAAAATCTACCTTCCAAATTCAGGTGACAGGCTGCTGTGTAGATGAGTGGTTTGTTAAGGGCTTAGTATGATCACAATGAAACAATAAAATTCTTAACATGATCACTGGAAAACAAGATGGATGTGATCTTTCATATGATAATGACTAATGTCTCTAGATAGTGGTACCCGGTTTTTACCACATTTGTAGCTTCAGCTTTATTTCCTGGTAAATCCCATGCTTCCCAAGCATTAATTTAAACAGACTTCTTATCATCTGCAAAACTCTGTGAATGATTCACCTGCATGTTTGGTCTGCGTGGCCTGTACTGTTCCTTTTGCTTCCTCCACATAAGGAAAATATGATTACTTTAGACCTTTTCATGTCTTGTGTTACTTTGAACCAAAATTTATCCATGTCTTTTTGTTCCTGTATCTTTGTATGTTTGTGTACACATATTATGAATATCTGTGAATGTGGCTATGCTGAGGTTACCACAAGCATATGAAGTTCTCAGGACAGTTTCATGTGGTTGGTCCTTGCCTTTGACCTCATTTGAGTCAAGGTTTCTCATTCTCAATGTTGTTCACTATGATTCCTTCATTAGGCTAGAGTGCCTGTGAGCTTCCATAAACTTTTTCTTGTCTCTACCTTTCATCTGGCTTTCTTTGTGTTGGAATTACAGAAACCCCACCATGGCTTCGCAATTCTACAGTTTCTACCTGGGCTGTGAGGATTTAGGCTTATGTAACAAGTGCTTTATCTACTGAGAGCTTCCACCAGCCTCCTATGTATCTTTTGAATGTTGTATTTTCATTCTCCTCCCTTACTCAAATCACATATATATGGCCTCTATACCTAATTCAACACTTGCTTTGCTCACAATGATCTTAGGTATTCCATAAGCATTTTGTTTGTCATTCTATAGTTGGTTCAAATGTACTCTACAGTTGTAAAACAATGCTCAAAACAGCTGGTGCTGTCATTTAAACATAAATGAATACAATGTCTGGTATAGATTTGGCTAATGTCATGTCCTAGAAGTATGTTTTGGACCTTTCCAGAAAATGGTTTGTGAACTCTAGAATAGATCGCACTCTCTAATCAAGTAAGTGATAAAGAAAATAATGTCCATCTCCTGGAATGTATAGTAATGTAAAGGTGGGTTGATTCTTAGAGTTTGTTGAGTCCTGGCTCTGTTACTGCTATGTGACATTAGACAAAATATCTAAACTCTCTAATTCTTGGTTATCTTAGACATAAAATAATATCATAATTTTGTTTACCTTATAGCTTGGGGTAAATTAGATATATTAATATATCTAGTAAAGTACCCAGTGCATGATAGAAGAGTGTTGCCAAAATGTATACTGGAAATCAAAAGATGGAAGAGAGTTAATATAAGTTGGATTTGAGGACAGTACTTCAATTAAGTACAGAAGTTGGTTGATGGAGGAAGCAAAGAGGGCCCAAGCAAAGCAGCAGTAATAAGTATGCAAAGGTATGGGTGCATTTAGTGAAAGGTTTTGGCAGGACTGATTACTAGTTGGGTATGATTAAGTGAGGGAGACAAAAGAAGAATCCTCTATTTCTGACATGTATGATGAAGTATCACTTGGGGAAAAATTTACTAAAAGCATTGAGTTGAACAGGGAAAGTGACTGATTCACTCTTGTGAAGTTGAGTTTTGATTTATAAATGGGATACCCAACAGTTACTATATAATTGACTCTGGTTCAAGGTTAATCTCTGGATATAAATATTGAAGTATTATAACCCAGCTGGATTGAAACCAAGTAATTTATTAATTTATATTGACTGTATATGTCCATGTCCAGATGTGTTACTCTTCTTCAGAAAAATTCAATAAATGTGAGTTCTTGTTACTAAAAAATTAACATTTTAAAATGAAAATTTAGAATAAAGCAAATAAAGCGTTGGGTCATCAATAATTGTGGGAGGAAGAGGGAGTTGAGGGCAAATCTATGGGAAAAACTTCTTGAAGAAAATTGTGCTAAGACCTGAGGATGAATAGAAGAGAATCCAAGGAGGGAAAATGGTTTGAAAAGATGCCTAAACTCAAGGGATTGGTATCTGTATAACTGCAAGAAAAACAAAAATAAAAACAAACAAACAAACAGAAGAGTGTGCTTAGTCATTACAAAGGGCATCTTCATGGGGACCTGGGTTGTGAATCAGTAGATTTGTCTGTAAATATTGTTTTCTTAGACTAGTAAAACCTAGCAATCTTTTGGAACTTACCCAAGGTCACACATGTATTTCAATGAGACTAGAATTTTAATCCAAGCATTTAATGCTACAGCCTTGTGATTGTCCTACACCAACTATATCCTGGTTACAGGATTGAAATTTTGTGTGGATATGCAAAATAGAAAATTTATATTTCCATTTGAGAGAAAAATAAAGATTGGCAGGATGTTAGAGCTTCAACGAAAGGGACTTTATGTATTGCATCAGAGATTCTCTCTTCCATTGCAGTGAATAGTTAAGTTGCTGCTTTCTGTCGTCCTGTAATCACTTCTATTAAGCATGGAGAATAACTTAGAAAGCACACTGTCAGGTATAAACCATATCTCAGACGTAGAATTTTACTGTATTTTAAGTTTACTTGAGTCAATGTATTCACTTAGAGCTCTAAAGGGAAGATTTTTTTCTTTAGATCATCAAATATTCAGAGAAGCAACATATTTTGATGGACTTTTCAGAGGATCATAATCTATTTACACACTTGTGCTTTAGATGGTCATAGCTCATAAAAATAAGGAATTGGTAAGAATGGTTTTCCCTTTTCAGATAAGAAATTACTAAAGCTTTATAACCATATTCTATCCATCTAAGGATTATGAACAAACATGTTCTGTCTTAAAATTCAGACATGGTTGAATAACTCAATTGATAGTTTTGATGTTTCTTCTGGGCCTTAGCAAAGCAAAAAAAAAAAAAAAAAAAAACACCTCATACAAATTTAATATTTATAAAAAGACTTTAAATGATCAAGATGGAAAAGTCAGCATCTAAATTCTGATTTATTTGTTGGAATCTTGACTTTCCATGGGTTAGTGTACAATTACCTTCCCACTGAAGAGGACTGGCAAAGGCTTTCTTTGGATGTGCTCTTATCTCTACTCAATGACTGTTTACTGGCAGCAGGAAGGAAATAAGAAAAGCATAACAGCTACACAGATGATCTGTCAGTCAACAATGTATATCTAGTGACTATTCAGATGCCAGCTAAACTGACCTGGTGGAAACATTCACAGGCAGTTGCATACTTACTTTCCCTACCACTCCATGCAGGCCACTTCAAGTCACTTCAGACTTTTGGAAGGCTTTCTGTAATATAAAATAATCTGACTAGCTAGAATTTGTCCATTCTGTCAATGTACTGCTTACTTTGCTATTTACTTATTGTCTTCTTTCTTTGGCTCCCCTCAACATAGCTTATTACTCTTTGCACAACCTCCTGTTCAGGCACGCCTTTTTGATTCCAGCACTCATTCAGGTTATCCAGCATCTGCTTTCAAATCTTTCCTCTTCATCACTAACAGTAAACAGCAATACAAAGGCATAGTCTTCCTCCCTTTGCTCCCCCTCAAAAGGGAGATCTCCATTGTGGCTGTGTCCCATGTATTCTCCCCTCAGTCCATTGCCCTTTTTATAGCCCATATTGCTACCAGCCTGTGGAACATTTGGGTTAAACAGGACAAGAAATAAACACTGCAGTGACACAAAGGATCTGCTGTGAAGAGTGTGGGGCTGCCTTGCCTATTTACTGTCTGTTTGCCTGATTGATGGTTCTCCCTCAGTTGCATGTGGAAGCTCTTAAAGACTCCCCACAGTTGTTTCTACCAGCTGACCTTGTACCAGCAGGAGGGTGGTGTTACAGGCTCAGAAGATACAGCTAGTGCTGTTTGCATTGTCGTAGATTATCTTCACACTTGGCAACTGGCAGAAAGTAGATATTTGACTTGTTTGTCATTCTGGCCATAAATGGTGGTCAAAGCTTATAAGCAAATATATTTGGATGAATTATAACAATCAATCAATCAATCAACCTATCATACAAACTGTAGTCCAAATCCTGATGAGCTCACTACAACACAATTATTTTATTCTTTTTTTGGGGGGGTGGGGGGAGAGAGACCCAGAGAAAGAGAGAGAGAGAGAGAGAGAGAGAGAGAGAGAGAGAGAGAGAGAGAGAGAGGAAGACAGAGATGGGCGCACCAGCAGTCTCTCAGCTGCTGCAAACGAAATCCAGATGCGTGCACCCCCTTGTGGTCAAGTGCGGCATCATGCTCTTGTGTCACTGCATCTGGCTAAACGTGGGACCTGGAGATTGGAACCGCTGGAGATTGGAACCACAGCTCTTAGGCTTAGGAGGCAGGCCCCTTAACCGCTAAGCCATCTCTCAAGCCCTACAACACAATTTTTGAGTGTTTTCATGGGAGAGACAAAGAAAGGGAGGTTTTAAAACTTAAGGAATTGTATGTGTATGAGGAGTATGTGTTTTCTTTTTATCAGGGCTAGGAAAATAAGGTTTATTCAAGTATTAAAATAAATTATTCATCACCTTTGGGAAAATACTTTGTGAAAATATGAAAGATTCTTAATTCACTTGACTTTCTCTTTTAATTAACTATGCTCTATTATTGTAATTTTGTTCATAGTTTATAAAAAGAAGCTGTAAAGTCTTAAGTGGCACAATCAACAGTAGATGTCAGAATATGAGCAAGGGCAGGAGTATGAATTGAAGACTAAGAAAATGAAGAAGTGAATGAGGAACTAAACTGAAGATGGAAATAGTGAGGCAGTGAATGGCACCTGTGATCTGGGCTGTAGACACTATTTCTCTCTGTATATGCCAGGGCCATTTTGCTGGGGCATGGTCCCTCTAGGTGTATCCCATTCCAGTTCTATGTGTGAAGACTTTAAAGAAGTAATGCCACTCTGGCATGAATGGATGGATCTATACTATTTATTAATTATAATTTAAGGTTTCCACACTTCTTTGTCTTCATTTATCCATTTTGGATTGACATTTTGAAAAGGATTTCAGGCACTTTAGAATTACAAAGATATATATATATAGTAAAATCCCCAACATAGAAATAAAATAACAAGACCTATACCCTTTTTTACACAAACATACTCTTCTGTCACCCTCACAATCTATTGCACTAACACATCATTTCCTAAACTTGTGATAATATGTTATGCAATGTGTACCAAATACAATACTAACAAGAAAGGAAAAAACCAAAGGCAGCCAAAACACGCCAAAGAAGACCTTTTTTCTCTATAGTTTGCCAAGTACTTCTCTTTGGAACAATTATATAATGCTATTATATATAAGAACAAAAAAAGTGACTCCCTGACTTTGATGAATTGGTGTGGCTACGCAAGGAGGGTGTTGTGAAACCCTGCTGGTCACTCAGAAGCATTTATTAAATGACCGAGTGTTGGTGGTTGGCATTTAAAGTGGGTAGCTAGCCACAAAGAATAAGCTTTCAGTTTATGAGGCCTGGTACACTTTTTTTTTTTTTTTCGTTTAATAGTGTTACAAGTATAAAAAACTAGTGAGAACCTAGCTGGTGTTGGTTGGAGAATTACCCAGAGAATTATTTTGTTATTGTATGTGTAAAAATCTCCACATACTTTAGGGACCAAAATCCCAGAATATTCTATTTTGGTTAAGTATTCTGTGTTGATTGATCTTGCTAGAAGGAAAAAGTAGAATGGTTTGTTTTTTTCATCACACAGGTACCTAATTTTTTTTTTTTTTTTTTTGTTAACATGGGGTCTCATTCTAGCCCAGGCAGATCTGGAACTCACTCTGTAGTCACAGGCTGGCCTCAAACTCATAGATATCTTCCTACCATTGCCTCCTGAGGGCCGGGATTCAAGTTGTGCACCACCACACCTGGTTCAGTTATCTTAACATTACTGAAAGCATAGAGATAGTTTGTTCATGAATAATTATGAATTCTTCATTGCTCCCATGTCAAAAGAGAAACAGTGAAAACACATCCCTGTTCTTCTCTAATTTTAGCAATGATAAGAATCAAAATATCTTTTGGTAAATCTCATAAACAATGCTCAGGAATTTCATATAAAACATTATAATTTTATGATTGTAGATGAGGAACTGGGACTTACCCCTGTCTGTATCATACAGGAAGACAAAACAGTTCCACTCATAGTGATCAAGCAGGCTCAGGAGTGCACCTCGCAATGAAGGCCTCAGTTGCAGCACAAACTGGCTCTCCCCTTCAGTGGGAAAGCTTGGTGTGATGAGGGAGATGTGTAAGGCGCTGCAGAACGAGGTCAAGGTATGTACTGACCTCTTATCATAGAGTCCAAAAATGGCAAATACTCCTCTAGAATACTGGGAACAGACTGTGAAAATGAAAGAGAAAAAAAAATCACTTATTAGAACAGTGAAAATTCTCTATTTTGAGTCTATATTACGGAAATTAAAAAAAATCACTGCCCACCCTCAATCCATCACTCTTTTTATTACAATGGGAGAGGATCAGATGTAGAGTGAAGTTTTGAAGGGGAATGTTGGAGGGGGGAAGGGATTAGGGTTTATTATCTATAACTATGGAAATTGACAATAAAAAATTAATTTATTAAAAAAATAAAACAATCACTGAATTATTGAAATGCTGGCAATAATAATTAGTAAGCATGCAATGAATTGTTTAAGAATTGAACTCGGTTTGTATAAAATCCATGCATTGAGAGAACTTAATTTGAATTAAACTTCTGTGGTATGGGTTTGTAGCCAATATGAATTATAGGAAAATTTGACTAAAAGAAAGTAATCTATGGCTTTCTATAATGTGTCCAGTCCTATGCTAGAGTCCTTTAAGAAGGATAAATACAAAGTTTTATCTTTATATGTTCTTGCCTGCAAAATATAATAATATAGTTTTGCAATCTTTGAGTATTAAATTACCTTCTTCCCAAAGTATTAGCTTATATTCTGTGTTCTTGAATTGGACTACAATGGTTAACAACTAAACTGTTACATTTAATTTTACTTTTATCAGTTTTAACTTCATTTTTTGTTCTAACCTTGGACTCTGTTTGAGTGATGTTTGAACAAAGGAAATTGGTTTGGAGGGAAAAATCATTTTAGGGTACTTGAACCTGAATGAATTAGGACTGTGTAGCTACAAACTCGAGACAAAGCAATTCCAAGTCCACTTGAATCAAGCCTGCATAAAGGAAGGGGAGCCCTCTTCTGCAACCCCTCAGACATTAAGAGACACATGGGAAACATCCTAAATAATGCTGTTCTAAACATCCTTCTCAAGCCATATTTTACTCACTTTTGACATGGCAAGTATCTGCTACAAACCTGGGTGACTTTTTATAATTTAACTTTTATAAAGCACAGACTTATAATAGTAGTTTATAGAGCAAAACAAGACTGAATTTCAAATTCTCAGATTTATTGTATGGCTAATAGTCCTTCTTGATTTATGTAGCAAGCTAAAGTAATGCTTATCACTATGAATGTGTTATGATTTTGGATTAATTTACCAACTCATTAAATTCATTAAGAAATACTCATTCTGAGTATTGGATAACATCAAGGTATTCATCTTAGGAATAATTCATTGTGATATAAAGAAAATTTCTTTAAATCATCAGAAGCTCTTAAAAACATCTTAATGATATATACATATATATGTGTGTGTGTGTGTGTGTGTGTGTGTGTGTGTGTGTATGTATATATCTGGATTTAAGGAAAACTGGAAACATAATTATAGTTAAATAAAACCTGGTGACTTTTTATTCTGGTTTATTGTGCTTCTATAGAGTTTAGAGTTTAAACAATGTAATTATGACATGAGGTTAAAAATGAACAGACAATACATATTATTTCATGTCTTTATATAGCATGCACTAAATATATTTTGGAAAATTTTTAAGCCTAATTAATGAGCCAGAATTTATATTCAAGTGGCCAAGTCCAAGATGGAGTTGACATTAGGATGTAAGAGGAATGTTGCAAACTGTTTTTGGAGAGAGACACAGAGAGACACAGAGAGTGAGGAAAAGGAGCATACATAGAAATGGGTGCGCCAGCAGCCTCTCAGCTGCTGTGAACAAAATCCAGATGCTTGTGCCCTCTTGTGGTCAAGTGCAGCATTGCACCCTTGCATCACTTTGCATCTGCCTAAATGTGGGACCTGGAGATTGGAATCGCTGGAGATTGGAACCAGCTTTCTTAGGCTTAGGAGGCAGGCGCCTTAACCACTAAGCCATCTCTCCAACCTGCAAACTTTTGAAACAATCCAAAACTCTAGTACTGCTATCACTTATTCAGATTACCTAATTTTATTAGTTATTTTAGTTAATTAGTTATTTTATTAGTTATTTTCATTAACTATGATTGCACAATATGTGAATATTGGAATGAGATTATAGGAAATCTATGATACTGTGAGGAACTATGAAGCAATTAATAAACAGCAGATTTTAAAACATTTTAGTGTATTATTATAGTTTAACTGTTTCTTTTAAAAATATTTTATTTATTTATTTATTTGAGAGAGAGAGAGACAGTGAGAAAGAGAGAGAGAGTATGCCAGGATCTGTAGCCACTGCAAATGAATGCCAGACACCTGTGCCACCCTGTGTATCTGGCTTACTTGGGTACTGGGGAATCAAATCTGGGTCCTTTGTCTTTGTAGGCAAATGCCTTAATCACTAGGACATCTCTCCAGTCCAATAATTTAAATATTTCTATTGCTAAATTAGAGAGCTAAAATTCTGGAGGATAAAATACCTCAATTTGACCTAAGCCAGAAAAGGGCATGTTTGGTCCTATACAACAGATGCCTTTTTCCCTCTTTTTTTGTTGTTTTAAATATTTTATTTATTCATTTATTTATTTATTGGCATGCCAGGGCCTCCAGCCACTGCAAACAAACTCCAGATGCACATGCCCCCTTGTATATCTGCCTTACATGGGTCCTGGGGAATGGAACCAGGGTCCTTAGGTTTCATAGGCAAACACCTTAACTGCTAAGCCATTTTCCCAGCCCCAGACCAGATTCACTTTTAAAAAATTTTTTAATTGAAAAATTCTATGCTTACAGACAATAAACCATGATATCTCCCTTCCCTCCCCCATTCCCCTTATTTCAATTTGTTTTTAATCATTTTTTAATTTTTTTATTTGAGAGAGAGGGGGAGAGAGACAGAGAGTGAGAGAATGAGTATGCCACGGCCTCCAGCTGCTACAAACTCCAGGTGCATGTGCAACCTTTTGCATATGGTTTTCGTGGGTCTTGGGGATTTGAACGTGGGTCCTTCTGATTTGTCTTAACTGCTAAGCTATCTTTCCAGCCCATAGATACCTTTTGTAATAGACAGCTTCAGGTAGGCTGAGATGAACTTCCAAACCAGGTAAAGTTATGGAGGCAGAGATACTAATTAAAGCTTACAGACCCAGGGGAAGTTCCACAATGGCAGAAGAAGCTGGCCTGCTTTCACAGGACCAAACACAGAGAGCAAAGCCACAAGCCCAAAGCCACACAGCACAGCACACCTCAGGAACTCCAAGGAGGCACACTTTGCATATCTTTAGATTGAAATCCTAAACCCACCAACACATCTTAAGATCTGCACAGTGACATTGCCTCCAGCCAGGTGGCTGCAGATGCAAACAACAAACTAATAAAACACTGAATATATTGGGAGCCATCTTTTCAAACTACCACATTTCGCCCTGGCCCCCAATATATTTATAACTATCACACATTGTAAATTGTATTCAGTCAGTTTCAAAGGTCCCCACAATCTTGACCAACTTAAGATAGTGAGTCCTGTGAAATCAAACAAGTTGAATACTTTCAACATGTAAAGGCACAGAGTAAACATTTTTAACTGGTATAAGACATAGAAAGGAGAGACTAGAACAATGCAAATTCAGCCACCATCAGCAATCATCAAATTTCTGCAGTTCAAGTTCAATATAACCTGACACTGACAGTCTCCAGGTTTTCCAATTCTGCCCCTCCAGCTGGGCAGAGTAGCCAGGGAAAATTTCCATCCCAGGCCAACACTGCACTCCATGGTAGACCTTGCACAGTCCTGGTATATCCAAAACATCTTTAGGTCTCCATGCAAACCACGGCCCATCTTCTAAAGGCTTTCTGCCTATCAGGGCATCACACCCTTTCTCATTCTGCATTTCAGCAGCAGCTCCTGGAACCGTGTGCAATTCAGGACCACTCCACGCATTTTTCATGCTTCCAAAACTAATACCAGGTGTACAGGACACAGCCATATCCTTAATCCAGGGACAAAATAAATCATAGCCTTGAAAAGCAGGTTCCTTCTTCAGTCAACTCTTTCCAAAAGAGTTTGCATTTCTAACAGTCTTTCCTCAGGCACCCTCTCCATTGTTTTAATGTAAAGCAGTTGGGCCACCTTCCTTAAGATTGCTAATGTCTTTGACAATAGTAGCTCCAGTAACCTAAAACCAGTCTCAGTGCCTTTAATTTTAACTTGCTTGAAGTTTTCCAACTTAAAAATTTAAATATCTCAGTCCAATACCTTCAGACAAGCATATCAGTCCATAACAAATTTAAGCTTGATCAAACTCTCTGGGATTGGGCAGCAAAATGCAGCTATCCCTTATGCCAGTAGCCCAGTTCCAACAAAGTCCTCTGCAGTCTTTCTTTCCCCTTAGAAAGCTCATAAGCCAAGCCTTGAAGTTCAATATTGTCTGCACTTAGCATTCTCAAATTCTCATCAGAATAGTCCATAAAACTTGGCTTACCACTCCAGAAGGTATCTTCAGTTGCAAACACTAAGTCCATGCCCATTCCTCCAAAACAAAGGTTCCAAAAGACAAACATCCACATGGCCAGGTTCATCTCACCCCAAACTCCTCGAAACCACTTTACTGTAGCAGACAGCTTCGGGTTCACTGAGATGAACTTTCGGCCCAGGCACAGTTATGGAGGAAGAAATATTTATTAAAGCTTACAGATCCAGGGGAAGTTCCATAATGGCAGAAGAAGCTGGCCTGCTTTCACAGGACCAAACACAGAGAGCAAAGCCACAAGCCCAAAGCCACACAGCACAGCACACTTCAGCAACTTCAATTAGGCACACTTTGCATATCTTTAGGTTGAAATCCTAAACCTACCACCACACCTTAAGATCCACCCAGTGACACTGCCTCCAGCCAGGTGGCTGCAGATGCAAACAACAAACTAATAAAACACTGAATATATTGGGAGCCATCTTTTCAAACTACCACACCTTCATACTACCACACCTTCATTTTAATACCTATTAAAAAATCTGTCAGAGGAGAATATCCAACTCTAATTATGGAACTGGAGTTTTTCCTTTGAACAGACTGACTATATAAGAATGTATCTGACAATATTACTGACTGAAATTTTCTTGCAAGATATAGAGATTTTCATTATTAAACTATTTGGTTGCCTGAATGTCACACTATTCACTTCCCTTGGCTTCAGTGATGAGATAAGTCATTTTATCACTCAGAGCCAACTTCATGGAAAAGACTGTGGATGTATTTACTGGAATAGTATAAACATAGAGAATTTGTTCTTCTGATTGTCATACAAATTTTGGGCCTATTCTTAACCTTTACTTCATGAATGATTTGTTCAATTTACTTTTTTGGTGTTTAATTTTACTTTATGATGATGGATATTGAACTCCTTTACTGAACTACACTTCCAGACCCTGGTTCAAATAATGTTTCTTTTACTCTACTAAAAAACAGAATTCAAAACCCTTACAGTTATAATCTATAATCCTGGATTTCACTTTGATTTTTGCAATACATATAAACTTTAATTTTTATTCAGGAAATTGTACCCACGTATTTATATAGTCTTGACGGTTATAGCACTTTAAAACCATACCATTCCCATGCTTAATTTCCAAGCAATGTTTTTCTAATAACTCCACGAGTTCCCCAGGAGATCTAGTGTAGTTTTGCAGGGTGACAATTGGTGAGCTAGTATTGGGTGTTCAATGTTGGGCCCTTTCTCTCTTTCTCTTATAAAACATCTAAGAACAGTCCTGTTTTCAACCATTTCAAATATCAACTACATATGTAAAATACAATGTATAAAAGGTATTTATTACTAAGTAAAATCTAAAAACTAAGTTATCATGCATAAAGTTCATCTTCCACTTATTCCAACTACATAGTTTTCAATGTAGACATGATTTCCCACTATTCTGGTTATCATTGTACTATTTAAGTATTTTGTTTTACTAGACATAAACTAATTTATTATTTCTTTAGCTGTCCTCATTCATATCCATTACTATATATAATCTATTTTTCCAGTTATTCTATCTTTATCCTTTCACATTTATTTTGAAGCTATACTAAGTCAGACTAATTAAAATTCCTTCTGGATGTATTTGTCACTCACATTTTAGTCTCTCTTTGCAAATTTATATTTGTAGTAAAACCATTTTTTCTATTTCAGTGATCTTAGGTTTGGTGGTCAGTGTTATTGGGCTTTCATTGTATGAGAACAGATGCCAGTCAATGTTCAATTTCCTGAATAATATTTTATTTAGTCCAATGGATTCAAATTTCACAGCATAATTATTTTTTATATGTACTATAATCTACCTTTTTAAGTATTAAATCAAAATATTTCTAGGCTATCACTTACGCTCTTTACTGTGGCATAGCATACACATAAATATTCAGCAATGGTTTATATTAGATAACATGCACACATAATTTAATAGAGTAAACTAAGCTGTGTATGAGTATGTTCAGAATATATAAAAGGAAAAATGAATCTCAATTTTCATATAAAATAAATTAAATAAAAATCAATACTTAGTCACCAAGTAGATGCAATGACATGAAATTATATATTTTGAAAAATAACCATTAATCAGGATAAGGTTTTCAATAAAATAATTCAGTCTAAATTTTTAGTACTTATTTTAAATTCTGCTTCACTAATGAGATGACTTGAATAATGTATTATGTAAATAAACACATAAAGTAAACACATGTTAATAACTGTTCTTCTTTTACCTGATGGTGTGAATTAATTAAAAGTATCTTCTCATCAGTCACCCAGTTTCTTCCAGATGATAAACTAAGTCAAAGTATTACATAATTTTGGGCTAATTATAGCCTTATATCACATACAAGTCAAATAATATGGTCTTAGCTGTGTTTTTCAAGTAAGGCATTACCCCAAGATTTGACATGATCATTTCCATTGGTTTAAAAAAGCCGTCCTTCCTTCCTTTCTTCTTTCCTTTCCCCTTTTCCTTCTTTCTTCTTCCTTCCTTCCTTCCTCCCTCCCTCCCTCCCTCCCTCCCTCCCTCCCTCCCTCCCTCCTCCCTCCTTCCTTCCTTCCTTCCTTCCTTCCTTCCTTCCTTCCTTCCTCCCTTCCTATTGATGAGTGCTCCTTTGTATTTGATACTTTTATATTCTCCATTTTCTATTCATCTGTCTCACAACATATTTCTCCTAGGGGAACTAATCCAGTACTTTGGCTTTAAATGTTGTCTGTCTGCTCATAAGCCCCCAGCTTACATCATCTACTTCATATCTGTCCTTTGAATGGCAGATCCATGAGTATAAATACTTTTCCACTTCTGTATCACAGTGAACGATCCAAGATGGTTTTACTAGTAATTCCTGTTACACATGAACTTTACTACTCCCTATTTAAAGTGGTAGTCTGTGATCTCACAGGAACAAAGAAGTCCAAGTAATATGAGCAAATCCAGAGAGAATGGAGACACTTGTTGTAGCAGACAGCTTCGGGTTCGCTGAGATGAACTTCCAGACCAGGCACAGTTATGGAGGAAGGGATATTATTTATTGAAACTTACAGATCCAGGGGAAGTTCCATAAAGGCAGGAAAAGCAGCTTGCTCTTCACAGGGCCAAGCAGAGAGAGAGAGAGAGAAACCAACCAGCCACCACAGCACACAGAGCAAAACTACAGCCAAAAGGTCACACAGCACACTTCAGGAACTCCTGCTAGGCACATTTGCATATCTTTACAATGGAATCTCAAACCCATACCTTAAGACCAGCCCCCAGTGACATTGCCTCTAGCAAGGTGATTGAAGATGCAAACTATAACTAATAAAACACTGAATATATTGGGGGACATATATTCAAACTACCACACTTGTCTTCAGATAGCTCTGAAACTAAAAGTGAGAAGTGAGATCTATCACAAAGCAATATGAATAGTATTACAAATTATTATTGATTGCTATTTTTTTAATTATCCCACCTAAATATTTTGAAAGGTTAAATTTTGTACCTGATATAAAACCATGAGCAAAACAAATCACTGGAACATTAAGATTGAGAATGTTTATTAATTCAGAGATAAACAATGTGTATAATATTTACAAGTATGTCTAAACATTGTAAACATATAGTAATAGGTTTTATATAAATTACTTAATGAATATTCTTTGATCTTTGTACATTAATTTTTACTAATTTATTTCTCCAAAAAGTATACCATCTACTGAGGTACATGTGTTTTCTCAAATGTCCATTTTCCCATGCTATACATTTGGAATTTCTAGACTCTATACTTGTTCTTTGTTGTTACTCTAAAGGCTTATGTTCACACAAGACAGAAATTTCAAAATTTACTATATATGCCCACATGTTATTTGAATAGTACAATAATACCTAACCATTTTTTCCTCATACACATGGGTCTATATGCCTTTTACTGTTTATGGACTTCTAGGAAAAAAATAAACATGGTGTAAGTGTGAATCACTCATGTGAAAACAATACAAAAATTCTCAATAGCACTCACTTTTGTCTACAGAAAATTTAAAGCCAACCATAATGGTTCTAAAATAACACCGAGCCAAAGGCAACCTCTTTTTCCTAAGTATTCTTGTGACTGATGTCATAGTCTTTTTTACACTTGCGGTTTGTTTGTTGCTTTCATCCAAACTCATGCCAGCCCTTTGGTTTAGAAGATTCTGTAACTATTGAGCCTTCCATAAGGGAGCCAATCATTTGCTTCTGTTCAAATTATTATTATCTTCTGTTTATTCATTCTGTTGTTTGGATAAATTCTTTAATTTCAATGTAAATTTACCATGCATTTAAAATGTCTTTCACGTGTGTGTGTGTGCCTGTGTGTGTGTGTGCACATGTTCCACTGTGAACGTGCAGAGGTCAGAGTACAGTCTTGGAATTTTGCCCCTCTCTTTTAACCTCATTTGAGACAGGCGGGGTCTCTCTCTTTTTTTTTTTTTTTTTTTTGCCATGGTGAAAGTAGATCTTGATTGTCAGGAGCTTTAGGATTCTCCCAGCGTCCCACCCCATTGCTGTAGGTGTGTTTGGGTTACAGATGCAGGCACCACTTTGAGTTGGGCATTTCATGTGTCCTGAGGATTGAACCTTAGGTCAGCAGGCTTGTGGAGCAAGTGCCTTTAACCACTGAGCAATCTCACCAGACACCTAAAATATTTTAAAAATGAAATATTCCCAACTGTATCTAGTAAATGGTTTATGTTATATAATTTATAAGTCCTAGAATTGGAAACCATTCCTGTCTATGTTTCTGGGATGCTGTGTTCTAGTATCAGAATTTTACTGAACTTTCTGGTGTGTGCATCCTCCAAAATTATGTTTTCATGTGTCTGAGTTTCATACATGTGGTATATTGTGTGTAGAATATACACATATGTGAGCCAACACCAGTGTCTCATGTGCATATATGAAAAAGCCAGAGGAGCACATTGGATATCCTCCCCTATCACACTTACGCTTTTTTTCCTTGAGAAGTCTCTCACCGAACCCAGAGGAACTGTTTTTGTCTTGGTCAGACTGGCTTACCGTTGAACCACAGTATTTTTCTAATTTCTGCTCCACATAAAACTGAGGTTACAGGTGTGCGTGTCCACATCCAGCTGTCCATTTAGGTGCTAGTCAATCAAGCCATCTTGGACCTCATGCTTGCATGGCGAGTGCTCTTACATTCTAGTCTATCTCCCCAACCCTAAATAAAATATTATAAATAGCCTTTGTTTGATACATTGTCAGTCCTCATGAAGCAGAAATGTAATGCTTCATCAATTTTGCCTAATTCTTTTATGGTGAATTTGTAACCTCACCTCTTCTATATCATAATTAATTTTTTAATTTCTAAGGATCTGTATTTGCTATAATTGCTTTGTTCTTGCCTAGCTTTAGCCATAGTCATATATTGATAGTGTTAATTATTTTAGATTCTGAAGGATATATTTTATAAATATACAAATGAATAATAAATATACTAAAAGTAAGAGTATCATTTTATACAGCTTCACACCTCATCATTCTCTCAGAGACTTTATTACTTCATTGCTATTATATTGTAATAAAATCCTTTCAGAACTATTGGGTTAATATAAAACTATTATGATTAGACTTCACATGTAGCAAACATACATTGTAAATGTTTATAAACACTTAAGCTTACTTTCAACATATTAGTTTATTTTAAACAATGATAGAATATTAAAAATCCTGTTTAATATCATAGGGGGAATATATTATTATTATTTGCCAGAATATATTGTCAGTAAATGCATGAGCAAGAGGTGTATGTGAGAGGAATTACATGAAACTAATGTCACCATGAATAAATTAAATAGAACCCTTCCTTCTGGATGGCATTCTAAAACATATAAACCTCAATAAAGGGGGAGTGGAGGACAGAAGAGCCCCTTTAAAAGTGGAGAAAACTTAGCTCTAAAACCATGGGCTTTGGGTGGTAAATTCCAGGGCCAGAATTGGGTTGCCTCCCCACAGTGAGCTGTTGTTCAGGGAGACACTAATACGTCAGGCCATTGCCAAAGCACTTGGTCACTCTTACCTAAAATATAAGAGCCTATTGCTGAGGATACAAGTTTGCAGTCAGAGGACATCTAGAGAACATGCTGGAACTGAAAGGGAAACAAGTTCTCTACTGGTTAGTCCTCATAGTGCTGGAAAGTGCTGTGTGAGCTGCTGGGGAATAATGGTTGCCAACAGAACAAATATGCAGGAGATTCTGTCAAATATGAAATCATCCAGCTGGGCAAGAAGTACACAATTGTCCAATAGTGGCACACAGCCTATGCAGGTATCCAGCTGCTATTGGTTTGGAAATGAGGCCTACTCGGTGGGAGAGAACTCATATCTAGTACAGGGAACCAAGCCATATTTCCAATGTTAAGAAACCAAAAGAGTACAGAAAGATCCTCTACTGCTCTTTGACTAGAAAGAGTGGGTATACACATTAATATTTTCCTCTAATACCTATGCTTATCCCCTTTGATCTAAGATGCTCTTACTTTTGATTGGAGAATCTGTTTTATTTAATGGATTGTGAACACTGGGGAGATTTAGGACACGTTAATACAAGAATAGATCTGACTTCCTATCAGGAGACAGGTCACCTCCATCACATTTTCCCAGGACCAGGAGTTATCAGAGAAAGTTGTGACAAGAATACTCCTCTCACAGCTAGCCTGCAAACCATTTCCGGGGTGATAGCTACAGACACTGTGGTCACTGAAACCACATCAAAACGGAGATCCAGAGGCTACAGAGAACTCACACTAAATCATATTTCTCACATGCCCACCAAGGCTCAGGGAATGCTGTGGAAGAATGGGTGGAAAGATTGTAAGAGCCTCAAGATGAGTAGGAATAGCCTAAAGCACCATCCTCCCCAATCCACAAAGACTGACTGAGGTCTTTAGGATCCCACACTGAATATTAATAACATCACTGAAGAGGACCCTCAGTATAATAAGGGGAAAGGCAATATAAGAGTACAGCCTTTTTATTAAAAGGTTATACATATTAAATTTTAACAAAGGAAGAACAACAGTAGACTCAGTCAATAAATGCATGCAAGCAAACACGAAGAGCTGAGCTGGAATCTGAGCACTAAAGTAACAAGCAGTGCAGTGGCTCCTCGTTGTAAAATCTTAATACATGAATGTCAGAAACAGGGGGGTGGTTGGTGCTGGTAGCTCATCTATTCTAGCCAATGATGAGCCCAAGTTCATAGGGAGGCCCTATCTCAAG
Organism: Orientallactaga sibirica; assembly: GCA_036365145.1. Classification (NCBI taxonomy): domain Eukaryota; kingdom Metazoa; phylum Chordata; class Mammalia; order Rodentia; family Dipodidae; genus Orientallactaga; species Orientallactaga sibirica. The sequence goes on along the minus strand of JAEOAD010000021.1, from coordinate 28,505,438 downwards.
AATAATGTGAAGAACAATTAAGAAAGAGATACAAGAAATCCAATAGCATGTTCATTTATACTTGCACACATATAGAAGCAAGAAAGCATACAGAAATACATACACAAAGAAAAAGTGCAAAAGAAAATGTATAGAGGGATTATATTCATAAAACCATAATAGTGAGTTAAACTGAGTACAAGTTGGATCTATGTTAAGCAAACCCAAAGTCTTAAGATAGATTCAGTGCCCCAGGTCTACTTCAGATTGATTTGATTATGAATGGTCTAGTCATATACATGAAATTTAACATATGTAATAATGCAAATGGTAATAGATACACTATATAAACCAGCAATTCTGTTAGGCAGAGGGAAATAAAGAAGAGTTTGAGACAATTCTGTGTACCAGAGAGTTGGGATCTATGAAGATTGTAAGTTAAAGGTGTTCTGCTGGGTATGTTGTTTTAGTGCTATAGTTTTGTTGTATCTTCCCTGTTGTGATTAGTCAGTGTGAATGTGGTAGATATTTTCTGCTTACTTGGTATTTCATTTGTTTACCTATTGGCCATAACTTCAGGGGTTTAAACACAAAATCTAAGTATATTCTCCTTTAATAGTTTTGGTAAGTTGAAATTTGGTATCATATATGAAAGTCTGATGCTATGAACAATCTTTGTAGCTCTTTCTGCCACTAAAAAGTGTAGGGATAGGTAAAAATAAGTAACCTAAAAATAACAATGTGTGGGAATCCAGATTTAAGTATATATAGGACAGAAAAGAGATCAGAGACAGTCATGGCAATAAATATGAGAAAAATACAATTACATAAATTGATGAAAATGTCACAATACAATTCACAATTTCATATACTAACTAAATGTAATTGAAATAGAAGTTAAAATAAAATATTAATTCTTAAGCAAAAAGTAAAAATGGCATCCTATTTCTTTTCTATGAGTGTTTATATTTTGCCTAGGACGGTTGCATATATTACTTCAGTTATTACTATTTTCCTGTTATGTTCACCATTCACATTTTGTATAAAGAGAGTTATTGAGCCAGGCATGGTAGAGAGTTATTAGTTTAAGAAAAGGTAGATTACAGAAATATATCTAACACTTCAACTTATACACCATTTTCTTCCTATTTATTCAGCAAGATTAGAGGGCAGATTTTTTATATACCTTCATAGTATTAAAAGCCTTAATTACTTTTTCTCCCTTTAAAATTCATTGTATCCATAGCAACTGAAGCATGATTGGAGCCTGCAGCTGGAAAGTATGTCACAATTATAGAAGCAACAAAAACTAGAGGTGTTCTGGGAAAATTTATCCATCATTAGTCCCGCAACAAATGGCATGTGATCACCTAGGGGCTAGGAAATGAGGAGAGTCATATAAAGAACACCAACTTACCTTTGAACTTGGATAATTAGCCTAGTGAATTTTAAACATAAACATAGGGTTTGCTTGGTTGGGGAAAACCATATAAAGTATTATAAAGTGTTTGTTAGTGTCTTCCCCTTTTGTAGTATAAAGAGAGGACTGTAAAGCAATGTATTTGTCCCTACCATTCCTTTTTTAATTCAACACATGCTCATTTATTTTCCAGTTTGTCTCAGCCACTATTTTAAGCATTCAGATTATAGTATAGTCAATATGATATTTCCAGTGAGAAGAGGTTCACAGTCTGGTGGACAAGACAGAGATATAAACTAATATTTGAATATGTGAATATACCTAGAGACAGACAGAAGAAATGAAAGAGCATTAAAGAGGAGCATTTGCCTGCTGAAAGCTGGCAGCAGGAAATGATACCTGCCTCTTGATGGCAGGTTGAAGAACAGTGATAGGACATAAAAGGCAGCAAGAAGCATAGCTGAGCACACCATGTAAGATATGAGAAGACAGTAAATTATAATAGATGTGCTAGGCATAGGATGTGGAAAATATATCTGGAAAATATTTAGTAGTTAAATGGATAAAATTTAACACATTGTTAGATAGGAAGAGTGAGAAGGACGAGAAGAGGAAAGGCTGCATGATGCGTTCTGTTTTAACCTGAGTGAATGAATGGATCATTTCCATATGGACCTGGGGGATGTCTAAAAAGTTAGGGGTGATTTTGCTTAACTGCAAAGGGAGAAGTAATGTTGCTCAGAGCAAACAATGGATTCCATTTTGGACATGTTAATTTGAAATGTCAAGTGTATAGCAGGTCACAACATAGAGGGATATACAAATTCAGAAAGAAGAAACAAAGATATCTTTTGAAAGGAAGTGGCTATGAATACATAAGGAGATTCAGGAAGAATGTTAAAAATGTCAGAATACAGGTGTGGAAAACAATCATTTCAAAATTAGAGCATAATAGGAAAATTGGCAGATGAAATTGAAGAAGTGCCATTTTTCTGAGTGAGTTATCAATAGCATCAAATGTCATAAAGAAAGATTTTGCAAATTTATATTTGAGGAATGCCTTTCAGAGGTCTATGTGTTACCTACTTTACAAAATAGCTGCAAAGGAACACAGATATAATCTGGAGCACATGAGTGACCATTTGACAACTTCATATTCTGAGGGGTTTCAGTGCCTGCATTTAGATTTTTAAAATTAAAATCCTAGTGAAACTACTTCCAAGATAAATTATAACTAGAAATATTAAGCAAACACAAGTGCATAGATGGCTTGAAAAAAAACATTGTGGTGGGATGATGGAGTCATCATTGTTTGGACATGTGGTTTAGATATACAACATGTACACACACATACACACACTATCACCAAAACAGACAAAGCTTTTCAAAGTCTGGGCATGGTGGCATACCTTCAGTCTTAGCACTAAAGAGGGTGGTTCAGGAGGATGGGTGATTTGTAGCCAGCCTGGGCTGTATAGTAAGACCTTAGCACCTCTTCAGAAAACAAAAGCTACCTACCAAGCAACATCAAAACCCCCACAAAGCAAACAAAATCTTCTCTGTGTTTGAAAGAATGCATGTAGATATCAAATCATAATGCACATCCACTTCTAGGAGATAAATAGCAAAGTAATATCAAATTCTCATAAAATATATTAGGATTATATACAAGTCAAATGAAAGCTTGGTAATAATATATTGTTAAATTTATGTTGCAAAGAAATATGATTTTTCAGAATATCAATTGAGTATATAACACACACACACACACTCACTCATACACAGAGCTGATCTTGTATCTTCAGGTGCTTCATTAATGAATTCAACCAATTGTAAAATTATGCAATCACATATAGAAAAATATTTGGAAAAAGTAGTATCTCTACTGCATGTGCTATTTCTATAACAAGTTCTATTAATGCCCTCGATGTCAATGCATGTGGGATAATGCCATAGTTTATATGCACATACTCTGTCATTTTATACATGAAACTTTAATGTCTACTGATTTAATATCAACAAGGAGCAAATGATTCTATAACCAATCACACATGGAACACATGCTTTTAACATTGAGAGAATGGAGCCTTTGTGGAGGGTGATAGCATACAGAAAAGAGAACTACCCAAGCAAATTCCAGAGAGATAACATGGTATGAGATGAAAGATAGACCTTGAACAGAGTGTGAAGGTACATGGGTGTTGGTCCTGGTTGTCAACTTGGCAGGATTTAGAATCAGCTAGGAGGAACACCTCCCAGAGTGTCTTTGAGAGCATTTCCAAGAGGATTAACTGATACAGGAAGACCCATCCTTAAAGGCCAGTACCTTCCAAACGTGGCCCTCTACATAGAGGCCCAAAGGAAAAGTAGCTTATGCAGGTTTTCCTCTGCTTCTTCTAAGTGTGTCTATCTTTACTGCTACCCTTCTCTATTTGCATCAGACTCCAGCTTCTTCAGTCTTCCAATGTAGAGTTACTTGATTTACTTGGCATTCCTGTTGGGTTATATTTTCAGCATTAAAGACTTAGTTTAGAAACAAGAACTTCACACATACTTCCCAGTCTACTCCATGCTTTTCCACATTCCAATGGAAAGCATAACTACCTGTCAAAATATTAACTATTATGTTCACTTCTTATGTGTGGATGATAAATTTTCAAAGGAATACATTCAAAATTTCTAAAATATCTGAATCATTCCTCTCTACTGACAAAGCTTAAACAGGTTTCCTATTTCTACTTTCCTCCCTTCTCAGTACTGGCTGAAGAGCAGAAATTATAAATACGTTTCCATCTCATCCCCATTTAAATGCCTTTAGCTTTCCATCATTCTTGGGATAAAAATAGCACATGATAGAGGTGTGTATACACTCCTTTCTGGGTAATTGAAACTCACGTTTTTATGCTACTTTAGAACCTCTACTCTGGCAAATTTATCTTGCCTGACTTTCTCATGGCTGGATTCCTCCCCATTCTTTAAGCAAAAATGTCCATCTCTCATAGCATCTTTGGTTTCCCTGTCATGGGGCTTCCAAAGCTTCAGTTAGTCCCATGACTTTTGCTTATTTATTTTCCATTTTTGGCAGCACACTGCACTGTTTGAAATTACTGATTTATTTGTTCATTTATTTATTACATCTATGATAGTTTATGTTCACAGACAAAGGTAATTTGATTGCCTTGTCTACTGGTATGTCCCCAACTTTAAACTTGACAGAGGAAAGTATTCAATATTTGCTGGATGCATGAAATTTGTACTTTTGGAGAAAGACATAATGAGGAAGAGAAGCTAAGAGGATGTGGAGTGACAGAGTTGAAGCCACTAAGCAGCTTCTTCCTGGTCCCCATGCTGATTCTCATAACTGTCTCCATTTCTACAGCTAGTCCCAGCAGTACCCTTCTTGCCACGCTATGTATTTCCCTCTCCATCCAACTGTACAAGAACTCATCACTGGCTTTAAATTAAAGCTAATTTTTAAGTAAATTAGCAGCTATGTTGATAGAAATGTCATGATTCCATGTGAGAAAACCAATTGTACTCATTGCTACACATTAATTGGTTAACTAGATGAAATGGGTTTTTCTCAAAACACTAACAATTCATTTGCAAACTTTGACAGGCAAACTATATTGGATCTATGTCTTTCTTCATTCTCTGATGATTATTATTTTTTTAATCTGCAAATGACAAGCTCTTCATGTTTGGATTTGAAGAAGGCTCAATCAGATGGTAGAGAAAGCATGCTGGGCCCAGAATTCATTAATTTATGCCCTTAAGGCATTATCATAGGTTATTAATATGTAAGTGTTAATTTTCTTAGAAATCTAAATGGTGGTTTGCTACAGCACATAGAGTTACTGAAGCTAATCACCATCAATGACAAGTTGAAATGCAAATTACACAAAAATATTTCACTTTAATTATATCACAATTAAGTACTTTCGGTTTCTGAGACGTCTTCTCTGAAACTGGCTCTGGACACAGGCATTAAGGATCTCAGTGAGATATAGTCCTGAGCCTCACTGGCACCACCCTGCTTATGTTCCCTTCAGCTTATGACTTCTCAGTAAGAAAGCACATTCCAACTCTAAATTAAACTAATTGAGAGCTCAGTAAAAATCTACAGGCTTGTTTGCACATTTCTTTCCAGAGTCAGGCCATCATAATGGAAACACATGGCTCAGTCGGCTTCCAGAGACTATAAAGAAATATGCAGAAGGCTGTTTGCAGCACTTGCCACTAAGAGCAAGATTCCATTTACTATAAAGATGGCTTCCTTGATAGTCATTTAGAAACCACAAATCTCACCAGCTGCTTTACTAATATGTAGTCAGTATGTCTCTGACAAGAAAACCCTTGGGAACAAAGAAGGTTAGAGGAAAGGAAGAAACCAATTATTAAAATGCACCTAAGTGAAAACAGGTATGATTGCTTCTTTGCTTGTCAACTTCCAATCATGGATGAACCAACTGAAAAAATAGGCTTCCAATGACTTACTATTTAGCATTCAAGAATTTTGAACATATTTTAACTTTAAGTGTCTTCTTAATGGAAACTTTTGATTCATCACTATATTTTATACTTTATTACTGAGTTGCATAATTGTAGCAAGATTCCTTTTTATGCTAGAGAAACACTTTTTGAAGCATCTAAATAATATGTTGAAAGCTTTCCTTTATCAGAGAAGACACAGCTGCCTTCCTAAAAAGCATTGAAATGCATTTTGGAAGTGGATAACATCAATTAAAAATGGCATAATCTTTGTACAGATATTGGAGTGGGTTTTAGAAACAATTATTCTAATGAATATTATACCTTCTGAATAATTGAAGCATCATCATTGATTTCAGATGGAGAATCATGTGACAGTTCTCCAACAGCTATTTGTTCTATTAAAAATAATTGTGATGATAAAGACTATCCCTGCTTCCATCATCATTTTCTTCTCCAGCATCCAGCATAGGGCTTGGCATCAAATTAATGGTCAATAAGTATGTGTGGGCTAATAATGGGAAGAATGGAGGTGCATAAGAGGTCATGTGTGAAAGGCATTTGAGATTCATGTAGATATTTGCCCTAATTAACTCATTGAATGAATCACGTGCCTTCATAAGATGACACAAGCTATGAAGGTTAATTTCCAAGCAACTGAACTGGAATTCACAGATTGTACAGCTTTCTGTGGAACTGCCTACTCTTTTCCTTATCTAAATGGTCTAATGCACTATCTTCAGCATTCAAGCCGCTAGCGTGGGAAGACAGAAAATATAAAATTAATTATAGTCCTACTGTGTACTATGCTCAAAGATAATTATTTGATATTCATCAACCTACTTAAATTTTATGATATTCATGCATTCACATATTATCTTTATTTTTTCTTTTCCTTTTCAAAAATAAAATTTGGTAAGTAATACAACTAATTTAAAACACACCACACACACACATATATATGAAAATTTTTAACTCAGGTCAGCTTCCACAGCTCACACTCATTCTGACCCAGTACTTGAGAAGAAAAATCACTGGCTAAATACTTCTTCCTTCCTTCTCTGCTGAAGGGATTTTCACTATTATGTCTTTATTGCTGCTAAAGTGGCCTTAAGAAAATACTCACTGCACAAAAACAGAAGTGAGTCTTAACGGATTATGGAAAGTCAGTTTCTTGTTAAGAAGCCACTTCTTAAAGCCACTGACTTTTCACTGTCAATTTAAAAAGGACAAACACATATGCAACCCAAACCTGTTCAGTAGCAGAATAAAATGTTTCTGGACTTTTTAAAAATTATGCCTTGTGAAATCCTCTTCCAAGATGTCCAACTAGATGAAAATACAAAGTGGTTTCATGTCTTAGTTACTTGCTATCTAAAATCAAATGCTAAGCCACCTCTTTCTCTTCTATAATGTAATATTAAAGCCAGCAATCGGATATTAGAAGGGAATACCATATGGCCAGTGTAAGTGTGTGTGTTGTATGTGATGTCTTACTTCTGTTGTCAAGTTTTAAGAAAAATTTGCAAATATTTGAGCTTTACAAAAGATGAAAACACATAACAGAAATAAGAAACCATTTCAGGTACTTTTTCTGTTAATGCTAAATATTTAATACAATAGCTTTTTGAATGAACAGAAACTTTTCCAGAGCTTTTATTGTTAAATAAATTCTGATTTATAAGATTTATCCTTAAAATTACAGAACATATTACATATACAGAACATATTGCAGAACAGAAAGATGACTGACATACTATTTTATTCCCCACAATTCTGAGCCACTATTTACTATTAAAATAATAATTTTCATATTTTTTATGATTTTATCTATGTGTGTGTTTATGAAGTAAATGGAAAATGTTTTGGGATTTGAGAAATTATAACAATATTATCCTTACCACAGTCTTAAAAAGTTTAAAACATACTTTTGCTTCTGTGATAAAATGACATTCCTTTTCTAACAACATTTTCCTTTTCTAGTGAGAATTTATGATAAATGATTTTAAATGTTATTTTAGAAATAGGCTTTTCAAAAATGAAATATATGTTTATGTGACTACTAGACAATGATATGAAAGGTTTAATCATTCTATTTAAAGTACAATAAATACCATAATATGACATTTGATTATATAGATAAAGTAGCTTACATAAGATGTTAAAAAGTCCAGCAGACATATATGTTGTATCATAGGCAGGGAGATTCTAACATTTTCCCCAATAATTTAACTATTTAGCATGCTATGCAAGAAAAGAATATATTGGGCCTGGGGAAATGCCTTAGTGGTTAAGGCATTTGCCTGAAAAATGAAAGGATCCCAGTTCAATTCCCCAGGACCCACGTAAGCCAGATGCACAAGGGGGCACACTAGTCTGGAGTTCGATTGCAGTGGCTGGAGGCCCTGGCATGCCCATTCTCTCTTTCTCACAATCTGCCTCTTCCTCTCTCTCTCAAATAAATAATAAATAAATAAATAAATAAATAAATAAATAAATAAATAAACCAAAAAATGATAAAAATAAAATAAATTTTAAAAAGAAAATAATATATTATAGAATTTGCTTAGTACATGAAGATCTGTAGTATTTTGAACAAATAATCCTGAATAGTTCAAATACAACTGCTTTCTAACATACCCAACTATTTTCCCATGTGTAAATAGAATTAATTACTATTCTTTCAAAGTGGCTTTTAAGGCATATATATATTCTATCTATCTATTATCTATCTATCATTTATCTATCTATCTATCTATCATCTATCTATCTAATCATTAACCTCTTTTACATGAGGATGGCACAGTTCAGATAATAGCTATAACCGGGTCAAATAAGCAAAAGACCTGGATCTGCTCACCTATGAGGGTTAGCTTCTCTCACCTTTCAGATGTCCATTGCCAAGAGGGACACAATACCCAATGTGCCTAGTAATTCTGATAATTAAGAGAATATTTTAATTTTAATCTTAATAACTATGAAGATCATGCTAACTTCCAATGTGTGTCACCAGTTAAATATTTATGTTTTTTTAGAGTGGATTAAGATAAATTTTATTTGTGGACAGAATATATGATTATATCTGAGTTTTCCAGCACTACAATTGTCTTCTATCCATTTACATTTGTTACTATATTAAGGAACTGAATTACAACACTGTGACAATTTTCACTTTAAACTGTAGCTTTTAAATTGATTGGAACTGTAGATTGGCAGAATTAAAAGGCATGTATAAGTATGGAATCTTATGTTCCATTAATATAAAGAGAAAGCATCTTTCCTGGATTATGGGATTTTATAATTGAAAGAGACCCTAAAGCTATACCCATGGAATATTTCCTCTTACAAAGGAAGTTTGAATCTCCAAGATATAACATTATCTGATGACGGACTTTATATACTGACAAAACAAAGCCAATATTCTGACTTTAGACAAAATAGAGGAAAATTATTCACTCTAATAAAAGGACCAATTCAACAAAGAGACTTTAAACAAATAGATTTTTTTTAATGTACATGATCTATTTTTATAAATTAGTAGTTTTAGAAGTGTACATAGAGTTTTTCTTGAAACTAAAGAGGGGTGACACTTGTGGGTATGGAGATTGCACAGTGCCCTGTGTCCTAGTATTACTTAAACTGTATTTTGTGAAATTGTTAACCTCAGGGAGTATAAGAAAGCTTCTGTAGAATTTTTGCTCTGGGTCTGATTACATTTTAATTACCCAAATCTTTATGCAGCAGTATTTACATGTTATATAAATCATTCTCCTTTTCTGCTACTGATTAAGACAAATGAGTTGTCTCATTTCCCTGATTCACCTACAGGAGAACACACATATTAGCCACAGTTAACTGTATTGAGCCTTTTGGCAGTCTTTTGGCTTTATAACTTGATTTTCATTTTGTACTGACTTATTATTCTAGATATCATGTAGTTTTTCAGAATTTAATCTAAAAAGAAATTATTTTGAATTATATGCTACATGTGATATTGCTTTGTATTCATTCATCAAATATCAATTTTTTTAAATTTTTAATTTTTTATTTATTTTTGGAGAGAGACACAGAGAAAGACAGACAGAGAGGGAGAGGGACACAGATAGAGATGGGCGTGCCAGCAGTCTCTCAGCTGCTGTGAACGAAATCCAGATGTGTGCGTCCCCGTGTGGTCAAGTGCAGCATTGCACCCTTGCATCACTTTGCATCTGGCTAAATGTGGGACCTGGAGATTGGAACTGGGTGCTTAGGCTTAGCAGGCAGGCGCCTTAACTGCTAAGCCATCTCTCCAGCCCCAAATATCAATTTTCATAATGCTTCAGATACTTTGAGGAATTTAGAATATAAAAATCAGTAAAGTGTATTTTAAACTTTTGAGAACATGTATGATCACACCTATATGTGATGGTATTTAATTCTATTATGTCAAGCTCCAAATTGAGGACCAGCTGCGAGCTAGCTACTGAACTATGTGCTGGTAGGAACCCCAATAAAGAATTAAAATGTGTTTCCCATTTTATGTTAAACAAGTAATATGAGTGGCATTATACTTATAAAAATGAAAGGGTGTGACAAGATGCAAACTTAATCTGGCTCTGAGTATGTTGTTCACAAAATCAAGGAACCACTTTATAGACACAGCATGGAAATGTGTCTTTTGTATAGATGATGTGTTTGTTAGAACCAAATACTACTGGATCAGGATTATCAAGCTAAAAGACTGTCCAAGTCCTTACACCAAGGAATGAGAATAACAAATTCTTAAGGATACAAAGAACATAACAATTCTACATTACATATCTGTGATATCTACTTGCAAGGAAACATCCATTTCATACATATATCATATACGTGCTTTACTCACTTTTATCTACCTGTGCACATATATGGACACAATGATCATAACTAATGTATTTCTTCATCCAGTCATGAGAGAGGGAAGGTATCCTTACTTATTATTCTTATACTTCAGTAATTTTGTGACAGTAAGTTAAAAATTTATGTTTAGAGGCACAGAATTCATTTAGCAAAGATAATTTCTATATTCATTTAATTATTCCTAGTAATTAGGTAAGGTATAGGAAAATTATACCAAGCATGAAATTCAAGTGTGGGATATTTAATTTGGACATCTAGACACTTATAATGAGATGATGAATGTGAACCCAATGGAAAGTACTGTGGAACTAATGAGTGTCAAGGATGCTGGACAAGGATACTTGTCCCTATTTAGAAAATTCAGTACATTTAGGTTTTAGAACCTGAAAACATTAGATATTGTTTCTTAAGCTTCAGTGCCTCAGTGATAAATCTGTAGCTTCATGTGCCATTATGATCTTTTTTCCTCTCAGCTCCAAAGCTACTTTCCCTTGTGATCCTGATGCAAGATCTTGTGAACATTCTCTACAGGTCAGCCCCTCTTTCAGCAAAAGAGAGTACTAGAGTGACCATAAGAAGCAACAGAGGAGAGATGTTTCATGACAGTGTTTTAGTTACTTCTGCATTACTGTGATCAAAATATTCAACACAAATATTTAACAAGAAAAATTATATCTTAGCTCACAGTTTTGGAGGGTTCAGTATATAATTGTAGTGAGAGTATGGAAAAACAGAGTATTCAGGTCATTGGGTCAGGAAGCAGAGAAAGGAGAATGGCAACTCACAACTGGCTTTATTGTGCAACTTGAATTTAGGATTTAGGAATTTAGGGTTTGCCTGCCCCCACCCCCACACACCATTTGTATCCAGGAATGGAATAGCTCACATTGAAGAGTTTAGCAGCACTTCAGCCTACTCTTTCCACTGCTGATGAGTTTAAGCATCTCCATCCCTCCACAATTCATGGCTGCTTATATGCATTTCCCACTTCTAATGCTTCAGCCGAATCGCACCTTCCATTCAACCCTGGAACATCAATAGATCTGTTTGCTCCCTACCAATTTTCAAGCATATTTCTTTGCCACTTGTAGGCTGTGAGGTCCTACAGTCACATTATCTTCAAAGAAGTCTGATTTTCAGCCTTTGTCAGGAAGCCCAAACCTGTTCTTTAATATTATGTCTCCCTGTCCCTTAGCCTGCAGATGCGTTTTCCCAGCCCTGCATGCTATGTCTTCTTCATTTACATCTAGTTATCCAACATTTCTGGCAAATTGGAAAAGACTTCCTAATGTTTTAATTAAGTTTTGGAATTAGTTTCTACTTCATGCTATGACAAATATTACTGTAGTCAATACTGAGAAGTCTGGTATGGTGGTGCCTGTGTTTATTCCTAGCACTTTGGAGCCTGAGGCAGGAGGATTGACATGAAATTGAGGTCAGAATGCACTACATAGTGACTACCAGCCTCTTCTGTACTACAGTATGAGACCCTGTCTTAATAAGGCCAAACAAACAGAACAAACAAAAGATAACATGGAATATTTACATATGTTATCCACTCTTTTATTAAATCTATACATATTATTATATTGTGAGAATAGTATTAATACTTACATAAATCATAAAAAGGAGTGGTTATGCCAATTTTGGAAATGAGGAAACTAAAGTTCAGAGAAATGAAGACTTGACCACCCCACAGCACTAAGAGGTGGGGATGAGATGACAATCCAGATGCTGATTTCTAACTCATGTGCTCTTAGTGGCAAATACAGTCAGCTTCTTTATTAATTTGTGACAATATGATCAAACACAGTATTTTTTAAATTCACAAATAACATAGGAATTGCAGTTGATTATCTATCAAGAAGAGAAATTGCCTATTAATCATAACCAGAACATTTTGGGGGAGATTTAGGATCAAAATGAATCAGCTAATTCCCTGGGCAACCTCATTATCTATCTATTTCCAGTACTTTCACCATGAAAAACAGAAATTGGAAAGTGAAAGTAAAACAGTCTGTACAGTGAATTATCATGCCATGAAGAAGGAGTAGTTGGAGTTAAGGTAAAAGTTAACTTCTACTAAAATTATGAGAAATACTTTCATGAGACATTAGAATCCTTATGCTTTTCTACCCATAATCTTAATAATGTTTCTTCTTAGAACCTTTACACCCTCTCCACTTGTCCTTTGGAACATTACATTATTAATGGACAATAATTGCTGACTAACCATTTTCTTTTCATTAGAAATTGTTGTATCTTTGTTCTAAACAAAATGTAAAATTTAGGTTTTTATTTTAAAGTATAATGATCTAATTCAGTAAGTCCTTTTTTTAAGGATACTGGTTCAAAGGACAGCTTAAGGCACAAAAATGCTCAATTTCTGGACCATTTTAGAAAGAGATATGGCTTAAACAATTTAAAGAGCCCATTACACTCAGCTACATTTTAAAAAATTGCATAATTTGATTAAATTGACATTTAAATGTCAAGTACTTTTCTAGCATTTCCTTTCTCATGATTGCTCACTGCTGAGACATTGTACATAATTAGGAGGGTTTTCTCTCCCTCTTCCTTTTTTATTTGGGTTTCTCTCTTCAACCTTTCTCTTTGGCAGGTTACAGAGCCACCTCTCTTTTCCATGGAGTGAATCGTGGGGTCATTAGTACTGATTTGTCATATGACTACAAATGCTAATAATTAAATTAAATCATTTCAAATAATTTCACTTAAGCAAGTTTATTATTATAGTAATGACAAATTACTATATTGTAGAAATGCTGTATACATTTATCAGAAGAGTGTAAATTTCAGTATTTATGTATTTTTAATGTGTCTTACATGTGTTTTGCATTAACTTTTCCTGAGGCAATATAAACAGATGTGTATCTGACCAAGAAAAGGCATCAACAATAGACCAAATGAATGATCCCATCTTAGTAAACCCATGAGTTTACTGGGGTTACTGACAGAAGCATGAATGACTCAAAGGAAGCTACATCACTGAGAAACTCCAAAATAAGTGACAACTCTCAAAAGCTACATCCTGGAGCTCCCTACATAATTTGAAGGTGGTTTGAGAGGTAGGAAAGTCACTCTTCCAAGGTCTTCGTCCTTGTGTCACCTTGGGGACAGGTCTTGTGAATCCTGTAAGTTTCAGGAACTGTTTGAGAGTTGTGAGGTGCTTACATCCTAAACCTCTTTGGCTTGTTGAGCCTTAAGGAGCTTAAAAAAAGTCTCCCTCTAGGACAGGACTTGGCATATATAACTCCTGTCACATCCTTAAATTGTGGGCCAGAATAAACACTTCCTTTTTTCAGTTGCCTCATGTCAGTCATTTAGTTGCAACTTGAGGCAGCATCAACCATACACTTTGACAATTGACAAAACATACAGTTTGTGACTATTAATGGTTTAATAATTTCAGTTACATATAATAATATATATATATATATATATATATATATTATTCTTCTTAATTTTCTCTTTAAAGCAGATTTATTATATAATTAACCACCCTTATAGTTAAGCAAAAAGCAAACATTATTAGTGTGCATGATGAGTACTTCCAGAGACAGTAGATAGTCTTTGAGCTCAAGACCATAACCTTCTGCATTATCTCTGCTGCAGTGCATCATGGGCCACCTAGGCTCTCCATGTTCAATACTGATGACTAGAAGATGACATTTATCCTACAATGGGAGCAGCCAAGGAAAGAATGTAACAGGCACAAGGGATAACTTATACAATTCGGGGTTAAGAAGACTTTTGGTAGGAATCTTTGGTCTCTTGTACAGTGCTTTGCTATTAGTGCATTTTAAAAATATATTTTATTTATTCATTTATTTGAGAGAGAGAGAGAGAAAGAGAGATACAGAGAGAATGGGCACACGAGGGCTTCCAGCCACTGCAAAAGCCAGATGAAAGTGCCTCCTTGTGCATATGGCTTATGTGGGTCCTGGAGAGTCGAACCAGGATCATTTGGCTTTGCAGGCAAATGCCTTAACCGCTAGGCCACCTCTCCAGCACCTATTAATACATTTTTATAAGAGCAATGAAATAAGCTCCCACCAATCGTGGGCTAAAAGAGGGCCTACACCTATAAAGTCCTCTCTAAAATAATAATGGTTATCCCATTTATCCGGTGCTGACTTCTCTCTCTGTTGGAGAATTTGCTTATCTTTTTCAGATGGGTGCCAAACCTGAGGGGAGGACATTGCCTCTTCCACATAACTGATGGCTACCCCCACAATGCATGACCCACATTTCCCAATGAGGAGGGTCCCTTCAGAGGGGGAGGTCAGGGAGGAGGCTATCGAAGGCACCAACATGAATGTATTCACATTATGAGCATAACTAATAAAATAAATTAATTAATTAAAAAATATAGAATACTATTTAAAGTAACTACTTGAATCTTTTTTCTCAAGTAATTCCCTGTGACCTAGAGAACAAAATCTTAGTCCCCTGTAAACAACACAAAACAAAACAAACAAAGAAACCCTCCCAGAACCAAAACTAGCATGGTGTCTCATGTCTATAATCTCAGAATTTGCAAAGCTGAGGTAGAATGTACAGGAGTTCAAGGCCAGCCTTTGCTATATTGCAAAGTCAAAACTAGCCTGGGCTATATGAGACTGTCTAAAAATTCAAAAACAAAGAAATTAACTAAAAAACTAAAAACAACAAATAAAAAAACCCCATCCTATCTGCCTTTATGGTTTGGAACTATTCCTTTACTCAAGCACCTCAAGCAGGAAAGCCCACTTGTGCAGAAGACATCGTTACTGCACAAGATGAACAGATTGTACATGCTTTCAAAAAAATCAGTGTCAGAAGCTTAACAAACAAACAAAGGCTTAGTTCCTCTGCATGTCTATTGAAAATCACGTGAGTTGGATTGTGTTCTATGTCAGCCTTTCTCTGGGACAATGCTTCTACTAATGCATAATATCTTTGGTCACTGTCACAAAGACAAAGATCATTTCTGATGACAGAGTCTAGCGAGTAAATTTTGAAGCAATACGTGGCTTACGTACTGATCAGCCTGTGATACCTTTTCCCACTCAACCATAGGGTGAGGAAACGTCAAGACAAAGTGAGCTTTGTGAGGGGCAGATTGAATGCATTTGTTCTTTTGCATTCAGGGTTACAGGGAGCTTGCAACAAGTTGACATCCTTTTAAGTTTTAAAATGAATATTCCTAAGAATGAGAATTGCAACCAGGTTATTAATATGTCCCCTGTTCTGGCATGCCTCTGATGAGAGGATCATTGGAAACTCACTGGTGCCAGATTCCCTACCTTTGTCTCCTGACTTGTTCCAAACTCCCAAGTAGGTATCAGATTGAAATTGACAAGACTTCTGCTAAAAGACCTTGAGCAAGCACAAGTCTTTTCCATGTCAGTGCTTTGGTGGTTCAAAGGAACAAGATGCCAAGTGAGCAACCAATTGTAAAAGTAGCGTGAATTCCTTCTTCTGTAAGCTCCACAGTTCCATCCAGCACAGACTTCTGTACAGGTCCTTCTACTAGCAATAGTTAGCTCCTTCAAGAAAAGTAGTCATTCCTAATATGGATCTGCCTGAGATGCTGACAAAACAAATAGACATCTTGAGGACCAGACAATAGGGAGGGTGGGGAGGAAGGGAAGGGTAAGGATGGGGAGAGACACACAAAACTTGTGTAACTGGTACCATAAAATTCTAAATCCTGAAAAACAGACTAAAAGGTTGAACCTTCATCATTTCCTTAGAGGGAACACCTGAATCAAAGGGCCCTGGAGAGGGTACCATGAAAGCTAACCTTAATCTTCTCCTGTTTCTTTCTCTCTCTCTCTTTTCTCTCTTTATCTTTTATATTACCTATCTTTTTCTTCATTCTTTTCCCTTGGGGCTGGCCTGTAACTCCCAATAGCAAGATAAGGTTAACATCCACAATGAGCTGTTGATCAGAGAGACCTTCAAGGTCTCCCATAAGAAGACTTCTGTCAGAGCACTTAATTACCCATCAAAAGTTAATGGTAAGACCCTACTGCTGAAGACACCATATGCTGTTAATACGGAACATGGAGAGACATAGTTGGAATCCCGGAAGAAAGTCAGTTCCCAGACAGTTAGCTTGTCTAGTGCCAGAAGGTGCTACATGAGTGACTGGGGGAAAATGACCAACTTCTGTCCAAGCAACTTGTGGTCTAAGCTACTCAACAGCAAACAACCTGACATGATGCTCACCCAAGTACAATGACACACAGCCATGGTGGGTAACCAACTGCTCTTGAATTGGCTAATGGATCCACTCAGTGGAACTGAACCAACCCATAGCTGGAACTGGGAAACAAGTCAGAATCATATTCAACAAATTCACTCTCCAATACAAAGCTCCCACCAATCTTGGGCTACAAGAAGGCCTACACCTATTAAATTATCTCTGAATTAATAATGATTACCCCATTTATCTGCTGCTGACTTCACTCTTCATTGGAGAATCTGCTTGTCTTTTTCAGACAGATGCAGCACCTGAGGAGAGAATCAGCCCATTGCACCTCATCAGGGCCCCAGCTGAATCCATAGAGTAATGGGGGAAATGAGCAAGAATGCTGCTTTCCTGGTGAACCTGGTGTCAGCACAAGAGTGAAGGAGATGGACACAAAGAACACTCAACTCCTACCAAGCCAGAGATCCAGAGACACAGAGGATCATAAGACCTCATTTCTCAAGTAGGCCTAAAATGAACCCAACATGGCTCAGGGAAATTCATGGAAGAGGGAGCAGAAAGATTGTTAGAACCACAAGTTGGGACACTATGCACACGGACATTGCCTCTTCCCTATAACTGATAGATATCCCCACTATGAACCATCCACAATCCACATGGAGGTAACTGACATGCCAAACAAGGAGGGTCCCTTTGGAGGGAGGAGGACAGGGAGGAGGCTAAGGATGGTACCAACATGTGCTGTTTACACACTGAGTATGTACATAATATAGAAAAAAAAATGTAGCCATTACCCAGTCAGGAAACAAATGGGCCTATCCACATGTCAGCAATTGCTTCCCTTACAAGGACCAAAAGTAAAATTTCCACATTCTCTGTAGAAGTTGTCATGAGACAGTAGTTTTCTGAAAATATTTATTTTGGCTTCAAGATTATAGAAATCATTTCCATCTTCCTGAAATATCCATCTGCCCAACCACTCACTAAGCCAACTAATTAACAAAATTGGTTGACATTTGTGTTATGCAAAACATCATAACCACTGAAGTGGGGCAGGAAGTGAGGTTTTGGTACTGCTTTGAGCCTCATATTCTAGTCAGGCATCCATCACCTCTGAATCAGATCAGTGATTGAATCACAACCCTTTTAAATAACTGAACTGGTGGTAACATGGCCATGTTCCATTGCTTGTCCCTATGTCTGGGTTACCTATGTATTCTCTATGCTAGTGTGGTGTCACAGAATTCGGTATACCCATTAGTTTTTAATTTTAACTTTTTTCCATTGAGGGTTTCACTTTACTTGAGGCTGACCTGGCACTCACTCTGTAGCCCCAGTTTGGCCTTGAACTCAATTTGATTCTTATGTAAATCACCATGTCTAATTTTCAGTTGTTTTGACTAATTTTTCTATATCCTAGTTTTTATAAGTCTTTCAAAATGGGTTTCAAGTAAGGAAAAGATCTTTTCCAGGACAATTACTGCTCTCTTCCAAGAAAAGGAACTAATTTGTAACACTGTCTTTTCAGGAATTCAAAAATCATAGATCAAAACCATAGGTCCTGGGTTTTGGGCTGGAGAGATGGCTTAGCGGTTAAGGCGTTTGCCTGCAAAAAACAAAGGACCCTGGTTCGATTCTCCAGGACCCACATAAACCAGATGCACAGGGGGTGCATTTATCTGGAGTTTATTTGCAGTGGCTAGATGTCCTGGTGCCCCCATTCTCTCCCTCTCTTTCTCTGCCTCTTTCTCTCAAATAAATAAATAAAATATATTAAAAAAATGACACACAAAAAAAAACCATAGGTCCTGGGTTTCATTAACATGAGTCTTAGGCAAAATCTTGCTTTAGGAGAGTTAAGCAGAATTAGCTTTATGCTCATTGGTTTTCTGAAGCTTATCAATTGAGTTCTAAGGAGATGACTTAGAAATGTGCCAAATAAGAGTAGGGATACTATTTATTTATTTATTTATTTATTTATTTACTTACTTATTTATTTTTATTTTTACTGTCTCTTAGGTAAACATATTGCTTATATAGCCACAAATAGCAATGACCTGCCATGGAACTTGAAATGTTCTGAAATTTAAAAACCAAAATCATAAAATTTAAAAGGTGGCTTAAATTCCTGGCCCTATCCCAATCGACATTTCAGGAATTGTGGCCTCCAGTCTTGTTCTCGGGGGCTAAATACAATGTCAATCTTACTTTCAAGATGGGGGGGAGAATTTTCATGAATATTCTACACATTAATGATTGAATTATCATGGGATAGCTTTCTTTAGGAAAGGCAAAGGCCAGGTCATTTTATAGAATAGAACAAGTGTCTATAGGCTGGAGAGATGGATTGGCAGTTAAGGCGCTTCCCTGTGAGGCCTAAGCACCCATGTTATAGTCTCTAGATCCTACATAAGCCAGATGCACAAAGGTGAGGCAAGTGCAAGGTCACACATATACATTAAATGGCACAAGTGTCTGGAGTTCGACTGCAGTGGCTGAGGCCCTAGCACACTAATTCTCTCTCTCTCGAAAAAGTAAAAAATAAAAAAAAAAAAGTGTCTACTCAATCATTAGAAGGGAGAACAATCTCCTCTTGAACATGAGACAACAACATGATTCACATTATAATACAGCATCTTCCAGAGTTAAAGATCAGTTTACAATCTGTCTCAGTGTGAATTTTTGAATCATCCTCCTTTTTTTTTCTTTTCTTTTTTCTTTTTGGTTTTTCCAGGTAGGGACTTGCTCTAGCTCAGGCTGACCTGGAATTCACTACGTAGTCTCAGGGTGGCCTTGAACTCACGGCAATCGTCCTACCTCTGCCTCCTGAGTGCTAGGATTAAAGGCATGCGCTACCATGCCCGGCTCTCCTTTTTTTTTTTAACAGCTTTTGCCCTCTGCTACATACAGACATTTTCACTGAATTATGAAACCCTATAATGGGACATGTCTGGAGAAAGTGCTACAATTATAAGAAAAAAAAAACCCTTTCTTCTCTAGGGGATTGTGCTGGAGACCATAAAGGCTCTGGCAATGATGGGCCATGCTCTTTGTACATAGATGATATATAGTTCAAATATATAGTTAAAGACTCATCGTCTTTAACAACATAGTTGTTTTAGGTTTTCAAGGACAGTGATATTCAATTCAGGAAAATAAAAGTTGTTGTTTTAACCACTAGATTATGTTTAAAGTCATCAAAAATAAGAATTGAGAATTCAGATATAACCAAAACCAATTATACTTATTTTGAGGGCTAGAGAGATGGTAGATCATCAGTTAAAGCCACTTGTTTGCAAAGACTGACAGCCCAAGTTCAATTCCCCAGTACCCAGAGAAGCCAGATGCACAAAGTTGTGCATGCATCTGAGATGCTGCCCTTTTGAACTTCATTTGTAGTTAGTGCAGCTGAGTAATCAAGTCCTTCCCAGTGGGAGTTGAAGAGAAATGATGTGGGCCACGTTCACACAGGCACATTGCACTTACCATGTGTAATTTGTACTTTTCCCCTCTCAGCTGAAGGCAGATGGCAAGGATGCCACATAAAGCAGTAGCAACACAAAAGAAAGACTACTACATTCCTAAAGAGAAACCACAGAGAAGCCTCTTCCCTACTGGCTCGAAACTTACTGTACCGTTATGACTGATTCTTTATCAATGCATGGATTTTTTGTTATGCTTGCTTAGCTCATTTTAACTTGTAGAGAATTATTGTTTGCAACACTCACGCCTCTTTGCTACCAAAAGTGTTTTCTTCTTACCTGCTATTTTGTTTTCTATGGATTAATTTAACCAAGTTTGCTATTTGTTATAGTCCAATTAAAACTCAATATATAAAATATTCTGAGAGAAAGAGAAAGACACATACATATACACACACAGAAAGAGAAAGAGAGAGAGAGAGAGAGAGAGGAGAGAGATTTATTTCAGAATTACAGATCTGGGGGAAGTGCCATACTGGTTGAAGAGGCTGGGCCCCTTTCACAGGTCCATACAGAGAGAAACCACCACCAGCCAGCACCACATGCAAGCACCAAACCCAGAAAAAAAAAAAAAAAAAAAAAAAAACGCAGCAAAACAGCAAAGGCCCAGGCAGAGATCAAACTGCTCTGAATACCCTTAGGCTGAAAATCAAAGCCACTCCCAAACACACCTTAGAGCTAGAGCCAAGAATCTGCCCACAGCGATACCTCTTCCAGCCAGGTGGCTGAAAATCCAAGTTACAAGCTTTAATAAGAACCCTGAGTCTCCTGGGGGACAGACATTTAAACTACCAAATACAGTATAATGAGTGCAATTCATAGATAGTCTCTAAAGTGAGCTGAAGAGATTCAGGCGGTGTTTGTTGGCCTTGTATGACATGACAGCATTCATACTGCAGTGCACATGTTATATATTCAGATCAAGACTACAGTGACATCATTATGTGTTCAGACCAAGGCTTCCGTGATGTCCTGATACACACCATGGGTGAGTACTGTCAGGAAAGCCTCAGCTTCATTATGGTTTGATTTTGAATTAGATTTGGTAATTGTATGGTCAAAACCCTTTTATTATTGCCAAATTTTTGTGATCCCCACATTTAGTAGCATGACCTCAAGTTAAGTAAACTGTCAATTAGATTGCCTAAAAGTTATGTGGGACTGTTAGATATTGTGTAGCAAAAACATTTTTATGTAAAAGTTACATTATATGCTATTTTTTTGTTGTTCTCCAAAAGTTACAACACTTTAGTTAATTTTTTCAAGCATTTCTTAGCATAAAAATTATTAGAATAGGGCTAAGGATATAGCTCCATAGTAGGGCACTTCTCTGGCATATTTTAGACAGATGGATTCAATGTCTTTCACTGATCCCCACCCCAGCATAAAATAATAAAATAAATCTGATTAATTTCTGAGAAGCATTAAACTTTTAAATTGTATGTATCAAAGAAGTCTAAAATAAGTTGAAAATAGAGACAGGACTTCCATAAGAAGCTATTAGAATGTTTTATCAATTTAAATCCTGTGAATGTTGTCTCAAAGCCCATGTTTGTGGTTTCTGTATTATTGTGATGTCAAACAATGTTAGCTTGGCTCAGCTCTCCTCACCAAAGGGCCTTACCAGGTCTAGAGGCTGACAGTGTACAAGTCAACACATCCCTGTTTCTGTGCTGCTTCTGCTCCTCTGAGTCTGATGCTAATAATCTCAATTTTATGTTTCATTGTTACTTCAGTGGCCTCCAGTTAGTTTAAATTTCCATTCTGGTACTATTTGTGCATATTTTAAATATTTGGTGTTCCAAACTAGCATACATTAATTAATAATGTACAATATTCCCTGAATAGGTTAACAACAATCTCAAATTAAAAACATTTTATATGAAGTAGAAAAGATGAAAATTGATTGAAACCTTTTATTCCCCCACAGATTACTAGAAAAGTTGGAATGTAATATATATATATATATATATATATATATATATATATATATATATTCATTAATCATTACCTTTATTTACTAAATAAACTGGAAAAAATTGAACAAATTTGCATAACACTTAATTTTAATAAATGTTTTTATTTTATAAGTGTCATTGTAGTACATGTTATTTATGGTCAACTAAATGTAATTAGAATATTTTTCTGTATTGTCCCATAAACTGCACTGTAGAAGGGTTTCATTTCTAGTTCTAAAATGAATATAAAAATTTGTATCCCCTCAGTGAAATTCAACATCTCATATATTAACAATACTGAGTAAAAATGTAGCTTGGCTAAAAGATATTTAAATTAAATATATGACTTTCATTTGCTATGATTTATATAAAAATAGCTTTTTTCATATTTTTTTTACAATGTACTCATACTCTGAAGTTTTATCAGTTATGATGAATGGCTTGAGGCTAAATGTACTTTAAAATCTAGACTGCAATAATTTACTCATAGATAAATCACTCAAAGAATTTTCAATTTAAGCCATCAGAGCTATATGAAAGGATTTAAGAAGTATGCTAACACCCTATGTTTACTGCAGCAATATTCCTTATAGTCAAGTAATAAGATTAACTTAAATGTCCATCCATATAAAGAATAGATAAAGAAATGTCAATATATGTACTTTATTATAGTAGTACTTATAAATATATATGCACATAATTGTATGAATATTGCATATTACACCCAGAATGAATGGATAAAGTAATGTCAATATATGTACTTTATTAGAGTAGTATTTATAAATATATATGCAAATAAGTGTATGACTATTGCATATTATACCCAGAATGAATGGATAAAGAAGTATCTACACATATATCTTATTTAATAATATATGGTAATATGTACCATTTATATTACTGCCCAGCATTAAAACACTATTCATTCTAAGAAGGAAATGTTGCCATTTGCAACAAGCATACATGGAGAAGAACTTTGCACTGAGTGAAATGTCATGCCCCGAAGGGTCTGTGCATGCTCTGACTTATGTGTGGAACCTAAAGACAGGGAAATTCATGCAGGCATATAGCAGAAAGGAGCTCATACTGCACAGTGGGGGAATGGGATGGTCAAAGAGCACACAAATTAAAAACAAAAACAAGAAGAATGCAATTTATTTCTGTTGCTTAGTATGGTATAGTTAAGAATAAAGGGCGGCGGGGGGATGGTGTAGCAGTTAAGGAGCTTGCCTGCAGACCCAAAAGACCCAGGTTTGATTTCCCAGGACCCACATTAGCTAGATGCACAAGGTGGTGCATTTGCCTGGAGTTCATTTGCAGTGGCTAGAGGCACTCCTGTTTTTCTCTCTCTCTCTCTCTCTCTCTCTCTCTCTCTCTCAAACAAATTAATAAATAAATTTTATAAAATAATAAAGCATTGTCTATTTCAAAAAGATGAGAGTAAACTTATAATGTGTGCAGTAAAAATATTAAATAATAAATATTTGGGGTTATGGATATGTTAATGAGAATTATTTATCATTTTTGGATTATTTATGGATATGTTAATGATATTTATTCATGTTGCATTAAGAAATCATAATATAATTTTTTCTATCCTATAAATTTGCATAGTTTCCTTATTTATGGGAAAAATAAAATTAATGTTCAAAAGTAGGATGGGTTGAGATGTAGATATGTTCTTTATTATTGAGAAATGTGTGTGTGTGTGTGTGTGTGTGTGTGTGGTGTTTGAGGGTGACTTATGTGTGTGAGGATTTGCATGCTCTGTATTTACAGGTTCATGGGCAGAAGAGAAGCTGAGTGTCTTCCTCTATCGCTCTTCTCTCCTGCTTTCTTTACTCAAAGTCTCTCACAGTTGTTGTGCTAAACCAACTGACCCAGGAGTCCAGAAATCCACCTGACTCAGTACAGTCAGCCCTCGGATTATAGGCAGGCATGGCCACACCTGACTTCTACGTAGGTGGTGGTGATCTAACTCAGGTCCTTATGCTTGTGCAACAAGAACTCTATAGTGATGAGCAATTTCCTCAACCCAGAGATGTACTGTTAAACAGTCCTGTAATTTGCATATATCTGGCAGAAAATTCCATCACTTTATTCTTTTCCATCTATGGAATTTTCACATTGTAAAATATTAAAAAAATAAGTAATCTTAAAAGTTTACAGAGCATGAATAAGAATATACATATAATCCATTTATTTTATCTTCCTTATATGACAATAGTAATACATTGTTTTTTTATATTTAGAGATTCCATTTTGGACAGTTGAATA
The DNA here is from genome assembly GCA_036365145.1 of Orientallactaga sibirica. Classification (NCBI taxonomy): domain Eukaryota; kingdom Metazoa; phylum Chordata; class Mammalia; order Rodentia; family Dipodidae; genus Orientallactaga; species Orientallactaga sibirica. The sequence goes on along the minus strand of JAEOAD010000021.1, from coordinate 28,480,736 downwards.
TAAACTAGGCACACCATAATGAAAAAAAAATTGTAAAGAAAAATAATCCACACTGCTTTCTGATGTGCTACTAAGAAATTATGGTCATGATGGCGCATGAGTCAACATATTCTTTTCCCTGATGAAGTTAGCATTCTAGGCACATAACTAATTTTTTTTTGTATTAGTTTATTGTAACATTTCCTTAAGTCAGTACAGTGATGTATGACTTTTAATGTACATAGGTTTTTAAATTAAAATTTCCCCAAAAGTCTGATGAGGAAGAAGTAAAAGATAAACTGACATTTGTTTCCTATCAATAGTTTTTGTAGTATTTTACATCAATACTATTTGGAAAATAAGTGTTCAGATGTCTTTATTTTCAGAGAGGTTGTACTTTCACAATTGATGTCACCAAGGCAGAGCTGAACCTCCAGGCCTCCCTAATACCAAACCTGGAATGTAAGTGCTGCATCTTCAAAATCTTGTAACCACATCATGGTGACATATGGAATGGGACATATGAGTAGCCAATGCTTACTTAACCGAAAGGACTTCTCTCTAATTCTCTCCCCATATAATTTCCTTTTAAATTCACTCCTAGTTATCGTATTCCAGCACAATACTTTTTAAAAAATTTATTTTAATTTTAATTTTATTTTATTTGTTTTTTTGAGGTAGGGTCTCACCTAGCCTAGGCTGACCTGGAATTAACTTTGTAGTCTCAGGGTGGCCTTGAACTCACAGCAGTTATCCTTCCTGTGGTAGTTTGAATATATGTCCCCCAATATATTCAGTGTTTTATTAGTTATAGTTTGCATCTGCAATCACCTTGCTAGAGGTAATGTCACTGGGGGCCGGTCTTAAGCTGTGGTGATGGTTTGAGATTCCATTGTAAATATATGCAAAGTGTGCCTAATAGGAGTTCCTGAAGTGTGCTGTGACTTTTGGCTGTAGTTTTGTTCTGTATGTTGTGTGGCTGGTTGTTTTTTCTCTCTTGCTTGGCCCTGTGAAGGCAGGCCAGCTTCTTCAGCCATTATGGAACTTCCCCTGGATCTGTAAGCTTCAATAAATGATATCCCTTCCTCCATAACTGTGCCTGGTCTGGAAGTTCATCTCAGCGAACCTGAAACTGTCTGCTACACTACCTCTGCCTCCCAAGTGCTGAGATTAAAGGCATGAGCCACCACGCCCAGCCATTATTTATTTATTTTTACTGAAAACTTCTATACTTACAGACAATAAACCATGATATTTCCCTCCCCTCCCCCATTCCCCTTCAGAACTCCACTCTCTATCATATCCCCGTCCCTTCTCCATTAGTCTTTCTTTTAATTTGATGTCATCATCTTTTTCTCCTATTATGAGGGTTTTGTGAAGGTATTGCTAGGCACTGCGAGGTCATGGATATTGAGGCCAATTTCAGTCTGGACAATTGCATTGTAAGGAGTTGTATCCTTCCCTTGGCTCTTACATTCTTTCTGCTACCTCTTCCGCAAGGACCCTGAGCCTTGGAGAGTTTGTTCATTTATAAATGATCTACTCAGTGAGTGTACAGAGGTTGAGTCTATATGAATTCATGTCATAACATTATCATAAATTTGGACAAGTTGAAGATGATGTATGGTGTGCCATATGATGAAAGAATGTTTCATTCTTTTCATAGTATTGTCTTTGAACCAAAGTTTGACCCAAGTGTAAAAATAAATTTGAATTACACAAGTGAGGAAGATGATATTTCTACTATTACAGTAATTATATCATCTTTAGAGTTGACTCACTATTGCAAATAAAATAATATGCTTTGTTTAGTATCTTGGCCAAGGTAATATGTTTTATTCCACATATTTCTTGGAGTTTACTAGCACTTACTTTACTTGTGTCATACTTTCTAACAAAATAAATGGTAAAGTAGAATAAAAAGGTAACACATTCATGTGTTTAATATCTGCTAAAACCTAACCAATCATTTGTGTTTTTATGCATTCATATATACATATTGGCATGGAAGCTATTTTAAGGAAATGTTTATGAATATTATGAATTGAGCCTTTAAGTGGTTTTTACGCTATAGAGAAATGAAGATCCAATCATTTGTGCCTATTATTAAGGTTCACAGATATGCTAATGTGTAAATGGGAACTTTGAAGACTTAATTCAGGCTCTGGTCTGAACATCATTCTCTTCCCCCAGACACTTCTTTGTAGTATAGCATGAGAGGTGCCCTAAAATATTGTATATGTGTATAAAAATAACACAAATAATATAGTTGTATTCTGAGTGCAGTTCTAATTATCATGCACAATTATAGTATAACTAAATGTAGGCTTTTCTAAATACATTTTAGAATGACATACCCATTTTTACAATGAGATTCAATAAAAACATTTAGTTTAAGCTACACTTCTGGTTTATCTTCTGCTATGTTATATCTTCAACATTACTGCACTTGTTATAAAATAGAAATAATAGAAAATTATTTAAGTTGTTTTCTGTTCTACCACTTTCCAATGTGTTTTTTTTTTATCTGTAATATAGGTGACATTTACTATTATTTATTTTTGATTTAATTCTCTTCTATATCTTTACTTATATTATGTGTCTTACTTATTTAAGTTATAAAACACATACTGAAGGATAGTATACACAGGGTTTATGGCACACACTTTTAATTCCAGTACTTTGGAGTTAGAGGTAGGAAGATGACTGTGGGTTTGAGACCAACCTGGGGCCGCAGATAAAAAAGGGGACTGTAGAGATGGCTCAGTGGTTATGGTACTTGCCAGGCTCAAGTCACCAATATCCAGGTAAAACAAGATGCACAAAGTGGCACATGCATCCAGTTTGTTTGCAGTGACTAGAAGCCATGACACCCTTTTGTCTGTATTTCCCCTTCTCTTTCTCTCCTCTTCTTGAACATAAATAAATTAATTACATATTAAAGTATATTCCTTTCACATTCTTGTATATCCATTTATAGTTACTCAATGCTGCTACTCACTGCATTCATTTCTTTCTTTCCTTTTGGTCTTTCAAAGAGATGGTTGTTGCAGTTACCTTCATGCTACTGTCACAAAGCACCTGACAAAAAGCAGCTTATGGGGGAAAGGGCTTATTTTAGCTTATACTCGTGAGGGGAAACTTCATGATGATAGGGAAACCCATGACATGACCAGAGGTTGGACATCATATTTTGGCCAGCATTAGGTAGAAAACACCAGCAGGAGAGTGTGCCAAACAATGACAAGGGGAACTTGGCTGTAATACCCATAAGTGTGCCCCCAATAACACACCTCCTAAAGTAAGGAAACATTTCCCAAATTGCCATCAACATTCAGAACACATGAGGATCTGCTGGGCACCTGAATCAAACCTCTCAGATGAGTGAATGGGTGTGGAGTTTCTTTCCTTTCTGCTTCTTCTTTTTTTTTTTTTTTAAACATTTTATTTATTTGAAAGACAGAAGGAGGGAGAGAGAGAAAGAGAGAGAGAGAAGCAGATAAAATGCGACAGAATGGGTGTGCCAAGGTCTCTAGATACTGCAAAAGAACTCCAGGTGTATGTGCCACCTTGTGCATCTGGCTTACATGGGTTCTGGGGAATCAAAAGTATGTCCTTTGGCTTTGCAGGCAAGTGCCTTAACTGCTAATATACCCCTCCAGCCCCCTTTCTGCTTCTTCTTGACATGAATTTTGGCACTGTCTAGATGTTCCTTTATATATTGGCATGTCCTTGAGAATAAAAAAATGCATTTTTTCAAAAACTATAAAGTAAATTATCTGTGGGCATGCACATAATATCACTAGAGACACTAATGTTTTCAAGTGAAATTAGTACCTCACAGTTATACTGATTTCTTACATTGGTTATTGTAGCAGACAGCTTCAGGTTTGCTGAGATGAACTGCCAGACCAGGCACAGTTATGGACGAAGGGATATTTACTGTAGCTTACAGATCCAGGGAAGTTTCATAATGGCAGGAGAAGCTAGCCTGCTCTTACAGGACCAGGCAAGAGAGAGAGAAAGCCACAAGCTCACCTCAGGAACTCCAGCTAGGCACACTTTGCATATCTTTAGATTGAAATCCTAAACCTACCACCACACCTTAAGATCCGCCCAGAGAGACACTGCCTCCAGCCAGGTGGCTGCAGATGCAAACAACAAACTAATAAAACACTGAATATATTGTGTGCCATATATTGAAACTAACACAGCTACTTATTTCTTCTGTCATCTTTTAGAAGTAATGTCTATGAAGCTACTGATTTAAGAAGGGACATTGCCTTGAGCTATCCATCCAGGCATGTCCAAACTTTGCTCATTGTGAAATGACATTGTCACCTGCAAATCTGAGAACCAATCAATGACCTCACAGTGCCTAGCAATACCTTTGCAAGACCCTCAAAATGGAAGAAAAAGATGATGACATCAAATTAAAAGAGAAACTAATGGAGAGAGGGAGGGGATATGATGGACATTGGAGTTCTAAAGTGGAATGGGGGGAGGGGAGGGAAATATCATGTGTTTTTTGTATGTAAGTATAGAAGTTGTCAATAAAAAATGAACAGGAAAAAAAAGAATCTCAAAATGTTTTAAGTAATTTTACATTTTTGTGTTGGGCCACATTCACATTTGCCCTCTGCTCAGTATGGTTGCATGCCATGTTTGGGCACACCTATATTTCTTGTCCATCATTAATAATGGTATAATGCTACTTTAAAAAATATTTTATTTATATATCTTATTTTGAGAGAAAGAGAGAAAGAGTCAGATAGATAGAAAAAGAGAGAGAAATAATGAGAGAGACAGAGAGAGAGACAGAGAGAGAAAATGGGCATGCTAGGGCCTCTAACCACTGCAAACAAACTCTAGAAGCATGTGTTACCTTGTGCATCTGGCTTGAGTGGGTTCTGGGGAATTAAACCTGGGTCATTAAGCTTCATGGGAGAGCACCTTAATTGCTAAGCCATCTCCCCACCCTGGAACAACAGTATTTTAGGAACCAAGAAATGCCAACAGCAATGTCATTTTCTATTTAGGCCATGTCACTCAGTCCAAAGTCTTTCTGTAACTATGGGTGTTCTGTCATTTAGTTACCTGAGAGGCAATGTCAAACATCCAATAAAGGAGCTGGACAGCCATTTTCACAAAATCTTCATGCATAAGGTAATATTCAAATTCTTAGGAATTTCCCGTAGTTTTATCAACTATCAGAAATCCATCTGAACCTGCATTATTAACATTGGTCTTTGCAAAAATTCTGAGTATTTGGCTAATCATTTCTATATCAACTTTTTGGCCTTGCAGTTGAAGTTACTGAGTAGAAGGTTGTTGTGCATGGAAGTTGAGCACTTTGCCCTCTTAGGTCAACCATGATTAAAGTGTCTCTTCCCAGTGATTTCCCAAAGTTAGTATCTTTATTCTACAGTAAACTGTGACATGACAGCAGATCTAGTTCTTATGTCTTATGTATTTCCACTGGTAGGCTGTAGAGTTATTGCCAGCATAACACAATTTTAATTACACATGCCTCAGTTTCATGTGTGAGGACTAGTGTCCTTTATTGATTTTCTGTTTTCTGCCTCTTCTTGAAGGCTATTTTTTCCATATGAATTTTATTATCAACTTGTCTTACATTCATAAAAATCCTACTGGAATTTTGATCAGAATGGAGCAATATTTATAAATTAATGTGTGAAAAATGATCTCTTATAATGTCTGAACAGTTTAATATAAAATCAAGATGTATCTTTCTACATGATAAATTATCTTTTGTGTCTTTCAGTAATGCCTGTTGTTTCCTTCATTAATCTTCTTCACAGTTTCTTTGATTAAATTAATCTTTTCTTATTGGAAATGGAAAGGGTTTTTTTCTATTTATCCATACATATTAATGTGTACTGGAAAGCATCTATTATATTTGTAGACTTTGGCAATAATGAGTTGAGTATAAAAAATTTGAATAGTGATAAAAATTCATTGAATTTTTGTGTCCTTTGATTTAAGTACATTTTGTTCCTTCACTACATTGTTAAAATGATGATTGTAACATTACAAGTGTTATATAACTCAATATGGAATCATGCTTAGTACAATGTCTGGTGTGCATTAGTTATCAGGTAGTAATTTTCATTACTCACATGTGTTAATATTTACTTTTTAACCTTTTATCACATTAATTTCTTTCTGTTCCTATCCCGTCTGGTTACCATTAGTTGTATATATTTTTCATTCTTGAGTTTTCCTATTATATTTATTTATTATTTTATTTAGTTTTCTAATAATACATGAAATGTGTTTAATACTCATACACTAAAATTTGTCAATTTATCAATTCCTCTAGGATCACCTCAATGACTTGGATATATAATTCCATTTTCAGTTTTTTGTTTCTATTGAATCAACTGGTTTATCATTGAAGGCAAAAAATAATAAAATTTAAACCAAATATTAAGATAAGAATGAGACTCAGAAGCTCCCAGGACCTCATCCCTGAAGTAGAACTAAAACAAACACAACATGGATCAGGGAAATTCACAGAAGAGAGGGCGGAAAGATTGTTAGAGCCATAAGTTGGGACATTATGCACAGAGACATTGCCTCTTCCCCATACCTGATTGCTACCCCCACAATGCACTACCCACATTCCCCATGAGGATAACTGGCATCCCCAAGAGGAGGGTCCCTTTGGAGGGGGAAGGACAGGGAGGAGACTAAGGTTGGTACCAACATATGCTGCTTACACACTGAGTATGTACATAACTAATAAAGAAAAAAGAATGCAAGTGGATATATAAGACATATATTAGCATTAACAAAATTTTAATGTTTAATAAAAATGTCAGTTAAACCAACCATTAAACCTACTATACCTTTAGAATATTGTACTATTAATTCTTATACAATTAGTGCTGATATTTTACTATTAGTATATTATTCTTATCAATATGTTGTTCATTTTCTGGTACTATCATATATTTAGCAACTTGTATTTTTCACATGGAAGAGGCTAAGAAAGGCTGCAAACTTAATCAATAATAACCCTACACTATTTAATAGCACCTGAAGAATTTAAAATTATGTTTCCTTCACAGCTGCAGAAAGTAACAAACAAGTTCCTTTAAAGAAACCTTGTTTTATATTTACATGAATTCATACTCTCTTCTATAACAGAATGTAATCCTTATTTTTTTGATGCATGTACTCTGCTTTGATAAACACACTTTAAGATCATGCAGTTGAATCATCTAAAACTGTGTGATTGTCTTGTGAAGTCCTGAAAAGGCCCCTACAATGCTTTTTCAATGCAGTGAATGAATTACTTCTTCAGCATCTATAGCTGAACATTAAGTATTTGCCAAGCACTGGGTTAAGCACAATAGACACACTGTACTTATGACCACAGTAAATTAGCCATTTTAGCAGTGTATGTGTGTAGGCATGCATGAGCGTGTGCGTGCATGTGTTAAATACTGTGATGGATATAATGTAAGAGATCAATGGTTCCTAACTCACTTTCATGGAACCAGGTAAAACATCTGTCTTCAAATTGCAACTGAAAGGAGACATAAACTGTACCAAACTGGGAGCCAAATTTTCCTGAGAATAGAGAATAAGATGGACAAAGGCTACAGACGAGAGCAGTGTAACTTCCCATATAACTCAGATCTTGCATAGTGAGGATTAATTGAGAATCCACCCTGTGTATAGCCTTTTATTCAACACTGAAGAATTTGACTCCATTCCAAAATTAAAAAGAAGATGACATAGATTCACATTTATTTGAAAGATTCTTTTGAACTCTAAGTGCATCAGAAAGAGACATGACTAGAGGTAACAAAACCAGTGAAAAAGAAATGCAGAGGAGATGGTGACTTGAAATCATTTTTATGTCAGTGGGTTATAAAATAAAAGAATATTGAAAATAGGGATGACTTATCATGTTAAACATTGCCATTGTAAAGGTGAAGACGGGAGATGTGAACATCGGAGTAAATACAAGCCATCACCAGTATATAGTTATTGGCTGCCAAATAAAGTCAAAGGAAAACTGAGAGTCAGTGCAGATTTAGACAGATTCATTGAATTTTTGCCAGCATATGCCTAATAGTCACATGAGATTTGAGTACTTTTGCTGGCAGTGAGGCTTAAATATAGAGGGATATAATTGGGCCACATGGGATTGGAACTACTAATGGGAATGATCTACTCTGGTTTAGTGAGATGTGTCTGGCATCAACTTTCAACTGCCAAAGCAATCTCACTAATTAAAGAAGAGGCTGATGGTCCAAACTGGAAATTGTTCATTTATCTGAGACTCAAGTGACACACCAGAAAAGAGATGACTCATTGCTCACTTTCTGTAGTTATATAATGAACATAGCCTATAAATTTAAAGGTTAGTGACAGTCTTTCTTCTAATGTGAACTTTGTCACATTCCCTTCGGCATACTATTGCTACCGTCTATCATTTAGTAGATCCACTTCTCATGTACTTGTAGTGTCATATGATGAAATATCATAATCTCTATGCTTTGTGATAAAGAACATGCTATACATGGATTTATAAGTTATTTATTCCACAAATATTTGTTAAATGTTCCATTGCTTTCCAGGGCCTGGAATTCAAACAGAAAGAGTTGATAAAACTGGCATTAATTCTGATTTCTTAAAGTAGTTGAAGAGAGATCAAGTAAGTATGCCAGATGGAGATAAGTGGTATGAGGACCAGTAGAGCGGGCGAGCATAATGGGAAGAATGAGACATGAAAGATCGGCAGTTATTAAGCGCAGGAATTGGAAAGGCTGAGGGAGTGTCACGTGGATATTCATGGGATGACTACTTCACAAGTGGTTGTACTAGCAAGGGTGGGACCTTGCCAGATCTGGGCAGGTTCTAGCAAGAGAAACAGGTAAGTGACAGCACAACACTTTTCTTCAAGCAACATATACCATACTATTAGAAACAAAAGGATGTCAATATGAAGAAAGAGTTATGGTATTTTTTCTAGCACAATGGATTAAGTTATAAAACAATAAGAACAACAACACTAGGAAATGGAAACAAAAATGGCATTACTGCAGTATCCAACTCCAAATAGCACAGTTAATTAACAGTAACTGAAGTTATGGTAATATTGATTTTTTTGGTATGGTCACAGTATAGATTTTTGGAAGAGTATAGCTCATGGGCTGAAGAGATGGCTTAGTGGTTAAGGCACTTGCCTGCAAAGCCAAAGTTCCTAGGTTCACTTCCCCAGGATCCACATAAGCCAGATGGACAAGGTGGCACATTCATCTGGGAGTTCATCTGCCATGATTAGAGGCCCTGGAACACCCATTCTCTCTCTCTCTCTTTCTCTCTCTCTCTTTCCTTCACTCTCTCTGCCTCTCTTTCTCTCTCAAATAAATTAATAAAAATTAAAAAAAAAATAGAAAAAAGAGTATAGTTAATTTCCTGAGTAATTCTGTCAACTCATTCATCTGGTCAAGTCAAAGAACAAGTTTGTTGCATGCAAAAACACTACTTGTCTTCATTCCTCCCTATCCTTAGCATGCAGTACTGAACTGGACCCGCTGGACTTTATGAATGGATAACTGAATGAAGAGCACACAATTTCCAAGCATACAAATGATATTCTTGAACATAGAACTGTGTCAATTTTTGCACTAAGTGACAGTTCAAATGAGAAAAGGAAAACTTGTACAACACCCAGTTTGTACTCTTAAACCCAAGCTGGGTGATATATTTCTAGGAAGTTAGAGTAACTTAGCATAGATGACTAGACTGACGTAGCACTTATAGAAAATGGGTGGCTCTTTGTACAATGATGCACCACTGACTTCACATTTCAGTGGCTCCTCATTTATATCAGCAGGCCCGAGAATGACAGTGGCAGATGAAAAGCTAAGAAAATATCATGGCCTGTGCAATGAAAATGCTCATTGCTTACTAGGGTTTTGATCCACACCTGCATGTGGATCATGATCGGTGTCTGGTATCATTGTCAAATATGACAGATAACAAAACAATATGGTGTGTACTCAGTGCTATGTCACAATTTCCCAAACAACTATGCACACTGCCTCTGCCTTCCTGATAGATGCATACAAGAAATATTCCATATTAGAGTTTACTCACATAGTTCAAAATCTCCCCTTGTATCTTACTGTGAAGCAGATCCATGTTACTAGGAAAATAAACCCAACTCTGACTGTCATGAGTGGCTGATAGAATTAAAGTGACCACTAGCTATCTTGTTTTACTTGAAGCAAACAAGTCTACTATCTTGTTTGAGACTTCAAGATGTATACAAATAATCTTAAAGTAATCCAGAGATATCATATTTTTATTAAATTGATACAAAACTTTCTCTCCCATTTTGACTAGTATTATGATGCTTAAATCATAATTTTGCAGAATTGCTTTATTATTTATATGTCACATTAATACTTTTTAATTAGTATTTACCATTAATATAATTAAATTATATTTTTTGCCTCTAGAAGTCATTAAGAACTTCATTTGTTTGCACATATATCAATACTAATGATAATGAAAACTGGCTAGTGGGTATAAAATTAGTAGCATAGTAAGCAGAAACTTTTTCACCCTCTTTCCTCATTTTTAGCACAATGGATTTGCATGTGTGAGAAGCTGAGGAACTTCTCGATTTAAAATAAAATTATGGCTGGAGAGATGGCTTAGCAGTTAAGGCACTTGCCTGCAAAGCCTAAGGACCCAAGTTTGATTCCCCAGTACCCATGTCAGCCAGTTGCACAAAGTGCCACATGCCTCTGGAGTTCACTCACAGTGACTGGTGGACCTGGAATACCTATTCTCTATCCACTTCTTCCTGTCTTTCTGTCTCTCCCTCCTTCTCTCTCTCAAGTAAATAAATAAATAAATAAAATGAAAACTATTTTTCCATAATTGCACCAAGCTGTCATCATTATCTCAGTTTCTATGACTGTTCTTCCCATACAGTGGAACCAATGGAATACATCTTAATTGAACTGGCAAATGGATGAATTCGTGAAAGCATAGGCACAGGTTTTTTTTTTTTTTTTTTTTTTTTTTTTTTGGAGAGAGACACAGAGAGAGACAGTGAGAGAGAGAGGAGAGGAAGACAGAGATGGGCGCGCCAGCAGTGTCTCAGCTGCTGAGAACAAAATCCAGATGTGTTTGCCCCCTTGTGGTCAAGTGTGGCATTGTGCCCTTGCATCACTTTGCATCTGGCTAAATGTGGGACCTGGAGATTGGAACCAGCATTCTTAGGCTTAGGAGGCAGGTGCCTTAACACCTAAGCCATCTCTCCAGCCCAGCACAGGGGTTTTGAGTATACAATTCAGATTATCTCATTAGGGGCCTCTAAGGTGAGGAGTGTTTCTCAATGGTTCTTACAACTTTGGGTATCTTCTCTTCTGAAGCACATCCTTCTTAATGATCTTTAACACTCTTGCTCTTCCTTTCTCAACTGAGCCAATTTTCTTTTCATACTAACTTAACTCTCGGGTTTCTTCACTGATTTCTCTAGTATGAAAACAGAGATTCTTAAATTTGTCAACGAAAGTGGTGATTATGTATCCATTCAAGTATCTTTACAGAGATAAAATGAAGACAACCTACAACTATCACCATCATTTTAAAGCTTGGCTATATTCCAAATTAGAGCAAGAGAACCACATTTAAAGAACTCTTCATATCACAACTCCTTTTAAGTGATTTTTGACAAGAAAATATAAAGCATTTAGTATGCTGTTAGTATTTAGAATATTCCAAAATTTTAGAATATTAAATGTGTTTAGGGAATTCTATTCTTATATTTATTAGGTATGCCTTTTGTACATAACAAAATAAACTTTGAAAATATTTTTCAGCTATAAATATTTTAGTCAACTACATTTTAGGAAGAAATGATATCTAGTAAAATATATACCACACATATATCCTTAAACAGAATGCTTAGTATTATCAAACTTGAAATGTCTCATACAAAATTATTTTAATTCATAGACAACATATTTGAGGAGCCAACAGATGAGATAGAGTGGCTACATATACAGAAGAACTTCATTTTATTAGTTCACTTAACAGAAATGTTTAATTTAACATGTTCAATATTACCAAGACTTTGGTTTGTTTCCCTTTATATGTATGAGTCAAGACACAATAAGATACCACCTTGTTTGACAATCCAGGGTTGGCCATAAGCAATGACAATTCAGGATGGAAAGTCTCACTCACAGTTGTCATCCATGTGTTGGGACTGAGGAGGTTTGAATAGGAACTAACTTCTGACTTTAAGGAATAAACAATACACAGTGGATATGGGCGGGGAGTATGTAGAAAGTGATCCATGAACCAAGAAATGGTGGGAGTCCAGGAAAATGTGCATATAAGACAGGAAGATGTGTTCTTTCATTATATCCAAGATTTCTTCAGGAGAGATGCAATGCCAATGTTGTCTTTCATGAATTTGAGAACATTCGCTTGACTCTTCCCAATATGGCAGTAAGGATACACTAAGAACTTTTCAGAAAAGATAAACAGTTTGGATGCAACGCACACATAAAGCCAAGCCTATAGTATTTTCAGAATGCTCAGATATTACAAACTGAATGACATTAGTTTGAACACCTAAGCCTCTAGAATTTGGCTTCTACAATCAAAGAATGACACCTAGACAATAAGACAGTGTAAGAAATAAATCAAAACAAAGCAAAATTAAAAGGATTAAATTTCATTTCTTGTGAAATAAACAGTGTAGCAGACAGCTTCAGGTTCGCTGAGATGAACTTCCAGACCAGGCACAGTTATGGAGGAAGGGATATTATTTATTGAAGCTTAGAGATCCAGGGGAAGTTCCATAATGGCAGAAGAAGGGGCCTGCTCTCACAGGACCAGGCAAGAGAGAGAAAAAAATCCAACCAGGCACACAGCACACAGAGCAAAAATTACAGCCAAAAGCCACAGCACACTTCAGGAATTCCTACTGGGCACACTTTGCATATCTTTACAATGGAATCTCAAACCATGACCACACCTTAAGATCCACTCCCAGTGACATTGCCTCTAGCAAGGTGATTGCAGATGCAAACTATAAACTAATAAAACACTGAATATATTCGGGGCCATATATTCAAACTACCACAAACAGCTATCCAGTAAACAAAACCAAATGTAACTAGACTACAAAGAGTAAAAGACTTTATGACAGTGATTCAAGGAGTCACATGCTGGTTCTTCCCAAGTTAGAAGAAATATTAATTGACTGGCACCCCTTAGGAAAAACCACTTTTCCAAATAAGCAGCAAGGAGGTGCTCCTTCCGCCCCTGCCATACACACACACACACACACGCACACGCACACGCACACGCACGCACACACGCACGCACACACACCTTGCTGAGGAGCAAAACACAAATAGTACAGAGACAGTGAAAATTACCTGTAACCTTGGCCTAGCAGAGACTAGAACTGCTTGAGTATAGATTGCAGATATAAAAGCTCTGTGATTGGACCTAATTTTTCTTAGGTTTCTCATTGAAATTAAAGAAACAAGGTGTTTTCAGGGAAAAGAAGGCAACATTAGTTGGAAAAAAGCTGTGAATTAAGGCAGGTCGATGTTTCAGCTCTATTGAACTGGCTAGCTATAAGCCAGTCACTTGGAATAATAATCTTCATTGTCAACTTGACTGTATCAGAAATCTACTAAGAGATAACTGTCTTATGGGCTGGCCTGGGAGAACATTTCTAGGAAGGATTTACTGAGGGGGGAAGACTCTCAACCCCAAAGTGTGTGGTACCTTTCAGTGACCCAAGTGTAAAAAAGGAAGAGAGAAAAGCCATGTCGCTTTGGCCTTCCGGCATTCCTTCCTTGCTGGCCAGTACATCTATCTACCTTGTTGCTACTATCCTTTGCTGACACTGGAACCCAGCTTCTTCAGCTTTCCAAAGTGGACTGCATACCAGTGGCTCTCCAGGTGTCCTCCAGGCTGGCTGTCAGTGCCTGAATGGAATTGCTGAGGCATTCAGAGTGACAGGGTTCATAGCAGTGCTAGCCTATAGACAGTTACTGTTGCACTGCCCAGCACATATCCTGTGAGTCTAATAAATGCCATTTACCATACATGCTCATTCTATCGGTTCTGTTCCTCTACAGAACTCAAATACATTTTGTAAGCTTTACTCCACAGATTCCACATTTGCTGAAGACACCATATGCTGTTCGGATAGTACATGGAGAGACCTGGATGGAATCTGGAAGAGAGTCAGTTCCCAGACAGTTAGCTTGTCTAGTGCCAGAAGGTGCTACATAAGTGACTGAGGGAAATCAACCAACATCTGTCTAAGTAACTTGAGGTCTAAGCTACTCAGCAGCAAACAACCTGACGTGATGCTCACACAAGTGCAGCAGTGGCACACAGCCATGGTGTGTTACCAACTGCTCTAGATTTGGCTAAAGGGTCCACTCAGTGGAACGGAACCCATACCTGGAAATGGGAAACAAGTCAGAACCATATCAAAAAATGAGTCCACTCTCCAATATCAGGCTCCCACCAACAGTGGGATATAAGAGGGCCAACACCTACTAAATTCTCTCTAAAATAATAAAGGTTATCCATGTATCCTGCACTGACCTCACTCTCCATTAGAGAATCTGCTTCTCTCTTTCAGATGGACACATATCCTGAAGAAAGAATCAGCCCATCACACCTCAACAGGGCACCAGATGAAGCCATTGAGTTATAGAGGAAATGAGCAAGAGTACTGCTTTATTGGTGAACCTGGTACCAGCACAAAGGCAAAGGAGATAGACACAAAGAACACTCAACCCCTACCAAATCAGATATCCAGAGACACAGAGACTCCCAAAACCTCCTCACTGAAATAAGACTTAAAATGAACCCAACATGGCTTAGGGAAATTCGTGGAAGAGGGGACAGAAAGATTAGTAGAGCCATGGGTTGGGTCATTATACCGAGTCATTGCCTCCCCACTCAAATCTGATGGCTACCCATAAAAGGCAAGACCCACATTACCCATGGGGGGAGGACAGGGAGAAGGCTAATGATGGTACCATCATGGCTGTATAGATACTATTTACATAACTAATAAAAACATATATATATATATATATATATATATATATATATATATATATATATATGATTTGTGACAAAGTCATAAGGCAGTGATAGTTCTTTTTATAATAAAAATCACAAAGTATTAGATTGTTTAAAATATCATTGTCCAACATGGTAGCAACCCAGTAGCTCTCTCTGAGCACTTGAAATGTGGCTGTGAGCTTAAAGAATTGAATTGCAGGTTTCACTTCATTTTAAATAAATTTAAAGAACTGATACTCAGCTTAGTTACTTAAAAAAGTTTATGAAAATATATTATGAAGTAATTTAGAAACATTAGAAAACATATTTGTATTAGAAACAATTTGAGCACATGAATCTCCTTTTTAAGTATATATGTTATAAAGTCTAATTTTGTAGAATGATTTTCAGTAAAAATAGCAAAACAATAATTTTTAGAATAAGAAGAAATACACCTGCTTTTTAGATTTAACATAAAACGAGAATGTAAAGTATTTCATTAACACATTGTATGTGGAGATAACATTGAGTTTTGTAGTCTTTCTATATTTTATAATTTCTCCTTGAAATGGGTCTGCTTAAAAATTTGTAATGTGGCCTTTCTGTTTGAGAAAAAAACTAATTTGTCTATGCAAAATAAGTATTGTGAGTATTGGATTTTACTGTTTATTTTCTGTGCAAATAATATAATTCTCCAGGAGCAGAAGTGAAAATCATGACCACCTACTAGATGCCTACTATGCAGTATATGGATTAAAACATTTCTATTTGGATCAGATTGTAAATAGGGTATTGAGCCACTAGGACCAACTACTCATTGCCTTTGTGAAAGCAGTCACAAGAACTACATCAGGGAATCAGAATAGCTGAGTTCAATAAAAGTTCTGAAACCAGGTATAAGCCAGGTTGGATTTGGGGTATGGGCTTTAGTTTGCTAATCTGTGCTTAAAGTACTTCTTTTTTTTTTTTTATTGACAACTTCTATACTTGCATACAAAAAAAAACGCATGATATTTCCCTCCCCTCCCCCATTCCCCTTTAGAACTCCAATCTCCATCGTATCCCCTCCCTCTCTCCATTAGTCTCTCTTAATATATATATACTTACACATTTTTTTCTAATTACCGTCAAGTGTAACCCATGGTCCATGTTTAGGAAGCCAAAGAATTACTATCATTGAATTTACAATGGAAAATGAATTGAGATAACAATACAGGAGACTATAATAATGTGCTGAAAAGACTTCCTGTCCCTTGAACACAAAAGGAAAAAAAATGACAGCTGTTTTATCTGGCCATCAGAGTATATCTCTTGGGGAACACAAACATTTGCTTTTTACAGTTCTTGAGTTTATCAAAACAACCTGCCCTGAAACATTTTGAAAATTTAGTTTGCTTTTGCAATTAAAACAACTAAATGAGATTAAAAAAAAATTAAGTACATTATTTTCAAATTCCCTGAATCCCCAGAATATTTTGTGTCTAGCTTGCTGATAAAGCACCTACTGAGAAGATGCAAAAATGGAATATTAGATAAGAATTATTTCATACTGTGCCCAGGTACTTCAATTTGTAAGAAAATAAATTGGGTTTATTATTAGACAAGCTTTCACTCATTTTTTTTCAAATTTATTTTGGCACTGATGTGACTTTTATTCTGGTCCTCAGCTGATCTATAACCTTTAATCATTGCCTTCTTGAAAACATAAAAAAATCAAGCTGTTAATAACAAAGATGGCACAAAGAAACACCTAGTCTTTCCATAGAGTATCTTGAGTGAACACAGAGGAGGATAATGACCAATTTTCTAATAGATGAGTATAATGAATCCAAAATTAGTGAAGTTTTTGGCCTCTTAAGCAACATATATGGCCAAATGCCATAACTTTGTTTTCATTCCTGATGTGCATTGATATTTTAGTAATGATCAGAACCATATAATTTAACTGAAAGAAAGAATACTAAAAATTCATAAGTTAAATCATTTGCATTATGTTTGAATGAGAAATTATTCATATTTTAAGCTACAGATGAAATCACACTGTATTTTCTTCTTTTATTTGTCTTTTCAATTATCACAGTTCATTCATTGATTGATGATGAATACAGTCTCTACCTTCAGAATTCTTTATCTTCTGGAATAAAAATAAAGGTTGAAATAATTAATTCCTCGTGTGTTGTATTAAAGAATAATGAGACAAATGGCTCTTTTGAGATTAGCAGTTAAATGGATATAGTGGTCCTTCCTATTGATTCATATATCACGTATATGAAATTGAGATCAATGGTTCCAGGTGGCTTTCTGAAAGACTGACTGATGTTGTAAGAGTATTACTCTCTATTAAGGCTCAGGGAAATTCATGGAAGAGGAAGCAGAAAGAGTGTTAGAGCCACTAGTTGGGTCATTATGCACAGAGACATTGCCTCTTCCCCATAACTGTTGGCTATCCCCACAATGCACGACCCACATTCCCCAATGAGGAGGTCTCTTCGGAGGGGGAAGGACAGGAAGGAAGCTACAGAAGGCACCAACATGAATAAATAAAAATTTTAAAAAGAGTGATAGAATTACAGAGGGATGGAACAACAGTAAATGTTTAATGGATATTTAACTTTTCCCCAATAGTCCTGAATGTTCTACTTTACCTTGACAAGTCCTCAGAAAACTGTCATATCTTTTTGTGTTTTGAAGCTAGTTTATCACATATGTAATAAACCTCATGTGAATCTCACACATGGCATACACTTAATGACTGTTTCATACAATCCTGTCTGTCACCATTATCATCATCACCACCATCTATGTCATGAGCACCATCTACTGCCCACATACTCTAAATTCTATTGCTTTCTAGTAGATCTGCACCGAAGCATTTACTTCTACTCACTTTGTGGGATTTTATATACTCTAAAAATATGAAGTATAAATATCTACTTATTAATTAAGGTATGTTACTACTTAAATCTACTATAATGAAAATAACTCATTTAACCCCCAGAATAACCGAATAAGATAAGTACTATTGTTAACCCCGTAACACAGATGAGGAGACTGAATGACAAGTGTTCAGAACTAACTTTTTATATTTTTTGGTGTATGTGTGGTGTGTGTGATATGCATACATGTGTGAATGTGGTGTATTCACATACCTGTGCAGATGCACAGACTCTATGCACACCTGTGTGGTAGCCAAGGAGAAGTCATTGAATGTCCTCCTCTATTGCTTTTGTCTTTCATCTCTGAGAGAGAGCCTCTCACTGAACATGGAGCTCTGCATTTCTTCAGTTAGAAAGGCTGACCAGGGAGCTACGGTGAGACTCCTCTCTCTCCCCTGCTCACTGTGGGGATTACAAGCATGTGTGGCCATGCCAAGCATTTAATGTGAGTGCTAGGTATATAACTCAGGTCCTCATACTTAAGGTGCAAGCACAATTACCCACCGAGCCATTTCCCTAGCCCATGGTGCTTCCTTTAATGGAATCAGGCAAACTACTTATTATCCAAGTAACGATATAAAACACAAGTGTGATTTTCATAAGAAAATTTAATTGTATCTTCTGGTAAAATGTATATAAAAATAGATTGTATTTTTCTCTAAGAATCTTTTAATCCTCTATTACTTTTATTTTCTTTCCCCTCCTCCCTCATCCTTCCTCTCTCTCTCTTTATTTATTTATTAATTCATTCATTTAGCTTTTTGAGATAGTCTGGTCTGGAACTCATTTTGTAGATAAAGCTGGACTCAAATATGTGAAACTCCTGCCTCTGCCTCCAGAGAGTGGCAATTTACATGTATGTCCAATTATATTTTAAAATATTTTATTTTTTAAATATTTATTTATTTTTTGATTTTTCAAGGTAGCATTTTCTTTTAGCCCAGGTTAACCTGGAACTCAGTCTGTAGTACCAGGCTGGCCTCAAACTTACAGCAATCCTCCTACCTCTGCCTCTAACATGCTGAGAATAAAGGAGTGCATCACCACAATGGGCTTTATATTCTATATTTAAATATCACCTTCTGGCAGCTTACATTTATTTTGGCCTTAATTGCTTAATTTTGTCACTTGTAGGAGGAATCCATCAGTAAATCTAACTGGGGTTTCTAAGTTAATTATGGATATATATTCTACAACATCAGGACAACAAGTTAGCTATAGAATAAAAAACTAAACAATCAACAAACCAGCCAACTATTTACAAATGAAAATCTTCAATAAAGACAGAAGGGTTAAATCTGACTAGGCACCATGATCATCTTCCTTTGAGGTAACACAAACTGCCCAGGAAGCAGAGCACTTGTGTACTCCCCTAAGGATTCTCCCTCCTCACTTCTTGATCTCATGCTCTCAGCTTTTGACTATTCCAATGGATTGTGTGAAAAAACCTGCTTTGCCCAAGGAAAAAAAAATCCATCTATTAGATTTCAAGTTTAATTTTAAAATTTCTTTATATTAAAGAAAATTGGCAAAATCATTGTCATAGAATGGAATTATAAGAAAGATTCCTCACATACAGGGTCATAGGTGTCACTCTGACTACTCTCTATTAAGAGGATGGTCAACTCTCGGCACTCCATGGTACATCACTGCAAGATGGAGAAACGGAGAGTACGTTCAAAAGATGAACATTCACATATCAAAAGAAGAACAATGGGACTGACAGATGAATTAGTTCATGCATTTCATTTATTCTTAAAATTATTGTCATCCTTTAGTAACAGTTACCAAGATTTTTTTTTAATGCCTAGGATTGTCACAAAGATCAACCTCCAGTTTTGACAGGGAAATAAGTACCCATAATGGGTAGGTGAATATGCTTTTCTCAAAGTTATGAATTAAAGGTAGATATATCTTTTATTTCACCTATTTCCATATCTTACAGGAATCACGAGACTGCTGTGGAATGATCTTGATTTTCATAACGAAACCCTTTGTTGCAAATGCTCATTTTAGAAGTATTATTTCTATGCCAATAGCTCCATTTCCCCCTTTTGTAGTTATCAAGAGAAGCAGGCCCAGAGTTGGTGTCTTTCCACTAGAAAAATAATGTACTGTATGTCACTTAAACATTGTCATACACAGCAAATTCAATCACCTAAAGTGCAAACATGTAAATATTAAGTTTGGACAAATGCCACTAGTTCTTTAAAAAAGAGTAGCTCTAACAGCAAGAAAATGTGAGTTGTATAACTATAAGAGAATAATGTAGGCATTATGTCAGAAAGGGAAGGAAAGTGTGATCAAGCTATATACATGAGATGAGGTAAAAAGAATGTAAGACTTATAAGACTATTTCCTTTGATATGTTAAATTTTGAATTTTAAACTTCATGATAACTTTAAACACACTACTCTGTTGTTACACACTGTCAATCAAAATATAGTGTCTTTGATACTGATTTTTTACTTGGGTCAACTTTGACTATAATACCAGAAAATATTGATTAGTATTCAATAGTACCTTATTTGAAGAGACATTACACTAATTTCTTTTTCAAGGATAATTATCAAGGATAATACAAATTTAAATTAAACCAGCTATAAAATAGCATTGAAATAAGTGTCTGGAAAATTATTATTCATTTTAATGTATAAAGAGAAAACATAATTTTTTTGTTTTTAAAAATTATAGTTTTATCTTAAATGTTCAATCTTAGTTAAGCAATTTTATCCATTGGAATGTTAATATCAGAAAAAAAATCTATATTTACCACTACTTAAAAAAGATTATGAATCTCAAATGCACTATTATTATAAAAGAGTAAATTCGTTTCCTTTCTGAGTAATATGGCTTTAACCTACTACAAATAATAGATAACCTCTGGGTTAAGTTTATGCATAGGGTGATGTCTTTTTGCCCACAATAGGAGCAAACCTCATTGCTTCAAGCATTAGGGTGTTGCTCAAACACCTATAGTCATAGTTCAAATTATTCAGTACTGTAAAAGCTACTGTGATTTTTCTAGACATTAGCATTAGGATTCTACATTTTCCTCTTTAAACTACAGTGTCCTTGATTAATCACAGAACCAGCTTCAGCACTGAGTTAAAATAAAAGTGCAAGGCAGCAGAAATATGATCACAGCTGCTTTTCTTGCACAAGGGTGGATAATGCTCATGGATAAAATTTGAATTAGCAGTAAAGCTGTCCATACTTTAATACAAGAAGAGAGCTGCTTAAGTGTTCCTTAATACTACTAAGTATTCGATCCTTAGTATTGTTCTCTGACTACAGTAAAGGACCATGGATTGACTACATTTGCAAACTTGTCTCATTAAATATTGATTTCTATGACCATCTTTTCTTCTGAGCTAAGTATATATTAAGAAGCCATAAGAAAGATATTTATTCAAGGTTCAAAGATATTTTGTGAATGTAGCCTATATTTCAGGGAAGTTCAAGGTGAGAAAAATGTAATATGATACATATGAATAATATACAATTTTCCAGTAGTAGTATTGAAACAAAAAAGATTGCATTTAATGATTAATTTTATTTAACATAATATATACAAAATATGACAAACTCAATACATAACCAATATGCATTTCTAATGAGATATTTCATGTTCCTTTTTCGTCCTGAATCTTCAGGCTATTGTTCATTCTACACTCCTGTGCATCTCAATTCACATTAGCCACATATCAAGTGCTCAATAACTGCATGCAGTTTAGAGCTACAAGTTAAGTTTTGTAGTGCTAAACACTGATATTTAATGATGAGCCAGATGATGTTTAGATATTGTGTTATATAATCACATTTTTCTGAATGTTTCTAATTAAGGCCAAATTTCTTTAATTTCTTAACTGCCACTTCCTAAATATTAAAAGACCGACAGCTATAGTTCAGATCATTCAGTACTGGGAAAGCTATTGTGATTTTCCTAGACATTAGCATTTTAAAATTTATTTTCTTTCTTTTCTTTTTTTTTTTTTTGGAGAGAGACAGAGAGAGAGTGAGAGGAAGACAGATAGAGATGGGTGCGCCAGCAGCCTCTGAGCTGCTGTAAACAAAATCCAGATGCGTGAGCCCCCCCTTGTGGTCAAATGAGGCATTGCACCCTTGTGTCACTTTGAATCTGCACTCTGATGTTGTGGGTGAAACAGAAAGAGATGATTGAAATCACTCCCTAAAACTCATATAGAAGCAATGTTTCCAGTTACTTTTTTTACTGGACAATATTGAGCCCATCAACATTTTCATTTTTTCCATGAAAGGAGGGTGAGGGAGAAAAGGACAAATACTGACATGGGCTATTTAGAAAGAAAATAAAAGCAAAGTTACTAGAATCAGTGCAGGGGAGAGTAGGCATAAATAGATAATAGGATAATGATAATTATGATCAAATCACAGTATGTTCATGTATAACAATTTTTAATAATGTATTAAAACAAAATAAAGTGAATTAATAAAAAGAAGCCAGCTTAAGAAGCTTATAGGGGAAAGAAGGAGGCTAAATATAGTCATTTTTGAGTTACTCTAACCTCTAATTTGGGGAGATTATACATTGATAAATGTGGTATTGAGGGTCAAAGCCAGGAGCTTGGACATACTAAGCACACATTCTGCTGCTGAGCTACGTACCAATCACATGGGCTATTTTTGAAAAAGTGTTCCAGGAGGCCTATGGTCGTGCTTGGTGTTCCATAAAGCATTGTTTCTGAGCAGTAAATGAGGTGTGGCAAATACCCTAGGCTGGTCTCTGTATGTTCTGTGTTTTGCCATCCAAATAGGCAGTTGTCTTGATTAATCAGTGGAATTGACTTTTGTCAGCTCAGGTACAAAGCCAGCTCTGTGATATTGCTTGTGCAGAACTAGGAAAAGGCTCACTAGAAATTTGCTTATTCCTCCGAGTCTCTGAATCGTATCTTATAGATAGTATTGATTCTCCTTTATCTTGGAATCAAGAGGTCCGAATGGGACTAGCACTATTTATTGTTCACTTCTAGCGACTTATTAACAAAATTCTGTTTCTCATTCCTAAGACCTCATGCACTGCTGGCCTAAAGGTTTTAGTAAAAGGGAGGCATGCTTCCGTCAGGACATACAGCAATGAATTCCAGTGGAGTGAAATAAGACAAACAACCAGTTACTTGGGGCTTGCCTTGCCTCTAAATCAGCAAAGAAGTTACTGTTCTGGACAGAGTGATTGATCTTGAGCATCAATGGGAAATTGTACTGTTACTCGACAGTAGAATTAAGGAAAAGTGACTCTGGAATAGAAGCTATCACTATAGAGGCTCTATTACTGTGCTCTTCAATTAATGTCAATCATCCAAGAATAACTTCATATATAGCAGAAGTAGAGAGCCAAATACTATAATCATAACGAGAAACTAGATAATTCTCTGGGTTTACTTTCATCTCATCTCATCTCTGTCTCTCTCTACCTCTCATCTTAGATATATACACCAACATCTTACTCATTTTGCTTTTCTGGAAAACCCTTATATATCTACTAAACCAGAATGTCCTGAGTGGACCCTACATTTTTTTATAAGTTTGGAAGACAATCTGACTCATTGACAAAATCTTTACAAATGAGTAAACAATAAAAGTACTCTTAACTATGACCCTTATATGCTTAAACATATCAAGCCCCATTTATGTTCCACTACTACCTGGATTTTATTTATCTTACAAACAATATTCTGTTAGCCTAAAGACATTTGATAAAAATACCTTGGTATTACACTTTCATTTATATCTAGTCATGATTTTTTTCCTTTTTTTTTTTTTTTTAGTTTTTCAATGTAGGGTTTCACTCTAGTCCAGGATAACCTGAAATTCACTATGTAGTTTTAGGGTGGCCTTGAACTCGTGGCAATCCTCCTACCTCTGCCTCCTGAGTGCTGGGATTAAAGGCATGCACCACCACTCCTGGCTAGTCACAATTTTTTATTGTACTTCACAGATACCAGTGGCATATTCAATGAGAAGATTCTGTGGAAAAATATTCAGAAATTGATTTCAAAAGGTGCAATTCAAGAGTAAAGTTTGACGAACCCAACATGGCTCAGGGGAATTCACCGAAGTGGAGGGGGGTGGTGGAGATTGGTAGCGCCACAAGTTGGGACATTACTCACAGAGACATTGCCTCTTCCCCATACCTGATCACTACCCCCACAATGCACGATCCACAATCCCCATGGGGATAACTGGCATTCCCAAAGAGAAGGGTCCTTTTGGAAGGTGGGCAGGCATGAGGGAAAGGATGGGTCCAACATGTGCTGTTTACACACTGAGTATGTACATAACTAATAAAGAAAAACAAATGTTAAAAAGAGTAAAGTTTGGGCTGGAGAGATGGCTTAGTGGTTAAGGCGCCTGCCTCCTAAGCGTAAGAACACTGGTTCCAATCTCCAGCGGTTCCAATCTCCAGGTCCCACGTTTAGCCAGATGCAAAGTGACGCAAGGGTACAATGCTGCACTTGACCACAAGGGGGTGCACGCATCTGGATTTTGTTCGCAGCAGCTGAGAGGCTGCTGGCGCGCCCATCTTTATCTGTCTTTCTCTCACTCTCTCTCTCTGTCTCTCTCTGTGTCTCTCTCAAAAAAAAAAAAAAAAAAAAGAGAGAGTAAAGTTTGAAGGCTACATGTAGAGGCTATTCATGTAGTCACAGGTGATAAGAAGTGTTAAAATAAATGCAGAGTACAAATTCATGTTACTTGTACATACTGCCAAAAATCATATGCCGAGGCTGCAGATTATAGCTCAGTTGGTAGGCTTGCCTACCATGCACCAATATCTGTGTTAAATCTATAATGCCCCATGAACCTACAGTGGTGGCACATTCCTTTAACCTTAGGACTTGGTAGGTAGAAGCAGGAGAACCAAATGTTTAAAGTCATCCATAGATATATCAAATTTGAGATTAATCTTGACTACATGAGATCTTGTCTCCAAAAAACGAAATTGCATTCATGAAGCAACAACTTATGAATAGAAAGCAAAAATGGAAATGCATTTTCTATTTCAGTTCAATTTCTACCATTTTCATTCTAAATAATTAGAATTATAGTGAATGAAATAATTATTTTTGACTGTTACTTTCCTCTTGAGTCTTCTAAGTACTTGTCTACTAGTGTGATCAAAACAGTAGATGGAGTCCACTGCAAGTCTAAGTGAGTCTAAGGGAGATATCTCAGTTAATTCTGAAATTGGTTTGCCTGAAGGCATGGCATAATCAGGCCACTGGATGAACCTAACATATACACACGAGGGATTTCTTTTGGTTACTATTAGTGACCCATGTCTTTACTACAAGCCCACAAAATTCATACCATAGAGATTAAGCAGCACTACTTCAAAAATATGACCCTCATCCAAACATGAAAGCTACTGAGTGTAAACATGGTATCATAGCACAACATTCTGAACTTGTCCTCATGTGGATTGTTCATAGATAGAGAAATATGCTGCAGGTTTAACATGTCCAAAATTAAGTTTTACATTTGTTTTTAACAGCAGAATTTAAAATCCAAGGTCTATGTTACAAAAAGTTTCATAAAACATATACACATCTAATGCTCTTTTCCAATATTTTTGTTCTATCATTTTATACAACAAATATTTATTATCTACTTTGATTCAAGCACTATTTGAAACATTAGTAGCATTCTCAGAGATGTGCGGGACATGGGATTTCATAGGTCATACTTACACGCTTATGGGAGACACGGGCAAGTAATGGGGTGACACCAACATACAAAGTGCTTATTGTGACCTACAATCCCTTTAACTCCTCTGTGCGACTTTGTCCTTGAGTGTCCAGCAAACTAGCCACATTGGCCAGTGCAATTACCCTTTTGTGAACCTAGAATTTTTTCTTTCTTTCTAGAGATCTTTGGTTGCCTACTTATTTTCCTTAATACAGATATAAATAAATACTTCCTGCTTTTGACATTGAATTCTGCATGAATGTGATACATTTTCACTTCACAGAGAATAATATATAGGAAGAAAGAATGGGATAGAATTTGGGGATATGTAGCAATTTCTGTTTCTGACTAAAGTTTTCTTGTTTATTAGATAAGCTACTTTGAATTTGTAGATGTCATTCATAAAATGGCTGGTTCTATTGCATTGTTTCTGGACTATTCTGCTATCTTTTTGGTTGGTGGTTTAGTAATCGGTCATGCAAAGGATTAGGAATGGCTTCTAATGCAGGGGAATTAGGATAATTTGTTTCATATGTTTATTTTACCTTATTAGACATTGTTTAGTTAATGCTACGAGTACGAAGGGGGTATTGCATGACTGTGTTTACCACTTTGACCTTCAGGATTACTGTCTAGAGGGTAGGTCAGAGTCAAAGAGACTGTACAAAGGTACTTTGTCATTCACTTTCATAGCTCAATTATTAGTTTGCAACTAGCTTCAGAGTGAAGTAAGATCAGAAAAAGACTATAATTTTCTTTTAGAACAAGTGAGAATAATAATTGTAACTTAAACATTTCATGTACATTTGTTAGACAATATTATTATATAAGGTCAATTTGTCTTTTATAAATTTTATATTTAGCATACACTGAATTATGAAAATGGAATACATTTCTTAATACTGAAAACATGTGACATGTGCAATCTATTTATATTCATAGTGAAAACCAAATATAGTTGATCTGCAAAGAGAAAAGTTCACCTGCCTTCCCTCCTTCTGTCCACAATGACCCACTTCTTCTAGTAATACTGAAGTATTTGAACATCTCTCTAGCTTTAATGTGACTATCCTGGATTTGGGTTGCTCTAGTCATTCTCCAGGTTTCAGGATGACAATCGCTTCTTCAAAACTTGCACACACCTGTGGGTATGTGTGTGTGCATGCACACACTCACATGCACACGTGCACATGCTTGCCACAGTACAATGGAGATCAGAAGACAATCTCAGACAATCTCCCTTGCTTTCCACCTTGTTTGAGATCAAAGTTGTCTTGGCATTATGAATGCCAGGCAAGTTGGCATCACAAGACTTTGGATTCTCCTGGCTCTAACTCATATTACCACAGATGTGTTGTGATTACAGATATACACACTGCTACTTGCATCCAAATGTATGTGAGTTCTTGGAATGCAAACTGTTTTTGTCAAGTGTGCACAGCAACTATTTTTAACCAATAATCCACATTTTATCCATAAAACTTAATGTTTTTCTTTCTTTTTTTGTTTCTTTTGTTTGTTTGTTTTTCGTTTTTTGAGGGAGGGTTTCACTCTAGCCCAAGCTATCCTGAACTCATTATATAGTCTCTGGGTGGCCTTGAACTCATGCCAATCCTCCTACCTCTGCCTCCCAAGTGCTGGGAATAAAGGCATGTGCCACCATGAACAACTCTTTTTTTTTCTTTAAATTAGCATTATGTTGTTGGAATCACTAAAGTGAGAATATGAACAAATAAAATGACCGAAAATCTCTGAAGTTTTGTGTACATATCTTGTTTATAAGATTTGATAGCCTAATTAGTCTAAGTAATAACACATAATTTAAGTGACATTCATATTTTTAAAACATATATAATTCTCAGAGCTAGGAGTATGGTTCAGTGCATAAAGCACTTGCCAGACAAGTGTGAAGACCAGAATTCAGATCTCTAGCACTTATGTAAATGTCAGGGATGCATGGTGACCAGACTGCAATTTCCGTGCTAAGAAAGCAGAATCAAGATTCTGGAACAAACTGGTTAGATAGATTAGCTGAATCAGTGAGCTTGGAGTTCAAGCAAGAGACACTGTCTCACTACAATAAAGAGGATCATAGTTGAGGAAGACAAAAAACATCAACTTTTGGTCTCCATATGCACATATGAGCATACACACTCACACAGGTATACCCACATGCATTTAGCCACACATACACACCACATACATACACTGACAAAAATATGTGATTATAAAATTTTTAAATTCCATTTTTGTTTCTAAAAGAATGAAAGATAGCATTGATAAACTATTCCATTTATTTTAGGTAAACAAGCATTACAAAGCCATAGATTCTTTATGTTCAAAACTACAGAAAACACTGGAATTACCTGAAAATGACTCTAATGTTTGATGATACTTAGAGATATTGTTCTTAAGGAAACAGATCAAAGAAAGTATAGTGATTTCCATACAATTGGAAGTTTGTCACATTAGGTCGAGTTTCTAAGTCATTTGATTTTAAAGTTTCCTATTTAAACTCAAGGAAGAAAGCAACTCTCGAGATGCCAGCTAGGCTGCCAAGGGCACTGAACAGTAAATCATTTGAATCCTTTAAGGATCTGAAACTATTATTCCTTTACCAGGTGAATAAGCAGATGAATCAAGCAACTGAATTTTATATAATTCAAAATGTATATAAAAATTTAGTTAAAATTGAAGCAGGAGGATTCCCATGAGTTCAAGACCACTCTGAAACTAATTCCAGGTCAGCCTGGAATACAGCAAAACTAGGCCTCAAAAAATTAAAGTATTAAAAAAAAGACTTTCAGAAGTTTATTTTTTTCACATATATCTGTGTTAGTTAACCTTTTCATAAAGACAGTTTCTGTACAAGGAGGAAATCACTTTTTCCTAGGATCTGATCCATCTTGTCATTCATGCCTAATCACTTGAAAGTAGAAATCTACCGAAAACATGTGCCATTAATTGACTACCATTACTGAGTTTCAGCTATAATGAAACCCTTAAAATGCACACATGCCCTTTGCCTGCCAGTGCCTGTAAGAACATATCCCCTGAGGATCTCTGAAGTGCTTTAGAATGGTCTCCATGCAGAGATTTCCTTTTTTCTGCACAGGCACTTATGCCTTCAATCCTTTACAAATCTCTGAGGACTAACATGGGAAGGTAACACTTTCATCTCTAAGATGACAGCCAAGAGCTTCTGAGGTTTGGATATTAATAACTAAATTTCTCCCTTAAATCAGCATATGTTTCATTTTTCATGGGGCACAAGATTTGCCTTTATGCCACACATTGATCCTAAAGCAGTCTTCCAGTTCTTGCAAGGTTCTTTCTGTGAACTTGGACAGTAGGCTTTCCTTGGGATGACATCTATCCCTGTGGTCAATGTCTATAAGCACACACAATAGCACCCATATTTTAAGAGAAATGCAAAAATGGCCAAGTTTATTGCTTGTGCACATCATACTATTAAATTAAAACTATATGGTACAACTACATGAAAAGAAATAAATTCTGTAAATGACTCCATGATAAAAGAACTGGCGTTTGTCCACTGTGTTACTGTGATCTTCACAGTCAGGCATACATATCTTTTCTTTCAAATAAGTCATTATAAAAATCATCCTAGGTATAGAGTTTTGCACCATTGCTGATGTAATAATGACCTAAACTTTACCATTTGAATAAAAATTTATCCCTTTCCATTAATCCCTCCTGCTCATACCATGTGCTTTGCTACACATGTATTTGATTAAAGGGTGCTTGGAAAATGCTAATATACCGTGTAATATTTATGGTAACAAAATAAAATACGTACACATTTTCTAAACATGATTAACAAATTGGTAAAATGCTTCACTCTTAAGAAGAAGAGCTCACAGTTTAATCCACTTATATATGTATGTTTTTAAGCCATATATATATATATATATATATATATATATATATATATATCTCAAAGTTGAGTTTCCCATTAAAAGTTAATTTATTCTACTAGGATGAATAGGCTTGCCTGTCTGATAAAGTTTCATAGTTGCATGCTAACATCAGTGCTTACACATCCATTTATATCATGTTTGTAGTAAATGGAATATAGTAATATTAAAATACTCTTTTCTTTGACATCTTATGTAATATATTAACCTCATTTTCTCATTATCATATAAAATATTTTTTTTCTCGGAAGCAGAAAGGGTGAGAGTGAATGCACTTTCAAAAGACAGTTCATGAAGATACATTTTTGATCTTCCGATAATTTTATGTGAATACTGTCAATCAATGAATGTATTTTCAATAAAAGACAAAAAACAGAGCTGGAGAGATGACTTAGTTGTTAAAGTGATTGCCTGTGAAGACTAAGGACCCTGGTTTGATTCCCAGAACCCATGTAAACAAGATGCACATTGGGGTGCATGCATCAGGAATTTGCAGTGGCTGGAGGCCTGGAGTGCCTCTCTCTCTCTCTCTTTCTCTCTTTCTCTCTCATAAGTAAAAATAAAAATAAAAAATTTAAAAAGACAAATATTGGTGTGGTAAGATGCCTTGGTGGATAAAAGTGCTTGCTTCACAAACATGAGGGCCTGAATTAAATCCATAGTATCCCTTAGGAAACATGCACGGCCATGCACACCTGTAACCCAAATCCTGCTTGGGGCAGAGACAGGAGAATTGCTGTGGCTTGCTGGTCAGCCAGTGTGATTAAAACAACAAAACAAAACAGCAGATTCTGGTTCAATGTGAGCCAGCAACTCAAGGAAACAATTCACAACAGCAATAGTGGAGGGCATCCCACAGTCTCCTCTGGTCTCTGTGCATATACACATGTGTATTCATATACCACACACTACACTACAATAGAACACTATCTACTCTCCTTCCTGGAAGCCTACCCTACTAGAAATTGATATTTTATTTAATACTAAAAGATAATTACTGTATCAAACAATGTGCTCACAATATTGGCATATTATAAAGGAATAAATAATGTTGAAGTATCCTAAAACATTATCATGTTGTTGTAATACTTTACAATATGTACAACTGACAAAGGCCTAATTTCTAGAATCTACAAAGAACTCCAAAACCTAAACAATAAATCACCAAACAACCCACTCACAAAGTGGGGCAGAGAACTGCACAGGGAGTTCTCAGAGGAAGAAATACAAATAGCAAACACACATTTAAGAAAATGTTCAACATCCCTAATCATCAGGGAAATGCAAATTAAAACAACTATGAGATTCCACCTTACCCCAGTAAGGATGGCTAACATTAAAAAAAAAAACAATGAAAACAAATGCTGGCGAGGCTGCGGAGAAATAGGAACAAGTCTTCACTGTTGGTGGGAATGTAAAATGGTTCAACCACTATGGACAGCTATATGGAGACTATTGAAAAGGATAACCATAGACTTACCAATGGATCCAGTTATTCCCTTATTGGGCATTTACCCTAAAGGCCCCAAGCCTCAGATCAGAAACATTTGCTCAACCATGTTTATAGCTGCTCAATTCATAATAGCAAAGAGCTGGAATCAACCCAGGTGTCCATCACTAGATGAATGGATAACAAAGATGTGGTATATCTATGCTATGGAATTCTACGTAGCAGTAAGGAAAGATGAAATAAGGAAATTTGAAAAAAAAAATGGTCAAACATGGAACAGATCATCCTCAGTGAGCTCACCCAAGCACAAAAAGATAATCGTCGCATGGTCTCATTTATCTGTCTCCCCTAACCAGATTCCACGTGACATGTGGCCAAACCTAATAAACACTCTGAGGATGAGACAAGAAGGAGGGTGGGATGGAGGGAGGGTAAAGGTGGGAGGGAATGAGAGGGTGGGAGGGAGGACAAGGGGGGATACAAATTGGGACCCCAAAGGGAAAAATACTACAAAACCCTTTACTCTGAACAACAGGCTAAAACAGTGATCCTTCAGCAGGCCTACAGAGGGAATACTCGAACCACAGGAACCTGGAAAGAACATGATGAAGGCCAACTTTAATCTTGTTCTGCTTCTCTTTCTCTTCTCTCTCTCCCTCCCTCCCTTCCTCCCTCCCTCCCTCCCTCCCTCCCTCCCTCCCTCTCTCTCTCTCTCTTTCTCTCTCTCTCTCCCTCTCCTCTCTATACTCACTTTCTCTTTTACATTATATATCTTTTTCCTCCCTCACCTTCCTAGGTGCAGACTTATAACTCCCAGTGCCAGCAGGGGGTTAACTTCCACAATGAGCTGTTGATCTGAAACACCTACAAGGTTCCCCCCCAAAAAAGACAGACTTCGGTCAGAGTACTTGGTGACCCACCAAAGGTTAATGGTAAGACCCTACTGTTGAAGACAGCATACGTGTGTGAGACCAAACACAAAGAGAGACCTGGCCAGAATATGGAAGAAGGTCAGTCCCCAGATAGTTAGCTAGTCTAGTACCAGAGGGTGCTACACGAGCAACTGGGGGGAAATGTCTGACATTGGTCCAAACAACTTGCAGTCTAGGATACCCAGCAGGAAACAATCTGATGTAATGCTCATACAAGTGCAGTAGTGGCAAACAGCCATGGTGGGTTACCAACTGCTCTTGATTTGGCTAATAAATCCATTCAGTGGAATGGAACTCATTGCTAGAACTGGAAAATAAGTCAAAGCCATGTACAAAAAATGAGCTCAGTCTCCAAGATCTAGAGGCCACCAAATGTGGGCTAGAAGAGAGCCAATGCATATAAAGTTCCCTCCAAAACATGTATGGTTATCCCTTCTATCTAGTACTAACTTCTCTCTCTGTTGGAGAATTTGCTTATCTCTTTTCAGGTGGACAACAAACCTGAAGGGAGGATCAGCTAACCACACCTCACCAGCTGAAACCATAGAACAACGCAGGGGAAGGGCAAGAATACAGCGCTCAAGGCGATCACAACACCAGAAAAAGGCTGAAGGAGATAAACACAGAGAACATCCAACTCCAACTAAGCCAGATATCCAGAGACACAGAGGCTCCCAAAACCTCATCAAGGAAGCAGAACTAAAATGACCCCAATGTGGCTCAGGGAAACTCACGGAAGAGGGGGCAGAAAGATTGTTAGAGTCACAAGTTGGGGCATTATGCACAGAGACTGGGGCCTATCCACCAGAACTCTTGAGCAAACTCACAATGCACGATCCACATTCCCCATTTATGAGGGTCCCTTTGAAAGTGGGAGGATGGGGAGGAGGACAATGTAACCAATACTATGAATGTAAAATCAGAATAATATAAATAAAAAATATATATTTATTTAAAAAAAAAGAAAAAGAAAGTTATGAAATTTGCTGGAAAACAAACAAACAAACAAACAAAAAAATACGTTTTCATGTTGGCCCAAGGATTGCAATCTGACACTGGTTTAAAATGAAATGCCAATCAGAGTGCAGATAAGTTTAACTTCAGGAACTGAAGAATATATATTTGTTTAAAAATCCTAAAGATAAAGTATTTGGCAAATCAAATTATAGACAGGTATTTTGTTATTAGCTTAAACTAATTGCTATTGAATTATGTCTCAAATATTTTCAATTGTCTCCCAAACAGTGCTTATTTGCATTTGAATAAACTAAATGGAAATGCTCCTTATAATTGCTTATCCTTTTTGAAAAAGAACCAAATGTGTAGATCCTTGGGGCCTCATTAAATAGAATGAAAGTCACCCAACTGATTCTGTTGTATACTTTATATTAAAAAAGATAAAAAACAAAAACATTTGAACTAAGCATATTTTTCAAACTGCAGGAATAATTGTATTTGAGACCCTGTGGCATCTTATCTAATTTAAGCACTTGGGCCAGCAATGATCTATTTTCTAAAAAAAAAAAAAAAAAAAAATGCCAGACCATTATTTTGGTTTTATTCATAAGTCTAATTAAATCCCTTGGCTTGATAAAATCTGATTATTAATTGGTTATTGTAGTTATCTTACAAACAGAAATGACTGTTGGTTCTATCACAGACTGCTAGGTAAATCTAAATACAGATTTGCTTCTAATGGTTTTGTTACTTGTCATGTCCAAAGTGGAAAAGCGTTAATACTTGACATTCTAAAATAATATTCATTTATTACAGAGAAAGGGCGAGAGAGAAAGAAAGATACACAGAAAGCATGTCAGGGCTTCCTGCCACTGCAAATGAACTCCATATTTGGCTTTAAGTGGATACTGGGGAAATTGAACCAAACTTTCAGACTTTACAAGCAAGTGCTTTTAACCACTGAGCAATCTCTCAAGCCCTAATATTTGTTTGGATACTAGAAATAAAATCATACTCACATAGCTTTTATTATAGTACTTTTACATGAATAGTTTATTTTATAAGTAATTATTGTTCTTAATCTCTCACGTCTCTTAATTTAAGAGTTAGCTTTACCAGAACTATAGAAATACAGTACAAATATTATCTATCTATCTATCTATCTATCTATCTATCTATCTATCTATCTATCTATCATCTACCTATTATCTATCTATCATCTACCTATCTATATGGGTTCTTTCTATCTATGTGTTAAGTTCCAACTTAGGGTCTAGGATTTTATCTTCCATTTGAAGGGTGGCCTAAATGATGCATATACAAAATTGTCATCATAATTTTTATATCAAATTACCTCACCTTCTTGCTTATACTCCATCATTGGATAAAAGTCCAGACCTTTGACTCTGGCTCACTGGAAGCTTTTACTCCGCATCCGTTGGAGCTCTTCTTATCCTATTCTTTCTTCTGTTTGCCCCTCCATCCTCCTGCTAGTCAGCACCTCTATGTTGGTTCTCACACACAAAAAGTCTGTTTGGTTGTATGAGTCTTAGTTTGGGCTAGGTCATCTAGGTCTCCTGTCTTCACTTTCCTGCTTCCAGTTACTAATATCTCAGATAAAACAGAGTTAGTATACTTCATCCGTTCCTACATAATGAAATCTATACTTAAATTTCAATCCCTTGAAATCAGCAACCTTGTGATCTTAAAGTCTCCACTTCCTCCCCACATCACCATACTTTCTACACATTCAGCATATCATGTGTTCAACAGAGACATGAAAATGTTGTATCATGTGATGGGCTCTCTGATGTGTCTCTACAATGTTGAATGGTAAGAATTATTATCATGGTTTTATGTCCATAATAGCCCAGATGCATGTAGATATACCTGATCCAAAATTTTTACTTCCCTAGTAATGTCCTAATGGAGCCAACAAAGATAAATACTTGGTCATGCTAAGTACAATTTTCAGTCTTTATATCCTAAGTATACTCCATTCAGGAAAATTTTCTGTTGACATAAATGCCTATTGCCTATATTCACATCCCCTGAATGGACTTTGATGTATAGCCACATGAAACTTTTAAAGGGTATCTATGTCATTTTTGAAAAAAAAAAAATTCTTAATGTCCTTGAAAAGGCTTCTCTCTAATGGTGGAATGCTTTCCTCCCTGGAACACACCCACATCACCATGAATGACACTTACCGAACATAGACATAAGTATGAGACATCCTTTGTAAAGCTTTCCCTGAATGTTAGTTAGCCTTGTCTGTACTTAAAACATAGTGCTATAAATACTTCTCACATAGCACTTAATACACACACACACACACACACACACACATCATCATCATCATCAACATCATCATCATCAAGGGAAGACTTACAATGTGTGTGTGTGTGTGTGTGTGTGTGTGTGTGTGTATTTGATTTTCTAATTGAGGCTATAAATTCCACAGTACTAATGAATTGTCTTATTTATCTGTGTATGCTGGATAGCTGGATTCTTGGGCTATAAATCATCTACAATAAATTGATGTAGATATATAGGTAAATTTTATGAATTTCTTTACTGATAATAAAGTGAGATCTAGTTACTGAAATTACATAGTACAGCAAGCATTATAGTAATGTTTATTTAGCAAGTAAAATTTTAATTATGCTTTTAATGTACCTTGAATGTGTACCATTTTTGACATCAAAAATTGCTAGAAGGTTGAGGATATATAGCTCAAGAGTTGACTATTTGCCTAACATGTGTGAGGACCTAAATACAATATGCAGCAACACACACACACACATGCACACACACACACATGCGCACACACACACACAAATAATCAAAATAATTTGCTTGATGTGGTAGTGCATGTCTGTACTTATAACAATTGTGTGGTAGTGGTAGAAAGATGTTGCAGTCAACTTTGTGTTGCTGTCAGAAAATACCTGATCATGACCAGCTTGTGGGAGGAAAGGGTTAATTTTGGCTTATAGACTTGAAAAGTTCCATGATGGCAGAGGAAAAAAATGGCATGAGCAGAGGGTGAATATCACCTCCTAGCCAATATCAGGTGGACAACAGCAGCAGGAGCATATGCCAATCACTGGCAAGGGGAAGCTGGTTATAATACCCATAAGCCCATCCCCAATAAGACATCACCTCCAGGAGGGTCTGTTTCCCAATTTTCCACCAGCTAGGGACCTACCGTTCAAACTACCTGAATCAACCTACCAAATTACACCCCTGATTCCCATAAATTGATAACCATGCATGGTGTAAAATGCAAATGCATTAAGTCCAACTTGAAAAGTCCTCATAGTATTTATCAATCCCAATGTTATTCAAACATCCACATAACCCAAGATCTTTTAACTAATACCAAAACAAACACCCCATCATAGTGCAGAATAATGTTCACACTACAAGATATGGTACTGGTTATACCAAAGAATATTAAAAAATACAAGTCTGACAACTCTAACCAGTGACAGGTCTCCAAGTTTGATCTTTCTAACTAGTGAAGATTCTCTGGAGTTCCAACTCCACCCTTTCAGCTAGGCTACTCACAGTCTCAGAAAACTCATCTGGTGGTGGCTGCTCTCCTTTACTGCCATCCCATAGTCCTGGCATCTCCACTGAATCTCTACTGCAACCCATGATTCATCCTCATGGCTTCATTGGTTTCCATGAAAATAATCCAACAAGCCTGATTCCTACTGCCCATGGCCATTTCCAAAAAACAAAACTGTGTTGTAAATTCAAGGACTGTCTTTCCTGCACATGTTATACTCCATAATACCAGGTGGGCTACCAATTTGTTAATCCAGGGGAGAAATAAATCTGACATTGAAAAGCAGGACACTCCTTCAGCATTTAGACCTCTTACTTCCAATGAGCCCACATTCTTCCTACTGTCCCAATGCAGATCAGCAACCCCAATCTCAATGGCTGTACTCTCAAATAATTATAGCTGAACAGGCAATCATTTTGGCCTAATGATATAATTTCTTTCTGTGCCATATCCCTCTGCTAACACCAGTCCATTTTTATGCAATGCAACTCTGCACAAGTTCTCAGGACATGGACATAATACCAAGCCTCTCACACAAACTCCCTCTAGCCCAGTCCAGGCAAAGATCTTTCTCATAAGCCTAAACTCATAAGCCAAATTTCACAGTTGGTAGTTCTTACTGCATTCAGGTCTTTCGATTCTGACCAGAATGATTCATCAAGCTGTACCTACAGCATTGCAAGGCATCTCTTAGGCCAAGGTTTCAAATCTTTCCACTATCCTTCTGCAAATCAATCAGGTTTCTAGCAGTAGTGCCCCACTCATCTGGTACCAATTTACTGCTGCATTTAGATACCCACTGCTTGCAGAAAATACCTGATCATGAGTAGCTTGTGGGAGGAAAGGGATTATTTTGGTTTATAAACTCAAGGAGAAAATTCCATGTTGGCAGGGGAAAACAATGGCATGAGCAGCGGGTGTACTTCACCTCCTGGCCAACATAAAGTGGACAATAGCAGCAGGAGAGTGTGCCAAACACTGACAATGGGAAGCTGACTATAACACTCATAAGCCCACTCCCAATAATACATCACCTCCAGGAGGCTCCAGCTCACAAACTGCCACCAGCAGGGGTCCTAGCATTCAGAACTCATGAGTTTATGGGGAACACCTAAATCAAACCACTACACAGGATCATGAGTTCATGACCAGCCTTAACTACATACCAAATGCGTGTCATGAGCTTCATAAGACCTGAAACCCTATCAACAAAAAC
This sequence comes from Orientallactaga sibirica, assembly GCA_036365145.1. Taxonomy (NCBI): domain Eukaryota; kingdom Metazoa; phylum Chordata; class Mammalia; order Rodentia; family Dipodidae; genus Orientallactaga; species Orientallactaga sibirica. The sequence continues at coordinate 28,442,915 of JAEOAD010000021.1, read as the reverse complement.
AAAAATATTGAAAAAAATTGTTTGAGTTAATCCAGGAACATGTTATAAAAAATTATAGGGGTGTTTTAGCCAGTTATTCTTTGCATTTGTAATTTTTAGAACTTGCAATCAGAAGTTCATGATAATTACCAGTATTTTTTGCCTTTGTTTCCTTATGCAGTAAGATTATGGTGAATTATCTGGCATTTAAACAGTTTTGGTAAAAATATTTCCATTCACCAGGCTTGAACTAGTGCTTGTGATGGTTAAATTCTATTGTCAACTTGATCATATTAGGAATCACATAAGAGGGACACACTTCTTTGGGGGTGGGTCTGAGGGCATTTTCAGGAGAGAGGGGAAGACATTCCTGCAGAGAGGGTAGCTTGCACCCTACCCTGGTGGTGAACTATGTATGAAGAAGACCCCCGTGAGCACAATTTCTTTCACCTGGCTGGCTATGCTGCTTACAGGTGTGTCCCTCTACCTTACTGCTGCCATCCTTCACACACTGGAACTCAGTGTTTTTGGCCTTCTGATGTGGACTGAAGGCCAGCAGCTCTCTAGAAATCCTCCAGGCAATCAGTGCCATACTGGGACTGTTGAGGCATCCAGCCTCATGCATTGAGCAGCTACTAGGTTCTTTGATTCTCCAGCTTGCAGACAGCAATTTTCAGACTGGCCAGCTTGTATCCTGTAAAGTAATCTAATAAATACACCTTAATAATACCTAAGCATTCTATTGGCTCTGTTCCTCTGAAGAACCCTGACTACAGTGTTATTTTATGTGTTTACTTTGTGTGTAAATGACTATAAGGAGATAGAGACACGTTATAAAGTCATTGATGTCTGGGTTTTAAGGAACAGAGAAAACCTTTCTGCCTTATCCAAGACCAAGATCACCTCACCTGGGAACTCTTTTATTCTGCTTTGTCATTATCTTTCCTTGAAATGTTTGCTTTCTGCCACATTACTTGCTTCCATCTGTGTACGTTTCTGCATCCCCAGGGTCTACCAGGGTACCCTCTCTATTATGCAGCATTTGTTTTGTTATGTAATGTCCTCCAACTCTTGCAAAATTCTACTTCAGCATGAATAGACAAGGAAAAACTCTTTCTTCCCTTTTTAAACATTTCTGTGGTGTGATACAGGATGCCCTTTTCCTGCTGGCTAATAGATTCATTTCTTCCCTGTTACCAAGTCTCTACTCTGCCCTGTTGGCATTCTCCTTTCCTTTGGATTTCATACTCCAATAAACCCAATCCCACTTCTGCTTCTGGATCCGTATCCACATCTGTCTGCACAAGGGAATGCAGTGCTCCTTCTTTTCCAAAATTTGGTTCTGTTTAGCAGGGCAAGTGTATACGGTGTAGAGGTACAGACACCTGGGTTTGATTTTCAGTTTTGATCCATAGAAAATGAAATGAATGAATTTACCTAACTTAATTTACTCATTTGTATACTGGATATTTTTAAACTGTTGAGTAATATGATATATAATTACATGAACCATTATTACAACATGGGCAAAATAAAACCTCATGTAATTACCAACATGGCTCAGGGAAATTCATGGAAGAGAGGGTGAAAAGATTGTTAGAGCCACAAGTTGGGATATTATGCACAGAGACATTGCCTCTTCCCCATAACTGATGGCTAACCCCACAATGCATGACCCACATTCCCCAATGAGGAGGGTCCCTTCAGAGGGGGAGGACAGGGAGGAGACTAAGGATGGTGCCAGCATGACTGTATACACAGCATCTACATGACTAATAAAAAAAACCTCCCTATGGAAAAACAGGAAAAAAAATTTAAAAAACCACTGTTCATCTTAAATGCCAGAAAATTAATTTGTGTTTGTGAACTTCTACTGAGTTTACATTTTTAATATTTTTTTATTTATTTGAGAAAAAAAAAAACAGAAGCAGAGAAAGAGAGAGAGAGGAAAGAAGAGAGTGGGCCCACCGGGGCCTCCAGCCACTGCAAATGAACTCCAGATGCATGTGCCCTGTGGTAGTTTTAATAGATGGCCCCCAATATATTCAGTGTTTTATTAGTTTATAGTTTGCATCTGCAGCCACCTGGCTAGAGGCAGTGTCACTGGGAAGATCTTAAGGTGTGGTGGGTTTGAGATTTCAATCTAAAGATATGCAAAGTGTGCCTAGCTGGAGTTCCTGAAGTGTGCTGTGCTGTCTGGCTTTTGGTTTTTCTCTCTTGCCTGGTCCTATAAGAGCAGGCCAACTTCTTCTGCCATTATGGAACTTCCTCTGGATCTGTAAGTTTCAATAAATATCCCTTCTTCCATAACAGTGCCTGGTCTGGAAGTTCATCTCAGTGAACCTGAAGCCATCTGGCTTACATGGGTCTTGGATAGTCAAACCTGGATCTTTTGGTTTCTATCTTTGATAGAAATTCTTATACATTGTGATATGTTTATTTTGCCTAACAAAATCAATCGATTTTTATCTAGTGATCATCAATATTCATATTGTGCTCTTTATCTCAAGAATATTTTTTCTTTTTTAATATATTTTATTTTATTTATTTGAGAGAGAGAAAGAGGCAGAGAGAGACAGTGAGAGAGAGAGAATGGGCGTGCCAGGGCTTTCAGCCACTGCAAACGAACTCCAGATGCATGTGACCCCTTGTGCATCTGGCTTACGTGGGTCCTGGAGAATAGAACCGGTTCCTTTGGTTTTGCAGGCAAACGCCTTAAGTGCTATGCCATCTCTCCAGTGCCTATCTCAAGAATTTTGCTGCTGAAATTAGAATAAATCTTGGTTTCACTCCCAAGAAGCCACACAGGACAGTGACTTTGACTCAAAAATAATTATCTTGACCTAACTTTCTCGTTTAGTTTTGCATCTCTACGTAATATTTTTCTATTCATTGAATGTAAAGTGGTCACATAACCTAAAATTATCATAAATTCAAATGAAATCCCTTTTTTTCCCCTGTCTACACTTTCTTTGAAGATCCTGGTATCTAGCTACTGGTAAGTTTTGTATCATTTACTAAAATACCTCTTTCTGTCTTGAAAAATAATATTAATTGTTCGGACATTTGTTTTGGTATTTCCCACTCTTACCTTTTTAGTTTTGATATATAAATTTTAACTGTTTATTTATTTATTTATTTATTTTTTGAGACAGGTTCTCACTACAAAGTAGGATGTTCTGAAATTCACACTGTAGCCCTGTAAAGCTAGTCCTTGAACTCATGGCCATCTCCTACCTCAGGTTTGCGAGTTTGCCCAGTTAAATTTTTAATTTTCCACTACATAGGTAAATAACATATTCTTTCAATAATTTCAGCTGTGTATTCTTTGTCTTCTCTATAAACTAATTTACCCAACACTGAGGCAAATTGTATCTTTGCAGTTGTGACAGTGAACGAGAACTCCTTCTTGAAACCCTGTTGTTGTTTTTTTTTTCCACTGCCTTTGATTTTCTTTCAACTTTTCACCTTTTATTATAGTCTATTGTGGGCCATCGCTATGAGATTAATGTGAGGTAGCCTGTTTCTCTTCTAGTCTTCTGTCCCAACACCTTCTAGTCCATAATACTCAGCAGAAGTTATCCTGACACTTCTACTGGCTATACTTCTTATTTTCTGGATTCTATAGCACAATATTTTTATGTGATCTCTTTTTACCAAGTAATTTTCCAAGAAGGATGACTTCACCTAAATTCTCTATGTTCACATATAGCTAAAAGCATCTTCATTCTGCTTTAATACTTTAGTGATTGTTTGACTGCTTGTTTTATTCTATACACATCAACATCTAGCATAAAAATTTTCCCCGGATCCATAAAGTTGTTCCCAGTCTGTGACCTGGCATTTAAAATACTGTTGATGAGAATTCTGCTTTGAACTTCATTCTTTGTAGGAAATCCTGAGTTTTCATTCTAGAGGTTTCAGCATCTGCTTTTTGCCCTTCAAGTTCTGGTTCATTTCCAGTTTTACTATTGAGCACCCAATGACCATTAAAATTCTCAAATCTCATATCCTTGACTTCCGAGGAAGTCTCCTTATGTGTTTAGCCTTTTGAATTAATCTTCCCTTCATTTTTTCTGTCTCTCAAATATATCAAAACTCCCAAATTGATTCTCTCTGACTGAACCATTTTCTAGTTTCTACCTTCTTATTTTGTTCTGTTTTAGATGCTGCCCTTGACCTTATAATTCAGTAATTTTATCCTGTTTTAAATTTCAATACTGGTTTTAATTCCACAGTCAGTTCCGTATTCCATTTTCAATTATGCTTATGTTTGTGTTTTATATTCTATTGATTCTTTCTAAAGATACTAACTAAAGATTTTAAATTTATTTTATGTTCATTACATTATTTCCCTCCATAATAACTTTTCTGTTGTTCACCCAGTCCTCTAAAATCTATGTCCCTTGAAAATTTTAATATTTTAGAATCAGGAAATAAATACTAACTAGAACTTAGTGGAGGTGATAGGGTTTCATTGACTAACAGATTTTATTTTAAACTGTATATTAAGTCTCTTTTGGCTGCAAGTAACAAAATCCACATCTAATTGCTTAAGCAGTATGAAGCTATTCAGTTAGAGAGGCTGTTACTGGTCAGTTTATGAATTCAATAATACTACCTTGGGTCTGGCTGTTTACATTCTTACCCTTGTTTCCTAATATAAGTGGTTGTGGTTATTCCACCCAAAGCAGTGAATAAAAGAAGTGTTTTCTTTGAAGACTTTTTTATATCGGTGAGTTAAATTTCCCCCATAATCTCTTAACATACTTAAGACATCTCTTCAAATATTATTTATTTAGGATCACTCCAAATGTTTGTGCCAGGATGTAAAGTTTTCAAAAGTATTTGTTGTGCTGGAGAGATAGCTCAGAGTTTAAGAAACTTGCCTACAAAGTCCAGTGAACTAGATTTGATTCACCTGTATCCACAAAGATCCCAGTACACAAACTGGCACTTGCATCTGTAGTTTGCAGTAGCTAGAGGCCCTGGCATGCGCCCTCTCTCTCTCTCTCTCTCTCTCTCTGCTTGCAAAAAATAAATAAATAATTAAAAATATTTGTTATTATTAGCTTCTTCAATGACAGTCATGCTTGGCCATTAGGAAAAGCATGGAAGGTAGCTGTATGACATTTGGGTTAAAGATCACAGCAGCTGACACAGCCAAGATGGTTGAGAACACAACTAAACCATGACAACTCTTAATCATTTCTGTTTCTTGAAGTTCCTTGTAGTTTTCCAGATTCTCAGGTTTCTTCTTGGCTTTTGTTCTGTGACAACAGTGGAACTTACAGTTGACCTCTTTCCTTTTGTTTCTTCAATGTAGGTTATGTATGTTGGCAATTTATGTATTTTGGCTATTCATCTATTTCAGTTATTTACGCATTATTTATTTACTTATTTATTGATGTTTTATAGAACCGAAGAAATTAACATGTGGATGCTAACTGTCAAGTTTATTTGGCATTTTATGACTTAATTTAAATGGAAGATTTGATTACCCACCTATTTTTTTTTTCCACTCCCATTTAATGGTAGATTTTGGGACTAAGAGATTTCTCAGTGTTTAAATATTCTTACTTGAAAAGCCTGTTGACTCAAATTTGATTCCCCAGACATTTTTGTAAAGTTGGGTGGACATTCATCTCCAGTGGCAGGAGACTCTGGCATGCCCATACACATACACTAATGTGAAAATAAATCAAATAAAATGTTTTTTAAATAGTGGGTATTAAGAGTTCATCACATTCTTCTTTTTTCTCACAAATATTTCAGAAATGTCTTTCAAATGTGTCCAATACTTCAAGAAGAATTTGCGTATCTTCCTTTTGAATCCTAGATTTTTGTAAGCTAATTTATTCATATAATAGATGTAAAATCCTACTGCCCCAAATCATTTCTTTCACATGCCATTTATATCAAATATAAATGATTTTTCCTTAGTTCTGTCAAAATCATGGCTTTTATTCTATGTTTGTATCTCTTTATCTAATATGGTGACTTTCTATTTTCTTTCTCTTTGCACAGTCCAGATTTCCTTTTGCATGTCAGTACATCATTATATACATTTCAGGTAATTTTTAGTACTCTGTCCAAAGCAAAGATACATGTTGTTTTGTACAATGTAGATTGCAGGTTTTAAAAGAAGAAAAATATCCATGTTCCTCTCATCCCATATAGACCACAGGTACATTCTTATCAGATAGACTGTCCCAATTGGAATTCCAAAACAAACAGTGCTTATGTCGTTGATGAATGACATAAAACACTCACACTAAGTCAGAAAATTTAATATGAAAATGTACATTTTTACTTGTTAGACAATCACATAATGTGATTAAATACTTACCCTACAACTGCTGTTTTAAGTTATAAACTTTAAAGGTAAGAGTTCCCATAGAATTTAATACTAGCAATTGATAACATCTAATATTTCAATGAACAAATTTAACAATTTCTCTGTACTCTACAACTCAGTCTTTCTTGCCTATAATACAGCAAACTTGTTGGCTATCTAAAACCAACTAATATATTACCATTGTGTCAACATATACACTCCCAAAGGTTGCTATGCCTTCTAAATGTACACTTTTAAGTAAATATAAAGTAATGTTATTGGCTAAAACATGAATATTTACAAAATTAAAGTAGATAAATGTACTCTTTACTCTCCAAATGAAACTATAAATCCAAGAGAAAATTGCCAAATGTTCAAAAGGAAGAAAATATATAGAATGATTCTTTATTCTTTCCTGAAGAAAAGAGTTTTGGGCTGTTTGCACTGAATGTGCAATATACTTTTACCCTTCAAAGTAATTAGTTGTTTAGCTTCTTGGATGAAAATACCCTCTTATTCCTATGAAAGGTGACACTACTTTTGCAAGGAATCAGTGGATGGATTTTCTGAGCATGTAAATTATTTTCAGTGTGATTCCTCAAGAATATTTTAAGTTATTGATAAAAAACACTTATAAAAATAAGCAATCCTTGGAAAATGAAAGTCTACAGTGAAATGCACTTCCATTCATACCAAAAGACCATCTTAGTCACACCAACAAATTTCCAGCAGCAAACTTTTGAGACAGATGATTCTAAAAGTTAACAGTGAAAGTATTTTCAAAAGGATTGATGTCAATATATTTAATGAATATGTACTAAATAGGTCTTTTGAAAATATACCTGTCTTAAAAAATTTAATCAGACCCTTTAGTTTTGTGGAAGAACAACAGTGGCATCAAAGTTTTGAGAAGATTTAAAAAATCTTGATTGCTCAAGATGAAAAAGTAAGGAAAATTTAATTTTACATTAATTAATAAAAATGACTTCCTTAGATCAGACTTGCTGCTTTCAGAGTTAACTGTGATATTTGGTGGCTACCCTATCATCACTGTTTCCATAGATCTCTGTATAATTTCTGCTGCTTCTATTAGACTTCTATTAGACTTAAAACTTGAACTTCATTAAGTTATACTATCTTTATTTCTTGCAGTGATAAAGCCATCTTTTTAAAGCCATCTTTTTATATTCAGAACTTCATTCAATCATCAGCAATCTTTGATATACATTATTAATGGTTGATTAAGAAATATATACGAATTTCCCTAGAGTTTCCCATCTCCAGTTAATTTCAAAGTATCATTTTTGTCTTTGTAAATCAAAGCTGCTTTTATAGGCTAGGAATGTTGTTGAGTGGTAGGGTACTTTTCTGGAATATATAAAATCTTAAACTCAATGTCAGTAACACACACACACACACACACACACACACACACAAGTTGTTTTCACATAGAATATTTGTGAGTGTTAAAGATATCACATGCCAATATTACATTTCAAAGAAATTATCAAGTAAAATTATAAATTGGTGCTTATTTCTGATACTTGCAGTGACTATTTTAAAATTTTACATTAGTCACCAGTACTACAGCCTTGGAGGAAATGATTCATAAAGAAATTGGGAAGAATCAGATAAACCCTAAAGTTTAGTAGCATGCAGAAAGGATCAAGGTAATACCTTTAGAAGAACAGAATCTAGTCTTTATCACATTGTTCAGTAGTAATACAAGAACTAGGACAGTGGTATTAGAATGACTGTGATAGTTCTGCATGTAAGCAGATAATTCTCTTAAAATTGTGTAAATTAAAAAATTGGATAAATTTGGCAAGGTGGTTCACTCTTGTAATCCTAGAATTCAAAAAGTTGAGGGAGGAGGATTACCGCGAGTTCCAGGCTTGCCTGGCCTGCACAGTTAGACTTTATTTACCCCAAAAGCTCCACATCTCAGTTAAGAGATATTTGCTCAACCATGTTTATAGCTGCTCAACTCATAATAGCTAAGAACTGTAATCAACCCAGGTGTCCATCATTGGATGAATGGATAACCAAGATGTGGTATATCTACACGATAGAATTCTACTCAGTAGTAAGAAGAAAATGAGACAATGAAATTTGCAGAAAAATGGTTAAACTTGGAAGAGATCATTCTAAGTTGACTGACACAATCATAGCAAGACAATCGTTGCATGGTCTCACTCATCTGCACTTCCTCTTCTGGATCAGCCCAAGTTGCTAACATACCTGAATGGCATCTTGAGGCTTGGACAATAGGGATTGTAGGGTGTGGGATAAGCAGGAGGGTGGGGGGCAGGAACACAAAACTGAACCCAAATTGAACTGGTACCATACAGTCTTATACCTGGAAGTTAGACTAAAAGGTGGAACCCTCAAGAGGACCATAGGGAGAGCACCTTAATCAAAGGATCCTGGAGAGGGTGAGACAAAGCTTAACCTTAAATTTCTCCTGTTTCTCTTTCTTCTCTTTTTCTTTTTTTCTTTTCTGCTGCCACTGGTCTGTAATTCCCTGTACCAGGATGTGGTTTATATCCACAATGAGCTGTTGATCAGAGAGACCTACTAGATCTCCCAAAATAAACAAGACAGACTTCTGTCACAGTACTTGATTACCCGCCAGATGTTAATGGTAAGACCCTACTGCTGAAGACACTATAAACAATTTTTCTGCATATTCAATTTAGACTTTTGGAATATGTTTAAATGTAAAGCAGTTCAGTGAAATAATTTCTTTTCTTCTTCATTCAGAAGCACTAAATTAATGATTTAAAATTATCACTTCATATGACCATTTATATAGTTAAGATTGTATTGCCTATATGTTATTTTGGGGTTTGAATTTTATTTTTTACTCTAAAATATTCTGTCATGGCTGTTTTTTTTTTTTTTTTAAATTTTACAACTCTGAATGTCATACCTTCAATGCTTTCAAAAGAGTCACTTTTGTGGTATATCATTGTTTTAGCCATTATTCCCATATATTGAAGTTGTGATATTAAAATCCATATTTAAAATAGTATTGCAAATTTCTCTGCAGTTATCATTAATGTAAAGATTAAAGATGATAAACATTTCATATTTTTAGAAAATATGATAGTTTCTGAAAAGTTTCTGAAAAGCCTCATTGCTATTGGAATTTTTTATTGTGATGTAACAAATCTCACAGCCTATTACTTTTCCTTTTAAAAATCATGCTCATTGTTATAAAGTTAGCATGCTGTATTTGCATAGGTTATTTTTAGTAATACAAGAAAAGAGAGGTCATCTTCATGGGCAAAGAAAATATCAAGTCCTTGACCTTATCCTAATCTTGTCTATCATATTGAATTCTCACACCAATGGAATGATAGAAAATTATTATGATGAAATTAAAAACCAAGATTTGGATGAGATAATTTTAATAGAACACTTTTCTCCTATATTAATTCTAACTCATAAAAATGTACTGAAAGCCTTCATAAATGAAAAAACTAAAATGTTCTTACAGATATTTTGTTGAGGTAAATGAAGAAACTCATTTTATTTTTAATATATGATACCTTTATTTTACAATTCTCTGATTTGTTATGGCCCATTTCTGCTAATGCATTTCTGTTGTATTCTGTTGTATTGTAGATTTTTTTAAGAGAGGTGGAGAGAGAGAGAGAGAGAGGGAGAGAGAGAGAGAATGGGCACGCCAGGGCCTTTAGCCACTTCAAACGAACTCCAGATGCATGTGCCCCTTGTGCATCTGGCTTACGTGGGTTCTGGAGAATCAAACCGCGATCCTTTGGCTTCGCAGGCAAACATCTTAACCACTAAGCCATTTCTCCAGCCCCCTAGATTTTGTTTTTTATATGTCAATCATCTGTTTGGTATCTGAAGAGCAATGAAAACTCCTTTGTGATTTATAATGCATAGAATCATAAGTCGCAAGTGATCTTAGTACTATTTTCTTTAGCTTCGATAAGGGTTTTGATAAGCAGAATAGCTTAAACATAGCAATGAAGGTCATTGCTGAGCTGAAATCAGAGTCTTTCCACTAACAAGCTGTAGCATACAGGCTTGTAAGCTTGCTTTTCTGTTCTATAGTCTGAAAAAAAAATGAAGGTAATAAATATACAACCCCATGGAGTGACTGAAAGTTTATGGAAATATGTGGTCAGACAGGCTGAATGCATAGAAGTCTGGCATGCCTTTGATTTTATTATTGTACTTATCTCCCCCTTTTTTTCTTTTTATCTCCTTTCACCTTATTTCTCTATAGATTTTCCCTCCCTCATCTTTCTTCCTTCCAAGACAGTTTTTGTTTTTATTTCTTGATAACATTGCATATATTTAATATTTAAGCTCTCTAAGCCATTTGAATTGCCTGGATATCCTTCTGACTGTGGAGTATTACTTTTATACAGTAATAATACATATTATTTTAAACCACCAAGCCTATTTAACTAAATTTGCAACTGTAACATAAACTTTTTATTTCTCTCATGCAATTTTATGTTTTTTTAAATTTTCTTTATTTTCTTAATGCTTCATTCCTTACTTTTTATTATAGGGTGTACATATTATTTGTTCTTTTCCTTACTGGAGAGTTGGAGGGAAAAGGAACAGTCTGTTATGTTGATATCTTACACATATACTTCTCAGTATATCAACTCTAACTGTTAATAACATTTGCTATTATACCTCTTGCCACTTTGCCATTTAAATTTCAATTCCAATCTATGCAACATGTTTTGTAATAGTGCATATTTCATTTAATATTATCTTTTTTACCTTACTGCAATAATATGAATTAATATATCAGTTATGGAGAGTTATAAGGAGGTTCCTCAAGAAACTCAACTAGATCTACCATTTTATCATGTATACAACTTTTCAGTGTATATCCAAAGGAAATTAAATCAGCAAAACAAAGAGACACCTGCATATCCCTGTTCATTATTGTAACATTCACACAGCTAATATATAGAACAGCTGAGGTATTCATCAACAGATGAAGAGGTTAATGAAATGAAATATACCTACACAATGGAATATTATTCAGCTATTAAGCATAAAATCCTATAATTTTTAACAGATTCATATTAAGTGAAATAAGCCAGTAATAGAGGGATAAGTACCACATCCCATGTTATGACTCATATGTGACAACTACACAAAGTAAATCTGATTGTAAAGTAGTCATTAATAAAGTTTGGGGGTGTTGTGGGGGAGCTGATAAGTCATGCTTGGATTTTACCAGTGAGAGGGTATTCATGTATTCAGATATCACTTGTGACTCCATTTATGTGTAAACTTAATACCTGCCAATAAAATTGAAAGATTAAAAATAAAATCTGGGCCCAGTTTTCCAATGATAATCATTATAGCTTCACAAATTTTATTTAAATAATTATGTTACTCTAGATTATAATGTATGAAGTTTCCAAGTAGTAAGATATTTAACGAAACTTTAATTTAAATATATTTTTAATTTTTTTTAAAAGTGTATAATGAAGGCACATTTCCTGAAATTATTATGTGCTTGATATTATTTTCTGTCTAAGTAAATACATAGTTTAGTAATATTCTTATCTGGAATTTTCCCCCAAATACTTGTAAACATTGCAATATCTTTGTTAATATTTGTGAAAGATGTCAGATACAAGCCTGGTATAATTTTCATTGTAAGTAACTGCCTTCTTCAATTATGGCTTATAGGAATATTTATTCTTATTTCAACCAACTCACTAAGTAAGTTTTGTCCACTGTCTACAAATTTTTCTTAGAATGTAACAATCTTACCAGGTATTACAAGTCATCCCAGTACTAGGAAAACTGAGGTAAAAATAGCACTGTGTGTTATGGCCATCCTGGATTACATAGTCAGTACCAGGCCAGCCAGAGCTATAGAGTCAAACCCTGCCTAAAAAAATTAAAGAAAAAGAAAACTACAATTTGCTCTTCCTATACAGATCTTCATTTAGGAAGTAAACACAATATAAACCTATTTCAACATAAGTCCAATGAAAGGCCCAAAATTACAATTTAAACCATATATTTTCTATCGGATAGACAAATATGGCCTTTTCTGGAATTTGGTAAATAGTATGCAGAAAGACATTTTGGTCCCAAGGACCTTTTTTCATAAAATTTTGAATATTGAACATTTATTCTAGATTTATGAAGTGCATTTATACGAATGGTATGGTGTAGTTCCCTATTCAGGACCAAGGGTCACTCCTTACATTACATTGAAGAGTATCCTCACAATATTTCGTAGATTTAATGTGTATTACCTAATGCCACAAACAATAGAATTCATCAGGATTTAACTATCCAATTTAGTTTTACATGAGAAATGAATGGAAAAGTAAATAAGCAAACCAGATGGCATTGTGTTTTGTTTAGTTCTGAAACATCGGTTTAACTGTCACCAAGGATGACGTCAAACATGTTATCTTCTACACTCAGCCTCCAGAGTGCTAGGAAGGTAAATGTTTGCTACCATGTCAGAAAGAAATACAATTTTTAAGAAATGTATTACAAAGTAAAACAGCTTTATATTATCTATAACTAGATATGTGTCTAACAATTGGTACTTGATTTGATTTAAAAGGAATTATTATCACACTGGGGAGAAATACATATGTCCATTTGGGAAGCAAATTCGAATATATATTAAGAACTATTAAAATGTGCTTGCCCAGAGCTGGAGAGATGGCTCAGTTGTTAAAGGCAGTTCCTTGCAAAGCCTGCTGGCCCAGGTTCAATACCCTATATACCCATGTAAAGCTGAACAGGCATTTATTTGCAATTGCAAGCAAAGAAGGCACACACATACACACCCATGTGTAAATAGATAAAAATATTTTTAAAAGTGCTGATCTGTTATGTACTAATTTTCTTATAGAAAAAAATCAGTTTAAAGAAGTAAAAAATATAGCTAAATTGTCTCTGATTGTTAAATAATATGAAAATACTTAATATAAATATTAAACTGAAATGCTTATTACTAACAACCATAAAATAACTATTACTTGCTAATTAAAAGTGCTCTTTAAAAAAAATAAAAGTGGGGCTGGAGAGATGGCTTAGTGGTTAAGGCGTTTGCCTGCAAAGCCAAAGGATCCCAGTTCATTTCTTCAGGACCCACATTAGCCAGATGCACAAGGGGTGCATGCATCTTGAGTTCATTTGCAGTGGCTAGAGGCCCTAGCGTACCCATTCTAAATAATAATGGATATCCCATTTTTCTGATGCTGACTTCTCTTTCCATCAGAGAATTTGCTTCTCTTTTTCAGATGGATGCAGAACCTGAGGAGAGTATCAGCCCATCGCACCTCACCAGGGCTCCAGCTGAAATCATAGAGTAATGGAGGAAATGAGCAAGAGTGTTGCATTCTTGGTGAAACTGGTACCAACACAAGCATCAAGGAGATACACACAGATAACACTCAACTCCTACAAAACCAGATATCCAGAGACACAGAGGCTCCCTTGACCTCATCACTGAAGTAGACCTAAAATGATCCCAACTTGGCTCAGGGAAATTTGCAGGAGAGGGAGCAGAAAGATTGTTAAAACTACAAGTTGGGACATTATACACAGAGATATTGCCTCGTCCTCATAAGTGTTGGTTACCCACAACTCACAACCCACATTCCCCAAGGAGGAGAGTCCCTTGGGAGAGGGCAGGGATGAGGCTAACAATGGTACCAGCATGGCAATATACACTCTACCTACATAACTAATAAAAAAACAGAAAGTGTGGATAGAATAACTTATGTAGCCTTCTTTTAGCTCTGTAATTCTTTTGTATCCTTATTCTAGTTAGGTTATTATGGAATTGTTGCAACATTTTGAACTACAGCTAAAGTGACACAGATTAATAGTTCTGAGTCCAAAAGGATTTTTTATTTATTTCTTTTATTGTTATTATTTTTTTATTGACAACTTCTATACTTACATAAAAAAGTGCATATTTCCCTCCCCCCATTCCCCTTTAGAACTCTAATCTCCATCATATCCCCTCCCTCTGTCCATTACAAAAGGATTTTATTATACATTTATCTATCTATCCATTTTATTTATTTATTTGTTTGTTTGTTTGTTTGTTTGTTTGTTTGTTTGTTTGTTTGTATTTATGAAGACTGAGGTAGAACCTATGGCATTGTGCCAAGTAGGCAAGTGTTCTTTCACTGAGATATATTTCTAGCATTTTGTTTTGGTTTGTATTTTTGGAAATAAGAAACCTTCGAGTAGATCAGACTGGCCTTAAACTTGCAATTCTGCCTCAGCTGATATTGAATTTATTAGTGAGTTATAACACTTTCAGAAAAACTACATATTTTTGTAGATGCTTCCAATGTAACTATTATTATTGTTGTTATTTTAATTTTAATTTTTTATATTTTCATATATGTGTTCAAGATATTTTGATCTTTACAACCACCAATTACTTTTTCCCCCATCACCTCTCATTCAAACCCTTTCCTATTATTTTTTTCTTCAAAGAAATTAATTGGACTACTTGATGAAGGTAGAAACACTTAGTTCAGAGCTGCAAAATGAACAAACACTAAATTAGATCGACCATCATATAAATATTTCCTCCCCCTCATTGAGTAAAGTGATTAAATAAATACTCCCCAACATAGAGAGAGTAAGATGAATTTTCTACTTCATGTTGTTCAGTTTCTTGATTAGTTTACTATATTAAAGTGAAGATGAAGACCTACCATTGAAAACTTGACTTTCTGAGTAAGCATGTGTCAATTTTTTACTATGTCTACTTCACTAAACTGAAAACTGAAAATTGGTAGTCAAAAAGGACTTGAGTTTACCTTGACACATTCTGAATAATATTCTGAGAATCCTGATAAGGAAGACGCAGTAAGTTCCAATTACTCAACCAAGTATAAACACAGACAGAAAGCAAGCCTCTTGGAGTACAACAATGTTTATGGCTATAAAGATGAAATACATAATGAAGAAAAAGTGGAAATTGACTCATGAAGAAACTTTTGAGTAGGTCATATGAGAAATAGAGGTTTTTGAAATAAAATTGTAGGTAAAATAATAAGTTGTTATTTTTAAAGTGGTGCAAATATATAGTAATAATGAACGGCAAAAACAAAACAAGGAAAAAATAATAATTTCTCTATGCAGATTCTGGTAAACATAGACATGAAAGTATCAGTACATCATACTGATCACATCTGTTAAAAAAAATGTGTGTTATTTGCCGGGCGTGGTGGCACATGCCTTTAATCCCAGCACTCGGGAGGCAGAGGTAGGAGAATCGCCATGAGTTCGAGGCCACCCTGAGACTACATAGTGAATTCCAGGTCAGCCTTGGCCAGAGTGAGACCCTACCTCAAAAAACCAAAAAGAAAATTAAAAAAAAATGTGTCTGTTATTCATGGAATAAAATGACTGATTGAGAATAGCAAGTATTCAGCACCCCTAGGGCCACTGTATCTACACTTTTCTTCTAGGTGGATGCCACAGGCCTTGAAGCCTCAAGTTAACACTATTCCTCAGATATAGACTTTCTCCCTCTCACTGTCTGTGTTCACATTAGCCTGATCTGTCTTCGGTTTTGGTTGCATATTAGTCATTGTTCATGGCTTTCTCTACTGTCCCTATGTCCAACTGCAGGATTAGTTTGGGAGAATTTTTTTTCCCAAACAAGTACATTTATCTATTTTCCAGCATAAGAATTAGTCTAGACTTTTTTTGGGGGGGGAGGGTGAATGAAGAAACTGACCAATATCATCTGTCAAATAACAAAGAAGAATTGGTTCAAACATATATGATAGACTGAAAACAAAGTCACTTGATTTTTGATGCAGATGCCAACAATATATATTGGAGAAAAGACAGTCTCCTCAATAATGAATGTTGTGAGAACTCTATATCCAAATTAGAGAGATGAAAGTATACCCTTAACTCATATTCTATGTGAAAATCAACCCAAATCAATCAAAGATCTGAACATTAGATTTGAAAGTGTGAAATACTTAGAGGAACATTATATAAACTTAAAGATATAGGGGTAGGTAAGGAATATCTGCATAATACTCTAGTCACTCAAAAGTAACAGTGACTGACAAGTGGGATTTAAATTAAAAG
This sequence comes from Orientallactaga sibirica, assembly GCA_036365145.1. Lineage (NCBI taxonomy): Eukaryota > Metazoa > Chordata > Mammalia > Rodentia > Dipodidae > Orientallactaga > Orientallactaga sibirica. The sequence continues at coordinate 28,426,483 of JAEOAD010000021.1, read as the reverse complement.
AAAAGAACCTCCTATAAAACAAAGACACGCTTAATCAAGTACAGGGAACCTCCAGAATTGTAGAACACCATTGCTACCCATATATCTGAAAGACAATTAACACCTAGAGTATAAAAAGAATGAAAACTTCAACAAGAAATAAAAAAAAAAAACAATACATAGACTAATGAAGTGAACTAATAGCTCTTATAGATGAAAGACAAATAACCAACACATGAGAAAAGAAGTGCAACATCACCAGCCATTAGAGAACTGTATATCAAAGCTACACTGAGACTCTACTTTTACCTCAGTCATTAAAAAAAAAAAAAAAAGTTTCTGGGGAGCATGATTCAATGGTATAGAATTTGGCTAGATTGCCATAGCCCTGGGTTTGATATCACACATACACATACACTATCCATGCCATCCAACACAATTCTGGTGAGGGTGTCTACCAAAGGCACTTTGTACCAGGCTAGTGTGACTATAAACTAGTCCAGCCACTATGGGATCAGTATGGTAATCACTCACAGAACTAAAAGTACATAAACTGTATGACCCTACTATAAACCTTGGTTATTTACTTATATGTTGTCTCCAAGATAACATATCATATATACACTTGTACATCCAATTTTATTGCAGCACTATTCACATTAACTGTTATGCAACAAACCTAGGTGTCCAAACAGCAAAGAAATAAAGAATAGGTAGCAGAAATATACAATGGTATTTTTCAACCAGAGATAACTATAGCAAGGGAATTAAACCCATATCAGAAAACAAATATCATATACTATCATTTCTGGTTCCTTCATTTTTGTAATCTATAAAAGACTATATTCTATAAAAATGCACACATAAAATGTGTGCATATATGATCTGAAAGTAAAAGTGGAATTGTCTAGAGAATCAATGGTACTAAAATGAGATGCAGGTGTGAAAAATAAGTGAGTGTAGGGTTTATGGGAGGATATGTTTAAATTTCATTATATACTGGTATGTAAATGTCCTTATAAAATAAGTATACAAAATGATTAAATATATACATACCCTTAATAGAATTGAGTAAACAATGCACAAAATAAACTGTAAATATTATTTTAGCAGAAAATATGTAGTTAATTTACTAAAAGAATTTAGGATCTCAAGCATCGTTATTAAAAATTAGCATAGGAGAGCCGGGCGTGGTGGCACATGCCTTTAATCCCAGCACTTGGGAGGCAGAGGTAGGAGGATTGCTGTGAGTTCAAGGCCACCCTGAGACTACATAGTGAATTCCAGGTGAGCCTGAGCTAGAGTGAGAGCCTACCTCTCGAAAAAACCAAAAAAAAAAAAAAAATTAGCATAGGAGGGGGTCATGGTTGATAATAATCATCCATGATCTTTCTTGTCTTCATTATCTTTTAAAAACTTTCTTGGGAAAACTGAATTTTATTTATCCTACCTACTAAAATAACAGTGTGCTTCAGTGATCTTCACATGTATCATCCCAGGGGTGCAGGGATGGTTCAACATATGGAAATCTGTCAACATAATACACCACATAAATAAACATAATCATAAGAGCCACATGATTATTTCAATAGATGCAGAGAAGGCATTTGACAAAGAACAACAACATGTCATGATCAAATCACTTGAGAGACTAAGCATGAAGGGTTTATATCTAAACATAATAAAGGATATATGTAGCACCTAAAGTCCAAATAATACTTAATGGAGAAAGATACGAGGAGTTCCCATTGAGATCAGGAATAAAACAGGGGTTCCCTTTCTTACCACTGGTCTTCAACATAGTTCTAGAAGTCTTAGCCCAAGAAATAAGATGGAAGAAAAAATAGAATGGATACAAATTGGAAAAGAAGAAGTCAAATTAGCCCTGTTTGCAGGTGATATGATACTATACATAAGTGACCCAAAAGTCTCACGTCAAAACTTATAAAGGTGATTAGTTCCTTCAACAAAATGACAGTATACAAAATCAACATGCAAAAATCAATACCTTTCTATATGCAAAAGACAAGTACACAACAAAGAAATCATCATGGCTATTCCATTTTCAATAGCCACACACACAAAAAGAAATCAAATACCTTGGAATAACACTAACCAAGAATGTGAAAGACCTATACAATGAAATCATAAAAACTCTCAACAAAGAAATTGAGGACTTGAAGATGAAATATCTTTCATGTTCCTAAATAGGGAGAATTAATATTGCACAAATGGCAATTCAACCAAATGCAATATACAGATTTAATGCAATACCAATACAAATTCCAGCATCACTATTCACAATGATAGAAAACATCATCGGGCTGGAGAGATAGCTTAGTGGTTAAGGCACCTGCCTCCTAAGCCTCCAGTCTCCAGCAGTTCCAGTCTCCAGGTCCCACATTTAGCCAGATGCAAAGTGACACAAGGGTGCAATGCTGCACTTGACCACAAGGGGGCACACACATATGGATTTCGTTCACATCAGCTGAGAGGCTGCTGGTGCACCCAACTCTATCTGTCTTCCTTTCCCTCTCTCTCTCTCTGTCTCTCTCCAAAATTAAAAAAAAAAGATCTCAAAATTCATATGGCATGGCAGAAGACCTCAGGTATCAAACATATCCATAGGGGGGGAAAACATCTCTGGAGGCTATATATATACATATATATATTCTAGGTATTGGTTCAAACATATATGATAGACTGAAAACAAAGTCACTTGATTTTTGATGCAGATGCCAACAATATATATTGGAGAAAAGACAGTCTCCTCAATAATGAATGTTGTGAGAACTCTATATCAAATTAGAGAGATGAAAGTATACCCTTAACTCATATTCTATGTGAAAATCAACCCAAATCAATCAAAGATCTGAACATTAGATTTGAAAGTGTGAAATACTTAGAGGAACATTATATAAACTTAAAGATATAGGGTAGGTAAGGAATATCTGCATAATACTCTAGTCACTCAAAAGTAACAGTGACTGACAAGTGGGATTTAAATTAAAAGAAAAGAACCTCCTATAAAACAAAGACACGCTTAATCAAGTACAGGGAACCTCCAGAATTGTAGAACACCATTGCTACCCATATATCTGAAAGACAATTAACACCTAGAGTATAAAAAGAATGAAAACTTCAACAAGAAATAAAAAAAAAAACAATACATAGACTAATGAAGTGAACTAATAGCTCTTATAGATGAAAGACAAATAACCAACACATGAGAAAAGAAGTGCAACATCACCAGCCATTAGAGAACTGTATATCAAAGCTACACTGAGACTCTACTTTTACCTCAGTCATTAAAAAAAAAAAAAAAAGTTTCTGGGGAGCATGATTCAATGGTATAGAATTTGGCTAGATTGCCATAGCCCTGGGTTTGATATCACACATACACATACACTATCCATGCCATCCAACACAATTCTGGTGAGGTGTCTACCAAAGGCACTTTGTACCAGGCTAGTGTGACTATAAACTAGTCCAGCCACTATGGGATCAGTATGGTAATCACTCACAGAACTAAAAGTACATAAACTGTATGACCCTACTATAAACCTTGGTTATTTACTTATATGTTGTCTCCAAGATAACATATCATATATACACTTGTACATCCAATTTTATTGCAGCACTATTCACATTAACTGTTATGCAACAAACCTAGGTGTCCAAACAGCAAAAAAAATAAAGAATAGGTAGCAGAAATATACAATGGTATTTTTCAACCAGAGATAACTATAGCAAGGAAATTAAACCCATATCAGAAAACAAATATCATATACTATCATTTCTGGTTCCTTCATTTTTGTAATCTATAAAAGACTATATTCTATAAAAATGCACACATAAAATGTGTGCATATATGATCTGAAAGTAAAAGTGGAATTGTCTAGAGAATCAATGGTACTAAAATGAGATGCAGGTGTGAAAAATAAGTGAGTGTAGGGTTTATGGGAGGATATGTTTAAATTTCATTATATACTGGTATGTAAATGTCCTTATAAAATAAGTATACAAAATGATTAAATATATACATACCCTTAATAGAATTGAGTAAACAATGCACAAAATAAACTGTAAATATTATTTTAGCAGAAAATATGTAGTTAATTTACTAAAAGAATTTAGGATCTCAAGCATCGTTATTAAAAATTAGCATAGGAGAGCCGGGCGTGGTGGCACATGCCTTTAATCCCAGCACTTGGGAGGCAGAGGTAGGAGGATTGCTGTGAGTTCAAGGCCACCCTGAGACTACATAGTGAATTCCAGGTGAGCCTGAGCTAGGTGAGAGCCTACCTCTCGAAAAAACCAAAAAAAAAAAAAAAAAGCATAGGAGGGGTCATGGTTGATAATAATCATCCATGATCTTTCTTGTCTTCATTATCTTTTAAAAACTTTCTTGGGAAAACTGAATTTTATTTATCCTACCTACTAAAATAACAGTGTGCTTCAGTGATCTTCACATGTATCATCCCAGGGTGCAGGGATGGTTCAACATATGGAAATCTGTCAACATAATACACCACATAAATAAACATAATCATAAGAGCCACATGATTATTTCAATAGATGCAGAGAAGGCATTTGACAAAGAACAACAACATGTCATGATCAAATCACTTGAGAGACTAAGCATGAAGGGTTTATATCTAAACATAATAAAGGATATATGTAGCACCTAAAGTCCAAATAATACTTAATGGAGAAAGATACGAGGAGTTCCCATTGAGATCAGGAATAAAACAGGGGTTCCCTTTCTTACCACTGGTCTTCAACATAGTTCTAGAAGTCTTAGCCCAAGAAATAAGATGGAAGAAAAAATAGAATGGATACAAATTGGAAAAGAAGAAGTCAAATTAGCCCTGTTTGCAGGTGATATGATACTATACATAAGTGACCCAAAAGTCTCACGTCAAAACTTATAAAGGTGATTAGTTCCTTCAACAAAATGACAGTATACAAAATCAACATGCAAAAATCAATACCTTTCTATATGCAAAAGACAAGTACACAACAAAGAAATCATCATGGCTATTCCATTTTCAATAGCCACACACACAAAAAAAATCAAATACCTTGGAATAACACTAACCAAGAATGTGAAAGACCTATACAATGAAATCATAAAAACTCTCAACAAAGAAATTGAGGACTTGAAGATGAAATATCTTTCATGTTCCTAAATAGGGAGAATTAATATTGCACAAATGGCAATTCAACCAAATGCAATATACAGATTTAATGCAATACCAATACAAATTCCAGCATCACTATTCACAATGATAGAAAACATCATCGGGCTGGAGAGATAGCTTAGTGGTTAAGGCACCTGCCTCCTAAGCCTCCAGTCTCCAGCAGTTCCAGTCTCCAGGTCCCACATTTAGCCAGATGCAAAGTGACACAAGGGTGCAATGCTGCACTTGACCACAAGGGGGCACACACATATGGATTTCGTTCACATCAGCTGAGAGGCTGCTGGTGCACCCAACTCTATCTGTCTTCCTTTCCCTCTCTCTCTCTCTGTCTCTCTCCAAAATTAAAAAAAAATGATCTCAAAATTCATATGGCATGGCAGAAGACCTCAGGTATCAAACATATCCATAGGGGGGGAAAACATCTCTGGAGGCTATATATATACATATATATATTCTAGGTATTGTGGCATGCACCTTTAATCCTAGGAATTGGGAAACAGAGGTAGGAGGATTGCCATGAGTTTGAGTCCACTCTGAGAGTACATAGTGAATTCCAGGTCAGCCTGGGCTAGAGGGAGACCCCATCTTGAACAGCCCCCCCTCAAGAAAAAAACCTTTGGAGGTATCACCATACCCAATCCAAAGCTACACTGCAAAGGCATTGCAACAAGAAAGCATGGTATGGACATAAAAACAGACATATAGACTAAAGGAACAGAATTGAAGATTCAGTCCATAGGTCAAGTAACTACAACTACCTGATCTTTGACAGAGGTGTCAATAATGTAGACTGAAGAAAAGACAGCATCTTCAACAAATGGTGCTGAAAAAAATTGGATAACCATATGTAGAAAGATGAGACTATACCCACTCATCTCACCATACACAAAAATCAACTACAAATGGATTGAAGATCTCAATATAAGACCTGAAATTCTTCAACCACTGGAAGAAAAAATAGGAGGAACTCTACACAATGTAGGAGTGGGGAAAGACTTCCTGAACAATACCCCAGAAGCCCAGTATATTAAAAAATCTCTCAAACAATGGGATCTCATGAAGCTAAAGGCTTTTTCAAACACAAATATACCATAAGCAAAGCCAATAGATTACCCACAGAATGGGAGAAAATTTATGCCAGCTACATTACCACTGATAGAGACAAAAAGAACTCAAAAATCTAAAACATAAAAAAAAAATCAAACAGCCCACTCAAAAATGTAATAGAGAAATGAGTATGGAATTCTCAGAGTAAGAAATACAAATGGCTAACACACAATTTAAAGAACATGTTCAACACCCCTACCCATCAGGGAAATTCAAATTAACACAACTATGATATTCTACCTTAAGAATGGCAATCATAAAAAATCAAATGACAACAAATATTGGTGAGAATGTGGGGAAATGGGAACCCTCATTCATTGTTGGTGGGAACGTACAACCACTATGGAAATCAATATGGAGATTCCTGAAAAATGAATATATGAATATATATGGATATAGAATTAACAACAGACCTATTTATTCCCTTACTGGGCACTAAATGCTTCATTCTTCATTTCATAGATATTTACTCAACCACATTTATAGCTTCTCAAGTCATAAATACTAAAAAGTGGAATCAACACAGGTTCCCATCATTGGAGGAATGGATAGCAAAGATAGATAGGTGGATAGATAGATAGATATATAGATACATACATACATACATACATACATGTGTGTATGTGTGTGTGTGTGTGTGTGTGTGTGGTACCTATACATGATTGAATTGTACTCAGCAGTAAGAAAAAATGATACAATGAAATCTGTAGGAAAATTGATGTACATAAAAGAGATCATACTTATTGAAAACACACAATCAAGACAAACGCTACATGATCTCCCTCATTTGTGTTTCCTAACCTGGATCTGCTTGAGTTGCTGTCATACCAGATAGACAACTTGAGGCCCAGACAATCGGGATGTAAGGGTTGTAGTGGGGAGAGGAAGGTAAGGTTGGGGGGAAATAAACACAAAATTAAACCCAAAATGAACTGGAACCATAGAAATCTTTTTTTTTTTCTTAAAGTCAGAGTAAAAGATTTAACCCTCAAGAGAATTAAAGGGGGAAAACCTGAAAAGAAGAGCCCTGGAAATGTTGGGATGAAGTCTAAGCTTAAAAAATTCTGGCCCTGCTGGGCATGGTGGTTTACGCCTTTAATCCCGGCACTCAGGAGGCAGAGGTCGGAGGATTGCCATGAGTTCAAGGCCACACTGAGACTACATAGTGAATTCCAGGTCAGCCTGGGCTAGAGTGAGACCCTAGCTCAAAAAACCAAAAAACCAAAAACCAAAACCAAAAACAAAAACAACAACAAAAAAAACAGAAATGGGTGATACCCACATTTCACTTTTGATTGGAGTGACTTATGAGGTCCCCCAAACAAGACAGACTTCTGTTAAAGAACTTGATTACCCACCTGAGGTAAAAGGCAAGACCTTATTGCTGAAGGCAGCATATTCTACCAACACAGAACACAGACAGACCTGGCTGGAATCTGGAAAAGAGCCAGTCCCCAGACAGCCCATCTAGTGCTGGAAAGTGCTACATAAGCTACTGAGAGAAAGTAGCCAACAATGGTATGAGCAAGTAGGGGTCTAAGCTACTGAGATACAATGAGCCTGACAAGTTGTACACACCAGTGCAGTGGTACACAAAGCCTTGGATAACCAATGGCTCTCTAGTTGGCTAAGAGATTGGTCAGTGGACAGGAACCCATATCTGCAATTGGGAACCAGGTTTGAATCTTATGGAAACAAAGATTATACTCTCCAATGTCAAGCTCACACTTGTCTTTGGCTAAAAGAAGGACTAAATCCAACAAAATCTCCTGTAACGGACAGCTGCAGGTTTTTGAGATGAACTTCCAGACCAGGCACAATTATGGAGGAAGGGATTTATTTATTGAAGCTTACAGATTCAGGGGAAGTTCCATAATAGCAAAAGAAGCTGGCCTGTCTTTTACAGGACCAGCAAGAGAGAGAAGCAAAAAGACACACAGCTCAGCATACCTCAGGAACTCCTATTAGGCACACTTTGCATATCTTTAGATTGAAATCCTAAACCCACCACCACACCTTAAGATCCTCCCAGTGATACTGCCTCCAGCAAGGTGGCTGCAGATGCAAACTATAAACTAATAAAACACTGAATATATTGGGGCCTCTATTCAAACTACCACATTCTGCCCCTGGCCCCAATAGATTTATAACTATCACACATTGTAAATTGAATTCAGTCCAGTTTCAAAGGTCCCCACAGTCTTGACCAACTTAAGATAGTGAATCCTGGGAAATCAAACAAGTTAAATACTTTCAACATGTAAAGGCACAGAGTAAACATTTTCAACTGGTATAAGGCATAGCAAAGAGAGACTAGAACAATGCAAACTCAGCCACCATCAGCAGTCATCAAGCTTCTGCACTTCAAGTTCAATATAACCCGAGACTGACAGTCTCCAGGTTTTCCAATTCCACACCTCCAGCTTGGCAGAGTAGCCAGGGAAAACTTCCATCCCAGGCCAACACTTCACTACACGGTAGCCCTTGCACAGTCCTGGTATATCCAAAACATCTTCAGGTCTCCATGCAAACCATGATCCATCTTCCAAAGGCTCTTTCAACCTATAAGAGCCTCACGCCCTACCTCATTCCGCATCCCAGCAGTGGCTCCTGGAACTGTGTGCAATTCATGACCACTCCATGCATTTTCCATGCTTCCAAACTAACACCAGGTGTGCAGGACACAGCCATATTCTTAATCCAGGGATGAAATAAATCATAGCTTTGAAAAGCAGGTTCCTTCTCCAGTCAACTCTTTCCAAAAGAGTTTGCATTTCTAATGGTCTTTTCTCAGGCATCCTCTCCATTGTTTTAATGTAAAGCAGTGGGGCCACCTTCCTAAAGATTGCTAATGTCTATGACAATAGTAGCTCCAGTAACCTAAAACCCGTCTCAGTGCCTCTAATTTTAACTTGCTGGAGGTTTTCCAAATTAAAATCTTAAGTCTCTGAGTCCAATATCTTTAGCCAAGCACATCAGTCCATTACAAATTTAACCTTGATCAAACTCTCTGGGCCTGGGTAGCAGAACGCAGCCATCCCTTATGCCAGGAGCCCAGTTCCCACAAAGTCTTCTGCAGTCTTTCCTTCCCCTTAGAAAGCTCATAAGCCAAGCCTCAAAGTTCAATACTGTCTGCAGTTAGTATTCTCAAACTGTCATCAGAATAGTCCATAAAACTTGGCTTACCACTCCAGAAGGTATCTTCAGTTCTAAGCACCAAGTCCATGCCCATTCCTCCAAAACAAAGGTTCCAAAAGACAAAAATCCATGTGATTAGGTTCATCTCATCCCACTTTCCTCGGTACCAACTTTTGTAGCAGACAGTTTCAGGTTCGCTGAGACAAACTTCCAGACCAGTCACAGTTATGGAGGAAGGGATTTATTTATTGAAGCTTACAGATCCAGGGGAAGTTCCATAATGGCAGAAGAAGCTGGCCTGTCTTTTACAGGACCAGCAAGAGAGAGAAGCAAAAGGACACATAGCTCAGCATACCTCAGGAACTCTCATTAGGCATACTTTGCATATCTTAAGATTGAAATCCTAAACCCATCAACACACCTTAAGATCCTCCCAGTGACACTGCCTCCAGCAAGGTGGCTGCAGATGCAAACTATAAACTAATAAAACATTGAATATATTGGGGGCCATCTATTCAAACTACCACATCTCCCTAAATTAATATTGCTTAGCCAATTTAACTTAAGCTGACTTCACTATGCATTGAAGATTCTGGTTTTTTTTTGTTGTTGTTGTTGCTTGTTTGTTTTCAGAAGGTAGTGAGATAAACCATCCCTCACATCTAAGTTAAGTCCCAGACAAGAGTGTTACTTTCATGTTAAGCCTGACAAGTTGTGCTAGGGTGAAGGAGACAGCCACTGAGGAGACTCAATACATACCAAAGTAGAAATCCAGAGGCTTCTAAGAGATCATCATTGAAATAGACTTAAGACACACCCACCAAGGCTCAGAAATTTTTCAGAAGAGGGGGAAGAAAGATTGTAAGAGCCACAGATTGGGACGTCATGCCCAGAGGCATTGCCTCTCCACTTCCCTGCCCCCAAATAAAAACTGACTGCTGCTTCCACAATGCATAACCCACAACCCCATGGTGAATACGAGCAACCTCAATGAGGAAGGACCCCCCCCCCAAGCAATGTAGACAGAGAGGAGGAGAAAGATGGTACCACCACACAATGTATCCATGCAAATTATGTTCTTAGTAAGAAAAAGAAAAAAATAGCTTAGGTTTATAATCTCGTGCTGGATTCTCATGGCTTGGAGATTTCTCTTTTCTTGCTATGTATAGAACACCCTGTGCACTCATCACTCTCCAGGTTACAGGATCGTTTCTGTTTTCATATCCTATTTCTCCTACTAGCTTCAGAAAGGCAGAGATCAATGTGGCTTTTCTTTCTATCTTCTGCCATAACTATAGTATCATATGTAGCACAGACAGCTAGTGAATATTACGAATAATTGTATCAATGAATGTGACTTTTTCTGAGGTTATTCACATTATATAGCATGAACTAAATCCAGAAATGCTCATTCCCAGATAAATTCTGTTCAATTTGAAAGCATTACTTTTCAGATAATAATATGATAATAAAAATTTTATAATGCACTAGTAAACAAAATAATTATTTAAAGATGATAGGCATAGGATTCTTCTATGAATATGATGACATGAATCAAAATTAATTATATATTTCCATTTCTATTATTAATAGTAAAAAGCTTGTATGTCTCTTACTATTAAAATTATCTAGAATTATGGAAAATGCATTTGAATGGTTGATTATACTCTGAACAATAATGGAGAGCAAAATCTATCAGCAATCTTGTAGATTCATCATTGATAGTTATTTAGGCACTTAAGATTTTACATTTACAAATTTGTCATTAGTTTGCATTGCTACATGGTTCAGGACTGGTTCTAGTAAAATACCTGGGAGATCCAGACATTGAATGTGTGTGTGATAACATTCAAACACATTCAACTGAGGGAAGCTGGACCAAGGTGGTTGGGTGACAATAGTCGCTGTACTCATTCAGTTCAGTTCTGGCCATGAGCAGGTACAGCTGAGCATAGCTGCCTCTGTTGTATATTTTAAATGATTTATTGCTGAGGGATCCTGTGACTCCATGTCACAATTTTAGTCTTTGTTTTTTATAAAGAGCTCATGGATTAAATAAGCATCGTTTCTTTCCAAAGCATATGTGTACAATGACCTTGTCACACCAGTGAGGAAGCATCACCATATGGCTCCACTAAATGAGCCTGAAGCTAGACTTTTGAAAATGGACTTAAGAAACTTGGAATGCAAACTCTTTCCTACTTAATCCTGGTAATTTTCAGAGAACATTTGTTATTCTATATGTGGAGAGAGAAACAAGGTGAAAATATTAGATGTTTTCCATTGGTATATGTGTCAAGTGCACTAAAAAAGTAAATGAGACTTAGAATAAGATATCATTATGGTCTTGAAGAGAGTCTGACCTTGAGAAAATGTAAAATGACAAGATGTCCTTAAATGATAAAATGAAATGTGTGAGGAATTATAAAATGATATTTCCTCCACAAATTTTGCAATTTATATTCTCCAGTGACTTAACCTATACTTTTCATGGCCAATATTTGCCTATAATAAACATGGAAGTTATATAGTATTAGATGGCCCATTGGAGGGATCATATAATAAGACTAAAAGTATGAAATACATGCAGGCATCTGTCTTTTATTAGTTTTGCATTGATACTGCTCACTTTCCATAGCAAATTCTCCTTCATGTTCATGAATTATAAATACATTTGACAATCAAAAACAAGGATCCCAACTTTTTGCTTCACACATGTAAAACAAAGACATGGGACAAAAATGACCCTTGATTCAAAGAAAATTTCAGGAGGCTGGAGAGATGGCTTAGCAGTTAAGGCACATGCCTACAAAGCCCAAGGACTCTGGTTTGATTCTCCAGGTCCCACATAAGCCAGATGCACAAGCGGAGGCACACGGCTAGAGTTCATTTTCAGTGGCTAGAGGCCCTGGTGAGCCCATTCTCCCTCTCCCTCTCTATCTTTCTTTGTCTGTAATAAATAAATAAAAATAAATTTAAAAAGAAGAAATTTCAGAATTCTATGACTTTAAGAAGCATTCCAGGTCAACAGGAAGAGAATGGCTATTTTTGTTTTTTGTTTGTTTGTTTTTTGAGGTAGGGTCTCACTGTAGCCCAGGCTGACCTGAAATTCACTATGGAGTCTCAGGGTGGCCTCGAACTCAAGGCAGTCCTTCTACCTCTGCCTCTCAAGTGTTGGGATTAAAGGCATGTGCTACCATGACCATCTTGTGCCTGACTTTTATATTCTTGTTTCCAAATTATATTGGGACATTTACTTTATTAGGTTTTGAATTTAGGGAAAATAGAATAAATAAATTTAGGATTTACTGTGATATTCAAATTTTCCATATGAGTGTGGTAATTTGGTTATAGTTCTCCAAATATAAGGCCCTAGTCTGCAGTTAACTACTAACATAATTTCAGTGCAGTGATTGTGTTGGGTCATTGGAGAGGACCATTTGGCTATGATGCTCAGAACTGGAGATTCTGCATGGAAGAATGCCAGGGCCCAGCAGGCAGGAAGGAACAGTCTCCTCTCATGCCTCTAATGATCTGTGAAATGGCATGAATCCAAGATAAGACTCACCCCTGTGAGGCCCACAGAAATTTAAGATGTCCTTCATAGTATTTCCCTTGTCAAAAATATAATTTCTACAATTCCAATTTCAATTTTATTTAGTCATTTCTTCTAAAGTAAAACCAATGAATTATATAATGCATATTTTTATGCCTGACACTCTGGATCTGCCATTTATCTGCACTTAGATTTTCAGATTGTCTTCACTCTTAAAAAATACTGGCTTTTTATTTCCAAGTAACAAACTGCCTATTTAAGTATTTTTACTATGCTTGTAGTGGAAATTCTGATATTTTATTTGACAATGAAGCAGTTAATTTTCTACAGAGTGGTAATTTCTGCATTACTGTTTTTTATTTCAAAGAAAATTAAAGATTTTAAGACCTCTAATATCATTACTTTAAGGAATATTTTAAAAGTGCTACTACTATAGTTGATTGCATACATATTTTAAATGTAGCTATTTAAGAAAGGAAATATATTCAGATGGCAATTTTAATAGTTAGTACATTTATTAAAGCCTACATATTGCCTAATGTCTTCATGTATACTTCTTGAAACACTGTGATATACTGAGCATGTACATGGCTGCCTATTAATACATTTTTCTAATGATTTTTTTTTTTTTTACCAAAGCATGGAATATAACTTAAAATAGTTTGTTTCCAAAATCATGAAGCAATTATAGAAACTAATTTCCCTGGTGTTACATAATACACACATAGACAAAGTAGAAAATTTATTCACTCTTAGGACCTGGGGTATTAAAAATGTGATAAGTCTTCAGCATGTGTGGTATCTGTTAAGTAAGGGAAGTAGCACTGAATCTGGAGTGAGAAGATCTGGATTAGTGTGTATTTTTTAGGTAAGGGACTGTGGGCAGATTAGAGTCCTAATCATTGTCACATTGGTGTTTTAAGCAGGGATTATAATCATCTTTTCTCAAGCTAGATCTTCAGCAAGGTTACATCAGCCATTGTGGTTGCTGCTATTGCCTCTGGTTTTCAGATCAGCACCAGGACTGAGAAGAGGACATCCTGTTTGAGGTTACCTGTATGAGGTATCCAGTAAAGGGCTGAAGCCATTTCAGTCAACATCCCAGTGAGGCCTGGGAGCTGTGGTTTCCAGTCTGGTATTTCTAGTCATTTCTCAGTTTTCCATCATCATTGTATTAATACCTACACACCTTTATGGGGTATAAACTGATATTATTGTACATTCATACATCACATATGGATCATCTCAGAATACTTTGGTTACCAATCTCAAACATTTATTATTTCTTTGTGACAGGAAGATTCAAATTTCTTTTTGCTAACAATTTTGCACTCTATTGTAAAGCTGTTGGCTGTACTAACTCTTCTAGGTGAAGAACACCAGAACTCATTCTCCTCTGTGGCTGTGACTTTGCGCCTGTTAACCCATCACTTCTTCTCTCCCCAGCTTCCCTCTCGTGAACCCTTGCTGGCCCTTGCTAATCACTATTCACTTCTCTACACTTGTAAATTCAGGCTATTGAACATATATTTCACTGGTGAAGTAAATCATATGAGATTGGTCTTCCAGTAGCTTAACAAACCATAGGTGTAGTGTCTGCATTTACCTGATTTAAAACTCTGTTCTAGGACTGTTACTCATACTTTATTATTAAACTAAAGTCTGCAGACTGGCTGAATCTGGATTTCTATGACACTTGAGATTTCCAGACTTGATTTCAATTGTCTTAGGAAGTCACATCTAGAGAACTGTTGAAAGAAACCATGGTGATGAAACTTTGGGCACATCTATTTTCTTTAATAGTCTCTAAATTCTAATACACTTGATTTGTGGATTCACAGATTGAATAACAATGTAAATTTGCATACAGAAATATTTAATGAGCATTTCCAACATTTATCTATTATCCTATCCATGTACTATTCTCAGAGGATTTACTAGAAAACAGATCCCTTTTCTGATTTCAGGAATGTCATAGTCTACTCCATAAATCTGAAACTTCCAGGCATTGGAATGAATACCTTCATTTCTTTGAATTTGACAATTTTAAAACTAACTACATTACATATAATAGTGCAAACATCAAAGAGCTGCCCTATGGCAGCTAGAAAATACATGCACTTTTCAAAAAGAGGAACTTTTAAATTAACATTTTGACAATTTCATACATGTATATAGCATATTTTGATCATATTTGCTCCCATAGCCCTCTTTATCTCCATCCTATGTCAGCTGGGTCCTTTATTCTTTCTGCTTATTTTCATAAACATATATCATATACATTATTATATTACGTTTGATATATACAAAATATATGAAATATATAATAGATGTGGTTGTGAGAGAAAGAGCAGAGAGAACCTGTGAGGTTAATTTAGGGTTCCTTGAATGAACAAGGCTGAGAAAGGGAATCCTATGAAGTAAGGTCACCTTTTGAACTCATTTACTTAGTGAGAGATATTTTTGAGTATCTACAGAAATTACATTTCTCACAAATAAAGTGATACAACTTAATACACTAT
Organism: Orientallactaga sibirica; assembly: GCA_036365145.1. Lineage (NCBI taxonomy): Eukaryota > Metazoa > Chordata > Mammalia > Rodentia > Dipodidae > Orientallactaga > Orientallactaga sibirica. Next base: position 28,410,977 of record JAEOAD010000021.1, on the reverse strand, counting down.
CTGGTAACAACCATTAGGGAGCTTTTCACAACAATCTGTGACAGAAGCATCAGGAATATAGCATATAGAAAAGATGAGTAATTTGCTTCATATTCATAGGAGTTGTATCTAATCCAGAGCTTCTTAAAGATATATGTCTTTCTGTAAAAATTCCAGCACCAAAATAAATCACTCCAATATTACTTCATTAATCAAATGTCTGTGCAATGTTATACCCTTTAGTTAGAAAGTTATCTTGGCCTTATAAGAGACAGCTCAAAGCTGGAGAGATGGCTTAGCATTTAAGGTGCTTGCCTGCAATGCCTAAGGGCCCCAGTTCAATTCTCCAGGTCCCACGTAAGCCAGATGCACATGGGGGCGCATGAATCTGGAGTTCGTTTGCATTGGTTAGAGGCCCTGGCATGCCCATTTTCTCTCTCTCCCTCTCTCTCTCCCTCTCTCTGTCTCTAATAAGTAAAAAAATAAAAATAAAATCTTTTTAAAAAGGGGGCAGTTAAGCTTTCTTTCTGGCCTATGAGGAAATAAAGGAGTAAATATCTTTTAAGCATATTATATATATATATATATATATGCAATGACCCTAGCAGGGCTACTTGGCTTCTTCCCCCACACAGTCAAAATTTTTGTCACATTGCATTGAAGTTGTTCATGGTATTCATAAGATTGCATGTCACTAGGGAACAAAAAAGTCTGGCATCCATACAGTGGAATATTAGTTGGCATAGGGAAACTGTCTTTGGGAAAATACAGAGGTGAGAGGATTTTAGTAGGTGTATGTGTTTTCAAAGAATGATATAGGGTGGTAAGAATGAAAGATGAGATCATAATTTTAAATGGAGAGCTGGAATAACTGTCCATACCAGGCATCCTGGTGTTATTAATAACCAAGGTAAAATGATAATTGTGAGACATAAGTACTCAAAGTGAAGATGGATGACAGCATGCACAACTGTGCTTCTGAGACTTGGAGACTCTCATTATAGGCCTTTGTGATTCTGAATTTTGAACGCCATGTACTTTAACAATTGCTGATTAGAATCCTTCATGCTTTCCCTCCTCAGATGCAGTAGTCCGTCAAGAATAGCTTTCCCTTTATTTTATAGCCCCACCACTAAGCTAGGATCTGTACAATCAACACTTTAATAGTGTGTTCTAAATTCAATCAGAAAACAATGCTATTTAAATAAATCCTAATTTCCTCTATTCTTAGCTCTATACATTATTGGGTATTAGTTTAGTGCTAGCGTATATCAAGCTCTACAAATTCACTCACAATGTGGTGTCTTCCCTATCTTCTGGAGCCCAAATTCCAGAGAGGGAGCTCAAATAAATGATCACATGCTAAAGAAATTGATCCCAAGGTGGGATGCAATCTTAGCAAAGTGGAGTCTCAATGAGCTTTGATTGGCAAGGAAAGACTCCCCATAGCAAGCAGCTAGATCCAAGACCCATCAGCTTACTCATGCAGTGATTGTCTTTGTTAGGAACATAAATGAAATATGTAGTCAAACTCAGAAAGTTATATTTTGGGGGACTAAGAAGATGGCTCAACAGTTAAAGGTGTGTGCTTGCAAGGCCTGTAGGCCCAGGTTCAAGTCTCCAGTATCTATGTAAACCAGATGGACAAAGTGGTGGAAACATGCATCTATAGTTTGTTTGCAGAAGCCTTGTCATACCCATACTCATTCACTCCCTTTATCTATCTATCTATCTATCTATCTATCTATCTATCTATCTATCTATCTATCTGTCTAATCTATCATCTGTCTATCATCTATCTATCTAGCTTTCATCTATATATCAATCTATAAATCAACATATCATCTACCTATCATCTATCATCTATCTATCTATCATCTATATATCATCTATCTATGTGAAATTTACAGTTTTCAATAAGCAATGACAGATTCTTGAAATCATAAATTTATTGGCTTTTTGAATATTTGTATTTGTTTATTTTTAAGGAGACAGAGAGAGAAACTGGAAAAGGAGAGAGAGAAAGGGAGAGATAATGGTTTGGCAGGGCCTCTTGCCACTGTAGATGAACTCCAGATGCGTGCACCACTTTGTGCATCTGGCTTTACATGGGTACTAGGGAATTAAACCCAAGCTGTCAGATTTAGCAAGTAAGTGTCTTTAACTACACAAACATCTCTCTAGCTCAGTTTATTGGATTCTCAAGATGAGCTAAAGTCAGCACATGCAATGACAATTGTCCAACTTCATTACAGTTGGAACTTTTATTTTTTAAAAAGTGTGTAAGCAAAGAAATGATTCATGACAACTGCTAACTGAACAAGATATTCTTTAATAAGTTTTGATTTGGCTTCTATATCCAAAGACTTCTCTAGTTCATCTCTTCCTTGTGGACATAATCAGACAAGCTTAATATTCAGTGGCTACATGAATAGATTTTCCTAACCAGAAAAAGCATATGCAAAAGTAAACATGCAAGAAAGTCATCAATGTGCAAATTAAAATGGAAAGTAAGAATATTAAATAAAATAACTGCTTTTAGCATTTCATGTATTTTCATTCTTTTCTATGTCATGTTTCATATGAAAATGCACCAATATATATTTCTACTCACCAACATATATTTCTCATATATTTCTCTTCAAATAGCAGATTAGTTGCAACATAAAATTTTAACTATGAGCCGGGCGTGGTGGTGCACACCTTTAATCCCAGCACTTGGAAGGCAGAGGTAGGAGGATTGCCGTGAGTTCAAGGCCACCTTGAGACTACATAGTTAATTCCAGGTCAGCTGGACCAGAGTGAAACCCTACCTCGAAAAACCAAAAAAAAAAAAAAAATTAAGTATGAGAGTATTACTACATTGCTAATTTGAAAATACAATGCCATTTTGGCAACAGTTAACTCTCAATGAAAACATTCACACTTAGTTTTTCATCTGTGAATGTATCACTTTTATAAACCGAGGCTAATTTTCACAGTCACAGTGTTTTCATTATTTATGATTGTTACAAAATTTTGTGTACGGGCTGGAGAGATGGCTTAGTGGTTAAGCACTTGCCTGTGAAGTCTAAGGACCTCGGTTCAAGGCTCAATTCCCCAGTACCCATGTAAGCCAGTTGCACAAGGTGGTGCATGCATCTGGAGTTCGTTTGCAATGGCTGGAGGCCCGGATGCACCCATTTTCTCTCTCTCTCTCTCTCTCTCTCTCTCTGCCTCTTTCTCTCTCTGTCACTCTCAAATAAATAAATAACAACAAACAATTTTTTTAAAATTGGGTAAAAAAGAATCAGATTTTATAAAAGCTCTATGCATTATATGTGCATATCAGGGTTCTTATAAACAATATAAAGTTATTTTAAAGTATACACATATATATATTCATATAGATTCACATGTATGTTTCCTATTTTTATTTTCAAGAAATAAATGTTGTAAGAATGTTGGTTCCAAGTATGTTCATGAAAGTGAAGAATCTGTTATGTTCTAGAAAATGAGCTACTATCTTACAGATTATATATTCTAACATCATCTGGTGTTACTCCAATTTGTCATGCTATTGGATGCATGCAGGTGTACTGTCTATAATAGCAATCATATTAGTATTTACATTCTACAATCCTTTAATTTATTATTTAAAGAACAAGTTCTTATTAACTACAGTATGTGATTGCATGGTATTTGAAATTATGATACAGATTTCTACTTGTGACAACTAAATAGATATGTTCAATCCAGGAAAATATCAAGTCAGGTGTGGTGGCCCACATTGTTAATCCTAGCAGAGGTAGGAGGATAGCCATGAGTTTGAGGCCACCCAGAGACTACATAAAGAATTCCCGGTCAGTCTGGGCTAGAGTGAGACCTTGCCTTGAAAAACCAAATTTTACATATATATATATATATATATATATATATATATATATATATATATATATATATATATATATGTTAAATAACAAAACTGAAATAGTCCAAAATTTACTATTTTATTCTGCATTAAAGGAGATATAATTGCCTTTTACTCATATTGTGAATGATGGTTATGTTTTGGATTTGTTTTCATATCCTGCTAATAATGGCATATCTTTTAGATTCTATTTGTGACCTTAAGTGACCTGTAAGGTAGTTCTGAAGATATATGATTTAGATTATGAGTTAAGTATTTGTTGTTGTGTATAACAGCTCTTACTGAAAAATCATAGCATAATATATACAATAATGGGTTCTACATCCTGCCAAAGTAACATAACTACATTTCTTGTCTAGGAAACTTCTTAGTATAGTATTTTGTATGAAAAAGGAACTACATTTTGCTATATACATGAATGATGAGCATTGCTGTGGGAACTCCTTATAAAACCAAATGTAGTTATGTTATAAACTGCTTTAAAAGTCCTTGCTGCCTTCTCTCAGGATATAGAACCACATCCTATCTTAGCCTACAGGCTGTTTCCAAGTCTCCCTAGCCCACTTCTATCTCTGCAATTCTATCTCCACCCATCTTGCTGCCTAACCACTTCATCATCTTAGAGACCTCACCTCAAATCTATATTCTCCAGACACACTCCTGTTTCTCAAACCCCATTGTCACACCTTTGCTCTTGTTCCTAGAATTTTGGTTTCTTTTTGCAGCATATCAAAATATTATTAATCTTTTGAGGTCCAAATGTATGATTGTATAATTTCTGAATCTCCTTTCTCAAACCTCATACACTTGGAAGGATGGGAAAGATGGAAATAGAGAGGGGGCTGGGACCCATCCAACAACAGTGAGTTTTCATATCATTCAATGACAAAACTACTAAGAAACCTGGAGATATATTCCACCCAGGATTATTAATGCACCTATTTTTAACCCAGATTCCAGCCAGGGCTGGATTGGAAGATCTTAATTCCTCTAAACACTGACAATTTTAAAAGTCCTTTAACTAGATACAGAAACTTCACAGATTATTAATACATTTTGAGTGCATTTTCTTTTCTATGTGATTAAGGTGCATGGTTCTTCCTATCATACAATATTATAAACAAACAAAATGTTTTTATATACATAGAATGTAAATTCTTGAATTCAGATGAAGAATTCTCATGTTCCATACTTTTTATTTAAAAGGATATCTAGGTCTCAATTTATATAATAATCCCCCAAATATATGCAGCAAAGTAATTTTTCATAAATTTGTATTAATTATTATTAATTCTTTATTTTTTATGAGAGAGAATGTCAGAGAGAGAACGAGAGAGAGAGAGAGAAGTGGTGCAACAGGGTCTTTGGCCACTGCAATCAAACTCCAGACACATGCGCCATCTTAGGTACATACACATCCTGGTGCACATGCATCACCTTGTGCATCTAGCTTATGCGACTTCTGAGGGGGCAAGGTTGGGTCCTTAGGCTTCACTTTAACTGCTAAGCCATATCTCCAGCCCCATAATCATTTGTGTGTCTAAAATTTTAGTGACAAATTGGGTTTCAAAAGTGTTCTATCAATTTTAAATAAGCCAGCCATCTTAAGTCTTGAAATTCTTTTCATCTTCATCAGCAAAATTAGCCAATTAAGTAAAATAATATATCCCATTATTTTATTTTTCTATTTTTGTTAAAGTAATTCATATTGTAGTGTGTCTAGTAGGTATATTTATTCTAATATAAATTATATTATGTATGCATTATATGTTCATTTCAATCTGACTAAAGGGTATATAATTGTGACCATGTGTATTATTCTATGTCATTTATGGTTGCATGAGATATTTTTTATGAAGATTTGAAGAAGTTTCTGTTTGTTTTATGTTCAAAAAAGAAAAACAGTGAGGGCTGGAGAGATGCCTTAGAAGTTAAGGAGCATGCCCGCGAAGCCTAAAGACCCCGGTTTGAATCTCTAAGTCCCTCATAGGCCAGATGCACGTGGTGGTGCATGCATCTGGAGTTCGTTTCTGGTGGCTAGAGGCCCTAGCACAACCATTCTCATTCTCACTCTCTCTTTCTCTCCCTCTGTCTGTCTCTAATAAATAAATAAATAAAAATGAAATCTTAAAAAAAAAAGAAAAAACAATGAAGTGAAATGTCAATCTTTGAGTTTAATTATAGGAATTTGATCATTAACTATTTTAGAAAAACTCACATTCAACTGTCCATACATACTTAATTGCTATTGATTCATGTTATGATGACAGATCTATGCTAAGTTTGAAGTTATTTGAATTTTAATCAGCATTATTGATAGTAATAACACCAAACAGAATTTAAAATAGTTCTTGGATAAATGAATGATGACTGTGGTTTCCCAGAGAGGTAGCTCAGTGGTAGAATGCCTGCCTCACGTGTATAAGGTTCTTGATTTCATCCCCAGGAGTGTAAAACTAACAAGCAAACAAACAAAGTATTCAGACTGATCTTAATGTTTCCAAAATAAGTTGAAATTTAATTTTTATTGTAAATATTTAAACATGCCCTATGGAGAGGTTTAATTGCAACAATGCTTATATGAAAAAGTAGTAGGCTGTGAAATTATAATAACCACAATCTTAGCAGAAAGCAACAAAACTGCCATAACTCATAATAATGTACAAACAACTGGATTCCACATGAACACCTGGACAGTTTGTGTTAATTCACATTCAAGAATTTCAGGAATGCAGAGATTAATTCTGCTCAGATGACAGAAACATAGGGTTTTTTTTCTTAGCATTCTGTTTTAATGAAAATATGACAAATTCAGAGAACAAGGCCAATGACAGACCTTCTATGATAAGTGATTCCAAAACTATGCCCTATAAAGAATCATTATAAAATGTGGGAATTAGTAAGGCAACATGTAATATGTGTCTATAAAATGTGGCTGATATGTTTCGATAATAATGGGAAGAAAAAAAAACAATTTGTATTTGAAAAGTCCATGACTAAAATAAAGAGGTATTACCTTTCAATTACCTATCTACCTTCTATTTATCTATATATTTCTAAGGAAGATATGAAATATAGAAAACATTAAATTAAAAGTTTGATTATTACAGTAAAATCTGGCCATTTTCTGTGTTGAGTGGTAATCATCTAGGGATTTTTAATTTATAACCACATTACCTCTATGCTACTTTTAAAAAGTGATATGCTTACAACATACCTTATCTAATTCTATCTATATCTATATCTATCATCTATCTATAAATTCCACATCAAATATATATGATATTTATGAGTAGAATTGAGGATAAAGGAACAAAGAAAAATGTGAGTGGTTTATAATATCAATCCTGAACAGTAAATATGGAATTAGCTTCCTAACTGTCAGAGCAATAAGAGAAACATTGTGTAGTACAGGACTTACATGAACAAAGAAAAATGGAACTTTTCATGAAAATAATGTATTTCCCTGGATTTTAAATATTTGGAAGAGAAAAGGTAGAAAATGCCTTTCAAAAATGGCTGACTATGAAGCCGGGTGTGGTGGCGCACGCCTTTAATCCCAGCATTCGGGATGCAGAGGTAGGAGGATCACCCAGAGTTCGAGGCCACCCTGAGACTACATAGTTAATTCCAGGTCAGCCTGGACCAGAGTGAGACCCTACCTCGCAAAACCAAAAAAAAAAAAAAAAAAAAAAAAAAAAAAAGAAGGCTGACTATGAAAGATGTCTACACACTTGAGCATTAAATATTTAGCCACATATAAACTCATTTCAAATGAGGGAGGAACAATGAGTTATGAAAATAAGTAAATTGTTTGAAAATTTATAATAGCAATTCAATGGAGAATGAAGAGCTTTGAGAAATAACATTAGACAATTGAGTTCACACCCTCATTTACAATAGTCCTTTATTTCTTTAAACTTTGAGAAGTGCTAAAGGAGCAGGCCATTGTCTCAGCAGATGGGGTTCTCCTGGGTGTTCTAACCAGCTCACCTGGCCTTCCCAGATGGGCTCCTTTTGCTTTCAAAGTAGTCTTATCAGCACTTTTACATTCTTTTGTCAGCAGACAGCAAATGTCATAAGCACAGTGCAGTTCTCTTGTACCAGGTTTAACTTTATCAAAATACTATCTTACCAGCACAATGTATGCCAATTTGCATTGATAGCCCCATCTTACCCTTCTGGAACCTATTTTCTTCCTTATTTTAGCTCATTTTAGAAATTGAATGCAATAGAAGCAAATGGGAAAAAGTGCTGAAGATAAAGAAAGTATATATTTTTCTGCATCTGCTTCCTTGTTGTCTCCATACCTTTAGATTTATTTTCTGTAAGGTAACACATGAACAATATTAGCTATATTAAGCATGCCTTAAAAATTAGCAGAGACGGGCTGGAGAGATGGTTTAGCAGTTAAGGCACATGCCTGCAAAGCCTAAGGACCCCAGTTCAATTCTCCAGGTCCCATGTAAGCCAGATGCACAACGGGATGCACGCATCTGGAGTTCGTTTGCAGTGGCTAGAGGCCGTGGTGTGCCTATTCTCACTCTCCCTCTGTCTCTCTTTCCCTCTCTCTGTCTCTAATAAATAAAATAAAATAAAATAAAATAAAATAAAATAAAATAAAATAAATAAAATAAAATAAAATAAAATAAAACTTTTTTAAAAGAACAAAAAAAAATAGCAGAGAAAACTCATCACATGTTGCTCACTCATGTATGAACAGAGTTGCTGACTCCTATGTACCTTTGAAATGATGAAAGCATAATATTTAACAAGTCAAACAGAGTCTTTGCTTTGAACGATTTTTAATTTAAATTTTTCAAGGTAGGGTCTCATTCTAGCTCAGGTTGTCATGGAACACACTCTGTAGTCCCACAACGGCCTCAAACACACAGTGATCTTCCTGTCTCCGCTTCCTGAGCGCTGGGATTAAAGGCATGCACCATTTATTCTGGTAGGAAATGCAAATGACAAAAAGTAAAATATGGAAATAATAATCAGAGATTGAGATAAAAGCAAATATAATCATTTCATATTCTGTTATGTATTGTCAATGGAATTGTGGCAGTGGGGGTGGCATAAGCTAAAAAAGTTTGCTGGAAATGCTTCTCTGAGTTGGTGACACTTGAATCTTGAAAGTTCAGAAAAGTTTAGTTTGAGTGAATGTCTGGAGGACTCCAACCAAAGGGAAGGGCAAGTACAAAGGGAGAGATAAAAGAAAACTACAATATATGTCAGCATAGTGAACGAGGCAAAGACATGGAAAACCTCAAATTCTATCTGGAAAAGAAAACTGATTGCAATGCTTTATATTAGAGGAGAGCATATCTGACTCATAAGTTCAGACAGGAACTCCTGAATCTGGTATACAACTAGATGGAGAGAGGTACAGCATATGAACAGGTAATTAATCATGAAACTACTAATGTAGCACCACAGACTCATCCATGGATGGGATAAGAGGAGAAGAAAGTGAAAACATTTGTGATGTACTTTAAAGAAGCAAGATGTCTTGATCAGATACTGTATTCGTTACTTTCCTGTTGCTGAGATAAAATGCTCAACCAGAAGCAACTTAGGGAAGGAAAAGAATTTAATTTGGTTTACAGTTTCACAGGCTTCACTATGACAAGAAATGAATCCCATCAGCAGAGAGGAAGTAGAGAGAGAGAGAGAGAGAGAGAGAGAGAGAGAGAGAATACCAACCAGTGCAGCTTGTTACATCTTAAGGCTCACCACCAGGGCCGCCCTATTGTAGCAAGACTTCACCTCCTAAACCTTCCTAAATTTCCCAAATACTGCATTCAAGCCACCACTATTATAAAAACGAAAATCAGGGAAGTGTTGGGAGATATAAAAAGGATGATGGCAATTAAAATGAGCTAGGTCCTGCCACAAAAAAAGAGAGGATAGGTGAAAAACAGCAAATAAGAAACTTTTGGAAAAGACAAGATGCAGAATTTTTGCCCAAGCTCAACTTTCAAGAGAAGGAATATATTCTGCACAAATGTAGCAGTTCAAGATATTTTTAAATGGCTTATTCAAATTCATGGTGCAGGAAAATATTGATTTGTAACATAAAAAAGGGAATAAGTTCTAGAAGATTTAGGTTATAAAGATAAATTTTAAAAGCAAAAAGATTATGGAACATTATATGATAATATTTTTGTAGTTTTATAGGTAGAGATGCTATTAAACTCATAACACAAAAATGAGAAATCACAAAGGGAATTACCTTCAAATTTGACTAAGTGCATTTCAAAATGTTTGTATGGTAAAAGAGAATTCTAATAAAGCTGGTGGCCAAAGGAAAAATGGAAGTATCATTTCAACACATATGAGTTCATTCCCAGAGTACAAGCAATATTTACATAAATAAATAAGAATATATTGACTGGCAGGCTGGAGAGATGGCTTAGTGGTTAAGGCGCCTGCCTCCTAAGCCTAAGAATGCTGGTTCCAAACTCCAGGTCCCACATTTTGCCAGATGCAAAGTGACACAAGGGTGCAATGCCGCACTTGACCACAAGGGGGCGCACACACCTGGATTTGGTTGGCAGCAGCTGAGAGGCTGCTGGCGTGCCCATCTCTATTTGTCTTCCTTTCCCTCTCTCTCTGTCTCTCTCTCTCTCTCTCTCTCAAAAAAAAAAAAAAAAGAATATATTGACTGGCAAAGAAAAGGAACAGACAGTTCACTAAGAAAAAAAGTACACTGTTGTTATAAACATATGGAAATTTTCTCAGACTCACTATTAATAAAATATGCAAATTAAAGTAGCAAATAGATGACACTTCCACCTATCAGGACAAGTGAAGATTCAAGAAACTCATAATGGCTAGCTTCAGGCAGGTCAAAGAGTTATTCACATATCCTGAAGATTATAAATCTAGAAAATAGCTTTTAAAGAAGACCTGATTGTACAAATTGAAGGCCAAATCTTCATTACTTGCTGTAGTAATTTAGCCTCCAGGAGTTGTTCTTACAGGAATATTTACACAGGCGAGAAGTTTTAATGTTGTTGGCAAGGTTAGAATGTAAGAACCTAAATGCTGATATGGAGAGGTTGAGTAGGTTAATAACATCAACTTCTCCCAGTGGCAGGAGATATGGCCATAAAAGAAAACAGAACAGTCCTTACATACTGACAGAACACTTCTTATGGCTAAGTGACATGTACCATTAATAAGCGAGAATAGGCTAATATTTGAATAAAACACTCTTATTTCTCAATACATAATAGAAGCTTTTGTTTTCAGTATCTTTCTATCTTTAAGTTCACATAGAAAACAGGGCTTTAGAAAAAATACAGAAAATGTTAATCATATCATGTCCATCTTGTAGGATTAAAGAACATGATTACTTTTAAGATCTATGAATTATTATAAATTTTCACAAATAAACACTAGCTTAAAAATATAAGAATTTTAAACAGCACAAATCACAATTTATTCAAAGTTACTGATAAAAACTGCATTTTGGAACAGGCATGGGCATAATAAGTTAGCATGCACATAGTAAATGTAAGCAGACACTGACCATGGCTTGTGGTATAACTTGGTGATGTCTTGAACAAAGGGGTATTTCAAATATTTTTTCATTTTATTTCTACTGCATCATTGAACCTTTCATTGACAACTTAGCAACTTTAAAGTTAGACTAAATGATGATGTTTTAAAGATGAAGAACCTGACTTAGTCCAGTACTCACTCAGTCACAGCCATATTTACTTGGCATTGAAAAACATGTCAAAGAAAACCCATAAGAACCTGTCTGGTAGCAACACACACCTAAAAATACTCTACTGAAGCAACTAATCTTGAATATTTGTATACTGAAATAAAACTAGAAAGGTAAACTGAGCGTGGTGGCACACGCCTTTAATCCCAGCACTCGGGAGAGAGAGGGAGGATTGTGATTTTGAGGCCATCCTGAGAATACAGAGTGAATTCCAGGTCAGCCTGGGCTAGAGTGGAACCCTACCTCAAAACAAAAAACAAATTATAAAGCTAGTCAACTAATGAAGCATCTAGTGCAGTTTCAAGAATAGTTTTAATCCATTTAGTTATTTCTTTACACATGGCTGTACTTATGGCATAACTGACCAACAACTGTCCAAGTAACACATGAGCTAAGCTTCTCAACAGCAAACCAACCTGACATGATGCTCACGCAAGGGCAATAGTAGCACACAGCCATGATGCGTAACCAACTGCTCTTGATTTGGCTAACAGATATGCTCAGTGGAACAGAATCCATAGCTGGAACTGGGAAACAAGTCAGAACCATACCCAAATAATGAGTCCGCTCTCCAATATCAAGCTCCCACCAATCATGGGCTACAAGAGGGCCTACACCTATGAAATTCTCTCAAAAATAATGATGGTTATCTCATTTATCTAGTGCTGACTTCTCTCTCCATTGGAGAATTTGTTTCTTTTTTTCAGACGGACCTAGAACCTGAGGAGAAAAACAACCCATCACACCTCACCAGGGCTCCAGCTAAAACCATAGAGTAATGGGGGAAATGATCAAGACTGATGCTTTCTTGGTGAACCTGGTACCAATAAAAGGGTGGAGGAGATAGTCACAGAGAACACTCACCTCCTACCACAGAGGATTCCAAGACCTCATCACTGAAGTAGACCTAAAACAAACCCAACATGGCTCAGGGAAATTCGTGGAAGAGGGGGTGGAAAGATTGTTAGAGCCACAAGTTGGGACATTATGCACAGAGATGTTGACTCTTCCCCATATATGATGGCTACCCCCACAATGCACACCCACATTCCCCAATAGAAGGGTCTTTTTGGAGGGAGGAGGACAGGGAGGAGGCTAACAATGGTACCAGTATGACTATATACACACTATCTAGAACTGACTAAAATTTGACAATAAATACACTTTGTGAATAGGCATATTGTCCATGTAAGTAAATCTTCATTTTCTGCACTTATAGAATTATATTTAATCATAACTTTTCATAATTTTGAAAAAATAAAGGTCACACAAGATGCTGCTATAGATTGAGGAATCAATAAAATAGTTTATTATCATCATCTTCTTCAGGAGAGAAGTGAGTTGCCAAAATCAAAGAGTTGTCAGCAATGTCAAGTACAGTGAATGTCAAACTCAATGAACTATTCAGAAATGTTGAAGACTAAGAAACAATTGGTTTTAATCATTGGAAGGTTGCTGATGGCCTTTAAGTACACAATGTTTCAGGACTTGTGATTATAAGGAAAAATGTAAATTGTGATTAAAAATAGCCAGCGCTGATGCAGAACATGTATTGTTTTGATCGTGAGCAAAGGATTTAACACCTTAAGTTGATAGGAGACATAAAGCACCAAGCAAAAGATACACCCAGGGAGGGCACACTGATTATCTTCCACAGCACAGATGAAGCATTTATAGAGAAATTTCTGGCTGGTTTCAGGGCTAAAATTCTTGTCTGCTTCTCAAATGATGAATGTAGGAAGCACAGAATTGTTGATTAACTTATGGGTGGCTCATGCCAGCTGTGGTACTCGGCCTTGTGGGTGAACAGTCAAGCATTGAAGACTATCTGCAAATGTACACAAACAAACACCAGGCACAAGGCACACAATTGTGCATAAAAGTAGAAGAATTAGCCCAATTCAAAACAATATTCTGGGGCTAGAGAGATTGCTTAGTGGTTGAGTCACTTTCATGTGAAGCTTAAGGACTTATGTTTGCCTCCCCAGGTCCGATGTAAGCCAGATGCACAATGTGACATAAGGATGCAAGGTCACACATGTGCACAAGGGAAGTGTCCATGTCTTGAAGTCAGCTGGAGTGGCTGAAGGTCCTGGTGCACCAATTCTTACTCTCTCTTTCTCTCTCATAAAAAAAAATTTAAAAAAATCTTCTGTATGAAAGATAGGAACAGTCTACAAATTTACACAGAAGGTTATATATTAATAGGACATGTGAGGGGTCAATCAATGTGACCCTTTTCTCGGCCAAATTCCACAAGAATCTCTAAAAAGAAGATACAGAAATTCCTATGTTAACTGTTTTTATAATTCATTAACTTTAGAGCTTTTTGTAAGGATGTTTACTTGACAATCTCCCTACTTCTTCACTCTTACACAATTACTCGCGTCATTTTCATCTGAACTCCGATCCATTTTTCTTTCCTTGCCCCTTAGTACTGGTACTTCTTGTAGACTGGTGTTTCAGTCTTTCACTGCTGAATGTGAGTGCTCTCATTTCATTCCATGGCTCTTGCAATCTGAAGCTGCTGTTGGCTTAGAGAGAGCCCAAGACTTCCACTGTGCTCAACTTTCTCTAGCATATCTTCCTTGGGGTCTCTTCAGGGACTAAAAAAATAAAAACTGTACATCGACATGACACTCACCTTCTTTATTCAAATAATCTCTCTTACAAACAGGCTTCTCATTGGAAAATACAATCTGACGTCATATATTGGGTTAAAGTAATTTATGTCTTCTTTTTCCTCTACATGATCTCCTTCAAATAGTTTCAGATATTCTTGACATTTATAAATCCAAAAGCCTTTTCCCTTAACACACCTCTCTTCCTCATACTCGAAGACATAGCCAGGCCAAGCTATCTTGGCACTCAGATCTTGCTTTTTGCAGCCTCGTCTCTTCTCATGTACCATCACTTTGTCCAAGTAGGACTGTTTTCTTCATGCAAATGACCACACAAGAGCCTTTATATTCTGATCTGTCAACATCATCAAATGCCAGGCCAGGTTTGGTGCAATTGCCCTTCCAGTGTTCCTCTGTGTCCTAGCTCTCCGTATTTCTTTCATAGCATTTACCTTGTTATATTGTGGTTTGTACTATAACTGATTTGTTCTTTTCCCAGTGGGCTATGAGCTCATTGAAGGCAACAACTACTATTTAAATATTTTGTCCTCCATTTCTCATATACCACGTTGAGGATAATTCCTCTTCATGAATATGTTTAATGAATAAATGGCTAAATTCATTATCCAATCTAATGAATGAATGAATGGCTTCTTTACATAATATGAATTTAGCTTTCAATGTCATGTGATTAATGAATAGATTGCCCAGAACTGTCTTGTCCTATCTTCTTCAAAATATTGCAATTAGAGAAAAGATAAATGAGAATTCATTTTTCTGTTTCTAGAAATTACAAGGTACAGGTTCTAATATTCTACCCTTATGAGTTTCTGTTAAAAGAACTGGAATTCTAGTTATAAAATCTGATTTAAACTTTACTACATAGTCTTTGTTAAGTAATTTCAAAAAAGACAAAAGTATGAAATCATGCATGTCTTCTCAAACTGTCTCATTGTAAGACTAGCTTGGAAACACATAAAATCATGTTACACAGGAACTGGCATGCCCATTCTTTCTCTCTATGTGCCTCTTTCTCTGTCCCCAAATAAATAAATAAATAAGTAAAGGAATAAAATATTTTTAAAAATACTATTGTATGAAAGGCCTTAAATCTATGCATTGTCATAATGTTTAAGGAATATTATAATTATTCTTCATTTTAGAGTCCAGAACAATAATAATATTATTCTGCACACAATACATAAATAGGTGGTGGAGAGAGAGCACAGCCATTAAGGAGTCTGCCTACCAACCCAGGTTCAGTTTCCCACTACCCATGTAAAAGCCAGATACACATAGTGGCACATCCATCTGAGATTTGTTTGCAGTGGCTAGAGACCCTTATGAATACATTATCTCTGTCTCTCTTCTCTCTATATCTCTCTGCTTACAAGTAAATAAAATATTTTAAAAAGATATAAATATTTAGACAAATAAATGCCAGATAGGTAGGTAGATAGATAGATAGACAGACAGACAGATAGATAGGTGATAGATGGATAGATAAATTCCCAGTGCTGAAGAACTTTTTTTTTCCTTTTGGCAAAATAAATAACAATTGCAAGAATAATGATTTATTTAAAAGTAAGTTTTTCTGTCAGCTTATGAAAACTTAATCTTGTGGCAACTCAGAAATATATCAATGCAAATTATGTATCCTTCTATCATTTAAGGAATGGGTCAGGCCAAAGAGCTATGACTCATATATTTATCACTAATGTCAGAGTGGAAAATTATTGAAAGTAATAGAATATTATGAAAGTAAAGAGTTATTTTAAGTACAATAGGATCTTGCTATCAAATCAAAATAAGGAAGCCTAATGAATCACAGTCTGGTAACTCATGTTCCTAAAAATAAGCAAAAATGCTACTTAATTCTAGAGTATCTTTACTACATATCTTTACTTTGTAGAATCAGATTTTGTCTTTAGTATGTTTATAATAATTATATTCACTCTCTGTAAACTCTTGCCATGTGTTTTAGGTACTTAATTTCCTAAAAGGGAAATGTACAAAATATATAAACATTGAATTTATCTCAAAATATTACATTTTTAGTATACTTAATATTAGTGATTTTTTATTATATATCTATTAAATAAGGCACAATGTCTGCCATTCAAAGTCTAATGGTCATAATTTCCATGGACTTAAATGATCATAACAACTGTATTTTGTGAGCCACGCTAGCTTTAGAAATGCCATTCTTTATATTTAGAATTGATAAGTAAATTGACGATAAATAGAAGTAATGTTTATTTTCAAAAGAATAGATTTTTATTGATCATGGTTTTGTACATGTATAATTCTAGCATTCAGGAGGCTAAGGCAGAAAGATGATGATTTTATTGCCTGTCTCAGTGGCATAGTGAGTTCCAGGTTAGTCTGGGCAAGTTAGTATGATACTGTCTCAAAAAAAATCTGAGTCACTTTCTTCATCATGATTAAAGCATAACTTATAATCTATTTGTGATTGTTGCAACTTCTCAGTCCAGCATTTGTTAAACAATTGAACTGTCAGATTTTGGCAGAAAAGAAGATAAATATATCATTAGAAAATAAGAAGAAAAATATTAACCAATTGGTCATTTATATAAGTTTTAAAAGAATTAAATATTCTATAAATGTCTTCTATATTTTACTAAGATTTTACTTAATAGGTTTTATTAGTTACTACCAATGGCCCATCTGAAAAATAATGGGTTATTTCAGAGACTGAATATTATATATATATATATATATATATATATATATATATATATATATTGTCTGCCAATAGTCTGCTTTACTATAGGACTGATTTTTGACAAGATTTCTAATATATTTGTATTAACTGATTATGGTAACATCATACACATAATTATCTTTTAAAATTTCTTACTATAGACAAATTAATATTTTCATTAATAATTTTGGTCAAATTTAACAAACATTATCCTCCAAATAAAAATACCCCATTAAGTAAATATTGTAAAATATATTAAAAGCTGGAATATTTTGTTTTTATAAAATGTTTTGTAAGGACGTTATTTCATTGCAAAAATAACTATTTTTATAATATCTGAAGTATTTTTAATATTTTAATTAAAAAGCACTGATGTTATTGAGCATTTTTTCAATGAAATATCCACTTTCATCATCCTCTGTAATTTGTTTATATCACAATAAGTAGTCCATACACCCAATTACATTTACAAATTTGAGTAAAAGACTCATTACATGTATTTTTTATTAAAGAAGTCATAATTTTAATTATCTGTATTTATTCTAGTTTATCTTTACTATTTAGCAAAGTATGATTTCTCAGCAGTGTGAATGGCTCACAAAGATTAAATTTAACAATATACAAATATTGCTGAAAGTAAAATTAGAAAACAAATATATTCCTGCTTTCAGGAATTTGGGATTCATATCAGAAAGGTTAGAGTGACTAGCATTTATACTTATGAGCATATGAACTCTATACATAGAGGGATTTATTTGTACAAAATAATCTTAGAGCACTAATTGAATTTGTTCAGAAGACCCAGCATTAGATTGTGTCAGTCCAGTCACTAACCATATTTTCTTCTTTAATCTGTCTTTTGCCTCAGTTTACTTTTAAATAAATAAATAAATAATCTCTTCACACAAAGAGTAAACAGAAACATTACAGGGAGCCACTGTAGGGAAAATCACAATTGAAATAAGTGTAGTGCAATACATATTACAAATTCATCTTTATTACAGCACAACAAGTTTGAAAAGCCAGTGTGTCTCACAGTGAGGAAAATGTTTCAAGCTCATTTTCCAAAACACTAAATTTCAAAATCTGTTTTTACCCTTTTGTTCCTAGAGGCATGGAGTTTGATGTATGAGATTGCCACACACTTAATGCTTACATTCTATCCTGATGAGACTGGAAAACCATGTGTATGTATGCTATTGTTCCAGCCACTACCAATCACTTGATCCACACTCTCTGAATATTGACCATGCTCAAATGTAGCTTAAATTTGCCTGAAAGGCATTTGGCATATTCACTTGTCAAAATACTTGTTCATTTCTTCACTAGAAATTTTTCTAATGTTTGCTTTTTAGTCATATTTTAAAGATCAACAAAGAACCAATTATAAATGATTTGGAAAATACTTGAAATGCTGATTGTGTGATACTTGGAATCAAAACAATCAGATTTCAAATTCATATGTTTATGTTTCCTCAATCCTAATATATTAAGGAATACCATCTCTCATTTTATGCTTTTACTACTTTCCATTCAGTATGCTAATACACATCTCTTTTCCAGATACCACAATTTTACTATCAACATATTATTTCATGCATATTTTGTTACATAATTACCATAATTTTAGTTAAAAGATGCCAAAGGAGGATAATAAGAGGTACTGAGGAAGAAAGAATTACGTCTTTACAGTTAACAAACCTGGAATTAATTGTGAAGGTTTTAGTAGACTTAAGATCATTGTTTATGAAAACAAAATAAATATCTAATGTTTTTAAGGAAATCATTCAAAACTTAATAATAATATTCAAAGTTATTTACTCTTGACATGGTACATTTGTATATAACAAGATCATGAAATAATTTTAAAGCTAGTAAGTTATGCATTGCTAGAGTCTTAGAACACCAGAAAATATTCTAATAAATCAATATTATTTGCAGGTTAGACAGAATTCTTGATGTAGAACTATTTGAAACATCCCTTTTAACACTTGGTTCATCAAAATTAGTAATGTAAAACTTTAAAAATGCTATTTATATATATGTTACATATATAATATGTATTATATATATTTAGAGCTTAGTTTGTGAATGTACGTATGTATGTATAAACCTCTCCTGCTTTAATGCAATGTGTTTTATCATTAACTAAAACAAATATTTTGTAAAAACTCAGTTGCACTTACAGGAACTATAAAATCATGAAAAATAATATATTTTAACATTTTACAGACCTGTCAAAAGCTTCAATCTATTTATGAAACTACATTCATTCTAAAATGTAGTACTAAACGGACCTCAAAAAGCAAAGAAAAATGATCCTATTAAGTTAATTAATAACAAATACATATGATTGAAAATGCTTGATAGTGAAACAAGTATGGTCCCATCATTTAATCATTCTGCCTTCTATTTCATTTTTTTGTTTTGTTCAGTATATTTTCTTGTACTGACAGGGTTATTTTCCCATTAAATGATGTCCTAACGTGATTTAATAAAAACGCTCTACAATTCAGAGTTAATATTTTACTGATGGTAAAAATGAATTTAACATTCTATATAGGAGTAATTCCTATGTCTCAGATAGTCTATAACCATTATCTTAATACAGATATCTCAAACAGTAAAAATTAACATATAAAACTGAGGAAGCATTTGAAACCTGAACTTCCTTTGAGAATTAAAAGCTCCTACAACATTACTATTGACTGATATGTTTGAAATTAAAGCAGTTGGCTTTTATGTCCAGTAACTCACACAGAAACTTAATGAAAGACCTTTGTTTAAACTGTTCCTTGTAGTATTAGGTTAGGCCACCCGTTTAATTTCATTGTGGGGAACATAAGTCCGGCTCTGTGGATTTGTGACTTCAGGTAGATCAGAGACTGATGTGATTTGGACAACAAGGAAAACCTTCATGGAGTTACCTCCACAGGACATCTGCATTACTTGATAGTAAGAGATACAAGGTGGCCTCAAGTGACATCAGCAGATTGTCTGCAGTGCCAACCAACTGACTTAAATATACATCTTTCATATCACCTCTCTCCTCCCTCCTCACCATAGCAAGTCTGCCAACCCCTAATCAGTGTAAGAGCATGTACTTTAAAAAGAAGACAGGTGTGCTCAAGTGAAAACCAAATTCAAAAAAATAAAAAGGAACAGAATAATTATTTTAAAAAACTAGATTATCCCTAAACTCACATTCAGATAATATGAATAAAACTTTATTGTTAAAGGAGAATTCATCTTGTGTTATTCAAGCAAGAGATGAGAAAGGGAAAGAGAAAGGAAAAGAAAAAAGAAAAAAATAGAGGGAGGGAGGAAGAGTTCAACTGTATATTTCAGAAACTAAACCTTTTATAACTCTGATTTTCTCTGAAACCAGGTAACTCTTGTAATCTTTATTTTTCTAAATACTACTACTAATAATAATAATGATAAAAGGACCCCTTTAACCCATTTTAATTTTCCTCGAATTTAGCCATAACTTATCTTTTACTTACAGGCATTTGTAACAGCAAAACTGTTGGCTGTCTCAATGTTGTCCACATGAGGTACCAAATTAAAAGGAGCTTCCGACGCATTGGGGCTGGTGTTATGAAGGAAAATAGCTAAGCGGAAAGCAGTGTACTCCTGATCAGTGTTTCGGATGAAGAGACCACCTATTAAAGACAGCAGGAAAAACACATTCAACGTTTCCTCTTTTAAATGGTATCCCCACCCCAAGAGCTGCCAAATGCCCCCACCCCCGCGCGCCCCGCCACCTGCAAACACAATCAAGAGCTATCTTTGTCACATCATGGGAGACTGCCCTTTGTCCCTAGGGTGCAGGCTGAATATTTAAGTCTTTAGGACAGCTCAGCTATTTCTTGCTCCTATCTGTGGTGATGGAAATGACCTCTGAGAGCACTGAGTGTGTTTTGCTGTCTCTCACTGGCCCTCCTCAGGATTCCCAACACACAGCTCTATCAGCCAGTTGAGGGCTTCTGTCTCTACCAGCCAGCATGCAGATGAACAGCAAAGAGATTTACACAGAAATAGAGAAATGAAGGGATGTGATGACACAGAAGAAAGAGTCAATTTTGAAGGTAGAGATGAACTTTGTGTTTCTGTGGCTGTGGCCTGAGGCTAATCAGTTCGGATTGTGCACTGTCCACGAGAAATGATGCAGTGTAAAGGCTGGGCTTAGCTGGAAGAAATTCAATAGCCACGTCCCATGAACAGACAAGAGAGGAGAAGAGCAAGAGAAGCTAAGGGTGGAGGGGTCTCTGGAAATGGAGTGGGCGCGGAATAGGGGCTGAAGCTTTGAGAGGGAAACGGAATAAAACCACAGAAACCTCCTGGAATGCATCTAACTTCAGAATCTGCCAACCCGTATCAGGAATAGGCAAGGGGTGCGGGTGGAAACGCGCTTTTCTTTCCCCTAATCTCTGTAACCACCAGAAAGCTGAGGCGCCCAGAATAACAAAAAAGAAGGGTTAAAAATGAATAAATAAAGCTCTGTATTCTTTCCTACTCTAACGAAAGGAGTAGAAACAAATATTGTATAAAATACAATTCAACCCCAAGAAGGTCCCCCAACTTCTATCAATCCTAGTTAAAGAACTGAACCCCAAAATGGAAATGGGGTAATGGCTGGGTGGGCTAGCCTGTGCTTAGGAACGGACCTTGTACCAGAGACAGTCTGTTTGTAAAGGGGGAAGAGGAAGAGGGGGACCTAGGGAAGGCGCCTCTGAAGGATTCCCTGAACTGGTTATCAGCACAACTCATTTTAACTCACTTCCGAGACGTGCTTCAGCCTCGTGCACACCCCCTCCCCAGAGGATCTTACCTATTTGCACGCTGCTCGGAAAGGCTCCCATGGCGAGTCCCCAAAATCCAGAAAACAAGAAGACAATCTGTGTGCAGATAATCCTCATCTTCTTTGCCTCTCTCCCCGGGGCGCTCTCTCTCTCTTTCTCTCACACTCTTAATAAGGGTTCTTCAGAGAAGCATTGAAGACGATGGCGCTAAAATTTAAAAAAAAAAAAAAAAAAAAAGGAAGAAGAAAGAAAGGAAGGAAGAAAAGAAAAGGAAAGGAAAAAAGAAAGAAAGAAAGAAAAGAAAAGGTTTTGGTGTTTGGAGGCAATGACTATTCTCCCCCTAGCAATCCATCGTCATCAGCTGCCAGATGTTTCCCGCAGTCTCCATCGCCCTGGGAGAGGTTTTCTGTCCGGCTGAGAACGTGGTACATGCAGAAGATGGTGGTGGAGCGTCTCGCGGCGGCGCTGCGCCGGCGGGGACGAGACATGCGCTCTGTCTGAGCTCACTTGCGCTCGCGCTCGCCCCTCGCTGCCCGCACACGGACGCCCGCCCGCAGCACGCGCTCCGCGGCTCGCGCCCGCCCCCCTGCATCCCCCTCCGAGTAGCCCCCTCCAGCCCCCGCCTCGCGCTCCCGCGGCCCGCCCGCCCCGTTTCCCCACGGGGGCTCACCCAAGCGCCCGGGTTTCTGAAGAGGCTCGTGGAGCCAGTCTGGAGAGTGGTCTCGCTTCCCTTCACCACTCAATGATCTCCTGTCTTCTTCCCAGGTTCGCAGAAGGACACTCTCTGGGGGTGGGCACCCCCTCACCCTAACGTCTCTCTCTCTTTTCTTTTCAAGGAGCCTTGGATGCACTTGGCAAGGAACTGGCTCGCTGGCAGGGTCTGCAAGCCCGGATCAGGGGCTGGGGGGTGGGGTTAGTACCTCCCCATGCCCCCGGTCCCCTGCCGCATCCTGCAGGCTAGCTGGGAGGACCCGCTGCCTCCCTTCGCTCCAGCCCTCTTCCCTCGCCGCGCCTAGCGCTCTTCTGCCACTGGGCTGGGCTGCGCGCGCGCGAGGGGACTCCGGTGCAGTCTGCAGCAAAGATTTCTCTCAACAGCAAAACAGCCCGGGCGGGAGTCTACAACGCCTGTGAGGGGAATGGATGAGATGCAGGCACTGAGGGAGCTAGAGGAGAAAAGAGGAGCAAAAGACAGCGCTGGGAGGCTAAGAGGCTGGACCCCAGGAGGAAAGGATTGAAAGAGGTGAGGATGAGTGAAAAAACCAGAGAAGTTTACACATCCTAGCAAGGGGAGTGGGGAAGTTAAACTTAATTTAAATTAGACGCGAAGTTAAAGATAATGAATAGGGCAAGGAAAGATTGAGAAATGAAAACTGCAGAGGACCTCTGGTAAGTTTTGTGAAAGGTGAGGGTGCAGAATCTGGAATAACTAAGGTAAGAAGTGTAAATTAGGTAAAGTGACCCTCTTCTGAGAAAAATCTGAGGGCTTTTATTCTTTTCCCCACACTCTTCTCTTTTCAGAATGTCCATTCTGTTTCCTGTCCTCCCCCCAAAGATCTCAGCACATTGTTGTTGATAGTCGCTAGCTGCTTTGACTGAAGAAGAAAATGAAAAATGAATTGTCTTAGAGTTTTAGGACTGTGGTGTCATTTTCTCCCTACAGAAGGACAGACTTTAAAACTATAATTTACCCGGATGTCATGGATGGAATCTGGGACACACCTGAAGGAGGTGACTATAGTAGCTGTCCTTTCCATGAGGGATTGCTTTCTAATTTCTGGTCTGTGTTTTCTGGGCTCCCAGTCGATAATCACCTTTTCGTAATGCCAATAAACTGAGTCATTAGAGATAAAGATTTTGCCTTACAGGTTAGGGAATCTAGGATAGTGTTTTAAATGAAAAAAAAAAAAAAAACTAAAAACTATATAGCTAGTGTCTAAGTTTGTCTGATGTAAGGTGTGGGGAAACAGGAAATAAAATAGTTTATTTCAGATCCTTGGAAGAACCCTGCCTGGTAAAGAAGTTTTTGAAAGAAAGTATTTACTCCTTCTAGACTCCGTTTCCCCCCCCCCCTCAAATTGAGTTTCTTTTTTTCTTTTTCAGGTTGACAGATTTTAAGTACTTATATTTATGGGTAGAAATTAACAATGGTTTATGGGTATCATGAAAATAATTAAATGTAGCTAATTAACATATCCATCATTCAATATTTTATTTTCGTTTGAGGCCTTTTGATGGTTACTGTCTTGGTGATTTTGAGCTAACAAGGATGTACTAAAAGGGAGCCATGCATCCTGTTGGTGGGAAAATGAGTCTGTATAGGTGATATGGGAAACTGCATGGGGACTCCTCAGCAACTAGGATGTAACTTGCCTTGTGGACCAGGAGTTTCACTCCTAGATAGGTGACTGCAAAGACATTTCTCCCATTTATCCATGCATGGTAGTTTGAATAGATGGCCCACAGTATATTCCGAGTTTTATTAGTTTGTTGTTTGCATCTGCATCTACCTGGCTGGAGGCAATGTCACTGGGAGGATCTTAAGGTGTGGTGGTAGGTTTAGGATTTCAATCTAAAGATATGCAAAGTGTGCCTAGTTGGAGTTGTGCTATGCTGTGAGGCTTTTGGCTGTGCCTTTGCACTCTGTGTTTGGTCCTGTGAAAAGAAGGCCAGCTTCTTCTACCATTATGGACCTTCCCCTGAACCTGTAAACTCCAACAAATATCTCTTCCTCCATAACTGTGCCTGGTCTGGAAATTCATCTCAGTGAACCTAAAGCTGTTTGTTACACCATGCAAAGCTACATGCTTCTTTTACAAGGTTGGCCAATTGCCTGTATTTGTAGTCTGTAGATGATAGCTAAAACCCCTTGTTAAAACTCAAGTGCTTTTCTAATTCCTAAAATACGAATTTTTCTTTTAAAAATGGCTCAGGGAATTTCATGGAAGAGGGGGAGAAAAGATTGTTAGAGCCATAAGTTGGAACATTATGCACAGAGATATTGCCTCTTCCCCATAACTGATGGCTACCCCCACAATGCATGACCCACAAACCCCTTGGGGATAACTGGCATCCCCAATAAGGAGGGTACCTTTGGAGGAGGGGCAGGGATGAGGGAAAGGATGGTACCAGCATGTGCTGTTTACATACTGAGTATGTCTATAACTAATAAAAAATAAAAAAACTCATTTTTGTTATTTATTCACATTCCTGTTTCATTTCAGCACAGATTGTTATGACAAAAACAACCAAATTGTGAGTAATTGGATTACACAAATCATACATTTGTCATTTTAGTTGGTGAGGTTTTAGTCTTGCACATCAAGTGGGATTTGAAATGTTTTCTTTTTATCTTTGCAGTGTGTGTGAAAACCAAGGCTGCAAATAATAACTTTCTATTTTTATTATAAGAAGATAATAAAATAGACCTCATAAAATTCAAGTTGAATTTAAATTAAATTAAAGTTCAAAACCCACTAACACAATCATTGCATCCTAGGGCAACTAGTGAAGCTCTGCCTGGTATGCAGAGGCAATTACTAACTTTTGTTCTTTTCCACATTGAAAGATGGGTGCTTTCATATGCTGTAACAGCATCAGTGATAGGGATGCAAGATCTGGCTGTCTCATCCAGACTGATATGCCTGCAGATGACAGTACTACATTCTTCTACATAGTGATGCTTTTGTTTAAAATTTTCACTTGTATTTTTCTAGTTACTTATGATCTGTACTTTATTTTATGGATTTAAATCCTTTTTCATAAACAGATGTGTGTGGGTGTGGGTGTGTGCATGTATGTATGTGCGCGCGTATGCTATGTGGTATATATTTAATATTTACACCTATGTGATACAAGGGTGAGCAAAACAAAATCTCTGCTATTATTGTAAGATTCATAATGCTTACAAAGGCTCACTAGGTCCAGGCATTGAGTTAGGTCTTACATAAAACACTTGACCTGTGAAAACCTTAGTGATCATTATGTTGGTTAGGATACACATTGAAAAGTTAAAAGCCTTATTCAAGATTATAGTTAGAAAATGATAGAAGATCTAGGTATATAATTTAAGTTAACTAATGGTATGATACTGATCTATGTTCAAGCCTATTCAGTCAATATGTTCATGGTACTGAAGAGGATCTGGGAGTTGTGAAGACATGTCCATCATAGCATTTAGTAAAGGTAGTATGGTCACTTTGTAAGATGCCATACTTGTTGACTAGTCATGAATGTCTGGCTTCAAATGACAGTTCCCCAGCTTCCTGCTGATGTATCTATTGATGTGTGACCTGACCTTTCTATTTTGACAGAATATATGTTCTGCCACAGAGAAGGTGAAAATTGTGATCAAGGCTTGAATAAAGGGAGGTGCAAGATTGAGGTGAGGAAAACATGAATTGGAGATGATTCATGAAGAAGAATTCTCAGAGAAAGAGAATTTGCAAACAGTTATTATAGATTTATAAAAATTAACAATTAAGGAAAACAAGCACTGAACATAAAAATATATGTTTTTTTAAATGTTTTTACTTATTTGCAAGCAGAGAGAGAGAGAGAGAGAAAGCAAGAAGAGAGACAGAGAGAATGTGTGTGCTAGGGCCTCAAGACACAGCAAACAAACTCCAAATGCACGTGCCACTGTGCATCTGGCTTTATGTGGGTCTTGAGGAATCAAATCCAGGTCCTTTGGCATTGCAGGCAAGTGCCTTGACCACTGAGCAAACTTTCCATTCCCCAAGAATATGTCTTTCGAGACACTGCTACTTCAGGTTGTATGAGGGCACATAGTACACACAAGGCCAGAAAGAAAAACAAGTAATGGTTACAAAGCATCTTTCTCACTGGGTTTGTCTTCATAGCATAAAAGAGAACACTGACGTGTAAGTAGTAAATGATCAGATCTGCACTTTACATTGAAAATCCATTCTGAAGTGTTGTAGTTATGTAATGAAGCTAGAGGGAGAGAAAGAAATGTGAAAACTGTTAATATAGTCAAGGTCAGAAATGACTATTTGAACAACACTAATTACATTGACATTTAATCTTGAAATTATAACTTTAGTTTTCTTTCCTAAATATAGACTATCAGGCATAAAATTTTCAAGCACAGGTATATATGTACAACACTAGTTGTCACAACAATGCACAGAAACCTACATATCCATTGACGGGGTATTTTATTAGTAGAGATATTATGCAACTGTACAGCTGTGCACTGCGCAGTCCCAAAAGGAAAGAGAAATATATGTGTATTAGCATAACTTCAAAGTTGTATTTTTTTTTTTTTTTTTTTTTTTGCTGAAACATGTACCTATTGTTACTTTGGGAGCCAGTTACTGCCCTTCATCCTTTTTAAAGTCTATGCATATTGTCATTAAAAGATATTCTTAAATCATCTTATAAATTACCTGTCTTGGCATTAATATGATCCATTTTTCTAAGGAATCATGTTTGTCTTTATTGAAGAATTATATATAAAAACAAAGGTTTGTGCAACAGATTTACTCAGACAAACACACACACACACACAAAGACATCATATGTAGCTGGGCATGGTAGTGCACGCCTTCAATCCCAGCACTCAGGAGGCAGAGGTAGTAGGATCGCCATGAGTTCGAGGCCACCCTGAGACTACATAGTGAATTCCAGGTCAGCCTGAGCTAGAGTGAGACCCTACCTCGAAAAACCAAAACAAACAAACAAACAAACAAAAAAGACATCATACACGCACACACACACACACACTCATGGAAGCATATATATATATACATACACATACACTATGTGCCTGGATTTCTTTTAGATATTTGTAAATTTACATACTGATTTCCTTTAGTGATTTCTTTTTCACATAGAAATCTTTATTTATTTTTAAAAATGTTTTTATTTATTTATTTGAGAGAAAGAGACAGAGAGAGAAAGAGAGAGAGAGAGAGAATGGGCAAGACAGGGCCTCCAGCTACTGCAAACAAGCTCCAAATGCATGCACCCCCTTGTGCATCTGGCTTACCTGGATCCGGGAGAGTTGAACCAGGATCCTCTGGCTTTACAGGCAAATGCCTTAACCACTAAGTCATCTCTCCAGCCCCAGGTATATATATTTAAAATATTTTGTATTTGTTCATTTATATATATATATATATATATATATATATATATATATATATATATGGAGAGAGAGAGAGAGAGAGCACGCAAGACAGAGAGGGAGAGAATGAGGTAGATAGAGAGATGGGAGATGGGTGTACCAGGGCCTCCAGAAGCTGCAAACATATTCCAGGTCCATGTACCACCTTGTGTATCTGGCTTATGTGGATAACAGAAATCAAAACTGGGTCCTTTGGCCTCACAGACAAGAACCTTAACTATTGTGCCATCTCTCCATCCCCATAGTGTATATATTTACATATTTGTCATATATAAATTGAAACCCTTTTATATATATCAAATCATATATACATACATGCTTATAATGATTTAGCCACCTATCTATCTATCTATCTATCTATCTATCTATCTATCTATCTATACTTAATTTATTTATTTGAGAGAGAGGCAGGCAGATAGATATAGAGAGAGATAGAGAAAGATTGGGTGTACCAAGTTCTGCAGCTACTGCAAATAAACTCCAGATGCATGAGCCACCTTGTGCATCTGGCTTACATGGATCCTGGGGAGTCAAACCTGGGTCCTTTGGTTCCACAGGCAAGTGCCTTAACTGCTAAGCCATTTATCCAGCCCTATCTATATATTTTTAAACTAAAAGTTCATATTTATATATCCAACTAAAATCCAGGATTATGATATTCATTCTGGTCCCCCTCATTTATCTATAATTCACTTCTGAACACTAAGAAACCTCTCTCCCACAATTAAGCAAAATACATTTACTTATGATATTAAATCTAAACCTAATGTCTCTGGAAAACAATTGAATTTTTGTTAGCAATTTTACTTTTCAGCCCCTGGCAATTACTGAAAACCCATGTCTGTTATTAATTTATCTGCCTTCCTGGAACCATTGACTTTCATATTCATTAATAGAGATATGATATTGTTTATTATATTCTGTTCTACAAGAGAGCAGTGCATCAACCAGAATAATACCAGTAATTTTATAAATTTATTTGTGTATTTATTAGCTAAATCATTCCTTGTCAGAGCTGGTTTGTTTCAATGCACATGTATTTTCTGAGGTTGAGCAAATACTTCATGATTTTCATATATTTGGCTGCTGTCACTTTCAAGCAGTAATGGCAATACCCTGTGGCTCATGGAATGCACTCGTTTACCTTTTTATCTATCTGTCACAGCACTTCAAATCAACACACTAATCTTGCCCTATAGCAGTTGCTTGATGAATCTTTTGACATCTATCTACCTCACACTTCTTAATGAAACTGATTGACATTGTGTGTGACTTTATTGCTAATAAATTAACTATTTTCAGGACCACAGAACCCTAATTACACCAAAGGATGACTTTTCTAATTGATGCTCCTTATGTCTTTCTAGAGGAATGGTGATTGAAAGAGGTCACTGAATAGAACTTGGCATTCTTTCTCTTATCTACTCTTTCATTCACTAAGTATGTTTAGAATATTTTCTATGGACCACTGTATCATGTAAATGCAAAATATTTCACCCATTTTTATTAATATTTAAATGATTCCAATTATAGGTATATGTACAAAACCTAGCTGTACAGAAGAATTGGGAGAATCATGCTAGAAGCCATATGTGACCTCTTTTATGGGCAGGGAACACTTTTGGATGAACACAGGATCTATTCCTACCCAAGGAAAGTCCCTTATCTCAGTACATATTCCAAGATATGCCAAGAAATGACATCATCAAAACAAACATCAGCAGCAGCTGTATATTTGAACTGGCTAATACAAGACTTCAAGCTATTCATTAGTTAAGGAACATTTTAGACAGAAGGAAGAACTGGGTGCGAGTTAGAAAAACAATGAGTAGTCAATGATCATGATCATGTTGAGGAACTCGGTAGACAACAAAGCTCATGAGTACAATCAGACTCTAGAGAGCCTAGACTAAAGGAGGTATTTTAAAATGTTGCAACATAAACTGACAGGTGACATGCTATAAAATACAAATATTCTCCAAATCTTCTACTGACCAGGATTTACCTAATAAATTTGCATAGTTAGAAAATTCTTCTTTCTATTTTAAAGCTTTTTAATGCTTTAAAGTAATTGGTCATAGGTCAACTGTCATGCTATCATGGAGATGTTTTTGTTGTCAGTCTCCTTTCCATTGAAAAAAATTGGGGAAATTCTAAGATTTCAAACTTGTTTGTAGAAAATTTGATGTATGGAAGCTTTATATGCTTTCTGAATTTTCAATATGTTTTTGTATGCAAATATAGAAGGTGTCAATAAAAAATTAATAATTAAAAAAATAATAATAAAAATAAAAATTTCATATAGTCTTGATCAAGAAATGACCAAGGAGCATGTGGACATGTTTCTTATCTATATATTTCAATTCTTACATTAGATGTTCATAAATTATTTTTCTCATTCATACTTATACTTTAGTATTGGTGACTATGCCTAGGTCCTCCTGCTTGGTATGTAATATAAAATGAAAATGTCTGGGGCAATAAATGAATCTAGAACCTAGAAAAATACAGATGCCTATTCTCAATAGGCTTCATGGATATGAATCTCTAACGATAGATCCATGTTTTTTTGTTTATTTTCTTTTTTTGTGGTACTGCCAATTGTACCCAAAGCCTCTTGCATCCCTAGCCTTAATTGCTGGTTGATCTGGACCTGTTATTGTACATCTAGGGTAAATAATAGAAGGGACTAAAATCTTGGGGGTGGTATATAGGATAAGAAAGTGTAGAAAAGGGCCTACCTATGTGAGGTAAGCAAGAAAAGAAGTCCATACAGGAAGGAGAGATGTTGGACTATGAGGACAGTCATGGTAAAGTGCTCGTAGTATTCCAAGTATCAAGATAATTCAGAAGAGGTGATGGCACTGTCTACTGCTACAGAGATCAAATGCTGTCATCTAAAGCCCAGACCTTAGTGATGGAAATCTATTAATGATGCTCTAAAATGCAGTTTCTGTTTTTTAGTGACTGATAGAAGGCAGTTTTTTTTTGTTTGTTTGTTTTGTTTTTTTTTTTGAGGTATAGTCTCACTCTGGTCCAGGCTGACCTGGAATTCATTATGTAGTCTCAGAATGGCCTCAAACTCACGGCGATCCTCCTACCTCTGCCTCCCGAGTGCTGGGATTAAAGACGTGTGCCACTATCCCCGGCAGAAGCCAGTTTTAATGAGTTTAATATGGAAGAAAAGAAGATGGACATGGTCATGCATCTTCTAAGCATTCTATTCTCCCGGTCTAGAATCTGGCATTGTTCTTTGCCATTGTGTCTTTCCTCTCCTGTGCACTCTTGAGCAGCTCAACATAAACACAGATTGTTTACTTCACTATAGCATGAAAGCACTGCTGGCTTCTACTGGACCAAATTACTACTGGCTTCATCCACAAGACGGGGCCATTTAAGTGCATTGAGGTAAGGGAGGCAAAGCCCCTTAGAAGCATGAGGTGAAACTTTTGGATACATTCCCCTGTAATCAGGGAATTTGAACATTTGCTTTCTGAATGAGTTTCCAAGGAAGAAGAATTGAGAGTATTTTTTATCACACTTGGTGAAAAGATTAACCAACTATTTAATATTTTAACTGATAATGACAAAAGGACTTACTTGGTTCCCAGTATCAGATATGAGTTCTATTCCACTAATAGGGCCTCATGTCCAATTAGAGAATAGTTGGTTACCCAGCACAGGCTGCTTGACAGTACTGCACAAGTTAATACTTTTTTGTGGACCTCTTGATTCCGTAGTCTTATTTATGCTGCTTATTTATGCTGCTGGTAACCTCTGTCCTCCAGCAGCTCCCAGTACCAATAGACTTCAGACAGAAACTTTCACTGCTCTTTGGAGAAGAGTAGGCTTTCACATTAAAGTTTCTCAAATAACTATGCATACTCCTTTAACTCAAGCTGTTCTCATTCTTGGTTGGAGAGTCTGTTTTATTTTACAGATGGAAAAAGAAAGGAGGAGAACCAAGATCAGTCAATAAGACAAGACGTTAGCTGACTGACTACCACAGGATGTGCCATCTCTACCACATCCGTAGGAGCACCGAATAAATTGCAGAGGAAGCGGAAATGAATACTGCTCTCATTGCTAGTCTGACAATCAATTCCAGGGTTATGGTGACAGACACAGTGATCAATCAAAACCCATCAAAGTAGAAACCAAGAGGATACAGACAACTCAACATTAAATCAGACTGCCAACAGGCCTGCTATGGCTCAGGGATCATTGAGGAGGAGGGGTAGGAAGATTGTAAAAGCCACAGAGTGGGAAGGGATACCCTGAGGCAAGGTTCCTCAACTACCATACAGGGACTGTCTGAAGCCTTCATGACCTCAGAGTGAATAACAAAACCCCACTGAGACAAGGGTGAAGGAGATAGACATTGAGGTCACTCAAAGCAGAGATCCAGAGGCTCCTAAGAACCCATCACTGAAGTATATTTAAAATGCACAATACATGGCTCAGGGAATTTTGCAGAAGAGAGGGCAAAAGATTGTTAGAGCCACAAGTTGAGACATTATGCACAGAGAAATTGCCTCTCCCATAACTGACTGCTACTCCCACAATGCATGACTCACAATCCCCATGGGATTTACCTGCATGCCTAATGAGGAGGGCCTCTTCAGAAAAGGGGCAGGAATGAGGGAAATGATGATACCAACATGTGTTGTTTACATACTAAATATGTCCATACCTAATAAAAATAAATTTTAAAAAACCCAGTGAGAAGGGCCCCCAGGGTAACTGGAGCAGGGACAAGGGGACAAAAGAGTATTACCTGGTATAATATATAAAATGAAATAATAACCTTAAACTTGTTAGGAAATTAGTATGTGATAAATTTGTAAATACGTATACACACATATATATGTATATTAAACATTTTATTTATTTATCTTGAAGGAGAAAGAGAGAGAGAGAGGGAGCAAACATGAATGATAAGGCTTCCTGCCACTGCAAATAAACTTTAGAAATAATGGGTACTCTACTGTTGTTTCATAGAGTATTGTATGAATATAAAACTGATCAATAAGGTCTAACAATGCCACCTTTATCACCTTTATTCAAATTGCTTAATCTAACTCTAATGATAGATTTACCTATTCCTCTTTGAAGTTCCTTAAATGTATGTTGCTCTCTCTCTCTCTCTCTCTCTCTCACACACACACACACACACACACACACACACACATATATACATTTGACTGCTCCATCATTAGGTAATGTCACATCTTATCTTTCTTTATCTTAAAGTTTGCATGATATGAGATTACTCTCTCACCAATATAGTATACCTTTATCCGCCCTATTTACTTCTTTTATGTAATTGAATTTTTATTGGCAACTTCCATAATTGTAGACAATAACCCATGGTAATTCCCTCCCATCTCTCACTTTTCCCTATGAAACTCCACTGTCCATCATATCCCCTCCCCATCTCAATCAGTCTCTCTTTTATTTTGATGTCATGATCTTTTCCTCCTATTATGATGGTCTTGTGTAGGTAGTTTCAGGCACTGCAGGAAAAGGATAGATCTGGAAAGAATTATACTTATGAGGTAAACCAGGCCCAGAAATCCAAATGTCACATGTTCTTTCTCATATGTGGATCCTAGCTACAAATGATTGGACTTCTATGTGAGTAGGAATAAAACTCAGTTGCAGAGGCCAGTAAGCTAGAAGGGAATATAAAGGGAATAGAAAGGGAGGGAGAGGGTACTTAATAGGATGATATTGTATATATGTAAGTAGAAGACCAGATTAATGGGGGTGGAAAGGCCTAAGTGAGGTCATGGGAAGAGACTGAGTAAAGGAAAAGTAGGGGGAGGGCTTATCAAAATCTAAGAGGGTATGAATAATCATATGGAAAACTATTTTTTTGGACAGTGGAACTCAGAAGCCATAGATTGTTACTAGAAAATTTTCAGTGCCAGGGATGGAATACCTTCCAGTGATTTATTGGCAAGGGATAGCCCTTATCCCCCTAAAACATCACAGGCCCTTGCCAATGCTCTTGGTTTCCCACCAGGAAGAGATGGCAAAGCCCTATTGCTGAAGACTCCACATACTTGGGCTGCAAGGTCACTAAGAAATCCTCTGTGTAGACCAGTGGACAAAAAGCTGGGAAAAGCTATGTTGCATGCAGATCAAGGGGAGAGAAAGAAATCACCAGTGGAGATATTTAACAGTGGACACTGCAAGCCTTAAATTTGGCTAGCCAGGCCAAATGAGCCATCGGGTGCAATAGTGGCATATCTGTTATTAGGGAAACCAACTGCTCTCAAATTGGACTGGAGGCCCATGCCAGGGGAGAATATCCCTGATACTGACAATCTTTAGTGATGTAGTCATGAATCCTATGGGTATAATGTCTGCTGGTATATGGTTAATGTACATACTATGTTCACCAAACTGCCTGGTAAGCACTTCTCTTCATGTTCACACTCATATATAAATGCTACTCTCACCTTTGTTTAGAGAAGCTTCTCTTTTCAGATGGCAGTGACCTTGAGATGACTCAGAAGGCACCATGGTGCTGAGAAAAAATGACATAGGAGTGCTCAGCACTGAAATATATCTATCACATCACCCTATTTATTCTAAACAATCTAATTAAAGGAAATTATTGTAGATGATATAGAATTGGGTTTTGTTTTATCTTTCTTTTGAGACAGTCAGTGCCTGTACTGAGTGTATTTAAATCAATCATAATTAAATTTGTGATAATTTATTTTCAATTATTTTATTTTTCCACTTATGTTTTAGGAATAACTTTCAAATAAGACAGCAAACTGAGAATCTAAAATGTTATTTGTGGACTTATCTATATATGTATATTCAAATATTCTTGACAGAAGAGATATTATGAAACAGGCAAGAATGAATGAAAGTTTGAGAAAATGTTTCTAATGTATATGCCATTTAAATTTTAAAATATTTCCAAAAATGTTTCTAATAGTTGATAATACTAATAAGATAGGAATATGAATAGAAACTTGGAAAACAAGTAATTAAACTGATCTCAAAATATGCACCAATGTGGTCTATTGTCCAGAAATCAGCTAGCAAAAATTAAAGTGGTAAGATCTTACAGGGTAAAATATAGACAGTAGTCTAAAGTTAAATAGTACTGACAAGTATGACATTCACATATATTGATTGGAAAATTGCTGTTAGAATCATTTTCAAAAACAATATGATCATATATATGAAATTAAAAGCTCACAAACAATCCAAGTCCTATGAGAATACTTCATAGTAAAACAAGTAAAGTGCATCAGATTCCATATATATGTATATATGGTGATGTTTACAATTAATGAATGAGGAAAAATTGGAATAAGAAAGAGGGGAAAAGGAAGAAAGAAATGGAGAAAAGGAAAGAGGAGGGAAGGAAAAGAGAAAGGATTTAAGATCTGAAGAAAGAAAAAAGGGAGGGGATAGAGAAAGGAGGTAGGAATTTCAGAAAGAGAATGAATGTTTGAGCAAATTGTGGCAGCTAACACGTGGCACATTATCCCCTCACTATAAATTTAAATATAGATTTTTAAAAAGGTATTTATATAGATAAAAGTATACAGATGTGTTGATATCATGCATGTACTTATACACTGCTCATGTGCACACATTATGTACATATATATGTGTGTGTTTGATTGAATTCATTTATAAGACAGGTAGATAACATTACATAATACTCTATTCATATTTGTTAACTTGAGTTAAGTTGCAAAAGGAAACTAAAGGTGGTGGGTGAAATGGAGATGTGTTTCCTTTAGTATTTTGCTTCAGTATGAACCTCTTGGCAGCAGCACATTTCAAAATACTCCATCTATTTTACTAGTACAATGTTATTTAAAGGGTTAGGTGATGGTTTCTATGTTTATGGTGATGGGAACAATTATTGGTATTACACCAGATAAAAACTATGCAGGATTGTAATTCATATACTAACATAACTTGCACTGGAGCACAAAACACTGCAATATAAAATGTTTTAAAGTAATTAACCAGGTGCTAGGACCCACAGAGTCGATGCTGTGCCAGTCCATTTTAAAATTTGACACCTTTACATGAACATGATGATCATTTTACTAAGCTGTCTCAATTCTACAGTGACCAGAGCTCAGCCTCTTGGGAGATAAGTGCTGTTCAATTATTTATGAATTCACTGGAGATCCTGTGGAGCAGAGAATAATTAGGAAAAAAGATAAATCTAAGGCACAAAATGAGGAATACAAGGCACAAAGGGTGAAATGACAGGGTCCCAGTAGCTGAAGCCTAGATCCTCTCCATTTTATCCCAGCCTGGTTGTCTCTTCTCACTTTAAAATGGGGTCTGTTACTTCTTCCTAACAAGACTTCGAAGTCGCAAAGTCCAGCTGATAAGTGCTTACTGCTGTAGGGTTTTCTTAATGCCTGACATGTCTAAAATAAAATTTCTGAATTAAAGAAACCACTATGACTACATGCACAGAGATTGAATAGTAAAGCTATAGAGTTTGTCCCCCCTGAAATGGTGATACAAAAATATTTTACTTTGTAAAGAGAAAGAGTGACTCATACTTTTCTATTTTTAGAGTACTTTCAAGTATTTTATAGTATTTTTAGAGACATGATTTTCACTCTCGCTTGTTGTTTTTCAGTATTTCTACATGTTTGTGTAACTACAACATTGGAATCATTGTCATTTTAAAATGGTCGGAGGACAGTATTAGGAATAGGCTTCTGATTACATTGCAATTCATTCTTGAAACATTTATTACTATTGTATATTTCCTTCCATTATTTACTATATGTCTTTTATATTACACATACATTTTTTCAAGTTCCAACACTATTCATGATGTTTAAAAAATTTTAATTTAAATTCAGTTGGTCTTGTAAAATTTGCTTATAGTGATTTACAAATATTGTATATATGATTAAGAAACCAAATTTTCACAACAGTTCTCTTTATGAATATCATGTTGTAACAAAACTGATAAATGTGGAAGAAAATCTTTGTTTCACCTCTACATTTGATTTAAGTATCATTCTTTATTCTTAAAAATAGAAATGTTTTGACATTTCACCCATATTTATTGTTCTCAAAATGCCATGTTATTATAAAACAATAAATTTCACTAATTAAAAAGAATGACAAAGCATAGATTTTTTGGTGATATTTTCTTAAAATAACTTAATATATATAATGTTATTGTTTAACACTTTCAACCATAATTTGTTGATAACCTTCTATTCATTATGTTCTTTCAATATGGTAACTTGAAATAGATTTATCTTGATCCTTCTAGAGTCCTTTGAAAGGAAGTTCAAATACTATAATCTTCTTCCTCAAAGTATCGTTATATGATTTTTCCATAAGAGTGAATAAGAGATGAAATGAGATATTTAAATTATAGCACAACAGTAAAAATAGACATAATAAAAGAAAAAATATCATTCAATAAATCATACTTTTATAGGATGTCAGATTGATTTTTCTTGAATTCCAAATCATCTTTTCCATCTTTAATTTTGATAAGGCCACACTCTTGTTAAATGCTTAATATTCTATACTTGTATACCAGAGCCAGGACATTTTTATTGAGTTAAGTAAAAAACAGTAAATACAGATCATCATTCTGATATTCTAAGGAAAAGGAAAATTTGTTTGAGTTGATTTTATACAGTTAAAATAATATTTCTGACAAGTTATTACTTAGACAATGTAAAAATTGTGGTAGATGGACAAAGTTTATAAAAATTATCCTATGTGTTAAATTTGTTTTAATGAAAGTATTTATGCTATTTATACTTGTAAATGAATGCTGTAGTATATATACATGTATATACTACAGCATTCACATATACATATATACATACATATATATATATGTATGTATGTATACTATAAGCTGAAACAAATAGACCTGTCCAAAACACTGAGCAGGAAGTTCAAAGAACCTGAGTTGGGAGAAATCAGGGCAATTTTGTAAACCTGAAGTACATGTGTACATTTACTATACTCACAAAAGTAAGCTAAGTGGTTCAGGTTTGTATGTGTGTGTGTGTGTGTGTGTGCATGTGTGTGACTGCCTATTATACAAAACCTGCTGAGCCATACTAAGGCTTTATTCTTAGTGTGATGAGGGACTTCTAAAAGGCTAATCAAAATAATAATAATAACAATAATAATGACATATGACAATAAGAAAATAATTTGTTAAAAATATTTAAATATTATTAAAAACACAGTCTGTAAAATGGAAGACATTAGAGTTGGTCACTATATATATGAGAGAAGTTGTAATTCTGGAATACAATATTCTCACTGGATGAGGATAAGCTATTCCAGGAGAAAGTTTTACTTTGGATTGATATTTATGAGGTAGAAATTGGTGGGTGATGGAACTGGATATAGGGATTGGGCCCAAGGTATCTTCCTGTGTCAGTCTAAGCAAACAGAAGTACTATTGTAGTACTTTGAATATCTGGCCCCCAATATATTCAGCGTTTTATTAGTTTGTTGTTTGCATCTGCAGCCAGATGGTTGGAGGCAATGTCACTGGGTAGATTTTAAAGTATGGTGGTAGGTTTAGGATTTTAATCTAAAGATATGCAGAGTGTGCCTAGTTGGAGTTCCTGAGGTATGCTGTGCTTTTGGCTTTTGGCTCTCTCTCTCTCTCTGCCTGGTCCTGTAAGAGCAGGTCAGCTTCTCCTGCCATTATGGAACTTCCTCTGGATCTGGAAGCTACAATAAATATCCCTTCCTCCATAACTGTGCCTGGTCTGGAAGTTCATCTCAGTGATACAACTGTAATGACAAACCCTGAGATTTTTAGCATTGAAACAAAAGTTAAAATCCCTGCAGAGGCTAGAGTGAAGCCTAATCCTAAAACAACTGGCTCTGGCTTGTAACTCCCAGTGCCAGAGCCAGTTACATTCCACATGGAGCTGTTGGTTGGAGTTATGAGGTCCCCAAAATAAGACAGGTTTCTGTCAAAGCACTTGATTACTTTCCTGATAGAAAAGGTAAGTCCCTATTGCTGAAGACAGTACAAACTGCAAAACACAGAACACTGAGGGATCATGCTAGAATCTGGAAGAAATCCAGTTTTCAGATGGTCTGCATGTATAGTGGTGGAAAGCACTACATGATCTGCTGGAGAAAAATAGCCACCAGAGTTGTGAATAAGCAGCAGATCCTGCTATACAAAATCAACCAGCTGGACAATATACACACACCTATGCAATAGTGGCATACAGCTTAGGTGGGTAGCCAATGGCTCTCTGATTGGCTCGGAGACCCGCTCAGTGGAAAGAACCCATAGTTGGTACTGAGAACCAACTCAGAATCCTATGATGAAAGGGTCATGGGTTACAAGAAACTCCTACTCATCTCTGGAATAAAGAGAGGCTACACTCATCAAAATCTCTCTTAATTAATTATATATACCTCCTTTAACCTATGCTACCTAACTCTCCATTGGACAATCTGTTTTTCTTTTACAAAAGGGAGAAAAAAAACTGAGGACAACCAAAATCTACCTACAAGACAAGAAAAAATAGCTGACTCCCTATTATGAGATGAGTCACCTACCCCTCACACATCAGCTAGAGCCCAGGTGAAACCACAAAGGAATTGGCAATATGAGCAAGAGTGTTGCTTCCACATTGATCCTGACAGCCTGGGCCAGGGTGGTGGCAATAGACATGGAGGATAGTCACAACCTACCGAAGCAGTACCAAATCTGGAAGTTGTGGACAGCTCAACACTAAAGTAGACTTAAAACACACTCACCAAGGCTGAAGGAATTTTGCAGAAGAGGATATTGAAAGATTTTAAGAGCCATAGGGTAGAAGGCAATATCCAGAGGCATTGCCCCTTCCCCTTTACAATGACTGACTGCTGCTCTCACAACTCCATGGTAAATTCCAGCATGCTCACTGATGAGAGCCCTCAGTGAGATG
The DNA here is from genome assembly GCA_036365145.1 of Orientallactaga sibirica. NCBI lineage: Eukaryota > Metazoa > Chordata > Mammalia > Rodentia > Dipodidae > Orientallactaga > Orientallactaga sibirica. The sequence continues at coordinate 28,371,097 of JAEOAD010000021.1, read as the reverse complement.
GGGGCAGGGAGGTGGGTAATGGTACCAACACATGATTTCTCCATACAAAGTCTCTACTTAAACAAAAAGACAGAATTGTGAATCATGTTTTTGTCTATTGTTGATTTCTCCAACATTAATGGAAAATTTGAGTCTCTAATAAGCATGTATGATTTTGAGGCATACATTTTGTGTATCTCATTAATTTTTCCACGTATTAGCAAATTTTGTTTTTCCTTTGTTTCAAAGTACTTAACGATTTTTGGTATATTTCTTTCTTTATGAGTTATTGATACATTTGTAAACCTCCATAAATTATTTTTGAAATAATGTGGCATAAAATAAACAGTGGAAATACACTTAACACTAAAGGAATTAATGAACCCATTAATATTTGCCCCACTAAGATGTTAGCAGATATGGTAGAATGCTGACTAGGATATTAGCTAAACAGTTAAATAAATAACCAAAATATTGATTAAAGAACTAGTACTATTACTAGTACTACCATATGTCTAATATCAACAAATAAATTTTAATACATATTTTAATATTGTTTATTGTAATATTATAATAATTTATTGTTTTTAACAATAAAATAGCACTTAGGAACGTTTGTACAGTGGAAACTTAAGAGTTAATAGATGATGCCTTTATTCTTAGATAACATAATAAAGCTCATAGAAAAAAATTTGAAAAGTATTTCACAAATAATGTCAGCACTCACCAATAGCAGTGGTGGCAGCAGCCTCTTCCTGTCATGACATACACTGATAAATCTTTTTTGGATAAAAGTAAGTATGATTGCAAAAAGCTACAGTACTCACATCACTAGTGATCATGAAACTGCATATCCAGATGTCAATTGCACCTCACATTTGCTGAGATGACAATTATGAAAATGCAAAAGGTAACACATACACAACCATTGGTGAAGAGGTACTGTGTGTATCTGTTTCCTCTGTGTTGAATCATAGAGGTGGAAGTGAGGAGACTCTGAATGCTCTTGCCACTCATAAGTGTCACCAACCACCTCACCCCATGTTATATAACCATTAAAAAATTGCTTAAGGAGAGGAAACCTCAGTAGTGAAAGCTACCTGTAAATTGTCCAAGAGCATCAATATTCTGCCCCTGTCTCTCTCTCTCTGTGTCCCTCTGTCTGTCAAATAAATAAAGAAAATATTTTTAAAAAATAGGCTGAATGGTTACTTAGTGAATTTATAGAAATTAAATATTGAAGAAAGTTTCAATATTGTTACCAAAGCTAAATTTGTCATCACTAATATATTTAAATGTTTCTAACATGAGTTGTTTGCCTTTATTAAAATTTTAATGTTTTGAGGTAAGTAAATAAATCCACAGCTAAAAATATATACCTATCTAGGATCCACTAAGACGCAAGGCATATGAATGTATAGATATCGCATTAAAGTTCATATACTAATGAAGCAAGGTGACATTTTATTAATAAATTATATCAAAGAAAATATCACTGTGAATTATATCCAGTTTGAAAAGCTCTATTTAGGACAAGGCTATTTCATTAAGATTATTAAGCTACATCAAAAGAGTTCTTTCAGCTTCCTTTATGAATTAAGATTAAATTCCTCTTGAAGCTTGAAGTTTTTTCTTCCAATTGACTTGTTCATAAAGTAGATGGTAACAATTTACTTTATTAGTGTTTAATTTTCACACATATTACAACAGGGCTTTGCTGAATTGAGCATTTATATAAATTCATATCACAATAGCTTAATGACTAGAGTGCTTCTTTTTGCAGGTTGCATGTTTCTTTTAATGATTTTAATGATGGTAGAGATATTTAGATGTGAGTTGAATTTTACTGAATGAAATATGAAGAGTGCTCTCACTGCTAGGGGTGACACCAAGGCACTGGGTTATTCCTAAGATAATGTATGCAAATGGTCTTTTATGCATGGTGCACTTGATGCAAATACTTATGGGATTAAAAGAAATATAATCAAGATGCTCTGCATTGGCTCTATGCTAAAATTATCACTCACTAATAGCAATTCAAAATGTATTTGTGCCTTTCTAATACTATTATATATTATTTTATGGTTATTATTATATTTCAATTTGTTGAGAAATATAATTAGTAAACATATATTTTTTTTGAAAATGCATAGTATTCTGGCACTTTTGTAATGGGATATACAATACAGTATAACAGAAACAGATTGTAATGAAAGAAAATGACTTTATTCCATTGAAAATGGAATCACTTTATCTGGTGCTGACTTCTCTCTCCAATGGAGAATTTGCTTCTCTTTTTCAGATGGACGCAGAACCTGAGGAGAGAATCAGCCCATTGCACCTCACCAGGGCCCCAACAGAAACCATAGAGTAATGGGGAAAATGAACAAGAGTGCTGCTTTCTTGGTGAACCTGGTATCAACACAAGGGTGAAGGAGATAGACACAGAGAACACTCATGTCCTACCAAACCAGATATCCAGTGACACAGAGGCTCCCCAGCCTCATCACTGAAGTAGACCTAAAGCAAACCCAATATGGCTCAGGGAAATTCACCCTGGTGCACCCATTCTCTCTCCATTTCTCTCTATATATCTGCCTCTTTCTCTCTCCCACTCTCTACCTTTCAAATAAATAATTGAAAGTAAACAAATTAAAAAAATAGAATCACTTGTTGCAATAAGTAAATCATAATATTTATTAAAAATATATTCTACTCAGTTCATAGAATTGCATAATTGATTTTTTTTTTGTTTTTTGGGGGTAGGGTCTCACTCTAGCCCAGGCTGACCTGGAATTCATTCTGTATTCTCAGGGTGGCCTTGAACTCACAGCGATCCTCCTACCTCTGCCTCCCAAGTGCTGAGATTAAAGGCATGTGCCACCACATCCAGCTCATAATTCATTTCTTGACAGTATCATTTCAATTTGAAAATATTCTCAGAAAAGATCACCATATGAATCCCAGATCAACAATTTACATATCATTAACACAATACAGATAAGATTAATTATCTATTAATAATATATAAAGCAAACTTCTTCAGATACATTTTATTTGAATGTGAACTATAAGATATGAAGTTGAAATATTATAGAGAGAACCTATATAAAGAATAACTCATTGTACCTATAATAAACATGAATAAATGACACAATACCATATGTAAATACATAGACTGGAATTCATTTCATCAGTAACAAAAATATGCAAATCAAACCCGCAAAGTTATTTCCATACTCATTAAATTAGTATATATATTAAATTTAATACTCAATGCTGGTTATTCTATGATGAGACACACATATCAACAAAAAGAACATAATTACCACGTTATACATCATTCAATTTATTTTTCTTCTTTGCCAAACTCTTATTTTCTTTTATGGTAAATCAATAATAATAAATGTGATTTATGCATGGAAGAAATTTTGTTTGATTTAAGACAAAATTATTGCAAAAATTACTAAAAGTTTAATAGTTAAGAAACCTATGTCAGTCTATACATATACCCGACACTATTGAAATGTCATTCACAAAAATTATTACTGATGAGGACAGGACAGATGGCTTAGCCATTAAGGTGCTTACCTGCAGAGCCTAAGGACCCATGTTTGATTCTCCAGGTTCCACATAAATGCCAATTCTCTCTCTCCCTTCTTTGCTCTCTCATAATTTTTTTTACAGTGAGATAGTGCTTATTATGTAATGTTTTCAAAGACATGAGAAGCTGAATACATCTAAAATGAAATAAAGAACATAAGAGGTAGGAGATAAGAAATAAATACACAATACTAAAAATGTTTGCAGTTTATAATGAGGGTTTGTATGGGTGTTTATTTTTTTCTGAGTGTTTAAAGTTTTATGACTTTTCTAAGATGAACATTACCTTACTAATCAAGAAAAAAAAATAAACAGATAGTTTATATTCAGGTGGTAACAAGCTTCTGTGAAGAACAAAGTGATTTCCAAATTCAATCTAGAAACTAAAGTGTGTCTTTGTCTAATGCAGACAGCAGGGTTTCCTAAACAAACACATTGATTGTGTGTAAAGGAAAGTGAGGTGTAAGTACCAAAACAGACCTCTATAAATGTATAAGTTGTAAACCAATTTCTGAGATAATTAATTGTTAACAGATTAGAAGGAAATTGCCTAAAGTCTTAAAATTCATGGCCCATCAAACAAGGAATTGTCCCAATATGGTAAATGCATTCCTTTGAGACATTTTTCATCAAATGTTTAAGCAATTACATTACCTTTGATCAAATAACTCTATCTCCAAGTCTGTCTCACAGAAATAATTTTAGAGTAAGTAAAAGTTTATGTGCAAAAGTAATCCCTATACTCTTAAGAAAATTAATCCAACTTTAAGTATTTTTCTTGTCTGATTTTTTAAAAATACATTTTCCATAATAACTGAGTCCAAGTTGATATTTTATGATTATTAAAATCATGATGTAAATAATATGCAACTTATCAGTAAAAAATTCAGAATACTAAGCTAAATGCAAAAGAAGATGCCCATAAATTCTAAGATCTTCATAAATTTGACATCTTTAATGGATAAATAACTGCATGTTTATTTCTGTATAAAAGGATACAAAGCAAACACACTGCGGGGATAATAGTACTTTACACCGGATGATGAATTTATGGATGGCATTTTTACTGTGGTATTAGTTATTTCCTCGGTCCTATAAACAAATACCTTACCAGATGCTGCTTAAGGAAGGAAAGGGTTTCATTCAGCTTATACTTTTGAGGGGATGGGTTATGACACAGAAGGCGGGTGTCAGGATTGGGAGCACAGCTGGTCATATATTTGCAATCAGGAAGTAAAATGAACAGAAATGGACCTGGGATATAAAACCTCAACTCTGGCACCTAGTGACTCACTTCCTCCAGCATGGCTCCATCTCCTAAAAATCCACAACCTTCCCAAACAGCACCATCAGTTGGAGAAAGAGTGTTCAAACCCATGAGTCCATGGTAAAGATTTTATATTCAAACTACAGCAACTATGTTTTACCTATGATGGCAGTTATAAAAATTGTTAACATTTATTTAATTATTTGGAAATTTGTGACATTTTAGTAATCTTGATTCTTGTTATTATTTTTTAAGTTAGAAAACAAAATGAACTTCATTTTGATAATTTTACATATGTATGCCAATATTCTGTGTTCTTATAAATTTTCCTTTCCTCCTCTCCTTCATCCGCTCTGGTCTTCTTCTTGCTGGTTACTTTCTTCTCTACAGAGTCCTCCTTCTGTTTCCATGTACAGAGTATTCCATTACCCTCCCTTCCTAATCCATGATATTCCCTTCATATCTTATTATGGTCCCTTTTCAAGTTTACACACACACACACACACACACACACACACACACACACACACACACACACATATAAATTTAAATGTAGACTCTATGTCCGATAGAAAATACACAGTATTCTGAAGTATTTTAAAAATAATTTTGAGTCTGGTTTATTTCTCTTAACATAATGATTTCTAAATCTTTTCTGAATATGTCATGATTTCATTTTTCGTCATAGCTGAATAATATTGAATTCTGTATATACTCCACATCACATTTTCTTTATACATTAATCTGTTCAGGGATACCTAGCCTGCTTCTATAAGTTCAATATTGTGAACAATGTGATAAATATGGATGAGGAAGTATCTCTGTAGAATACTGGCTTTGATTCTTTCAGATACATACCAAGAGTGGCATAGTTGAATCATATGCTAGATGTAATTTTAGGGCTTCAGTGATCTCCATATTTATTTTCATAATGATTATACCCGTTTACATTACTAATTCACTATGTCATTATTTTTTTAATTCATATATTTGTGCATGTGTGGATGTGAGTACAGATGTATGTGTGAAATGTGGATGCCTGTGCATGTGAAGGCAAGTAGGCAACCTTGAGTGTTATCTTCAGAAACACTGTCCATCTGTTATTGACACAGGGTCTCTCTTTGGCTTGAAGCTCACTAATAAAGCTAGACTTATTAGCCAGTGAGCTCCAGGGATCCTCCTGTCTCGACCTCTGCAGAACTGGTATTACAAGGTTCTACAATTACTTCTGACAATTTAACAAACATACTCTTGATCAAACTCAGGTCCTATTCTTTCAAGGCAAGCATTTTACCTACTGTGCTATCTCCCCAAGCATTTATTTGTCTTTTTTACATCTGTCTGTGTGTGACATTTATGTATGTATGTATGCAAGTTCATATGTACACGAGTCCATGTATATTATTGTATATGCAAGTGGAAATCTGAGGTCAATATCAAGTGTTATTCATAATCACTCTCCACATTTATTTGTGTCCATGGCTGAACCTTGCTCATGAATTTGATTAGACTAGTCAACTCTCTAGAGTTTTTCCACTCCACTGTCTGTGTTCCTGGGGCAAAGATTTCCATTGGCATTGATACTCAATCCTCATATTCATATTGCAAATAGTTTATCCACTGAGCCATCTCCCCAGACTCACATTTGTATTCTTAATTGCCATTTTAATTGGGGCAAAATTAAATCTCACAAGTTCCATAGAAACCCTCCTTCTGGATACCGTTCTTCCAGATACAACCACCAATTAATGGGGAGGGTGTTGGTCCAGGCAGAAGTGTCTATAGAAGGTGGAAAGAACTTAGCATCAAAGCCATTATATTTTGCATTTTCTTCATGAGTTAAAGATGTCAAACATTTTCAAATTTTATTCATCATTTGTAATTCTTGTCTTGAGAACTGTCTATTCAGTTCATTGGCCCATTCATTAATTGGATAACTTGAGGTAATTTAGGTATTCAATTTTAGCAGTTTTTATATAATATAGATATTCATCCCCCATGTGATGGATAGTCATTTTCTCCAATTGTGTTGGCTAGCTATTTATTCTGTTAATTATTGTCTTTGCTGCATAGAAAACTTGTAATTTTATTCCATCCCATTTTGTCAATTTTGGGGATTATTTCCCATACTATTGTAGTCCTTTTTTATACGTAAACTATTCTGAAGTATTTTCCTGGGGTTTTCTCTCACAGCTTCTGAGTTTCAGGGTTTAGATTAAAGTATTTCATCTACTTTGATTTGATCTTATACAGAGTAAGAAACAGATATCTAATTTAATTCTTCTACATGTATATATTCAATTTCCCCAAAAGCATTTGCTGAAGAAGCTTCTTTTTTTAACTTTTTAATTTTAATTTTACATTCACGTTGGTGCTGTCAATAGCCTCCTCCATGTCCTCCCCCCTCTGAAGGGACCCTCCGCATTGGGGAATATGGATCATGCATTGTGGGAGTAGCCATAAGTTATGGGGAAGAGGCAATGTCTCTGTGCATAATGACCCAACTTATGGTTCTAACAATCTGTCTGCCCCCTCTTCCTCAAATTTCCCTGAGCCATGTTGGGTTCATTTTAGTTCTACTTCAGTGATGAGGTCTTGGGAGACTCTGTATCTCTGGCTATCTGGTTTAGTAGGAGTTGAGGGTTCTCTGTGTCTATCTACTTCAGTGTTATGCTGGTGTCAGGTTCACAGATAAAGCTGCACTCTTGCCCAGTTCCCCCATTACCCTATGGTTTTAGCTGGGGCCCTGGTAAAATTCGATAGGCTGATCCTTTCTTCAGGTTCATTGTTCATCTGGAAAAGAAAAAAAAAATTCTCCAACAGAGAGAGAAGCTAGTGCCAGTTAGATGGAATGGTCATAGTTATTTTAGAGACAGTTTTATATGCGTATGCCCTCTTGTAGCCCACATTTTGTGGGAGCTTGATATTGGAGAATGGGCTCATTGTTGCACATGGTTTTGACATATTTCCCAATTCCAGCTATGAATTCCATTCCACTGAGTAGATCTGTTAGCCAAATCAAGAGCTGTTGGTTATCCATCATGGCTGTGTGCCACTTTTGCACTTGTTTGAGCATCATGTCAGATTGTTTGCTGCTGAGTATCTTAGACTGAAAGTTGTTTGGACAGATGTCAGTCATTTTCCCCAGCTGCTCATGCAGCACCCTCTGGCACTAGACAAGCTAACTGTCTGGGGACTGACCCTCTTCCAGATTCCAACCAGGTCACTCCATGTTTCGTGTAAACAGCATATAGTGTCTTTGGCGGTATAGGGTCTTATCATTAACCTTTGATGGGTCATCAAGAGCTCTGACAGAAATCTGTCTTTTTTTGGGGTGGGGGTTGGACCTTGTAGGTCTCTCTGATCAACAACTCATTGTGAAAGTTAACCCCATGCTGGTACTGGGAGTTACAAGTCAGCGCCAAGGATGGTAAAAGAAGAAAAGGATAGGATATATAAAAGAGAAAGAGAGGATAGAGAAGGAAGAGAGAGAGAGAGAGAGAAACATGAGAAGGTTAAGGTTAGTCTTCATGCTGTCCTCTCCAGGTTCCTGTGGTTCAGGTGTTCCCACTATGGGACTGCTGAAGGATCAATGTTTTAGCCTGTTGTTCAGTGTATAGGATTGTATGGTACCATTTCCATTTGGGTCCCTATTTGTGTGCCCCCACCTTTATCCTCCCTCCAACCCTCCATATTGTCTGGTTCTCAGGGTCCTTATTAGATATGACAGCATCTCCTGCAGATTCAGGTTAGGAGCCACAGATGGCTCTATGGCGCAATGTATAGCACATTGGACTTCTAGACAGGAGCCACGGATGAATGAGACCATGTGACGATTATCATTTTGTGATTGGGTGAGCTCACTGAGAATTATCTGTTCCATGTTTGACCATTTTTCTTCAAATTTCAGTGTTTCATTTTTCCTTACTGCTACGTAGAATTCCATAGTGTAGATATACCACATCTTTGTTATCCATTCATCTAATGATGAACATACACTTTTGAAGTCTTTGTCAGGAATTTCATCTAAAACAGTCTCATTGGTGATCATTTCTGATGGATTTATAATTTTTGGTGGGATTGTATTGTCTTGATTCTTTGTGTTTCTTGTATTATAAAGTAGCGACTTTTGCATCCTGAATTTATTTGATGCTTGGGTTTTCTATTTATCTGCAGTGTTCTTAGATGTGGTGATCCACCTTTATATACTGTCAGGATGTGAGTTTAAGATGCCAAGTGTAGCACTTGTACCCTAATCCAACTGCAGAAGTAATCCTAGGTGTTGAGTTTGCTTGCTAAGCAAGTATTCTACTGGACTGGGTGGAACAATATACTGTCAAATTCTAAAATTCAACTGAGCAATATACACATTCAATGAAAACCAGCACAGAGTGTATAAGTGTGAGGATTAAAACAAACAAATAGTCCTAAAGGCCAAATTCCTAAGGGTGTGTGTTGCTCTACGCCTTTAATCCTGTTAGCTAGGAGGTAGAGAATTCTGTTCTGAATTGGGTCCCAAGACAGCTGGGATCTGGATCTGACCCTGCCCCCAATAATGACAAAAGCAAAAGACAAAGGCCCAATAAATCTGTAAGCATTAAACGCAGCAATATTCAACACCCCATGTACAGCTTATTTGAAAATGGTACAGCCAACCACAAATATATAACCCATAACCTGCCCTGACATGGAAAGAGAGATTAGCACTTCCAATGCAGGCCTATGTACCTGTTTTTTTTTTTTTTTTTTTTTTGTCAGTTGTCATCGTTACCTTTTGGTGTGGCTTCCAATCTCACCAATGCTGAGTGCCCAACTCCCTCCATGTTGTGCTGTGGAGCTGGAACTCAGTTCAGCTGTGCTGCCACCATAGCTGGATGCTGGAGGTTTGTGGTTCTGATGGTTGAGGACGGGAGAGTTCAGGAAGCCTGTAATTGCTCACACCATTCCCCTGTGTCTCTTTCAGTAGCTCCTTAGTAGATCTCAGCTGACTCTTTTTTAGATTTCTGGGCTCAGCAAGGAGGCTGATGATGTTGCAAAGTCTCCTTGTTTGGTCGCTGCTGCTGTTGCTGCTGCTGCTGCTAGGCATGCCTGGCAGGTGGTGCCAGGAGCACAGATCACACTGATCAGGACCACCACGGATCAGGCCTGCAAGCTCCTCAGTTCGATTCTGGCCATTCTCCTCCTTTCTGGTGGATCTTGCTGTGTCCTGCTTCTCTGGTGTGTCTAAGAAAAACCTATGCTCCTGCACTTTTCAGAAGAAGATTGTATTTTGCTGTAGTTTTGCTTAAATCCCTCTCTGGGCTGGTTTGGCATGGCTCCTATGCTGCCATCTTACCCGGCTAGATGACATGTTTTAATGCATCAAAATTATGTTAGTTTAAGACAATTTGTTTTGAAGATCTATTTCAAGAGGTATGTATTCACGTATATTAAAAGACATATTTATTTAAATGTTATAATTTAAATAAATATTTCTTTAATTTTCTGAAACCAGTACGTGGTAAATTATTGACAACCACCTATCAGCACAAGAAAGCATAACATTTGAATTTTGTTTTGTGTGCTTGTCTTTCTTTCTTTCTTTCTTTCTTTCTTTCTTTCTTTCTTTCTTTCTTTCTCTCTCTCTCTTTCTTTCTTTCTTTCTTTCTTTCTTTCTTTCTTTCTTTCTTTCTTTCTTTCTTTCTAGGCAGAGTCTTATTCTGCATCCTAGACTGGCATTTAACTTATGACAATCTTCTTCATTCAGCATCTCACATGCTGAGAATAAAAACATGAGCCATGGGCTGGAGAGATGATGGCTTAGCAGTTAAGGCGCCTGCCTGCTAAGCCTAATAACCCAGTTCAAATCTCCAGGTCCCATGTTTAGCCAGATGCAAAGTGACGCAAGGGCGCAATGCCGCACTTGCCCACAAGGGGGTGCACACATCTGGATTTCGTTCACAGCAGCTGAGAGACTGCTGGCACGCCCATCTCTATCTGTCTCCCTCTCCCTCTCTCTCTCTGTCTGTCTCTCTCTCAAAAATAAATAAATAAATAAATAAATAAATAAATAAACAAACAAACAAACATGAGCCATTTTACCTGGCTTGAACATTACTCAAACAAATATGTAATTGTTATCCATGAATTTTTCAGAAGGTTACCAGTGAATGCATATATGGCAGTAAACAAATGACAATCAGTGTTGATCTCCTTGGAAAGATTTGTTAAGACTTTTCTACATGCTTTATTGTACTAAAATTGAGTTGGATGCAGGGGAGTGATATGTACCATTAATACCAGTATGCAAGAGGCTGAGCCATGATGAACTAGACTTTGAGGAAATGAGTCTGGAATAGATAGTGAGATATTCTGTATAAAAGAAGGAAAAATATATTGGATTCCCTTTTACGGCCAATACAAGAATGGAATTACTCATTTGGAAGTGATGGAAGCAGAGGGTAATATAAAATATGATGGTCCTTACTAATGTGACCTTAACCATTTGATTTTAGTTAGAGAAGCTGGCCCAACATACAAGAAAACTGAACATTAATTGTAAAGTATCTTAAATTAAATAAGTAATTTATTATTGATTAAATATTTTCCTATAAGTCTTTCTCATATTTCTAAGAGGTAACTTTGTCTGTGATTAATGCCCAGCATACTGGCACACAGAGCATGATAGCCTCCATTTAATAAGAATATTTATTAGCTGAAATCCCCACCATGAGTTAGTAGTCCTGATACAATGATGAGGCTGTAAGATTAGGGATGAAAGCCACTGGTTTACCATGTTATTAAATATTTAAATGTCTTCATGCATAGGTTTGAAATCCAGGTTCTAGTTACTCCATCAGATTGGTGAGGCAGCCCCAAGTGACAATGTTTACATACCAAGTGGGATCATGGAATTATTGCACTGTTCTGTTGTACAGCAACAGTTATGTCACAGCTCCCAGCCTTGAGCTATTGTCAGAGCCAGTCCCTGTAATTGTCCAACCATATAATGACAATTTAAATTGTCCAAAGACAAAGTTCTTCCAAAATCTGACATCAGCTTTTGTAGAACTGAATTCACTACCTCAGTGTCAAACTGGCAGCAGAAGCACTCCATCCCTGCTGCTTCTCTTGTCTGTTCTGAAGCCTGTGTGTATACTGCCTGGTGAGTGCCATCCAGCATGCTTTGCTTGGCAGACTTACAGACACATGGATTTTTCTTTATGCTATTTCATTGTTGAATCAGAATCGAGTAAGTATTGCACGTGAAGAGATATTATAAACACATGTACATTCATCCAACTGTAGAGAAAAACATAACATTGTGTGAGTCTCTCATGCTTTAATAATGTTTATGTAAGACTTCTGACCTTATTGGGAGAGATAGACTTGATGTTTGCTACTGCACTGCTTTAGATATATTATTTCTATCATATTTATTGCTGCAGAAAAATGTGTTCCCTTAATGGCATGCAGCCTAGGCTTCTTTCACTATTAAGCAATAAACCTCAGAAGAAAACTCTAAAAACTGATTTTATGTGCAGGGAAACCTTGCAAGAAGCTACAACTGAGTCAATATGAGATGGTAAGCATGGAAGATTAAAAACATAGAAAAGTATACTATTCTAGATTCTATTTTACTTAGTGATAATATAACGAGTGTGCAAAGCTCTGAGCATGGCATGCACATTGCTGGTTGTTAATAACAGAACTTGTGGATCATTTATTAACATATATTTGGCAAAGTCTACTCTTTCTCTCTATACACACACAAATTATGTATCTATGTCTATGTATATATGTATATAAAACATATGTGCATATGGATTTATGTATACACATACATATACACATATACATCTATATATGCACATAAATATACATTACCTACTCTAAGATGTAGCTCCACCTTTATCTATGTGCTATACCTCATCTTCCTCTCATTAATATTAACAGTGAATTCTCTTATAAAGCAAATGTCCCAAATAATTTGTTAACAGATTTTATGTAACAGAAGATGAATTCCCACAGAAAGATTAAGAGCTGCTTCTGACTGAATAGTAAGTCAGGGGATTGTGGGGAGTGCTAGGGTTGCAGCCTCCGCTGTGTTTGCACAAATGTCTCCCTCTGTAGCCTTAAGGCCCCCTGCCCTCATTCCCAGCTAGTCAACCTCATTTACTGAAAGACCTGGCAGTATGATGCATTGAAATGGTGTGACAACCAACCACTTTAAATCAGCCATTTTTTCCCATTTATTATTATTATCATTATTATTTTAAACAACATATTTTGTATAGATATATAATGTGTTGGTACCCTCTTTTCCCTCATCCCTGACCCCATTCCACAGGGGACCCTCTTTGGTGAGGTTGTAGTTATTCCCCATGGAGTTATGGGTTATGCTTAGTGGGATCATCAGTTAGTTTGTTTTGCGGAGGGGCGGGGGTAGGGAATGCCTCTGGGCCTGATGTCTCAACCTGTGGCTCCTACAATCTTTCCATCCCCCCTTCTGCAAAATTCCCTAAACTGTGGTAGCCCTGAATTTTAAGTCTGCTTCAGTGATGAGCTCTTAGGAGCCTCTGGATCTCTGCTTCGGTAAGTGTTGAGTATCTTTGGGGTCTGTCTCATACACCATGGCAAAATTAGCAATTTCTGATCTTCTACTTTATCCACCATAACAGGAGATGGCCATAGAATGGTTTTAGAATAAATTTAAATGGACCAGTTAATTATAATATAAATTGTTAAAATAATGTCTGTACTCTGAGAAATATATAATATAGTTGTCTAAATGCTACTGTTCCAGTTATTAAATTGTGATTTAATTTTGACTCTTAGGTAGAACTTTGATATTTGAAATGATATTATTTCAAGTAAATTATAACAAACATTGGTATTACCTTATTTGATATTTTTAAGATTAAAAGGTGGTCCAAGTATATTATTCTACTAAGTCCTCCAGTTATTCAATTTGGAAAGTGTGTTCCATATTTATAGATGAGAGAAACTTGGCTCAGCAAAATTAACTTCTTGTTCAAGATCACAGAGAGCAAAGGAGGTGTTTGTATCCAAGCATGGGCTTTCTCCTACTAATTTCTTTTTAATGAATATAAACTATTTAAAACAACAATGCATCCACATTATAGGAAATAAATTTATGTGTATTACTGCTTCAGTGAGTAGGGTGATCATTCCAAAATATCTCCCTCTTTCTCTCCATATATATCTGAAGAGAAAATAAGTGCATATTCTCTAGAAGATGTGAGTAATTAATACAGAAATTATACATTGTGTTGCTGCCTCATTATGGGCAGTGTTGTGTCCTAAACCAGATTATGCAAGATATCAATGACTCAGTGCTTCTCCTGAGTTATATACTTTTTGTAGGTCAAATACTCTGAATAGATGCATATGCATTTCCTATTTTATAGATTGGTGATTTTTGTGTGTATTAAATAACAATGCATTTTTAATGGAACATTCCAAAATTTATGTGCAATAAGATCACAAAATAATTTTAAGTATCAATTTTCAATGAATGCATTATAACTTACTTTAATAAAAAGCCACATAGATGAAAAATTGGAAAGTTCAATGAAAATTAGAGTTTTATCAATTAACAAAGCATTTAAACCTCATATTTTTAATCCTCTCCCATCACCGTTCCTAAAACAATCTTTGAAATTCAGAGAAAGCCTTTGGGTGCTGCATTAGTCATTATATTTAAGTATGATAATTAGCTTACTTAATTTTGTTGGCAGATTTGCCTCTTGGGAAACCATTTATTTATTTGGCTAGTAGTTTGTAAATACCACTTTAAAGGTAAACACACTCAAAAAGATTGATTAATACATAATTTTAAAAAACATACATAGGTTTCTCTGGGATCTAATTTTAGGATATTTCTATCCTAGTAGAATACAAACTAGGTGATTCTTACACTAGCTTTTCCTTTCCATTTGCAATTCTCCTCACAATTTCTCCCAGAGGCTCAGAGGATGGAATTTCACTCAGAAAGCATTGAGGAAGAGAAAGAGATAAAAGAGAATTCTGACATATTTTCTTGCTAAGAGTTTTGTTGTTGTTGTTGTTGTTGTTGTTGTTGTTGTTCTACCATGGTGAAAACTCTAGTTCTTGAAATTACAAAGATAAGAGGTTGGGAAGCATTTACAAATTGCTTGCAAAGCTTCTGGGCCTGGGTGGAATTCTCTTTTCACCCAGATAAACCAGATACAAAAAGTGGCAAAAAGCGTTTGTTATTCTTTTGGAGCAGTAACACACACCCACACACACACACACACACACACACACAGGCAAATAAAAGATACTTTTATGAAAATTTTTTATTTTTATTTATTTTTGGAGAGAGACAGACAGAGAGAGAGAGGGAGACAGATAGAGATGGGTGTGCCAGCAGTCTCTCAGCTGCTGTGAACGAAATCCAGATGTGTTCGCCCCCTTGTGGGCAAGTGCGGCATTGCGCCCTTGCGTCATTTTACATCTGGCTAAAAGTGGGACCTGGAGATTGGAACCCGGTTCTTAGGCTTAGCAGGCAGGCACCTTAACCACTAAGCCATCTCTCCAGCCCTGAAAATTTTTTGATTACTCAAATTGTCACTCATGTTTCATAGATCCAAAAATTATAAAGGACCAAAGGAACCAATTTTGCTTCCTTCTGATATTGCTCAAATAATGTTGTTTGGATATTGGGAAATACAAAGAGCAATTGAAACCATATTTAAAAATCAAACTCTGTCAAACTAAGCTCAACAGACAAGAAGTTCTGTGCCACCAAAGAGAAATAAGTTGTTTATCTGAAGTTCCAAGTAACTAACATGCTGAGAGAGAGAGAGAGAGAGAGAGAGAGAGAGAGAGAGAGAGAGAGAGACAGAGACAGAGACAGAGAGAGAGAGAGAGAGAGAGAGGAGGAAATATGAATTAGACTAGGACTAGGACTGGGACTGATTCCTAACAGGTAAGTTTTAGCTGGCATGTGAAGGGTGTACCCTCTGTTTTAGCATATACCAGGAAAAGAACTTGGATATGATGAATACCTTCATTTGCCTTCAGCCTGTTCCAAACTCCAGTGATCAATTCAGTGGCACCTTCATTTTCTTGAACAGAATGAATAGCTACCCAGTTCTATAAAGCAATTTAGGTCTTTAAATTTGTTGTAATTTTATCTCTTGACATTTGGAGAATCTACATCTTCCAATTGCATCTGTTTTTGCAAGATGAGTTTGAGACTAGCTTAGGTTACAGAGTGAATTCTAGGTCAGATAGGACTAGAGTGAGACTCTACCTTAAAAAAAATAAATGGATTACTTTTGCTATAAAATGTCCAAATATATTCAAAAGTTCTGCTCATTTAACTCAATGAGATTCAGCAAAATGTAAATAGATCTTTTATTTAGAAAAGAAAAAAAGGTGCTTTGAAATATTTCAACTGGAAAATTGATAATGGAAATACAGATAGGGCTCATCATGCTTGAATTTGTTGTAAATTCTTCAAGTTAAGTCATTGCTTATATACATTTACATTCCAATGTCGTTTTGTTCAGGAAAGCATCACATGTAAAATAAATAGTTACTGCTTGAGATGAAGTAAATGGTGTTGTTTGTGGGCTAGTTCTCTTCAGGTAGGTAATTAAAGGATTCTATATTGTATCTTTACAACTGGCCTTATACTTAACCTCTTACATGGGAACTTCCTTTATAGTATTATTTCTATACCCACATGTTCATGTTTTTCAAACACTGTCCTTAAGTTGATTTTAATGTTTCAGCAAAGAAGGATTACATCACCCCACTCCATACACAGGCATCACAACATTACTAAATTTTTGAGCATATTTGAGTTTCATATTTGTCTTCAGTATGTTAAAATTGAGAACTCCTTTACCTCAGCCTCTACTCCCTCTCCATCACCACACTGTGATAGATAGCTTGTATACATGCCCATGTTTTTATTCACTTCGAATAAAAAAATGTGTATTTTAATCAACAAGATAACTAAAATTTCATACTGTATAATATCAATTATTTAATTTATTGAGTATAAAAAGATGCTTCCTAAGGAATAAATATAGCACCACAAATTTATGTGGTAGAGGATAATAATAATCTTAAATTGTTTCACATTTTGATGTAAAATAGCCCAACACTGGCATGATTTCTAAGTTAACTTCCAAGTTTTTCTTATTACTTGATAAATACCTCCATAAATAAGTTATTTTACAAACAATTACTAACAAATTTGGACATTTTCTAGAAAAAGGTGACTATACCTTTGAAATTGCTATAATAAAATGCCTTTGTCAATACTTAGACAAGTTTTCACAATTTAATAAGGACTAATTTTAACATGCTCTCTGAACATAGGTGTCCAAAGATAGTACAAGTTTTTATAATTTTATAGAAAATATATTTTATGTTGAATTAAATTTCTATAGAAATCTGACTCCTTTTCAAAATTAAATTTAGATTTAGAGTACATAGACTGGAGGGAGATGTAATGTTATCTGTTGCTAATGTCTGATTTTACATTATTACTCATGGGAGTTTTATCTGTAGAAAGGAGAGAAAGGGATACTGGCAGAGGACACAGAAGATGGTCACAGCCAGGTTATCAGAGATTCAACAGAGTGATGCTGAAATAACTATATAATATTCTATACAATTATACAATAACAAAGCAGAAAGTTGCTCTGAACAGGTTTAAAACCTGTTGAAAATTATTTTCTCTAGCAATGTATCAGAAATATACATTCACTTTCTATTATAGATGTGACCCATAGTTAGGAACAGTCATTGAGTAATAGACACTTGAACTGAAGGAAATGATTTGTCAGATTATCTGCTGTCATGGAAGTAATTCAAGATATCAGAAAGTACAAAAGATTGGGAAGTCTGGCAATGAAAACACAATGTACCGCAACCAGTGGGACATAATAAAGGCAGCCCTATTAGGGGAATTTATAGTTCTAAATGTCCCTATTGCAAATGTTGATTCAATGCTGATATATCTCAAATAAATAACTTAAGTCCTTGGCTAAATAATAACAGTCAAAAATTAAACGTTCCAGTGGAAAGAAACATTTAAGTTCAGGACATAAATTAATGAAATAGGAATGAAGAAAAAAATTAAAAACATTGAAAAAACAGTTAGTCATTTGAATAAAGAAGATATGTAAAGCACTAAGCAAATTAACTGAAAGAAAGGGAGAAAATACCCTTATCAACAAGATTAGAGATGAAAAAAGAGATATTGCAACAGACTCCAATGAAATTGAGAGAATCATAAGGACATATTACAAAACTCTATATTCCACTAAACTAGAAAATTTGGAAGAAATGAGTGAACTTCTTGACACATATGATCCAACACAGTTAAATCCAGAAGAGATAAATTATTTAAATAGAGCTATAATAAGTATCAAGATTGAAGCTCTAATTAAAATCTCCCAACCAAAACAAATAAACAAAAAAACCCCAGCTCAGACATATTCACTATTGAATTTTACCAGACCTTTATAGAAGATCTAAAACCACTGTTTTTCAAGTTATTCCATAAAATTGAAAAGGAGGGGATAGTTCTTATCCTTTTCTGAAGCCACAATAGACTAATAGCAAACAAGACATAACCTAAGAAATAAAATTATAGACCAATATCCCTGATGAACTTAGATGAAAAGATCCCATTAAAATCCTTGCAATATCAATCCAAGGAGGCATTAAAATATCATCTATAACAACCAAATATGTTTTATCCCAGTGATTCATGCATAGTTCAATATATGTAAATCAATAAACATAATACATTATATAAATAGACATAAAGATAGAAGTCACATGATCACTTGAGTAGATTCAAGAGAGGCCTACAACAACATATAGCATCCATTTATGATAAAAAATGGTGAGACTAGGGTTGGGTCAATCACATGTCAACATAATAAAGGTTATTTTTGACAAACCTAAAGCCAATTCATACTAAATGAAGAATAATCTGAAGCACTCTCACTAAAATCTGAAACAAGCAAAGGTGTCCTCTCTTGCCACAGCTATTTATTATAACACTTTAAGTCTTAGAGCAATAATACAAGAGAAAGAAATAAAAGGCCTACAGTTTATAAGGGAAGAAGTTAAACTAGTTTTATTTGCAGATAATATTTGCACTTAAGAGCTTCTAAGGAATCCATCAAAAAACTCTTAGAGCTGATAACCTCTTTTAACAAAAGAATGTAAAATCAACACACACACACACACACACACACACACACACATAGCAGCAGCAGCCTGTGTATATGACAATGGCAAACATATGGAGAAAGAAATAAGGGAAATAGTCTTATTCATAAATCACCAGAAAATTTTAAATATAATGGAATATTCCTAATCAAGGAACTGACAGAACTCTACACTGATAATATTAAAACAGTGAAGAAGAAAATTGACGAAGACACCCAAAGATGAAAATACCTACCATGCTCTTGGATTGGAAGAATTAATATGATTAAAACGCCTATCCTACAAAAAGCAACATACAGATTCAATGCAATTGCAACCAAAATTCCTGCACCATTCTTCACATAAATAAAATAATAATAATAGTTTCAAAAGTCATATGAATGCACAAAAGTTTTCAGAGCAGCCAACAATGACCTCAACAAAGACAGTACCATATATCACCATACCTGATTTCATGACAGGTTACAAAGGCATGATAATAAAAACAGCATGGTACTGTCATGAAAACCAACACATAGATCAATGAAATAGAAGATCCAGGCATAGATTCAAGTGACTATAGCCACCTGATTTTTGACAAAGAAGCCAACGTGCGAGAGCGCTTGCGCTCACACACACACACACACAAAAGATAGCATTTTCAATAAATGATGCTGAAGAAACTCGGTAACTACATATAGAGGAATTAATCTAGATCCTTTGCTCTCACCATGCACAAAAATCCATTCCAAATGGATAAAAAAAACCCTTAATATAGGACCTGAAATTCAGAAATGGATGAAGAAAAAGTAAGAAGAAGACTCCAAAATATAGGTATAGGGAAAGACTTTCTGAATAAGACTCCAGTAAACCAGGGAATATGACAAACACTCAACCAATGGGACCTCATGAGACTAAAATGCTACTGTACAGACAAGCAAACATCAAATGAATTGGTAGACAACCCACAGAGTGGGAGAAATTCATCACCAGCACACAGAGGCTCAATATGTAGAATATACAAGAAACACAAAAACTAAGAGATGGCTTAGTGGTTAAGGCACTTGCCTAAAAAGCCTAAGGACCTGAGTTCTATTCCCCAGTACTCAAGTAAAGCCAGATACACAAGATGGCACATGTATCTGGAGTCTGCAGTAGCTAAAGGCCCTGGCATACCCATTCTCTCCCAGCCCCCCCCCTTAAATAAATTAATTAAAAAAAAAAACCACACTTTGGTGGGCTGGAGGTTACGGCACTTGCCTGTGGACCCTAAGGACTCTGGTTCAGTTCTCCAGGTCCCAGTAAGCCAGATGGACATGGTGGCACATGCGTCTGGAGTTCGTCTGCAATGGCTAGAGGCCCTGGTATGCCCATTGTCACTCTCTATTCCTCTCTTTGTCTCTAATAAATAAACAAAATCTTTAAAAAAAAAAAAAAAAAGATTAGCCACATGCCTTTAATCCCAGCACTGGGGAAGCAGAGGTAGGAGGATCACCAGGAGTTCGAGGCTACCTGTGACTACACAGTGAGTTCTAGGTCAGCCTGGACTAGAGTGAAATCCTACCTCAAAAAAAAAAAAAAAAAAAAAAAAAAAACTAAGCAATAAAAAGTCAATCAACCCAGTCAAAAAATGGGGAAGGAAGTTTGAGTAATGGATCAGAGGTCAATGGCTTGCTTATAAACCCTAATGACAGGTTTGATTTTCCAGTACCCATGTAAAGGCAGATGCACAAAGTGGTGCATGCATCTGGAGTTCACTTGCAGGGGCTGTAGCCCTAGAAAGCAATTCGCTCTCTCTCTCTCTCTCTCTCTCTCTTTCTCTCTTTGTTTGCAAATTAATTAATTAAAATGGGGTGGGAAACTGAATATAAACTTCTTAAATGAAGAAATATAAATAGTCAATAAAAATCTAAATACATGTTCAAAATCTTTAGCCACCAGGGAAATGAAAATTAATCCTTCTTTAAGATTCCTTCTCACTCTGTTCAGAGTGGCTATCATCAAGTGAAAGAAAGAAAGAAAAAAGAAAGAAAGAAAAAAGAAAGAAAGAAAGGAAGAAGGAAGGAAGGAAAGAAGGAAGAAGAGAAAGAAAATAAAGGAAAAGAAAAAAGAAAAGAGAAATAAATGATGGTGAGGGTGTGGGAAAAGAAGAATTCTTATCAACTGCTGCTGGGAGTGCAACCTTGTACAGTCAACCATGGAAATCAGTATGGAAAGTTCCTCAAAAATCTAAAAATATATCTAGCAGCTGTTCTGGCTATACCATTGTTGGCCATATATCCTAAGGACTCTATACTTTACCAAAGAGATACTTACTCAGCCATGTTTGTTTCTAGTTTATTGTTCACAATAACTAGACAATAGCATCATCCAAGATACCCATCAATTAAAGAGTAAATAAAGAAGATGGGTACATATATACAATGAGGTTTGATTCAGCAGTTAATGAAATTATGAAGCCAGGCATAGTAGTGCATGCCTTTAATTCCAGCACTCAGAAAGGAGAGGTAGGAGGATCACCGTGAGTCGAGGCCACCCTGAGAATACATAGTGAATTCCAGGTCAGCCTGAGCTAGAAGGAGGCCCTACCTTGAACCCCGCCCCCCAACAAAAAAAAGAAATTATGAATTTTGCTGTGAGATGGATGTACCTGGGGGAAAATGTACTAAGTGAGGTAACCTAGGATCAGAAAGACAAGCGTTCCATGTTCTCTTTCATATGTGGATCCTTGCTTGGAATAGTTTTATTTGTTTATATATGTTTATATGTTTATATGTTCAGGAATGTAGAATGAGGTTTGGGAGATAGGATTATAGGAGGGGATAGTAGGAAATCAATGGAGAGACAGACTGAAGGCACTGGAAAGCAATAGAGGAGTCTTGAGAAATAGAAGATGGAAATACAAAAATTGTATGAATAAGTATTATAGCTTACTAATTCTTTGTTAGCTCATTAAAAGATATACTTCTCTAAAAGAGAGAAGGGGGAGAGAGAGAAGGAAGTTTCACCCTGTGGTAGTAAAGAAACTTTACCCTAAAACCACAGACTACTGTTGTAAGTCCCAGGGCCAGAAATGGGTCACCCTCCCATAATGAGCTGTTGGTCAGGGAGGCCTGTGAGGTCACAAAAACAGACCATTTGGTTACCTACCATACTAAATGGCAAGACCCTACTGCTAAAGGTACCTCAGGCTGCAGCCACAGAACATTGAGAGATCAAGCTGGAACACAGATGGAAGTCTGAAAGGCCTAGCTGCCATGGTTCTGGAAAATGCTATGCAAGCTTCTTAGGGAGCAAAATCATCAACAGTGTGAACAAACATTGGATCCTGCAAGCTAAAATTTCATCCAGCCAGGCAAGATGTGTCCACCACTACCATAGTGTTACATATGTTATCGGGGAGCACTGGGGAGATGGTTCAACCATTAAGCACTTCTTGCAAAGCCTGCTGGCCAGGGTTGATTCCCCAGAAGCAATGTAAAGTCAAATAGACAATGTGGCATTTGTCTGGAGTTTATTTTCCATGGGAGGAGACCACATATTCATTATTATCCTCTCTACCTTTTTCTTTCTCTCTCTAATAATAATAATAAAGAAATAAAATAAGTAATGGAGTTAATCAGCTACTCTCTGGATATGAGGCCTGCTCAGGGAGACAGAACTGATAAAAAAATCCAAAAGACTTGGTCATGGACACTCGAGGGAAGCTTCCACTGTTTTTTTGTTTTGTTTTGTTTTGTGGATTTGGAAAGATTAAACCATCAAAAAGACTTTACATGTGAATATTTATCCCTTATGCTCATTGCTGCTTTCATTCTTGATTAAATTTAAGAGATTATATCACATACTAGGGAGATCTAAGATTCATCAAAATGACAAGAATAGGAAAGCCAGTGGCCAGCACTGGGAGAGCCAACTCTATCGCTCCCACCAAGGCCCAGGAAACATTAGAAGAAAGTGGAAGATTCAACACAAGTGCTACTCTCACTGCTATTCACATAACCTTTTCTATGGAGGTTGATAGACACTGAGGAGACACAAAACTCATCAAAGTAGAAAATAAGAGGCTTCTGAGAGCTTAGCACTAATGGAAACTTATAACATGTCCTCCAAGGCTCATGGGACATTGAAAAGTGGGGATGGAAAGAATGTACGAACCATAGGGTGGGAAGGAACATTGAGAGGCACTGTCTTCCCCACAGGAAACAATAGATCCTTTAGTGATCCCACAGTGATAGCCCACCAAGGAAAGTATTCAGTGGAATGGGAGCTGGAGATACAGGATAAAGAAGAGACCCTCATGGGAATATGTTCAATTTGAAGAATGTTCATATATTAAAGTTTCCAATAAAATTAAAAAAAATATATATATATATATATATATATATATAAGATCCACTGTGGGCTTTCTTCAAATACTTACTCACTGTCACAGGTATGTTCAGACTGAAAGGGAAAGGGTGAAAAATGTCATTACAATCAAAATGAATCACACAGCAAGCAAACAAGAGTAGTAATAATCATATTTGACAAGACAGGTTTAATAACAGCAACTCAGAAGATATAAAGAAGGACTCAATACATTACTACATCTTCCATAAGAAGATATAAGTATTACAAATATAAGAGCACTTAATTTTCATCATTACATTCAATTAAAAACATTTCCAGATATAAAGAAACAGATATTTCATGTATAATAATAGTTCATGTCATTAATACCTCATTCTCATCCAAAGATCATCCAGGCTAAATATTAACAAAAATACTTCAGATTTAAATGGTACTATAGATCAATGGATTCAAAAGGTGTCTATTCCTTCCAACAGCTCTTGAATATACATCCTACTCAGTGGCTTATAAAACTGTATCACAAAATAGATCCCTAATTTGATTTTAATTTTTTAAATTTTTATTTTTATTTATTTATTTGACAGAGAGAGAGAGAGGCAGATAGGCAAAGAGAATGGGTGCTCCAGGGCCTCCAGCCACTGTGAACAAACTCTAGACGCATGTACTACTATGTGCATCTGTCTTACATGAGTCCTGTGGAATTGAACTTGGGTCCTTTGGCTTTAAAGACAAGTGCTTTAACTGCTTAGCCATTTCCCCAGTCCCATAGATCCCTAATTTTGAAGTGTCATTCTAGCCTAGACTGACCTAGAACATACTCTGTAACTCACATTGGTCCTGAACTCACAGTGATCCGACATTATATCAGCCTCTGGTGTGCTGACTACTTTTTCTGGCAGGAGTGCTAATTGCACTCATGTTTAGCTCATATTTGTTTTGAACTCATTCTAGTATATGGTATGAGTAGAGATTCAATTTCACTGTTTTATGTGGGGATATCCAATGATCTTAATTCTTTATCTATGACTTCTTTTAGTCCTTTGAACATATTCATAAGAGAAGCCTTAAACATTTGTCTTATCAGTAACATATTTCAGCTTCCTCAAGAACAGTTTTTGGTTTTTTTTGTTTGTTTGTTTCTGTTTTTTGAGGTAGGGTCTCACTCTAGCCCAGGCTGACCTGGAATTCACTCTGTAGTGTCAGGGTGGCCTTGAACTCATGACAATCTTCCCACCTCTGCCTCCCGTGTGCTGAGATTAAAGGCATGCACCACCATGCCTGGCTCAAGAACAGTTTTTAATTGCTGTTTGTTCCCTAGGGATCATACTTTCCTATTGACATCCCTCGCAGTTTTTGTTAAAACTAGACATTTTAGGAAATTTTGTGTAAAAACATTGGAAAGTAGAAGGCATAATTTTATTGTATTTTATTTATTATATTTAATAGTATTGTTCTGGATTATTTTTGTAAAACCATTATTTTCTTTAGTGTGTATTGGGTTAACTTCCTGATCAGCTAAAGATTACCAGGTCTATATAAGTGTCTTAAACTGATTCATCTGCTCCTTTCATCATTGGGTTTTGTATTGCTTGCAGGCATAAAGTGAACAGATGCTCACACAGTTAAAATTCTGTCTTAACCTTTTCTTCCAACTTCCATCAGATCTCTAGATGAGGTATTGGTGACAGATTTAGAGGTCCTGATCTTTTGTGTTATGCTCATGTTTCACAGCCTTCTAGATTGTGCCAGAACTTTTCAAACCCCCTGTGGATATTTTATTACACAAATCTAACATTTCAGATATTTTTTTTCTTTTTTGCTTCAACTGGTTATCATAGTCTTAATAAGTTGAAATATTACCCAGTTGTAGCTAACTCCCCAAAAAACAAATGCCAGGTATTAGGACTTTGTTGCCAGTGTGAACTATGTAGTGTCCAATAATGCAACACTGTGAAGAGGTCTTTCTCAAAGAATATGGCACTTATGTCAAATACAGGCAATATTCTAAGAATGAGACTTTATGGAAAGTTGAAAAGACAGTCTGCAATCTCCTCTAGCTACAGGAAAACTCACAGCTAATGTGGCTACAAGGCTGCTGGTTTTCCACTTTACCATAGATGTAGGCCAAAAAGATGGGAATGCATCAAATTAAAATCCCACTTTTCTTGCTGTTTTTGCTGAGGCTTAGCAGTTTTTCTTGAATTATTATTCTCAGATGGTTGCTAGCCTTTGGTGTGTTTCTATAGACTGAAAATGCAATTTGTATCAGTACTTATTAAATGTTTTCCTTGCTTTTATGGAGAGATAGTTTAATAAAAGTTTTCATTTCAACATCCTAGAAGTCTACCTCAGTCATTTTTACTTTTTATTGTCTTTTCTTTTTACAAAGAAAATATTTAAAATTTTATTTCATGTCACTTTAACATTTGTTTCTTTGTTATAAATTCATTTTTATTACTTAGCATATTCATGGGATCCTGGTCATTTAAATCTGATGCAATTTAGCACATTCATTATTTATCAATTCGGCAATGTTAAAGCTCTATTTCTCCTGTTTTTGTCATGTTTATTATAAAACTCTTGTTAAGAAAAACACGAAGAAAACAATGTATACGCATGCATGTAACACTAATTAAACACAGACAGACAGACAGACACACACACACACACACACACGTGGGATAAGTAGGGAAGAAGAAGGAGTTCACTGGAAGAAATGGGTGACAAGAGAAGGTAATAGTAGGTGAACATGATCAAAATATACTGTGGACAGTATATACATGTGTAGTCACTAAAATAAAATTAAAAACAAAAATATTACATTTTATTATTTCTCCCTGCAGGGTAAATAGATATTTGCTCTAAATATTTTTAAGGTGTTTTCTCTGCTTCTTGTTTTCAAAAGCTTGAATATGAAGTGCCAAGATATTGTTTGTCTTTATATTACTTTGTTGTGTTTTTAAATATTTAATAGTATATCACACAATGATTCAATTCCATTATCCGTTCCTTTGCTCTTAAGGGGCCTCCTATTACATATCAGAATCTTATATTCATCTTATTTCTTTTCTTTTATTCTCTTTTCTCCCTGCCTTTTGTTTTTGTTAGTGCTGGAGATTAATCCTCAAGCTTGCTATATTCCCACCCCTGTTCTGTCTTACCTCCCCCCCTTAAGCATTCAGTCTATATATTTTCCATTATTTCATTTTCCCAGTTAATTATATAATTTTCTGTGCCTTATATACAATTATGTATATGTACATACATATGTGTGTGTTTATTTCAGCAATTTAATATTATGCTTCCAATATTTTGAACTGAGTTTTTTTTAACGGATTTAATTCCCAGGCTTAAATTCTTCATTTCTGCTATGAATTTAGTGGAACAAAGTCATCTATTCTGAATATAGACATTCTCTAGACTTTCTATATGCTAATTTCCATTTTATTCATCTTTTCCTAGTTTTGTTCATTTGTTCCTCTGGAGGGCAGGAGGGCTTAGGTTTTTTTTTTTTTAATTAAATGGTAACCATTGATATGAAATCTTGCAGACATAGTTTATTATCAGTTCAATGTTATACTATTTTATTAAGAATTTTTTATTTTTTTATTTATTTGAGAATGACAGACACAGAGAGAAAGCAGTGAAAAGAGAGAGAAAGAGCGAGAGAGAGAGAGACAGAGAGAGAGAGAGAATGGGTACACCAGGGCCTCCAGCCACTGCAAACAAATTCCAGATGCACCTTGTGTATCTGGCTTCATAGTACTGGGGAATTGAGCCTCCAACCGGTGTCCTTCGGTGTCACAGGCAAGCACTTAACCACTAATCCACCTCTTCAGCCCCTTATTGAAAATTTTTATATGAGTATTTTCTTTTATTTTTCTTGAAGTCAGCTGCAGAAGGAACTGTTCATATTCATGCATGTTTATGTTGATGCTAAGAATTTAATTTTCTGGGAAAACTGCTCTGTTGAAAGTTTGCCTTTATGATTGTTCTGTGCATTCCTCCTGTCCAACTGGAAAGAAGGAGATTTTTCCAACCCCATCCCTTGGTAGCCAGCTCTGAATTATATATCTTTTCTTTCCTGTGTTCCATATAACTACTTGATCCCCAACTTAACTTCCCAGTCTCCAAAAGTCACTCAGCTTCCTGTAGCTTAGCAAAGGCTGAATATTGGCAATTCCCTGGTGGAAGATGGAGCTTGATATTTTGGGCTCATATCTTTATGTTTCCTTTAAATTAGTGACTTTTTCTCTTAACATTTTTGCCTTCCTTGCTTATAAAAGTCTCCTAATGGGTAGTATACAAAGTGTTTCATCGGTTTTCTCGATTGCCCTCTTTAGAAATTATTACATTCTTAAGGGCTCCAGTGCTAATGCTTGGGTGGCTAGTTTGTGAATTTTGGGAAATGATTTGATCCTGAGGGAACTGATTTCAATTTATAAACCCCTTAATTTAATGATAAAAATATGGCTTCAATTCAAGGTGGTAGAAAACCAGAAGTTGGGGCCTAGTTTGAGAAAATATATAAGTGGGGTGGTGCCCTGGAAAAGTAAACATTGTCTCCAGGCCTTGCTGGTCCTTTTTTGCTTTCTTTTTGTCTGGCAGGTGGAGAGTAACTGTTTTCCATGAAGTTTGGCCTCTCTACTTTCTACGTATCCAGAAATAATGCAAACCACTAATCACAGCTGAAAATATGAGACCAAATTAATTTTCCTTCCATAATTATTTACATCAGGTGTTTTGTCAGAGCAACAAATAATAACAAAAACAGAACTTTTATGCCAATACCAGCTCATCATCTTCTAAAGCCATACATACATGTCTCATCACTGTTATATTATAGAAGGATTATTAATAATTTATAAAAACTTTAACACATTCTTACACTAAAGCCATCTCTCCAGCCCCTAGCTTTTAATTTGAAACCAAAGTAATAGAGACAGAAACATGAGCCTTATTCGGAGTCTGGTATGAGTTTCTAATTATAGGTGTATGAGATTCTATCATTCATGAAAATAATCTAAATAGAATCTATTCATTGTTTACAGTGAGGGTAGGTTTTATACTAAATTATAAAGAACAAAAACTGTGTTGCAAAATATAATAAAAGCATATTTGAAACACCTCTAATTAATGCAAACGCTTCAAATGTTATACGGAAATAGATAGACATCAAGTTTACCATACATGCAATGTGTCTGGGGTCAATTATCTTAGAAATGCTTATAAAAAATACTTGATTTTTTTCATACACTTCTGATATTATATGTGTGGTAGGGCTTTTAAGAATTCTACAATTTTACTGGGACAGCAACTAGTATTCACCGGTCAAAAAAACAATACTATACCATTCAGTTTTTGACAGAAAAAGAAAGATTCTGTTAATGCCCATCACCAAGGAGAAAGGAATTAAAATCCTAAAAAATTTATGTCTGGTAAGCAGGGGTAGAGGAATACATAGGACGAAAGAAACAGGGGTACTTCTTTGGGAACCAAAAAAGTTTCAGGGTTCATTTGTTCAGACTTAAATAGTTATCAAGTGAGCGGTTTGGGAAAAGCAATAGGTAAGTTATCATGTTCTGTGTAATGTGGTGAAGATGTGACATGTAAACATCATTGACTGGATAAACTCACCTTTTTACCTGTCTTTATGGCCATGAATATATGGACAAGGATATTTTCAATCTATGCTTCAGACATTTTCTGAAAATCATAATAAGCACATTGTTTCAAGGGAATTTGTGATCAAGTATGTCCAGGAATTAAATAATTTGGCATGCCATTTAGATTTTGTCAGAAAGAAGAATACACTGGAAAATATGTAGGAAAGGATATGAAACTACCTTGGCTCTCCAGGAACACCAGCCTCGAGGCATCATGTACCCAAAAATAAGCAGGACTAGGTGTGGCATGTAATAGAAGCAGCACTTTTTGTCATACTGTAAACTAGTTATAGATTTCTATAAGGTGACTTCTAATAGTCACACAACAACAGAATCATTTAAGAATGCATTTCTCAGTAAGTGTTCCCATATCCTGTATTTTTATTGAATTTAAAATTGAGCTGAATTGCTTTGTGACCTCCTTTAAAGCTAGAAAGTGGGAGAAAAGCTTGGTAATATAAAACTAATGCTAATGTGAGGAGGGAAGTAAGAAATGATTGATTATGCAAGTCTGTAAAAGGAAGTATTTTCAAAGCTATTTCTAGCTCAGTAAATCAAAAAATAGCTTGCCAGATGTGACTTCTAGTTTTTCAAAAAATATATCATTTTCTATATGCATTTAGGAATCAGGGAAAAGTTTTATATAGAGCAACACATGCAGAGAAAAATGGGCTAGAATTCTTACCTTCCACTCCCCTTTTCTTTTCTCCCTTCCTGTTCCTCCATACCTTCCTTCTTCCCTTCCTTCCGCCTATCTTTATATTTGTGTGAAACACACAAGTTTGTAAATTGAACAGAATTGAGATAATTCCTTGTTGCAGACAGCATCAGGTTCGCTGAGATGAACTTCCAGACCAGGCACAGTTATGGAGGAAGGGATATTATTTATTGAAGCTTACAGATCCAGGGGAAGTTCCATAATGGCAAGAGAAATGGCCTGCTCTTCACAGGACCAGGCAAGAGAGAGAAAAGCCAACAAACCACCACAGCACACAGAGCAAAACTACAGCCAAAAGGTCACACAGCACACTTCAGGAACTCCTGCTAGGCACATTTGCATATCTTTACAATGGAATCTCAAACCAACCATTAACATCTTAAGACCAGCCCCCAGTGACATTGCCTCTAGCAAGGTGATTGCAGATACAAACTATAACTAATAAAACACTGAATATATTGGGGGACATATATTCAAACTACCACATTCCGCCCCTGGCCCCCAATAGATTTATAATTATCACACATTGTAAATTGTACTCAGTCCAATTTCAAAGGTTCTCACAGTCTTGATCAACTTAAGATAGTGAGTCTTGTAAAATCAAACAAGTTAAATACTTTCAACATGTAAAGGAACAGAGTAAACATTTTTAACTGGTAAAAGGCATAGCAAAGAGAGACTAGAATAATGCAAACTCAACTATCATCAGCCGTCATCAAACTTCTGCAGTTCAAGTTCAATATAACCAGAGACTGACAGTCTCCAGTTTTTCCAATTCTGCCCCTCCAGCTGGGCAGAGTCGCCAGGGAAAACTTTCATCCCATGCCAACACTGCACTCCATGGTAGCCCTTTTGCACAGTCCTGGTATATCCAAAACATCTTCAGGTCTCCATGCAAACCACGGTCCATCTTCCAAAGGCTCTTCCAGCCTATTCCTGAGGGTCTTCATGCCCTGCCTCATGCCGCATCTCAGCAGCGGCTCCTGGAACCGTGTGCAATTCATGACCATTCTATGCATTTTTCATATTTCCAAAACTAATACCAGGTGTGCAGGACACAGCCATATTCTTAATCTAGGGACAAAATAAACCATAGCCTTGAAAAGCAGGTTCCTTCTCCAGTCAGCTCTTTCCAAGAATTTGCATTTTTAACAGTCTTTCCTCAGGCATCCTCTCCATTGTTTTAATGTAAATGCAGTCCTTCCACCTTCCTTAAGATTGCTAATGCACCTAAACCAGCCTCAATGCCTCTACTTTTAACTTGCTTCAGGTTTTCCAACTTAAAATCTTAAAATCTCAGTCCCGTACCTTTAGCCAAGCACATCAGTCCATTACAAATTTAACCTTGATCAAACTTTCTGGGCCTGGATAGCAGAACGTAGCCATCCCTTATGCCAGTAGCCCAGTTCCAACAAAGTCCTCTGCAGTCTTTCCTTCCCCTTAGAAAGCTCATAAGCCAAGCCTCGAAGTTCAATACAGTCTGCATTTAGCATTCTCAAACTCTCGTCAAAATAGTCCATAAAACTTGGCTTACCACTCCAGAAGGCATCTTCAGTTGCAAGCACCAAGTCCATGCCCATTCCTCCAAAACAAAAATTCCAAAAGACGAATATCCACACGGTCAGGTTCATCTCACCCCACACTCCTCGGTACCACTTTACTGTAGCAGACAGCTTCAGGTTCGCTGAGATGAACTTCCAGAACAGGCACAGTAATGGAGGAAGGGATATTATTTATTGAAGCTTACAGATACAGGGAAGTTCCATAATGGCAAGAGAAACGGCTTGCCCTTCCCAGGACCAGGCAAGAGAGAGAAAAGCCAACCAGCCACCACAGCACACAGAGCAAAACTACAGCCAAAAGGTCACACAGCACACTTCAGGAACTCCTGGTAGGCACATTTGCATATCTTTACAATGGAATCTCAAACCAACCATTAACATTAACATCTTAAGTGACATTGCCCCAGTGAGGTGATTGCAGATACAAACTATAACTAATAAAACACTGAATATATTGGGGACATATATTCAAACTATAATTCTAACCCCAATAGATTTATAATTATCACACATTGTAAATTGTACTCAGTCCAATTTCAAAGGTTCTCACAGTCTTGATCAACTTAAAGTGAGTCTTGTAAAATCAAACAAGTTAAATACTTTCAACATGTAAAGGAACAGAGTAAACATTTTTAACTGGTAAAAGGCATAGCAAAGAGAGACTAGAATAATGCAAACTCAACTATCATCAGCCGTCATCAAACTTCTGCAGTTCAAGTTCAATATAACCAGAGACTGACAGTCTCCAGTTTTTCCAATTCTGCCCCTCCAGCTGGGCAGAGTCGCCAGGGAAAACTTTCATCCCATGCCAACACTGCACTCCATGGTAGCCCTTTTTGCACAGTCCTGGTATATCCAAAACATCTTCAGGTCTCCATGCAAACCACGGTCCATCTTCCAAAGGCTCTTCCAGCCTATTCCTGAGGGTCTTCATGCCCTGCCTCATGCCGCATCTCAGCAGCGGCTCCTGGAACCGTGTGCAATTCATGACCATTCTATGCATTTTTCATATTTCCAAAACTAATACCAGGTGTGCAGGACACAGCCATATTCTTAATCTAGGGACAAAATAAACCATAGCCTTGAAAAGCAGGTTCCTTCTCCAGTCAGCTCTTTCCAAGAATTTGCATTTTTAACAGTCTTTCCTCAGGCATCCTCTCCATTGTTTTAATGTAAATGCAGTCGGGCCACCTTCCTTAAGATTGCTAATGCACCTAAACCAGCCTCAATGCCTCTACTTTTAACTTGCTTCAGGTTTTCCAACTTAAAATCTTAAAATCTCAGTCCCGTACCTTTAGCCAAGCACATCAGTCCATTACAAATTTAACCTTGATCAAACTTTCTGGGCCTGGATAGCAGAACGTAGCCATCCCTTATGCCAGTAGCCCAGTTCCAACAAAGTCCTCTGCAGTCTTTCCTTCCCCTTAGAAAGCTCATAAGCCAAGCCTCGAAGTTCAATACAGTCTGCATTTAGCATTCTCAAACTCTCGTCAAAATAGTCCATAAAACTTGGCTTACCACTCCAGAAGGCATCTTCAGTTGCAAGCACCAAGTCCATGCCCATTCCTCCAAAACAAAAATTCCAAAAGACGAATATCCACACGGTCAGGTTCATCTCACCCCACACTCCTCGGTACCACTTTACTGTAGCAGACAGCTTCAGGTTCGCTGAGATGAACTTCCAGAACAGGCACAGTAATGGAGGAAGGGATATTATTTATTGAAGCTTACAGATACAGGGGAAGTTCCATAATGGCAAGAGAAACGGCTTGCCCTTCCCAGGACCAGGCAAGAGAGAGAAAAGCCAACCAGCCACCACAGCACACAGAGCAAAACTACAGCCAAAAGGTCACACAGCACACTTCAGGAACTCCTGGTAGGCACATTTGCATATCTTTACAATGGAATCTCAAACCCACCATTAACATCTTAAGACCAGCCCCCAGTGACATTGCCTCTAGCAAGGTGATTGCAGATACAAACTATAACTAATAAAACACTGAATATATTGGGGGACATATATTCAAACTACCACATTCCTATTGCTAAACAAATATGCTTCAACATTACAAGGATTTTTAATGCTAACTTAATATCAAAAAGGGCTAAACATGGCAAAGTTTGAAGTCTCATTAAATTCAGTTGTTCTCTAATTTTTTACTATACTTTTTATTTTTATTTATTTATGAAAGAGAGAGTAGAAGGAGAGAGGGAGAGAATGGGCACTCCAGGGCATCTAGCCTCTGCAAATAAATTCCAGACACATGTACCACCTTCTGCATCGTTCTTTGTGTGGGTACTGGGGAAATGAACCTGGGTCCTTTGGCTTTTCAGGCAAACACCTTAACCACTAAGCCATCTCTCCAGGCCTGTTACTATGAAATTTTTAAACTTATTCATATATTATATATGTAATAAAACACAACTTCCAAGTTAAACTTCAATCCTTAGTATTAGTTAGCTGTACTTTGTAGCTTGCTTGTCTTTTCAGCAATTGCATCATTCTTTATTTTAGGATCTTGTGTAATAATCCATGTTATTTCTTAGAAGCACATGCCTATAAAGTAGTAATTTTAAGGCATGAACCATCCATAGAAGTATTTCTGTTCTTTATATTACCTTGGTAATATGGCTATGGAAATCAAGATTCAAAAGGTAATATGTTTCTTTATGTACTAATAAAATATATTACTTTCTGCTATATTTTACTACAAAAATTTGAAACTTTGTTGTTTGTAAAATTTATTTGAGGTATATATATATATATATATACACAAAGCTTAGGGGTGGATAAATGGCTTAGGTGTTAAGGCATTTGCCTGCGAAGCCAAAGGACACTGGTTTAATTCTCCAGGACCCACATAAGCCAGATGCACAAGGGGCACATGTATCTGAAGTTCGTTTCCAGTGGCTAGAGGTCCTGGTGTGCCCATTCTCTCTCTGTCTGCCTCTCTTCTATCTCTCTCTCTGCTTGCAAATAAATAAATAAAAATTTAAACAATTGTCTATAACATTAAAAAAATTACAAAGCTTAGAATCTATCTCTAATATTCTTGTCCAGAAATTCTTAGGAAAAGTTGAGATGTCAGAATTTTCATGAATACTTTATAATTTTGCTATTAGTACTATGGTTTTCTATGTAACAAACATTGTAAAATTTTAGTTATTACTATTTACTCTCTATAACTTATTATGTGTCATATAAAATAATTTAAAACTTTAACATATCAAGTCATGTTTTTTTTATGTGTGGTGATTTTTTTTCATTATTAAAAAGCCTTTTTTATTTTAAGCCCCAACATTTTTGAAAATTGAATTGATAAATCTGCTGAAGAACTCAGAAAATTGTTCACCTTCTTACATTATGCCTTCTCAATATTAAGTCTTAATTCTCTTTCTGATGTCCAGATAGACATCTAAACAGTTACCACCTTAGAAGAAATAGTTCCTTGAAACAGACACTTTTTCAAATCTAATTAATTTATTTTTATTAGTTATGCACATAATGTGAAAACATTCATGTTGGTGCCATTGATAGTCTCTTCCCTGTTCTCCCACCCTCTGAAGGAACCCTCTTCATTGGGGAATGTGGGTTGTGCATTATGGGGGTAGCCATCAGTTATGGGGAAGAGTCAATGTCTCTGTGTATAATGACCCAACTTGTGGCTCTAACAATCACTCCACCCCCTCTTCCATGAATTTTCCTGGCCCATTTTGGGTTTGTGTTAGGTCTACTTCAGTAATGAGGTCTTGGGACCCTCTGTGTCTCTGGATATCTAGTTTAGTAGGAGTTGTGTGTTTCCTGTGCCTATCTCCTTCACCTTTGTGTTGGTATCAGGTTCACCAAGAAAATGGCACTCTTGCTTATTTTCCCAATTACTCTATGGTTTCAGCTGGGGCCCTGGTGATGTGCTATAGGCTGATCCTCTCCTCAGATTCAGCGTCCATATGAAAAAGATAAGCAAATTCTCCAACAGAGAGAGAGAAGTCAGCAACAGATAAATGGGATAACCATTATTATTTTAGAGAGAATTTTATAGGTATAGGCCATCTTGTAGCTCACAATTGGTGGGAGCTTGATATTGGACAGAAATCTCATTTTTTGGATATGGTTCTGACTTGTTTCCCAGTTCCATCTATGAGTTCCATTCCATTCAGTGTATCTGTTAGCCAAATCAAGAGCAGTTGGTTACCCACCATGCTTGATTGCCACTACCGCACTTCTATGAGCATTGCATCAGGTTGTTTGCTGCTAAGTAGCTTAGACCATGAGTTGCTTGGACCAATGTTGGTCATTTTCTCCCAGTTGCTCATGTAGAACCTTCTTGCACTAGAAAAGCTAACTGTCTGGTGACTGACTCTCTTCCAGATTCCAGCCAGGTCATTCCATGTTACATACCAATAGCTTATGGTGTCTTCGGCAGTAGGCTCTTACCATTAACCTTTGGTGGGTCATCAAGTACTCTGACAGAAATCTGTCTTCTTTTGGAAAACCTTGTAGGTCTACCTGATCAACAGCTCACTGTGGAAATTAAGTGCATGCTGGTACTGGGATTTACAGGCCAATGACAAAGAAAAGGAAAGAAGAAAAAGATAAGTAACATAAAAGAGAAAGAGAGAAGAGAGAGAGAGAACAGAAGATTAAGGTTAATCTTCATCATACTCTCTCCAGGGCCCTGTGATTCAGGTGTTCCCTCTAAGGACCTGATGAAGGTTCAACCTTTTAGTCTGTCTTTCAGGATATAGGATTTTATGGTACCGTTTCCATATGAGTCCAGTTTTGGGTCCCTCCCAGCCTTACCCTCCCCTCCCTTCCTACCATCCCTATTGTTTTGTCCTCAACATGCTTATTAGGTATGTCAACATCTTGGGCACATTCAGGATAGGAGCCACAGATGAGTGAGACTATGCAACGGTTATCTTTCAGTGATTGGATAAGTTTGCTGAGAATGACCTGTTTCAAGCTCAACTATTTTTCTTCAAACTTCATTGTGCCATTTTTCCTTACTATCTGTAGAATTCCATCATGTATACAACATCTTGTTTATCCATTCATGAAATGATGGACACCTGGGCTTTTCCAGCTCTTAGCTATTATGAATTGAACAGCTATAAACATGGTTGAGCAAATATCTCTGGTCTGAGGCATGGAGCATTTAGGGTAAATGCCCAATAAGGGAATAACTGGATCTTTTGCTAACTCTATAGTCATCCTTTTTAGGAGTCTCCATATTGCTTTCCATAGTGGTTGTACCATTTTACATTCCCACCAACAATGAATGAGGTTTCCTATTTCTCCACAGCCTCACCAGCATTTGTTTTCAATACATTTTTTTTTTTTTTTTTTTTTTGAGGTAGGGTGTCACTCTGGCTCAGGCTGACCTGGAATTCTCTATGTAGTTTCAGGGTGGCCTTGAACTCACGGTGATCCTCCTACCTCTGCCTCCTGAGTGCTGGGATTAGAAGCATGCACCACCACGCCCGGCTCAATCGATTTTTTAATATTAGCTTTCTTTACTGTGGTAAGGTTGAATCTCATAGTTGTTTGAATTTGCACTTCCCTGATAATTAGGGATGTTGAACGTTGTCTTAAGTGTGTGTTTGCCATTTCTATTCCTCTGAGAACTCCCTGTACAGTTTTCTGCCCCATTTTGTGAATGGGTTGTTTGACTTTATTTGTTAGGTTTTTGAGTTCTTTGTAAATTCTAGAAATTAGGCCTCTGCCAGTTGTATAGCTGGCAAAATTTTCTACCATTCTGTGGGTAATCTGTTGGCTCTGATTATTGTAAGTTTATCTGTGAAAAAAAAAAAACAAAAAACTTTTCAGCTTCATGCAATCCCAATGGTTCATTGATTGTTTAATTTCCTGAGCTAGTAGAGTTTTGTTCAGGAAGTCTTTTCCCAGTCCTATATCATGGCAAGTTCCTCCTATTTTTTTTCTTCCAGTAGTATCAGAGTTTCCAGTCTTATATTGAGGTCTTTGATCCATTTGCACTTGATTTTTGTGCATGGCAAGATGTGTGGATCAAGTTTCATTTTCCTACATATGGGCATCCAGTTTGTCCAGCACCATTTGTTGAAGATGCTGTCTTTTTTCCAGTCTACATTGTTAAGGCCTTTGTCAAGTATCAAGTAGCTGTAGTTACTTGAACCAAAGTCTGGGACCTCAATTCTGTTCCATTGGTCTATTTTCCTATTTTTATGCCAGTACCATGTTGTTTTTAATTATTATGGCTTTGTAGTATACCTGTAGATCAGGAACAGTGATGCCTCCAGAGATGTTTCCTTCGCTGATAATATGCTTGGATATCTGAGGCCTTCTGCCATTCCATATGAATTTTGAGATCATCTTTTTGTATCTCTGTAAAGAAAAATATTGGGATTTTTATTGTTATTGCGTTAAGTCCATATATTGCTTTGATAAGATTGCCACTTTCACAATGTTAATTCTGCCTATTCAGTCCTCCTCAATTTCTTTCTTGAGTGTTTTTATGTTTTCATTGTATAGGTCTTTCACCTCTTTGGTTAATGTTATTACAAGGTATTTTATTTATTTGTTTATTTTGTTGCTATTGAAAATGGGACAATGTCGCTTATTTCTTTCTCTGTATCTTTGTCTTTTGCATATAGAAAGGCTACTGATTTTTGTGCATTGATTTTATATCCTGTTACATTGCTGAAGAAGTTGATCACCTTTAAGAGTTTTGAGATGGAGGGTCTCAGGTCACTTATGTATCCAATCATGTCATCTGTGAATAGGCCTAACTTCTTCTTTTCCAATTTGTTTCACTTTTATTTCTTTCTCCTGTCTTATTGATTGAGCTAGGACTTCCAGTACTATGTTGAAGATCAGAGGAGAGAGTGGACACCCCTGTCTTGTTCCTGACCTCAATGGAAATTCCTTCTGTCTCTCCACATTAAGTATTATTTGGGCTTTAGGACCTTCATATTATACCTTTATTATGTTGAAATATAAACTGTCTGTGCCTATTCTTTCCAATGTTTTGATAATGAAGTTATATTGTATTTTGTCAGAGGCCTTTTCTGCATCTATTGAAATGATCATGTGGTGTTTGTATTTAAGTTAATTTATGTGGTATAATACATTAACAGATTTCCGTATGTTGAACCACCCCTGTGTTACTGGGATGAAGACTACTTGATCAAGGTGGATAATGCTTTTGATGTGTTGTTGAATTCGGTTTGCAAGGATTTTGTTCAGGACCTTTGAATCTAAGTTCATCAGGGAAATAGGTCTATAATTTTCTGTTCTTGTGGCATCTCTGCCTGGTTTTGGAATTAGGGTGATACTAGCTTCATGAAGGAGATAGGGATCTCTCCTTGTTCTCCAATTGTGTGGCACAGTTTGAGTAAAATTGGTTTCAGTTCTTCCATGAAGGCTTGATAGAATTTACCTGAAAAGTCATCTGGTCCTGGACTCTTCTTTTTGGGTGTTTGATTACCTTTTCAATCTTGATAGGTATGATAATTTTTTTTTAAGGAGATTAATATGCTCTAAGTTTAGCTTTGGTAGGTGGTATGTGTCTAGCAATTCATCCATTTGCTCCATATTATCCAGTTTCGTGGATTAGAGGTTTTTGAAATAAGTCCTGATGATTCTCCTAATTTCACTTATGTCTGTTGTGATCTCTCCTTTTTCATTTCTAATTGTGTTAATTTGAAGTGTCTCTTTTTTTCCCTTGATCAACATGGCCAGAGGTTTATCAATTTTGTTTATTTTTTTCAAAGAACAAGCTCTTTGTTTCATCAATTTTCTTAATTGTCTTCTTAATTTCCAATTCATTAATTTCTGCTCTGATCTTAATTATTTCTTTCCACATGGAGCTTTTTGGGTTGGCTTCTTCTTGTTTTTCCAATACCTTTAGGTGGATGGTTAGGTTATTGATTTGGGATCTCTATCTGTCTTTGTTATGTAGGCATTTAGTGCTATGATTTTTCCCCTAAGGAATGCATTCATCGTGTCCCATATGTTTTGATATGATATGTTCTCATTGTCATTCATATTGTAGAAATTTTTCAATTTAGATTTTTATTTAATTCACTACCAATTTATTGTTTAAAAGTGTGTTTACTTTCCAGGAGAGGGTGAGATTCCTGGTGTATCTTTTGTTTTTAATTTCTAGCATTATAGCATTGTGGTCTGATATCATGCATGAAATTATGTCGATTTCCTAAAAATATGGAGGCAGGCTTTATGACATGGTATATGATCTATTTTAGAGAAGAATTCTTGGGCTGCTGAGAAGAATGTGTAATCTTTGGATTTTGGGTAGAATGTTCTGTACATGTCCATTAGGTCTATTTGCTCTATGGTGTTGTTGAGCTCTCTTACTTCCCTGTTAATTTTCTGTTTAGATAATCTATCTATTGCTGATAGTGGTCCCCTAGTATGATGGTGTTGGTGGTTATTTCTGTTTTGTTGGCAAGTAGGTTTTGTTTTATGAATTGTGGTGCATTGTGTTTGGTTCATAAAGATTGATAATTGTGATATCCTCTTGCTGGATCATTCCCTTCATAAGTAAGCCGTGACCTTCTTTGTCTTTTTTTTTGATTACTTTTGGTTTGAGTTCTATTTTAATCCAATATTAGTATAGGAACACCTGTTTGTTTCTTATTTACATTTGTTAGGAATATCACTTTCCAGCCTTTTACCCTGAGAAGGTGTCTGCCTTTAGTGGTGAAGTGGTTTTCTTGAAGACAGCAAATTGTGGAGTCTAACTTTCTGATCCACCCTGTTAGCTTATGTCTCTTGATGGGTTAATTAAGGCCATTAATATTTAGGGTAATATGTATGAGGTTTTATTTAATCCCTGACATATTGTGGTGATTCATGTGGTTTGGTTTTTGCTTATTTGTTTGTTTTTTGGACTTTGAAGTTTTTTGTGCCTTCTCTGTGTTTGGTTTTGTGATGTGCTTCTTATAGGCTCTTGAGGTTGTTTATTTGATTCTTCTGTGTGGAGAATTCTGTGAAGTACTCTCTGCAGGTTTGGCTTTGTGTTCATAAAGTTGTACAGTTGAGTTTTATCATGGAAACATTTTTCTTTTACCATCTATTATGAGGGATGCTTTGGCTGGGTACAGTAGTTTGGCTTAACAGCCATAAGTTTTTACACTTTGCAGTGTTCCATTCCAGACCCTTATGGCTTTCAGTGTTTCCATTGAAAAGGGTGAAGTAATTCTGATGGGGTTACCTTTATATGTAATGCTTTGTTTCTCCCTAGCTGCTTATGGGAGTTTCTCTTTGTTATCGATGTTTAGAATCTTAATGATAATATGTCTTGGAGAATTTCTCCTTTGCTTCAGTGTGTTTGGAGTTCTGTTAACTTCTTGTAACTTGATGGGACTTTCTTTTGAGAGTGGGAATGTTTTCTTTTATAAATGTGTTGAATAAGTTCTCCATGTCATGGTCTGAATTTCTTCCCCTTCTGATATCCCCATGATCCAAATGTTGGGATGTTTAAGGGTATCCCACAGTTCCCTCATGTTCCGTTCACAAAAAATTTTTAACTTACTAAAACTTTTGGATTCACAAACTGTTTCTTCTGCTTTGTCTTCCAGTTCTGAGTTTCTATCCTCCACATGGCTGACTCTATTCTTGAGAGCTTCTCTTGAATTTGGGGCTTGTTCAATTTGTTTTGTATTTTCTACTGTATATATATATATGGTTTCCATCCTTCTGTCAAGTTCCCTTTTCACATCATTTCCTGATTTTCTGATTTTCTTAATGCTTCTTGGAATTCATCCTTGCATTTATTTATGTCTTCATTGAGCTTAGCCAGCAGGTTATTGAGATTTCCTCTTTTTTTTTGCTCTCCTTCAGGTCATTTAACTATCTTTGGAGCCCTTCCTTTTTTTTTTTTTTTTTTTTTTTGTGGATTAGGTCTAATCTAACAAGCACAGCATTCATACAATTATTGGCCCTTTGTTGATTTTCTACAAGTTCTGCTGTTTTCTTGGCCAGGGTTGCATTGCTTATGTCTTCATTTTTGGGTTCTGATCCTATCACCTCTTCTATGTTTTGATTAGAACCACTCATTGGGTGACTGGGCAATCTTTTTGGAGTTACTTGCATTTGATTTTTCATGTTATTCCTTTTGTGCTGTGGTCTGCCCATCACAGTGAAGGAAACTTGTTATATTTAGGAGGAAGGTGTAGTTTACCCTTGAAGGGTCTTCAGTGATTATTCCCTTTTTTTTGCTTTGATTAGGCTTCTGATGGCAGTAGGGCCTGCCTGCTCAGAGGTCAGGGGCCCATAAGGGTGTGGTGAGAGTCCGAGTTTCTGATGAAGGGGGTTGTTCTTCAGTGTTTTGGGGTATGGGAGTGCATCATCAGGTGGCCTGAGGTGCAGGGGGTGGAGGGGGCAATCGGACACAGCAGACTGGTGTTGCTACTGGTCTGTGGTGGGGGGGGGTAAGGGAATTCATGGTGGTTGCATGATGCTGAGGGTTCTTGGGTGGGACAGTGGGTCCATTGGGACTATGTTTCAGGGAGTGGCTGGGACTGCAGGGTCCAGTGACAAGGCAGGGCAAGGATACGGGACTGCTAAGGGTCAGGTGAAGCACAAGGCTGGGGGATTGGTGGTGGTCCAGGTGGGGTGGCAGGAAAGTGTTGGGAAGGATAAAGAATAGCCTGTTGTCCTGGGTCCAGATCACTCACAGGGTGAGAGAAGGTGAAGTGGTGAGGGGCACGGTGTATTCTTTAGTAGTTTCCACCCTGGGGTATGGCAGGGTGGTGGTGGGGGAATGGAGGGGTTTGTATGTGGAGTTCCTGTGCCGGGGGTGGGGGCAGGCAGCAGTGAGGGGGAGGGAGGAGTTTGTGAGTGGAGTTCCTATGCCAGGGGTGAGGGCAGGGCTGCAGCAAGGGGGTGGAGAAGTTCATATGTGGAGTTCCCCAACCTGTCAGTGGGGGTGGGTGGCAAGGGGGTCAGAGTTCATGCATGGAGTTTCAGTGCCTTGGGGTGGGAGTGGGGCCACAGTGAGGGGGAAGGAGTTCGCACATGGGCACATCAAGTTCCTGTGCACAGAGAGTGGGAATGGGGTGGCTTAGGGGGGCAGAGCTGGCATGTGGGGTTCCTGCTGGGGGGTGCGTGGTGGAGATACAGAAGGAGCAGTTCCTGATTGGAGTTCCTTGTGCAGGGAAGGTGGGGGTGGTGCAACAAAGAGGGATGGAGGAGTTTGAGTGTGGAGTTCAAGTGCCTGGGGGGCGGGACAGTGTAAAGGCCAAGGAGCTTGCCTGTGGAGTTCCTGCACTACACCTGGGGGTGGGCGTGAGGCAGCTGGGAAGGGGGCAGAGGAGTTCAGTAGGGGATTTCCCATGCACACAGAGAGGAGATGGGGCAGCAAGGATGACAGAGCTCGCTTATGGAGCTCTGCAGTGGCGCTTGGGGGGGGGCGGGGGATTCTAGTCTGCTGGCCTGGGTCCATTTAGCTAGTGCAGGAGGAACCTGTGGCTAGGGTGTTTGAGGGGATTGGGGAACTGATGGGATACCTGAGAGCATGGGAATCAGAGGACGCCCTACTTTGCTCCGCCACACCTTCCTACTGAACCCTAATGAACCCTAAAGGTCTTACCTTTCTTTCCCCACCAGGTGAGGCATATTTAGATGGATGCCATCTTCACCAGATGTGGACATAGACACATTTTGAAGATTCATAATCTAAACATTTTTCAGTGGGATTGAAGAAATAAAAAGAACTGTCTTATGGCAAGCTCAATCCCATAGTGAAGCAAGTTCCTGACATAAATATAGCGTGTTTGGTAAGATCAACTCAATAAGTAAAAACATCAACATTCAGAAACAGTAAAACCTTTAAAAATCAGAGAAATTATTAAAGATATAAAACTACTGGCTTTTATAGTAAACATCATATTTATACAACCTTCAAACTAGAAATATCCAGAGTAGCTATATATATATTTTTTTCTGTAGTCAACCATTATTCTAAAGATGTCTCTGGTCAGGAGGGACTACATTTTT
The DNA here is from genome assembly GCA_036365145.1 of Orientallactaga sibirica. NCBI lineage: Eukaryota > Metazoa > Chordata > Mammalia > Rodentia > Dipodidae > Orientallactaga > Orientallactaga sibirica. The sequence continues at coordinate 28,327,743 of JAEOAD010000021.1, read as the reverse complement.
GTTGAAATAGTTTCATCCTTTAGGGAACATTTATGAGACAAACTCATTATGTGGGTTCAGGTATAAGTGAGGATCAGTTTAATAAAAACTATAGATGGAGGTTTCCCCCCAAAAGTGTAGGATGTATGAAGGCAAGAGGAGGAAAGTTCATGGAAAGTTGGATTAAATAAATTGACCCAAATGTGGCTACAAAAATAAACAAACAAACAAACAAACAAATAAATAGTAATAGAGTAAAATAAGATAGGTGAGGAGGGTATCTGAATATCTCACAGTTCTAGTGATGAGCCCTGAAATAGTTTAAATACAGATTATTCCTCCATTTCTAGGAATCTGCTTATTTTCAGAGCTGTTGCTAATGCAAAGATGAAGAGTTCTGGTACTGCAGATATACTGCTCTGACCCAGTCAGAGCATAATAAGCCTAAGGGGAGAATTGGCCCATTTGAGCTGTGCACAGTGAGCTATGGTTAATAGCTGCATATTCTTCAATGAACACTGGGAGTTCTACTTATTTGAAAGGGATAAAATGATTCTCGGTTACAGAGTTTACTATCTGGCATAATAAATTCTCCATACTGCTTACATGCTTTCTCAGTCTGTGAGATGCTCTCTTAATGAACGGATATTCTTCTGACAGCTCTGACTTCTCAGTGATCACTTCACACAACAAATGGCTTTTAAAGTTCAATAATTCTCATTTCCACAGCATGTGTCTGAAAAGCAAAACACACTCTCACACTGCATCTTTCTAGCAGCATTGTGCTTGCCAACAGTTTTGTTAGCACATATGTTAGACACTTGTTCAGCAGTGGGGAGCAGCATTGTCATGTACAGAGCAGTCACCTGATTTGTCAGGTTGCTTGATGCATACCACCCTTTCCATAAAATTTTGCTTGTTTATTACACTAACTATAAAGCAATTTTTATCACTTTATCAAGATATCATGCATTGTGGGATAAACATTAAAAGTGAGGATTTTACTTTGATATATGTATGTTCACGTAACTGTAAATAGAATAAGGGACAATTTGGAGGTAGGGTTTTGCAGAAGTAATTATTGAAGCTATGTGCACACTGCGGAGAGGTTAGAATGCCTGGATCTCAACTCAATATGATTGTTTTTTGTATAAAAAGGATGAATTTCAAAATAGATTCACCAAGAGGAGAAACAATATGAATAAATAAGACAGTCAAAGAGAAAGTCTTAGGAAAACAACACCCATTGCACTTTGATTTGAATCCTTGTCTGTTATCAAGCACTATGAGGTAATATGTTTTTGTTGCTTAAGCCACATAGTCTGACATTTTGCTATAGCCCTCTGACCCAGCTAACAGCAACACTATGACTCCCGTTCTTAACACCACAGTTTTTCATAAGTTTTCATAAGTTTTTCAGGATGCATATACATTTCTCATTTCAGAAAAAATTATGCTTGATTACCAGTTTATACTAAACTAGGTAGATGGCTCAGGGCATAAATGAAATGTTTCATTTTTAGAAGTTCATCTTGAAAACATTCTTTTATAAAATAGTATTAATGTCAATGATGTTTTAGACAAGATATTGCTGAAATTCCTAAATCAATTAATGTCTCCATTTATGGTAAATAACAAGTTTTTTGTAAAGGTTTTATTTGTTGATGAACTTATTTCAGGGTAATATTTGCAAGGGCAAAACACTTTCTTTTCAATTTATAATTGGTGCCAGCATATTTGTATAAAACATATCCAGTTGGACTAGACCAATGAACAAGTTGATTCTGAACAAAAAAGTCTAATTTGTCACTAACTGTAAAAACAATTGACAACAAAATTTTGGAGCCTGCAGCTAGCATATAAACAGTGAAGCTACCTCAGTTATGATAACTGAGCAGTGAATGTAACTCAATAGCATTTTGGAAATCCATGAGAATAATAGGAGTTTTAATATAGTATTTTAAATGTATATGATTTGAAATTGCCAAGCAGGATTGTATGTTTACCATCATTGTCATATTAACTGATAGAAAAGTTAATGTACACATATCAGATTAATAGCATACCATGGAATGATCAATACATCTTTTATAGGCTATTGACAAATATGGAGGTATATGTGAGCATCTGCACAGAGAGTTCCTCTGCCACAGTTCTCAGGTGAGTCATTGACACTGGTGTTTTTTGTCTTGAAGGGCAAGCATCATAAAGCTTTTGGATCTCAGCCTGTGTTCTTTATTTTTTATTTGTATTCCCAGAGGAAATAACTAATAAAATTGGTAACACAAAATAAGTTTATGTTTGCCAAAAAATTAAAACTAAAACCAAAATCTACATCTTTAGCTTCCTGTGTATAAAATAAAATGAAAAATATATTACATTCATTTATTTAGGGTACATATATTGAGGACTAAGAACTCTCAGGCAAAGTTCTCAATGTTGGCTGCAGTAATAAACAGAAAAATTTCTTCCCCTTTTCCCAGAATAACCTAAAAATATCCTAGGAAGAGAGAGAGAGAGAGAGAGAGAGAGAGAGAGAGAGAGAGAGGCAAATAGAGAGAGAATGGACATACCAGGGCCTTCACCCACTGCAAACGAATTCCAGATATATGTGCCACCTTGTGCATCTGGATTACATGGGTCCTGGGGAATTGAACCTGGGCCCTTTGGCTTTGCAGGAAAGTTCATCTCTCAGCCATCTCTCCACCCTCTTTCACTTTTTTTTTCAGGTATCTGTTAACTTTTATTTTTGGCATTATTTATTGACAACTTCCATACTTACAGACAATAAACTATGATAATTCCCTCCCCTCCCCCACTTTCCCCCTCACAACTCCACTCTTTATCACAACCCCTCCTTCTCTCCATTAGTCTGTCTTTTATTTTGATGTTATCATCTTTTCTTCCTATTATGATGGTGTTTTGAAGATAGTACTAGGCACTGTGAGGTCATGGATATCAAGGCCAGTTTCTGTCTGGCTCTTACATTCTTTCCTCTATCTCTTCTGCCATATACCCTGAACCTTGTAGGGTGTGATAGAGATGTTTCAGTGCTGATCGCTCCTCCATCACTTCTTCTCAGTACTATGTTGCCTTTGGGTCATCCCTGTGGTCACTGCCATTTGAAAAGAGACGCTTTTGTAACTAAAAGTGAGAGTAGAGTTAATATAGGGATATGACTGTTAGGTAAAGTGCTTAGAGGGCAGTTTAGTGAGCATAATATATGCATTCAATTATTGAGGTACACCCAAAATATTTTCTAACAGAGCTGTATCACTAACATTTCTATCAGCAACATCCCAACCAGTTATAATGTCTCTGTAGCCTTGATAAAATTCCAGTGTGTTTTTTAATTAATCAGTAGATGAATTTTTCAAGAGACATGAAGATGAATGTTGTTTTACATAACATGATAGTATAATTCAAATTCAAATGTAAAGAAATTTGAAGTGAATGGTTTTTCAAATACTTTTTATTGTAGCAGTTCATAAAACTAGTCTCCTTTAAGATAAGTATAAGAGCCGGGCGTGGTGGCGCACACCTTTAATCCCAGCACTCGGGAGGCAGAGGTAGGAGGATCACCGAGAATTCGAGGCCACCCTGAGACTACATAGTTAATTCCAGGTCAGCCTGGACCAGAGTGAGACCCTACCTTGCAAAAACCAAAAAAAAAAAAAAAAAAAAAAAAAAAAATAAGTATAAGAAGCAAGACATGTGGATATCATTATGCTATTGTCATAGCATATTTATTTGATCAGTAACAT